>OY986052.1:12755187-14231318 GCA_963920205.1 Stenodema calcarata | reverse complement strand
ATGGGCAATACCACATAATATTCGATACCATTACTCGATACTAGTATCGAAACAAATATTCGATACTACTCAGATATCGAATAAAAATGTTCGATACTGAAGACTATCGAATCATATGAGCACTTTTTCACACAGTGAATTAAATTTTAATAAAATGGAAATAACAGATAGAAAAAACACTATTAAACCCTTACGTTATTTATTTACTTTCAACAAGGTTAACAGGGCATTTCTACATCTAAAAGTTGGTTATAAGATCAAACGAATGGCCAAGAAGGAAAACTTGACATCGACGGTGTCATTCAGCGATAGTTGGAGTTTAATCGGCGATCAAATGCAATTGATAAACCGGCCCTAAGTATAGCATTTTAATTACAAATAATTTTGAATTACATTAAAAACACGTAACAACATTTAATGTTGTTACGTGTTTTTAATGTAATTCAAAATTATTTGTGAGCCGTTCATCACGTTTGTAGGATGTTGAATTGGTTGCAAGTAGTCGCGGCCCGTTTTGATTGCACCCAGAGGTCCAAAATCACAAATACTGAGGTCCATAATAAAAAAATAGCGTATTAGCCTACTTTACTTTTGTTTTTCTTCAAAAATTCGATCCTTGCTGCGTGGAGCAGGTGCTGTACACTACTTACCTCAAATATGGACCGTGTTTTGCAACAACCAGCCAAGTCGACTTGGCTGGTTTTTACAAAACACGGTCCATATTATCTTCGTACTTTTTTTTTTTACAATTATACAAAACGAGCCTATAATTAACAAAACGGTTATAACCAAACGAGTACCTAGTAGGTAATTTCAAAGTGGGTAGGTAGGTTATCACACGTTATCACACATTATCACTTACGTGTGCCGCGGCTCTGTTCGCAGCTCTGAATCGACTGAATTCCGTCCACACTGCGCACCGCACGAGCCTGCCGCGGTCCGTGCTCACTTTGATGGACCGACAGTCGATGGCTCAGGCCGCGCACCGCACGAGCCTGTTTGCCGCGGTGTTGGGGACCCGTACACACTTGAGCATCGCGCCGCGCATAGGCTGCGCGTGCGGTGCGCGGCCTGCCTCTGCTCAAGTGTATTCCCGGCTTTAGCCGTGTTTTATTTGTTTGCTGTTGTAATTTAGCCGAAGAACACATCACAATTAAAAGCCCGCGTTCATAACAAAATCTCGCCTAGGTTTCAAGATCCTTTGATTACATTCGTAATAAAAACCAAGCCAACCAACAACATCAATAATATTGGTTGGTTGGCTTGGTTTTTACGAATGTAATCAAAGGATCTTGAAAGGATTATAATCCACTGAATCGATGTTCGTTTTTACCGCGAATGTAGTTTGCAGTTCTTTTAAATCAGAGGTACTCGTATATCTCAGCTTCGTCCATATTTACAGCTGTTTTGGCAGTATATAATTTACGGATAAATTGCGGGCTTTCCTTTTAACCCCTATTGAGGAGCATGTCACATGAAAGCCCTTATAAATAGCTTTAAAATGACACAAATTTCAACTCTCTATCCTGTCTATGTCCGTTTGAAAATGAGGCGGAAGGCCAAAATTTTGATTTGACATGGAATGACCCTGATATTACTTTACTCATAAATAACTCAATAATAGCAAACAATGCGAGTGCCGAACCATCGATTCTGCCTAATTATCGAGGTCTTACTATAGATAAACCTAAATCTAGGAACGCGGTAGCCAAACAAACAAGTTAAGAAGAACGAACGGTACCAAGTGTATGTTTACAGGACAACACGAAACGCGTTTTGCAGGTACCCATGTCTCGGCTGCTTTTTGACCGACCAACTTGAAATTCGGTGTCGATCTTCTTGGTGTGGATAATAAAAAGCCCTGAAAGTTTCAAGTCGCTAGGTCTAAAGGGAGCAGAGTTATATAACTTTAAACACCCGGTTTTTCGCCTTTACCTTCTTCATCTTCTTGTTCTTAGTCAAATGGTCAAGGCTTCAGCCTCTCCACCTTCACTAATTTACTTGAACTTATGAACTTGGTTTTTTGGCTCTGCTGAGAAGTAGCACAAATGACGATGTGGGAAGTTGCCGTGAGATCCTCGATTTGAAAAAATCTGTTTCCATTGAAATATGAGTACCTACACTGTTAGACCGGTTTCGGTGATTAAACCACTTTCAGTAACAAAACAATACTTTAGATTTATTATGTCCTGTATGATGTCCTGTAATATATAGATTTAACCCATTAGGTATCTCAACCCAAAAAATTTAGAAACAAAAAACAGAAATTTCAAATCGACTTGAAATTTTGCACAGACTGTTTATACAATGTCATTAGAAAATTTCAAGTCGTTATTGTTATAACATGCCCATTGCCATTTATTTCAAGTCGTTATGTTATAACATACCCATTGCCATTTAGAAGCTTTAACCCATTATCCCAACCCAAGAAATTTGAGGAACCAAAAACTGAAATTTAGGCTAATTTTGGCCACTTTGACGGGTCCACAGCCGATCAACTTGAAATTTGTTATGGATCCTCTTGGTGTGCATAATAGAAAAAAGCCTTGAAAGTTTCCAGTTAGGTCAAAAACACCCGACGTTCGCCGCAGCCTCTCCACCTTCACCGATTGACTTGAAATTTTGCACAGAGCTTCGTTTCCGCTTTAGAAGTGCTTTTAAAATATTTAACCCATCATCTCAACCCAAGAAAATTTTAGTGTAACAATGGAATTTATTTGATATTTTAAGGATTTTCGATTTTGATATTTTCGGCATTTGAAAATAGTTTTAATAGAGCAAGTGGATCATTGCCTGTTATTGTAATGGAACGAAAAATGTTTCGTTGTTTTTCAGGTATGGCAGAAGAAAGTATCTTCGAAGCTCTTGGACATTTCAATGGCACGGAAGACGACGGGTTGGACTACATTCCTTACGCCAAACGCCCGGAAACGTACATCGTGCCCTTCGTTTTTGCGATCATCTTTTTCGTCGGTGTCCTGGGCAACGGAACGCTCGTCCTTATATTCGTTCGACACAGAAACATGAGAAATGTCCCCAACACATATATCCTAAGTTTGGCTTTGGGGGACCTACTAGTCATAGTGACATGCGTTCCTTTCACGTCCACTATCTACACTATCGAGTCCTGGCCGTACGGGACGCACATTTGTAAGTTGTCCGAAGTCACAAAAGACGTATCTATAGGTGTGTCCGTTTTTACTTTGACGGCACTGAGCGCCGAACGATACTGCGCTATAGTGAATCCAATAAGGAGGCACATCTCGACCAAACCTCTAACCATCTTCATCGCGTTGGCTATCTGGATGTTGTCCTTCATTCTGGCCCTTCCAGCTGCGATTTTCTCCAGGGTTGAAACCGCTTGGGTCAATAACGACACGGAAATTGAGTTTTGCACTCCGTTCCCTCCAGAGTTCGGGGAGATGTACAAACAGTCTATTGTCCTGTTTAGGTTTTTGGGCTATTACGCCGGACCTCTCTTCATCATTGCAGCATTTTACACTCTTATGGCCCGTCATTTGGTCCTCAGCACAAGAAACATGCCCGGCGAGCTACAAGGGCAATCCAATCAAGTAAAAGCTCGCAAAAAAGTCGCAAAAATGGTTCTCGCTTTCGTCATAATTTTTATCGTCTGCTTCCTCCCTTCCCACATATTTTCACTCTGGTTCCACTTTTACCCAACAGCCAGCGATGACTTTGACCTCTACTGGCACGTTTTCCGGATAGTCGGTTTTTGCTTGACTTTCACAAATTCTTGCATCAACCCTATCGCTCTCTACTGCGTGAGCAAAGCTTTTAGAAAGCATTTCAACCGCTATCTGTTGTGTTGGTGTAAAGATGATGGTAACCACGAAGAGATCTCGATGGCCCACATGAACAGCTCGCGGCACGCCCGTCAGAATTCGGTTTTGACCAGCCACTACTCAGTTTACAGCAGATCCGAAAAGACTTGACAGTCGTTGTGCTGCAGCTCGAGGATAAAATAAATACATCTAGCTACCTAGTTCAAGTTTCGTTTCGTTCGTTCTCATTTTTTCAGATCTCTACGTTAAAGTAGGTACACAAAAGAGAAATCATCAGTAGGGCTGTAAAGTCTAACATAAGAAGAAGAAATTTGTACAGACCTTTGCAATGTACTTATATCTTCACTCAAGTACCTGTCACTCTACAACTTAGAAATTAAGATTCTCAATATTCAATTCTGATATTCATAGTTTTACTTGATAATAATTAGTGTTCATTACGAATAGTCTTTGCACTATGTATAGCGTTATTTTTCATATTCCCGTCCCTGCTATGTAAATAATTATAGTCGTCAAACCTATGCACACGACCGGTTACCTTTTCAGATATTTTGAGAATCGGGTATGTTTTAGGAAATTGCTAGCAAGTTATGAAGCCAGTTGTTATTGCTTTTGACTTTAATGTACCTTCCGTGAACATGTGATTGATGCCTGTTTGACCCAATCATTGGAGAAATCCACGCAAGGTTGTATTGCAATAAGTTAGTGACTACAGCCGTGCTCCACCGAATTCACCCTTTCGTTCATACTTTCAATATTCCAATCGTTAATTCACCTTTGATTACCTACCCTTAACAAATTACACAGCTTTACAACAAAAACGTGTATGCAAGCATTAATCATGTGTCTTAATATTGTTGGGGGTCGCTGATTCCGAATCTGAGGTCGTTTGACCTTCATCGGGTCAGGTTTAAGGTCATTTGAAGGTCAAATCGGGGAACATTAAAAAACATTTTTAGATGTTTTAAATCTTTTAATTAATGTGGCTGATTTCAAATATTAGTTTTGTTTATATCTACAAGCTCAAATCGGTGGAAATCATCGGAAAAATCTGCAAACATTTGTATATATTTATATGAGATCCTCCCCCCCCCCCCCCCCAAGGTGGTTGGTATGTTAGACCTAATTAACCTCTTAGTGACCTTTTGTGGCTATTTGACCTTCAGATGACCTTGACGAGGACCTTCTTGAGGCAAACAAAGGTCATATTCAAATTTGTTCAGTATGACTTTCAAATGACCTTTAACCTAACCCGATGAAGGTCAACCGACCCCAGATTCGGAATCGGCGACCCCAAAAACTTTAAGAAATGTGGGTTGTATAATACTTGCATACAATTTTTTTGGTTGTAAACCTGTGTTATTTAACAACGAGTCATTATTCTCTGTATACATCACTCATATGTGTGGATCGCTGTTAAGATAGGATATATTTTATTTGGTAGTACAAAAATCACACAAAACAAACTCCTTACCTAAACAAAGTATCAGAAAAAAATGTCTTAAAGATCGTTAATGTATTAAATGCATGAGGCTGAGGGCCATAGATAATTTTATTTTTGTAGAAAAAAGGACAACGCTCGATTGTAAGAAATCTGCTTAAAGAGCTCAGTATCACATCTGGGAAGTGTGACAGTCATTATGGCCAAACGAGTATCTGCAGACAGATCATCACTATCTACCCCTATTTTATGAACATGAAGACATTACTCTAGCGATCTGTTCTGAACTCGAAACTCGTGAAATGCACATAACTTCACGAACCAACACCCAAATATAGATCCTGAGTTGGTCATACGTGGACTACGTCTATGCCTTTTTAAACATTTCCTTGAAAAACGCCTATACTTTGTGCCCAGGTGTGGAGAACTGCTGGGAACTGACCAACTTATGGATTCATGGATTTCCCAATTAAGTTACTCAGTGTTTTAGAATGTCATTCTATACCTATTACCTTTGGTCAATGTATTCTCTTTGTTTACAAACCGTCTTAATTTGCAATCGCAGTAGGTACTACTTATCAGCGAAAGTACGAGCCATATTATGCTGGTACTCATCATTTAATCCCAGTGATTAACATGGGACACACTGGTAATGTACACCGCCCCTGCCCTCACCGGATCATTATGTACCTGTATGGGCATAGTGTCGTGTAAAGCAATAAAGGTCCGAATTGATCATCACCAACACTCAAGGTTTGTATCGAAATGCCCATAAACGTCCCGGTTACGACCGCAATTTCAACCGATATCGCGGACGACCAAATACGCGAGGTTGAATTCGAAAGTGATGGAACACCGAAAGAAGTTGGTACATCATGATTATATCAGCCTAGTTAATGACCTGCAGTCGGTACGGAAATAACAACTTGAATCTGAAATGTGGATTGTTTATGAGGTTTGGGAAACTTGCGAGGAAATGAGAGTTACGCGTATGCGGGGCTGTGAATAATACACACTGTTTTGACCTGCTGGCGAGGGGTAAATGCAATTTTTAGGGAAAGAGGTAATACAGGAAACATGAAGAATTCGACCTCGCTTTCTTGTCATATGCGAACTACGACAAGATCGGGTAATTTTTCCCGCCTAAAACTCCCCGAACCCCCCTTAAGTCTAATTTTTTGGAAATTAGACTTTTAAAAATTTTGGACCGGGAACAAAACTTCCTTTTCTTCGAAAATTCGCCAAAAGACGTGTCTGCCATCCGACTCTGCTTGGAGCAAAAAGTTATGAAAATCACACACAACCACACTAGTGGAAAACTGTATGAAATTTAGAATTTGAAAACTTGACAAGATACCAATTTCAATCTGCATGATATCAGAGATAAATTATATGCTCAATCAACATTATATGATGCTCAAAAAATAAATGATTACCTATTGAAGACCGATAAATTATCATCTTGTACAGAAATGGATACCAAGAAGTTGATTTAAATTTAAATTTATTAATATAAGGTAAAATCTAAAGTGAACCATATCAATTTACATAGGGTAAAACCCTTTTAGCCAAAATTAAACCGTATTCCTCCACAGTACAGGCTCACTGCTCAAGCTACTTTTTCATTCCTTGAAATTATCTTATACAAGATTTGATAGGAATTGAAAGACACAGGTATTTTTCATTCGCCTTTGAAGCTGCCATTGAACCAAGTTTAGAGGGATTTAAATCAGATCAATCTCTCAATGGAATATTCGTTCAATCCTTCAATTCACTGAATGGTGACAGTTTTCGTAAAATGGTTCGTTCAACATTCGTCAAAAACTAATATCGGTTGAAAGCGATGAGAAAGGGCTTGGTAGATCATAATATAATATTATTTCTCATGAACATCAAACGACTCTCCCATTCATTTATCTTCGGAGGTAGATATCGAGACCTACCTTCTCATTTCTCTTGTTCCAACAATTACATCGCTCATTTATTATTTTCTCTTAATCTGGCTTCATAATTTATATGACTACCTATGTAGAAACCCCGCATGAAATTAGGGCTCTTGATACCTACATGTTCTGAATTAAATTTCCTTTGATTCAGAAGTGGACAAATTTGGATATTTTACAACGGCTTATGGATATTTTTTTAAGTATCTCGAGGATCATGAAAAGCACAAGCTTGATTCTTTTTAAAAATAGGTATAGTGCTTCGAAGTAACGAGTCAGTGTACAGAATTTTTAGATGCCAACCCTTTCCTTATGAAACCCCTGGGGGAATATAACGGAAGGTATCAGGAGTGCAAGATGAACTTGGCAAGTTCATCTCGTGAAGTTCATGTTTTTCTTCTTAATATCACATTATACATCATAGAACCCGATTTGTATTGAATGTTACTTCATGTTATTTCTGAGTGTTTAAAAAATAGTTGTACATAATTAAGATTAGGTATAACGATTAAATCTAATGGGGGAACGTACGCAGTAAAAGAGATAAATAGGTTAAGTTCAACAAGTACCAACTCAGTGGGTACTTGAGTACGTAGTTGTTAAGAAGAATACTCAATTGACAGTCCAAAAGACAACACAACTGTACATAGTCGTAACTCTACTGATTTGGGATCGTTCAAAACCTGTGATACAACCCTTTTTAAACTATTTAGACAATTCTCATTTATTCGAATTATCAATCGCAAAATTCGATATTGTTGTATTCTGTTACTCGATGTAGAGGATGTGTGATTCTAAATAAAACGCACTCTTCACCCACTACAATTTTTTCAATGTTAAAATAAATACTGATGCTCTCTGTTCATAGTTTTACTGATTTTTTTGTTTGTTTTTTACAGAATTTAATCGTAAGTAATTAGTAGGAGATCCCTCAACCAATCAGCGTTGATTAAGCTATAGTTCTAAAACCATGAGCTTTATTTTATGAGTAATAACTAACAGGGTGTAAAAATTATTTGAACGTTTATCTACCTACTTAGCGTTAGCTGTAAGAGGAATTACAAAAATTGATTAATATTGTGATCTTTCTGTAAATAAATATAAGATCCGTATATAAATCATAATTAAAATATCGAAGTATGGATATTTTAAGATATTGGATTATTTAACATACATAAATGTACTTACCAATAGAATGTCAATCTATAATATTAATATAAGACAATTGATGTCCACAGTGTACAATTTTTCAAGATCTTTTCCCAGAAGTTACCTAATATTTGAGGGATGTCTAAGCTTCCACTGTCAAACCTACTTCGATAATTTCTATTATTTTTTGACGAAGAACTGAAATAGTTAAAATAGACTAGGTATCGTTGACACCGACTACTGGTGATAGAGGAAACATATAAGTAAATACATCGGTAGAGTTTTACCAAACGAAAAAATAATATTGAAGTTCGGCATGTAACTCAAGCTTCCGCATTTTCTCACAATTAGGTACCTTCAACCGTCAAACTGACTGATTTTCTTTCAGCCAGAAATTTTATCAATTCTAATTGGTTTAACGTATGTCAAAAACCAAGTAAAACCAATGAAATTCGCTTATCATGAAATGGAGGTGTAATTGTGTACAAATCTGTTGTTCAAAACATTCGAAATTCTCACTAATTAAATTTAGTAGATATTCTATAGTTTAATGTTCCCTGCCGTTTACCAGTATTTTGAAGAAAAAAAAAACGAACCAATTGTTATTATTGTATTAGATGTTCCCTTAAGATGTATATAGGCACTAGCGTAACCGATTCAACAGCACTTCTGCGTTTTGAAACAGACCCATGTGCAACTTCATTTACCGTACATTAAATCCTGTGGGTATGTAGTAATTTTATTCGTCTTTTCAACCTGAATGAAATGTTTAGTAGGTGTGCGCTCAAAAATAAATTGAAAGAAATCTGCTTGTATTGCGTATCTTGTGAAATAAGTGTTTACTCAATAAAGATGGGATTAATGTTTTATACATATAGTATTACGGAGTTATTTTTCCCCTAGCCTCGCCCATATAGCGCAACCAATTTTAGGCAGTTGGAAGAAAAGCCCCACCCTGGATCGACTGCTTACATCATTACATCGTCTTCATCATAATACCATGTAGACACAACTTGTGGTAACTATTTCTACTACCTAATTAATCACGGAATTCCAGTAGGTAAATCCATAACCTACTCATCTCTTAAAATGGTCTATCCAATCATATTCACTCATCTATCACCCTACTGAAATGAACCGCAGCAGTTGGGAGCCACCAACTTGATCAGTCATCAAAAATATCACCCAGTTATCATATTTGAAACAATAGAATGTTCTATCATCTCCTGTAATAATGCTAGTAACTTTCTTGAAAGTAAAAAAAATTGTTGTTATAGCCACAACATTGTACACAGCGTGTACAATATTGTGGCTATAGCAACCATTTTTACTGTACTACACACATTACATGAGATTGTCACAACTGACGAATTCTACAAACTTACACTCACATTCACGAACAGCTTTCAACGATAACAGATTTTATTCCCATGAAGAGCTCCTGAACAAACTGGCCTTGAATTGCAGAGATCGAAAAGAGACTCAAGGACCATTTGTTCATAAAGAAACTATGAACAAGTGGTATAAAGTGTTTTATGGGTCGAAGAATGCAGAAATTTGTGATCCCTGTGGGCAGACTAAGTAGAGTGAGCCATTGAGGAACCAGGAGAAATAAATTGACAACCTCCACATCCAGGGTGACGAATTTGTGCACGATTCTGACGTAAATGTGTATAAATGTCATTGACACATAGTGATCTAGAGACCTCAAGCACCCAAGGGTGTCGTCATTTCGGTGAATGAAAATATGAAGAAAGGAGACGACAGTTCTCGAGACGGCGATACAACGTCGGTAGCCAGTCACAGAGGTCAGAAAAGCGGGGATACTGGAAAATTGCAAGCAGATTCCACAATCACAAGAGGTTCGGAACGCGTAAAAATCTACGAAAACGATTTGTCAAACTGCGGCTGCCCAATTAAACGTGACGCGTTTTTCGATAAATTGCTGAACTATTTGGAAAAGCAGTCTGACGTTATATCTCGATGCTGTTTCAACGACAAGAGCTCGTCCGTGCGTAATAAGCGCTCGAATACCGATCCTATTGTCGATAGAGGCCAGAGTCCTTGCGCTAATAACGGTACTAGTAATAAATCCAAACGTGAAGATGAGGAAAGATTGAATCGGCCTCATAAATCGAAAGAAGAGTGTAAAATTCTAATAGAAGTGTGCACATGTGACAAAGGTAAGAGAACCGTAAAACCATCAGCATCTTCTAAAAGTGTTAAAACCCGCGGCCGAAACCCTACCGATACTGAGAATCAACGAAGCACAGCGAATGAAAACGATTGTTCAGGGTGTGATAAGAAAGTGGACACTTTTTTCAAGCTTGCGGAAGAAATCTGTCAAGCTTATCTGGCTAATAATAGGTCATCGCCGAGTTCTGAACAGAATATGAGGGTTGAGGAAATGGACGGTGCACGAGGTTATAGAAGAAGCCAAGAGGATCAAGATAGGGTAGATAGGGATACGAGGGGCTGCAACAGTTTAGCAGTTGAAATAGAATGCAGCGGCGATAAAGAAGAATTCGTAATTCAACCGTGTGAATGTGGGCCCAAAATTGGTCGAATACCATCACATTATCCGACGAGGATGAGCGAAGATCCTAAAAAGAGTTGCCTTGAAATTTTCGAAGAGAGGTACGGTCAGATCCTAAGAGACCTCCATTCAACGCTTATAAAAAACAATCCGCAGCCAGGTACTGGGCAGAGCAATCAGCGGCCTCAACAACAATATCCCACGCCTCAGCAACCGACGTATCCACCTCAGCAACCGACGTATCCACCACTTCAGCATCAGTATCAGTATCCTTCTAACTCTAGACCAAACCAGCCGTCAAGTGACAGGGCAGGGCAATATCCTCCAAATCAAAATCCGTACCAACAGCCTTCGCCAGGCAATGGGCAACCACATTACGGGCAGATGGCAGACCAGGAACAGCACGATAAACCTAAGAGGTAAGAATAATATAGAGTTAACGCAGACGGACATCTGGCAGGATGTACCTAGTTATGATTTGCTTTACCGTATCACAACGTAAGGTGCCCTTGATTTTCAACTTTGAAAAGTTAGCATCAGAGGCCCTCAGGGAAGCAGGAGCGTTTTGGACTAAGTGTTTTGACAAGTGGTTGCACTAACTGTCCAATGTAACCAAATAGTTAACGCCATAGTAGATTTACATACAAACGAAAAATGGCAAATGGTTGGCTTGGTCGTTCATTAAGAAACCTTTGGAGCTTGTGCAGACTTGTACAGTAGTCATACAATATTGACACCAGTATAATACACCTAAACCTTTGCGAATAGGGTGAACTTGTGAGACAGATTAGAATTCTGTTTACATAATTCTTGAATGGAAGAGGTTTGGATAACTAACACATTTATTTCAACCGACCACACCACTAGCCATTTGATATTATTAGGTACATCATAATACCGAAGTAGGCTTCATGCTAATCAAAAGTACTCTGGATCAACTCTGTGGTCAGGAGTTGCACACTGTCAGCAGAGCTCCAAACGATTTTATGAGTTCAGGAAATCAGATAAAAATTGGAAAGTTCTTATATACTAAAACCGGTACTTTTGGCGAATTGTGGGTCAAAAATGCCAATTTCCGACCGATGCGCACACTCTACCTTGCTGTAATTGCTAACGAAGAATGTGCTTTGTGGACTGAGGTAAGAATGAAGGCATGCACGTTCAACTCTGTATCCTGAAGTCCAATATCCTTCCATTCTTAGATTTTTGTCTTTTTTTCTATTTACATCAACTTTTAAGCGATCTTTTCTTTTTTCATTGGTCGGTGGTATTGTAGTTTATGTCAAAACTGGGGGATGAAGGCTCATATTACCCTAAACCACTACCAGCACTTTCTCAAAATTGTAATCGGTATCCTAAAAATGGTGGTACAGTAGAAATATTATAGTGTTGAGACTCATTTATTATTCATAGATAGAGCCTACCACAGCCTAATCCAATGAAAATGTTTCAGATCAAGTAAAGGGAAAAATAAGAAGAAAAGTTGAATGAGGAAGCAGCTGGGATTAACGTCTTGTTCAGGTAGACTTTATCAAAATCAATGATGTAGGAGTCGTATTGTTAGGTTAATCGTAAACCAACGAAACGTCATTCTTTGCTTTGTTCTCAATAGGGTCTGCGCATGAATTTTATTTAGAATTTTTATTGGTAGAGAATCGCTTCAAAAACGAGAAAATGGGGCACATTCGTCGAAATTAGTTTACCATTATTTTTTATGGATTGAGAAACATAATTATGTTCTTAAAAAGCGCACGATGTCGTCAGAACCGCTGAAGCATCTAATTGGTTGGTAAATCAATGCTACCACCGCACCGATACAAAAAACGGTAGCTACCCTTCCAGAAACTGGTGAGGTGGCCGAGGAGGGCCGAAGGTGAGTGACGTCACAACTGCGCGCCAATTTACTTTCAAGTTTAAAATCAATCAGATTTCAATTGAAGGGCTCAGGGGAAAATCGACCTCAGTCCAGGTTTACCTAAAATGAGCTTGAGCTTGAGAGCTTGGGTAACAGTTTGAGTACTATAACATGCGTGAATCATAAGCATAAGTTATATTTCCGGTTTGGGGCATTCATACATGGAGTCTGATGAGGATATGGGCCTGATTAATCAAAAAACATATACTGAGACCACAAATGAATGGAGAGAGGAATCTAAAAACTGTAGAGTGAAACCCAGTCCTTTTCAAATTATTGACTATGGTAATGGTTTTGATTTTATGAATTGGACCACCTGTAAATATAGGTGGTCCAATTCATAAAATCAAAACATTGAACCCTGTGAAATGTCCCTTCCCTACCCGGCCTGTAAGGATGCCGAAACTTGATATTAAACAACCCAATAAGTTTTATTCACAAGACGACATTTTTTTGGGCATTTATCAACAATCTAAAATATTGAAAACGAAGAAGAAAAAGGTGACGTTGAAAAAGCAGTACTCCACACAAGTACACATCAAGAAGGCCAAATGGGATGTGTCAAACTGAAGTGTGATCTTTATTTTTTTTTTTTAAATAAAAGCTAATACCCACTAATACACAGGTTCCAGAATTAATACGGATTTTTAGGTAATTTTTTCCATGTTAAGAGTAGGAAAACTATGAATTGCTGATTTCTCAAAATCAGCTTTAATAGACTGAGGTCGTTTTTCCCCGGAGCCCTTCAATTGTGAAACTAGTGTTTACGTGCAATAACCACTGAAATAACATAAATAATTATAATCGGGGTTTTTCAATTTTCATTTCTCATGTGCATACCCCATTCACGTCTGTGCAGCATTCCAGAGGTACTTAGGCATGACAAGTCTTCTTCTTTACACAGATACACCAATTTTCCCAAGATCCCAATCATCAGTCTAATTGAATGAATAGGAAGAACTCATTGACCACCTCTGGATTGCTCTTGAGCACAGTTTATTTACAACATGAAAATATATACTCCTAGATTATTTACGTGCGTTCTACGGTCTTTTTAACTTGCTCGAATAACAACTGCATTCTGCCTTTCATAACAGGCTGTCCTTTCTTCGTCTTTTTCGAGAGAATACGGAAATTTTCATCCTTTTTCTTTTTGTATTTTTCCATGGCTTTGGCGATACCTTCTTTCCTCTTCAACCTTTGCTCTGTCAACTTCCTTTTCTCCTCCTGTTTCTTCTGATATTCGATTTGAGCAAGCTTTACACGCGATGGTCTGGAAACATGAACAATGAGAAACTTATGAAATTGAAGGGGGTGTATTTCAACATTGAAAAGTAATTATTTAATGGACGAGGGAGGTGCCAGATACTTGAGTAACATTCTTGCTGCCTGCCAATATTAGAGTACTTGTGTGGCGAGCACTAGAACACTGATAGTAAGTACACACTATTTCTCTCTTCCCAGCATACCACCCTATTTTGAATGAAGATTACCCAACTCAAGTAAATAATCAATCGTGTCCCTCACCGAAATAGATCCCACGATACATCAATTCCACTACTTGAATCCACTACATCTGTAAGTTAGATGAAGTTAGCATATTTTTCATGATTATAGTGGTAGGTAATACGATTTTATAATTAACACAAACGACATTGAGGAAACTGGAAGAACCTTTCATATCCAAGATGGCAAGTCACTATTGAGAACACTACTGTAAGTACCTACCGATCATTAGTCAGAGAGCACCACAACTGATGCATGCAGAAATAACCGAATGGCTTCATAGTTAAATACCTATAATTACCCATCAAAGCAGCTATTTCTTCAAAAATTCGCTCTTATAGCCATGCTGCTTGACTGGAACTTTTTCAATTTTTAACAAAAGTTTTCCCTCGTAGTACCGTACACCATACAGCAACACCAATTTACGAACAAGAGCGTTTAAAGGGATTAAAATCATAGATGTTTTGGGACCCATCAGTTCACTTCAGACCCCAAAGAAGTTAAAGTCAAAATGCATTCAGATACCTCGAGTGGTTTTCACGGTCGTCTTCATTTGGTTGGGAGTTCTGTATTGACGAGTGAGGAGATTTTATTATTGGTACTGGATCTTTCTTCAATTGCCGCTGTAACTTACTCCTCAAGATTACCTTCTTTCTCTCTTCCCACTGTTTCACTGAAATTGTGATCAAGTGTTATGTAAGAGCACATTATTGTACGGGGAAACAAGTACAAAGCCATGTGAGAGACACAAATTGGATTACTTCTCCAGCATGTTCAACAATAAAATATTCATTACCTACATAAAATTTGTGTCTGTAAATAACCTACTTAATGGTACAACATAACGTCGTGGTTTGTAAGTAAATTGACTGAGGGTCCGCCAAGAATTGACACGATCCACCTCTTATGTAATCAATGCAATTTCCTTATGGTTCTATAATTTATCTAAGTAAGTACACCGAATAAAGTATAGTAGGTAGGTATAAATACACACACAAAGCTATTGTGGTCTTATTTGGGTTCGTTCTCCTACACACCATAATAGGCTACTACGTCATTGATCATTTTGTTCGGGATCTTATTTTCATTGCTGAAGTCATTTTTGGAAATAATACTTGATGTGGAATATGGAAACAAGATTATTTTCAAAAGTAGGTACCTTGCGCTTTGTTGTCGTACTTCTTTTCTCTCCATTTCTTCTTGTCAAACTTGGGCTTGACCACCTGAGCTTCCATTCTCCAGTAACGATCAAAATAATGAAATGTATGAGCAAATACACAGTGAAATGTTCTTACATACAGTGTTAGGTAGTTTCTGTAAGACACAAACAGACCTCAAAACATGTGCATGTGTTTGTACTGTGACTGTTATCAACTGTTATCAGACGTTCTTCTTCTTCTTCCCTTATCATGTTCCATGCCCCAGCTCATGCGACTTCTTCCAGCTCCATGAGCTTATCAGTTGACCCTTGTTTATCAAACTTGTTTATCCTAATCTTGTTTTCTTATTTTCATTTAATTTTCGAGTTTACTAGATTTATTGTTCTCCGTGGCATCTGTTGCTGGTTATAAGTCTTTTGCCAATGAATCAAGTATAGGAGGTGTGTACTTACTACCAGTTTATTTCAGACTTTTTTCGTGGGAACGAGGTTGCAAGTGAAAGCAGAATGATCAAAGCAATCTTGGTGTTCAACAATCATGGGAAACCACGACTCACCAAGTTCTACCAGTATTTCGTACGTAACATTTATTATTTTCAATAATGAAACTTGAATTTATTGGATCCACATTTTGGCTTGTATAAGCAAGTACATTTGTACTTGGGTATTTCGTACGAACTAAATCACTCGCGATGAAGATCTTTCTTCTCGTCGAGTCAAAAGTATTAGTGTAATCTTCGTGTACAACCCTGTATTACCCTGTTGTATACAACCCTGTTCTAGGTTGAAGAGCTTCAACAGCAAATAATCAAGGAAACTTTCCAACTTGTTTCAAAGAGAGATGATAACGTTTGCAATTTCCTCGAAGGTGGAAGGTGAGAACGGTGATTATATGAACGAAATAACGCCTAGATGATAAGCTGCACATGATTCGAATTGTAGGAACTCAAATATTGTACGACTATTATTGTTGAATTATTTATGTATTGGCCATAACCTGCTCTGTGTATAATTTAATAACCTCTGGTGATTTCAGCCTGATTGGAGGTTCAGATTATAAACTGATATACCGCCACTACGCCACACTATATTTCGTATTTTGTGTCGATTCATCCGAGTCCGAACTTGGTATACTCGATCTCATTCAGGTGTTCGTGGAAACGCTTGATAAATGTTTTGAAAACGTGTGCGAGCTGGATCTGATATTCCACGTCGACAAGGTAAGGACCCGATTGTAGTTAGAAAACACCTAAGTATTGATTAATACATAAATATTGAGCCAAAATGTATCGTGGAGTTATTGGCTGAAAGACATCCTAAATCTTGGAGCTCGTAGGGTCTAATTTCATGTTATTGCCTCATTGACAGTTTCTGTTAAGCTATATAATATAATTTAATTTCAATAACCAGGTTTGATTTTTTTTTTTTTTCTGTACAGGTTCATTACATTTTGAATGAGTTAGTTATGGGAGGAATGGTATTGGAAACCAATATGTCAGAAATACTGTCCAGAATTTCAGAGCAAAACAAACTGGAAAAACAAGAGGTGATCTCGCTTTTCTTACCAAACTTTTCTTTAATACCCTTGTGATTACGTTTATTTCGTCTCAGCTTGAAGAAAGAATTTCTACTATAATCTTTTTTTTTATTGCAGACTGGTTTAGCTGCTGCGCGAGCAGTTAGTGCAGTTAAAAATATGAATTTGCCTGCTCAGCTCAAAGACATGAAGTTACCCGATCTACCCCAGGCCATCAAGGACCTCAAGTTCTGACCTTTGTCCCCTGAGGGCGAAGCTATTCTCTCTCCTGTCCTTAGCAACAGGTTTGTGGAAACATTCATTTTACTAAATTAGAAAGCCATACTCGTTAGTGGTGGGCGTTATTGCTACTTTTCCATAACGGTACGTTACGTTAGTTATGAAAAAATAACCGTTATTTTTTTCGGTTACAAAATAACCGTTATTTCTTTTCTGCTAACCTACAAAAATAATCGTTTCGTTTTTCAGTTACTTCCTACATGATAGTTTTTTTCCGTTTCTCGCCATTTTTTTCGGTTACAAAATAACCGTTATTTCTTTTCTGCTAACCTACAAAAATAATCGTTTCGTTTTTCAGTTACTTCCTACATGATAGTTTTTTTCCGTTTCTCGCCATTTTTTTCGGTTACAAAATAACCGTTATTTCTTTTCTGCTAACCTACAAAAATAATCGTTTCGTTTTTCAGTTACTTCCTACATGATAGTTTTTTTCCGTTTCTCGCTATTTTTCGGTTGTCAGGTTATTCCGAGCACGCCACTTTTGATAAATAGCAGTTTTGCTAGTAAAATTGAACGTTAACTACTGCGATTCTTGTTTTGAAAAAAATGTTGGGGTAAAAAAATCTTTTAATACAACAATATTTCCGTAGCACGAAACGCACCTCAGAACAACAAACTCGACATCACTTAAGCCATATGATGTTCCAAAGAGCTTGTTAGTATGAAAATGGACCTGTATTTCAACAGTTTGATTCACGATCGTGTTGTGAGGCACAATCTTTGAGCCGTCATTGTGAACGAACGGCTGGTCGTTCACAGCTGCGGATGGTCTTAAAAAATTCTACGGAACAAACTCTATCTAAATATCAAATAAAAAACATACCATTCCATATGAATTTTTCGAGATATGAAATTTTCAAAATTTCAAAATTCGTTTTGAACCCCTTCCCCTTGACCTAGGGTTATGAAAAGTTTCGAGGACCATTGTGGGGTTGGTCGAAACCCCTAAAAAAATTTTGTAATTTTAACTCAACGCTAACTGGGCAAAGTGGCGCGGACGGCGGACGGCGTACGACGTACGGACGGATTTTTTTTTATTCGATTTTCTGAATCTACGTATCTTGAAACGTAAACCAACAAATTTTGAGGGGGGGTTAACATTTTTTTTTCTTTGGGCGATTCCAATGGTTCATTATCGAAGATAATAAACCAAAAGTGGTCCAGACATAAGTCTGCCAGGATGGGGGAAATTGGAGCTCCCATAAAAATATTAATGAAATAGAATAACCGAAAAGAAATCGAGAACCTTACCTGAGTACAGCTACAGCCAGAAAAACGAGCCTCAACAGTTATGCGTTATAATATAACGCATGCGTTATTTTACAGGTCACGTTTTTTTCGGTTATTCCATAACCGAAAAAAACGTAACCTGTAAAATAACTGAAAAACTTCGAATAACAGAATAACCACTGTTATGTAACGGTTACATTGTAACCGATGCGCTGAGGCGATAACGTTTCGATTTTCGCTTACAAATACGAACGTTTGAACAAAAGACGAACATGATGAAGGATCACTGATGTTTCTTCATCAGCTGTCGACAGTATGGGAGTGACAATTTATTGTGATTGTGAGGCCACAATAGCCGCAATATAGGAGCGAAACAAAATTTTAGGTGGTTTTATAACCGTTATTTTATCAATTGAATAACGGTTATAACGGTTATTTTAAAATAACCGGTTATTCATAACAGTTTCAGGTTATGCGACCCACCTCTAATACTCGTGAACATGAGCAGTGAACCAATTGGATGGTGGTATTTATAATGAAGCATAGTTCATGTTTGTACTCTTCATATCGCATAGCTTTCATACGGTTCTCAATTATTTTAGTCTGATCTCAAGTGATCTCTACTTGGGTGGTTGAAGGCTTGAGGCAAAAGCACCCCCACAGGGAGGTAGAAGGAATTTCCAGACTCTCCATAAACTCTGAAAGATCTTCTCATATAAAATGTATATCAGACTAGTTAATCGTTCACATTGAAGGCTCAGAGCTGCCCTGAGCACCTGAAGGCGCCATGTACCCATTGTAGATACACAGAGCCAAAGACCCTCATCATAGAGCAGTTCCAAAATATAATTGAATTATCGTGATGGAGTGTTTAACTTGAAAGACATCAAGGGACTTGAGCGATGGATTTTGAGGTGAGACAGTGGAATTCTGAAGTGATCTGAAGGTGTGCAAAGTACCATACCCTTTTGTGCCTATTTAAGAGTTATTCAAATTGGGTACACATTAGTATACACTGAATTTTCACCACTCACTTGGCGAACCACATTCATCATTACAAACTAATATTCTGATTGAGAGAATCGAATGCTTAAGTGAGCTGCCCATTCACCGCGTAACCACAACGGTGTTGAGAGGAATATGAAGGCAGGCCCTGACAGCGGCGGATTCAGAGGATGGGGGGGGGGGGGGAATCGGCAATACTATTGAAGTTGTCTAACCGTAGCCCAGCCTTATTGCCCAATCGCCACCAACTTTTCGGCAGGACTCATTTTCAAAATAGTGACTCCCAAAGTTCGAGGGGTTGCTCATTAGATTCACACTAAGGCTGAGAACATGGAAGTCTTTGGCCCGCAAATAGGGTTTCATAAAATTGAAAAAAAATGTAAAAAGCAAAATCGCAAAAAAATTAACAACAAACATTGATTTAGCCATGTACAAGTAGGAGTTAGGTAGGTAGAAACTCAGTTATTGTCAGTTATTCTCTAAACAAAAGAAACGCAATAGAGCTTTGTCTGTAAAGTTCAATCCACGTGTTAGGTTAGGTTATGAACCTCATGTCCCCCCCTCATAGGTCATAGTCTGGATCCGCCCCTGGCCCCTGGGAAGTCCTCCTTTCACGAAGGAACATTAGGTATGGGCCAGCATGGGAGGGATAATGTGTCAGCAGCTCCGTCTTCGCCTCAAGTGGGATTTGTATACAAACAAACTGGAGGTGTTAATGCAGGATTTGTATGATTTTGAGTCTGTGCGCGTTCGTTTCAGTAGATTGGTGAGCAGGAGGAACATTGTAGTTTCTACTCCTCTCATAGAATGGGTGGGTACTCAGCAGTGTTGCCTGATGAGCTAGGTTTAATGTCAATGTTTCATCGTTGAAACGTCACACTTTATTTTTGTCATCTCCACTCTCTCGCATCTTTTTATTGAACCTGTCCCGAACGAAGCCTTGTTTGAAACGTACAAATAATTTCATATTGCTGTTACAGGGGCTACGATCCCGTCTGAAATCCACTAGATTGAGAGCTAATCCCTGGAATGTGCAATGGACCCTGGCATTGAACTGTGTTGTAAAATTTACAATTTAATTCATAGTCCTCACCCTCTCATCTTGTTTAAATATCATATCTACACCTCCATAAAATTTAATATCGTCATCCGTTTTTGTAAAGTTACTTATCGACTAAGTTGTAATTTTGTCATTTTGCTACATTCCTATGAACTTTATGTTATGAACAAAAACTACCACACGACCTTTCATGTACCTACTGATACCTATTCGCTAAGAATTTTTCAGCTAGATGTTTTATCAACTAAATCCCTACAAGCTGTAGATCAATGTTCATATGCTGCATATAAACTTGTTTTTGTTCTAATTCATTTGATCAACTTCCCCGTGGGTTGCAGACCCCTCATACTTCACATGTGTGGCAAATGTTTATTTAGGAATTTACTTTCAAACAAATCAGCTTGTTGGTATCTACCAAATTTGTTGTAGGCCTGTGTTTTCAGATTGAGCACTTATCATTCTTGATCGAAATTCCTGATTCCTCCAGTACGTAATACTGATGGAATGAGGAAGATAGTTGGCCTTCTGTGGTAGTCAACGTGTATTAGTATCCATGGAGCCACGTTTGGACAAAATTTAATGTACCTAACTCCTCGAACAAAAACAGGTGCTCTACTAGAATTGAAGATGTAGTCATGACTTTTTTTTTATATTTTGTTTATTTGGCATTACTTTATCCCTTAAATTGTATTACAAAGTCATGACTACACTCTTCAATTTTAGTGGAGCAACAGGTTTCGTTCGAGAAAAATTCAGATGGAACAGTGTAGATTTTAGTTCTTATCTAACTGAGTTTGAAATCTTGAGTTCGGCGTTAATAAGCTAATGAAGGAGAACAATTATCCATGTCTTGCATCAGTTATTACAAAATTCTGAAATTTAAACTCCGTTTATTAAATAAGAACTGAAAACTAGTGTTCCACCTGAGTTTTTCGAGATATGAATTTAACCAAATCCGTTTTGAACCCCTTCCCATTGACCTAGGGTTATGAAAAGTTTCAAGGACCATTGTGGGGTTGGTCCGAACCTTTAAACCAAATTTCGTAATTTCCGTCCATCACTTTGCCCAGCTAAGGCGGGTTCACATTGTAGCGGAAAGTCCGTATTGCTCTGTGGTTGGTCAAGGCTATGGAAGTACACTCTCAACCTTCGACGCTGACCAATCACAGAGCAATGTGAACCCGCCTTTAGCGTTGTGCTAAAATTACGAAATTTGGTTTACGAGTGCGGACCAACTAGTTACAATGATCCTTCGAACTTTTCATAACCCTAGGTCAATGGGAAGAGGTTCAAAACGAATTTTGAAAAATTCGAATCGAATGGTATAATTTTTAGTTCATATTTAGATAAGTAGTTAATTTTTTAAGACCATCTGGAGCTTTTTACGACCAGCCGTTCGTTCACAATGAGGGCTCAAAGTTGGAACAGATCAAAAGTCGTCTTCCTTCTTGAAATTCAGCCGACAACAACATTTGTGTCTACCGTGACCATGGCCAAGACATGATGTTCACAGGAAGAAGAAGAAGATCCTGCAGCTAGTCGGCTTCCATGGAGTATGAGAAAACATAAACAAATCCTCCTTCCTAATTAGTCAGCAACATTTAGTGTGCAAATGTTATGAAAAGTTTTGTATAATGCTTCTGATATTCAGCAATTCAAGTTACAGAGAAAGGATGTTGTTCTAAGCAACCAGTACGAATCTCATGCAATTAGGGAATAATTCCGACATTTCAGGCTACGTAGTATAGTAGGGTTTTCTGTGATTTCAGGTTGGTGAGCTATATTCGATCATTACGAAGTATAGATTGATAATCACAAGATTTTAGTTTACAAATCCAGAGCCACGGTAAATCTCTAGGGTGAATGTCTACCCTGTTTGTCTTGGATTATCAAAAGTATCGGTGTTAGCTAAATGGTAGAAACAAAATTTGAAATTAGTTACATATACCGTAATTGAAGACGTGCCTACTTCTTGAAACTACTTACTTGCTAAGCGTAATTTTTTCATGAAACTTTCATTTTGAACCTCGGTTGTTCTAGGCGTTTCTTCTGTATAAGAATGGAAATGCTCGAATTCAAAGACATAAAGACGACGCCTGACGTTATTCATCCGTACACTGCGTCACTGAGGAATGCTTCGACTCCTATCGTCATCGACAATGGTTCGTAGACACACGGGGGAAGAGTATAATATACAGTAATGGTATAATATACACGCTCGGCTAATGGTATAATAAACAGTAATGAAGGTGTTGGATCCATCAACATTGCTCAGAAGCGATAGGTACTCAGTCCGCCGTTATACTTGGCTGTGCTTACGGTACCTTATTATGTATGATTGTAAGAGATGCTGGGTGGGTTTGTTTGGATTTCGGATACTTGTTCTGAACAGAAATGCATACGGCAGTGGACAGGGTGAGAATCGTTCTGAACTGTGTCTGTCAGATGTTTTCTCTGGCCCTTATATAGCTTACGAGAAGTACCAACACATTAAGGGCATCATAAAGGGGCCCACACACTATCAACTTGGTCGTCAACCAGTGTCGAGGTTGCCACACACCAGACAAGCAAGTTACAAGCAAGTAGTAGTAAACTTGTGTTTATTACTACTAATTGTTAATTACTTAGCTAATCGCAAATCTTGTCGACGTTATTGTTGAAAAGACTAGGCAATGAGTGATAATAATTTATTGAGACTTTTAATTTTGCGTGAGGATGATGGAGTCCTGAGGTGAGGTGAGGTGAGGAGTTCTACAAAAAAAGTGGTTGGACAAAAGAGTGGTAGGTACCAAAATAGTGGTCGGTTTTCTCATTCATATTTAATGAGTGAGCTACGTACCAGTGCTCCTGAGGACTTCAACCACTTTCTGAAGATGGACTGTAAAACCTGTGATTTATTGTTGCACAAAGTGCGGTCTTTTGTCCAAAAACATGACACGGAAATGAACGACTGTCTGCAACCCTGCGTTTTTTAGTACCTAAGTGAACAAAGTTTTGAAGACTTGAAATTTCTCTCCGCTATATCACCACTAAGTCTTGGTGTAATTATCATAGTCGTGTAAAAACTGTAGGGCTGTGAAGTACCATAAATTGGGGACATATTCATCTTCGGCTCCATCCCCAGATTTGTCACCCTCCTGGACTTTTTTCAGCTCTCTTTGAATATTTGTCAACGCTTTCTTCAGGCTATCGATGTTAGCGATTGGCTCAATTTGCAAAGTATAAGCTCGACTGTTTTTCTGATGCAATTTTCTTCTTCTTGCTATATTTATAATTTCACTTTCTGCAGTTCCGGTAATTCACTTCAAGTGTCATAAAATTGTCCCCAAATCGGTATATTAGGTGTGGACGACATGGTGATTCAAGATATTGAGTCCCCACACACTCGCCAACACTGTTGCCAACCTTGTACCAAAATTAAACCCTCTTTGATTTTCTCAACCTTGTTGTCAACTGGGAATTTCAACCATCAAGATCGCAAGTTTGCGACAAGATCAACAATTAGGTTGGTAGTGAGTGGGGCCCCAGAGATCCAACCAAACTGCTCAGGTTGGAGCTTTGCATGGAGTATGGTCCAAGATAATTGTAGGTGCGTCACTGATCATTTGAGATCATTCCTACTATCTACAATATTATTTACTCTGAGCAAAGTTGGAGTAGGTTATCCTTGAGTAGAATTTGAACACTTGCACTATTTGGATTCAACTTGAATCCTCCCCACTGTCACATATCATGTGCTAACCTGTGGCTGATTGATTTTTTTTCTCTACAGGTTCGTACAACTGTCGTGTTGGATGGGCTACTTCTCCCAAGCCGATTTTAACTTTCAAGAACGTTCTGGCGAAACCTAGGAAGGAAAGGGGCAAGAAAGTAGGTTTTTCAAATCTCATTTCGATGTTAAGGGCCTGCAGGATGCAGGACCTAGGTTGGAAGGTTCTTGAAGGATATCTCAGACTATGATTGACTTTAGAGTTTTGAAGTGCAGGGGGGTTGTCTGCCACTATAGAAGCGTCAAGACATCGGCGCTTTTTTGCGATTTTTGCATTTTGCAGTCTATTAGCCTTTTCTTATTCATATAGTGAATTTAGAAATTTATAGTCAAACACAGCCTGAGACACCCTTCAAAAACCTTCCAACTTGGGTCCTGCACGCCCTTGACATTTATATGTCATTTTTCTTACCAATTCAAATATTTTCTGATTTTACCTGCTTTTTTTAATTCAAACGTATTGGTTTTCCTCACACCACAAATTAGGATGGAGAAATGCAAATCGGCAATGACATCCAAAATATCGAGGCTGTGAGGGGAAATTTAAAAACTCAGTTTGACAAAAACGTCGTCACCCATATGGAAGTGCAAGAGTACATATTTAACTACACTTTTTCCCATCTTGGCATTGACACTGATATTGGTGTAGATCATCCTATAGTCATCACTGAAGCCTTCACGAACCCGAATTTCTCAAGAAGCCGTAAGTGTTACGTATACTGGTTCATCATAAGCTTGATGTCTCAAATCAATTTTAATGTTCATTATAAATCCAAGTTTTTATCTTTCAGTGATGGCGCAACTGCTTTTCGAATGTTACAACGTTCCTTCTCTGTGTTACTGCGTTGATTCGCTGTCTTCTTATTGGCGCTGCCCTAGTGTCAATAAAACATCTCTCCTGATTTCAGTTGGATATTATACTACCCACGTAATACCCATCGTTGGTACGTTTATAATTCTTTATCGATTCTAGTCAGTAGTTATTGGAAATGTAATTTTACTACCAGTATATTGTTAAGAGGCTGAACGACGTAGTTTTCCGGATAAAACTGTCAATCTCTTTTAATGGATCCAGAACTCAAAAACACGATAACCAACTTTTTCGTGCGTGAAATCGCGTGGCACAACGCCCTTGATATTTCATAGATTTGGAAAGTACTTATACCTACTGTAACTTTCGAGGCTCACTTCATCCCCAATGTTACTCTGTTTCGTTATCAGGTGGTACCATAGACTTCAAACGGTCCCGAAGACTTGATTTAGGAGGACAACAAGTTACATATTATTTGCACAAACTTCTTCAGTTGAAGTACCCTGTGCACTTCAACGCCCTCAACTTATCAAGAGCAGAGGTAAGGCAACGAGAACTACGGACATTTTCAAACTTAGTATTTTCTAATGGGGATTTACTTAACTCTCGTGAACATAATTTGATGGCATTCCAGGAGCTTCTCCACGATCATTGCAGGATTTCTGTAGATTATAAAGGGGAGTTGGAAAAATGGGCGGATCCCGAGTACTACGACTCCCATGTGAAATGTATCCAGTTGCCCTTCTCAGCGCCTCCAGTCTCATTGTTGACTCCTGAGCAGCAGAAGGGAAGGAGAAGGGAGACTGCACGTAAACTTGTTGAAGTTAACGCCCGCAAGAGAGAAGAAAAGGTATAATATCCTACTGGTTGCTTAGTGGTTGTAGTTTTCGTTTCACATACTCTACAAAATTTGTTCTAGCTTCATATACAAAAACCACTTCGATACCTTAAAGCACAACATTGGTATGTCCAAAAATGTGACTTTTGAGGTACATTGATCTAAGACATCGTGGGACCATTCTCATTCATAATAATACGGGTTCATAGCGCTAGGAACCTTCAAAATGGCCGAAAAAGGAAAACTGGCGAGGCTCTATGCCCACTCTCGAAAATTTCAGTGCTTTGTCCAAAAAAAGTTAGCCTCAAAACCCAACTTATGAATGCCAAATGGGACTTACGGTGGAGTTGATGGAAGGAGTGGTAGGCCAGCTCCCAACCAAAATCGGCTATCGTGGCTGTCAAAGATTTTCTTAATGAATTCCCAAAGGTACCCAGCCACTATTGTCGTAAGAAGACCAGTTGTATTTGGCACCAGACCTCAACATCAAAATTCTTTATAAGTTGTACAGCTACAGATTAGACAGACAAATTAGATATTTTTCGTAAGGCTTTCAAGTTGTATGAGCCGCGACTGTCAATTTTTAGCCAAAAACAATCCATCCATAGTGTATGGTAGTTTTGATCTGCGGGCAGTTTTAACACTGCCTTTTGAGGAAGCTGAGTGTGTACAACTTCACTATTGACGACTCCTCAGGTGCAGGAAGCTGTTTCCTTTGGGATGAAGTGAATGGGGAAACGAAATGAACATCGAGGGCCGAAACTCTTCCTGCCTTCATTTCTACTAATTACCTTCATCTAATTTCTCCCTTGATGGGGAAAACAATAGATCATGTATATGTCTAGGTATTATTTTTCTCAACAAGGGAGAAATTAGATAACGGTTAATAGTAGAAATGAACACTGAAAGAGAATATAACAAAATTACATATAAACACGTTATTTATATGTTATATAAATGTCTCCCTAAAATATGTATTTTGTGTCTCAAGTAAAACAAAATAACGGCTAAAATTAAATAACTTCAATGCGTCGTTAAGTAGGTATAATATACTAAGAAATAATATTATTTCTAATCTCATAGCATTTTCGTGCTACAAAATTTGTAGAATTTAGGTGTAAGAGCCCCTCAGCTGATCCTAGGCCTATTCTGCTTAAAGTGTAAGTCCTAAGGAGGCTACATACCAAATTACAGCTTCATAGAGTGAATAGCTTAGGTGTAGGAGCCACTCAGCTGATCCGGGGGCTGGACAGCGTCAAATTAAAGTCCTAAGGAGGCTACATACCAAATTACAGTGCCGTCAAAATTGCCCGTTGCTGAATTTTGGTTTATTATCTTCGATAATGAACCATTGGAATCGCCCAAAGAAAAAAAAAAGTTAACCCCCCCTCAAAATTTGTTGGTTTACGTTTCAAGATACGTAGATTCAGAAAATCGAATAAAAAAAAAATCCGTCCGTCCGCCGTACGCCGTCCGCGCCACTTTGCCCAGTTAGCGTTGAGCTAAAATTACGAAATTTGGTTTCTGGGTTTGGACCAGCCCCACAATGATCCTCGAAACTTTTCATAACCCTAGGTCAAGGGAAAGGGGTTCAAAACGAATTTTGAAATTTTGAAAATTCCATATCTCGAAAAATTCATATAGAACGGTATGTTTTTTATTTCATATTCAGATAGAGTTTGTTCCGTAGAATTTTTTAATACCATCAGCAGCTTTGTACGACCAGCCGTTCGTTCACAATGACGGCTCAAAGATTGTGCCTCACAACCCGATCGTGAATCAAACTGTTGAAATACAGGTCCATTTTCATACTAACAAGCTCTTCGGAACATCATATGGCTTAAGTGATGTCGAGTTTGTTGTTCTGAGGTGCGTTTCGTGCTACGGAAATGAAGGTTTGTTGGTAGGTACTTCTTTTATAGAAAAATGATTACCGACGTAGTATTAAAAACCCCAGAATTATATCGTATTAATTAATCATAATTAATAATAATTATTATTAATAGTAAATACGAATTATTAATACCTAACAATAAATTATAATAATTTTCACTAGGTACTTGATAAAATTGTTAATAATTAGTGATAATTGATAATAATAATTAATCTAACATTTAGGATCTAGACATTTAGACCTAGTGATCTAGACAGAAGGGTGATCTGTACAAAGAAGATAATGAACCGTTGTGTCAAGAATTTGCAGAGTTTTTTAATTAACTATGGTCGGTAAATTACATGTACGTTTTCAGCTCGCTGAAGATGAAGAGCAGCTCAATCAGCTTCTTTCCATTCAAGATCTTTTGGAAGAAGGAGAAGATATGGAATACCAGGTAGAACTAAACTTGATCGTGTTCAAGTTATGAGTGGCGAAATTTATTATTCCCCCTGCTTATGGCATTTTGCTTTTTGACTTTCCATTCCAGCGATCACTCGATGAATTCGGCTTGAAATCAACTGACGAACTCCTGAAGATGATCTTCACCCTTCAAGCTCGAATAGAAAGGACCCGCCAAAAGATTGCAAATTCAATGGCTGGTAATACTGAAGAAACCTCTGAAGTAAGTTGCTTTAAATTTTTAATGTCCAATTTCTGGAGGTGTGTCTGATTTCTAACTTTGAATAAAAATCGATGCAGGAACCCAAACCAAAAATGATGAAACAGTTCCAAATACCTCGAAATGAAGAAGATTTCAATGCATGGCTTGAATCCATGAGGAAGAAGAGGTTAGTTTTTAGTACCATCAAAATGTTACCACACAATATTGCGGCTTACCTTTGATATTTTTACCTAATAAACTCTGTGCTGATAACTACAGACAATGTTACAGGTATTCTTGAAAGACAGCGTAACGAAATCGTGTAACGTCCCCTACTGAAATTAAAACAGAGATGGTTTCTGCGTTTTAGGGACGACTTAGTGGAAAGGAAAGCAGCTCGTAAACAAAGACGTCTGGACATGGCAAAGAGAAGGACTGTGGCATCCGTCGAACGGATGAGGTTGATTTCGCAACTAGCTGCCGATAATGAGAAAAAAGAGGATGATTTCGGACGAAGAGACCAAGACTGGGACGTGTACAAGGCTATCAACAAGGTAAATTAACTGTATATTACTAACACTCAACCAATTCAACGTTAATATCTGTTTATTATCTTGGTATTATTTGTATGATACTAGGAAGGGGATAGCGACAGTGAAGCAGAAACGGAGAAACTAGTCGAGTTGGAGGAGGCTTTGAGACTCCACGATCCAACTTATGTCGTTGACAGTGGGAAATCCGTCCAAGCGACTGCAGAATCTCACAGATTACATTTTGCTGTCGAAGCTATTCGGGCTGGAGAAGCGTTGTTCCAACCATCCGCTCTCCTCGGGTAAGCATTATCCATGCCATTCTTTCATTTTCTCTATTTGAAGTGAGAGACCTGACTGAGAGCTCGAATGATTTTAGATGGGGTCAAGCTGGATTGAGCGATTTGATAGCGTGGGTACTTAAAATGTTCCCTGAAGATGTCGCTGACGAACTTGCCAAAGACGTTTGTTTGACCGGTGGTCTCGCGAACCTTCCTGGTTTGAAAGAAAAAATTACGTCGCAGTTGATAGAGGTATGTAACAGCCATCAACTCAACCATAAATTAGTACCTACGTAAGTAATAATTTGAGCCAGGACATACTTCAAGTGTGTGGAGTCTTCTAGTTCGAAAAGAGTTTACCTGAAAGAGATGAGTCTTCTATGATTGGCCAGAGAATTCATCCGTGTATAAAATTAAAAAACTGGTGCCAACACATTTTGAAAGACATTTTCGAAATTGTGGCAACAAAAGGAAAACACACTTTGGGCTGTAAAAAATTTGTTATTCCGAAACAATCGAAAATGATTTTTTGCTGGGTAAACCTGCAGAACTCAAACAGCCTAGAGGAATCAAGTGGGATAGTAAGAGGGGAATCACCAAGAAGCTGTTACTATTGATGCCAGAAAACTGTCATTCTTTTTGGCTGGATCTTCCTGTAGATGAGAGGAGATTTTACTGTCAGAACATGAAGTAGGAGAGGAGGATCATTACGAATCTTAAATTTGATTTTAATTATTTATTACTATTTTCCCTAAAAGGCCAATATCGCATGTTTTTAATTTATGTAAACAAAACAAAAAGTTTGTCGGGTTATTAAATATACTCGTACTTCATATTCCGATGGAACTGACTAAAGACATAAAATGTCCCAATGTGTTGCAGATTTCTTCCGAATTTATCATCCTATTTTCCTGATTGTATTCATTTACTTCAATTAAAGAGTAAGCTAAATTTCTAGACATCCCATTCAATTTGAGAAACTCACCCATTCACCAAGGCCTTACTTTCCAAAACCAAAGTATCACAATTGGTGGCGTTTGCCGATTGGATGGAGTACGTGCAGTCTCTTGTTTTAGCGAATTTTCGAGGAAAAGTAGTAAAAAATCAACCTAAGAAGGAAATTTTGTCAAATTCCGGAAATTTCCATTTATTTAAATTGCATATAAAACCCACTACTCCTACTTGAAAGTTCTGTACCGTTACTGCAAAAGTTGGCGAAAAAGCTCAGCTAAAATCCTCAAATTTGAATTTACATAGGGAAATAAGGGAGAAAATGTCGTTTCCCCGTCGGAAACCGCCGAGTTTCCACTCGAAATTGAGGGTTGTGGTGTGAAAAATGACTAGGTACCTCACGACGGGAATTTTTTCTCGCTAGGAGACTATTTCTGCGCAATCTTCTACATGGATTTGTTATAAAACCAGAACCATTTTACATAAAACCAGTTGTTTCTTCAAAAATTCGTTCTTATAGCCATGCCTTATGTTCATTCATGCTTACGTTCATTCCAGTGCTAACATGTGAAAAACATTGGAACAGTTTTCATCTATGTAGAATTTTCGAGTCTGATATCTACTAACTCGCTTTTCCATTCTAGGTCAGACCTTTCAAATCTAGAGTTAACGTGAGAATCGTGCCACAGCCTTCTCTAGGAGCCTGGTATGGCAGCAAACAGTTTGCGAGCAACCCTGATTCGTCACAGTATTTTGTCACACGAGCAGAATACGATGAGAAAGGTGGAGATTACTTGAAGGAGCATTCCAGGTATTGCTGGCTCACCTTATAGCCTCATTCCACTCGGAAAACTGATTAAAGGCGTTCAAATATGTAACTAATCCAATATGGCGTTTGTTCTTTACAGATCTAACTTATACAACCCTTTGCCTCTAGTTACGGTGGACCAAAGCTCAGAAAACTCGACTATTCTGTGTCCCTCCATTGATATTCCTATTGAAGATATCGAAGTGGATATCCTGTAGATGTTGTCTATACTAGCGCAAGCTGCGTTTCGATGTATTGATTTTCTGTACATAGATCATTTTTTACTCTGTAACATACATGCGTACTTTAGAATTGTACCAATAAACATGCGTATTTTAAACAAGTCTTTGTTGCCAATAGACTCTCCTCGTCGTATCGCTTGAACCAATACCTGTGTTATATAATAAATTACTTATACTCTTCATACATGCAGCGTTTCTCTTTTCTTCACACATCCAAATATCAAATTTTCTCAAAATTAGGTTTTTGGTCATTCTGTTACTAAGGAACGTTATCTACAGTTTGGAAGTAGAAATAACGTCCCGTTTCTAGTTAAAGTATTGAAAATATTTTTTTAAATACATTTTACCTGCCCGAACTAGAGACTTATGTGACCAAGTGGCATTTGAGCTCAACTACCGCATACAAGATACCTCTCACTGGTGGGTGTCAACGTCATCAACTGGCATTTGATCACTTTTACTATGTATGATGTTGATTGAAATGGAGCAAAGGTGAATTGACTGAAAATAAAAAGATTCAAGTACCAAATACCATGTTTTACAGCTATGATTATGACACAGACTGCCTTGACTTGAGATTCCCGTAAATTGGAAGATGAATTCTTCAAAAATAACCCCCACAATATTACCAACGAGGCTGGATAATTAGTATAAAAAATGGATACCGACTTCGAAAGCCAAAAAGGAGACCTCATTAAACTTTGTTGAACCCTAGCTATCCCGGAAGAATACCACCATTGGTATGAAAACCTTCCTTCATCTGCCAAGGATCGGCTGCCTTCATTCTCGGAAGATAAATTCAAGACCTGGACCCTTAGATGTCTTTTTTATTTCTCCAACACCTTCATCATTCTTGAAAGTACTTTTAGTTTCCATTTTAATTATGAAAGTTACATTTTAATAGAGTTTTATGCATTTAATTGCCTTTTTATAAAAATGGTGAACTGTTTAAAATTGAAGCACAGTGGGCAAGAGAAAACGACCAAATACCTACGTTTAGAGATACGTAGAACGTTTCCTAACAGCAATTGGCATGAATTGTCACTAGATGCTTAGTAATGCAATCAACTAACGAGAAAACAATGATAATTCTCAATTTCATGTAATTGAACTCTTTTTTCTCGACAAATTTAAGTGATCAAGTGAAAAAGAACTTTAAACTCCATGCAGGTGATCAAATCAGGGTTTTGCTAATCAATAGCTGTTATTCTAAGTACCTGAAATGAGTTGAGTGCGGTACCTATATAAGCACACATAGCTAACTACCTGTAGGACAAAGAAAAATCGAAACAGTAGGATGGGAAATTAAAGAACCAGTTGAGGAGAAAATAGGCTAAAATTCAAATCGCTCCCCTGTAATTTTGAAAATCTTACTTGGTCACTTTTACTCTGGACCACATGATCTAGATCTAAGACACTAGATGATCTATTTTAAAATGATACTACAATCTATTTGATATAATACAATAATTTTTTGTGCCCATACCCTTCCGCTAAACCAATTCAATAATAATCTGTTCGAAGCCCTCAACATCAATAGAATTCAGAGTGAAATTGAAACTGCAGCCTATCAGATTGCGTTACCAATTAACACGTTTGCTGGAAGTATTGTAAGACTGGTTCTAAGAGACCATGATGGAATCATAATTTTTTAATGTCTCAATATTACGGGGAGGGGTCCAAAAGCAGGGCGCTACGCACTGCTATCATGAAAATTCTAATGTAATCATGTAATTTTACTACAAGTTGTTAAATTAAAAACTTGAGGCAAAAAACTATTCACTGAAAACTATTCACTAGAACTTCACTGGAAAAATCACCAAAAGCAGTGACGAACCATGACCAACAATTCGTTCATTATAGCAAAATGCGTAACTAAAACTTGTGTTTCAAGGGGAAATTCTTTCATAACCCATGTGAGGTAAATTTGACAAGGGACTATTTATTCATTTTTCAGTAATTTCATGATAAAACTGACTGGACGAAAATATCACCCAGTTCTGGTTCATTAACAGGCAAGGAGAAATGATAAGACGTGGGCAGTACAGTTAACGTTTTATTAGCAGAATGTGCGAAAATCCATGTCTTATTACTAATGCATTGTTATTTGTGAACATAGAAATTTCAATAAGCTTCATTAGGTTCAGAAAGGAAGAAAACATTAAACTTGATCATTAGAAAATTAAAGCCAATTAACGGGTGAGTGGTCAGAGACATTTCACTGGCCAAGAACATTGATGATGTCATCAATCTTCAGAATGCTTCTGACTGTTTCAGTAGCGAGAGTGATGGCGCTAGTGGATACCAAAAGGGGCTGGACGACGTTTTCCTCGAGGATGTTGGTGATGACTCCTTTCCTGACGTTGATTCCCGCAGTGGTTTCTCCTTTGGCGTGGCGGTTCCTCAGTTCCGTTACAGTCGAAACGGGGTGGAGTCCAGCATTTTCGGCCAAAGTGGACGGAATGATTTCCAGAGCTTGGGCGTACTCGCGGAGGCAGTAAGCCTCTACTCCGGTGACTGTTTGGGCGTATTGAGCCAACTTTAGGGAGATTTCGGTTTCAGGGGCACCACCTCCAGCGATGAGGGCTCGTTCTTTGACGAGACATCTGATGACACAGAGGGCGTCATGGATGGATCGGTCGGCCTCCTCCAACACGAGATTGTTGCTTCCCCTAACAATAACGCTCACAGTTTTGCCAGGATTTTGAATTCCAGTTACTTTGACGAACGTAGAATTGCCCGTTTTAACTTCTTCAACAACCTCAGCGTAGCTGAGATTTTCTGCCACGAAATGATCGACTGAAGCAATTGGCCGACAATTTAGAGTTTTGCAGATGAAGTCGATATCCTCCCGTTCAATATCCTTAACAACCATGATCTTCAGTTTGTCGAAAAAGTGAATAGCCAAATCACTGAGGGCATCGCGCAAAATGGATTTCTGGACAAGTAGCAAGTTACAACCCGCTTTCTTGATTTGCTTGGCAATATTCAAGATATAAGTGCGCTCTTCTTTCAAAATTCTATCCATAGCAGTGTAATCAGAAACCACAACATTATGGTCCATGTCGGTCTTAGGCGGAGAGATACAGAATTGAATCAAACCGATCTTGACTTTTTCGAGGCGTTTGGGACCATTGACATTGGCTGTCCGAGAGGTGAAGACGAGGCCATCGATGAGCTCGGTGTCTTCCACGGTCCCACCCAATTTCTTGATGACTTTGACGTCCTTCAAGTCGACGTTGGTGTCGTTCTTGGGGTCGATAACCTTGAGGACTGCATGAACGGCGAGTGGAGCCAGCGTAGTGGCATGCTGTGAGACCACTTTCGAGTTCAGCGAAGTGGAAGCGCTTTTGATGAGGCTATCACGATCGTTCAACTCTACAGGGATTGACATGCTTTTGAGGATCTCGATAGACTTGGCGGCTGCAATTCTGAACGAGTCGGAAATTATGGTCGGGTGAATACCTTTGCCTAAAAGCTTTTCAGCGGCTTCAAGTAGAGCACCAGCAATAATTACGACAGTTGTGGTGCCGTCACCGGCCTCGACGTCCTGGGCTTGGGAGAGCTCCACGAGAAGTTTAGCTGCGGGGTGAATCACGTTCATTTGACGAAGAATGGTTGCTCCGTCGTTAGTAATTGTGACTTCTCCATTACCGCTTTGAATCATCTTATCCATACCTTTTGGTCCCAAACTCGTTCTCACGGCATCGGCAACGCCTTTAGCAGCGGTCATGTTGCTGCTGCGGATGTCGGCTGGTTTCTTTTTGTCTTTGAACACGTTACCGGCGCGTTGGCCATCCCCGGCGGCGAAGTTAGTCATTTCAGCGGTTTGTAAATTAACGATTTACAAGAGAAAACGTGGACTTACTTGCTGGAAATAGCAGGTTTTCAGAAATAATACACGGAGAACTCACAAAAACGCATGGGAGTAGAACAAATGCAATAGAACAAAACGGATGGATACGTACTTTGTAGTATCCAACCAGTGAGAATGTAGCAACTTTCAAAGAGTCACAGAAGAGATATGTAGTCACATACCTTCTTTATGTGTCGGAGCGGTTTTCGCGGTCTTTTCAAACTATTTAGGAACCCATTTTAATTTATAACACTTTATATTTATAAAACTTTAATTTATAAATCTCTATAATACTGTCCATGTAGATTCAGTATATTTCTTCATAATGAACGTTGACAATGAGTTTGTTGCTCCGATTTATTCCACTTTGGACGGAATCTAGGGACGCGGGAGCGTCCCGCCCGCCAAGAAAACCGAAGCTTGACCTGACATTTTGCAGTTTTCATCAAGTAGGTACCTACTTCACTATATTTTGCATTTCACTGCATTTGAGTGTAAGTAAATTGAATCGAAAAAAATGTACCTATTACAATCAACTTTTAGTAGGTACAAGAGTTCATAGACTGAAAATCAAATCTCCACAATAAGTCGTTACTTTTTTTGTGTAACAGATATGGAACGTAGGTACCAGATTCACTTTTTCGATTTTCAAAGGCAAGTACGAACAATACCAAATTTCACTTCGTTATCAATGTCACTTCTACCATACAGTTGTGATTATATCATATTTATAGAATTCCTTGATCAAGGGTTCTATGAAGATTTCGTATCATGTGAGGAAAATTGTGAATGGATGGGGCATAAAAGGTGGAAAAAGAACACTTACATCAAAATGGCTACTAATTTGATGAATCATCAAGAATTAATCATGTGAAGGATTTCGCTGTAGGTTTTGATTATATTGGATCATCGACCTGTGAGGGGCTCCAGCTGGTGGTATTAAGGGCTAGAAATCCTGTAGTGCGAGGGAAATCTGTTCATTGGTTTCACCGGGCACCCAAGATCCTTCTATAAAGAGAGTCGACACGAAGGTAGAAATGATCAAACTTTACTCTGTTCAAACTTTTTGTAAATATATCACTTGACATAGACAAGCCTCACCTTACCCTCAGCTATGACTGATTTGACAAAATGATGTCTAACGCACATGATCTATGTGCTTATCCGTTTTATTTCTAACGTTTGAGACTGGCTATCCTCAAAAACGGTAACGGGAAAACTGAAACCTCTATTTCTTATATTTCTAAATATTATTTAGAAATATTTCTAATTATTTAATATTTCTAAATATTATTTATGTTGTGACACGAAACTTCTACACAAAGTACCTAAAAGACTAACTAAACTACCAGAATTCAGAAAAAACCGCATGTTGGTCAAAAGTGGATTTATGAAGTTTTGTAAAAGAGCTCCTTTTATTGTCCAATTGGACAATTATTGTCCAAAAAACAAGCACTCAGTTATACAATTTGACAAGGCATAGTACTCAGCCTCTGTCCTAGACAAAGCTACAGTGACTGGTTTTTTAGAGTTCCAAAATAAAACATTATTGTTCATTTCAATCAAGTAACCTGAGACACTTTCTATCTACAGTGCCTGATGCGTAATCAGCATCTGCAAATACACGAATGCCAATTATTTTTTAAATCAAAGTAGAAATCGCAAAGCACAAATCAGGCATATTTGCCATCATTATTTACATCAAGCTCCCTAACAACTCTCGATACGGCAAATTTGACTGATTAGGTTCTCCTTTTGGCAAACTTAGACCAGGCTCAACTGGGATCTTTGAAATCGTCGCACCTGACATGTTGAATTGTGAGATCACCTTCTGAATCAAAGAACGCTGACTAATAAAAATCTTGGAATTAACTTAAGAAATTTCAAGACCAAGAACATTTAAATTCTCAAAAGGGGTCTGTAGTCTTGTGGGACTATAGACTCAGAAAAGGACGTTTACGTCCACAGAAGGACAGTCAGTCCACGGAAAGGGGTCTGTAGTCTTGTGTGACTATAGACTCAGAAAAGGACGTTGATGTCCTGGAAAGGGACCCTGTAGTCAGTACAGGGCTATAGTGTTATAAGTAAAGGCTTCTAAGTCTAGGAAAGGGACGTAGAGCCAAAAGCGAAGCAAATATTTGTTACCATAATATGTTACCATTATTATATTATAATTCCATTTTTTGATATATTGATCGTTCATTTCAAAAATTAAAACCAATTCCTCCTTGTTTTTTTTTGTTTTTTTTTTTTTCAAAGTAGTTCCATCCTGACTCACTAAAAGAAAATCGTCAATCCACATAAGCAGATGAATTTTAATTTTTAAATCAAAGTAAAGACAAGGATCAACACAACTTTTGATTGACATGTTCGTTAGAACATTTAGGAATCTGACGTAAACCATATAAGCTTTTTACCAGTTTGCAGACATCCATGTTTGACATCCAATGGTCCCACCGGCCACCCAAGAAACACCAGATCCTTGTATAAAGAGAGTGGGCACGAAGGTAGAAGGCGATACAGTAAGAAGTAAAGCAATACTTTGGTTGATAGGTACGTTTATTTGGTTGAGTGCTACAAAGCCGCTTTCAAGGGCTTGATAAGGTATATTTTGTGACGGTAATAGTCGGGTATGAAAGCTGTTAGGAAGACGTGGGTGAGGAGCGCCGTTATACCCCAAATCCGATGTTTAGCGTTGACGTAGGAGGGTATCACGTAGCAACTGCCTTTGTACCGAAATTGAGTGTGCTTACAGTTTGCTGGATCTATGAAATGTTTGAGGGGCACGGTAAAAACTTCGGCTACCTCGTCGGGATTCACTTTCATTTTGTCCACGTCAATCTTCCCCAGATATCCCACCACAGGCATGACGGAGAACTCTTTACCTGAAAGAATAATATGATTAATGCATGTTGCTCAGTCACTACGTTCTTTTGATGTTGAGAGTTCAGGACACCTTCAAAAGGCTGTTGAAATGAAATAGTAATAATTAATGTCAATTATTGTCAATTCAGGACCTGAATTTCAGGTGGATTAATATTCTTGAAAACATTTACAACTAATTTTGGAATTTTATTCCTTCAGCAGAGCTGAAAATCGTCGCTTAAAAAGCAAAACTGCCTAACCCATTTTTCCCAACTTTTCAGGAGGGACAAAAAAAATTTGTATATCCATAACTACGAGTGATTTCACCCTAAAATTACTACTTTTAGCATACCGTAGGATCCCCAGAAGTACCCTACCACAGGTTAAGATGAATTAATGCTCCGATCAAAAAATCGATAGGGTTAGGTGATGTAGGCTTAAGAAATGGTGGGATCGGTGGCTTCAGGAGTTTTTTCTTCATATAAAATTTGCTTTTTGAAATTATTGAAATATTTATCTAGAAAATATTGCAAATTGATGAGAAAAGTAAGTGTTATGAAGAGCAGTCAGTCTCAAATTTTTCCTTAACAGGATAATTGGGGACATCAAGCATTGATTAGTAGTTTGAGCCAAAATCCTAGGTAAACGTTAGACTAAATTGGGTAAACTAGTATCACAACCAATTGTACCAGTCTTTGAAGTATGATCCGGCTAACTTGACAACTTGAAATTCTTTTGGCTCCACGCTATCCAGCGCAAAACGTGAAATGAGAAAGTTTCTTCACTTCATTTTGTGCAAATTGTAGGTTAGGCGGTGTAGCAGTGGCGGTTACTAGGAGCACGTGCACCCCCAGCGAATAAACTAAAAATAACTGAGTTCTCCCATACCATTTGAAGAGTATGTAAGTAACAAATTATTTCGCTTTGTTTTCGTCCTTTGTAGTAATAACCGAAATGAGGCTTGGCATAAATAGCATAAAATTATAAATAGCATAAATAATTTTGCTCATTACGCATTGGCTGTCTCTCATAGCTGTTCTTTTCACCTCCACGTTGGTTCATGCTGGACAGATGAGTATACATTTCAGCATTAACAATAAAATACATTTTTTGGGTTTACTCCTTTAATGATTATTTCGGAATTTAGTTTTCCATTGGAGAACATGTTTCAAGTCTATTGTACGAGTAGGTCTGTATTCAGTCGCGTTTTTAATTTGAACATGAGAAAGCTTACAAGATTTATCCCATTTGTACATCAAATTTGTATTTGGCCGACAAAAGTACCTCTGGGAGAGGTCCATGCGCTTTGCAATAGCCCCTTGATCAATGGGCACCCCCTGAGTTTCCCAAAACTCATTTTTCGCAAGCACTCGTTCTACCCATTATCCTACAACCCCGCACACCCGCAGCCCTCAGTAGTTCATTGGTGATCACTAGATGAAGGTCCATTAGTTATAGGTACTCATCAAGTTCCAAGGCGTAAGGAGCCACGAGGTTCCAGTATCTCCGAACTGCCCACATTATTTAACGCACGCCAATTTAGTATTTTTCGACAGATATTCTGCATGTCAAACGAGAATAGTTTAAAAACACTTTCATCAGGATGTGGGTACGGTTATGATGGCGGGCAGGAGATTCTAGAGACCCCGACGCGGTTGTACCCTTGAACGCTCTCAGTAACAGAATACACGGGTCGTTATTATAGAACCATTTAGTATATTCCTACCCATAATCGCAATAACTTATGCCTCCACACAAGATTCCAAACTTCAACCATTGTACGCTCAAACTTACCAACGTATATGTTTCCTTCTCCCCAAACTTTCACATCTTTTCTGCACACTCCAATTTCTTCTTCCGTTTCTCTCAGAGCCGTAGTTCGCAAAGATTCGTCTGTAGGATCGGCCATACCGCCCGGAAAACTCACCTACAACACATAAACATGTGATAATCCACTCATTGATTTTTAAATGTAAAATAAACGTGAAGATCGTAAATACCTGGCCTTTATGTCTTTTCAAATCTGCGTTGCGTAATGTATACAGAAGAGATAGTTCATCTTTGACGAGACAAAGAGGAATCAGAACAGCGGCACGTTTCGAATTTTCTTCCGTCAAAGGCCTTTGAGCCACTTTCATGTCTTTAATTTTTTTAATTGTTCGTTCAATAACGTCTTCGCTGAGGAGCGCCTCGGGCGAAAATATGTTCGAACTGGCAGAGAGCAACTTGACTCCAACCATGTTGGAAACGGGAGAATTAAGAATCCGAGTGCACTTGTTCATCGTCTCACTCAATCATCGCTCAAGGATAATCAAGATGCAAACGCCTTACGACTGTCGGATATTAATATTTTAAGAGGTCGCGCAGATACGGTCACCACAATGTAATTTGCACTCCGATCTACTAACGAATCAACCATGGTAATGTCCGTATGAGCAACGCTACCATTTCAACAACAACCGTACGGTTTCTGAACAACCGACAAATATTTTCGCAACTCAACTTTCACTTCTTACGAAAATAATTTAAGTTGAGATGATTTTGAACAACACAAACCAAATCAGGTCTCGAAGGTCAATGATAAGAAAAGAGCGACAGATAAAAATTGATAAGGACTATCAGCTGACGTTACGGTCCATCGCCTCTACAGCTCGTATCCTTACTTTCCCGTCAATGGATAAGGATAAGAAAATAAAGTGGTCTTGAGTATGAAAATTTCGAAACAGCGACGTATCGACAAAACACCGAAATTGCGAATCGAGAATGTTCTAGTCTACCTCTACTTACTAGTTCCATTTGTGAGTTCGTTTGATTTGTCGAGAATTGTCATAAGAATACCATATTGTTCTAGTTCCGAGTGTAATTTAACTTATCCAGAGTTTTTTTGGTCGTATCTCAAGTGATTATGTCTCTTTTTGGTGCGATGATGGGTGATTTAGACGACGATCCTTTCTTCGGGTAAATACTTCAAAAGTTTATTTCTCGCAATGGCCTAGTTGTAGGTCAATTCCACTACCTTTATTTTCTGTCTTACATCTCTGCTAACTGTATTTAAAATTTATATTTTAGTTTGATACCATCGAATTGACCAAAATAACCCAAGTTTTCACACCAGTGCATTAGTTGAAATAAATTCATCCGTTCAGACCTTATCGATTTTTCGCGACGTGCATGTTAATTGTGCACTGATTCCGATGAGTGGTGCATCCTACCCACTTCTCACCGTCTCATGAACCACTTGCGTGTAACTATTTTCTCCTCATTTTGAACAATGAAGTAGTGTATAATCATTTTCCGCCTTTAGAATCAGGCGTGACTCTCCCTCTTGACTGAGTGACATTGTATTACTGTTATGTCGATGATTCAACTCGTAAATCGAGCCTGTAGACATCTTCATCATACTCTTTTCTATGACTCTTTTTGACAACGCGATAACTCCCATTAACGAATGTCATTCCTTAGCAAGATGCACATTATACCTATGACGTGGATCATCAGTGTTGTACTGTCTCACGTTGAACTTCTCATACCTCAGTCCTCTTGTTATCCAAGTTAGACCCATTTACCTACATGCTGTTGATTTTAAAACAGCTTTTTACCATTGGATATTACGTTTCTGCTACATATTCGATAGCTGCAGAAGTTTGGCGTTACATGGGTACTGGTGGTTTTGCGTTTCTATGGTTCAACGTGGCCTTCGGTTGAATTGAATGATGTTCATAGAGTCCCCATCACAATTCTGGCCTTGTAGAACGGTAGAGTTCGTATGTAATTAATTGCAGTTAGTGTTGAATTTCACTTTTCAATGATGTTAGGAGGTGTCCCGGATATGGTGTGGGTCATCAAACAACTTCTGAAAGCTGCACCGAGGAGGGCGTATTAGTGGGTCCTGTTTCTAATAACCCTGGTATTTTTTACATCACCGATATTTGATTTATTCCAAGGATTCATTTTACAGATCTTATTAATATTCCTCCAAATAGCCCAATCAATAAAAACATCAAAAATTGCAAACGCGCATGTATCTACGATTGTATTTATGCTGTTAGGACCGCTACTGATAGTGGGCACCTGAAAACCGTGTGCTAACTCCTTCGTGCTCGGAAAATAGCGACATTAGTGCACTGGTTTTACTTTTTGGCCAAAAAAGCACCCTATTAGTTGAATTTTTTCAAAAAGTGCACATTTTATGTTACGGCCATTTTTCTAGTCTCGTACCGGCCAAACTACTGGTCCCACCAAAAAGTCACGGGAAAAGAATTTGAAGACAATTTAATACGCTCTAATTTAATACCAGAATGGTGCTTCTAGACCGAATTGTTTTCTCAGAAACCAACGAAAACCGAAAAGCGATAAACCGGTATTCTGGACCCAACTGAGTTGAAGTGTGCACGGCGTCATGAAGAGGTTTCATATAATAGTCTCTTTATAATATGTGTATAATATGTACTGTACATATCATGTATATACATTTTTACATGAACTACATTCTCACACCATATAGATACTACGGTCGAAAACCGGACGGAAATCCATTACAACTATATACCTATTCCTATATGTGTATGATTTTAAAGTTAAATCTTTCATGAGTTATACCAGAATTTTCAATCTGAAGTTACCTTGAAAGTTGAGTTCGTTATTGTTTCGTCCATATCCTCCTTGGCATGTTGACCGTTATTGATTTAGAGGGTTGTAGGAGGTTTGGTGTAAAAAGATTAAGAATGATTTCCAAGCTTTTGGCTTTAATATTATTAAAGCCATCTTCAGGGTAAGTTGTTGGTAGGTATTTTCTCCTCGACCCAGTCTCTACCTCTTTCAGTTCTTTCAGTTATTAGTACACAAGAACCTACCTAACTGTTCCCTTAAAAAGAAGCTTTAACATTGAAGATGCAAAAGGATGAAACGAAATGAAGTATTAAACCGCAATAGTGGTTGTATTGTAATTTTGTTGTTGTGATAGGCATGAAGCTGGTTGTATTTAGATAATTACACAACAAAGTTATGAAAGCAACAAATTATTCTCGCATTTAATGCACCCTTGGCCTTGTAGACTTCTCTGAGCCTTCATTACTATGTCTAGTACGAATAATCTCCTACAGCTCACAGTTTATAACGAATTGACTCTTCTTCACATGTTAGTTGATTATCTGAACCCATCTAAACTGTTGCTACGTGTATAGGATTAAAACCAGGTAGGTTACTTTGTTAAAATGTATGACAATAGCAGTTAGCTGATTATTTTGTTGGTCCGTTGCGTTCATTCATCACGTCCTCATGCGTGCGTCTCCAAAGCGGTCGAAAAAGAGCTCACAGAGGTAAATAATCCTGCATCGGGCGAGGAAATGATTTCTTGAGGACACAAGATTTCCTTTAATTTTTGGTGATTTGACATCATCTAGGATTGGTAGCGACCTGGAAATCTGGGAACTATGCGTGAATTTCGTGTTTCCACCGGGAATTTCAAAATATTAATTTCCGTGCCAATATACTGTAGCGATGAATAAAAAAAATTAAGCAAATTCCCAATTTTCCACTGATTTTCTCCAGCCCCCTGGCCACCAAACTTTGTTACTCAAGGTGGTTACGAGGGATTTTAATTACTGATTTGGAATGAAAACAGTTGATAGTTTTTTCTGACAAAACTTCATTATTTCAGCGGTCAGATCCGAAGGATGAATCAGATGATGAACAGCATGTTCAGAGACCCCTTTGCTGACATGTTTGGCGGAGGGCTCTTCGGGGGTCCGACTCTCATGATTCCTGGTCCCCCTGGCCACCCTCAAGGACACGCTCCCAGACACCACCGCCATCCTGCAAACCATGAAAACTACGGACCTGGCGCTATGGCCCCGTTCGGGAACTTCCCTAATTTGAGGCACGTCTTCGACATGGCCAATCCAGCTGGTGGCGCCGCCCAATTCTCCTCGATGCAAGTCATGACCATGACCTCAGGCCCAGATGGGCGTCCGCAGGTATGTTATTCATTCATTTGAACTTGAGGTGTCGGAATTTTGGACTGGAGGAATTTCTGAAAGGATAACTCCGCAAGTTCTTCGTTGTTAACAGCTGGATCTTACCATAGCGTATTTTCTTTCATTCCAGATATATCAAGCATCTTCCAGTACCAGACATGGTCCCAACGGTGTCCGAGAAACAAAGAAAACTGTTGCAGATTCGCGTACTGGGTTGAAGAAGATGTCTGTTGGGCACCACATAAATGACAGGTAATGCTTGAATTTTGACCTTCCATAAATACACGCAGCCATGAAATCATGAAAAGCCATATCTTCGATTCTGTTCAACTAATTTTGAGGATATTTTCAGAGGCTATTTAGTTTTGTATATCTGTCCTTGAATGTCATTTACCATCGCCATTGCTTGCGCATGGGAAAGGCTGAAGTTCTACTTAGACACTAAAGTCACGCCATATTCGTTGTGGAATTGGTATTTTGTTCTTTTCAATCACCTGATTTGTTGCAAATTTGTTACGCTTACAGAGCCCACATAATTGAGCGTGAACAAAACGTATACTCGGGTGATCAAGAGGAACGCCAGGAGTTCATTAATTTGGATGAAGGTACGTTTACTTGGAATGTTTGTGTTACAAACCAGTGTATAATAAGGTTATATATGATAGAATTGCTGAATTGGTAGAGAATCGCAGTGGACCGAGCCAAAATGGCGGACACATGGGGGATGCGAGATATCGATAGTTTGTGACGTCATGAGAACACCACCTATATCGTAATTTCAAAGTGTTATCTTCAAATTAAATAAAACAGTTTTAAAAACACTTTTTGTGCACTCAATACGGTAATTTGAATGCATTCTTCATGAAGGCATGTTTGGCTGTTAACAATGCACATTGTTTTCTTGCATTTACAGAAGAGGCTGAGACCTTCGATAATGAATGGAAAGAGAAGGCCAGGGTGATCAGAAGAAATGAGGCCATCGGCTATGGGAACAGTCGTCAACGACACGGGAACAGAGACGGGCCACGAAATGAGATGTTGGCTTTGCCACCTGCATCTTCCAGCACCAGGTAAGGCTTTCAAAATCACTTGATCGTCTACTAAAACAAATACTTAACGTTGAATCATTCTTAAAATGACAAGTTTTACTGAGTAGTTGCGAATTGGAGACCGCTCAGCAAGTAACGTTTGTGAAGAGTGGTATGGGAAGACGTTTTTGAGAGGGATTGTAGAGATTGGCTCGGTATGATGGTGGTGGAACCCTTCATCAATCGTCATTAGCCTGGATAAATGACAGCTTAAATCTCTGCACACAGTGCTTCGGTGATTTTATCAAGTGTCTAAATTCTTGTAGGGATAATTCTTGTGCTATTTTGCAGGGAGCGATGACCCTATTTCAAAGGTAATCACGCCATTGGTAGCCCCTGCATGTGCGCCATTGAAACATTTTAGTCTGGGTTTTCCGATCAAGTTTTGTAATTTTCGGATTCGATTGCGATCGTGTGATTGAATAATATTCAAGTAACAATAGAACTAAATTGGTCTGGTTTTCGGCCATCTTCTTTACGTACTCACTGAGATCATCTTGGGTCATTCTCATTTGGAATGTACGTTTGGCTCCCTCAGCATCTCCATTCACCGAACTCACTAACACAGTTTACAGATTTATCAACGCTGAACACGATGGTGGAGTCAGAATCGCGATATCTTATTCCGTTATCAGATTAGAACGGTTAACACTGAAGAACATTTCAATTAACCACCCCGTATCTTCATCTCTAAAGAGCTCCAGTTTGAGAAACTGAACCATCATATTCAGCGTACAAAAATCTTTAAAACGAGGTGCCACTTGTCAGTCTGTTTCATTTTTGGAATTTAAGGGTAATTTTCCTCACCTAAAACTCCCCAAAACCCCCCTTAGAGTGGCCCGATTCTGTCCATCTACGAATTTAGCCTCTCGATTGCCAGGACATACTTTTTGTGCAAGTTCGAACTTATCCAATTTCCTCTTTTCCCGGTATCTTCTCTGTTTCTCTGCAGTCGTCAGAGGCCTCATGTGTGTTACTCCAGAATTGCTAACACACATGAGTAGTAACGTACATGAGGATTTCACTTCAAATCAACATTCTAGACAACCCACACAAGCTAGGAGGTTGTTTCAAGAGTCAAATGAATTATGCATACCACCGTTACTGGAGAAAAATCATTGAAAAACTGGAGTACTAATTGTTGAGGTTACACGAGGAAGAATAAAAATACGTACCGTGGTTTTTGGAGAAACAAGATGTAACCTCTCCCCAGACAGCTTCTACCACACCAACCAACAAACACTGCAGCAGAACAAGAGCAACATCCTTCAAAAACCTGGGGGGAAACTCATGAAACCGGGATCAGCCTGAGATGTGTACAAGAGTGAGAACACGAAATGTACGTTCGCAATGAGAATGGCCCACATCAATCTCATAATAACAATCTTAGATTGCTACGCCTTTTCAAAATTGCTGGTATTGCGATTTAATCAAATTAATTTGCAGGAAGAAAATGAAGTTGGGAGAAGAGAAAAAAAAGAATAAGGCGTGAAGCTTCAGCAAAATTCAGCGGATCCACGTTGCACACAAATATTCGAAAATTATGGATTCTTCCAATAAACTTAGTTATCTTTGTGTTTACAATCTTGTGTACAATCATAGTTGATGTAATTACGTAAAAACATATCGGAAATTCGGCCGGCTCTTATCTGGGTAAATCCCAGTCAAACTAACGCTTAACTGGATAAAGAATATCGACCTAACAGGGTACACCTTCCCGAACTCGCGACAACCCATCTGGGTAAAAGGTGATGACGCCAGGAAATTCAAACTACGTCAAGTGTAGGGTCAATCAGTGAAGTAGGATACACTAAAAAATAATCATAACTAGACGTGGGGGTGTGAGGTACACATTATTTATTGGCCTTCACTTGTTCTTAGGATTGAAGAATTTCATTACATTAAGATGTAAAAGTTACTTGGAGCGTATTTGGTAGCCATCTTGTTGAGTTCGATAACTTGCTCGTAACCTTCATCTTACCTATCTCTTGGTTGGGGACCAACAGGGCCGTTCGGAAGATGAAGGGGAGGGGCTACGTCTGTTAAAGGTCTAATGGGATTGGTTGCCACCAAGTAAGTGGAAACAGCTTCTGATTGGCTGTTAGAGGTGATTTTATTAAGGTCAATCCATTTAATGTGCCTACTTTGAATGTACGAGGGTTTGCAGGTTGAAATCAATCGAATCCCTCGCAAAATATTGCAGAATGCAATGACCATCTTTCGAGGGAAGAATGCAATGACCAATTTTCAACCCAAGTTGTTACCTTCCTTTCTGGACGTCTGACCCTCGTATTAGTCATATACTGGTACCTTGGTATGCTGGTACTGGAACATGACCCGAAATTAGTTTATAAAAACAACATCATTCAAGAGTGGTCTTGATTCGTATGCCCAACTTCAATCAGAGCGATAGACGATTGAAATAAACTAGCTAACGATCTGAGGCTTAGGTACCCCGATTTGTCTAACTATAACTTGTATAAAGTTCCAGTGGGAGAGCTCCTCCCCGAGTGACGCCCAGAAGGAGCGTTCAATCAGGTAGTTCTGAACCTAAAACAAAAGCTGCTGCTATTGCCGAGAAGTAAGTCGTGATATAATCGACTCGTGAACAAAATTAAACCAGTCTGTCGCTACTAACTTACAACTGCTTTCGCGTCTGGGAACCTAATGTGACTTAATCTACCGTTATGTTTTTATTAATATTGAATGTATCAAGTTCTTATTGTTGAATATTAACCTGAGTGGCGTACTTGTAACATTCTCTGTTGCGGTTTATGTCCAGTCAAACGTGATGACTGAAAATAATTTACCATTGGGACCATAGTCTGATTGTTCCACGTTTATATCCCTTACACAATCCTGAAAAAAGTAGAGTTGCAATCATGCACGATCTTATTCATATCACAATGCACGATCTTATTCACGCGTTGCTTGCCAAATCAACTTGAGGGAACTGTCCAGTACATGAAGTCAGTTAACCTTCATGAAGATTGTGTATTATAGGGTACCTCAGCCATCATTATGCATGTTTAACAGTCAAGATAACGTTTATCTTTCAACACTATAAAATACCAGTCGTAGCTATTACTACTAACAGCACTATGTTGGCAATTTGAAAAATGTTGTTGTACCTTTTAGTGGTGCAGCTACTTTTGTCACCTATTTTAGGTGTCTTGGGCAGCCTAAATTGGATTAGGGTAGTTACGTATCGGAGCACCATTACTGTTCACCATCATGATTGTACCCTCGCGACCTAACCGCAATGCTTGCCTCGCTGATCGACTATCGATGGACGTTCAAAGAGGTTCAGTTCACCGTGGATTGGAATGTATTTTCAGTTGTGTTCGAGCTCTGATGGTAGAATGATTTCTAGTGTTAGTGAAGGCGATGATTGTTGTCGGCGTCAATTAAATTGTGGTTATTGGCGAGTACTCGTATACCAACAGAAGATTCAGTGCCGACCCAGTGAATCAGCCGAGGGAAAAATTAGGAGAATATCACTGTTTACTCCCTCAACTGAAGGAAGATGAAGAGAGAGGTTCCACAACTACATGAGGATGTCATGAAAACGTTCAAATACATACCTACACGATAGTTGAACCCCTACTGAACGTCAAGAAGCACAAGAACAGTCATGTTAATCCAATTTTGAAGCAAAGTTATGTAGAAAAGTAGAGGGCAGCCTCTCAGCCAATCAAGAATGAGCCCACATCGCTACTTCCCTCCAGACCGCCAGGAGAAATAAAAATATTTCGCGAACGCATAACGCTCTCTCAACTATTAACATAATATTATTTGTTTCACATCGCTGTGGATCAGTGATGGATCAGTTCGCGATCATCGATGGTGATCAGTGATGGTGCTCCGATATGTAACTACCCTGGTAACAGACTTTGAAGTGGACAAGCTTGGGGGGCCTGGAGAATTGTTGATGCCTTGTAATGGAATGGCTGCACAGTGATAATGGTTGTACAGCATCTCCAACTGCACAGCCAGATACGCAAGACGAATGCCGGTTTTGCAAATCAGCACCCAATAAAATATCTGATGACCTCAAGTAGGGAAGAAGGTGCTGGAGGAATCGTTTGCGAGTTGATGACTGGCAGCAGCTGTGACCCTCAGCCATTCTTGGCGTCATATTCTCCGTAACGGACATATTTATCCATATGCCGTACCGTAGCAAAGGTCCGTCAGTTTCCGGCTGAAAGAGGAGGATTAGAGTATTCTTATTTAGTCTACGTCCTTAACATGCATTTTCTGATCACTCCACCCAAATAACTCCATTTCAATCGATTCTAGTCACCCATGAAGGACTTAACACACACAAACTTTGCGTTGTATGTACTATGTATAATATTTACTCCCACACAATTTACCATTATGCTACGTACAAATAATTATTTGCCTACTAAGTGCTGAAACTTTGCAGAGAGCGTACAAACAGTAAACGTGTGTATTAGTCAAATTTGTTCATGTTTTCGTGTAGGAAAATTTAGTTGATTGCGTATTTCTATATTTTTATTTTTATGAATCGAATAATCAGACTAACATCGTGATTGTTTGATGCAATTATAATTTCGCGAAAATTAAGAAGTTGAGGTGTAATTTATTTTTGTCAGTGCCAAGCTTGATCTTAACCGTGTCTGTGGTTTTGGTTTTTTGAATAATTGACTATTATCGCAGTAAGCTTTGCAAAATCAAGTCTGAAATTGAATTTACAACAATGTGTTTGATCACCCAAGAAGGCGATGGTTGGCAGCACTGACTTGTAGATGTACTGGCAAACTCTTTACTGTAGAACTCAACAAGTAATTTCCACTGTAGCAAATCTACGATTGTTTCAAGATGTTCCACCCCAGAAAAGAATTGGCAGACCCCTTGGACTGATCTGATTCAAAAAATTCTAATGGAAACATAATTTTCGATTCTCCTATATGATGCACATGTAAAGGTTAATCGTTGCTTCACAACAACACTCTTTTATTGGTGGTTCTGGGCGCATGTGTGAGAATGACTCAAATTGACTTGAAAATTATATTTGAACCCTTTAAATCGACCATTGCCAAGTACTTGGAGAAACTTCGAAACTCCGAAAATACCATTATCAATCAGGTTTCCATGTCAGTTGAACCTTTTTCATTCTTATTGAAACAGTGCGATATTCTTATTCAAACTACACTACGTTTGTATGTACTTATTGTTGTAAACTCCTTTCGTTTTGAGCCTTACGGTTAAATTTCTTTAAGCATGTAACATGTTTTAGGCACGTTTAGCATAGAAATTAACTATAGGAGCCTAGGCCTGATCCGAGGCCTGGGCAGCGTCAAGTTAAAGTCCTAAGGAGGCTACTTACCACATATCAAGTAACGATCGGACGGTTTCAGCCAGTCATGTGAAGGCTAAAACATGTTCCATGTTAGTAAAAATTATAAATTTTAAGAACATATTTAGCATTCGTTATAATATAAATAGGACATAAATAGGTAATGAAAGCTTAGCTGAGCTATATAAATAGATACCTTTGATAAATTCATCATATAATATATGATATATATAATATATATGTCCTCCTTACCTGAGGTTTCATTATTTGTCGTGTCACAAGCTTTGGGATTGGCTGTGCTGGGCTTCTGTGCTGTGGCCAAAAAATATCAGCGTCTAAATTGTCTAAAATTTGTCATGTTATTAATAAGTTTTACTGCTCTGAAACTGAATGAAATTACATAATAGAATAAATTTGTGCGAAATTCACTACAGTAACACGGATAAAAAAGATCTCCAAGAGCAACAAAGCAAATTACATGGTCAGTGCTGCCAACTTTTCGGTCTCCTCTCGATTCAAATTTAGTTCCAAAATATTCTACATAAAATTGTCATTATAAAATCTTCAAGTAGCCACCGAATGAAAATTGTGAAAGAAGCCTTTAATCAACCTCTTGACTGGCTGTAATTTCCTAAGTATTTTTTTTTTACGTTCTCTTAATAAATTGATGAGGGGTAGCTCAAACCCTGGACAAATATGTTTGCAGGTATGGCAGGAAATATTGATGAGGCTTTGTTGGAAGTAAGTGAACTTTTTTTCCTACTCTTTCTGCCATATGTCTCAAATATTTGTTTTATTTAATTTATTTCTGTTCTCATTTCTTCTTATACTATGTGTGTTTGGCACGTCAATAAATTCGTTAGATGTTTGTACGTTCTTCTGTAATAATTAGGTAGCTTGTTCTTGGTTGGGTAACGAAAGTTTCAGCACGTAATGGGATAAGCTCAATGCATTGAATAGATTCCCATTAAATGATTTAGACTAAATGAGACAATTTGAATGTTTATTTTGAATGGCTCATGTCTTCATTTATGTGGATCGTTTATGGATAAAATCATTTTCTTGTTCCTGATATTGCGACAGAAGAATTATAGTGAAGTACTTAAGTGTACTGCTCATTTGGCTTGATGCATGGCCCGTGCGTAACAGTGGATGGTCAAGTTGAGAGGAATCTGTGTGGCCTCAACATGTAGAGGTAATGAAGCATACGGCGTTTTTTATTGAGCCGGATTGGCCGTTTACTGATGAAGTCTGCTTTTATATTCGGTCTCTGCCATAATGTAAGAACGGAAACTGGAGGATCTGCAGGTAGAAGGACTAGTTTCAATAGTTCGTTTTTCTAATAAGCTACAGAATTTAGTGTCTAGTTTTTTCTAGAACTATTAGATTGCGTGCTTGCATTCTTTTGAGTACACAAAATCATCCGGTGTGCTGGTATGCTTTGCCCCTTATTGAAAGAAAATGGATTGTTCAGCCAAGAAGTTAACCAGCAAGCTTGAATTGAATGGCAGGTTACTCCTTAATAAACAAACGCGCTGCTATTGAATAGCTAATCACCTGAATTTGCAACCCTGAAACCCGTGTGCTAACTTCGTGGTGCTCGAAAAACAGCGAAATTTTTGCCCTAGTTTTAGTTTTTGGCCAAAAAACAGTTACGCAGCCTCTTGTCGAAAACAGTTAAGTACTCCTTCCTTTTTTCAAGGGTTAATATGCTTTATATTATAAATTTTCTACAATTTCAGTGGTACCTAGTAGAACTCCAAAGACCAACTAGAACCCGAGATAAAGATTATATATCGTCCCTTAAGATCCCTCAAGGTCTAACTCAGTTTTCCCAACTTTTCAGGAGAGACAATAAACGGATTTTTCAACGTAGGTACTGCAGTAATTTCCATGGTTGTCGCGGCTTTTCTAAATTGAAGAAGCCTTTTCCTGCATTGCAATAAAGGGCAAACCAATGAGCTAGAAAGATGGACCCCGAGAGATTTTGCATAAGTATCCGTTCCTAACTCATTTTGCCAAAAAACTGAGTTAGACCTTGTGGGATCTTAAGGGACGATATCATGTCATAAAATATATTATTTTATTATTATTTTATATCATTGTCTTATGCTTTACTTTCTTAATGAGCGTTAAAGTCGGCGTCGATGAACCCCATATAACATTAGAACGCGTTCATTGATTGGCACCTCCCTGCAAAAACACGTTTGTCGGTCTCTTTTGGCTACCGCTAAACTGTGAAATCTAGTTTTTTGGCCCATTTTTCGCTATAACTCCGAAACTATTTGTTCGATCCCAAATTCCTTTTTTTCCATCTCAAAATTGATTAAATTTACTATTAGAGCTGATAATATCAGCTCTAATCAGCTCATATATTATATGAAATTTGGATTCAATCCCGAAAAATACCCACGCCAGCCCACTAAACATGTCAAAATCGTCATATTTTTCCAAAATAAGCACACTTAGCGCATTGGCATGCGAATTTTTCGGGAGCTGATCAACATTTCATATATGGAGTCTCAGAGTAAATACAACCAGGTTCAAGGTGAAACAAAGAAATTTTAATGCTGGCATGGGTATTTTAAGGGCCTTGATTAACATTTCATATAATATATGAAATATTATGGGGTCTGATAGTAAAATTAACTACCTTTAATATTATGGGGTCTGATAGTAAAATTAACTACCTTTCAGACGAAAAAAATTAATGTCCGATCGGACGAACAGTTTTGGAGCTGCGAGACCGACACGTGTTTTCGCAGAGAAGTGCGACTTACCGCAGGTTAGCCAACCTTTGGAAGCGTGTGGTGGCCAAACTGCTGGACCGATTTTAATGTTATACGGGGTTCATCGACGCAGAATTTAACGCTCTTTAAGAACGTAAATCATAAGACTGTGATATGAAACCTCTTCATGACACTGCACATTTCAACTCAGTTGGGTCCAGAATACTCGCTCTACCGTTTTTTTTTTTTTTTTAGTTTTTGAGAAAACCATTCGGTCTAGAAACACCATTCTGGTCTTAAATTAAAGCGTATTGAATTGTCTTCAAATTCTTCTCCCGTGACCTTTTTGTAGGACCAGTAGTTTGGCCGGTACGAGACTAAAAATGACCGTAACATAAAATTGGCACATTTTGGAAATAAATGGCCTGTTTTTCCAGAGCTCTATCTCGGGTTCTACTTGGTCTTCGGAGTTCTACTACCGCAGAAATTGTCGGGAATTGTATATAGCGGAAGGAATAACTGTTTTCGCCAAGAGGGTAACGGCTTTTTTGGTCAAAAACTAAAATTAGTGCAGAAATTGCACTGTTTTCCGGGCACCACGAAGTTAGCACACGGTGGGCAGGGTTGCAAATTTAGGTACACACTATCCGTAGCAGTCTTGTCCGAGCTGCCGAAGAGGTAACATCTCAGATAAAACAGTTAACGTTCCGCGGGTGTTTACTCGGTCGCGGCCGCGCGAAATGGAGGTCACAATTCCCGAGATTGTTACGCAAGTTCGAGGCAAACTGTCGCATCAGCGAGCGCTTGTGAGTCAATCAGCGGAATTCCAGAAACAAAACGTCAAAGGTTTAGTCGGTGAGTTAATTAATATTATTGATCACCTATGTAATACTTTAACAGATATCAATGACGCTGGGATCAGAGAAGCGAAACGGGTTTCCCAGCTGGAAACTGAGTTAGAGCAAACAAAATTGAAAATACTGAGAAAAAATCCTCAGGGTGAAGTAACTTTCCCCCCAGAAGAGGAATATCATACTGATGAGGAAATCCTAGCCGAAGAGACAGGCGAGTGGGAGAATGTGATCCAGAAGGGTCATAAAAGGAAAAAGGCCAATTTACCTTCTCAAAGAAAACATTCCATGGTAAGCTCAAAACCTAAAAAAGTGCCCAAACCACCACCAGTTTACATTGAGAGGGTAACGTCCTTCCCAGCCCTGAAAAAAATGGTTGAGGATCAAACCACTAATGTGAGTTTTACCACCATGTCCAATGACGTAGTAAAAATAAACACTGAGGACTCTGATGGCTTTCGTGCTATCACGAAGTGTTTTGCGGATCAGAAAATTCCGCACTATACATACCAGAACAAACAGGAGAGGCCTATCAAAGTGATGATCAAGGGAATCCATAAATCTTGGACGAATGAAGAGGTCCTTGAAGACTTAAGAGACCAATTTGGTCCCAGCAGTATCCTTCAAGTAGTTAGAAAACTGGAGTGGAAGACAAAAAATCCTCTAGATATGTGCATTGTAGATTTTCAAAAAGATTTGGATATCAGCAAAATTTACGAAATTAGTCAAATCCTAAAGGGGCGCGTCACTGTGCATCCTATCAAATTATCAAAACATCCATCTCAGTGTAAAAGGTGCCAGGAGTTCAACCATACCAGAAACTACTGTGCAAGGCCGCCTCGATGTGTTAAATGTGCTAAAGGCCATCTCACTGAGGAATGTCGGAAGCCCAAAGAGACCCCTGCAAAATGTGCCAATTGCAACGGAGATCACACGGCTAACTACCGTGGCTGTCCAGTAGCCATAGAGGCTATGCATAGGCACAAGAGCTTACCAGAGCAAGCTACAAAGGCTAAGGCAGCACCGCAGAAACCCAATCAAGGGAAGTTTGTGCCAAAAAAGCCAATAATATGTCACGAAAAGTCAGTTCAGGGGAGAGATGGAAAAACTTCAAATTCAAATCTGATGTCTTATGCAAACGTTTTGCAGAACCAGCAATTGCTAGCACAGCGGTCAAGCAGGAGACAATCTATCGATCCCAGCCATAATGAAATGCAAGTTAAAATAAATCAAATTTTCGAAATTGTCACAAATCTTACTCAGAGTGTTAACAACCTGAATGAGCGTGTTGGCAAAATTGAACGCAAGGGCTCGAAAAAATCATCATGAAAAGTGTCAAAATACTTTGCTGGAATGCCAATGGCCTCGCGTCACGGAAAAATGAGCTTCAGTTGGCACTAGACTACAATCATGTTGATATCTGTCTCATATCTGAGACGCACTTCACCAAAGAATCTTTCTGCAGACTCAAGGGGTACAAATGCTACCATGCCATTCATCCGAGCAACAATGCCCGTGGTGGAAGTGCAGTGATCATCAAAGAAAACCTGGCCCATCAGGAGTATATCAAAATTGAAAATGAAGCAGTCCAGATGTGTGCTCTTGAGATAAAAACTAATTCATTTCTGATTACTGTCGCAAGCATATACTGTCCACCTAAGTACAAAACTAAATATGAAGAATACAAGAACATCTTGGCCCAACTTGGAAATCGTTTCATTCTCGGAGGCGACTTCAATGCAAAAAACACTGACTGGGGATCGAGATTAACCACCGAAAAGGGACGCAGACTCCATCAAGCAATTATTGATGACAACTGTGAGGCACATTCTACTGGGAAACCAACCTACTGGCCCACTGACCCAAACAAAACTCCAGACCTGATTGACTTCTTCGTTGTAAAGAATATCTCAGCAAACTACCTTCTTGTAGAGGAAAACCATGACTTGAGTTCAGATCATTCCCCAATTGCTCTGACGCTTAGTGATCGAATCATACAGAAGCCACACAAACCCTACTTGGTCAATCATAAGACAAATTGGGAACGTTTCAAACAAGACATTTGCAGGTATATTGATTTGAGCAAGCCTATACACACGCCAGATGATGTGGAAAGTGAGCTCGAACATCTCGTTTGCAGCATTCAGATAGTTGCATGGGACAACACACCTGCAATCTCAAGAAGGCTCAAAGGTATCAATTATCCACGAGAAATAGTCTCTGCAATCAAGAAAAAACGAAAGGCCAGAAAACGATGGCAAGCTACCAGAGCACCACATCACAAGTCTGAATGGTACAAAACACAAAGTGAACTGAAGTCGCTGATGGAGGAGATCAATGAAGAAACTCATGAACACTTCATCACAGAGCTAACGAGTCATCGTGATACCGATTACTCACTTTGGAAGGCTACACAATATCTCAAGAGGCCTGTTAATCATGCTGCACCTATTGCGAGTGGAAACGAGAAATGGGCAAGGAGCAACCAAGACAAAGCCAATACTTTTGCAGACCATCTTGCGAATATATTCACTCCGAATCTCGCAATGGCGGATGAACCGCCGCTAGAGGAAACACCTCCACTTGATCAGGACATTGATATCCCATTAGTTACCATTAAAGAGATAAAACAGGTGATCAGCAAGGATATCAACCCAAAAAAGGCACCAGGCTATGACCTTATCACTGGACAAATCCTCCAGCACCTACCGCGTAAAGCTATCGCAAAAATAGTCATGATCATCAATGCGGTAATCAAACTTCGAAGCGTCCCTCAGCTGTGGAAGATAGCAGAAGTCATTATGATTCCCAAACCAGGCAAGCCACCAGGGCAACCAAGTTCATACAGACCAATTTCACTTCTACCAGTGTTATCTAAACTATTCGAAAAATTGATACACAGAAGACTAATACCAATTATTGAAGAACGAAAGCTGATCCCACGACATCAGTTTGGATTTAGGCAGAAACACTCAACAATCGACCAAGTCCATCGGATAACACACATCATCGAAGAAGCATTTGAGAAAAATAGAGTATGTTCTGCCATTTTCCTTGACGTCACTCAGGCGTTTGACAAGGTCTGGCATGAAGGACTCAACTACAAGCTGCGTAAGGCCCTGCCAATAAAGTATGCTGAGTTGCTTCAATCGTACCTCACTAATCGTTACTTCAGGATAAAGCAAGATGATGCATTTTCAGAACCAAAACCGATATGCGCAGGAGTCCCGCAAGGGAGTGTACTTGGCCCACTCCTGTACGTCCTGTATACCAGCGATCTCCCAGAAATTGAAATGAACACCACAGCCACTTTCGCAGACGATACAGCGATATTGGCAGTTGGAGACAGCAACATTGAGTCAATGACCAAGTTAAAGCGGTCAATATCTAGCATACAACAATGGACAGCGAAATGGAGAATCAAAATGAATGAAACTAAGTCGGTACATGTCGATTTCACCAATAAAAGGATCGACTATATACCGGCTTATCTCAATGGCAAAGTGATTCCTCATGCCAATGAAGCCAAATACCTCGGTATGACGCTTGATGCCAGGCTTCGGTGGAAAGCCCACGTCAAGAAAAAGAAGGAGGAACTTCTTCTCAAATTCAGAAAAATGTACTGGCTAATGGGGAGGCGGTCAAAACTGTCAATCCAGAACAAGCTTACGCTGTATAACCAAGTCCTTAAACCAGTCTGGACTTACGGAGCTCAGCTGTGGGGCTGCACGGCTCAATCAAACCGGGAAATAATCCAAAGATTCCAGAACAATGTGCTAAGAAATGTTGTCAATGCACCATGGTACTTTCGAAATGAACGACTCCACCATGAACTTCAAATCGAAACCATAAACGAAGCCATCAAGCGGCAAGCCGTACGTCATTTTCAACGGCTAAGGTCTCACGTCAACGAGGAAGCTGTCCGACTCCTTGACACGAGTGATATCACCAGACGATTGAAGCGTACAAAACCGCTCGAGCTTGCTCACGGGTGAAGCAGTATAGTGAATGCAATATCATCATAAAAATGAACAAAACTCAGTGATGTATCTAAGCTTTGAATAGTATGTGCCCTAGTTTCAAAATAATATTGTTAATAAGTTATTACTTGGAGCAATAAAATCTTTCAAAAAAAAAAAAAAAAACTATCCGTAGCGGTCCTAACAACATATAAAAAAAGATAGCTACATGCACGTATACTTAATTTGATGTCTTTGGTTGGGTTAACTGGTTGAATCGGGGATCAAAGGAACGTCGATTTAACCTGTGTAAGGTGTGAAACTTATGCCGGTCTGGCGTCAGAATGATCAGCATCAAACTTCCTCTCGACCAACGTTACGGCTAACGTTGTTAACTTGTACCTCTGGCGTTACCTCACCTTCCTGTACACATCAAGTTTTTAGATTTCTGTCATTCTGGAAGTACGCAATACCATACAAGTGATCTACTGTTCTTTTCATTGGGTTGAACTCACAAGAAACACATTGTGTACAGGAAGGTGTGGTAACGCCAGAGGTACAAGTTAACAACGTTAGCCGTAACGTTGGTCGAGAGGAAGTTTGATGCTGATCATTCTGACGCCAGACCAGCATAAGTTTCACACCATTTCATGTCATGAACGATTCAACAAACCTCAATACACTAATTGTTACAGTGTAACTTTGAAAAATTCTCAATTTTGGACCTCTAATAATAAACCCTCATCTATTGGCTGATAAACAACCACTGTTCGAGCACTTGTAGGTCAGTGAGGTGTGGACATCGAATCGGATGTAACAGGAAACTGTAATACTAAAATCACATCACATCCTTCGATAACTAACAACCTAGTTGACTGGGCCAAATTGATTAACTCAAGTTTTTGAACCCTCTTTCAGGCTCCACTTGAATCATTAACCCCTGAAGAATAGCAAAATGGCACAGCGAACTTCTGAATTATCTTTACCCAATTATCACTCAATGTCACCACATCTATGATTTCAAGGTTAATACAACTCATTTACACTAAACTGTTTCAGTAACAGCGATGAGAGGGGAAAGAAGAGGCCAGTTATAGTGGAAATCGACAGTGACACCGACGAACCCAAAACCAAATCCGTTCGCTGTTCATCGGAGGAAGAAGTGACAATTACTGAGGTGACCTCCTCCGAAGACGAAGAGGAATCCGCGGATCATTAAGTTAATTTCATTTCTTTCTCTCACAATTCGACTTAATTGCTTAAAAATTATCGTTATTTTTTTTCCGGTCACTGGAGTTAAAAGACCTTTCTACATGAACTGCCGGTAGATCCGGTATTTACTTATAGTATTAATTGGTGATTTTAGTTCAATTCTGTTGAAGTGTATCATTGTTTTCATGTTCCTTTAGGTTCAAGATTTATTTTCTTGATATTGATTTAATCCAGATCCGAGATATTACACACATTTGGTTTTATAATTCCAATATTTGCCCTCAAGAGTTCTTTCAAAACAATTAAGTACAATAGTGCGAGTATGTTAGTTGGTTAAATGAGGCGTTCAGGATCAAAAGTAAATAACTCCTAAATCTCAAAAATTTATTTTTCCACAGTTTTGGCAAGTTCAGTAAAGCCATATTAATTTATTTATTTATTTAAGAACGGGCAAGCCCAATTACAAAGCAGCAAGAATATGTACACAATACAATAATAATTATAATAGTTTTAACTTGCCAAAACTTTGAAAAAATAAGTTTTTGAAATTTTGGAGTTATCCGCTTTTGATCCTGAACGCCTCAAATATTGAATACAGAAACCATCATGACCACCATCTAAAGCCTTTCTTTCCTGCATACTGTTCGATGAATGTTTCAAGTGAATTTTTCATCCCCTCTCATAGTTTGAACATTTTCAATGCTTATTTCATACTTGCCAAATTATTAAGGATATTATAGTTATTGATAAAATAGTGTGATTTGTTTTGGATTTCACGTGGAATTAATTTCACGTTTATTTGTAGTAGAGAGCAATTCTGTTGTTTTTTTCTTTATGAGTGGTTTTATGTCTTTTTCTATTCCTATTATATTTAATAAGGTGCAGATAGGTCGATCAGTAAGTCTCAGCAAACTTTGATACAGTTTGTTTCTTACAAGGTTGAGTTGTGGAGAAGAGTGTAACTTCAACTGGCCTATCTGAGGCCTATTTTGTGACAAAAAAATTTAAATTGGGTGCTCCTCAAATACCTACACTTCGGCCACAATTATTCCCAACTGTGTCTCAAAATTAACGTCTTCAAGGTTGGCAGTTCTGAACATGACATGCAGGAAATGGCGCTAGCAGTGCTGCCACCTTGATTTTATTTGCCTTTTTTATAATCACCGTATCACGCTACAAGAGTCCATTTCATTTTGAAGGCATTGAAGGGCACCAGTATTACTTCTCAGAGGAATCCTTTTGATTTGATCAAATTTTGCTCGCCAGAATGTTGCCTTTTCGCATGTTTGAAAAGGTACTTTACATTCGTGTTAGTGTATCGGTTGGTTTCTACGCCTGGGGGTTTGTCATAACAAAATTTAATAATATCAGTGTACAAGTGGTTTTCAATGGCTCGCCAGAGGTCCCCAATCAATCTCGTGCACCGAAAATCTGAATGTAACGATTGGATGTTAAATACCTTGAGATGGACACCGTTAAGCCTTTTGATTGTAACTTTCTTCTCTACCATCCGACAAACAATTTTCCATTAGTCCAATGTGGACTACTGAGGAGCTAGTTCAGCATCTAAAACCTGAAGACAAAAGTGTTGTTCTCACGCTTGAAACCGACATGGGAGGGTTAATAAGTTGAAATCCCAAATTAATCGTGTAATTTAAGATGTTGGAGAATCTGATATGAACCTCCTGTGTGAGCGAAGTAATTCCACGCAATAACATCAAGATCAAGTCGGCGTGGCGTAGTTGAGTGCTGACATTCTTAGCTTTTTTGGTTTATTATCTTAGAAAAAATTTTCTATGATTCGTTTCAACACCTTGACTCTTCTCAACATGCCAACACCGTTCAAAATCCAATTCTCCTTTTAACAGTTTAAGGATTCGATTTTATGTCGGATGATGAGGAAAAAACTCTGAAAACACTACTTGCATCTCACGACCACTTACTAATCAACAGAATTCATCCAAATATTTAGTGGTAGGTTATTCGTTGAAATTTGTCATTAGAAGTTCAAGGAAAAGCACCTTGTTTGATTTTTGTACATAATCAATATGTTTCAGTGTATTTTCTTCAGCTCTCGTTACCTCTTATAGCCTTTTAAACTTCGAGAGGTAGTTCTATTTCCTTTACTATACCTTCTGTAATATGTGAAAATATAGTAATTATTATTAAAAATATGTCTTTGTATTCTTCTCTTTTTTTGCCCTTCGTGTGCTTGAGGAGTTTTCCTTCTGTAAATTCTGTAATGTGACAGTAAATTGATGTGGCCGCTTTCACGCTAGAGACACGCATGTTAACTCTTGATATTGAGTGGATCCTGGAAGCAGAGCATAGTCTTTGGCTGAAAAAAGACATGGAACAGGGTTTTTAGAGAATAGAATAGAGGGTAGATAACCTCTCAAATAAGGCAAAATTGTTTGAGATTCTAGATGAGTGACTCAAAATAATAGGAGGTTGAGAATACGAGCTTTTAGTGACAATAAGATGTGATTCTTTCACTATTGACAAGTTATTGAGTAATTTAACCCTCAGAACTTGTGTAGATTGAACTCCATCTAACCCGAGTCGTGGGAAATCACAAAAAACTGCCTACCATCTTTCCTGAGGTATGACCAGAGACATCGAGCCACCAAGGAAGCACCACCATACCAGCCAGGAACTCAAGTCCTAGTACGAGACCTCAATGTGTCAGGCACAATACTGGGAGCTCACGGAGGTCCTAGATCTTATTTGGTTCAGTTGAACGGAGGGAGGAGGATTAGAAGAAACCAATTTCATCTGATTCGTCTTCCTTCCACACCAGACCCATCGGAGGACTCACTGACTCAAGAGCCAGAAGAACGAAGACCAAGGAGAGACACTCGGAACGGCTCAATTTATGAGGGGAGGATGTCGTGGGATTCAGCCAGTTGATTATAATCATCTGGAGATGGTTGCTAGGAAGCAAGTAAACGGACGAGGGATTTTCCAATAGTTGAGATTGTATCACTTTTTCATTCATTCAAATTATACCGTTCAATACTTACGCTTACAAGCTATTTCACTTCTACTTTAACGTAGTACATAACTAGTATTGCTTGACTCAAATTTCATAAGGCCAGGTTACCATTTGAAACGTGTTATGGTTATTGTAGGGCTGTCTGCTCTACCAACGGGAAGATTAGGGATGGAATGACGAGACAATCAGTTTAACTTCGATGGCTGATATATATTTTCAGATGATCGTGCGCGTTATGAAATGTCGATATGTACAGCGTAATGAATAGATGAACGATTGGAGAAAAATACAGGTTTACGTAGAGTGAATGCACTTGAACTCAAGAGGGGTTACTACACTGAGGAGACTTGAGTCACTTGTAACAGAGTAGGTCGGGTACAGTTATCAGTTTTATCGAAAGAGATAGAGTGAATGCGTTGGTTGACTGAATGCATTTGACAGTGCTCATAGGGGTTTTATAACCTAGGTAGAGGGGAGCAGACGTTTTGGGGTAAAACTCTCGTGAAACACGATACACCGCGAAAGGGGGTAAAACTTGGAGGTATGGAATGGAAGAGCGAACTAGTTGTGATACAATGAACTGAGGTCGTTGCCACAGAGGGTTAAAGGTATATGTGCAGTGAACAGAGACAACTAGGGAAGCGGATTAGGTACAACTAAACAGGTGTAGGGATTACCCAGGTAAGCTAACGGGACGTGGCGTTCAACAACCTGGAGGTGATTGAACTAGGCAGTGAATGGAGATTTTACAATTTTATCTGGAAGCGTATTTGATTTATTTATTTTTTCGCGGTGAGAGGCTGCAGCTGAACAGTTATGATGTTCAAATTTTAACGAACAATCTGGGTTCTGTCGACATTTCCCAATTTCCGCCCTTTATACATTTTCACTTTTTTGACCACAAACTTTCGGGCTACTCTTCATTTATTTGGCATGTAAATAATCAGGTTTTAGGACAGGATTTCACAAAATTAAAGAGCCAAAAAACCAAGGTGATTACTGTTGAATCGTGGTGTTATGGATACTGAAACAAAGCAGCAATCAAGCCAGTGGAAGTCACCTGGCTCTCTTCGTCCCAAAAAGGCTCGCTAAGTGAAGTCAAATATAAATATCAAGGCAACGCTCATTAAATTTTGAAGATTATGCCCATTTGTGCTTGGAGATTTTGATAAGGTCCAGATCCTGCCCCCCCCCCCCCCTTCTACTCACTGGATCTGGCCCCCTGTGATTTCTTGTTGCTCCCCAGACTTGAAAGGAATATGAAGGAAAGCGTTTTACCACTGTGGAAGAGGTAAAGCAAAAATCGCGGGGAAGGCCTAAAGAACATCCCAATAAGTGAATTTAAAAAATGTTTTGAACAATGGAAGGATCGTTTGGAGAAACGCGTTGTGGTCAAGGGAGAATACTTTAAAGGTGATCAAAATTTGGTGTAAAAATATTTAAAAAATCAAGAACTTATGACGAAATTCCTGTTTTTTGGGGGTCCCTCGTACCTTGAGAGGTTTACTAAGGTTCGTTGAATGAGAAAGTTTCAACTTTTGTTATGTACGAACCTACAGAGGCAAAGGGTTCAAGTCATTGACAACAACTTTATTAATAATCCATCTATATTTCTATTTAATTCTTTTTGGACTTGATAGCATCAACATAGTTTCACTCATCCATCAATAATATTGCAAACTCGAACCGTGAACGACCTTTTCATGTTCAACACTTACAAATGTACAACTCAATCGTCTACATAATTTATATTATAAATGGTAATCAAGAGGTTGTATAAAACTTGGTTGGTGGTCATTTCGGTACGTTTAGTCGCAGTTGAGTAATTTTGATGGCCAATTTGAAGGAAGAAGTCCATGAACAATACAATTAATATGAAATGTATAAATGAAAAGTAATTGAACAAAAGAAATTGAAATCTTGTTATGACCCACTTCCGTTTATTTGTGGTGACAATTTTGATCGAATTACTCTCTGAGACAATTTGAATGGTGGATTGAAGTGAGAGCGAAATGAACGGGATTGGATCATTCAACAGGGGTATGAGAGGAAATTACAAATTGAAAAACACCGGATTGAGAAAGTACTCGTGACTATATCTACAAGAAAATTCTCAACCATCAACCATGACATAAATGGCACTTGTTAGTGTGACATTGATACTTGAAGATGATTTTGTCTACAAAGAGCAATTAAGTGGTATTTAAAAGTGTTGAGGAGTTTTGATTGCTCAGTATAGAATTCTGAGTCATTCACAACTGATTATGCTGAGTTCGGGGTAATTCTGATATGGGTGGGTTTGTAGGAGGTTCATGTAACGACTAGCACTTATTCACACACGTGAAATCAGAGGTTGCAAGTCACCTAAAGTTATCTGCATTATTCACAGGTTATTAAGGTATTGAAGTAGATTTGTGTATCGTCACGTTTATAAATTACAGGCTAATATTGTTTTGGTAGATCTTTCAAACAGGTTGGTAACTGCCCAATCTCAAACGTATTTACTACCCGCACAATCTCAAATCAGGGCTTGAAAAAAGTGATTAACGAACTGTAATGGGAATTGGAAGCGAAAATTCACCCTGTCAGATGGCTTAAATGTCAACTATTCCATGAGGCAAATGGATTTGAAGGAGCTTCGCTTTCAAGAACAACAGAAAAGAAAAACACCAATCTCTAGAACATTATGTATACGTACATCTAACTACGAAAGTAACAAATTTCCACTTTTTGTTTCATTAATTCTTCAAAATTACGCCATTAATCAATGCGTAATTATCGTAATTAAAATACAACACAATAAATGTAATAATGATATTTCCCTCTTTTTTCAATAATAATAAATGATCGATTCCAGCGTAAAGAAAAAAAAAACCTCTACAATATACAAATCTTATTTGTAATATTGTGCTTCAATGGTAAACCGCCACGACACCCGTTTATTAGTAGAAAACACCTTCATAACTGACAGGAATAGTGGCGCAAACAGAGCTATGGCCCCGGAACACAAGTAGACTTACTTGCTACACAAATAATATTTTCATTTCAACATTAATTTATTCTTTTTTTTTTACAGAGATATGAGAAGATTATAGACAAAGAGAGACATAAAATTTAGGGTGGTATATTTTTTGCCTTCTCACTGTTTGCCTCGTTTTGCAGATCGCTTGGGCGTTGAGCTCTGGTCGATAGAAGAAGATCGCCTGGAATGAATAGTAGGTGTAGTTCGACATGACAACCCGATGTAGTTATTCAATTAATAGATTATTATTATCTAACACAATTCAAATGTAGGTGAGTGTTTATTTGGAGTTCCAGTTATGCAGCCTGGCTTCACGAGGGAGTTTTCAAAGTAGCCTAGACCGTACACCACGTTGAAATGTATTTGTGTTCAACAATTTAGACGATACTAAGACCAGGCGCATATTGAACCCAGCACACGCCCAACCCATGCGTGGATAGTTCTGTGAAGCACATCATCTCATGATTTGCCGCACATTGGACCCATCCCACGGCTATCCCAGGCAGTTTCGATCCACGCATGGAATCGTTTGTCTTCTCCACACAGTTTTCGTGGGCGTCGGTACCGTTCGAAATGGATTTCGAAAAGTTAATTGAACTTGAAGGAATTTTTCCAGCCATCATCACAATATCCTGATGAAAACATCTAATGAGACAACACTTCAATCTACATAATTCTTAAATATATAATAATATTTAATAAGTTATTAAATAAATGGAAGTTACCACAGTCAATCCTCGACAAGACACCCCATTCATCCACACCGGATACGATAACGCCGCCACTTGAAGACGCTGCGGATTCAGCAGAATCCACATCACAGACTCCCATTGTTGTCATTATGCTAAAAGATGAATCAGCTAACTCCCACTCATCAACTCCCGTATAAAAAGACTCTGTGCCCATTACTCGCTCTCTTTTCTGTTCCCGAGCTCTGTCGCGTCGCAACGTTTTGTTCATTGAGAATAAATTGTTTTTAAAAAAGTTAACTGTGTGTTCGCGAGTTATTTTTTGGATGTATTAACGTTATGTAGTAGGCATGCTGCTAACTTTTCTTCACTCCCAATTGGTATCTGGGCATTACATTCCCTTCCAGTTACGTCAATTTTAATCAGTACAATGTACTGATTACAAAGTACATGTCATGTACTTTACTGAACTGCTCTCGTGTGAGCCGAAAACTATTTTTAAAAACACTATTAGGAACTTTTTTGTTTTGTTTGAAACTAGACTCAATTCTGCGTCGTTTGCCATATCGAGGGTCTCACGGCAACACCCCACATCGTCACTTTTGGCCAAAATGAGTTACCTACCTATGCATACCATTCGAAGCGTCTTCTCCCGGCGGATCGATCTAACTAAGTACTTATACTTAGTACCTACTTTAGGTAACACTAAATCTCACATTTATTTTACTGAATTACTCAGTAAACATAGTCAGTGGTAGATGGTTTTTGGCTCTGCTGAAAAGTTGCCAAAATGACATTGTGGGGAGTTGCCGTGAGGCCCTCGATATAATAATCAAAATTTCCAATACCCCAATGTCGTTCTATAGCAATTTGAAGATGAGCACCTCCGCCTGATTTGAAGCGAATTAGAAGGTACGCATGGGGCCCAAGCCGCCACATTAATTTCAAACGCTTTCTTGGGACAATCCATTTTTTCAAAACACGACAGGTTACAAAAGGCCGTTGAAATAGAATGAGGTTTTTTAACCATCCTCATTGTTTTCTTCTTTTTCTTTCCTTTTATTGCCCCAAATCAACCTTGGAGAGCACACAGTTCCATGGAGTTCAAGACTAAAATGTATCAAAAAACCCAGAACTAGGATCATACCTACTTTTCAGAAAAGAGCTCCCCCGTTAAATCAGGTTTTTTGCGCATTCAATGTACTTTTTCCCATGAACTACTATACTTATGTCCAATTTTTTTTTTTTTTTTTTTTTGTTCTAAAATCTAACAAGTTTTCTTGGATGTCGAGCCCTTTTAGCTGTAAAAGCTTACAATTACAATGTTGAGAAATTACCTTTTGATCATATCAAATTTAGAGTTTTTTCAAATGACTGTCAAACTGACAATTTCGAGAAACACGCTCGACACATTCAAGAGAAAATGAAATACTTTAAAATAGAATAAAAACTGTCTAGGTCAAGTAGTTTCTGAGAAAATGTAAGTACATTGAAAATCCTGATAAATTCAGTTAGGCAGGGATTTCCTTAAACAGGCTCAACTCTCCGTAAGTCCCAGCAAAATTATTACTTCTTGTATTTTTTTTCTTCTTCGCCAAAGCGAAAAGTACAACCACTTCATCACTTTCTGACTCAGATTTTAAATCCAGGAGTTCTAATGCTGACATCGCGAAATCTGGGTGACAGACAATAACTAGGTTCAACATACGGTGCTGTTGAGCGTGTGCTGGGTGCGGGTTCAATATGCGCAGGGCCTATTCACGTATTTGGCATTTATAGGGTACACATAGTTGGTCCTATGAATTTTAATTCTCCACAGTCCTGCTATAATATCAGTCTTATCACAATCAAATTTCCCGCGGCTCCATCGCACCAAAAGAACATTCAGAGAGCCACTACAATTTTTTTTCTTTATAATATTCACAATTTATATACTATATAAGGAGTATTTGTGTGAGTAAAAACTATGTAATTATTAAACATTTTGGTAAAATTTAGGACGTTATTGCGAGATTTTTCACTTACTGGAGGCACTTTTTGTTTTGTTAGCATAACTGATAAGTCGGGTTACAATCAAATTCCAAGTTGATTTCTTCATGTACGATTGGGCCTTTGACCGAGCAAGAAGAATCATTTTTATCTTATGACGGTGGTGGTATCTTATGTGATAATATCATATATTATATCAAAATTGGAGTTGGAAGTTGAAAAAAAGGCAGGTTACAACAAAATATATCTTGTCGGGATATGAAACGAGATGTAACTGGGTTTATGTGAGAGGAAATTCATATTTGATAGTTTCGTAGTGGTTTTTGCAGTCAACTGCAGGCGCGGTACCACTGCAACCTTCCGTTTGCCCCAACATATGTTGGTCGTACACGTTTCTATGGAAAAAGCCATATGTAACCATAATATGACTTACTTTCTGCTTGGTGTAGCTGGGGTGGGTTCTTCATCGTCCATGGCTTCATCATCCATGGGGTTTTCTGCTGCTTTCCTCACACTTTTCCGCGTGCCTTTCCTGAAAATAATCGTACGTGGTCAGATTTTAAAACAAGTTTGATGAGAAGCCACCACCTGTCGTCACACACATTACCAAACCTCGTGTTTTCCCCTCCCGACAGTTACCTACTTGGTAGTAATTTCACCAATTGGCTCGTCTTGACTCCTTGCCCCGTATCTATTTCTCTTTCCCTTTAAAAAATAGTACATCTAGTTCTGTTATGACAACTTTACTGGCCTTGTAGTATATTTTGATTCTGGACTGCCTTGTGCCATGCCAAAATGCGTTCTTTCATCCCTTCCAGTTTCTGGGTTTAGTACGAAGTGAATTATGAAAGGATGAAGAGCAATCATCTTGAGGTAGTCATGAAAAAAAAAAACCCCGCAGAAATAAATAATGGTCGTTCGTGAAGGCTGCGAACATCAGTAGGTATGGAGTATGGATCCGCCTTCATCGTTTAAGAAGGGCTGAAGATCCGTTCCTTCCCCGTCATTTGTTTGGGTAAAGGCACTCCAATTGGTCCTTCCGAATTCGTTAAAAACACAACGGAGCGAAAAATTCATCACAGGCGTGAACCAAGAAAACGTGAATCACGAAGCAAACCTCATTATAACCTAAAACATAATAATAATATTCTACATATTATGTAGAATATTAGAATATCATTCTACTGTACAGAATAATAGAATATTATTCTCCCAATAATGAAGCCTCGAAAACCAACCAAATAATTACTCGTTCCTTTTTCTCCAGTTATAATTACTGTGACATTAAGTTACCTTATCAGGTTGCAAAACTATCTTGAAAAAACATCAAACTAATTTCCATGATTGCACACAACCAACATTTACCTGGGAGTGTCTGCGATGTCGTCAGCGTCTTCTTTGCTTGTCCGTACCCTTGATCTCCTCCCGCTGACGAGGTTATCTGCAGTAGATGAGACATTCCAGTTAGTTCAGATTTTTAACAAACTAGAGAGTTCCAGGAGATTAGTCTGTAAGATTGAACGTTAAGGCGGTCCTATCAAAGCGGACTTATCTCCTTGGAACTCTCTACTAAGGGCGGAAAAACGTTAAGTTCCAGCAATGCAGCTTTACCCAAAGAGCAAATTTTAGAACTTATAAAGAGTTTTTACGGGCAAAAGTTGTCAAGGGCATTTATCAGGTATCCAAATTCAAGTTCCTAAATATTGCTGTAGTCCATATAGTTATTAGCCCCCGTTGGTGCTACGGGGGCTAATAACTATATTGCTTTAATAACTTTACTAAGGCGCAAAATTCGTAACAGCATATTTCGAGGGTAAAATGTAGCATCCATTGCAATGGCGTATTTTCTTCAAACATTAGCTAACAAACTGCTAGAATATGAAGAACAATGAAATTAATTAATGAAAAAATAGTTAGAGAACAGAAGTGGTTAGTCATTGATTAAATGTTTATTGAAAAACTTAGGTGACACCAGATTTCTCCTAGTTTCACCCTTTTTACTCTATCTGTTTCCAATTTTTCGAGTAAATTTTACCAAGGGTTGAGAGAAGTAGAAAAAAGGCGTAGCAGTGTACCACCTCACTAACAATACAGATAAAATGTATCCGCCTGTTAAAATTATCAAATTACCCTTACCGAGTGAGACCATGTGCATCTTCTTGGGAACGACGTCCACTGAAGGTTCCAAAACTTGTTTGATGGATTTCATATGAGTAGCTCGAATGGCGAGTTTGTTGAAACCAGAATCTACAACGGTCTTGGGATCGTCTTTCATGCTCAGCTTGAATTCCACGTTATTATCTTCAATACTGAAACCGTTTCATTAAATAATTAAAGCACCTTTTCAATTGGCCAAGTTTTGTTTAAACCAAAAGTGGTCTTCGAGAAAAATGGATTTACCTTTTGGAAGAGTTGACTAACATCTCTGTTTCATCGTCGAGATCACAGAGTATTACACCGGGAGGTATTAGGTTGGCAGGCAGGATGTTGATATTTTTCATTTCTCTAACGAGGCCATCGTAAAACGTTACGGTCACGTTTGTAGCTTCTTTCCAGTCAGACGGACAGAGGCCTTCTATCACTCCCGGATAGTACCAACCGCTATTAGGCCATTTCGCAAACACAGCCAAACCTTTGATACCTGATGATGAACAATATAGAAGTACACGTTTGAACCAGACAATGGAGGTAATGAGTCTGAGCTCTTGTTAGTTTGCATAACATGCGACGAATGCCCTCTAGTGATGGTGTACCAAGAAATGATTTTCTCGATTCAGCTGGGAGGCTTATGATTCCGCCCAGTGGGGTAATTAAAGGATCAGAGCAGCTTAATGGAACCTTAAGATTCTTCCCCGATTACCTGCGGGCAGTTTGGAGTATCCTTAAGATTCCGCCCCGATCCTATCTTTAGAAACCTTAAGATTCCACCCCTCCCCGAGAACCTCTCCCCTGTGCACGGAAAACGAAGTTACTTAGCAATTTATTAACGAAATTTTTCAACAAAGGTTACGGGTTCAAACATTAATTTCGTCCACTTGATCTATATGTCCAACTAATCTATATGGTACTAATCTGTTGATTAGGGGATGTTTTTATTCCGCAACCCCGTCCACTTGATCTATATGTCCAACTAATCTATATGGTACTAATCAGTTGATTGGAGGATGTTTGTATTCCGCAACCCCGTCGATGAGGGATGCGGCAAACACGGAGGTGCGGAATCATAAGGTTCGGGTTCACCTGGCCACTGATAGACCGGGCGGAGTCTTAAGGTCACACGCCGATGGGATTATTGAGGTGCTCAAATCCTCAGAGCTAATGTCAACACGGGGCGGAATCTTAAGGCTCCCATTCAGCTGTATAAGGACTGAGAACATGATTTCTTAGCTTCCCCCAGTCTTTGCACAACAACGATAGAAACTCACTTTGGAAGTTGACTTTTTCTTCGGGGACAACGATATTGGGAGTATCAATTTTCCTCGGTTTCTTTTCAACAGGTTCTTTTTGCGGAGTAGACGTTTCATATCGTGCTCGAGCGTTACTCTTCTTCTTAGCAGACGCAATTTCCTGTTGGGTTCATAAACAAACTTTTTTATCTGAAGTTACACAGAGCAATACGATAAAATATAATTACAATGAAGTAGAAACGATACTAACTGCGTAGAATACTTGGTCTGGTAACGGAGAAGACATTGCTTGGGGTTTATTTTCAGCTATTGATTCAATGCTCGTTAAAACCGATAACAAATTGGTCAAATCCGGATTTTCAACGCGTCTTTTGAGTTTGATGAAGTCTCCAAGTTGCTTGCAAGCGCTGCTCAATCGTTCCGAGATTGAATGAACTCGAACGTGACAGCTCTGAAATTGAATTGTCGATCAAATAATTGCAGAACATGTTTATTACAATTTGATGTAAGTGCGAAATCGCTTATGATGTACGAATCGATATGGAATGCTGGTAGAGTGGTAGAATATTTATTGCGTAAAGGGACCACTATAGTAACTTAGAATTCAAGTTTTATTGTGACCTCAATGGCACAGTGCTACCGTGTCACACTATAGACAAGAGGGCACCAGTCCAAATCCTAGTACGGACAAGTTTTCTTGTTTCAGTTCTCCATTCATTTTTCGCACTCTGATCTACTTGTTTTGTTGTCAAAATCACGCTGATCATTAGGTAATGCTACCATAAATCTGTACTATGTTCCGCAGCCGTGGAAGCTAGCTGAGGTCATGATTCTGAACCTGGTAAGCTCGCGGAAGAGCTGTCTTCCTATCAATAAAGCCATTTATTACCATTATCCGCATAGTACATAAAGAAAAGTATTGGATACTTGAAGTAAAATTATTCACGAGAACAAATTTACCAATCGATCAATATCCCTCTTTCCAATCCTCTCAAAGCTCTTTGAGAAGCTCATTCACAAACGACTGATGAAAATTGTAGAGGAACGAAACCTCATACCGTCACACCAGTTCGGATTTCGTCGGCAGCACTCTACTATTGACCAAGTGCACCGAATAAAGTAAATCATTGAGCAGGCACTCGAACTAGCTAACTATACAATCGGGTCCTTAGGCCAGTCTGGACCGATGATGTGCAACTGAGGGGATGCACCGCTCCGAGCAATCGCTTGATCATCTCAGCGATTTCAGAATAACGTGCTGCGCACCGTTACACGAGAAATGATCGGCTACACTTGGAACTTCAAATTCCTACAGTCAAAGAAGTTATCAAGAAGCAACCCATCACCAGAGGCTCCGTGGCCACATCAACGACGAGGTCGTCCGACTCCTAGATGTTGATGGCTCAAAAGAACAAAACCCCATGACATGTGGGAGTGGGGTGTGATGTAAAAAGTAGTTCAATGAAAAAACTGAGGCGTTAAACGTGTTTCCCCGAGTACTAGTGGTGAAGTCTGTAAAGGAGAACGATCCACTTCATTTTGAGGTTCAAAACCAGCTTGTAACCGTAGTAAAGCCTTCTCCAATGGCCTGATTAGGAACATGGCAGGGCTGAGGGTTTCATTTAGGGGGGCAAAATTAACTCGCGAAGGCGCCATAGACCTCACTTAATGCCTCCGTCAATACCTTATCAGAGGAGTTATATGAGAAGCAGTTCATACTCACAGGGTCACAATTGCAGGGTTCAGCAACACTTGGAGTAGTCCTAATTGACTGCATACTCTCTGGATTATCCTAAAACCAACAATTTGCTCACTATTAGTTTTCAATACAGATCAAAGTATTTCATGTTTGGGACGATTTAGTTGGTTCAATATAATTAATATAATCCAATGGGGTCTGTCTTCCCGGAGAACACGTCAGGATTTTATTAAAAGAAGCAGTGTCTGCAGGCCGATGAACATTGGCAAACATTACCAGTAGTTAATTTTTGAGTGGTATAAAGTTCCAAACCAAAAAAGCTTGACAAAAATAATTCTGATCATACACTTTGAACTGTGGGTCTTTCGCTGGGTTCAGTTGACGACTCTTCCGTTTTAACAGACGGACCAGGCGAAGGAGGGGTTTTGGATTGGACTTCTTGCTCATCTTTCATTTCTTCATCAACATCTTTAACCTCGTCCGCATCCTTATCTTTCCCGTCCTCTTCGGTTTCTTCTGTAAAAGAAACATGAAATTAAAGCATATAAATACTGCTGTATGGTGACAAATGCATGGGACAAGCATTAATAAAGGCACTAGGGCCAAAATTTGATATCAATGTGGACCCGTGTGGCACCACATGCTGCTGGGCTTTAGAGCGATGAAATATGCTCGTGTGCATCAATATAACAAACGCATCGTGATGCTGACCTTTGGCGGAATCTTGAGACGAATCGGCATCTTTGAAAAACTGAGATTCAGACACTTCTAGCTTGAACGAATTGAAGCCTTGGGACTCCTCCACTTCTTTAGGTTTCTCCTTCTCCTTAGATTTCCTGAATAGAAATAAAACCGTTTCAGTCATTAAAAACCATCCACATCATTTACACATAGAAATAAAGCTCTGACAATGTTTATGAAATCTAATATCATCTGTCTTTTGAATGTTTAGAGACGAAAGAACTCACACATCATTCGTCGATTTAGTGCCATCGTCACTGGTGTCAAACATATCTTGACTGTCTTCTGTAAAAATATTATAACATCCATTAACAATACAAAATATTTGTTGTCTCATCCACATTAATTTTAATTTACCCTTCTTGATTATTTGCCATTCATTTTCCAGATCTTTAGCAGATCTCGAGATAACTCACCACATTCCGATCAAAAAACACTAGCAAACACTAAAACCACTGCGATACCATAATCTCAAATTCCCTTGACTCAAAATCCGTAGCTTTCAATTCATAATATATTATATTAGATACTAGAAGTGAATTTACTAAAATTATTTTTCTCTACCCTCTTTTTGCAGTCATGTCTCGCACTACAGAATGTTTGAATAATATATTTGAAAATTGAGTTGTTTACAATTATATCTTTTTTATATTTGTTATGGGCGCTGGATTGCATTGAATAGATGAATAAATAAAAATGATAAAATAAATTGTCGGAAATTAATGGAGGATTCCTCACCAGGTTTAGATAATTTCTTGTCTTCCTTAGAATCACTGAAACATTTAAATATTCAAAATAAGTTATTTAGATCAAATCATTAGGCTTAAGAATTTTAATTTATATATTATGTAAATAGGTATGTCGTCTCATTTTCTAGGAGGAAACTTACACATCCATAAGTTTCTCGTCAGAACTGTCGTTGCTTTTGTCATTATCCTTTTCATTGGAACTAGACTCGTCTGCTTTATCAGCTTCATTGCCAGGAGTTTCCTTTTCTTCGGGATTGTCTAGAGATAATTCAAAACCGTCCATAAACATAATATACATCTGACCCATGCTTAAACATAGCCATTTTCTGAAAGGAGTTCAAAATGGGGTCATAGATTGTTCATTATGAATCGGGAATGTTGACTTGATGTGCATTAGTGCATTAAGGGCAACTCAAAATGAGCAGTTAATTGATGGATTCGAGCGTATTTAGAAAACATGTCAAATACAATTTAGTGGAGTCCAACCAGGTTTCAAAAAATCGAGTTATTCAAAGATTTGCTCGTTCGTTCGCTCAGTCAACGTATGTAGGAGTTAATACGTACATGAACAAGAAATACCAGGTACATGACACATTTTAATTTTTTTTAAAAAACCTCAGAACCAATCAAAAATAATAAAAATGAAGTTAAGCTGAAGTTTCTCTCGTCGACGCAAATTTGATTGAATACAACATATTCCATGAGACATTATTTTCTTATAGGGATCTCTCCCTCAGAATTACCTTTGGTTGGGCTGATCAACTCAGTATCTGCAAGCTCATCTGATTCTTCTTGGAGCAATTCTCCAATACTCTTCCTCCTACAGCATATAAAAAATTATTGGCTAAAGTCAAGCAAAGGTGTGGCACATGCCACTCTCGTATTTGTCATAGTATCACATGTCTACAATGAAAAGGATTTCCTTAACACTTTCCCCTGAACCTGATTCACGATGAGTAAATTCTAAGAATATTTATAACACGAACAAAGAAAAAAATATTACCGTGGCATTTCATTAACGGAATCAGAGCTGCTATGTCCGTTTGGAAGGTCTGTTTTAGAAACATCTTCTGGTGAATCGTCGACCCTCTTTGGCAAATTGAATGTGAGATTTGGAACTCCTTGCCCCTCTACTACTTTCTCTGATCTGCAAAAAAATGGAAAAGAAGGATGTCAGTTTGAACGTAACAAAAATTCAGTCATGCAGCATGGGTATAAGAGCGAAAAAAAGGCTAAGTTCATAGATGGGCAGAATTAGGTCCCTAAGGGAGGTTTAGGGGGATGTGAAGGGGGAGGGGGGAATTAACCATAAATTTCTAAAATAACAGTCTGACAAGAGACACCTCATTTTAAAGGTTTTAAAGTTAAGGTAATTATTACCCTCTAAAAGCTCCCCAAAACCCCTTTGCTTCCTGCGAAAATTCCCTAAAAACCAATATTCTAAAGTCACAATGTCAACTGCTTGATTGCAAAAATATCACTTACCCTTGATCCATATTTCCGATATTTCCATTGACTTTCTGTACATTTCCACCAGATCCAATGCTACTCCAGTTGCCACTTTCTCCCTGATTCATACCTGCGCCAAAATGTACACTCAATGATTAACCACTCATAATTCAAGAGTATAATAAAACTAGGATAGTTTAATAATCAATATATCCAATATCTTCTCGAATAATATGCTGATACTGAAGTGCCAATGAAATAAACTCAAGTTAGCTAGCAGGTGGAAGGTTGGAGTTCAGGAGGTTAAGTTCTTATGACTTGGACTACTGGTAACATACTATGGCCTGCATACTTGGCAAGTCAGTGGTCGACATTCTCTAGCAAATAACAGAAGTTAGGGCGACACGACATATAGAAAGCAAGTGGACAGACCTAGGCAGCAAATGATCCAGTTTAGATTCAGCACCAGGCTCACAAACAGCTGCCCAAATTTTAGCTGCTTTGCTCAGTAAAAAAACAGGATGTCACAAAGTTCATATTGTAATATTTTTGTAGCGCTCCTGCAGAGTTGTAGACTAACCAGTAAGAATAGTATTGTTACCAGATGCTAACGACTCGTCTTATACTCTCTACATCCAGTCAGAAATTAACACTAACCAGCCCTCATGCATATTATCCATTCTCAGTCCATTTGTGGCAGTTCTGCTCGTACATTTATTATCAATCTTCACAATGGTCATAATAGGGTGTAAGTGCTCCTTGTCCAGGACTCTCAGAGAAAGTTAAGACTAACATCTTATAGAATCCGAGCCCCTGATATTATTCACTTTCGGAGTTTACTGGCGACCTGCTGTCAGGCATTTTGTTGTTCAATTCACAGGAACAACCACATCTCTATACTAGAGACTTTTTGCACTCCTTAAGAAGATGAGTATAGCTAGTACAAGAACAAGCATAGTGATCGATTTTAATGGATTTAGGTAATGACTATCATTTCGTATTGCACAACAGAAAGCGTCAGCTTCTGGTAAGCTAGCTCAAATTTGTACTACAAGAGCGTTGTATTATTTAACCGGCAGGAGGGATCAAGCTCAAAATTTATTGTCTCAGGGTAGGAATCCTCTAGCACATTATAATTATGATGAAGAAGTGACAAAACGATATAGGCGAGAATAAGATCTGTGAGAATATAACACGGTTATAGGCAACGTAGTAGAAACGTCGAAACCATATGTCACGCCACTCGTCTGGCGAGTGTGCTTAGCCTAAATTTGAAATGCTGAACAACCGGGCAACAATGGAGTACCAACTTATGTAGCATTTCTTCGTTTGTTGTCAAGTGACTCGGACACCTCTACGGAAAGTTACTGTGCATCATCGATAACCGATGAAACGAGATGGGTGGAAACATGCCTCGTAAATTTCAGCCTAAACACGAATACAGACGCTCTGGAATACCAATTTCATTCTGAGGACGCATTATCAATTAAGATGAAGATTACAGGAACTTCCACATAAGTAGAGCTTGAAAAGTTTTGGCTTTCTACAGTTCTGTAATCAGATGCTTAACTCATTACCGCCAAACACCAGTAGACGGTCAATCATAATACATTGTATACTTGGATTCACAGCTAAGCGACCTTGGAGCCGGTGCCAACGACAGGCCAATGCCCTTGATGGCTAGTCTCCATTCACTCAAAAATTCACGTTGATTACTAACAAATAAGAGAACCAACAGATAGAAAATAGTATTAGTAGATAGTTATGTAGGTTAAAAACAAACATAGCCACATCTCACAAGATAATATCACGGTGTGATATTCAATACCAAACCAGAGATAGCATTTAGATCGCATATCAGGCATTGGGTTAGTACATCAATCCAATAGTAACGTAAAGACTACGTAAAGTACCTGAAATTACTAACAAGGTACTTAGCTGTATCATTCAGCATAGTATGTATTACAAGCCGTGCCATACGTGAACCGCCAAAATCATATCTACAACCCGGACTGTACTGCTGCACTAGGGGTTATCTGATAACAAGCTAGAATATTATTTCGCACTTGAAAGAAACGAATTAATTGAAAAACACCATCCATTCTTATCGAGTCCAACAACATAAATGCACTAGCGAGTATTTCTCTAGGACCAGGTACTCAATGGACAACACAATGCGTGAAAAAAACGAACAGAACTCGAAAGGCGCCAACTGACTGCTCCAACGCAGTGGTCAATTGTCCGACGTATCAGCATTGAAATGTCTCACGGGATAGACTGTAATTCATAAATGGAAACCTACTTCAATACATTCAAGCGGAACTCTCAGAATTTTTCGACAAGTGTAAAAGTTTGGCATCGGCGCAATCGTGGCCAAGCGAAGCTTGATGTAGAGCCAACAACACGAGTGAATACAACTGTTGTTCTGATATCGTAAATAATACGTCCAATCGTATTTTTGATACTCAACAGCCACACAGATTGCGTGCTCGAACCACGAACTTGCGGGAAGCTTGATAAAGAAGAGAAAAGGCCTAAAACGTAGAACATAACCTACTTGTTTCCTGAAACGTAGGCAAAAGTTGGCACAAAATCACAATTGCAAGACCGTCAAACAAAGCAACACACACGAAGAAAACGTAATATGTACAAGTACTCACTTAGCGAAACACAAACCGGGAGGAAATTCAATTCGAATTTACGTAAAATCGCAAAGCGTAGGCACGGTACCGTCAACACCGCTTACCTGAATACGAACAACGAACGGGAATGAAACGCAGGTATGTTCCCTAAACAGTTCGATCAAAAGATTGATGTTTGTATCAAGTCGGCACAGCACTTCCCGCTTGTAGGTTTTCTGGATAATTTTTACGAAATTGCTAGCCCCAATAAGGGATTTGGAAAATGGAAAGGCTTGGATGAAATTAGGCAAAATTAGAAACTCAATACAGATTGAAAGAAGTGAAGACAAAGGAGAGTTCGGGTTCTCGAGTTTGATCTCCACGTGCCTTGTGTCGGTATTAGGAACTAATTGTTCACCGTTCCCGCCAATTTTTGAATTCATCCTCCATAGACGAATAATATTATTATTCAATAATAATATTACTCATTATTTATTCATTATTCATTCTTTGATCCTCATCCTGACTAGAACACTTTGTATATTTCAAAAATAAAATTCAATCTATTCTATCAATCGACTCAATAAATTAGAGTCAAATTAGAATAGAAGCAGAAACCGGAGTTTTGAAGCTATATAACATGGCTTCCTTTAGACCCAGCGTCTTGAAACTTCCAGGGCTTTCCATTATCCACTCCAAGAAGTCCCACACCAAATTTCAAGTTGATCGGTCAAATAGTAGCCGAGATTTGGGTACCTGGAAAATGCGTTTCGTGACGTAACATAGGTAGATACCGTTCGTTCTTCTCAACTTGTTTGCTTGGCAGGGCGTTTGTATGCTACCGCATTCCTAGACACTTCCTAGTTAGCCTTCAATAAAGCTGAAACATTGGAGGAACAAAAATTTGAAATAGGTAGGCCACAAAATAATTTATTATCTAAATGTAACAGCTCAAAATGCCAAGGTTTCCAATAAATAGGGTCCTAATAAATGGTGCAAGAAAGGGGTAGGTAAGTATCTTCAATAGTCCCCGTGGATTTTATGCAAAATGATAAACTAGGTAAAGCTTGGTTCACATAAATATATTAAAGACTCAAATCTGGTACTGCAGCGCGTATCTCCTCTGCAGAGGCAGCAGCGTCGTAACCTTCTCTTTCGTTAACAGTTTTTTTTTTTTTTTTTTTATTAGTTCTTTTCCCACTTGTCATCTGTTTCGCGTTTCCCTCTCTTCATTATTTTCTAATATCTTATGATATACCTAATTCACTTTTTCACGTAATATGGTTGAGCAGATGCGGCAACGCATCCGGTAGATATCTGGAGATTTTCATATAGTATCCATGACGTTTCATTGCAACAATCCATCATGCGTTGACCAATAGCATTGCAAGACGAGTTGCCGACGGCAATTGCCGTCCAGAATTGCGTCTCCATGTGGAACTATCTACCTAGTTCAAATATGACAAAAAATGTAGATTCGTGACGTCGACTATTTGGTGATGTGCAGTCGTATACCATAATAATATTAGTTTATGTCATAGACTACCTGCTGACATGTTTACAGGTTAGGTATGTCCAGAATATAAAAAATAGGCTCAAAATACCTGAAAAAAAAGCAAAAGGTAACGACATTTTAATATTTAATTACGACAGGTAATATTTTGTGTTATTGACACGTTGACTCTGCCGCCCAAAGCGCAACGATGTCTACGATAAGTGTGAAGAACGAATCATCCTCGGCTACGTTCACGTACTGTTTAGATACAGGCAACAACCATTAAATTTTGTTTTGTATAAATCTAATTACTCCTTCTTCACTCCTCGGCATACCTATACCTATATCCCAAATTTTTACTCGTTCACTCACCACTCAAGGCAATCTGGATAGTAAACAACTGTTGTACCATGAACGGGGCGAAGGGAGGAGTATTGCGATAAGACAAAACCTATTATTCCGCCTACAATAATTTGGTGATCAAACCAACAAAATCTTATGTTGCTTTCCCTAAAAGGGTGTGGTCGGCGTAATACTAAAGTTCCATCAATTTAATCATAGAAAGTTTAAAGCTTTTCCCCGCGGAACTGTTTGAGGTGCCACGAATCCCTTTATTTTTCAGCCGATGCACAGTGTGTAATTTTGCCAATCTAGGAGGACGAAAATACTAAACGTCCTCAGAATGAGTGAAAAATACAATACAATTCAACTTATAAGTATTAAAAAAATATTATTATATTGTTATTAAGCTCGTAAAAATAATTAATACATGCGCAAATTTTTTGAAAAAAAAAAAATCGCATTCAACGTCTGTAGTATCGGAGTCAGACTCAGAGGAGCTCCAATTTTTTGAATTTTTTCCACAGGCAATTCTCCCCAGCCTTTTTTCCCAATCAAAAAACGAAGAACGTCGTCATAACTATCATCCTTTTAACATTCTCTTCATATCTCATACAGCAATTCTAAAATACAGTGAAATTGTTCAAGATTTTCGACAAACCGGGAAAAATGGGTAAACTTTTCTTGTCATGTTCTCTTCTCTAGTTTACGTTGATACATCTACGTAATAATGAAGTAGACTTCCTCCGAAATTCAATAAGAGTATGAGTTTATTAAAATTATTTAATAAACATTTTTCAATTTGAACAAAATGTTTAAGCCTTAAAATTACATGTAATCTAATGTGACCGCATTTTTCACTACTTAAGTACCTCAAATGATGTAAAAAGAGACAAATTAACAAGTTGAAATAACTGCTCTAATTCCTTGTACGTAAACATTGAACAGGCAAGTTTGGGTGTAAATTACGTCGCTACGTCGCTTTAAAATTCTATTTGTTTCGATTCCAATACCCTCGGACATTGTACCTGTTACACGTAGTATTAAAAACCCTTAAAAAATAGTTCATTTTTTCGATTTTAGTCTTCTTTGATTGGCAAAATTACACGCTGTGTCATGTGAAGATTTTGCGGGGAAAATTAGCAGGGCGTAGGAGAACAAAACACGGGGGAAGTACCACAGGTGAAAGGGAAGGCTATGAAACACAGAAAACACACTGTGATGACAGACGATTCGATAGGGTGAAGAAAGCGACGGCTGAGCAACAGCCCATTCTTTCCCGGGTCGGCGTTGAGGAACCCGTTTTTGCGCAGTACATAAATTTTATAGCATTTAGACCAGTTTTTTTCTCAGTTGTGACCGCACCGGCGACCGTCAAAACACGATGATAACTAATTTCAAGGTAGGTAAACTGGCTCCCAAACTGGACCCGGATTGGACCTGGCTCCCAACTTTGGAGGATTGAGTCGGCGTTTTAAATTGTGTAAAAACCCAATACGGGCTTTTTACAGGCGCCATTACCGGCTTCATTATTGACGTACCTACTAGTTCAAAACCCCTGTCATGCAGCATGAATTAATGAGAATAGTTAATAGTCGAATAGTTAATGAGTACATAGTTTCAGATTAAACAGGCACAACCAATGGCGCGTTGGGGTGGATGACCAAAATCTAGGTGGACAATTCAAAAACTATCGTATTCTACAGGAACAGGAAATTTTACGCTGAGCCATGTATTATATCGTTGCCTTACAAGTGAAACCCACTCAATGTTTCACTTTTCAGTTTTTTGGGTAGGTACTCCTATGTATGTCATGTGATGTCAGTTTTGAGATCAACACAATATTTTCCTTGTAATTAGCGAATCTTGCTTCAACTAAGTCATAAGAATTACAAATCTGGACTGGTGAAATCCACCAAGTCAACCGCTTACTTAGTGGATTTCACCAGGCAAGAGATTGAAATTGATGTGAAATTCACAAATAAGTCATTTTTTTAACGTTTTTATGGGCCTGAAATCCAATTTACCCAGTGAAATTAACTGCTCCTGCTTAGCTCGGCTATGTTTGACACGGCAGTAAGGTCAGAACCACGCCTGGTAATTGATACATGGAAGTTGACAGTGAGCATAGTGCCATTGAAAAAACGTGGATATCTTCAGCGTCAATGAGTGGGATCTTTCGTCTGGCACGCAGAAATAATAAAGCTGCTTGATAAACCAAGGTGAATATTTTTGTGGAGAATGTTTTTTACCCGTTATGTAAAACTAATCATTGTGGGTAAGTAAAACAAAAAACCACCCGTAAGTTGTAGGGATAAAGGGAGAAAACTAGTGGCAGTGATTAAGTCAGTGTTTCCACTAAGTCGTGTATTTTCAAGGGAAAAGTACTTCGAAAAGTACATTAAAGTACAGACAGCCGCTTGAAACTCTCAGGAAGACAAGACGTTTTATTAATTCTCCAGGCCAATTGTTAACCTTGTAATTCAATTTCTTCCCTGACAAACTAGAGAGACCAAAACTGAATAAATGCAAATTCGTTTTTCTCAAAACTACTTTCGTTGACTAAGTAGATTTCACTTGTAAGCCAACGATAATATCATATACTTAATGTAAACTTACATTAAAGGTCAAAATTAGAATTCCCTGGGAATACTGACATTTTTCGCGTTATTTTCGAATTTTGTATACTCTTGCCAGGTAGATTTAAAAGGGAGGGGTGGAGTTGAAATGCCGGGTATGTGCCTATGACAGTTATTCACAGCAGTGGGAGAACGGGGTCGACCACATCCGTCATTTCTCGAAGATTTCTTTTCACATGCGAACTTGAATTTCTTCGGCAGAAAAAACAGTTGGGAAATTCATATTTTTCCTACATGGAATTTAGGAACCTGTTATCTACTGGTGCACCATAACTTCTAGACAAGTTATGCCCTTGTTTCGGTATGATGGCGATAGGTAAATGGAATGTAGATGTCCCCGAGATAGATCGATTTATAATAGAACTGGGAATTCCAAGCCTTTCCAATTAATTAGGGGAAATTCCCTAAATATAGACGAGCAGACTACAGATTTCACATAGTAGCCCTTTTCAGCTTTCTCGCAAAGGGAAACCGATGATGAGCGTCATCGCAAGGTGTCCCAAGGCCCATCTCCGGAAATACCTCCGGAGACGCCGTTGATGGCACGCTACTTCCACCGTATCTACTGTACGACTTGTGGACAGAAGGTGGCCCCACCGGATGTTGCTTTATCAGAACAACTGATCAAGTTTGTTTTGAAGATTGGTTTGAAACCATAATTATTCTCTACTTTTGAGGATCAAAGACTTGTCCTACCTACTAGGTACCCATTCTACCTAGTTCGTTTTTGCTCAAGAGCACGAATTGTGCAGTCAGTCTGCTTTATTTTTTTGTTCAACTGCAGTTTCAATTTGATTATTTTTAAAAATTGCTTACCATTCCTATTTTGGGAAAAAACTGCATATAGTTCCTTTTAATGTTGTGGTAAAAAATTGTTTCGTACCTACCCCCAAATCATTCCACAAAAAAATGAATAAATAAATAAATTTAAAAAAACATTATTTTTTTGTTTGAAGACAGACCGAAATGGCCTCAGGATTTCGTTGATATATTCAAAAACGCTGCTAATCGATATCACCCCAACAAAAAAATTAAATGAACTATCACGAGTACAGTTTTGCTGTTGTGCTTGTTTTTATAAAGGTGATAAGGCACAGGAATAAAAAACAATTTTTTCTACATTTTTAAACCAACTGTAGCGATTGTTGCGAGGGAAAAACGTCAAAGTTTGGTCGAAATCGCCTCAGTTGACGGTACCTATTCCTACCAACAAAAAGGAGGACATAGGGTAGCAATAGGATAATGTACAGCTCGTACAGCTCACGTGAACTGCTTTTTAGATCAACTTGCAATGTGCAAAAAATACCAAGTTTTGAAAGCATCTTAATTGAACATTTATTTGTTCTGTTAGACGGTAGACTAAACTTCTACCAGGAGACGTTCTTTGGATTCTTAAAATAATTTACATTCCTGAACCATGGAGAATCAGCCGGTCCCATTCCAAGTACGTCGCCGTCCTTTGAATGGGGAAATCTTTTTTCATCTCAGGTTCACCGTTGTGTTCCGATCTCATTCACGTGCACCTGAGGAGCTTCATCTGTGGTCGAACCTACCGGCCGAGTCATTACAGCCTAAAAAGTCCTGGTCGTGTTGGTGAATTCGGTCGAATACGAAATTCCAATTCAGTTTTTCTTGGGGGCGAGCGAACACAGGAGTTGGTACCTACGTAAGGGGCCTTGTCAAGTATTTAATGAGAGTTGACAAAGGTCTTAACTTAAACTGGGTGTCAGCTAAATCTGATCTTAAGTACGAGTAGGTACATTTAAATGAAATGATTCCATGCAAATTTACGTGTATGTGTCTAGGGTGTGTGTAATATTGCGTGAAAGTACAATCGTGAGTACTCATACCGCAATGTGTGCATATTCATGCTGATTAGTCCACAAATTAATCCAGGAGTTATTTATTTTTCGTTAGCTACCTACTAGTAGTTGAACAAATAGGTACCTAATAAATCCAAAATCACAGGTTGGCAAGATCTCTCGACCTGGCGGTATAAGAACCTCATTATGTCCACAAAGTAAGATAGCACTCATGATAGACCTGAAACGACGATATAAAACTGTACAATCCATGGTGCAAGCGTGGTTCAACTGAAAGCAAACAGCAACATGAATACCTACGAAAACAATAGAGGAAGTAGAGTGACTCCAACTGTACTGTTGTGATATTTTGGAAGTTTCGATTGAGCGTAACGTAGAACCAAATGAACACTACAGGGGAAAAACGAGGTAACTTGATTTTTTCCGAAAATGGAGTGATGTGGATCGATGATAACTGTATTATTGTGATATTTTGGAAGTTTTGACGGTGCGTAACGTAGAACCAAAATTTGGTTTCAATGATCAATTACATAATATTATTATGTAGGTAATTGATCAATGATCAATGGCAAGCATAGAGCTTCTAATTTTCTTCCTCGACACCAACAGTAGCAGTAATTATAAAAATATTCAAAATCCAAATTCATGCAGCATGAGTATAAGAGCGAATTTTCGAAGAAATATCTGGTTTTATGTAAACTGTCTCAATTTTACTGATTTTATAACAAATTTGGTCTCCATTTTGTCACCTCAGTTATTAGATTTTTCCACGCTGAACACGATGGTGAAGTTGTCAGATTAGAGCAGATGAGCCAACCGTGAAGAACATCCCAAGTAACAACCACGTTTCTTCATCTTCAAAGTAGGTACTCCAGTTTGAAAACGGAATACGGTATCGTAATTCTGACTTCACCATCGTGTTAAAAAATCTTCGAAATGTGGTGTCAATTGTCAGACTGTTTGCTTTTTGTGATTTACGGGTAATCCCCCCCCCCCCCCCCTAGAGTTTCTTCAAAAATTCGCTAAAGGTCTCTTCAGGCCATTTTCCGAACTTTTGCCCCTACTCTGAGGGTAAGCCCGCAAACCGAAAAATAGCCGCTTTGGGAAGATCGATGACAGTATCTGCAGGATAAATAATACCAAGGAACACACAAAGAGTTACCTGATTTCCAAGTTACACCGAAAATAATATTTTCGGTCCTTAGGTAGCGTAGAGTATGTAGAGTTGGGCGAGTAAGGTGCTTGAGAAATAACGCTTTTCACCCCCTGAACCGGTCGAAGGAATGTGCTGCCTATTAATTGGGTTAACAGCTTAAAGATCTTTGACGAGGTTTTTACGAACTGTAGACCCGCGATTAGTGAAAGTTGGAAAGCGGGTTCAAGCAGGGAGACGAAGATTAACTGAAGCACCAACACTTCACCTACATAAAAGCGGTAATTACACATTATATCACGAGCCAGGAACGTCTGATCAGAGGCACCAAATGTTGAGGTTGGCCGGAGAACGTATGCCGTCTTGTGAATGGTAGGTGTGCAGACACTCGTCAAAATATTTGGATAATTACCCCAACTTCGTGGATTTGTTTGTCCTTAGCTCTGAGCTCGACACTGCTAGCAATGCGGTTAGATGAGGCTTAAAGGGATTTATTTATCTGACCTCGTAAACATCAATTTTTCTGTGTTGAAGCCCGCCATTTACCTACCTGCTCAACCTGAATCAACTCGTTCCCCCGTACAGACCTGACGAGAGGGAGGGGGCACTAGATCCATTGTTAGAATAAATTAATATATTAAATAAAAAAGAAGAGCTAGAGACTTTCTAGATAAGGTTACTAAATAAACAACTGTGAATCACTGTAAAAATGTTGACTTTAGTACGTTCTGTGATTCACAGGTCGTGCGCTACCTAAATTCACAAGAGCACAACTTAATAATTAAGTTATTTAAAAATAAAAATAAAAATTATTTTTATGGAAATTGGTCTCTGTGAATGATTCAGAGATAGAACCCTGTCAAAACCCCCTGGTGACGTACTCACGTGATGTATCAGAGGAACTAGTTGCTGACCTTAAACACAGGAAAAAGGTTAGTGAGGCCAAAATCGAATCTTTCGATCCCTTTATCTTTTGATAAATTGTTGAATGAAATCCTCAAGAAACAAACAAACAATTTCTCCACATCATGGAAAAACATGGAATCATGGATATGTTGTTGGGCATTGTATTCTCATATCCAAATCGCAATGTTTTTCATGAAATGGAGAAATGATATAAATTGTTGAACCTCACTTATAATAAACAAACTGCAATAGGTACTTGATCAAATGTATTGTACAGAAATTGGTTTTAATCATGAAGGTGGGAACTATGTGTTTATTCGGAAGTTTCCACTCAACATTTACGGGTGGAGGGGGGAAGGGGGGCATTCCCCCTTAGCGAGGATCGCAAAGACGAGTTTTCATTTTATTTTTACATAAGGACTTCCCAATCATTTCCCATATTGTACAATTTTTTAAACAAACGCATAATAATAATTATTTACATAATATGTAAATGCATATATGCATTTACATATTATGTAAATAATTATTATTATTCGCTCAAACTATCAAGTTTATGTTTTAGAATACAAACATGCCATAACATTCTTACCGTACAATTTTTACCTTTGTCAGAATAAGTACGTTTAGAATTCAAGGGCAGCGAGAGAAGTTCCCACAGTGTGCTGCTGTCGATAAGGTTCAGCAGCCGGTAGGCGTATCCACTGATTACGTATCGTAACCCGTCAATTGCTAGTCGGGCTGCAAATAGTTGGTTATAATCTCGCTAAAATCTCACTTGGTGACATTGTAATACTTCGTCGAGTTGGTGCTAAAAGTGATCAAATTAATTTTTTCGTGATACTAGAGAATATGTCCAGCTAATAATTGAAGCGTTGCAAATTCTTGGACAATGGTCTATGGTAGGGTGGAGTCGGTAATTTGCTCAGTGATGGTCTACCACCATATCTCAAAACCATGTTCTTAGAATGTACTGGCCACTCGCTCTCCAGAAGGGAACTACTCAAAGAAGTTTCGAAGTTCGTTGACAATCACTTCAATCTCGAAACGATTCTGGCGTCCTCGAAAATAGAAGTGTATAAATTATTACGACGGTATCATTGCAACTCACCCTATCATCCTTTTAGCGACTTTTCAGCAGAGCCAAACCACTGCTTGCCAATGAATTTCTCGAACACCTGGAGTGTTTCTGAACATTGCCATAGCGTTTTTGTTACGAAAGATCGGTATTCACAACCCAATAAACAAGCTGTTTCTGCCAGAAAACTCTGTATTTTCGTTGTGTATAAGGAGTATTGCCGTCACCATGATGATAGGGCGTAAAACGTGTTATCTGAAATGCCACTTGCTTTTTAAGGTTTTGCTAGAACCGTGAATTTCATTGGATCCGCCGCGGGAAGAGTTTTCCTACAATTGCATCATTTAAGTTAATGAGTTAACTCATTTTTGACCAAAATGACGATAGGGTGTGTTGCTCTGACTTTTTTGATTTTTGTAAAAATATTATGTCAACTTGTGTCCAACTTGACTTCCTTTTGCCTTGTAATGTAAATACCAATCTGTAACAGCATTGACGGACGCAAAAGCCGATAAACCATGTTTAAAAAAACCATGTGATGCTTGAATCAGTACAGTGAATGTTTGTTCCCCAGTATGAACATACACGCCCTTGTTTGATTCACGCTCTTGTTGACGATTTTTGCCGTCATTGTGAACGAAGGGCTGGTCGCAAAGAGCTCCAGACAGTCTTTAACAAGTCTCTGAACTAAACTCTATTTAAATTCAAACAAAAATTATACCGTTTTATTTAAAATTTTCGAGATATGACATTTTTAAATTTTGAAAATTTACTTTGAATCCTTTATATTGACCTACAGGTATGACTAGTTTCAAGGATCATCCTTGGGCTGGTACGAGCTCTTTACAAGAAATTCATAATTTTTCAACAACTGAGCAAAGTGGGGCGGACGGTGAACGGAGGCATTTTTATTTATTTCGGTGTTCGATTGTAATGAATCGGCTCAAACGTTGGAGTAAACACAACAGTTTCCTGAGACTTTTCTCGAGAGATATCACTGTATTGTACATAGTTCACATGAAACTCTCTGATAATGTTTGCATTGGAGTAAGAGTGCACGTGGTTTTTCCATCCACCACGACGTCCACTCGTATCCGATGTGTTAATTATCGTACACATGCCCTAGAAAATGACTACAATGTCCTTCGCATGACAGACAATGGATTTTCTTTTTGCATCAAATTTTCCCAAAGATGCCGAAGCGGTGATGCGCGAAGCGAGAAAAGTTCCCACAGTGCGGCTATCGATGAGCTTCGGCAGCCGGTAGGCGTATCCACTGATTACGTATCGCAACCCGTCACGTCACCATCGCCCGTTACATTGCACGGGTTCGTCAGACTTTTTGTTTTCGTCAAGAAAAATCCATCGTCGACAACGCATTATTATCTAGTTGTAAATGTCCTCGATTCTGATGGAAGTGTCATCATTTGAGACAAAACGCAAGACGAGAACAAAAACTTGCCCCTCCGGAAAGTCTGGCGAAACGTCACAAAGAAAACGGCACTTCGTGGGGAGAAAAACCGAGCGCGGCACGTGTCCAAGGAAATACGTGCTGGGGGATGTCCATATCGAGAAAACATTGAGAAAAATGGACGTTGTTAGTTATGGGTGTTTCCACGGGGTAGTTCCGATAAACTCAGTCATGCAGTAAGTTTTTCCAAGAGGTCGCGAATTCGCAACCCCTACCCACCCCGACCGTAGTAGTATCCTGTCATGATGCCGTTCTTACCTGATCATTATTCATTTTGAATAATTCGCTTTTGATCAAGCTCAGCGGTTTGGAAACGACGTTCTCCTCAAGTTTCCCAAGCTCGTGGAATCACACGAAACAGCCAAGGGACGGACATCCTCGCTTAACCACCGATATGAAATACCACAACGAACCACACTTACATTATTAAAGCCAGTAACGTAGCCAGAAATATCGTTCAGAGGAGGGGGATGGGGGGGGGGGATACAGAAGCAGTGGAGTCCCCGGTAAAATTTTTGACAAACGGGGTAATAAATAGAGGGAATAAAACTGTTTTTGACACTTTTCATAACTAAAAAAAACTTCATCAAAAACTTGTATGATCATTATTGAATTTTTAACATGAATAATTAGAGAGTTTATTAGAGAGTTATTAGAGAGTTTAATGTTTTTGCGGTGGCCGACCAGAGTTGAAAAGCGTAACGAAGTTTAAGTCACGAAATTATGTCACGAAGATTTTTAATGATTTTCACGTACAACCGAGCCGTTTCTAGGGAAATGAAACTTCTTTAGTTTTCAACGGACAAAAATCGTTCTCCATTCGTTGGAAAGCCTTTAATTTATACATAAATTATATACTGCCAAAACCGCTGTAAATATCGAAGAAGCTGAGATACAGCCCTGAGTAAATAAAACTGTAAACAACATTCTAATAAATTTTCCACACATTTCTTAATATTTTCCATACAGACAAAGAAAAAAGGATAAGGAAAAGGGGAAACGGGACGCAAAAACGTTATTCATGTTTTGCATAGCAAATACCTCGTTCTATACAAAGTATAGAAGAGAAAAGATCCGGGGGGTCCAGGGGGGCTTGCCCCCCTGGCGAGGCGCGAAGCGCCGAGTTTTCATTTTAAAGATCGTGATTCAACACATGCTAAGGGTGATCGTTTTTAAGAAAAGTTCTTGATTGAATATAATATATTCAATCAAATATTATTTAAAAAAAAAAGTGCCTAGACATCACTTTTTCACTTTAAGTTCTCAGTACGAGTAGAATCTTTTCGGTTTTCGTTCCGAGTTCTTCTATACCTAGATGATTCGAGCAAATATTTTAAATTTTGTTCCAAATATTAAATGCCGATGCCTCTAAAAAGTTATCTGCGCTACTTTCTAGGAACCGGTAATCCGAGCTCCGGCTACTCACAGCGAATACGATTTCATTACAGTGGGTAGTTCTATCTGATTCGCATATTGATGAATTCGCATCTTCTTTACGTCGCGACGGTGTAACTTGAGATGTCATTCCATAAGCAGATTGTCCGACAGTTCAGCAGACTAGGTACCTACTGCCACGTAGCTGCTGACAATTTTGTACCTATATTAAGAGAAAAACAGTAGGTATTTTTAGGTAGTTATATCAATTTATAGAAGTAACCTGTATTTCCTTTTTTTTAACAAGACTTGTGGATTACCCGAGCTGGATGCTGGTGAAAAAAGTAGCGTGATCCCTCGCACATGCTTTTGTTATTACAAAACAATTAGGTACACAATTTTTTACCATTCGAATTATTACGCAATAATTCTGCGTTACACATGACGTTAGGACTCAGTCGATGAGAAGGAATGTGATGATTTGATATGGTACAAGTACCTTCTACCAACGTCAAAACCACTCAACCACGAGAAAAAAAACTATTTTTTCTTCTCCTGTACAGTAACTGTAGAATCTATCATGGCTCTCGTATAGTAGAAGTTCTCATTTCGCTTTCATATATGAATTCTCAAAAGGGACAACTCACCTTCACACCTCACTCTCGTGCCATGTCATTATTGTTGTTTGGCCAGAACCTTCTCGTCTGCGAAAAAAAGGAACAGCCGTCAACAAAAGGAGAAAAAACCGTCAAAAGCACCAGTTACTTCATCTTTGCTCGGGATCTTGTAATTCAGATTAGCACGAGATCGGGGTACAGCACGTACAAGCTTTTATTCAAAGGACGAAATATGTGGCAATGACGACCCTGAACAAAACAATCGATGTGAGGGGTAGACCCCAGAAAAGGACTTGTGTTCGCTTCGGTTCTTTCTTGTCTTTTGTGTTTTGCATCGTCAAAAGTTGGTTTTTTGATGGGGACCGAATGATGGTTATTAGGGAGCTGTAGGAAGAGAACGGCCTCTAGTGTGACCTTCCAGCGACAACAGGCTCTTAAATTGATTGAAATTTGCTTCGAATTGACTTGTTGAAATTGTTCTTCCCGATTTTCAAACCGACGACGTAGGTACATTGTGTGCTAAACACACCACACCCTTCAATCCTCTACTGCTCCACATCTTCACCACTTATTATGAGTCCGACACACCACCTTCAAAACAATCTGTACATACATGTTGAAGTAGTAGTAGGTACATAAAAGTAGAAAAAACAAAATATCCAGTTTTTTGGATCAAGTTGATTTATATACATACACTATTTCTCAATAGATCAAACAATCAGAAGTTTAATGAGGTAGGATTGGATTTACGTTGGGACTAAGCATTAGCTCTCGCTGTCATTTGCGTTAGTCCTACTATTACAATGGGAAACAAACTTCCAGATTCAAAATACGTCATGATAATGTGGAAAAAGCGGTTTTGGAACTTTTCTTCCTACGTCATTTTTTGTTGGAAGAATAATTAGAACGCCGACGCAGTTTGTGTCTCACCTCAAGCGTAGGATGGACATCACCTACCTTAACGTATTGTTCTTGTTGTTAAAAGAAACCCTGGTTCCGTCTTGGTGTCTTGGAGAAAGAGCACCTATGTTGTATCTTTGTAGTTAGTGAAAACATTTTCACTTTTCGACGGTAAACGCAAAAACTTATAAAGTAGTCAGCGAGAGACATCAAGATACCTAAGAAAGCGCGAGCGGCGTGTGACTTACTCGTATTGGGAGGAAGTTGTTAACATTGTGCTTCTGTTCAAGTAGCTGACTAGCAGGTCAGATTTCTATTTTTGTATTCGATTTTCTGAATATAAGTATCTTGAAACGTAAACCCTTAAATTTTGAGAAGGGTAATTTTTTTTCTTGGGCGATTTCAATGGTTCATTATCGAAGATAACCAAAATTCGTCCGTCCGCCGACGCCATCCGAGCCACTTTGCCCAGTTAGCCTTGCGCTAAAATGACTAAATTTGGTTTACGGGTTCGGGCCACACCCACGACAATCCTTGAGACTTTTCATGCCCCTAGGGCAAGAAGAAGGGGTTCAAAATAATTAGGAAACTTTGAAAAATTCGTATCTCGAAAAATTTAAATGGAATGGCATAGTTTTTAGTTCACATTTAAATAGTGTTCAATTTGTAGCATTTTTTAAGACCATCTGGAGGTTTTTACGACCAGCCGATCGTTCGCAATGAGTGCTCAAAGTTGGAGCAGATCAAAAGCTATCAACATGAGGGTGAATCATGCGGCAGCCCATCGGGTCAACGTTCATACTGTCCCAGCTAATTCGAACATCCCATCGTTTCCAGATATCGAGTTGATTAATAATTATTATTAATAACTACCTAACAATAGTTATTAATCATTAACAATAATTACCGGTAATAATGGTTTACAATACTTTTTCACCTATGATAGGTGATAATCGTGATTGCTACATCGATGGGCTCAGAAAATGAAGCTCTACATTTTAATAGAACCAACTTAGTCAGAAGATGGTGGCTTGCAAGTTTTAGTAGACAGGGAAAGAACCAACTTACATCAAATCTTCGCACACAGGAAAATAACCGTCTTAGGACACAGAAAATGAACCAAAAGTCTTTGCGCAAAAGCGTCCAAGGAGCTCCAAAGCATGAAACCAGTAGAATTTCAATCGCCCCTCCTCGCCTATATTGGTGAGCGTCTTTGAATTTTTATTATTAGATTTTCTTGTTTAATTAAATTATTTTCTGACCTTAAAAACTAAATCTCCATCACAAAGCACAGACAAGTATGGGCTTATCTTTCAGGTTTGATACCAGTTTCAATAACAACTTCTACGTCACGACATTGTGACCCTCCTGAAATGTGGTAGTCCTGCTGGAAGCCAATTTTATTCGAAACTTAAAGGCATGAGTGTAGATCCCACATGTCCGTGAGTATTTTCGATTTCACACAGCCAAAATAATGATGTAGATTTCCAAATCCATGAAAAAATAATAATAAAATGAAATGAACAGATTCCAGCCTATTTGGCCTCAATTGGCGGTTTTATTCAATTTCTATAATGGATAGGTGATTATATCTGAGAACCCTTTGGGCGAACTTGGCCCTAACATTGACATACATGGTGGGTTGTATTATGTGATGGACGCCGGCGCTTTGTCTAATTTCTTTGTTGAAAATGAGTCTCCATTAGCGTGGCACTAGGATCAACGAAAAAATCTAAAAGTCATCGCGTACAAAAGACCTTATCCGTCTTTGAGAGATTAGGATCAGGGTCAGGGGAAATCGTTCTACTAGAACTAGAAGGTTCGGATCTTAATATAGATACAGAGTAAACATGAATCATACTTATCCAAGGCCTGCAGATATATGGATAAACCAACCCCAATAATATTCGCTATTTCATTTGAAAATAACAACCGAAAAGTAGGTATGGGAATTCGAAAATATAAATATTGACATGGATTGACATGTAAGTCTTACAACTGGGGGTCATGCAAAAATGTTGCTTCACGGAAAAAAAAAATTACACCAGCAGTTCTATGATTATTCAGCTGTAGTTTGGTATGTAGCCTCCTTAGGATTTACCCTTTAAACAGAATAGGCCTAGGATTAGCTGTTATCGTTATTTAGTTTTACTTGAAAAACAAAACACATATTTTACAGGGAGAAAATGAGATACCTACTTCTATTAACCGATGTATCTGTATGTAGTGTAGAGACTCAACATCAGTTTACTTTCTCTCTTCTACCTCGTTATTTGGTGTATGATTTCCATTTGTACCGCTCTAGACGCAGGCAGGAGGTGCATTTGCTGGGAGCTGTTGGTGTTGAGAATTTCCTGTTTTTATTAAATAAAAACAGGAAATTCTCAACACCAAATTTTATAACACAACAACACCAATTTTATAATTTATGTTAGAAACCGCATCGAAAAGGAGAAGAATCTTAAACCTCGTTAGGAACAAACCATCGGAACTGTTCAATGTAACTCACACTGTTCTAGTGAACCGGTAAATGGTTGATGATTTTCGTGCCGTCATTATACGTTACGCCTCTTCTTCGAAATGTAACCTTTAATTAATTTATAATAGGCTTTTATAGTCAAAACAATCCTTCATTGCTCAAGTGTGGGAATCTGGGGAGGTCGGCTGGGTCGCACACGGATTATGCAACACACGATTTTCGCCATAGGCGTAAGTAGGGAAGGCTTTTGTTTTCCTGTGGAAGAAATTAAACCCATACGGACTGGAAAAACAAGGTTTTTTTCAATTACATTACCCACGGCTTAAAATTAATTTTCTGTAACCCCTTCCATCGGTGCACACCAGGCTGATATTATGTAATTAAATTCCGGACCATAAACATCACCGGTTATATGTATGAACTAGCTACATAGGTTCGAGGTTATTCCTTGATAATTGGGGGGTGGAATACAAACTGGAAATAGACTATTAATCTGTCACCCAATTTCCCCCAATATTTTACATGGGGTGATTGAATTCATGACGCCGTATGGAGTAGGATTTGGAGGAATTCAAAATTATGGAGTTCCATCAAGAAGATCAAGAAAATACAAAATTTAAATACAAAATACAAAATTCGATAAATACAACATTTCCGTTGGTTTCTTGGATTTTCTGCAATTAAAAAGCTTTCTCTCTCCTATTTTACAATGAAGTTTTTTAGTCGACAGTACCATACAATTTATGGTATTTCAGTATTAAATTTTAATACTCAGTATTCAAGTTGAGAAAAGTGAGTTAGACCTTGTGGGATCTTAACAGACGAAATATATGAGAGTATCGGTGGACACAAATCGGAATGGTCATTTAACAACGCTGGTTATATCTCATTTCGAGAACTGCTGTTTACACTTTGTTTTTGTCCAGAGAGATGGACACTCACAGTTTGTTGTCAGTATCCCATCGCACACTGATGAGGCTGACGAGTGGGCAAGCGCAGATTTATAACAGTTTTTGTCGCGGTGTTGGACGAGTTGAGCGTGCGATGAATTGAAAGTCCTTCGAATTTTGGGTCACAAGCTACACTTCTCACAAGCGTCACTCTTCTATTATGAGAGACCGAAGAAAGTGGGGCAAGCTCTCAGGATTGATTATCAGGAGTTTATAGAGTCAAAGGTGTTATTTGATCGGGAAAGGCTACATTAACGTGACCGATATAAACAGCTTAGGCAATATTTTAAGGTACCTACCTAGGTTATTATGACAAAATGCAGAGCGTTATCAATGTTTTACCTCTTAGGTAAATGTGTACTTGAAGTTTTTGCTTGTTGTGGACTTGTTAATCGCGGTCTTCGCTGTGGATCCGTTTATTCAAGAAAACCAGTCATAATTAAATCGTAAATTAAATCTAATGTAATTCAGGAAGAGATGGAAACCTGCCAGAAAGATAACTCACATTCTGTTACAACATCCGCATTCAAAAGGATTTGTGAATACTCAATCACTTCCCCGTAAATTATACATAGGTAGCTTCTTTTGCATTTTATATTTATTTACCTAGCCTTAAGAGTGGGTAAAACAAATCTAGGGTTTCGGTCAACAAGGGGATTGACCAATTTGAAAATCCGATCAAATTAAATTTAGAAATTAAAAACTGACACAGGATTTTAAAAACAATCAGCGTTCGCACACTGGGGGCTCATCATGAACTGGACATTTTTCGTTCAAAAACTGGCAAATTCCACATATTCCAGATTTTGGATTTTTACCAATTCTGCATGCTATGAATCCACATATTTTTGTGTCGAATCAATTCTTAAATAGCTCTTGAAGCGCAAGGGGTGGGAAAAGTGGAAAAAAATTAGACTAGGGGCTCAGAAACACGAGTCTGATGTAGCAACATCTTCCGTTAGCGCTCACAGACTGGACAATTCACCCTACCGACCTACGATCACTACTTTGGATCCGTTCATTTTGCAGGTATGTTCATCGCTGTTTTTCGAGTACGACTAATGATGATAAGCCTTGCTGAACATTGTTTATACATATTGACAATTTACATGAAAGTACTCCACCATCCATCAGGAGATGGCTTCGACAGTGATTCTCTCGAAGTGATTTTTAATTACGAGGACTCATCGTTACGTGCCCGAATTAGGCTTGCAATATCAGCAAACGATCATTTCCAGAATTATTTTCCTTTCGCTTTCGCATGACTTCGGGCAGTCTCCGGATGATTCACCGTGAGTCACATCGCAATGCAAGAAGGTTCCGTTGATACTTTCAAGTAGTGAAGGATTTGGCAAATATTTACAGCGCCCACTCGACAGCCGGGATTTACTCGAGAGATTAAGTAAATCAATTCAACTTGTGGACGGGGCGTCACTATCTAAGAATAAACCAAATATACCGTCCCGTCGCTTTTGTATATTTTCGAGTGCCGATCTCTTGTTATGAAGCACCATTTGGAATTCCTCAGTTAAGTGACCGTCGAAAATCCACGAAACATCGAATCAGAAAAGGAGTCGAATCATTCGAATGTTTCGACTCGAAACGTCTACCAGACATTGAATCAGAAAAGGAACCCTGGGTAGAAGAATTAGATTGTCAAGAATTTATTATGAAAATGAAGGTTGTTAAAGAATTGGTGTCCTGAAGTTGTATATTTTGTTAAAAATCCCCTCGTAGATGCAAATCAGTAAATCTACACAATCTGCAGATAAATCGGTAGGTCCATGGGTATGTCTCATTTTCTCCCTGTAAAATACCTATGTGTTTTATGTAAGAGGGGGCCGTTATAACGCAACCGAAGAGTGCTGATAAAAATTGCCCGTTGCTGTTTATTGGTATGGCGTTACATTTTTTTTTTAACATGAATGTTTTTGCGGTGGCCTACCAGAGTTGAAAAGCGTAACGAAGTTTAAGTCACGAAGATTTTTAATGATTTTCACGTACAACCGAGCCGTTTCTAGGGAAATGAAACTTCTTTAGTTTTCAACGGACAAAAATCGTTCTCCATTCGTTGGAAAGCCTTTAATTTATGCATAAATTATATACTGCCAAAACCGCTGTAAATATCGAAGAAGCTGAGATACAGCCCTGAGTAAATAAAAAACGGGACGCAAAAACATTATTCATGTTTTGCATAGCAAATACCTCGTTCTATACAAAGTATAGAAGAGAAAAGATCCGGGGGGTCCAGGGGGGCTTGCCCCCCTGGCGAGGCGCGAAGCGCCGAGTTTTCGATACCTATTAGGTGTAGGAGCCCCTCAGCTAGTCCTAGGCCTATTCTGCTGAAAACGTAATTCCTAAGGAGGCTACGTACCAAATTACAGCTTTACAGAGTGATTAGCATAGAAATTAGCTGTAGGAGCCACTCAGCTGGACCGGGGCCTAGCCAGCGTCAAGTTTAAGTCCTATGGAGGCTACATACCAAATTACAGCTGCATAGTGTGAATAGCTGCTATGCTGCATCGAAATTAGCCTTTGGAGCGACTCACCTGATCCTGGCCCTGGGTATCGTCACAACCCCCAGCGGTAACACATCCATGTCAAATTGCCCTTTGCTTTTTATTAGTATCGCGTTTCATTTTTTTCCGTGTGCCAACACTTTTCATGGCGCCCAGCGGTAAGACGAATCTAGGTCAAAAAGAATTCAAATGAGTATTAAATTTTGCTGAAAATAATTATACATCAATAATAGTCGACCCGCATACCTACAAAAAAGTGGACAGTTTCTTGAATTCCATTGAGTATGATGTTTAGTTAATAAGATGTGTTTGATACGTAAATGTGTTTAATGGCTGTATGGAGCAAATACACCAATTATCTAAGTTTTTAAATTCTAACTTTTTCTAGTTGTTGAGTTCAACATTTATAATATAAATTATATTATAATCACGACAAAGTTGATCACTAAACGAGGAGGATTATGTCTGGATTGCTAGGTATTTCCGAAGGATTCAAAGATTTGACGTTTAATTCGGTAAAAACAGAATTACTAGGTACCATAACGATTTTTTCTCAAAAATTGTGGTGGAATAGGATATTTAATAGATAGGAAGTCACCAAGTGCCAACACCGAAAACACAAATCACCCACTATGACCTCGTGGAAGGTCCCGTTTTACGAGTATAATAATAATTGGGATCGTTTAGATAGGAAGGTACCCCGAGTGGGGACTTCCGTGTGTCATTACCGAGTACACTGGTGGAAACTCGGGGTTCATTTCGTTTTATGTTGAAGTTTGAATGCACGAACAGTATCATCCAATTCACTGTGAAATTTTTTAAAGAATGGGCTGTTGGCGATGGGCATTGTAAGCAGTGGTGACTCACCTTCATAATTGTGAGGTTTTTTAGTGTGTTTGTAGTATCATATTTTCCGACCCGTTTTTATTATCCGATTAAGGTGTATTTTTGTTGAAACCTACGGATGGATTTGCATGAAATAGAATAAATTCATATTCCAACTTACCTATAATTGGGTTTGAAATGGACAAATGCGAAACATTTGACATGCTCGAACGTTCGAACGTATTAAAGTATTAGGGTTCATGCAGGTTGGGTCCATGATTGCCTCCGTTTCATTTCATTGCGATCGGAATAATAGCATAATATCATATTATGAGGCTAAAAGTCGGTCCACTCACCAAATAAATCCTACAACGAGGAAATAAGCCTGCATCATTTTTGCTCGTATCAGATACTATTCACTTCTTGATAGGCAATGACTCGATAGACCGCGAAGACTTCATAACATACTTCATCGGTTATGGTGCCACGAGTCGTGTCAGTAATGCACTGTACAGCTGTAACAGTAGTTCGTAGGTTACTTCGAAAATTCGCTCATTAAGTCTTGCTGCTTGACTGGAACGTTTTTATCGTCGTGCAGAGGTCTGTTTTCAGCTTATCAGTTCCTGGTTAACAGAGAACAAACTCACATTGAATATAAGCAAAACATCCTAGGTCTAGGTTTTCCTCCCACCAAAAGCAGCTCCTCTCGAAAATTTAGAACTACATCAGCATACATCCAATTATATTTTAAATATTGGCCGTAATTCTGTCAGGCGGAGGCTAATATTCGTGTTTGCAAGATTGAATACTATTCTACGTCCAAAAGTCATGAAAGTTGTATACCTAGGTACTTTGCGTTGGCTCAATCCTGCTGGGAGGGGGGGGGGGGGAGCTCACCCGTCGATAATCGAGCTAACGATCTAGCCCACACAAAACCCATTTTTCAAAATCTAAAGATTCTTGACTTTCAAGGTCTATTAATCATGAGCAATTTAAGCAGATCCTGAAAGAGTATGCCTATAGCGAATAGTGCCCCCCTCCCTTCATTGCCTACCTTTTTTCTTTTTGTTCGTAAAATACGATCTTGTTTTTATTCTTCATTTCGTTTTGCAAACCGGCCTTTAGATAAGTCAATTGCGCCTGTGCTGTGAATAGTGAGTACTGCGTGAATTCCGCAACATGAAGTGAGTACAGGTACAAGTACGTCTACTTGGTATCAACTAAACAGGTGTGTTGTCCATCCCGTATTTTCGGACAACGGACAAAATTGCTACACGTACATCCACAGAAATCAAATATGATCAAATAATCAAAAATTATTTTCTTACAAGATAGGTTTTCTTTTTTTTTAATGGTGAATTAGGTTTGTTTTTGTTCTTGATCCTTATAGCTGTTTAGTCTTCTTTTTTGGGTCGTTATAACTACTACGTTGCGATGTAGCAGAGTAGTATCAACAGAGTTCTGTCCCCTCTGATACCGCGGGCTATGCCCTAGTAGGGGTTAATTGCAGACAGGGTTATTTGAAGATTTTTGTATACAGTTTCAGTTCATTTCATCATATTATCAAGATGTTGTGCTCGAGTGACAGTAGATCGAGTGTGAAGTTCGAATCCTATGTGTAGCTTTTCCATTTTAACGGTTCAAACGCCTTTTTTCCACCTCTCGGCGGTAGAACAGGCAACTTGTGAAACGCGCGACCATTTTCAGCAGCCACAACACACCGTCATGCCTGCCTTTCACTGGAATGTCATTGAACCTCCCAAAAGGCCTGGAGCGGCCTCACGCGAGGGAAGAAAAAAAAATCAGGCGAAGATTGAGGAGAGCTGAATTTTGAAATACTGCTGTGATGCCACTTGGTTGTATAGTGTCGCCTATGATAGACTGGAGGTCTCCCTCGAGTCGAAGAGAGCCAATTCAAAGCAATTTCGTGACCACTGGGAGATCCTTCTCTTAGTTAGCTCTTAATTATTGTTGGAGAATCTCATTGTAAAAGTGAGGGCTAACCTAATTCGCCTGTTGAGTGTAGCGGTGTGTTGCTCTGGTGTCTCCCCCACTAGTGGTCCGGAGTCCCCCACCACGTGCTTACGTGAACAACCCGTCCCAATGACTTCTAGCCACTAACCGCTCCAGTGATCTCCCTTGCTCCCCTCTGATATGAGCTTCGCGTAGAAAGTTTGTGTTATTGGACCCAAAATCCGCGTATTCCTGTGGAAAAATACTCCGAATTGAGGATTGCACATAACAAGGTACGTTCAAAGTTCTATTTTGATACATCATCTGGGCAATTCGACAATCCATGTCTAAAGTGATTCATAAACACCATTCAAGAACAGAGGGCTAGGCATTCCTCAGCCTCTTCTGTCTCCACTCAGATTCGCACATCAATAACCTACTTGTACCAGTGTGCCTCCAAATATGCCCTTCAAACCTGGTTACCTACCCTGTTTATAAATAGTGACAACCCATTTCATTCGCCCTCTACTAGATTCCATTGACCGTTCATAAAATGACAAAGAAACACACCTCAAACTCCATTAAACCTTGAAATAATCCGGAATAAGACAAACGATAATCGAAGGACAGTATATCAGAAAGTTCTTCAGGCGAAGGACTCGGGCGCCCCCCAAAGGTCCTCAATCCTCTGCAAGAAAGTTGACACGAAACCCAATGTTGCAACAGGACTCCATTATGACGGTCGGCCGTGACATTCTTGCAAACACTATGTTCCACACCCTCTTCCTCGTACAACCTTTAGCTGCATAGAAAATGCAGAACGATCGCCGATTTCGCTGCGATTGGGAACGATTTGCACAAGTGTTACGAGTTCTGAAGATTGAGACGCAATGGTTACCTGAAGGAAAGGTCAGAATGGCGCTCGTTTCCATTCGACCTCTTGCAATCGCTCGACAACCTACCTGTTCGTGAGCTTCAAGATTCAAGATGTTTCACAGCCTCGGATAAATTTCTGAATCATAACCCTATATCGAGCTCAGTTATCAAATCTCAAAACCTTGGGATGTCAGCCGCGCGCCCCTCTAATAATAGTTGTCAAAAGAGCTGTTGAAAATCGGTATTAAATTGAAATGAAATGAAATGAAATGAAATGTTTTATTTGTATAAGCCTTCCGGCGTTACAAGGTAATCGGTATTAAATTTCAATAATAATTCGAAAACAACAGGTAAATGTCGGCTTCTGGTACTACCTATACCACAGGATAATCAGATTATCCTGTGGTATAGAAGTACCAGAAGCCTATTCTTCATTTACAAGTCAAATTCACCCTCTTACAAACCAGTTTCGCCCTTTTACAAACCAGTTTCACCCTTTTATAAATCAAATTCACCCTCTTTGAGCAGTGCAAAATATACGTTGAAGGGCAAAGAAATAGGAGTAATGAGCAATGCGAGCAATATATAAACATGTATAATACATAATATATATTATATAGGTACCTCATATTATTAAACCTATTTTGTGGTATTCAGCTTACAAGCAGGTACTCAGTACAAGTAGGTACTCATTTTCTTTTCTTTTGCCCTTCGACGCATTTCTCGCATTGCTCAAACAGGGTGAATTTGATCTGTAAAAGGGTGAATTAGATATGAAAAAGAAGAAAAAAAAATCCACAGTCATGCAGCATGGCTATAAGAGCGAATTTTCAAAGAAATAACTGGTTTGAAGTAAAATTTCTCCATTTTTGCCGAGTACCTATCACCTCAGTTTATAGACTTTTCAACACTGAACACGATGGAGACGTCAGAATTGCGGCATCTCATTCTATTAACCGATTACAGCTAATGAACCGTGGAGAACATCTCAAGTAACAACCACATTAAACAACCAAATTAAAAAAATTTTCTTCATCTTCAAATGCTCCAGTTTGAGAACGGAATAAGATACTTATCGCAATTCTGACTTCACCACCCTGCGTAGCGTAAAAAAATACTTTAAAATGGGGTGTCACTTGTCAGACTGTTTAATTTTTGGTATTTATGGGTAATTTTTCCCGTAACTCCTAAAAACAAATTTTAACTTTTTATCTCAATTCCATCGAAAGTTAGATGACACATAAGTACATAAATAACTTAGGTATATAATATTAAAAACTTATGTACACATATGATTTTGGGTGTAGGTATTTTGGCAGTGAATTCAGAATGGTCTGGGACAGATTTTGGTAAATGTGTTAGGAAATTTGAGTTTTAAACATTTCGGGCCGAGAACAATAGCATCCTTTTATTCGAAAACTCGCTTAAAGGTGAATTTGACTTCAAAATGCTATAAAACAACGTTACGACATTTTTTCTTTCAACCAAATCGTAATTATGGATAACACACTTATTTATTTTCATAGGATTTCCTTTACCAGCCATTATTATTATTATTTCATGAACTTCGAATAATGATGATAAATATAATTCTCAATGCAAAGCTCAATAACATAACTTTACTTGTACGAGTATGTCTTCGTATTGAAGCCTTGTGCAGGTTTTCTAATTGAATTAAATTCGAACCGATAAGGTTTCTTCAGCTGTGTAATTTCAAATTTAATTGCGAAAAGAAAAAGCTGACTAGCCAAAGCCATTTTAGAGAGTACCTACCTATTAGAGGTTTAGCAGACCAGCACCTAAAGTTACCTCTTTGTTCGATCACAGACTATAAAGCATGTAAAATGGGGCTTTGTATTTCTAAGAAGCTACAAGTCTTATCAAGTGTGACAATCGAAACATACTGTACTAGAAATTTATTCTCGGTGAAGAATATTGAGGGCATTCTACTAAACATAGCGAGACAATAATCGGACCACAATCCCGTGAGGTGGAAGTACATACACCCTAACCGGCAAATTACGTTACAAATGGAACCCAGTGGGTTTTATTTCTTACTCGACAAAACGCTCAGTGATCCTGTTTATGTTCTATTGACTGCCATTTGTAGTAAACTCATCTTCTGCCTCTGTCCACTGATGAAATAGTGTAATTTTTAGAATTACACCGACACGACGCCATTATCATGCATCACTCGAAACTACTCATCATTCAATAATTGCTTCGGAGTTTACTATGGAGGACACCATTCAAACTGGCTTGCATTTGAGTCGGGTGCTCGTGCATCCACTACTAGACGTCAGTTAAAACTTCTGCGCTCAGTTTCACAGGATCAGTCATTCTATTGTTCTCGATGAAAGATGATCGAGTTTCTCAGGATGCAGTAGGTCTCACCTTCCTTACGAAAATAATTGTACATGACGAACAAATCTACAGCTCGGCTCAATAGTTTCGCATTCGTATGCAGACGAACGTGGTAACTTGTTTACGATGAAGGTGGAAACTAATTCAATACTCGACGCTCGATAGATGTAACGGAATTCGTGGCGGCTTGTTCCAAGAAACAAAGAAATGAACACTTTGTTTTCATATCCAGCGAGTGCGATGCTCCGAAGACCGTCCTGGGAACTCTCATCATTTACAGGGGCGCCTACCTCTGTAGGGATCACAGACAGGCATCACCTATTTTATATACGAGTAGCTAGGCACGAGGGTCATCCAGAAAGTAAGGTTACAACATTTTTAAAAAATGCGTATATTGTGCTTCACAAATGTACTTCACTATTTTTCAACATGGTCGCCCTGAACTTCGATGCATATGCAGAAATATTTCTCTTTGCGGGGACCGAGCTTTTTGATACCAATGTCGTATACCTCTCCCGCCAACTCCTTTAGCCACTTCTTCACAGCTTCCTCGACTTGGTCGTCGTTGGAAAATCTTTTCCCCACCCAAAAACTGTTTCAATTTGGTGAAGAGGTGGAAATCTGACGGCGCCAAGTCGGGTGAGTGATGATATCCCATCCAAATGAATCAAGCAGGTCCTGGGTGCGGCTTGGCGTTGTCATGAAGCAGGTATACTCCACCTGTCAACATCCCTCTTCGTCGGTGTTGAATGTTTCGTTTCAGCTTTTTTAGGGTATTGCAGTAAGCCTCTGCATCGATGGTTGTGACTTTAATCATAGAGTCAACTAAAAGGACCCCCTTTCGATCCCAAAACACTCAAGGTATCACCTTTCCAGTTGAATGCTGCATCTTGAACTTTTTGGTGGCTGGTGAAGTCGAATGTCGCCACTGAAATGACTGCCTTTTGGATTCAGGAGTATAGTGGCATACCCAGGTTTCATCTCCTGCCACGATCGAATCCAAAAACGACTCGAGTCGAGGGAGATCGCAAGAACGCGAGGAGGCAGGAGCGCGCGTCGACCTCTCCATTTCAAAAATTTATTGCAACTGACCTGATGGTCTCAAAGTAAGGGGAAACCCCTCAATACCCCCTACATGCCGGGGAGTCCAACCATTGCAAAAAAATTCCATCTCTACCTGGGAGCCTTGTAACCTTACTTTCTAGATGACCCTCGTAACATTGTTTCCTGGATGAAATCAAAATTTGATTTAATACTGGCTCACAGATGACCCTAATTACATCAAACACTATACCAGATATTTTACAAAAAAGACGATTTTACAAAAATATTCTACGATTGTAATTGTGTTGTTATTTATTTCTGCTGGGAAACCAAATTGTTCTCACTGGAAGCTCGAGGGGAGTTGTCCGATCGTGTTTCAAAACTCCTACTACGACGGGTTTTATTTCATTTTTTAGAACACAATAAAATGTCAACCTTTAGAGTGAGAAATTAGACCAACAGCTTGTCAACTTACCACTTTCTTCTCTCAAGAGTCATAAAAAAGTGAATAACGCTCAATTTTATGGGTGTTTTCAATACTAAATATTCAAAATATACAAGTGCCACCAGTACGCTCACAAAAGGGCTCGGAGGTAGAAGCGAAAAACATCATCCGCATGAGCGTGAATCAAACGGTAAAAACGTCCGGGAGCAGCTGATTCGAATCACAATCATGTTTAGGTGATAGAGTTTCTTGTTCTGAGATACTTTTCGTGTCGCCTTACCCTTCTTCTCCTTGTTCAGACTGTCAAGGCTACAGTCTCTCCACCTTCACCGATTGACTTGAAATTTTGCTCACACCTTTCAGCTTGAGACAGTGCCGTTTGAAAGATTTAACCCATTATCTCAAACCAAGAAAATGTTAGGAATGAAAAACTGAAATTTAGGCTAATTTTGGTCACTCTGATGGGTCCACAGCCGATCAACTTGAAATTCGGTATGGATCTTCTTGGTGTGGACAATAGAAAAAAGCCCTGAAAGTTTCAAGTGACTAGGTATAAAGGGAGCCGAGTTATATAACTTCAAAAACCCGTTTCTTCATCCTTACCATGTTCTTGTTATTCAGTTGGGCAAGGCTACAACCTCTCCTTTATTCTTGCTTCATTTATTTATTTTATCAATAAATTTTTTTTAAAATAAATATCTAATATCTAAGTAATAAAAACGTTTTACCATGGCGCAAAGGGGAGACAAGTACGATGCTGGTGGTTTGGACGTCCCTTTAGTTGGAAGGGAAATGGCGGGCGGATTTTCTGAATCTACGTACCTATCTTGAAACGTAAACCCTCAAATTTTGAGAGGGTTAGTTTTTATTCTTTTTCTTAGGCGATTCCAATGGGTTATTATTGAAGATAATAAACCAATAGAAAATTACCGATGAGTCATTCCCCAACTTCTAAAGATACTGATGGAAGAGCGAGGGAGAACGGACGTCCCTTTCGGAGAAACTCTTGGGTGGCGTTTATATTCGATGATTGGCAAGTTATTTCCGATGGAGAAAAAGGTTGGAGAGCGAAGCTAGTTTCCGTCCGCGGATTCTTTTGTCCAAAACAATGAAAGCTCAACTTGTTTTTGCGCTCAAATACCTCGGACATCCGGGGAAAAAATTGGGTAAATAACGAACGAGAATGAGGTGACTTCTAACGGCCAGCAAGCTCTGTAGGTTGTTTCAAGAACAAATTGTTCAACTTTCTCATTCAATTCGTCCGCCTCGATCAAGAACAACGATACGTCGCTTCCTATTCGACTTGGGGTTTCTTCTCACAAAATCGAATAAGTATAACAACAACAAAGGCGTACCTTGTTATTTGCAGTCAACTAAGGCTGCTTTTCCACCGAAAACTTTTTTAAAACTGGGAAACAGCCTCTGTTGTTGGACAGCCCAGTTCGCATCCCCGAGTTTAGTCATATTTTGAATAAAGTGGTTAGGCCTCTTGAATCAGGCATAAATAATATTTATTATACTCACGATTATGTATAGCATTTTTCATTTGAATGAAAAACCTTCCTTCCTTCAACTAAATGAAACTCTCCAGTCTCCATCGTCGGGACACGTAGGTAATCGAAGTCCCTGTTGGTTCATCCCTTCTCTATTCAGTGTTTTTCAACTGTTACGTTTCTCGCTCCTTACTTTTTTAAAGCTTTTAAGTAACTAATTTGTTCAAGATGAGCACTATTGACAGTGAAGTTGGAAAACACTACAATTTTGGAACTTATCACAAAAAGATAATGATAAGTGAAGCGTACAAGGCAATGAGAAGGAATGCGGGTGGTACTGCATAGAGAAAGAATGCGCCATCAAGGACCAGGAGTTCACAGATGGAGACTACCTACATTGAGATTCACTGAATTGGTACAAGGTTTTATTTGACTGAAAAATGTAATATGCGTCGATTAAATAGACATATTTACCTTCTACAACGTATTAAATCCACAAAACCTTTCTCTACATACACACCCTGGAAATGGTTACAACAAATGTCTACACATCTGTGAATAACGTCCCAGAGATCCCGTCGAATGACGGGAACTGACAGCCTGAACCAAGGTCACATCATCACTGGGGTTTTTTCATGCTGGCGGAAAAAATAATGCCGAGCTGCCGGGACTCGTAGTTAATAACGCCAATAACTATAATGTCGAGTGAGTTGAAGCCGATCGTGAACAGCCAGAACCACCGTAATTAGGGTGGTAAAATGAAAAACTCGTAAAACTGACATTAGCACTTGAATGTTATGAGAGGTGAGGCGTCTACAACGATGCAATATTATAAAAATGCCTCCTTTACTGAAACCTTCTTGTTTCTAGAATTGAAGTGTTTTACACCTAGGTATTTCGGGAGGGTAATTTTTTTCTATGTTTTGGGTAGGCCCAAAGTAGTTCCGGAATTACGCCAGTGAGGGTGGGGAATATTTAAACGTAATACTGTCCAGTAACCTAATTCCAGATAACCTATTACCAGAAAAACTGTGTGGAATAACTGTCTTGAGAACTTGGGGAAAGGCCTTTGAGGGCCTCTTTGTCGCCGGGCATTCGGGATTCCGTGATAATAGGTTGGCTAGGACTATTCCAGGTGATACCAGGTAAGAGGTTACGGAAAACGAATGCGCGAAAGATGTGCGATCATAACTGCCGACAAGTTATTTGAGTGAATATTGAGTTAGTTTCGAGTAACAACGACCACCTGGTAATAGGTTGTGGTATTAGGTTATTTTGGTAATAGGTTCTCAAGTCGCCGGCAACCTACTACCTACCAAACGGTCGCTGGTAACCTATTACCAAGAAATAACTGTATTAGCCATGCCTACATTAAGGCTCAAAAACGGCTTCGAAGTTCTTGAACTACACCAGCAGTGTTGAAGGAACCATCCATGTTGTAATGCCTTGAAACTATTATTTGAATACTTAACCAGTTTTGGGAGAATAATGGGTCGTAATATAATTAACCTGTTAGTGGTATCAATACATACAAGTTGCCGAGCGAAAAAGATGCACGTCAACGGCCTTCTATGGTTTGACTTTTTGGTCCAGTACCTACCTATTGGACGTAATTTCAACACTTTCCACGGTTGTTGGAAAAACGAGTTCATTAGTTCTAGTCATTTCTTAGAACCGTCCATCATAAAACCTCGTCTTCAACTCATGAGTAGTTGTAACGATGATGTGAGAAACCTGTGATTTATGAGGACGCTTCGTTTCGATTTTTTCCAGGTTCCGAGAAAAGTACTTACCAAACGGACGCATCTTCATTTTGCGCCCCTTCGAGCGTCTAAAATGACCATCCACTTGATGTTGAGTCGCTGGATCTCTATTTACGTCCCACTGTATAAACTTTCTCCTTGTGTGGCGAGCACTTTCAGTTGTATTTTGTTACTGATGACGTTCCTCTGAAACTTCTGAAATGAGTGTCGAGGATTTCTTCGTTAAACCTCCATCCGGAAGGGATGCTCATTAATGGAAGGGTACCTACTCTAATTGGTAACCTCCCCTGTGATAAGGAGATAAGATAATCCGATGGTGCTAAGTCTGGGGAGTAGGGTGGGTGAGTCACAATAAAATGAAACAATAAGGTTCTGAGTGAGACGGGCGGTATGAGGAGTGACCATAAAGGAGTGACACACCACGAGTCAGAATTCCTCTCCTTTTGTCCTTGATTTGTTCTTCAACTTCTTGAGCGTCTCACAGTATGCAGTTGTATTTATGGTGGTTCCTTTAGGCATAAAATCGACTAATAATATCCCGTTCCGGTCCCAAAAGACAGAGGCCATGATCTTCTGAAATTGGTCTTTGGATTTTATGGTTGATGGTGAATGGATATGACGCCACTGTAGAGATTGCCTTTTTCACTCAGGGGTATAGTGACACACCCCCGTTTCGTCACCAGTCACAATTGAGTCAAGAAAAGTTTCACCCTCGCGTACCTCACACCTGCGGTAGGTGGAGCGAGTGGAGCACGAACTATTTGACGCGTTTGGCTGCTGCAGCAAACATGTGACGACATTTCGTAACGGACTGAGGCGTTTGATGATTTGTTTTGACCGTTAGGAACCTCTCTACCTATCAGTGGTGACAACTCTGAAAAACTAAATTCCCTTCCTCCTGCATAGCCCTTGTAACCTTACTTCCTGGACGTCCCTCGTAATTCCGGAGGCTACAACATACATAAAGCCTGTTTACTTTAGACACCTATTTACTTTACACCTCTTTAAAAACAACAATAATGAAAAATCCCTTCAGTTTCGATTCTCGATCCAATTTCTTCTAAAATTTCGATGGATTCGAGTGTCAACTAACAACGTCAGTTGTCCCAATCGTTAATTCGCGAGGAATCGACTAGAAAAAAACTTGACTTTAAGATTCGATGTCTAGTTTCCCTATCATTTTCATATTTTTATCACATCCCGTCTTAGAAACATTTTACTGGATCAATTCGAAACTTCTCCCTTCTGGAACTGCTCATTCGAAATACACTGCATATTACTCAGCTTCCTGAGTCGAACGCACATAATGCGTACCTACTAATACGGATTGAAACATTGTGTATTGCAATCCTCGGACGACTCTAAACCGCTGGATTAACAAGATAAGATGAGATCAAGATACGGATTCAAACTTGACGGGAGGAGTGCATGTAAATGTTGACTTACTGTTCAGTTCTTTTCTATTTGAGTCGTTGATATTTGCTTGAGTTGTTACGAGTACTTTTGTGACTACCAACTTCATCCTGCAGAGTGCACCATTAGTATGGCGACCAGTTTACCTCATCTCTTCAACTTTTTCATTCATCAACTCTAAATGGTTCATGTTTGTCAGCAAATGAGACAAATGAGGGTGTTGAGGTCAAAAGATGATACGGGTGTTTAATGATCGGGTCTAGAAGCCTTAAAATTGAGATTAACCTTTTAGCTCCAGCTAAGATACCCGATGACGATAGTTATCCGCTGATTTTGTCGTTATATTATATTAAGAAACGATATTGTTACTGCTGAGCTCAGTTCACCTGTGGTAGACCCAAAACAGCAAAGTGCTAAGTCGTAGTAGGTACCTACCTCGAGTACTTGGGCCTTAAGTAAACCAGGGATGTAAGAATCCTGTACTGTTTTTCTTGTCCTCCATGTAAAACTACGTTGACTATGATTTTCATATTCCATACAAGACATTTTACCAGTTTTTCCCATGAGGTTTAACCGTGGAAGTTTTGTAAACCGTTCAAAAATGATTTCCATGGGAGGGTAAACTAGTGCAATAGAATGGAGACTCTGTCCATGACCACTGAGACACATACGGGTTCCTATGAGAGGAGATTGCAATGGAAAACCAGAACGTGTTACGCTTATAAGATACAGTTTAGTGGTTTGTAAATCGAAAACATTTTCGTTGTTGCTTGCCCTCTAGGAATTCCTTCAATGACAGTTAACCATTAATCGATGGTACTCGAAATACTAATTTTTTTTGTATAACTTCTTGCATAATTATAATAAAACCATAATTATGTTCAATTCGATTACTTATTTTGATTTTTTATTTTATTTATTTTTATTTTTTCAGAAGGGAACATGGTGAAAAAACGTGGATGGTGGAGATAGCCATAAATGAATTGGGTCGCTTTGTGGCACCTATGTTGTAAGTACTTTTTTTTAAATTTTCTAAAATAAAATCTGAAATTCTCGTTTCATGGTGCGAACTTACTGCATGAATCCTTCACATTACTTCCATGTTCCAACTTGCAAATGACATGAATCTACCAATATACTGAGTAATGAAACAATAATTGACACTATGAATTATTCATAGTGTTCTAGGTCCAGAACGGATTTTGGTATAGGTCTATGCAATTTTTTCGGAAATTCGAGTTTTAACAATTTTGGACCGAGAACAATAGCTTCTTTTTCTTCGGAAATGCGCTAAAATGAAACCTCAGTAATATTTGCTAAGATAAGATCAAATAAAGACCAATGTGAGGAAAATCAAAAGAAATTGATAATTCTCGAGTAGTAAGAAATTAGATCTGTAGTCATAGTTTTGTATAGTGTTATTTCGAGCGTTCAGTAATTATTCGTACATTTTAATTTATAGGGGTGCTGTTCTTTCTGAATGTGGTCACAGCGAGCGATCACGAGTCATCGCTGCGCCCAACATCTCTGAGACTGCCAAAACAGAGGCGACCTCTTAGGTCGAACAACAGCATCAAAAAGGGATCTGAGGGAGACTTTAAGTCTCCTGATGATCCCCTCAGTACCACTGCATCAGCTCTGAGCCGGCTCTCGAGCAAACGGACCACCAATGTCGACTATGTCGCACGCAACACTGTCCCCGTAGCGTCGGCGACTGAAACTATAAGGAAATTGAACCGTCCACCGCCCTCCCATCTTTTGGCCTATCAGGCTTTATCAACAACTGAGAGAGGATCCGAGAAAAGCAGCGAGGCAAGCATTTCTCCCACTGGTTGGGCTCTAGCTTCTTTGGTACCGTACAAAAATGCCACACCTCCCTTCCCGAAAAGGAACGTTGTTGTCAGTGGGACTGCCAAACCGTTCAATAACTACTGGTCGTCGAGACTTGGAAAGCCGGTACAGCGAACTACTCCTATCACACCGACCGGTAAGCTTTTGATTTTCAAGCCTACATTTCTTCATAATAACGTCTAAATTTTCTCAAAACCCACCACCTTGACCTTTGAGCTTGCAAATGCAATCTGTCCTAATTAAGGTGAGCTGTCAAATTTCACTCTAGGCAACGTTAACCGTTGATATTTTGCTAGAGAGCTGCCATCAGGTGCCCTACCCATAGCAGCTCCAAGTCCAAGAGTTTTATCAGTGTTGTGGCTGTCCTCCCCCACTTCAGACTACTTTACATTTTTTTAAAAGTTGGTTACATTGCTGTTAATAGAATCTCACCACCAGCCCGTCACTTATTAATAATTAATAAGTAGGTAATTATTACTTAGTCACTCTTAGCCCTTTTCTGAGACCATGTGTTGACATATAATGATTGATTACATACTTCTTGTAACTATTGCAGATGCGGCATCATGGTTAGAAAAAGAGAAGAATCATACGGATTCGGCGATACCTGTAGAAAATTTGATCAAAGATGATAACCACACCAGTAACCATGACAGTTCGAAACACGGGCATACGGAGGCATCTACTGCACTTCATGGGTCAACTTTCCGTCCAACTGAACAAGTGAACTACCTAGTGAAACCATCGTATAGTGAAACAATTAAACATACTGACGGGACGACTACTTCACACCATCCTTCTCGCAAGGACCATGAAAGTACTACAGCCTTGAATCATTCCACCCGGAAGCACAGATTTGAAAATACAACGGAATCTCATCATCGGACTCGAAGTTCATCTCGCCCCTCACAACACGTCTCATCTGATTCAACCGACATTGATCAGAATACAGGGAATAATCTAATTAAGGAAGTGAGAGGTTCGGATCTGGGATCAAGTATACTAAATGGTATTGTACTCGCCACATCTGCCTCGAAATATGCTGAAGAAGCAAAGCAAGGAAATGTAGTGGTGACATCAGCAACGAACTCTACTGAGGATAATACTACTAGTACCATAACACAGAAGTCGCCTGATGAAGTCAACACAGGGGTTGCAGTGGTTCCTGATGTTACTAACCAGCCTGATCAACAGGAAACAGCATCTTCTGCTTTCACAACAAGTAAGTCTTCAGGAAAAGGATTCACTGCGTCTTCTGAAGCTGCAATAACTCAAAACAACGTTACCACTATTCCTACAACAGTTACCGAGGAACCTTCTTCTGAATCCTCTACGGGAACTCTAGGAGAAATAATCAGTTCTTTGAGTTTGTCAGAAGTGACTAACAAGGTGGCTAATTTACTGGAAAATGTTATTTCTCCTACCACACCTGCTGACACCTCAACCGAAGTCAGTACACATGCAAGTGTTACGGACAATCCAGAATCTTCCACGCATCCGTACTCACCATCTCCAAGTACAGAATCTGCATTTGAAATTGTAAATACCACAACAAAGCAAATGGCGGATAATTCAACACCTGACCAAAATATTACGCCAAAAACTGAGCCTATAACTACTACTCTGTCGAATGGGTTAGTAGAGCCGCGGCCATTATCGGAAAAACGTCCATCCTCATCTGAAGTGGAAAAATCACCTGACATTCACGCAACAACACTTTCTCAAGACGTAAATGATATCCCTGAGGCATTCACCCGTGTCAAGGATCCAACTTACCTGTCTGGTAGCTCTAGCCAAGGAACAGACAATGTGCTGCTACCAACATCCACGTTACCTCCTGCTACTGCAGCCAAACCACAGCCAAAACCGTCAACTTCCACAACATCTTCTGGTATTGGAATGACAACATCGTTAAATATTCAAAACCAAGATACGCCAGTCACAACAATCTTCAGTCCCTCGAATACCACTCGTGTTGATGATAACATGTTCACCTCTACCACTGAAATGTCCGTTGATACGGATGCCCCCAAATTCACTGAGAATGAAGACAATTCATCTCTGAGTACTACAGGCAAGATAGATGAAGTACTAGAAGCTGTTAATGAAACTCATACAGCTACGATGTCTACCGTAGTGCCTGTTATCCACCTCACTGAAGATCCACGACTGGAAGCAACCACTATAAATAGCGATATGGAAACATCGTCAGAAAGCGTGGAACGTACGACTCAAATTTTACTGAACCCCAGCTCTCACAAGACTTCAACAACAAATGCACCTCCGACAAAACCTACAACCGCAGAAACTACTCCAGTGCATAGGACTACCACGTCGACTGAAAGTCACTTTGCAACTGTAGTTACAGAAAGAGCTCACGTTCCAGTTGATAAGAGCGATCCTGAAGACGAGCATGATGACACTCTCAAATATAATGTAACAATTACTGATATTTCAGACAAAAGGAGTAACACAACGGATCAGGAACCTGATTACAATGACAGTGATAAAGATGAGGATGAGAACGATAAGGAAAATGAAGTACCCACAACTACAACATTGGTTATTATTGAAGAAATAACGACGAAAATGCCTTCAATCCTACCGACAACAAGATTGCCAATAACAACAACGCGAGAAACACCAATTACGACACTTGAGTCAGCAGAGGATGATGAACATCATACAACTGAAGGTAAAACACTCACTACTGTAGTACTAAACGAATATGACATTGTAATTAATTGTATTATATTTACCTGGTAAGAAAAGGGGTAAACGTGCAGAAAAATGTACAGGTACAGAAATTATGGCTGAAAGCCTCCTATAATATGTGGATGACTACTAAAATTCTGATTTTGTAGTTCCAGCCAGTTCGAATGAATCAGAGTTGGATCAAAGGCTTCGCCTCACGTTCCAAGCTTCTTACAAAGAGATGTGCTTAGTCAGAGACAGTCTGACAGAGTCCATAGTCGCTCTATTGAAAGAAGCAGCGACGAGGTAAGTCGTACTTGTCTGTCAGTCTAAATTTAATAAACTAAAAATACTGAATACGATGAAACATGATTTTGAAAATACTATAATATGGTATTTTCAACATCTTGTTTCATCTTATTATATTATATATCTTATTGAATTATTCATCTTTATACAACATATGGATAGATTTTATGGTTCAGAGAGAAAATGTGGCAAGTACACTTCAAAATTTCCAATGTTTTCAAATTATTTAATATTTTGGATGTCGAGAATATTAAATATTCTCGACATCCAAAATATAAATTTTATAAATTTATAAATTTTATAAAACAATTGTACTTCCACACATTAACAAACATTTAGCAGAGTTTGATAGAATTTTCGGCCATGCACGATTGGCCAATAAAGAAAAATTAAAACGTCCCCTCCGTCTCACTACTTAAGGACAAAATTTCTTTTCCTACAATGGAATACAAATGTTTAATAACCTTCCCAATGATATTAAAAAAATATTTAAAATACGTATTAAACAGTTCATTTCACTTTTACCTTTTGATGGTTTATGGTAGAACCGATAACTTTTATTTTGATCAAATTGCTTGTAAACGAATCAAAACGTGATTCTAAGCAAATGATTTTAAGTTACATTTTTATTTTGTAGGATACCTACCATTGAAATAGTTAATGGCAACTCCGCCCCTCAGCACAAGTTTCCTATCTTATTGAGGGGCGACCGCACTTTTTCTGTATTCTGTTAAAAATGCTTTTTAAAAACAAACTATGAGCTTTCTAAAACAATTCAGTTGTTTTGAGGACAGGGGCGACAGTCATACCTTAACAAGCTGTTGGAACATTGTTGATGATGGGAATTTGTAGAACATCCCTGTTTCATCTTTGAATCCATTCAATCGTCATTCATGAATAATGGCCTAAAATATAGAAGCATTAAACACAATTCATACTTAGTCACAACTAACTTTAAGGGACATGTGGAAGCTGTGACTTCAAATTGTTCAGATTTCCAATTCTCCAGCTGTACAGCTCTTAATAAAAATTGTGATTACCTACAGAAATGTTTGATTTTTCGTTCCAGAAACATTCGTCCGAGTCAAGTAAAAATATTGAACTTGGGAATGACAGAGTGCTCGTCAAAATCTCTGCCGCTCGCCGATAAATCGCCTGTAGTACTTCACATTACCGATATCGAAGGAAGGGGCGATCAAAACCTCACGGATCTGCTTTATTCGTACTTGAAGCAGGGACGACTCAACTTTAAATACCAGGTTTGATAGACTACAATTTATCAAAGAGAATGTCTGACTGTTAGATATGTTGTGTGCTCACTATGCCGTTCTCAAAGCTCAATACATATTAAAGAGGAGATAAATATATCCACAAAGTAAGTTTTCTAGCCACCTTTTATATAATATTTCGGAATATCATCACGGATCGAAAAATATATTATGTATTATATAAAAGTTGGGCTAGAAAACTTACTTTGTGGAATGAGCTTGATAGGGCAAGCTTGATATATTGGAATAGGTAAATCGATACCCACCTATATTTGTAGTCATCCATTCAAACGACGTGTGATTGTCCGTCTCCCTGGAAACCTGGTTTGAACCCGGAGGGGTCAATTTTCTTTTCCCTACCCCAAGTCAATGTATCGCAATGGCTGAATCGAACGTCAGTTTTGATACTCACGTTTACGACGGTATTTCCTACGCCCGGCTGACCAGATCACGACCATTATGTTCGCAGGTGTCAAACGTGGAGATGGGAACGAAACCCTTCATTGTGGAAGAAGAGGAGGAGTGGGGCGGAACCGTCATCGCAGCTATAGTGGTATCTTCTGTTGCTGGCGTCAGCCTTTTCTGCCTCACAATTCTTCTGGTCAGTGTTTATTTTCATACAAATCAGAAATTTGAACAGGATTGGATGTTCAACCACAATTTTTCAAAATCTAGAATATTCAGTATGATCAAGAAAGTAGCAGATACGTAGAGGTAGTAGTAAAAATAGTGAGTCATACAAGGTAGCTCGAGGAATTCCCCAGCTCATCGTTTTTCTGACATCATTCGTGATGAATTGAAGGTCCCTGAACTCACCTATTATTAGTTGGTTATAATGGAATTGATTCTGTTTTTCGCTCGCGGTTAGTTAACACGAGGTGTTTGAGTTACAATAATTATTGTTTCTTGAGTACTAGATGAAATTGAGTGGTGATAAATTAGTTGACGTTTGATTAGTGATGGGAAATTATCTATTGTTTTTACTATCGATAAGGACTATCGAAAATAAAGACCTTAGTAAGCTACCAGGGCCTGCAGGACCTAGGTTGGAGGTTTTTTAAGGATATTTCAGGCTGTGATTGACTTAGACTTTTGAAATTCGGGGCGGTGGTCCGCCACTATAGAAGCGCCAAGGCATCCAATAAAAAGAAAATATTTTATCGACAAATACAAATAAAAAAATAAAAAATCGAAATTTATTTGAGATTTTGCTCGCTCATTTTACATGACATGTAAACATTGTTTTAACTGCGATGTTTGCATTTTGCTGTCTATTAGCCTTCCGAAAATGCTCCCTCGTCTCATGTTTTTAATGAAACAATTTACAGAAATTTATTTTATGAATTTCAAAAATCGGACGACGAACTTGTCCCGAATAAGCAGGATGCACGAGACGTCATTTTCCTCGAGGAAGTCTCCACCTAAATAATGTTTGGATTCATTTCCTACAAATCAAGTGCCATTTTAATTTTTTTTGGACGTTCGTGATGACCAGGAAAATACACCGTACAGTTGTGGTAAAAAACCATAAAAACGTCGGCAAATCGAAAAAATCGCCCAATCGGAAAAAAACGGACAACGGATTCGGATTCAGCACCCTCGAAAACCCCCATCCATGATAAAATGAGGCCGGCAACTTTCAGGTCACTTTTTTTGGTTACAATAATGAAATCGTCATACACTATGGGGATATACATGTATGTCTTACAAAACGTAATTGGTTACAATAATCAAATCATCTAACGCTCCTGACATTACTAAGCGATAATTGGGTTCTCCTGACTGTTGAGAGTTTAAACAAAGCACTCCTCCTAATCACTATGAACTTGTATGAACTGTTCGATATTGCAATTAGTAAAACTACGAGTAAGTAGTTGAGTGACCTTGGTGTAAACAACATCCCACGGCTCCCTACTCATTATAGCATTTTTCAATCCTGTTTTTACTCAAGAGAATATGGCCGGAGTAATAAGTCTTTTAATCTTAATCAATTGTAATTTCATACTAATCGTAATACTCTGGTCTTATTAGATACCTACATAGGTAAATAATAAATTCGAAATAAATGAGCTAAGGTTTCTGTTGTAAAGCATCGCTTAAGCTGCTGTTCGGGATTTAAATTCTAACTAGACCCTAAAGTTGCTCTGGTTTGCAGATGATCATGAGAAAGCGTCAGAAAGGATTCACGTCCTACGGGCAGAGGTGCACACCAGTGTCTCTAGAAGACTACAGCCTGGACAATATTTCAGTCTTCAATAGTGTAAGAAGGAAAGCTATGCGTGCATCAAAAAGATCGTATGGCAACCCCGCTTTTGATGACCCAGTAAGCCTCTTGTCTAACTTTTCTTCTAATACTCTATGATTTTACCAATTGTCATTGTTTATCCACCGTTTTTAGCCAAATAGATTTGCGTATTAATAATGAGGGATCCCACTCAAATTTGTTCTGAGCTCTAGTCAGTTGTTGAAATACTAGAATGGTCCTCTCTGGCCTTTATCTTCCGTCATTAATGCATTCAGTATTAGATGCAGGTCAACGATGAAACTTCCCTCAGTTGAACGCAAAAAGGCACAAGGCTCAGGGAAAGTGTACAAAAATATCAACTTTTTTTACTTTCCATCATCAGTTGTTAACAATCCACGAAACGATTTGCACCACCAGGGCAGCATTGGTTAACTATCAGGCACAATCATGCCCTATCATTATTCAAGTTCAGAGCAGAAATACGAAGAGTGGGTTCCCATATTCATTAATATTAATGCTGAGCGACTAATAAGCTTTTTTCAAGCCTTCCAGAGAGTACCTGTTGTTACATGCTCCAGTGTACCTTTGTTTTCCAATCTAAAAATTCGAACTTTCAGATTACTTAGCCTCAATTCAATTTAGTGAAAGTCACGAATATTTCCAACTTCAAGATTTTATGATGCCTACCAATGAGACGTTTTTGATACTGAAGAAATGCCCAAATATTTCCTACACGTTTCCAATACAATTTCTGGATATTAAGTCACTCACGCCTAAACAAGTTTGAAAAGATTGGCTGCGAGCGTTTGGCTTTGTTTTGCTATGGCGCGGTACGTTAGGTGCCGATTCTGCATTCATATGGAACTTATTTAGGCTGAGAACGCTGCACGTGAATGCGAATACGTGATAAGCACTTTTATAGCTCAACTGCGTTTTGGAATTAACAATTCTTCTCTCAGATTGGATTTTTAAACTCAAGTTTTCATACAGAATCTCTCAAAGACGAGTGGCACTTATCACTATTTTGACGCATTCAACTGTTTATATAACCCTATTATAATCCTTTCTGCCCTTAAACTTATATTTTTTGAAATAGTGTTTAAACCAAAAGACTACCACCACCAGAAGTATAGTTACTTGAATTCCAATTCCAGTGGAACCTCGGACAAATCCACAATCAGGAATAAAGAAGCAGAGGCGGATGTAGCCCAGAACTGATTGTTGGGCCAGTCAATGATCCTATTGAGGGTCCCCGTTTTTCTGCTTTCCACTGCAAAAACGCGTCTCTATAAGCGACAAAAATTTCGATCAGTGCCCCTTGCGGCTGCTTGAGATAGTACAGCAGTCAGCCTCAAACTCGAATGCCACTCAGAGGGCAAAACAGTGTCTTAATAGTCTCTTAGGGGCGCTGATTCAAATGTACCCGAAGCTACCTGTGTCAAAATGTACCTGCGTACTCTCTTCACATGAATCTAAACACCTGTGAGAGACACGCAAACGATGTCACAGGAGATTGAGCTTCACTTGTATAAAATGAAGCAAATCCTATGCCTAGCTAACTTTAGGTATCACTGTCAGGGTCTTCCTCTAATGCGGTCACTACAGAATATCTACGAAACTCGACAATATTTTTTGAATGCTATCCCAACAATCCAGCTCTCACCGCATTTCACTGTTTTTAGGCAAACTGCACAAAATTATACCCACTCCACCTAGAAAATTAAATTGGCAAACTTGATGTCCGGATCGTTGTACACCATTTTATTTTTAAGTGGCACAGCATTCAATGAGCATTGCATTTATATAAACATCTTTCAATTCCAACAGGCACGGACTGTAAGGTTTAACTCGTCGGCTGAAATATTATTTCTCTAAAGGCCGGACTGTTTATCCACTGGCAAACCAACCAAAAGCTGTTACTGCTATCAAGGAGCGTCCTGAAGTCTCTCGATCAGATTCGGAGAACATTATCGTGTGAAATAATATATTTTTGTTTGCTGCAAACTAAAAACCTCTACTTCAATCATCTTCCTTCAGTGTTCAATCTTGGCTCACGTAGTAGAACGAAATAAATTTGTATCCAAGGAAAGTTACAGTAATGTCAAGTAAGCATTCCATTTTAGGGCTATCAATTATAGAATCTCGAAATGCCCAGCAATCATGTTTGAGAAAGCTTGGAGTGCCCTCGAACAACACAAGAAAAGGAAGCCATTGCTCTCATTCCAACATTTTTAGAACTCGAATTTCCGAAACATTTTTATACCAACATCCTGAATTCAATGCTAAAATACACCAAACATCGTATGTATATGGATATATATTTGTATACTCGTATATATGTATGTGTCATTCCAGACGATAACTATCGATAGAATTGGGATAAGAAGTTCAAATTTGCACAAAAAATCTGTCTTGGTAATCGAAAGGCTAAGTTCGTAGATGGGCAGAATCAGACCACTCTAAGGTGGGAACTAGGGAAGTTTTAGGGGGGAACTACCGATAAATTCCCAAAATGAAACAATCTGACAATCGTCACCTCATTTTAAAGATTTTATAACGCTAAACATGATGGTGATGTCAGAATTGCGATATCTGATTCCGTTCTCAAACTGGAGCACTTTGAAGATGAAGAAACGTGGTTGTTACTTGCGATGTTCTTCACGGTTTAACTGCTCTAATCTGATTACGGAATGAGATATCGCAATTCTGCCTTCACCATCGTGTTCAGCGTTGAAAAATCTATAAACTGAGGTGTTACTCGGCAAAAAAAGTTGACAAAATTTGTTATACAACCAGTAAAACGGAGACATTTTACCTACATACAACCATTCATTTCTTCAAAAATTCGCTCTTATAGACATGCTGCATGACTGGATTTTTTTTTTTTTTTAATTAAAGACCCATCTTAAAGCAAACCATGATTTGCTTCATCACAGTGTATAAGCTAATGGAATTCGTTTTAAAAGGCTGCAAATCCCAGTGAATGGAAATTAATTAATGACCAGTTAATGACCAATTAATTAATGCTGCATTGTGGTAGGAAAGTAGCATGATCAACAAGGAGAATTTAAATGTATAGAATGTTTTTAAACATAATTCGAAGATCTCTAAGGTCTTTCGAGTTATGGCTTAAATACTCGTACGTTTCTGAGTACTCGAGTATGCCATCTTAAAAGCTACGTTAATAATATGAGAACCACTACGAATGGATAGGTACTTCACCAATGCACATCAAGATGTTCGAGATGGATGAGATATATAACTTTTTCTCCAGTTTGGTTCTGTTAAATTCCTCCAATGACGTTCGATAATGATCAAGTCGTTTTCAAGTCAAATGTAGTGATTTGAATGAAAAAGTTCGATGTAGGATTTCCTCCTCAAGCGAGCCTCGTACTCTTCCAGCTTTACACACAAGGACAAACAATATTTTTGTCGTCACTCCCTGCATGATGAGAAAATACAATTTAGGAACGATTTATCGAACGGATACTGATTGTCATTGTTCCAGGTAACAGTTACCAACCCTCTGAATTTCGTCGGACTCTCCAACCTTGCCAATAGCCATACGAAAATCGACACAGAGTACTCGGAGGTTCCAACGGTGACAGTTAAGTCGGACGAGCTGCCTCCAGGAGCTGAGTGCAAGAATAGGTACGCGAACGTCATACCAATCCCAGAAACCAGAGTACCGCTCATGGGATCCGAAAAGGAAGACATGTTTATCAATGCGAATTACGTCAAAGTAAGTTTCATCTTTCAATAGTAACTGTTTCCATAATTGTATTGAGCACAATTTTCTTATCAGAAAACTTAATTTAACCCATACTTTCACAGGCTCCTCAGTTGCTTTCCAGGCCAGATTCTTTTCCTGGATGATGTTTTTCAAATCCTCTTGAGATACTGAGCTTTCTATGCCAGGCCTGTAATCGGCATTCCAATATTAACAAAACAATACAAACACATGTCTCATGATATCATCTCTGGTGCTAAGGGTTTAGGGCGGAATTCATAGTCGTAATTTGAGTCTGAGTGCGCACTCAACAGGTTTCATAAACAAAATATGGCGTTGAGTTGAGAGTCACCCTCAGCTCAATAGTGCAAAATCCTGAGGGATGTAGGGAGGTCAGTTAAGTGCTTCCACCTTCATCTGATAATTGAAATTTCTCGATTGCATCCTGATAAAAGCACGACGAATCGCGTTTGTTCGATACCAGTGTTATTATTAAATTGACGAATGGGATGATGAAGTTGCAAAGATGAACGGTGGCAAAGAAGCACCAAAGCTTTACCTACATCCAGGTCCAACAAAACCCATTCGAATATTTTGATGCATCCTGAAGTTATTGGTCGAATTCATCAAAGCAATTCGCAAAAAAAAAAAAAAAAAAAACTCCAAAACACTTTACAGATCACACCGCATGTGCTGTATATATTAGGGTAATGAGAAGAATGTTCATTTTTAGATTGATACAATAAAGAGTATAATTTAAAACAAAGGATATTAAATTATTCATGAATTGTTGTACGTCAACGAACTAATACGAACAAAGAAACTTTCACAACTGATACAGTGACAGTTGGGCATGTGAGAGGGAATTTGTTCACCCTTTTTTCCCCTAAACAGGAGAAACGCCTCTCAACTTGCGATCAAGGGTACCAACATAAGGGAAAAACGAATTGAGCATTCCCTGAGTGAACCACTGCACTCAACTATGAATACGGACTACAGAGTTGAGGGTCACCCTCTATTCAGGCGAGTGTGAGTGTACACTCACACTTAGGCCGTGTCTATGAATTCCGCCCTTAGAATCACATCATGTTCCTTACTTGCCACTTGCCCTTTGATGAACAAGGCAATGATCTCAATGTAGCAGTATCGTTGATTCTCTTTAACTTGGTGTGCTTGATTGAAATTTTGTTGCAGGGAGCTAAAGGAGCTGAAAAATTCTACATAGCTTGTCAGGCTCCTCTGGACAGCACAATCGCCGATTTTTGGATGATGATTTGGGAACAACAAACTCAAGTCATCCTCATGCTAACAGATCTTCACGAGAATGGAGTGGTCAGTATCTCTATTATGGTGGAGTATACAAATCATTGTTCAATAATTATAATTCAATGAATTCTACTCTACAGGAAAAATGCGCAGACTATCTGCCTCCGTCAGAAGTGCTAGATTGTCACAGAGTCTTTGGAGATCTGCAAGTGACATTGAAAAAACGAGAAGTTCGAGAGAAATACGTCATTTCAAGTCTGCAGTTGAGGGTATGCATGCCAATAATAACCAAGGATTAGTCACTTGTTGGTTTCATAGAACTTAGAGTCTTTCAGTGGTGGAACAGAATCGACTCATACAAAATAACGTTTTCAGAACTTGGAGACGAACTTGTGGAGGGAAGTGATCCACTTGTGGTACACTGGATGGCCTATACGAGGTGTTCCAGACGACCTAACTTCAATCATTGCCTACCTGATCGAAGCCAGGTCGTACTCCAAGCCCGGCCACCCTATCGTCGTCCACTGCTCTCCTGGTACTGGCAGAACGGGGACAGTTATCGCGGTTGACATCGCCATCCGCGACTTTGAGACTGATAGAATCGTTGATATACCGAAAACTGTGTACAGCATTAGGAGGGATAGAGCTGGAGCAGTTCAAACCAATCTGCAGTATTATTTAATTTACCAGGTTAGTTTAATCGCCCGCTTCAGTTATTGCCATTTTATGGGCATCGATTTTTACTAGGTATTTCAATTTGTTTTTGAGCTGCCAACTATGTCGGTCTGAAAGTGAGAATGAAAAATTGCACACCAATGTTTCTGAATTCCCACTATCGCCATCTAACTTCGGTTTCATCGTTATTTCATTGAAAGGATAACTTTTGTGTTTCAGGTGATACACTTATACGCAACTAAGTTAGCTGGAGGCGGTTTGGACTCAATATAAATGTATCAGCTTTCCTCAGCTTACGAATCTCATTCCCGTAACAAGAGACTCACTGGAAAGGTACCTATTATTATTGTACATAATTTTTCGAATTGTACCTTGAAAAAATCATTGTAATAAATGTAATAATCCTCGCTTTCGGCAACCCTCGTTGTTGAGGGAAAATATTATTGAATACATATTTACTCGTATCAAGTTCGTCAAGAGAATATTATTTTTATAACACTGTATTTGTTTGCTTATAATGCAAAAGTTGGTTTCCTGGCTAATTGAAGCTAGGGAAGTTTTGTTATTATGATTAAATTGAGTTATGAATCTTTATATTCAATCCTATTTTGTACCTGTTGTAACATTTAGTATTGAGTTTGCGTTGGCATTCATGTTGGCAACCTTCAGGTGGACAAACATGTAAGTTCACAGTTGTAAGTGAAATAAAGGCAAGAACCATTTTATTCAGGAGGTACTGACTAAAAACAGTAATTATTTAATGGAGAGAATCGTAAAAGGCGAGGCAACTTTAAAAGGTCCGTGTGATGTAATGATGATGAATAGCTTCAATAGCGTTATTGTATAATTAATTGCGATCGCCACATTTATAGGACAGATCTTCAGGCTTGGTATCAAGGTAAAGGCAATAAGAAAATTTAATAAGATACTGAACTAGGAGAAGTTGAATTTCACAACGTGGAAATGTTATTTGTGGACAGAAAATACTTTTGAGCGAGTGTTGCAATTTTGCAAAATTTGCAATTAATGTGCCAGAGCTGTTATAAACAAGCGCGTTACTATACACTACTTCTTCACTTTCCACCAACAAAATATCGACGAATTGATAGGAGATATAATACATAACATGCGTATCAAAGAGGTTAGAATACAAGAGTGGTAATATGCCTAATATTAACGCGGATGCTATACCGTGAAAACACCTTTTTCGAGAACAATTACAGTAATTTCTACTCCAATTGAACTGATCACTCGAGGGAAACCTCGTAAACATAATGTACGTCAGAAATAATCGACAGGAACTGCCGATAAGCGGCAAATTTAAATTACAACCTTCCGCATGATTTAGAATCGTCAGACAGCAGGAATAGGCCCGAGTTACTTTTGCTGACTCTTGTATTCGCTAACCTTTTTGCTCGGAAGATATGTACTGTAGGTACACAGAACATGGGACGTAAGCCAACACACTTCAGTTCGGGGCTTATTTAAATTAAAACGTGCACAGACTCAAATATGAAACATCTCATTTTAATGGTGTTCTTCTTATGAAATCGGTAGTTACAAGGCGTTAAAGTACCCATAAAGTAAGTAAAGGAGAATACTAAAGGACTAGTAACAATAATACCAAACAAACAAAACACCAGGTAGACTAACATGATACTAACCCATGCAGCTACACACATATCCATTGGCACATGAGGATACATGTAACTAAATGGCGTAGGCTCACCATATTTACACCATTTGTTTTAACAATCCCATACGCTTTCACCTATAAACGGTTACACAGCCCATTAACATTCTTATTGAAAAATCAATTGAGAGTGAATGGGTACGATATACGTATCTAAGTTTGTTCTTTTTTAAAACTCCATAATACATTAACATGCTTGAGTCACCAGAATGAATGAATTCAACTTTACCATCCTCCTGATTTGCCTTTAACCATTTTACTATACAGAGGTTTTATGACATTTGAATTCATAACATGTACAAATTGAACCTAAAATATCGACCAACGGTCGCTCCTTGGATCAGAATGAAAACAGCAACTGTTCAAAAGGGCCAATGAGTCCATTTTTTCTTGATACAAATGAGGTCCACATCTGTATTGAACGGCCTGACAAGTGGGATACACATTTGAAGCGAACTTACTTTTCAGTTATTGATATTAAAGACTGGTGACTCAAGCAATAGACGACAAAATTTCCAATGGACGAAGGAAAATGAATAACGCGAAAAAAATAACAGTAGGACAAAGTGGGCCATAGCTAGAACTAACTCGTGAGTAAACAAAATAAAATATACAATTCAGACCTCGACAATGTTTTAAACCATGATAGAGAAGGCCTTCTAGAATCTAAAATTCTCAACATTAACCCCAAGTAGAAAACAAGAGGGGTGCATCTAAATTTAGGACCGTATGGAGCAATGTTGCAACTCGATTTGGTGCTGCAACAAAAGAAGAAGATTTGGTGAAAATTGGGTTGTCTAAGGACGTGTGAAAAGACGAAATCTTGAAGAAGTTTCATCAAATTCAGTAGAAAACAGAGGACGTACGGATAAGTTTACTTAGATACTCGGAGACGACGTATGAACTCACTTGAATTGGTCCTGATCACATGAGACAGCACTGCGAAGGGTCCTTAGGGAAAGACATGGCGTTGCTATCGAGGAGCGCGTTTTCACCTACCAACTCTTTAGGAGGCTGCCCGAGCGTTTGCATCTGAATAAAATGCAAAATTAATAGACATGGATAATATACAAGCATTTATGTAGTCTATGGGGGGAGTGGGTGAGGATACCTCAGAGGAGCTATTTCAAACCCAATTAATCGTTACTATCAAGTGATGAATCAAAGTTGCTTTACTTAGAGCTAAGTGCATCATTTTACCTCTTCCAGAAGCTTCAAGATTCTTTGGAATCTCTGTTTCTTCGTATCATCCGGATCCGAATCATTTTCAGCCTCAAACTCCTTGCAGACGCTCTCCATCAGTTTGAACTGCTTGGAGTAGTTCTCGTACTCACTGGAAGATATGGTGGCTTTGTTTTCTTCTAGCCAGCCGGGGAACTGCAAAAGTAAAATCGACACGAAACTATTTCACATCTCGTCAAATAGTAAAACTTTTCTGAACCCAAAGACGTTTAACGTGACAGGAGGTGACGCAATATGATGCTACAACGGAGCGATTTTGAAAATCCAAAGTCATGCAGCATGACTATAAGAGCGAATTTTTGGAGAAAACTGGTTTTATGTAAAATGTCTCTATTGAAGAACATGATGTCCATGAAAAACATCTCAAGTAGTATCAACCACGTTTCTTCATCTTCAAAGTGCTCCAGTTTTGGAACGGAACACCATCCTGTTCAGCGTAAAAAAACCTTTAAAAATGTATTATTAATCCCCCCCCCCCCATAAAACTCCACAAAACCACCCTCAGCTTTCAAATTTTGTAATGCTGATCACGACGTTATCAGATTTTGGCAGTGGATTCAGGATGGTCTGAAACGGATTCTGGTATAACATGTTTTGAAAATTTTGGACCGAGAATAGCTTCATTTTCTTCGAAAATTCGCTAAAACTGACCACATCCCTCAGTCCAATATTTTTACGCCAAGGTCATTTTCGCTCTACAAAGACATTGGACTGGGACAGAAAAATTTAGCTTGGGAAGAGATACCAGCATATTGTGATACAAGTAACTAGGTATTTTCCTGAGAACATCCAATTCCTACGAGGCTGACGACAGTAATCAATCATGGGCATAACAGCTCAACAGATTAATAAGGTAGGAGCGTCTTACCCTAGTACAAATATCCTTCAGAGACGGGTACAGCATGTCCTTGGATAAAAAGGACTGCATCATCGTGTGCAAAATGTTTGTCAGGTCACCTCCTTGTGCTTCGTTTCCTCCGACGTTCAGATCTCCTAACATCGACGATAGAGCTTCAGGATCCATTTGCGTCTAAAACCAAAACAATTACTGTTTTATAACCTCCCAAGTAAAAGGACGTTGTAGCAGGCTGGGATCATGGCAGACTATTACACTGGAAATTAAGAAGATTAAAAGGAAGTGGGTTCACATGAGGTCACTGGTGGGTAATACAGCTCATGTTCAACACCTTCTACAGACGTATACCACGAGCTAAAGAGCTACATAATAGGGAAGCTGAGCAAGGAGCTCTCTACTGGCTATCATTTGACCTTAACCAGTAAATCCTAGAATTAACCCCCTAAGCCTGAATTCTATAAAGTCGACCTTTATACGTTCATTTGAAGTAATTGACGTGTTACAGTGGATTTTTAAAATCACAAGAAGCCATTAAATGTAACAGTGCAGTATCCAGAACTGAGTAATTTCTTGACGCTGAAGCCTCCCCCAAACAGTTGACAGTTATTTGTGCCATCCCTCAAAATAACCCCACTTCAGTGACTCCAAATGAACCATTTGACCACTATTATAATGAAACAAAGCAACAACAGATATGTAAGTAAATACAATAAGTTTAGTCAGGGATTCTTAATAACCTGCAGATTTCCAGCATCATCGGACAAGGACCTTAAACTCTGAGCGATGATAGAAGAAAAATCAGGGTCGGTCGGGTGTTCAGTTAATACTTTGTTGGCTTCTTCAGCAAGCTTTTGGAGATGAGAACCAAACTCTTCTGGGTTCAAAGCAAACGATTCGTCACCTGTTGATTAGATGAAATGGTATGAACTACTTTACCTTCTTATGAAGACAATACACGAACAGTAATCTTGCTTCTAACACAAGACTTAGTGATATTTCAATAATTTTTACCAAGCCTTAAAATCAATTTTCAACCACCAATAGGCCAATCATCTCTCGTTTTGCCAATAACTCAACTGAACAGACAATAGACAGCGTTTGAATCAGTTTTCAATCACTCACGTCCGTTGAGGTTGAAATCACACTGCCACCGAAGTGAGTAGCAGATAGTTCCTACAACAGCCACTCCTAACTCCACTTGTTAAATTTGAAAATAGTAGAACTTGAACATTTACCGTCGAAGAGCGCTTTCATATTCTCCTCCAACTTTTTCTGGGCTTCAAGGAGAAATTCAGTGTCCCAAGGTTCCGCAGTTTGTGAGGCCGATGCGTCATCACTGTCTGTCGTGGCAGGGCAGTTAGTTTTCTCTGTTTCCACAGGTTTATCAAAATCTGCTATGGCACCTGGAGTACAAAGAAAAAATCGATTCATGTACTCGATTGGTGGATCGTTGATTAGTTCATTCTACAGGTATGTGCTTTCGATTTACACGTGGTTCTTTATTAGGCATCACTGAAATCAAGTAGTCAGCATGAAATTTTACAATAATCCAGTAGGAGCTCGGATTGAAGATATCATTACTCAAGATTGCAAACTTCGTGACAGTTGAGAACAATCAACTGAAGTCAATCAATAGTATGCACACTTCAACTTACTGTCCAACAGCTCATCTAGATCATCATCGCCGGACTGCTCCTTGGAGGTATCTCTGTTTTCACTTGCCATTATCCACGCACCTACAATAATCAATGGAGCTCAAGTACAAGTTCAGATATAAGCAGTAGCGGTGCGTGGGCTCTGAAAATGGTGGGCCACCAAATTCGGAACACAAATTAAGAGCTTTTTCTACAAAATACCTGTAAATGTTTCCCAACAGGAGTCTTCTTATGAGAAATGGGTGTATTTTAATCAACCGCAGCTCTTAGCAAGTCAGAATGTGAGCTCTGTGTTCACAGCAGTTCTGACCAGTACCTACTCGGGATTACCAGAAGCTATAGCTTCATACGAGGAGGTGGCGGCGGGGCAATTGAAATCAGAAAAATTAGCAATCATTTCCTTCTCTATTGACAACATCGTCAAAGCATTAAGTCTCTCTTGGGTAATAGTTGATCGAATAAACGTTTTTATTCTTTTAAGCGTAGAAAAACAAAGCTCAGCTTTTGCAGAAGTCATTGGAATTGTAATCAATAATGTTAGTAGTTTCTCATTTTCAGAATAAGTATCAACTAAGTTATTGTTGTGCAAAAACAACAGAAATCCCTGTGAAATGAGTAAAATCGGTTCTCTGATAAATTGTCACCAATTCAGTTTTAAGTTTCCGAGATTCTAGGATAGCGTAAGCAGTGACCGTGTTTTCAAAATCTTCAGTTGGAAAACATTTTGAAAAATTCGGAAAACTTGCAGTATCAAGCAGTTTGGAAGCTGCCAAATGCCCCCTGAACGAATAGCTGCCTCTAGCTTGAGCTAGGTATGATAATATCACAAACCTCCACTGCAGTACTTATCTGTGAATGTTGACGTTGATCAATCCACAAGACCACAGACAGGACACAACGCACTTAATTACCACAAAAAAATCCAAATCTGTCACGGGAGCTCGAATTCAAATGGGAACATACAAAATTATAACCTAAGCAGCATGGAAGAAGCGGCTTCTTCCATGCCTAAGCAGAAAAACTGAATACTCAACAGAAAGTTTTACTATCGAGATGACAAGATGAATTGAAACGATCGAATCGATTGTGAACACAAACGATTTTTTTATGGAAATGTGGCCCGGGCCGGAACGAGGCGTGGCTTACCGAATTTTTACTCTACTGAGCATGCGCAGGCAGGCCACTTCGTAAAGCGTCGTGTCCGTTTCCATGCCAACACCCGGTCCCCGGCCCCTGGAGCGTAGGTTTCGATTTCGATTGCAAAACATCGATTACTGTCGATATATTCTGATAGAATGATCGAATATCGTTCTTCTTCTTCTTCTTCCCAGTTACTTGTCTTGGCCGCAGCCATGCTGGACATAGGTTGGGACAGAGAGAGAGAGAACTCTTTGACTTCGTGAAAATGCTAGGTGCAGTATACGGAACGATATTCGAATGCCAACTGGGTGGCATATTTTTTTTGTCGAGTTTTTTGTGTTTCTGGATGCCGGGGCAGTGGCCCAAGTGGCCTTATGGACGCAACGCCCCTGGATATAAGTAAGTTATGAAGGGATTTAGGTAAAACGGATATTCGGACCACTCCCACTCTCTTTCAAACCACATTGAAAGAAGGTAACGAGGTCATCCAAGTATTTATTCGAACGACTAGTGAAGGCAAAATCAGCCTCCTTAAGCCCTTCTCCGGTTGGCCATTACAGTTTGCATGGGATCTTACCAACTACTTGACGGTTGGATCATCAAAATTGCTAGGCACTCAAGTGGTGCTGAATAGTGGGCGTCTCATGATCGCAAGTATTTATTGACACACACCAAACCAACGGTGGGCGCTAATATGTGATATAATTGTAAACAAATCCTGGAAGGTCGAGCTCAGTTAACTTACAGCAAAGAGGATCATCAAAGTCGAATTAAATTGATTGAAGTCGGAAAGAAATGTCGATGATGGAAAAATGAGTTGTCGTGGAATTCCGCGTGTCAAAATTTTGTTGGTTATTGCAGGACGAAATATCGTTGTCATCGTAAAAACAATCTACGACGAAAAATGAGTGAAATAAGGAAACGTGGACAACCTTCGAATATTAACCTCATCAAAAGGTATCTTCACACTGCTGTGTATGAGTGACTCCCAAAAGCGCTAAACAAAGCTAAAATTAAATATTCGCCGATTGAAAGTTACTGCTCAAACCCAAAATACCAATCCACGTCGGTCGGGTTTCTGTACCAAATAAGAAAAAATATATTTAACTCATTATCACTTACCGTTCACAATTTGCAGCACGAAACTTGAGCAACTGATCTCATAGATCGGAAACTTTAAGAAAAATTCAATTTAAGGCACTCAGAAAATTTTTCCTGGCGGAAATCGCTGACGAAAATTATCATTATGCTTTATCATTGATAAGCAGTGATATCCGTGGATGCTACACTCTTGAGTTTTAAGATCCATCTGATAACGTTGTAAGTGGTTGCTGTATTTGTGGAATGGACATTGCGTGGAGGAAGAAGTTTTAAATCCTCATTGTTGAATCCTGCTTTGGGGGTTATGGGATTTCAACGTCGGCAATGCATAAAACAGCGTTAAATGCTGTTAATATTGAATCAGTGCTTCCAAACATGTTATTGATCGTGGGCTTTGTTGTCCACGGCTACTCCCAAGTTGTGATGCCTTGCGGATTGCATACATGCCCCTTGTAATCTAGGTCAACCGGTCTTGAAATGATTTCAATACGGAACTGGCCGTGGTAACCCATGACCTGACTGAGTCAGGCTGACTCACCTGCACGACGTTTGCAGTCCTACGTGTGACTCATAAGAAAATTGATGTCTAAGGATAATAAATATAAATCTTTTCGAGTATTTTGAAAGGCCAGTTTTAAAGCAGTCACAGACAACCTGAAAATCCAAATTGCCGATTACCGACAGGTTGGGGGACCAGTGAATCACTTTCGAAATACTGGCAGTGATTAGCATCATACTAATAATAGGGCACCAATTTGAAAACACAGGAACATTCCTATAACTGGTGCCTTTAGCCTAATATGACCAATTTCTTCCTGTTAACCATTATGTCGAATTCCATAAGTTTAGGTAGGTATCTAAATTAGGACTACGGGAAATACAAGGTGGGGTCCCGAGGTACCCCAACCATGTTTTTGTTATGTTGTAAAAATATATGTCATCCAAGCGATACAGATGGTCGTAGGATAAATGTCTTAGTGTGTTCTTAAGGAAAGAATTTGTTTTACAATTTCACTTGAAGAAAAAACAAGATCGAAGGGACCCACCTGGTATTTGGAGGGTTAAATGAGTTCATAAATTTCATTTTGGTTTCCTCAAAACTAATTTTAGTTATATACTTATTGTAAAGTCTTATTTTTACATTGTATTATGTATTGTATTACGAAGGACAGTATAAGTTATAAAACAAACACGATAGGTAAACTTGTAAAGCAAATCAGTAAACTGATGTTGAGTATCTACACCAATGGATCATCAGTTTCCAAAATTCGGTTTGAACCCCTTCCCTTTGGCCTAGGGTTATCTACGTACTTATCTTGAAACGTAAACCAAGGGGGGGGGGGGGATTTTTCTTTCTTGGGCGATTCCACTGGTTTATATTTCTAATTACTTAGCATGGAGTAAGAGGCGGGTATAATTGCCCGTTCCTGTCTATTGGTATCGCGTTACATTTTTTTTCCTGTGTAACAAAATTTTCCATGACCGCCAGCAGTAATTTACAACGTCATAAATCATCCAGGCGGTAAATTTCAGAGCACGACAAAAGAAGTCAAATTGAGGCAGCACAAATCCGCCAAGTCCCGAATTGTGTAGGGAGCAGGATCGGCTCCGTAATATGTAGAACAAGACCTCCAATCATCAGATTTGCCCGCTTCCACTGGAATTCTGAAATCCTCAGGCGACCGTGTGCCATTTGTTGTTGTTGCAAGTAGACATTTTTTTTTTTTCATATTTTCGAAAGAGAACATTACAATATCGACAGTTGACTTAGCCAAAACACGAGGTGCCAGGAAACCAAATTAAAAACACACCATATCCGCCATGCTGCCGTTTACTTATTCAACACACAGTTCATAAGAGGCGACGCCCACCGATCAATACATAAACATTTTAAAGATTTTTTTGTCTTCTCCAACATTACGCAGAATGTTGATCAATGACAAAACTTCACCAGAACCCTTCAAGATCAATAAACATCGTAAATTCAAACAGGGGCTAAAACAATCAACGAAATTTAATAAGGTAATTATTATCATCGAAGTGTTCCGTCATTGAGTTGCCACGAATGATGATTTGTGTACACATAAATAAACTCAAAAATATATCAATCTATAAATCAGCTATTCACATTCAACCAAGAGCCACGTTAGAGTAAAAGAAAAACCAAAATTTCGAGGCATTATTTGACGAAACAAACAAAACCTCGGAAATAATGAAAGAAAATATTGCACGATATTCTACTAAAAGGTAGTCATCAAGTTCCTAAGATACGTTAAAATTAATCATCATCAGATGAAATAATTTCAATTACACATACGTTGATGGATTAAAGTCACCTTCCTTGTGACCTAACTGGATTTAATATTTTTTACATATTGGATTGGGTTTACACACACGAAAAGAAAATGCTATGTTTATTACGATATAGGTACCAATAACAATAACGTTGCAATTCACAGTTAATAGGACAGAAAATACAAAGGAATGCCTATGTCTTAAATTTTCTAAAATAAAATTCAATTGCCCGTATTGTCCACGTCGGAAATTGGTGTCAAAACATTCGAGAAAGAAAACAACGTAAAAGCAACCCTAAACCAGTGACAGCGTGCACCAATATTAGTTGAAGTAAGGATTTTTCGTTGTATCAAATTGAATTTGTAGTGGGAAAATGGGAATGATTCAGCAAAACGCAGGCATTTAGGCCCTGCACAATGGAATGATATTATTAATTTTAAAATAAAGTTAAAAACGAGAGGACGTATATCAATATAGGACGAGGTGCATGTTTCAAAAGGAGAAAAACAAATCAAAACGGCGAGAAAACGATGAAAAGTGCGCATAAATATCTCGTTATCATAAAATTCATAAGCCCGTCAACATGATCTAACATTAAGCAGCAGTACGTTACAACTAGAATTGAATTATAATACTAATCTTCGTCAGTATGAATGGTGACGATAAAAATAATATAATTGCTATACTTGAGAAATTATAACAGCAAAAAAGATATCTCAACTAATAGATTTCAATAGAATTTAAAAATTAAAACATCAAAAATACTAAAAACAATTATAACTATGTAAAAACAACTAACCTAATTGTTTATATAATATATTAATAATCTGTTTTTTAAAAATAGAAACCGATAACATCTCTTTCTAACGTCATTAAAAAAATAAAACATTTATCAAATAGTTGAAATAAACCTTGATGACTATCTTGGGAGTGTTGAGGAAAAGCGAAATTTCCATAAAGCATACATGTATACCAATGAATATAATAAATTGGTGTATAAAATATTCTTTTTATTATCGTGAATTAAACCGTGAACTGCAGTACGTCAATTCCTATGACAGATTGATTACGTCACGAGTGTAATATGGAGAGATATTATGAGTATCTAGAGGTGGTTGATGCCCTTCCAGAGCCAGACTTGAGTGTTATCTATGCGTTGTTTGGTCATATGGAAAGGTTAGCCGACGGATATGGGCGATCGGATGATTTGCCAGAGTCAGCGGTGCAAATAACATGACTAGTTACGCCAATCGGTCATCATACGCCATCATGCCCACGGGAGCTCTACTGGCGCGCGGCCTACCGCCCATTATGGTAACTATTCCTCACAGCGGTCTACCGTTGGCTTCCAATCTATATTTTCGTGATGTTGTTTGGGGGATGTTTTTAATTTTTGAGATGCGAGAGCCAGCGAGCATCCTGAGTGCTTGGAATGATAGGTGTTTGATGATTGATCATATACTAAAGAAACAAATATGTCCACTTCACGCAAACTGGCTTATTGAAGTTTTAAGGAAGGAAAACTATTGATCAATAAGTAGAAAGATATGAATTGATACAGATTGATAACAACCAGGAAGTTAGAAGTTCCACTAGGACACCGAAAGCGCGGTATACCGTACTGCGAATAATTGAACTGCTACCTATTTGCAGTACGTGCAAATAACGGTGTCCATAATTAAGTTGGTAAGGGAAATGAGGGCAACGTCGCTACCCTCTACCAGACGCCTGGGGGATACGGTCAACGTTCCCTTCGTCAACGTTCTGGTATCCTTGTGAAAGGCCGAAGTTTGCCCTCTGTGAGGAATAGTTAGCATAATGGTAGGTAGGGCGCGCGCCAGTAGGGGTCCCGTGGGCATGGTAGGGGGAACGAACTAGGGTAACTGGTGTCATGTGTGCAAATATGGGATTTTAACTCAAACACACGCAGTGAAGGCTGTGAAAAGGGCAACTCTCACGTAGGATATCAGAATGCGGACCTCTTAGTTGACGATTATATTACCTTCAATTTAATATAAAATTTTCTTACAGCTAAAAAATGAAATAAAATAAAATATATAAATGGGTACATAACAGCAATCATTTAGGAGGGTTCTTTTTGAGGACTCCTTCTCACAGCTGTTACTCAGAGCAGAACAGGTTTGAAAGAATACAGTATAACAAGGCTCAGTTTGATCAACTCTCTAGATTATTACTGAAGTTCCAACCGTAATTCGAGTTTATCTCTGTCTGATTGATTGAGAGTCGTCCAAGTGAAATGAAGTGTGAGTTTGTTGTCATCAATAATAATTAGGAAAGGTAACGGCGAATTTATTTGAATGGAATTAACATAAAAAAAAAGGGCAGAGGTGGGAGGGTATAACCATCGCTACGCATTGGTGTGTCCAGCTGGTTGGGATACTTCTATGATTTGTACTGGTCCCTCCGTAGTCTCACAAGTGAAATATCGAGATCTTAATTCCATGAAAGTTGAGAAGAAGTCCTCAAAACATACTCCTAAATGATACGCTGCGTAAATTCAGTCTCTAAAATCTCAATGATTTTCGTGAATCATCAAATACCATAGGAACTGAACACGTAGAAAGTGTACAGCAGCATATGATCATTAGAGAGAGGGGTTTAAAACCCATCGTCGCTACTTGAAGTGAGCTCAATCTCCACAATGTTGCTGGGAGACGGCGGCCCTTGGTGGGTGCGGTTTTTAGGCTCGACCGTAGCAAATGAGCGGATGGCAGGGCGATAGCTGGTTGTCGTTGGACGGTTACCAGTCGATGGACGTTTGGGCGGTGGCCATTTGTCGTCGACGGGTGGCACGACGTAGGAGCGGGACCTCTTGCGATGGCGGTGGGACGTGTAGTCGTGGTCGTGCTGCGAGGGCGTCATTCGGAAGTGGAGCATCTCCGCCAGTTCGGAGAGGATCCCCTGTTTGGACTCTTCGTCTTCAAAGATGACTTCGGAGGTTCCGTCAATCGGGATGTCCTGGAACCCATTGTCCAGTGTTTTGGGTGTTTCTAGTATCGTCCTCGTTCTTCCAGCTGTAGAAAAAAGCCATCAAGTATCAATAACAGACGCAATCATCCAAAATAAGGGATACTCAGATGTGAGAGGAATCACAAGGACTGAGCCACTTAAAAGAGTTTCTATAGTGTACATCAGTGGCGGCTCACGATAGGAGCATGTGCACCCCCAGCAAATAACCAATAATAATAACCAAATTCTACCATCCCAAACAGGATTTTACGTGGATTTTTCGTTGTTTTCTTGTCTAGTCATCCTCCTTTTTCCAACGATGAATAATTCAGTAGAGTTCATCAAACTCAACTATTCCGGTTTGTCACTGGAAGATAAGGCTAGGATTCGTGATGTCGGCCGCCTCTTGCCGTCACTTCCTAGACTTCGGCAAACATTGAAAATGAAAAATCTTCCAGATTTGTGTCGTAAGTTCAACGCCATATGTTACTAAAAGTAACAAAGTGAGTTACAAATTATTTGGCTTTGTTTGCGTCATTTGTTGTAATAATCAAAATCAGGCTTGGGTTAAAGATGGCATAAGTGATCTGGCTTTCATTTGGCCAAAAAAAAAAAAAAAAAACCCCACACACCGCCGTCTCTCATAAGAACGCTCTGGTGGACTTGCGAATACTGGGTCGGCAAAATATAATGCAACAAATCGACAGATCGTCTTAATCTCACACAAAAACAAAACTGGTAAGGAAAATAGGTACATTCTATCTAGAATCATTTATTGCATCAAGTGCTGTGGTGTTTAAGCACATTTTTCATGTCTATTTTACGGGTATTTAGTCGCGTTTGTAATTTGAAGATGAGACAGACGTTTGTAATTTGCGTATGGTTGAAATTTGTATTTGGCTGAGAAAAGCGCCAGGGCAGGAGCTGCCACTAATGTTCATTTCAGAACATATGACCAGGTTCTTATTTATTGCAAAACTACCCGAGCTTGAATGATAACCTCGCAGACCATGATGATCCCAGCAGAATATGTTAGGCGTCTTTTATCTACATTGTGACAGTTTCAATGAAATGACGTATGAATTTCAGGAGTTCAATGTCCAAATTGTGATAGGAAGGTGACTACAAAAATGGGATAAGCTGTACTTACGAACGATGGGGGCTGATTTGGTGTCTGGGATACCCAGGTCACTTGGTGTGACTGCCCGTGATGTGTTGCGGAAGTTGGGTGCCATTATGAGGGCGAGGGACAGAACGAGCACCATAAGACACGTGGCTGGTTGCGCCTGTGAACCATTATTGCTGTTACGCGCTATCACAGCTTGAAGCCGTCTAAGCTGAGCACTCAGAGACTGGTTTTCTGTCTGCAGCGCCTTCATTTTCTTCAGAAGATTCACATTTTCTGCAGTGCACTGTTTGACTCTGGAACAATCAGGTAATATATCGTTAGATGAGTGTCTTAACGAGCTATTCTACCTACTGAACAACCTCTCTCTGGGTTCCAATTGATGAATGAGAAGAGAAATTCAACTGATGAATATTACCTATCTTCAAGCCCGTCAACATATTCCTTCTTCCTTTTCCTAGAGTCCTGAGCAGAGATTTTGTTCCTTATTTTCCTCCGGATCCTCTTCAAATCCCTTTCTTCCTGCTTTGTCAGAGGATAGTGGCTCGGCAATGATATCCCTTCTTTGATCATCAATCTTTTTTCTTCCTCTGCGTATGAATAGTAATAGATATAAATACTAGTGAGTACATAATATGGTAGATACGTTATTAACTACTGATATTATCAGTAGTTAATAACGTATCTACCAAAGGCTGGCATTCATGAAAACGTTATTTCACACAACTATTTAGTGCTAACAGCTAGTTTGGAACTATTACTCTGTCAATGTAAAGTTCGAATGGATAGAGCCGATATTTCATGTGGGGACCTCGTGTGTGTTGAATTCGAGACCATCGTGGATCAGCTGATATACTTAACACAGAATAAGTAAATGCGTGAAATTACTTCATCAATACAACACAAAATCTAACCTGTAAGCTGCAGACGTGGATACATATTCTTGGGTGAGTTTGAGTCCGCATCATCATCCGAGTCATCACTGGAGGACCTGACGTCATCGTCATCCTCGTACTTCAGCTGCTGCTGAATGGCCTGCCTCTGAACATGAGCTTGATTACCGACGGCCTTGATGATCTTGATAGTCTTCAAGCTTTTCCTCCCTTTCACAGGGATGAGGATCTGGCGTGAGTGAGTGGTTCTGGGCGAGACAGCTTGATGGTTCTTGATGCTCCCGCGCGAGACGGGGGACACTGGTTTCACTCTGACCACAGGGCGTGACCAAGTCTGCACCGGTTCAACTACAAACAACGCATAGAAGATATCTGATAATGTATACCATTTTAGAACGCAGATATAAATTGAATAAGTACACAGCCAACAAGCCGCTATAGTTGTAATGTTGAAATCTTTGCTAAACGTATACAGGACGAGATACGTAAAACCACGATAACCATTATGTACTGTATACTGTATACAGTTGACACGAATAGTACAAATTAGGAAATAGGGGTGTCCTGTGGGACACCCACGTTACTTTTTCTCACATATTTTTCAGTTCGACACAAGCAATCTGGATTTGAATAAAATTATATTATATATTTCTTTAAAATGTATAACGAAAACAATCCGTTTTTTACATTATTCAATCGAGAGAGAAATTGGAACGTTCTCAAGACCAAGACGAGATACTATCGTTGTGGAGCCAAAAACGGGACGTACCACGGTCAAGGTCCCAAGGTTATCAAGAGATGGGTAATGAAAATGTATAAGAGAATCAACAAATAATTATTGCTCTTATCAGTTCCCGTAATAAATCGAATAATTTGATTACTGGGAGAGAGAAAGCTAGGAGAATTGCCTTTCTGGGAAGGTATGATGACTGTTTTGTTAGGTGATATTACGGGGAAGATTAGGTGCATTGTTGGAACTTTCAGTTGAGAAGTCGCCGCAAGTTGGGGGTGCTTAGCCCAGGCTGGAAATTATTTCGTTTTTAGGTGGGTTTGGCGGAATTTTCCTTATAGGGAATCCGTTATTTCGGAGTGGAGCATCCAGGGATGTCCAGATGTAGACCCTATCATATATTGTGATGTCAGAGGCCTCTTGTCATTATTCGGATCACCCCTCGTAAAATGTGGCCCTGTTTACGGATCGTAAGGTTTTGGTCCGATATTAATATCAACTAAGAGACATCTCAAAGAAAACCGCCTTACATAGACGTAGAAAAGGAGTGATAACTCACGTTCAGGGATGAGACCTTCAACGTCCACATCAACATCTTCAGCTTTGATCTCAAGCTCCTGACTGTTGCCGTCAATTTCAAAATCCTCTATGATCTGCTCATCGGCGACCTGAACCGTTTCTGAGAAGACGTCAGCTTCCGTCTTGATGAAACCCTGGGTCTCCAACTCGTCAATACTGTCTTGGAAAGACTCGGGGGACATCTGCTGATCACTGGAGACGCCTGGCGAAAAATCAATACGATCAGAATAAAAATAGTTTGATGACTGTTGACTTAGGTAGTATTAATGGGGAAGATAAGGTGCATTGCTGGAACTTTCATTTTACTTGACCAATAAAACTGAGTTCATTTCTGCATCAAAGAAGTTTAATCGCTGTTCGAAGAATTTACTGTAAGGTTTGGTGACTCATTTTCGGTACATAAGTTGGATAAAAACGTATCGCACTGTGAGAATTACAGGGGCACATCTCGAAAAATGTGGAAAACCGAGTTTTTTTCCGTTATTGGATGAAGCAGAAACAGGAGGTTGTTTATGAGTCATTTTACTTTGGTAAGAGAGGAAAATAAATTGTGTAGGGTCTCTTTTGAGGGTCCTAGAGGCGATTCAAAGAAAACCAAAACTTTAACCCGCATTTCAAAGAAAATAGTGTTTTGAGATGTGCCCCTGTAATTCTCACTGTAATTCTCGTTGTTAAAATTCAGAATGGTACGTTGTGTACGATCAAGACCTACCACTGTCAGAGCAAACGCTTCCAGTGACATTGCTGAGGGGGTTGTTGAGGAATTCTTCTCCGTCGGTAGGCGGAAGGAGGTCATTGAGATTTTGGTTGAAAAGTATCGAGTCCAAGAAGTCAACGCTCCCGTTGTTGTCCCAGTAGCTGTCCTGTAACAAAAATGAGATAATTGTTACCGCTAGTATATTAGAATAAAAAACAATACATCAGTCAACACTCATCTTTTTAAAATGAATTTCTCCATGAGCAATCAGGAACATGTGATCTACTGAAATTGACTACAGCCATGGGCGGACCCAGTCTCAGCCCCATTATACGTGGTCATAATATTATTATGATGCATTGAACTTTATCGATGCCTGCAGGAAATATATACGAAGTGTGTTGTATATGTCACAATTTCACTTTATCGATATTGCAGGCAATATACAAGGTGTTTGAACTTAAATCCGAAGGACTTCAGGGATCAATTCTACAACTAAGTAGCAACAAAGTGTCTCCTAGTTTTTTGTAATCTACCTACTCTAAATGCCACTTCGTTCACTTATACGATTTTTTTCGTGGCGTCCATAACTTTCGTCAAATAAATTCAAATGTAATCATACCGTTGGAAAGAGCGTCAAACTTTCCATCTCCCTGATGCACGGTTATTTGAGCGTGTTTGTTGCGTACAAAACGACAGGTAACAAAGTGCGGACTTGAAGATTTTCCGAAAATTTGACGTTTTTCAATCGGTCTCTCTTTTAGTAATTTTTCTTTCGGTGGGTCGTCTATGGGAAAAACTTGCTTGAAATCTCACCTTTCTAACGGTGTTCTCAAAATAAATGAGCGACTGAGTTTAAGGGAGAAAATCACGTTTCAAAGCGAAAAAAGGGAGATTTTCAGCAAAATCTGTTTGTCATCAAGATAGCATTGGTTCGGATAGGATTGGTATACTTGATAGCATTAAACACAATCGATTGAAGGGTGAAAACCCCAAAAAAAACTTTTTGAATGAAAATTCCAATGACATTTGATGAGTCAAATGTAAATAATAATTTTTTAGTAATGATGAATAATTTTCACGATCTTCTTAAAATTTACAAAATTAGACAAGTAGGTGTTCTAAAAAAAACTCATTGTGAAAGATGATTGCTTTGGAGAATTTTTATTTATTTTGTCAACTTGGGTCTCGTATTGCACGCATCGGGTTTAATCAAACAACTTTGATCGTGCTTCAGGGAGATGGAAAATATAACGCTCTTTCCAACGGTATAGTTATATTTAAATTTATTTGACGGATTAAGAAAGCCATTTCTTAAGGTTGAAACCACGAAAAAAACCTTGAAAGTGGAAAAAATGGCATTTAGAGAGGATTTAAAAAAGGTCTAGAAGACACTTTTTGTTGCAAATTAGTTGCAGAATTGATCCCTGAAGTCCTTCAGATTTAAGTTGAGACACTTTGCATATTACGCGCTTGTGGTCGGTTTCAACTGCTTTCGTTTTCCGAGGATTCAAGGCTTAGAAATTAAATGCATACACACTACAGGGGTATCGATGTGGAAAGAATGTGAAGGAAGAGAAAGGTAGGTGAACGTACGAACCAGTAAAACCTTCTTCAGAGAAGACATGGGTTCCTCCTTCCATGAGTTTTTACTGCTATATCCCACACCTTTCACTTCAGGTTCTCATCAAGTCACGTTGTCATGAAGTGTTGTTCAGTAAATACTTATGTATAAATATTTTCAGGTAACTATATATATACTCAAGAAAGGACTTGTGTGTATTATATGTAAACACACGCGTAGAAATCTGGTATTTCGTTGTATTTCCAGTAACTTCTAATATACCATAATATGGTATACTAAGCTCATACTACGTTGGCTTATTGGTAGGTTAACTTGTACTTTTACTATACATTTTGATGCAGTGTATTTGGTCCCTGTACCCGTAAAATTAACACCAATAAACAACAAAAGAGGACTAGTACCAGAAATTTAAGAAACCCGTAGAGTGATTTAGTTATAGCTCACCTCAAATTGAACTGATTTGTGGTTTTCTGACACTGGTATCAAGTTCGAGGAAGAGCCAAGATGACCTCGGAAGAGTAAAAACACGTGGATACGGCGGGTACCGGGCTGAACACAGGAGGACCGGACTAAGCGCCCAGTTAATTACATCTCATATTATGACTAGCAACGGAACTAATGAGCGGAACAAACCCACTCCGAAATCTCGAGCAGCCCATCAGTAGAACAATCACCAAATCTCTGAACTTCAATCAAAATGACAATTTGTATGGAACAGTAATGAACGGTCAACAATATTACCACCTACTTGTGCGTTTGAGGGATGTTGCTGCCTTGTTATTACAGTTACTGTTCCATATGTGATGTACTCCGACTCGGATTTACCTGTGTGCTATAAATATACTCAAAGATAGTTAGTTATCTGCAACGCTTGAGAAAGCGCAGGGCCGACAATGCCTGTATTTCCGTCGCGACGTAGCTGCGACAGCAACTTTCTATGCAACAATATGAAAACATGATATGGCGAAACCAAGTCTATTGAGAAAGAGCGGAACTAAACTTGTAAAACTCCGTCGGTATAATTCTGTCCCAAATACCAGATTTTGCTGGAAATGAGTGCACTCGTGCGAAGACACAGCAGCAGCCGAGCAGCATCACTACAACAAAATCAATTTTGCGAAAAAGGCCCCATTCCTTCTCAGTGGTATTTTTTTATGTCCCGAGAGGCCGGGAGGTTACACAAGGTGCTCACAATAGTATGTGCGTCACTCGAAAAAAGGGGGTGAGTTACGCTAGAATATTAATGTTATCACATAATATTTCTTGGTAAAGATGACCGGTACTATACGATACCCGAAACTATGAGTATGCAGTACTATCCAAGTATCGGAAGCAAGTATTCGATAACTACAAGTATTGGATCATATGGCTACCTACTTCTATAACTCGTCTTCTGTACCTCTCACTAGGTCGGCACAGGAAACAAAATTTGTCAACGTATTTCGGTGACAATCGGTTGCGATTGCGGTTAAAAATTAAGTCTGTTTTTGAAAAAAGCCGCTCTCTCGGCGAAGTTCTTTCTCGTCTTATCACTTCATTCTACACTCGTTTTTGCATTATGAAAGTTATCTGATTCAAATAAGTTTACCTAGGTACTTATTCTTCTACTATTTAAAAAACACTTGCATGTGAATTCGACAAAATTTCATTTTTAGAAAAATTTGACTTGGCAAGTTCATCACTCAGGGAAATCCCTAGCGCATCCAACCATTCGTCATTCCATCATGATATTGAAGTTTTAACAAATATTACTTTCCCACCGCTGGTTCTATAACCGGCAGTCGTAATCGGACACTTTCGGACTTTTATCCGCAACGTTGAAGAAAAAAAAAGTCATAACGGCCTGCAGTCCTGCCCTCCCTCGCCCGACGGCTTGGCTCCGGGCACTAACCGGTTCATTTAAACTTTCACTACTTCAGGTGATCCACTTTGATAATATAATACTTTCGCACTTATATGCCTTATATCAATAATTTTGTTTGCTGAGCCAAATTACAAAATAACCACCTTTTAGCGAATTTTCGAAGAAAACGAAGCTCTTGTTCTCGGTCCAAAATTTTAAAACTTGTATCTCCTAAATTTTGTACACTAAAAGGCCATCCTGAATTCACTGCCAAAAGATGCTAACGCTTTATTTATATTAATAAATTTATTAAAAATAAATAACTATTAATAATATTTATATTAATAAACATATTATTAAATATGTTTATGTATGTGTCATTCCAGACGATAACTCTCGATAGAATTGAGATAAAACCTTCAAATATGCGCAAAAAAGTCTGTCTTGGCAATCGAAAGGCTAAGTTCGTAGATGGGTGGAATCAGGCCACTCTAAGGGGGTTTTGGGGAGCTTTTAGGGAGGAATAATTACCTTAATGAGGTGTCACTTGACAGACTGTTTCATTTTAGGAATTTATGGGTAATTTTCCCCCCCTTCAAATCCCCCGAAACCCCCATTAGGAAAATTCGCAAATGGCACCTACGCCAATCAACCATCATTATTCCAGCCATCATTACAGCCGTATAAGAACTACGAGGCAGGTCTATCACAATTAGGAGTCCAAGGCCTATATAGTTTCACTTAAAAATCAGGAGACTTGATTTTAATCTAAGTCGGCAATTACGCGCATCCAAAATGCATCACCTTCCTGCTGGTTCGCCGGACACAGTAAAGGATGTCTCAGCAATGCACATTCTCTGGTAATCACCTTTCCTAAGGAGAATGAAGGAGGAAGGAAGATATTTCTGGGACAACCTTATTGCGAAATGCATGCGTAGTAAAATATAAAAATGCAGGTGTGGCACGTGGTTTCCTCGTATCCATAACCTGATCGCAAAGACTTCATAAGGAACATCTTAGATCAAACTTCCTTTTCCTCATATGGAACTTCGATAACTCGATGTGCTAATTTCATTTATAGATAGCCGAAAGTTCACCAGAGGAAATAGTCGATAATGCCAAACGAATCGTGAAAGATGTTGCTCTAGCGACATTTCAGAAAAAGTTGGAAACCCAATTGAGAAAACCACCTAAACCAAAACGTTTAATAGGCATAAATTCATTCAAAAAGAACATTTAGACTAATGAATCATTTTTTCATACATCCGATTTAATCCTCACAGCACCCATTTCAATGACCTAGTGAGACTACAATTAGGCTGTTAACGAAACGAGGTCGTGGGTTTACGCGAATTACGCATTGTGTGCGTGCAGAAGAAAGCACTAGAAATGTTTGGTGAAATGGATATGGGATCACTCGTGGATATGGGACAACACGTGGGCCAACCCGCACCCCTGCTCTACAACTTATCTCAGCTTACAATTTTTCAAACGCCCCTAGAGCTTTGATAGCCGAATGTACCCTACTTTCTCCCTACAAGAAATAAGACAACTAAAATATGTTTTTACTGTCACCATTTGAAATTAGTTCCAGCTAACAAGCAAATGGGCTGTGTCCAACGTCAGTTATCTAGACGGCAACAGTCACTTGGGAATACGGTTACGTAACATAACGAGTAGAGTACCCTTCGTTCAATTCATTTTTTTTTTTCCTCAAATAAAATGTAAGATTTGCAGTGGTAAAAATAACCAAGTAGACGACTCTCGTTATCAGCAATGCAACCACATCGCAATTTAAATCGAGCTTACAAACTACATCTTTCAAGAAGAGTAAACCAATATAAATTCATCAGCACAAAATTCGATCAAAAAAGTTATCTTAAAAGGGCCCACGTGGGGTCGTGCAATGAGGACCCAGCGTCAGCGAAAACGCACATTCGTAAAACTGATTACTGAGCTGATTGAAGAGGAAAACCCCAGTCTTTCATAACTGCAGTTTGGTCAACATTGTAATGTCAACATTGTTATAGAAACAAGGTCGGGGAATGATAAATAAAGCCGTCGTCAAGGACTCGGGGTCTCGTTCTAAATACGGGAAACACAAAAGTCCACTTCGATCTTGAAAAGAAAACAAGCAGAAACGAATAAGGAAAGGATAGAAGAGGAGTGTGTACTAAATTGGCTCATCAACTCCATTATCTAAATTGGCTCATCAACTCCATTACGTGAAAATTGATTTGGATAAAACTTGAGAAATTAAGAGCGAAGAGAAATTGAGTAATTAATACGCGAGTAAGTACCTATCGAAAAAGTTGGTATTTTCACGAAAATCGTTATGAATAGCGGTTGCGATAATAGTGGTTGCTAGTACCTTTGCCTACAATCTACCATGGAAGTGCGCACATTTTTTATTTTCTATTTTTGGAAAGAAATTGCTTCAAAAGGGGGCTACAATTGACCCCTTGCGCGAAAATTACCTTCTCCTGAATTTATAGAAAATAAACAGAAAAGACAACACGTTTATAATTTCGCGGGTAAATGAGGATTAATGATGATGAAACTATTCGCCAAATTTCAAATTGAAATTTCGGCAAATCAGACTGTTTCTCAGCTGTCCCGCCGAATCTTGACGGACAAAATATTTCTTCTGAATTTTCACTTTAACCAGAATGAGTTTTGATCTGACAATGGGTCCCTTGAGGGTTTTTAAGGGTGGTAAAAACGAATTTGGGGTCGAAAAGGCGAATTTACGACCCATGCGCATACCCTTTTACGTAGAAGTAGGAAATTTCTGACTCGAATAGTGATATTTCACAGCTTCCTTTGAATAAGTAGAACAGTGAACAATCAATAAGTCCATTTGTTTGACAAATGGGAAATAGAAGTTATTTCAATTAAATTCGTCATCAATAGGAAACAGTCTAAATAGAAGGCAAAATATTCGAGGGGCTAAATCACATCAAACAACACAATACTTCTAATAAGTCGTTGGCTACCAACTTCGGATACCAACAATTACGATGGCCAGTTAACACGTGGGCGACAAAAATAGGTTGCTCTTAGTTTCAACGAGGATTGAAGATTATTGAACGGTTTGTGTGGGATTCAATACTCTTGATACAGGTGTGAGGTGACGTTTGATAGGAAAATGGGTCACGTTAATTGAACGTAAACAATATCGAACACCATTTTCATCTTCACAAACACGTGTTAAAGTTGGCAATAATTCGTTAGGAGTACGGGAAGATCGAATAACAAATTTCTACACATCATAACGTCCACACCTGAATAGTTCACGATTCAATTAATCAAATTTGATATCATGCAAGCGGACTCCGTACTGAATTTATTAGACCATTTTATGAGAATATCAAGCCATTTTTTGCAAATTTCAGATGTCTGAACTTCTTTTTCCTTGACTGATTATTGATATTTTGGAGCAATGTCCAGACATACCACCTTAAAAACAGCCCACATTTTTGCCTGAATGTCAATACATAACATAATTGGGATTTGAAAAAAATTAAATAATGAAGAGGGTTAGAGTTTTTATGCTGTGAAAACTGATAACGATGGACTCTTAGCTCATTACAACATACGGTTTAGTTGGAACGTTGTTCAACTGTGTCATTCCTATTAAACAAGAACTTCGAATATTAAGAAAGAAACAACTTATCAATAGTTAAGTCTTAGTTAGCTAACTCTAATATGTGTGTACATTCGATTCACCATGAATAACACTGTTTTCTTCTGAAGGGTGTTCGTGAATTATTATTGACTAATCGATTCAAGTAGTTCAGTGTGTAAGCGTAAAAAAATCTAACGAGCACTTATGACACCACGACAACATTTTACGCAATAGTTATTTTTAAATTTTGCACCTAACAACATTTTATTTCATTTTTTGAACTTTTTGAGAAAGCGAATATTGGTTTCCACTGGAGTTACCTCGCCTTAGATGTATCTACATAATGAAACCCTGATCAAAACATGAATGCAGCAAAACCCCTAGGGTCTGCCTTCCAGTCTTAATTGTTTGGGTCGAGAAATGAGTGTTGAGATGAAATTTCATGAATGATTATTATCTGTAATAGAGCTGTGAGTATTTTTCATTAGGTGATATTATATAGGAATGAAAATAGGCGTGGACCATTACGTCAAAAAAATTTTAAACGAAGTCATCGCCCCGCAGGAGGAAACTATCGCTCTTGAATACGTAATGGAGCCAAGCTTTTTCTTCTGCCGAAGGCTCGTTATCTCAGTATTTAGTCAAATTGATATTTCCTAAGTTTCGACTAACAATCACGATACATACAAATTGATAATCTGAATTACTACGACAACAAATCGACATTCTGAATCAGGGCTACGAGTCAGATGAGCTTACCGTAAAAGGAGGAAAACATTTCGATAATTAAACATTGACTTTGTTGACATTTTAATCCAGGCCAGCACGATAACAAATCCGCACTGTTGTGAAATTTATGTTTTCTGGGCCCATCCGATCCAAAATTAATATTTTCCAATTAAAAGCTGGTTAAATTTACTATCAGACACATTTCAAATAAATCCCGGCAAACAGCACCCTAAATGTGTATATTAAGGCCGAATATGACGATTTTGATATGTTTAGTGGTATTTTGCGGGATTGAATAAAAAATTCATATATGAAATGTGATAGTGAATTTAATCAACTTTAAGATGAAAAAAAGAAATTTCGAATCGGACAAATATTTTCGGAGATAAACGAAAAATTTAGTTTAACAACCACGGGTTTTTTTTAGCGTGCTGGCATGGGTATTTTAAGGGACTTGATTGAAATTTCATATATGGCGTCAGAAAGTAAAATTAACTAGCTTTCAGACGAAAAAAGTAACTTTCGGAGCTATAGCAATCTTTACCGCAATCTTTGAACGCGTGTTGTAGCCAAACTGCTGGACCGAATTCAATGTTTCTGGGGTTCATCGCCTCAGAATTTAACGCTCTTCAAGAAAGTAAAGCATAAGATCGTGATATAAAACCTCTTTATGACGCCGTGCACATTTCATGCCAGTTGGGTACTCAATACTGGTTTCCAGCTTTTGTTAGTTTTTGAGAAAACCATTCGGTCTAGAAGCACCATTCTGATATTAAATTGTCTTCAAATTCTTCTGTCGCGAACAATTTGTAGGACCAGTAGTTTGTAGTTTGGCCGGTACGAGACTAGAAAAATGACCGCAACATAAAATTTGCACTTCTGTGAAAAAATGGCATTTTTTGCTGATCTCTCTCTCGGTTTCTACTTGGTCTACGGAGTTCTACAACCACTGGAATTGTAAGGAATTAGTACTTACATAAACTTTAAGAAAGGAAAGTATAACTTGTTCGCCAAGAGGCTGCGTAACTACTTTTAGGGGCAAAAACTAAAACTAGTGCAAACCTTTTGCTGTTTTCCGAGCACCACGAAGTTAGCACACGTTTTTCAGGGTTGGAAATTTGGGTAAGTACTACCCATAGGGGTCCTGACAACATTAGAAACCCCGGAAATGCATGCGCATATGCAAAGTTTGCCGTTTTTTACGTAAAAACCGTACTAACCTTCACATTTACATAGTGCGTACTTCGGAAACTACTTGCACGTTGAATTGCAACTTTTATATCAAACGGAGATTCTAGTCTGAAATGTTTTGTTTATTCGATTCTGAGGTGCCGGTGAAAATTGTTGGCTATAATTCTGCTTGGTACCTGTAGTTCGTTATAACATAATCTGACAGCCAAAGCAGTGTCGCCCGTCTGATGCAACAAAGACGTTCTAATACTCATAATAAGGACTACGCATACTCACGTTGTTAGCAGCGTGCCAATACATTTGGTGGAAATTAGAAATAGTCAAACACCAGTCAAACAGGTAGTAAAGGCTGAAAGTATAGGCGTCTCGTATCGCGAATGTCTAGACGGAAATCGAGTTTTGCACTAAAGGTGGGTAAAAGGAGGCTACTACCGGCCTAATTATCGCGACAGTAATAAAGGCAGTTGAGACCGCCTTCATTTCTAACGACATATTTATAATGTATTATTGCTCCAAGCAGCACGATGCGAACTAATATCACGATTCATTTAGACACATTAGAAATAACATATTGGGGAATAGAGTGGCAATTAGACGCAGAACGAATGCTAACTCAATGATAATCTACGAAATCGAATCTACTGATTTCTTTATTCAAGGATTTACACAAAACAAGAATTTGACTATTTATAGATAACTACTGAATGAGGAAAATCAACTCAACGTTGTAATGTTGACAAATTTGGGAAGAAACCCGTTTGGTTCGTGTAAATAATGCGTTTTCCAAGAGTTTTAAGTACAAGTAGGTTCGTCATGTGAAATAGTTACCTGGGGCTGATATTTCCAGTGTAAATAGGAACCAGTAGAATTAACTGTCTAGTATGGGATGGATCATGAATAGATCGCCGTAAATTGATCTAAGCAACAAATATCCATCAGGTAGGTAAGATAAGAGAAGGTAACACATACATAAGTAATAGTATAGCGGCTGTTATCTGTTATACCACTGTATCTCCCCCTCGAAGATAACTCCCGCATGTTATTATCTTTCTCAAAGAGGTAGGAAAGGGTTGGAAATGCCCATCGGATAATTAGCAGTAGGACGAAAAATTTACAGATAAATCGGAAACATGGACTTGAAATGTTTGTGGATGAACGGGATCCTAAACCACTCACGACTCTGAATGTAAAATAGTGATCATGACGATCATTTCGTAACGAAAGATGAAAGTTTGACTATCCACGTTCCCAAATACCCATCTCGACTCGAACAGACATACGTCATGCATTACACATCTTGCCAATTCATCAACCCATAAAAATTCACTCACGGTTTCATACAGAGGTCGAGATTGTCCAGAGGTTAGTGGACAGTTTTCAACCTACTATTCACTGTTTTTTAGCGCTACTTGAAAAAATTAGTTTACCCAAGTCCATTAGTTACATTGTTGCTAAGAGCCAGAAATACCTACTTGGGTCTTTTTTAGTAATTTCAACATAGATGGTAACCAATTTATTGGTTTTGACCAGCTGATCCCCAAGTGGGGCTTGAGTATTTTTGCTTGTAATACTTGTTCAGCTGGGTGATTTAAGTTCTCCAAGTTTAATTATTTGTGGATTAGTTTCAATACTCTATCATGCAACGGTACAATAATACGACAAGTAGAGGACTGAACTTACAGTTAAAACTAGATTTTCCAACGAACAGTAAGAATACCCAAGTCCAAGATTTCGAGTAAGATAGGTACCAAAGTCCAGCCAGACCTACCGTTTTCAAAGTAATTCATCAAGTAACAGCAAATTTGTAGCAACTCCGTTGCAGAATATAGTATTGTAGGTACATGGTGAGGAATACTATGAATCATAGTACAGTAATAATTCCATATATTGGATTTTTCCAACAACCACAAACTTTAATTTTGTGTTTCCACAAAACTGAAAAGGTGGACTTGAGTTGTTTCATGTATAATATGAATAAGAATGATAGTACATAATTAAGTAGTGAACTAAAATGTTGAGGACCAGTATCGTTTGTGAAGCGCTAATGTAAAATCCTTGTGGTGCGACTCTCTCCAATTAATCCGAATTTGATGAGATGTAAATGGAACCAACAAGTGACCAACGCGGTTATCTTGTTTTCAGCTTCATTGGGCTTCAAGGCAAGAAACTCTTCCTTTTGATGAATTCTTGTTAAATAATAGAATATTTGCAATAGAATATTGTTTGGTCACACCTCTACCTTTTTCCAATTCTCATACGATATATAACTTCATATATGTTGAAACATTATGTAATATCCTGCCTAAACTAATAATACTAAACCCGAACTTGGAGAATACTATTATAGTGATATGTACTTTCAGTTTGAATGAAAAAGGTTTGTATGTACTGTAAAACTGCATTGTTCATACCTACTGTATGTTTGTACTTTATGTGTAGTAATTATGTAGTTGATAATTCGTGAAGTGAAGATAATGATTTAACTGGCAATCATTCGAATGTACCAGCCGGTGAGTACCTACCTACTTAACTAGTATGTACCTAATATTGATGAGAAGCTGCCATAACAATGGGGGGTATTGCACACCCCGGGAGTGGTACAGTTGGATACGAATCCTAGGTCATTCCACTTCAGTAAACAATACCTTTTGAAATAGGTAATTCAGTATCTACTTGATAGAAATTCACGAGAGCGACCTGGGGCCGCTGGGTCTGCTCGGAATTCGAAATGACTGGGACCAACTCCAGAGTCCCACTCCACTGATTTATTCAGCTTTGTTTTCGTTGACACAGACACAGAGAATGTCTAAAATTATACAACTCTAGCGGAATTATGTTGGGAAGTGGGACGAAGACCGGGCAAAACGCTCGAAAAATACGGAAGGTGGAACCGAGCCAGCCATGCGGTTTTTCTGTGCCATACGGGAACTGCAGGGTCGCTGTCATTTGACATTTCACTATGTACAAGGGTGTTTCATTGGGGCTGGGAAGTTATCGGTTGTTATCTTTGTTGCCTCTGACTTCTACGTAAAGAGAACGTTTACTTACAAAGGAATGTTTGTCGTCGACTTTGATATCGTCGGGTCTGCCGTGATCCCTGTCGAACAGCATGTCCATCAGGTTGAAATCTGGAAGAACGGACATCTTGACGGTAAATTCACTGAGGGAAATCGCCCGTTTCCGAAGTCACAGTCTCGTACGAGAGCCTCCTATCCTAGGGATGTCCAGAGAAGAAATCGAAGAAAAAATAATTTTTCGGGCCCTACAGAAAACACGAAAATAAATCCGCTGGGTTCCGGACCACGGGTCCTTTAGTAGCGAGCTCGTTCAAAACGGTTCAGTTCCTCCGGTCTCCGCGTTGAAGTTGAATGCTGCCGGCGAAAGTCGTCGTCCCCCACCAAAAATCTTCCCCGAACTCTTAGATAAGGTCAACGATCCGAAAAAGATGCAGGTTTCTTGTTGCAGCTATTGCTCCACTTTTACTCGAGCCAAGCCTCTGCACGGGGTGGCTTGGGAAACCGACAGAACATGCCCGATGGATACGTCCCCAGGGACTTGGTCCCGGAGTTACCAACAAAAACTGATTTCCCGAGACGAAAACGGGTATCCGTTAGACGGATCGAAAAATCCCTTGTGGGAACGCCGTTCGAACGAAAACTAAAATCCAACAAGCTCTGAGAGGATCGGCGGGTTCCAACTGCCCTAGGACACCGGTGCTAGTTCACGGTTCTGGCATTCATCTTCACTTATCGCTGCGATCGCACGTCTTCTCCCACCCTACCACCCACCAACTCATGTAGACGCTCCGACAGTCCGACTCCGTTCCGCCATTTGTATTTTCTTGTACGTAGTATAGTAGGGTTTTCTGTGGACAATAGGGGTATTCATTATTATTCCTCGTAGGTTTAAATTAAATATTAAAACCTTCTCGCGCGTTAAAATGTAAAAATTGTAGTGATGAATACCTACGTAGTGTAGTAGGGTTTTCTGTGTTATACCTACGATTTCATCCACAGACGTGCGACGAGGTTAGTAATAAAACTTACGTACGTAATAGGCTCGTGAAATTTGAAAATACTGCTGTCGTGTACGGAATTCGTATTTTTTCATTAACTGAAGTCGTTCGTTTTCTAGATGAGTTGGGTTGTAAATTTAAAGTGCGCCGCTATCGGATGTGACGTTCGATTTAAGACTCATCCAACTGCTTCCTTTGTTTGCTTTCCCGACCCGAATGTGACCAAGCCCGACCATCAGAAGAGGTGAGTCTGTTAAATTATTCTAATGGTTTCGTTTTAATCTACTTTAAATTACGTTCGTAGTAGGTACACGTTCATTGTGCAGTGAATTTTTTTGCTTGTTTACTTTCCGACCCCGTACCTCGTTGGTTACCGTACTCACCCGCACCGCACACATTATTTACCTACATTATTCTCTATTATAGTAACCTTAATGGGATTATTAAGTAAAGTTAGGGTAATTCTGAGCCTAATCCAGTCAACTTAAATACTCTCCACACTGCGATGTTGTTGGCATAAATTGACGACAATAAAATGCAGACGTCGCAAACGTGAACTGATAAGGAGGGAAGCGATCTTACATTTTACACTTTTTCCTTATCATACTACCTACCTTTTCTAAATTGATTATTATTTTGTTCTGAGCAGAATAAGTGATGTGGATTTCCCTTTTCCGACACTTATGTTACTCTAAATATTTATTTTTAGTGACATAAGTATAGTAATGCATAGAAAGAATTGAGGTTAACCGGACAATTGCTCAGAATTACCAAAGTCAAGAATAATTATAGTAAAGTTAGGGTGATTGTAAGGCGACCAACCGTCTACTTTTTCAGACTTCATGGAATAATAAATTGTTCATCCATCATTTTCAGGTTGCAAATATGGCGAGAGGTATCGGGGCAAACTGACTCGTTACGTTCACACAAGCTGTGCCAAAGACACTTTGATGCAAAGCAATTTTACGACAGCGATAGACTTCGGTTGGTCCGAGGAAGTGTGCCCAGCTATCGTACCGGACCGCTTAATCCCAATAGTGGAACTCAACCTGTTCTGTACTCTCTATGGGACAAAGCTGAAGAATTTGTGAGTACCTACTCTTACTATCAAGTCGAGTGGACATCAGACTTGAAGTACAATATGACATAATGTTGATCTACTGGTGGAATTTTCCTGTTTCAGCTCAAGAAACTTCAGTTTGTCAGGAAAAACGCCTCAGGGACCGAGACGTTGACCCCTCCATGCGTCAACGCCTGGCTCCGGACGCTGAAAGCTATTCGTTCCCTTTGGGAGTACTTGAGCATTGAGCTTCCTGATGTGAAGTACCTACAGGTGATTACACACAATAACAATAGCACGCCCAAAAACGATTGTATGACGAGCATTACACATTTATTCGCAACTTTTGATGAAATGAAAAGTTCCTGTCATGTAGCATGGCTATAAGAGCGAATCTTCAAAGAAGTATTCCTGCTACTGATTTTTGACTCTAAAGTCAAGTTTGACCCGCTTCTTTTTCAGAAAAATAGGGTCCCTCTGTCGTGATTAATCACCCCACACGTCAGGTGAATTAATAATAATTTTTAGCCATAAATACCTATTTTTACCCCCAAAAACCAATATCTCTAACCCCTAGTCTGTGCGAAAAACAAGTGAAATGGCATTTTTCTGTCTTTACTCACCCTTCCATACACTTCCAGTCATTTTATATTGCAATTTTAGCCGTTTTTACCGATTTTTGACCCCTAGAAAGTCCAATTTGACCCCCTTGAAATGTTTTAAAATTGCTAATTTTGAACTCAACCTTTTGTTTGGCAATAGGTACAAACGTTTTGGAGAAATTTGGAATTTTTATCATGTACCCAAGGACAGATATTATCTGGAGTGGCACATAGATATACATCATTTTTTTAAATTTAGGGATGAAATGGTGATGCTCTGAAACGGATTTGCCTATAAAAATATTTCAAACATTCATGTTCTGAAAATGATATATAAAATCACTGAAAGTGGCATGGAAGGTTGAGTGGAGACAAAAATATCATTTCATTTGCTTTTCACACAGAATAGGGATCTAATTAGAATTTTCGGGGATGAACAATTGGTATTAAGGGCTAAAATCAGTACTATTCACCTGAAGTGTGGGATGGCGACGGTGGCGGACTTTGAGGGGACGGTGCAGGTATTTCGATGGGAATTTTTGTCAAAAAAATTGGGTCAAATGTTGGGACAGATCGTTTGTGATCAAACAAACGTGATATTATTTAACTGTTTATTCATGTTTGATTTACCGTTTATGCTCATCTTTGACTTTCAGGTGCGTCGCCTCAATCAAGACCTCCTGGAGTGTACCTTCGGCATCATCCGATCATTGTGACGACAATAGATAATTAGAATGCAATTACATTAGTGATATCAACTATCCACCTGCTGTGATGTCAATATATGTTCGAATTGTAATAACTAGTCAATCAATATTGACGATGGTCGAACAATTTCATTGTGACGACAATAGATAATTAGAATGCAATTAAATTAATGATATCAACTATCCACGAGTTGCGATGTCAATATGTTATGTTCGAATTGTAATAACTAGTCAATCAATATTGACGATGGTCTAATAATTTCATTGTGACGACAATAGATAATTAGAATGCAATTACATTAGTGATATCAACTATCCACCTGCTGTGATGTCAATATATGTTCGAATTGTAATAACTAGTCAATCAATATTGACGATGGTCGAACAATTTCATTGTGACGACAATAGATAATTAGAATGCAATTAAATTAATGATATCAACTATCCACGAGTTGCGATGTCAATATGTTATGTTCGAATTGTAATAACTAGTCAATCAATATTGACGATGGTCTAATAATTTCATTGTGACGACAATAGATAATTAGAATGCAATTACATTAGTGATATCAACTATCCACCTGCTGTGATGTCAATATATGTTCGAATTGTAATAACTAGTCAATCAATATTGACGATGGTCGAACAATTTCATTGTGACGACAATAGATAATTAGAATGCAATTAAATTAATGATATCAACTATCGACGAGTTGCGATGTCAATATGTTATGTTCGAATTGTAATAACTAGTCAATCAATATTGACGATGGTCTAATAATTTCATTGTGACAATAGATAATTATTATGCAATTAAATTAATGATATCAACTATCCACGAACTGTGATGTCATATGTTCGAATCGTAATAACTGTTCAATCCATATTGTTGAATAAATATTGTTTTACCGTACATTTGCTTTAATTGTATTAATTTCATCCTTTCTCGTACATTTACCAAGGGTGTGGAAGAGAGGCGGATGGAAATGGAGTAGGGAGGGGGGGTGGTGGTTGAGGAACGGTGGCGGGGGTTTGTTGTAGCAACGAAGTAGGAGTGGGGAGGTAACCAAGGTGTCAGGCGCATGCGCGAGGATTCGGGGGGTCTTAGTTCAGGTTTCGGCCATCTCATTTTCGCGTCGCGCCACCTGTATGCTGGCAACCACCCCCCACCCTGAGTGTCCCTTCTGTACGTAGTATAGTAGGGTTTTCTGTGGGTTCCAACGTGGAGGCTCTGACGTCATCCGCCCTCTACCCGGCACAGGCTGACGTCCACTTGCATCTCTCCCATTGGTGGACGATCTCCACCCCGTTATCTCCTTGGCGCTCAATTTCAAACCAACTTTTCCGAACTTGAGCATGTAGCTAACATCTATCGTGGGGTAATTGATAAAAGTGACCAAGTAATATTTTACAAATTTTATAGGGGAGTCTTTCTGAACCGAGAAATGGACATTCAAAATCAGTAGGTATCTTCCTTAGTAGGTATTCCCTTTTACATGATTGAATGCAGCATTTTTTAAATAAAGTATTTTAGGTAATTTAGTGACTGGGTAAATTAAAAATCCTGTTAATATTAAAATTATAGTGATTTTTCGGCAGAAAACGGACTTGGTCATTATTACCAGCTCAAATGTCGTTTGAGAGAATGAACAGAAATCCGCAGGTCACAATATCGGGCAGGAAAAAATTATTTTGCCTTTTTTCTCCAAATTGAAATAAAATATCATTATTAACGTTTCCAGGTTATAAATCAACAAATTCTGCACCTTGTTTACTCAAAACCCCATTTTCTCAAAAAATGTAACATGGTCACTTTTACCAATCACCCCACATTTTATAATGTACATAGTTGAAATTCAATGTCAACACATTGAAATGGCTTCAGCCTCACTCCAAAGATGCCACGAACTAAAAGATGGTTAATGCAGGCCTGAGTGTCAGTTTGAGGGTAGCACAACTCCGTTGTCATCAATGACGATAATATCATGTAAAATGATATTATCATTTTCCCCTCAAAGATGCAACTATGGGAATGGTGTGTCATTCCAGACGATAACTGTCGATAGAATTGAGAAAAAAGTTCAAATGTGCACAAATTGGCAATCGAAAGGCTAAGATCGTAGATGGACAAAATCGGGCCACTCGTAGGGGGTTGGGGGGGAATGTTACCGATAAATTCCAAAAATGAAACAGTTGACGTCATTTTAAGGTGACAAGTGACAGACAGTGACGTCAAACAGACAAGTGACGTCATTTTAAGATTTTTCAATGCTGAAGTCAGAATTGCGATATCTCATTCCGTTATCAAACTGTAGCGCTTTGAAGATTTGGAAACGTGGTTGTTCTTCACGGTTCATTTGCTCTGATCTGATAACAGAATGAGATATCGCAATTCTGACTTCACCATTGTGTTCAGCGCTGATAAATCTATAAACTGAGGTGTTACTCGGCAACATTTGTTATAAAATTGTATACCTTATTTCTATAATTCTAATTATAACTTATTTCTTTCGAAAATTCGCTCTTATAGCCATGTTGTTTTTCTGCGGATTTTTAACAAGACATGTAAGGGCTCTTAGGGAAAATGCATAAATCACGGCTTTCAGATAGTAATAGGGTATAGCCGTACGGAAGTGTCTGTCAGGGCGTGCACAGGGACACGGAACCTTACAAGGTAATTTGTAAAGGACATTCAGTCAACCTCCAGCCTTGAAATAGAAACCAACTTTCCCAGAATGGTGGTGACAGGACATGCAGGCTGTAGAACCCTGAACTCAAATATTAGTCAGATTGTTAGAATGGGAACAATCATCAAAGCACTTTTTCTTATATCTTTAATAATATGAGGTGGGTCCTTACTGTAGTCTTTAGCTTCTCAAAAAAATCCTGGAAACTGGAAAATCTCATGAAAACGTTTATTCCATAAGCTTTTCAATGGTATGATCGATATTGAGATAATCTTGTTCCATTCCAGTAGTTATAACTAGATCAACCAACGGATCGGATGTTATCTGAGAGGTACGTCTGACTCCTTTTGTACCCAACTCCGCAACCTATGGAACTTGAGAGTTAAAAAGGGTTAAATGTATAGGAAAAAAAAACTCTCTGAACCATAAATAATATTTATATGTAGTTACTACAAACAAATGTATATGATATTTACAAACAAATTCTGACTGGAAAGTAGCGAAACAAAAACCTGAGCTTCACAACAAGGAATAATATCATGGTGGGCCTAATAAGGCCGTACATTGTTTTAGTTTTTATAGTAGGCGAGTTGACAGATAATTTCCAATTTTCGGAGGAGATTGGGGCACAATGTCTTTGAGATAATTCAAGTAGTAGAGGAAATGAACACAGTGCTTTGGACTGGGGTCTTGAATTTCCATAAGTTTGTCAAACAATTACATCAGTATCCAAGTAGATCGAAGAAACTGAAACTGCAGAACAATTATTACCCAAGGTCTGTGTTCGATTCCACACTTGATTTGGGGTAGAGGCAGATGCTTGGACTTATCTGCAAGTTCACGGGAGCCTTACAATACGGCGTACGAACTAAGTCGTACAGATACGGTGTTTAATGTAAACCGTGTTACAATTTAGGGGAAATAATAGTAACCCCCTCAGTCAGCTGAAGAACCTGCGACCAACCCGCAAGGATTAGTTCTTGGAGCATGGTGCTTTGGTGCAGTGAAAGTTCAAAACTTTCCAGTGAATACCCCTTCTTGTTAAATCCATCTCAGATGTTCAAACTCCGCGTAAACTCCTCTGGGCCACAAGACATCCGAACTGGCCTTCGACTGAAATTTCATGTTAAGAAGAACACCTCAGGCCAAAAGTACCAATTTCCTCATTTCGTCAAAACAAAAACTAGGCATGGGTTGAACAAGACCAGTCAAGGTACTTTGAGAGTGCAATTAAATCCAAACGTGACTCGACATCCAAACAAACATGGGAAATAATTGGGAAATGACTAAAACATATAAACCTAGGCCTTGAATAAAACATGAAGTATGGAATGAAAACAATAAGGCAATGAAGGAATCATACAGAATTTCAAAACCCAACCTGCAAAACATTCCAAAAATGCAAACATCTTCAACGATTCACACAAATCCAAAGTAATAAGTTGATTTTTATCATTGCCAAAAATCATTTTCTCCCAGAAACGAACGAGTCAGAGGTAAAACAATGTTTCGGCTCCATTTACCGAAGCACCGAAATCAAGGCGTTTCGTCCAATTCACTATGTTACAACATTTAAAAACAAGAAAAACGTGGCTTGCAAACGCAGGAATTGTCAATTACACAGGTTGAGACATACCTACTCCATTAAATCTGAAAGATATAAATATTTCATAATTTCGTTCTCTAGCTAAGCTATTCATTGATAATGGTTCAATTACTGGTTCAACAATAAAATTAAAAAAAACCACACGATTCATTCCATACAATTCCCAAATGACCCACAATTCACCTTCTGACACCCCAAATCAGTCGAGGGATTTGTATCGTAATACGCTTATGCTATGGTAAGTAAAAATGCACTTATTACGGCATTAGCAGGAGGAAACAGTAACTGACAGCAGCTTTTAAGTCTGTATCATGTTTTGGACAAGAGAAAGTCCAAAATCATTGCAGTGGAAGGGGCCAGGGGTGGGGTGGAGCAGTAGTTAAAAATACCTTACTCTTATAAAAAGTTATTGTTTGTTTTGGCTGTTACGGATAAACCAAAAACATAGAATGACAACAATTCATGTGCTCAAAATTAATATTATAGCGTGTACTAGCGTTCCGAATTTCGTTGCCAAATGCAAAATTGTCAATTTTTGATTATGGTGACAGTGACCAAGTTTCGTGATCTTGTTTGGATGTTCAGAAGTGACACTCGAAGAGATCCTGTAGATCGATTTTATTGAGGTTCTTTGTGTTTGAAGGAGAGGAGGTAATCCCACCACGATTTCTCCAGGGTGACGTCATGGTTGTGAAATAAAGGACCTGGTGGACAGCAAGTAACAGTTCTTCAAAGAAGTGCTCAGGAATTGGCGTACTGGTGACAGGCGATCAGTGGGTATGGAGAGGATTCAGTACGAAGTATCGTGACATTAAAGTGCAGAGGCTTTGGTGATAAAATTACAGTAGAACCGTAGGACTGGAGGAAATCTGTGCAGCATACAGGATCACCTCAGGATACACCTCAGAGGTGGCGTCGTGGTTTTGAGAGAAAGGATCTGGTGGACAGAAAGTAACAGGTCTTCAAGGAAGTGCTCAGGAATTTGCGTACTGGTGACAGCTCAATCCGTGGGTATGGAGAGGATTCAGTACGAGGTATCGTGACATTAAAGTGCAGAGGTTTTGGTGATAAAATTACAGTAGAACCGTAGGACAGGAGGAAATCTGTGCAGCCTACAGGTTCAGATCAGAGGTGACGTCATGGGGCAAAGGGGGAGGATCCGACAGAAGCCAACAGATCACAACAGGAATGAGAGCATCCTTACCATACCAGAGTACCAGGGAATTCGGACGGGAAGCCGATCAGTCAACTTGAATCACCTCAGAATGTCACACTTTTTTGTTCGTCAAATAAATTGTTACCTAGTTTTACCAAGATTAAAACTAGGATCTGATCCGAACTATCAAATTCGAATGGCACTGAACTAGAAAATAATCTATGTATGACATAATTAGGATACTTGTATATATTTTTTGCTGTTTTAGTCGTAACTATACCAATAATTGGCCATGGCTGGGAATGTCGAATGTGAATCTAGTGGCAAACAACATTTTCCTTGATGTAATTCACGAATAGGCTCAATTATAAATACAATAGAAGAGTGAGGAATGTTAACTTTGAGGTTGAAGTTGCCCATTGGCCAGTAGCCTTTCAACTGCCGCGTTGACGTCACCAAACGTTGCGATGAGAGCTGCAATTATCAACAGAAAAACAATTTGAAGTATGGATCAAATTAACGACCAGTATAATACAAGAGCAAGGAGGTTACGTACCTTGGATATTAGCTTCGTGATTGAGGAATCCCATGGAGGACAGCTGTTCAAGCTGGGAGCGGTATCTTTCTTCAGGTGGTTGCTGCTGGGCTCCACCAGTGTTGTTTAATCCTATCCGGGCCATCTAGGAATGAGTACAAATAAATTAGAAACCAAAACTTTTAATAGTGAACTTGTATAATATTATTATATCTAAATTCGAAGAGTGCAGTTTTGGGTATGTTATACCAAAAAACTCTGCAAATTCTTGACACAACGGTTCATTATCTTCTTTGTACAGATCACCCTTCTGGCTAGATCACTAGGTCTAAATGTCTAGATCCTAAATGTTAGATTAATTATTATTATAAATTATCACTAATTATTAACAATTTTATCAAGTAGGTACCTAGTGAAAATTATTATAATTTATTGTTAGGTATTAATCATTCGTATTTATTATTAATAATAATTATTATTAATTATGATTAATTAATACGATATAATTCTGGGGTTTTTAATACTACGTCGGTAATAATTTTTCTATAAAAGAAGTACCTACCAACAAACATTCGAAATTACCTTCATTTCCGTAGCACGAAACGCACCTCAGAACAACAAACTCGACATCTCTTAAGCCATATGATGTTCCAAAGAGCTTGTTAGTATGAAAATGGACCTGTATTTCAACAGTTTGAGTCACGATCGTGTTGTGAGGCACAATCTTTGAGCCGTCATTGTGAACGAACGGCTGGTCGTACAAAGCTGCGGATGGTCTTAAAAAATTCTACGGAACAAACTCTATCTAAATATGAAATAAAAAACATACCGTTCTATATGACTTTTTCGAGATATGAGATTTTCAAATTTTCAAAATTCGTTTTGAACCCCTTCCCCTTGACCTAGGGTTATGAAAAGTTTCGAGGACCATTGTGGGGCTGGTCCAAACCCAGAAACCAAATTTCGTAATTTTAACTCAACGCTAACTGGGCAAAGTGGCGCGGACGGCGTACGGCGTACGGCGTACGGCGGACGGACGGATTTTTTTTTATTCGATTTTCTGAATCTACGTATCTTGAAACGTAAACCAACAAATTTTGAGGGGGGGTTAAAAATTTTTTTTCTTTGGGCGATTCCAATGGTTCATTATCGAAGATAATAAACCAAAAGAGTGCAGTGATTATCTACTTAACTGCATGTAAAGGACTCACCATTTGAGATAAGTAGTTGTTTGACAGAGGATTACTCCCCGGAGTGGTAGTTGGGATGCCGGCTGACTCCGTGTTGCCTGCAGGAGGGACTGTGGGCATTCCTGGGAGTCCACCACCAAGACCCATTCTGAACAAGCAAAATAAAAGAAATAAATAAATAAATAAAAATGAAAATAATTTAGTAACATCATAAACAGTCACCATTCTGGTTAATTTGGGCGTCATAAGACTGTCGTGAATTATTAAAAAAAAAAAACATTAAATTAAATAATACAATCTGACTTACTGAGATGCCAGGGAAGGTGCGACGGAATGTAACTGGTCTAGGCCCTGTTGAATCTGTTGAATGGCCCCCATAGCTTGAGGGTTAGTGAGCAAGCTTTGCATTTCTGGGTTTCGAAGTTGATTTAGAAGGGCTGGCATCATATCTCTCATGTGGGACTAGGAACGAAACAGCATGATGAATATTACAGGGTGATTATGCAATTAAGTAAGGTCTTGGACCATATGGACCTTTCAACAATAGGTAGATACTATAGTTTTTTTTATAATTTTACCTGTAGCTGAGGATTGTTGGCAAACAAAGGATCCTGAGACATAATGTTGGTAGCAAGGTTAGGATCGCTTGCTAACGACTGCATAATGGATTGCGTATAAGGGGTCGACATGATGCTTTGCATCAACTGAGGGTTTTCCATTAGTTGAGTCATCATTGATTGCATGCCGCCTGAAGAGAAGAGACCTCCCATACCACCAGCGCCCGCTCCAGGGGTACCGGTTCCGGGAGTTCCAGTTCCAGCCGTGGGAGCCGTACCAGTACCCGTCCTAGATCCTGACCATGGATTGGGCAGTGGCTCGACGTTCACTTGCCCTTGTTGAGGATTGTTGGGAGGCTCTGATCACCAAAGAAATAGAATTAAAAAACAACATTCAATGAAATAGTGCTAACAACTAAATGTCATCAATACCAAGTCACGATAATTACCTGCATTCCCCGATGCCAAAGAAGCAAAAGGATTTTGTCCAAACTGCTCTGTAGCTGCATTGAGCATCGGTTCCTGGATGTCCCTGTACATCCTTTGAAGCGCATTATATCCACCTGCATGCCAGAAAGAGGGATATAAATAAAATTAAGATTGGAATGTTATAAAATATTGAATATTGTCAAACTAACGCCCAACTGGGTAAAGAATATAGACCTAACTGGCTAAACCTTCCCGAGCTCGCGACGACCCATCTGGGTGTAAGCTTCCTCAGGCTAGAAATGTGACTTCCTACATGACCCATTTGCTATACTTATTTCCCATATAAAATGAGAAGAGGGAACTACAGCTGATTACATTGATTTATTATACTAGGCGATGTTGGTCAGGTAGGCCATCTCGTCCTTGTCCTCCCACGTGTCCCAGCATTTTTGTAGAAACTGAAGGTTGTAGGCAACTGCCGTCCTGAGCTTATTGACACTGCCTCGTTTCCAACTCCCCATTTCCACATTCGTTTCGATTTGGATCTCCTTGAATGCAGCTATCACGTGATGTATGTTGGGATTTGGGGTACAAACGCCGTCTAAACCCGCCTTAAAACTGTATGTTGTAATCAGAATGGTACGATTCAGCACCGTTTGAGTCAGATGGCTGTCAGGGGGCGAAGCAGCCCACACAGTTGGAGAAAACGAGGCGTCAACTTCAATGAAGGTTGTGTGGACTTAGCAGGTAAATGAATTGAGTTCTGTCGGAGCAGTGGCCATCAGAGAAAGAAACGCGTTGTGCACTTAATTAAGCCGAAAAAAAGCTTAAGCCACATGCCTACACCATATTTTGTGCGGTAAGCCTTCAACAAACCTCTGTACTCGACGAAACCCTGTCTGGCGGAGAAGGAATGTACACTCAAGGATCACACAACCTGGAAAAACCTCCAAGGCTGCAACATGAGGCGCCTTTTCGAAATCGACTAGTAAAAATGTGATCTTTAACTCATGGTGGCAGTTGAAAATGCAAAGCTCCTTAAAAGTGTTCCAAAATTGAAGGTAATGTTCTTGCCATTTAACAGTGCAAAATCAACTGGAATGTGGAATCCGTTGGAGTTGACGTGCACAGTAGGTAATATAGAGTTGGCAATACAATTTTGGGGCGTACGTTAACGTACCATCGGCGATGACATGTTCAGCTTGCACGGGAACACGAAGATTCTCTGTTGTCGTGGAAATGGAACGTCGCGTTCACATTTCAAAAAACAAAACTTCTCACTAGGTATCGATCAAGATCTCGTTTTGGCATCTCAAAAGGTACTGTTGGCTCTCGTCTGGTGACTTTGGAATCGTCGGAAATCCTACGAGCCATGTACATAGTTTTTCTGATTTATCAGAGTGAAATTTGAATGTTGCAAACTTATATTATCTTATAAGAGTGAAATTTGAATGTGGCAAACTCCTTGAACTCTTAGAAGGCGACGTCAGCAGCTCCGTCCTTATACTTAAGTTTATTAGGCTTTGCCGAAATATCGCTTGAGCCCTTCATCGATTTACGCTCGTATTGACATGGTAGGTAATGGTAACTTATGGGGAACTAAGGTGTTTCAAATAAACTGAGTAAGTCGGTTAAAAAAACCATATTCGGACACCTAGCAATGACGGTGTCATTCATATCAATAAAAGAATTAGGAATCATACAACGGAAATCGTGTGTTTTACCTGGGATTGACTCGAGGTTGGACATAGCTCTGTCTTGCGTTCTCATGAGTTCTTGAAACATTGACGGATTCCTGGCGACTTCGATAGTTTGCCTGAGTAAATCCGGATTGTTTACCAAATGGTTGATTTCCGGATTCCTCTGAAATTCATAAAGTGAGTTAAAATGATTGCCGATACCTCATCTCAAAATTTCGTTGGAAAATTGGAACGATAAACTGTCGTGGGTGAAGTCACTTATGTACTTTACCTCAAGCAACTCTTGCATCTGTGGATTCGCAAGGATCAGCTGCCTCATGTTGTTGGGGTCAGACATGATTTGCTGGGCCAATGGGTTGTTCATGATGGAGCGAAGCATTTCCGGATTCGAAGTGATTTCCCGCTGCATCCTCTGCTGCAGCTCTGCAAAACTTGATCCTCCGAGGCCCATTGCCGAAAGGCCTGGAAGCCCGCTGAGACCGGCAATGTTGAAAGGATTAGCACCGCCAAGGCCACCTGTGGGGAGACCTCCCCCAGTGGGAAGTCCTCCTAGTCCTCCACCAGTCTCACCTAGACGGAGAATCACTCAAATTAATGAACAAACGATTTTGTTATAGCCTGAATTAAGTCTGATGACGTCATGCGCCAGTACACGCCAGGTCAGTCAAAACAACTCAACAGGAAAAGAGCTAACATGTACAAATTTCATTTCATTTTCATTTTCATTTCAAAAATCGCTAACTCAATAGTAACTATTGCTTCTTCTTCGCCATGATTCATATACTTTGAACATAAACTGTTTATGTTCAAAGTATATGAATCATGGCGAAGAAGAAGCATTGGAATTCTATTTCTGTGATGTATGACTGGTTGAGTATGCTTTGGTCTCAACAAGGTCGCATTCCTTCTCAATGAAACATCAGAGTGTAAGTTCCATGAAACTTGACTTTGAAATTCTATATCCCTTCCTAGTGCTTTCTACAATGTTCATCCCTAATGTATATCACTAAATGGTTCTGACTAAATAGAGTGTTAGTAAAGAAAAATGTCCAGTAGTCGAATAGTAGCCTACCTGTAGTTGGGCGGCTGGTTGGAGCTGAGGACGAAGCATTGTTAGGAGCTTGTGTGGAGGTTTTAATCACTGCGTGTACAGCAACACCATCTTTGACATTGTGCGTAGCCAAAGTGTCTTTATCAGCCATGATTTTGCCGGCGAAGATAACACACACCTGCTCCAACTGGACATTGAACGCCTTAGCGACAAGTTCCTTAAACTGAGCCAAACCAAACAAACGGTCTTAAATATTTAATATAGAAATGGGGAAACAATGTATACTATAAGCATTGAAACTATCTTGACCAGTGCCGAACGTTCATTACCAATATTGGCTGTTATTAGGTAATTTCGTGGAAATAACAAAGCACGTGTTATTTTGGGACGAACCGGCAGAATAGACACGTTGTGCAGATTTTTAACCACTTCTTCAGTTTTCTTACTTCTACTTAAATGTAGGGATTTTACCTCATCTTCCGAGACTATCTTGAACTTACAATATTCAAATCTGCAAATATGGCCACCTACCAACTCTATCTAAATCTCTGAACTTGAACAACCTTTTCCCAGCAGATCATACGCAATATGATATATTATATCAACCATCCCCCAATCATTCATAAGACGGCAAGTTAATCTATACTCCCGTCTTTAGCGAAAAAGCCGTATAAGATTTATAGGCCAAAACGAGTTAATGGAGAACGTACCTTCACGAGAAATGCCTCAAATCGAGCGTACGAATACCTTCATGTCGATTCTATGGGTTTTGCTTAGCAAATATTCGTAAGTGTCCTTTTCAGTAGATGAAATTTCGTATCTGGCACCAGATACCTACGATTTACTTGCTACTTAATTCGCTGATACCTGTATCTGTAGATACAGAGACTGGCACTCAGTTACGATTCTTGGGAACCGCCTTTGTGGAATCTTCTTCCCAACCTCTTTCAACGAGACTGAACTTTCAATGAGATACCAAGGTAAATAAGAACATAATTTTACTCTAAATATTCAAGTGCATTCTTATTACACATTTATTATTAGAACATTACATTTTACCATTGACCGACCCTCGACATCCCTCAACATTAATCTAGATTTTGTCTTGAACTAGATATCATCTAGTTCAATATCTAGTCTACTTAATAGGACTATAATATATTATATTTATATCATTACAATTGAATCTAATTATTACTATGCAAATTGTGATTAATTGTACAATCTTATAAGTAGGAAGTTACTAAACTGTTATGGTTAAGTTTCAATATTGTTGTGTGCCAAACGGTATTTTAAGTGAATTGCATTTTTTGTATTTATAACACAAAACACTGGGAAGAGAAGGCTGAAACCTGATGGATATTGAAGGTAGGTACTCATTTTCTGAAGACTGTTTCAATTTACCTACAATGTTGTGCTTCATGTTTTGTGCTACGTAAATTATGCCTAAGTCCACAATACGAGAAGGAAATTCGTACGGCGTTTTTTGGTATCTTTGGATGGAAAAACTCAATTTTCGACATCGCCATTCGATCCAGCAAGATATTTTCTACTAGGAGAATGTTAAAGTTCAAGATAATTTTGGAAACTAACGCCAATGTCGGAGAATTTCGACGCAAAACCTATTTGGCCGAATTCCCAAGAGTAAGATTTCTGCACATACGACTTTTTCATAGGACGGCAGTATATTATACCTACGTCATCCCTTTCAATTGACTTCACCCACTGATCCCGTGTTCGTCATACTAAAAAGTAGGTACGTGTAGAACTAGATTAGAATATACCTGATACGCGAATGAAATTCATTGTCATGCTACAAAACAAAACCGCCCTCTCTCCGTACTAGATTGTTCGAGAACAGTCGACCGGAACACCTGATTACTTCATTGCATGGGGTACCTTAAATTGAGCCTATGTAAAAATGAATGCTTCCGGTATATTTTTCGCTGCTCTCGAAGGGTAACAATTCAGAAGACGAACTAAAAGAAGTTTTCTATTAGTATTTGAAGCACAAACAAGGTCAATGTTATGATAATGTGGTATCGGCTGTGGCCAACTCCTACTTTCCAGGTTCATCTGAACAGTCTATCGAACGATAATGAATTTAATCACTCACAGTTTTAACTGAAGCATCCTCTTCGACTTCGATGGTGTGGGATTGTTTGTCCCTCGCAGTTTTCACAGTAACTTTGATGATCTTTTTCTCCTGACCTTCTGCCATCTTGGGCTACCAACAGGAACAATGACTTGCAATGCACTTGTGAACGCTTTTTTGACCGAGCACACAACAGTTATTACGGTTATCAACCAGTTAGACCCGTGAATTCTAAATCAATTCAGAGCCAAAGAGAGCAAATGAAAACTAATTTCTTGAAGAGAATATAGTTTTGTGGCACTAAAATAAAATAATTGGGAGGCTATTCGAGAGCAAACGGTGTGACCGACGGGAATGATTATCACCCACTGATAAAGCGAAAAATTTGATTTTAAAAAATTAAGTGAAGTAATTAGTTTCTAAAGGAAAACAAATCTATATAACAGAATTTGTCTTTCTTTAAAATTATACTCACAAAATCAGACCTGAACAATTAGTTTTTGAACAATAGGCAGCGCGTCTAGCGGCAAAAATCTAAACCTTAGGTGTTCATCAGGTAGGTAGATAACTGATTGAAGGGGAACTATATTTTTGCCTTTGGTGAGTTCTTCATTTTGTCCAAAACTTGATTTTTTTCTATTTTGTTCCAATTGCGGGTGTGTTTATTGTTTATTTAGCTCCTTGGTTGATTTATCTACGTAACGATTCAACCATGGTACAAAACTGTTGTGTCTGCACCGATTTCAAGGTTATCAAAGAAAAGGTGAATCAGCAAACGTTAGGGTTGCATCATGTATAAACCGTGGAAGAAGAGAAAATTAGCGAAGTATAAATTGTGTAGGTATTTGCATTCAGGTAACACGGATATTGAACAAACAACTAGCGTTCCCTTTTGAGACGTTCATTGAAACAAACTATACATTCCAGTAAGCATTCAGGGTGTAGCACTGGTGAATGCCTAGAAAAGTGTATGTTCATTTTATGACGTCAGTGATTGCATTTGCTCTGTGTTGGTGGCAACTGGAATGGTAACCTTCACCTGACATTGTTTATAATTTTGTTATGTTGAATGCTTACAAATTCAATTTTCTTTTCTTCTCCAGTTTTTCATGTATTAAAAGTGTTCGTGTTTTGAGGAATTGATCCGCAAAAATTTATCCTGTTCACGTTTGACCCCGGCTTGAAGGAATTCACAACTGATTATCTTATTAGCGCACGTTGTATTCGCTCGATTATCACCTAAGCACTTTGAGTTCTTCACTTCACAAGATTACGTACGTATTTGTTATTCCTCGTCTAGTTTACATTTTATTTCATACATGCTCTGCAAAGTATTTTTTATTGGCTCTGGACAATATCAACAATACAAGGTAATACATTGTAGTTTCATGCTGATCTACACAAATGTTTCTTCATTCAGCCGCAAGACCCAGTTGAGCAGGTGTAACGTTGTGAATCATGTAACTTGTGATAGATGCTTAGTCGGAGGAGAGTTGATTGTAACCATCGAATAAGTATTTCCAACTCTCCAGTAGCGTAGAGCGTTCCTGAACGTTACCGTAAATGATTCACTTCCTGCCTCTGTCAGGGGTTACTATTCCGTATATTTTTGTTTTTCTTGCGTTCTATGGGAAGAGGGCCACTTTTTCAGTGGACGGAAAAAATACATTCTTAGTCCCGCGTTACGCGTAGTTTCTAAGTGTCGATGGGAAAAGCCAACCTATACAGGAGCTATAGAGCGCCTCATAATCCAAGTTTGTAAGGTACAATGGTCAATGCAATGCTTGGATACTGCATCTCAACACATTCAATGCTGATGTCTCAACTGCTGAGAGAAGCAGGTTCATCGACCTTCCTGCTAGGACGGACTTTCCAGCGGTGGTTGTGATGCGGTCACTATGCAAGCTGGTGAGGTCCGTCTCAGCCCTTCCCCTTCATTTTGATGCGATGCCGGCTATATGCGAATTTGCGAAGAAAAGGAAGCTATTTGTTCTCGGTCCAAAATTTTTAAAACTCGAATTTTCGAAAAATGTTCATACAAAAATCCGTTCCAGACCATGCTGAATTTGGTCTACATAAAGACACCAAAAAACCATGTGTATATACATTTATATATGTGTCATGTGACGATAAATCTTGATAGATAAAAAGTTCAAGACACCAAAAAACCATGTGTATATACATTTATATATGTGTCATGTGACAATAAATCTCGAGATAAAAAGTTCAAATTTGCACAAAAATTCTTGGCAATCGAAAGGCTAGTTCGTAGATGGGTGTAATCGGGCCACTCTTAAGTCTGACGAGTGAGACCTCAATTTAAACGCCTGAACACGACTATGATATCTTATTCCGCTCTCAGACTGGAGCACTTTGAAGATGAAGAAACGTGGTTGTTTCTTCAGATGTTCTTGAAAAATCTAAAACTGCAGTGTAACTCGTCAAAAATGGAGACAAAATTTGTTATAAAACCATTAAAATGGAGAAATTTTACATAAAAAACAGTTATTTATTCGAAAATTCGCTCTTATAGCCATGCTGTATGACTGTGGATTTTGTTTTCTTTGCTCCTTGCCTGCTAGAAGGGGTTACGAGATGTTACGAGAACTTGGAGAAAATGTGTCATTTATATGTGGTCTTCCTTCTGGTGATGCAGGTTGTAATAAGTGATAAGCCCAACGTTAGTTGACCAAATAGTGAGTACGCGTTCTAATTGTAACTAAATAATTTGTTCTTTTGTCGATGCAGGCGCTTTTCCAATATTCATCGCTTTCATCGAGGTCTGCCTAAGCTGGTGATAGAAAAATGAGCGAAGAAGATGTTGCAGGTGAATATTTGTGTGGCTTTAACTGTAGCGGTCAATCTCATAATTTAGTCGTTTCTCCGTTTTTGTCATTTTCATTCTTCGTGACTCCTAACTGTGTGTTATTCTTACTTAACTCAGTTTTCTTGGATTTCTAGTCGTTGGTTCCTCTTCACAAGATGATCTGATAATTCAACAGCATAGAGAAATCGAAAGAGAAGTGAGCATTCAACATTTATCCTTAGGAACTTGAGGTTTAACAGTACCAACACAGCCTAACGCACAATTTAGACAAAATGAAATTGAGAGAATGTCTTATTCCGAATTGCGCGCGGAAGACCTTGGCATCGTCAGAATTTTGGAAATCGGCCGCTAAAACCGCAAAAATCACAAAAATGTGTGGATTTTTTTGTGAGGCGAAAACTCCAAATTATCAGGATTATACTTCTAACCCTCAAATCCCTAATCTATGTTTAGTGTTCCCAACTATTATAGTTCCCAACTATTATTAAGAACAATCCATCTCAAATTTGTACTCAATATTGTAATAATATTGAGTAAAAATTTAAGATGGATTGTTCTTAATAACATCTCATCATTGAACGAGAAAAGGAACTTTTTATTTTCTCGTTGGATCATTGTAAATATTTTCAAGTATTTTCTAGATTAATATTTCAAGTAGGTGCCTGTAAAAATAGAAATTCAATAAAGCATAATAATTTCAACAAGAAACTTTTAGATCAAGAAAAAACTCCTGAAGAAACTCTACCGATCACACTCAAGTCAACATCATCCAACCCTCATGATTTTTCGATCGGAGCGTTCTTTCTGGGGGGTAATTTTGGAATAAAACAGTTAGTCTCTCCTGAAAGGTTGGGAAAAATGGGTTAGGCTGTGTTGCCTCATAATATAATAGCACCTCTCGCTCGTCATGAAATTATTACATTCATACGACAGCTGACTCCCAATATCTAAATTTTCCCATTGCTTAACGTAATAATATTACGTAATAATATATATGGAAGAATAACCGCAAAATGTAATGTCCCTGAGTGGATAACTCCATATACAACCTATTCTACCCTACTTATATTTCCCACAGATTTCCGATCGCATCCAATTGGTGGGCCTGAAAGAAAGCCTCGAAACTGTAGAGAACGAATATATGAACGATGAAATTTATCTCAAGAAAACACGAGACTTAGGCACCAAGTATGAGTACATCCGGAGAACTAGACCGGATGGCAACTGTTTTTTCCGGGGTTTCGGCTACGCTTACCTCGAATACCTTTTGGACAAGAAAGAAGAGTATGGCAGGTGCTGATGATTGTTGAAACGTTTATTCTATTTTCATTTAAACAGTCAACCGTAAATTCCATGTAAGCATGAACTCGGAGGTATCTAATGAAGGAATAAATCCGTTTCCTCAATATTTTCTCATTTCAGGTTTCGAGAGCTTGCGTACCAGAGTAAGGATAAATTGATAAAGCTGAATTTCCCCAAGTTTACACTCGAGGATTTCCACGATGTTGTAAGTATCAGGAGAGTACTTACTTTGATATTTTGACAACACCTTTGTGCTAATGTACTAATATTTCACCAATTTCTATCATGTGGAATTCATCAAACGATATACCCAGTATAGTGTGCATCCACAATCACACTAAACAAGCAACCGTTTTTAATACTTTCACACTGCAGAATAGAGACTAAACATACGTTTATGAATTTCATTTTCCCCCCATTTTGTTTTCAATTAAAGAGGATAATGGTTTTGGAAACAAACTGCATTTTACTGCAAAATTAGTTGATATATACTGCAGATTTGGGAATTGACTGCAAATATATGTTCCGATTAGCTATTATTTTCCGAAAATTGAGATGTACGAGTATGCACGTTTTTGGGTCTGTTTTAATGAATGTTGAACAATGATTTCATTTGATACAAGTTCATGGATTCCATTGGTTGTTTCAGTTTATGGATGTTGTTAACGTTGTTGGGAAAGGACCCGAGGCTTCGGAAGAGCTGTATAGAATGTTCAATGAACAGGGCTACTCGGATTATGTTGTTGTTTACTTGCGCCTAATCGCATCTGGTCATCTTCGAGAGAAAGAGGATTTCTACCAGAACTTCATTGATGGAAATAGAACTGTAGTGGACTTCTGTAGCCATGTGAGTAATCATTGAATTAAGTTTTTGATGTTTCATTTCTATTACCAGGATGGCAGGTGATGGTTGCATGATTCAATAGGGAATGACAGTGATGTTTAAAAAAATTTTCTAAGAACACACCTTCAGAATAATTTAGACAGTGGTAAAGAGATTTTAAAGAAAGTACTCATTTTTCCGGAGATGTTTGAAGTCGTATTGAGCGAGAAGAGGGAAGCAATGAACGTCATCTACCTCCCAGGCCAATCAGAGAGCAGTACTTAGACCGCCTCCGTAAACCACTCTCTGATTGGCTCCCAAAAGCGGTGCATGAAAGCCACCCCTATCAGCCGCTGTATCAACTACAAGCCTGTCCAACCACGATGAGCGGTAGTTAAACTAGAATTTTCTCGTTTGAAATTACTCGTTTTACATGTCTTGTGAGTCACCAAGACTATGGTCAATATGGTGGATTAGATTCATCAATCATGTAGTTGGTACATAACATGCATCAACTATAGGAGTATATTATACTGATCCAGTTCCAACTTTACTGTAAACCAAATTGCAAAGAAGCTTGGCATGCCATTAAGAGTTTTTCAGTGAAGATAAGTTTTGACACACTGAGATGTAGAAAAGATTCGCTTCACGACACAAATTTGGAATAACTGAAATGGGGAATTCGCTTCAATTTTTTTTTTTAAATAATTAATTTTTTTGTAAAAGTAAAAGCTCGAAGGAGAATAACGAAAATGATGGTCAGCTGCCTGAAACGTCTTCCATAAATTTAGAGAAGCTGGCTGCATTTGAAAAAGGCCGCGGGAGCGAGAAGACCGTATGACGTCACAAACAGGAGAAAACCCCCGGTTGGGGCACTGGCACCGCCGGGCTTCAGTGACGACTTTTTATGACGTCATACGGTCCCATCTATTTCCGCGGCTTCATTCAATCTGCGCTCGGCGTTTCCTCCTAGAGTAAATTTCGTTCAATCACGCTATTCTATGGCCGTACTTTACAACAGGATGATGATATTCGGAATCCACAATAGACGCAAATTCCCTATTAGCCCTTCAGGCTTTTTCGTTCATTTCTCAGATTCTATTTTATAATGCATAGTATTGAAGTAGGTATATGATGTGCTACGTGGATTGTCTTGAGCGTAAATGAAACAATATTATCATCATCATAAACATTGCAGAATTACATTACTTTTGAGATTTGCTAAGTGTCTGGGGATGCGGGCGCATTATATCTACTATCAACTCCTTTTATTGAATGTCCTGAACTTGAAAGTTTTCCCTCATTGGCCAATTATCACTTCCCATTCATTATCCCGACCATCCACGGAATGCCATATCAGCAGCGCGTCTGAGGCTGTATTACGACGTCCATCAACAATCTGGAGTGTTAGGAAGTGGCTCATGTTGTGTCTCCAATCGGAGAAAGCGAATCAAACTACCATGATGTCGGTTCATTTTCAGGAAGTGGAGCCCATGTACAAGGAGAGCGACCACATTCACATCATAGCACTAAGCAGCGCTCTCAATGTCGGTGTCAGAGTGCGTTACATGGACAGAGGTGATGGTTCGGAGGTTATCGCTCACGACTTCCCCGACGGCTGTGCCGACCAAGCAGTCCACCTACTCTACAGACCTGGACACTATGATATCCTCTACCCCAAGTCCCAAAGGATACTTTCGTGATACATTTGAACTCAGTGGTATGATTTCAATTAGTTTCCATAGCTGCAGGGTGGAAGTATCATGTGAACACAATTAATCCATTCCGTCCCTTTTACGTAACCATAATCATCACATTCCACTATGGTGATCAACGCAAGATTGTTGTATTCAACTTCTTCCATGGTTACGCCTCTTACAACATACGTACTGTCGATGTCTCCTACTTTCCCACTTCTTTTCTGAGATTTTCTTAAAAACCGTTCAATTTCTTAGTACAGCCCTTCTATTGTTGTTTCAGGAGAAAACGTTGAAGTCACTGACAATTCATCGCAGCATTCTGAAAATTCTACGCATGGTCGTAACACGAGACATGGAGAACTGTTTTGGTTTTGTTATCTCTTTTTTCTCTTGTAATACGCTGAGTTATTTTTTAATTGGATTTGAAAACTTGAGTACAAATTCATCTTGGTTGTTATCACATTTTCAACGCTATTAGAGGAAATTTGTTACTTAATCGATTTGGTTTCCTTGTGTGCTGTCTTTCTGGGGTTAACTAAAATAATAAGTACCTAACTAAAGTATTGAAATCATCTCAATAAACGCTATGTAATTGTATATGCTTCTTGTCGTTATCGAACCAAATGTAGCCCCAACCTGCATAAGGGTAATATTGAGAAAATACGAAATTAATTCAAAATATATTTACATATTTACAATTTTATACATACTGAAAATAGTAAACTTTTACAACATCCAGTTCAATACTTGAAGAACACATTGAGAATTGCAACGATCTTAGAATATGAAACATCAAAATTTGAAGAAATAGTAGTAAATTCGGAGACATTTCATTCGAGAGGTAATGATAAGTGAGATTACGAGCTGGTTAAACTGGCCATGAGAAGCTCCATTTTATTGAGGAAGTTTTTACCTTCCATTTTATCCCATCGGACTTCTTTGAACCCGCCGCCTAAATTCTCCCATTTCCTCTCTTTGACGAGTTGACCGCTGAAGAAGTCCTTTTTAGGGGAATGAGCGATCGACACCTGGACTCCACCCTGGGGCTCACATCGGACAGCTATCAGCCTAAAATAAATTGAGTCAGAATGTAGAAACGGGGGCTGTTCTGTAGTAATTCTCTCGAAATGACATGAATGCTCTCAATTTTATTCATAATACTGACCTGTCTCCCATCGGAGATGCAAGGATACAACTACAAGCGTTGCCAAGAGGCTCGACAGCTCCGATGCCAAGGTGGGAACTGTTGGCAAGATAATGCCACCCCATGCATTTTGCCAGAGACTGAACAGCCTGAATTTGGTGTTGGTAGATCTAAACAAACAATTGACTTTAGACACCGAATGTACTGACTTAAGACAAGGCGCGTTGAAATTCTCAACTCACTTGGCAATAAATGAGATCTCGCAGCTCTTGAGGTTCATACGACATGTGCATAACTTTCCCGTCTCTGCATACGCATTTCAATGATTTGTCGCCAACTTGGATAACAAGCGATGTCCGGCAGGTGGTGTCGTAGCTAGAAGAGAAACGATTTATGGATAAAGGTAAACATAATAAAACCTCCACATTCAAAGCAAACCTTTTTCCGTATCCCTGATTTATGGAGAAGTTGGAGAGAAAAGAAACGCGAAGATCAAGCCTATACAAACCGTTTCATATTTCAAGGCTTACCCATGAGTGATAATGTTGATTTTCACACAGGAGAGCGTAGGAGAGTTCAGAGCGTTCCAGTGTGTGACTATCAAAGGATCCTTCACTTCTTTGATTATAGTGTCCAAGACGTATTCAGTTCGCATTCGGATCAAATAATGTTGCGCTTGCTTAATTATTTGTTCTAACAAGGTTTCACTGTAACAAAAAATTAATGCAGGCTAATAGAGGATTGCTACGAGAAGAAGGGACTGGGCAACAATTTTGACCATTAGTGAAGTAAATGCAGAGTTAGAACTCAGTCAAAGAAGACCCAATTCAGACGTAGTCCTATACTAGAGAGTGAGGTATAAATTTGCAGTGGCATACGTTTAGCAGATTTATAATTAGCTAGTTTATATTTTTACCCTGTTAGAAATATAGCGATGCTTTTCTTGCTAGATGTGGATACTCAAAAAATTAATACGGTCAAAATTTTTCAATCGTTTGAACCCTGTTATGTTGATACCCAGTTGAGCCCCATTCAAAGTATACTTACTACCCTTTCACATCATCTAAAACAACTCTTGTAATTCGAACCCCAAGCGTCATTTCTCTGGTAAATTCTTTAGTAGCTTATACATTCAGAGTGTATATTATGTTATATCGAGGGTCTCACGGCAACTTCCCACATCGTCATTTCGGCAACTTTTCAGCAGAGCCAAAAAACCATCTGCCAATGACTATGTTTACTAAGTAATTCAGTAAAATAAATCGTGAGATTTAGTATTATCTAACTTAGGTACCTAACTTATACTTAGTTAGGTCGATCCGCTGGGAGAAGACGCTTCGAATGGTTTGGCCAAAAATGACGATGTGGGAAGTTGCCGTGAGACCTCGATATATTAATCAAATCTCCAATTAAATTCTTTTTAATAGTAAAAATCCGCAATGAGTATCAGCTCTGCACCATCAGCAACCCAATAATTACACTTCATAAGCATAAAAATGAACAAGGGTAGGAAATAATAAAACTGCAATGCTTGCTATTCCCTGAGTGTTCTGACAGATTCGTATGCTATACGATAACAGTATAGTAATGTTATGATCAGATCTTGGTCGAAATCGGAAGAGAGTATTGGGCTCCATGGACATTCCAAGATATTTTGGTTCGAGTTCTGTTTTTATCTTTTTGATGGAAGCGGGTACGTAAATGTTACAAATTACATTATTCACGAGTGACACTAGTTTTTAACATGAATTAAGTAGATACATAATATGTATCTACTTAATTCATGTTGAAAACTAGTGTAATATATTATGTTAAAATTCAATGGACGGGATACCTATTGGTCATTTCAAGGAGAGTGTGTCTGTCAGCAGCATGTGGCCCAGCCATAGCCCTCCTCTTGCTGGGTCCCAGTGGAGCGGACGATGGATGAGGGAACGGATGGTGGGTGTTCTTATGGTGAACTTCCCTCAGAAGCTGGTGGAGTGAGTGTTCGAGGACGTGATCATGGTCGCTCTTCTGCCCCGCTTTCTTCTCCCCTTCGCCGGTCGAATGGCGCAACTTTATGATCAACTGGATCCCAGGGAAAGTCTGGACAAGAGGAAATTGACCAATACATCAATCATGAACCTAATAATAGGAAATTGGATGAAACTGTGGGAAGGTTGACTAAATTTGAAATACTTACGCTGGCCATAATTTGGTTCCCAACAACCATATGTGGGATGGGTGCGTGTAGCTGAACTGCCTCTTTGGCCAACTGATTGAACAGCTCTTTGCAGAAAAGGACGTTCTGAGCGGACTCAAGCCGTTGCTGCCAATGGACATCAGCACCGTATGTTGTCGCGTTGGAGTGTTGAAGATTGATGGAGGCAGAACAAAGATCCTCTTGATCTGGAAGAGACAAAATACCTACTTTGCCAATAACTGAGGAAGCATTTCTAGTCGTTTGTAATGGTCAGACAACATATAGTCGATTAAAAGGAAAGTACAGTTCAGAAACCAGCTGTGTTGAATCGTCCGGAAACCTTTAAATTCGACACGCAGGCATTGATCGTAGAAACGAATGATTAATTTTAATAGGCAGGAGTGAAAAATTGGGGTTTTCACACAAATTTGAATAAATATTTAATATTGATTCAATAAATTATTGTTCGCCTTAAGGAATTAAAGGTAGAACCGAAAAAACATCAACACGAGCTCCAACAGTATATATAGATTCAGTATATCCCAAACGTATTTGGTTCCAACATATTCTTGAACAGATCATGTACAACAAGCCGTAGGTAACTAGAGATCCCAACTAAACTTGTACTTTCGTGATTCTAGCTGATAAATCGATGAGAGTCGACCCTACCGATGAAAATTCTTTAAAACCAATCGGAATTGTTATTGATAGCTATTCTACTAGGAACGAAACTGATACAAACGATTTGTTAAATAGTACCTTTTTGGCAGAGCACTTCGATGTACGCAACTCCCTGGAGTTCACTGGGAACTGTGACACGGAGAGCTGAGGCAGGTTTGGGATTTGCACCAGGGGAAGGCGGAGGGCTACCTGACCTTTCCCCTTCGTCTTCTGCTTTTGTAACCTGAAAATGAAAGGAGTTCGATTTCTGTGAAGAATATTGAACTAGGGGACACGGTAGTGATTGGTGGTGTAGGTAAACACAATCTATGATCGCATCTACTATTTCTGGGCTGTAGCTTAGATTGAGTATACAATCATTTCAAAGTTGAAGACGTTTGGTGTAGGTCCTCTGACCAACCTAAGCGTAGGTAATTTCAAATCTTCGCTCATTAGGTCATGTTCATAACTGAAATATTTTAACCGTACATCGAACTCTTGGTACTGAAGCGAGATTGTCCTCTCAAAGCTATTGGTCAACAACATAAAAGTGGAGAAAGTTTGAATAGGTTATGAGCCTCAAATTGAAGAGCTTTTCTATACAGTTTGCGCCTATAGGGAGTTTAGTAATTATGTAAATTACCTCAAACATTCCTGTCTGAGCAAATTTAGATCCAGCAGTTCTATAGGAGAGATCCCCTATGATGGTGTTGGACACCTTTTTGAGACGCCAGTTTTGCCTCAAACGTAGAAGTTCGATGTGGAAATCGGGAACAGACCGGTTTCGAGCGGCTTCAGTCTGGCTGGCACGCAGACGCTCAGCTCCTGTCAGTAAAACTGATCCCGCGCCGGCCAAAGCCTGAAATGAGTAATAAACAGTGCTAAAATCATGAAATCTTTATAAGTAGATCATTTCAAATCTACATTTTGAGCAGTTGTAGGTTAGTAAGATCTCAGGGATGGAAGATACGTTGGGCATAAGTTGAGAATGACATTAGAACAGGTATCTTTTCAAATATAGTCATCACAACTGGTTCAGGATGCGAATTTTGAGGGTGATAGTGTGGCATTCCTTCTGTTTATGAGATCATCAATAACATTTACATATAAAACCGACAACATGAAATAATATAGTAGTAGAATGTTAACCTTCTTCCTTGCATAAACTTGGGTCATGGATCTGGCTTCCGTCTGTTCCTGGGAAATAGGGTCCAACACCAGGTATCTCTTTTCTTTAGCGATCGCGAGAACATCCGAAAGGACACTCACTTCGGTGTAAGCATTCCTAAACAAATTTAAAAAATACTCAGTCGTGCAGCATGTCTACAAGAGCGTATTTTCAAAGAAATAACTAGTTTTATGTAAAATGTCTCCATTCTACTGGTTTTATAACCAATTTTGTCTCCTTTTTTGCCGAATAACACCTCAGTTTATTGATTTTTGAACGCTGGACACGATGGTGACGTCAAAATTCCCGTTATTAGATTAGAGCAAACGAACCGTGAACTACATCTCAAGTAACAACCACGTTTTTAGCGAATTTCCGAAGAAAAATGAAGCTATTGTCCTCGGTATAAATTTGTTAAAACTCGAATTTCCGAAAAATGGTCATAACCAAATCCATTCTAGATCATCCCGAATTCACTGCCAAAAGACACCTAAAATCATATTTAAATATGTGTCATTTCAGGCGATAACTCTTGTTAGAATCGAGACATACAGTTCAAATTTGCACAAAAAATCTGCCATGGTAATCAAAAGGCTAAATTCGTAGATGAGCAGAATCGGCCACTCACAAGAGGGGTTTTGGGATGTAGAGGGGGGGGGGGCATAAATTCCTAAAATAAAACAGTGTGGCAAGTGACACCTAATTTTAAAGGTTTTTTTTTTACAAGATGGTGAAGTCAGAATTCCGATATCTTATTCCATTCTCAACTGGAGCACTTTGAAGATGGAGAAACGCTGTTGTCACTCGAGATGTTCTTTACGGTTCGCCATTCTGACTTCACCGTCGAGTTCAGCGTAAAAAAAAACCTTTAAAATGAGGTGTCACTTGTCAGACTGTTTCATTTTTGGTAATTCTTTCTCCCTTAAAACTCGCCAAAACCCCCCTTAGTGGCCCGATTCTGGCCATCTACTTTTGCCTTTCGATTGCCAAGACAGATTTTGTGTGCGAATTTGAACTTTTTATCTCAATTCTATTATACACATGCACATCCTATACATATGATTTTTGGTGTCTTTTGGCAGTGAATTCAGGATGGTCTGAAACGGATTTTGGTATACAATCTTTTCGAAATTCGAGTTTTAAAAATTAAGAACGATAGCTTCCTTTTCTTCGAAAATTTGCTAAATATAAAAACTTCTAGACCTGAAGATCTCAGTGCTGCTTTACATCAGAAATCTACGTGAGCTATAAGCAAAATGTCCAGCTTGAGGTAGATAATTTACTTACCTAAGTTTGTTCCGTACAGAATCCCAAGGCCATATAGAGGACTGATATGTGTCTTTGGGTGTACTGTCTTCTTCACCGCCAGCCTCACTTGCGGCTTCTGTTTCCTTCTTTAGCTCCTCATAACCGGTTTTGCTGAAATCAATCTTCTGCGCCAATTTGGCAAGGCTCTCCGACATGGTGAGGGGTCTGGAACGCACCAAAAGAAAATCATAGTCTGGGAACTGCCATTGAGTGCACCTGGTTATGTTGTACGAAGTTGGTAACAGCCGAATGTCAAATGTACCCACTACCTCCCCCCCACCCATCATAAAGTTCTCATTTGACTGGACTAGATTGCTGAGCTACTCAGAGTTATAATAATAATAATATGAGTGATGAGGAACTACATTTCTGACACAGCGCATGAGTAACAACTCTGGTACCTACTTACATTGTGATAGACTGCATACACAATCACGTATGTTACTGATAATAATCACAAGCGAGACAAGTTGCAGTTCCAATCCAGTACTTACGTTTGATACAACTCTTGTCCATCGTAAGTGATCTCCTGAATTTGGTTTTCCACCGGAGCTTCTATTGCTATGTTCACAGAATTCACTGAGAAAGCCATCTTGCAACCTAAAATTAAGCACAATGGACTTTCATTTAGCTATTCAAACCCCAATCTGCTAAGGGAACATGAATAATGAGCATAAATCACGAATAAGTGAGAAATAAACGGACACTTACCAGTATCTTCTGTCAAGAGTTTTGTTGTTCGCACGAGCTTTCCTGATCTTATTGGAAGGTACTGCCGGGCGGAGAAGTCTACTTTTTGTCCAATAATGAATTCTAACTTTTGTAATGATGTCAAATTCGCTTACGGCTCATTTCTTTAGACTTTCCTTAGCAAAAAATCTTAAAGGCTTACCACAAAGAAAAGGTATCCCACACGAATGTCGAAAACTGATTTTGTACTAACGTGGATACACCAGGTTAGTAGTATCCACACTGATAAACAAAGATAGAGAGCGCTGCGACGTCTTGTCGAACTCTCCTCTGAGTTACAAACTACACGAGCGCTAGCGTAGGCAAGAAGTTGATCTGTTGTAGGTACAGTAGAAGTTACTGGAAGTCGAATTAATGCAAAATTAAGCATTTTTGTTCACTTCTCTAAATTTAGGATGTTGACGATTTTATCTCAATATTTGGAGCTATGATCACACCATTTTACATGCATACAGTAGAAATATCTCGCTGGGTATTTCTACTGTATGATCTACCTCCCTAGCAAGGAATTTCTACTGTATAGAGGGTACGGAGAGAGGTTGTATCAATTCAGCACGAGGGTACTATTTTCCAAATTCCCAGAAGTGGGTAATATTTTCAATCAACGCTTTTTGTAGGAAAAAGAGTGACTGATTACAGGAGCTGTAGATGATGAACACAGCTTCGACAACACAACTAAGGAGGAAAATATTTAATATTTTTCAGGGTCAGTGAGAACGATATACTAAAAATAATAATTATTTTTAAGAACCTAAAAGGAGGACCCACCCTGGCTTTGATAATGTAAGTGATGAGCTTATTGAACAAGTTAATAAGCAAATAGCTAGCTAATCCACTGTTGTACCAGTTAATCAACGTTTTTCAACAGGTCTCTTCCCATCAATGTATAAAATATATTGTGGTTTTTGTACTGATCTAACCGATGTAGAGAACTATAGGCTAAGGAGTATTTGAAAAAATTGTCTATTTCCACTGATATATGAGTACACTGAGTGAGTATAACAGTGTACCTACTCATATTTCAGTAGAAATAGACGATTTTTTCAAATAGGTACTCTCGGTTTCCTAACATGGATTTTCACGATTTCGTTGTAAATGATTTAGTTCGTATCTAAGTATAGGTTCACATCTATGATACATCATAGACATGTCTAATATTGCCAAAATACTGAAAAGCAGCTAAAGTCTTGCTCTATTGTGCTGATTTAGAAATACTATTTGTTAAAATAGAAGTGAAACTGATGTACTAGAAAAACGTGTTGAAAATTAAGGATAATATATTTTGGGAGGTTAGAACTGGTTATAATGTGGGAATTTTATCGTATTGGCCGGGAATAAAATGTTAAAGTGCTCCCCTAAATGTCTTCCAAACATAAGTCTGGCAGGAGTCTCGTTTGGGGAGTCTCCAATATGCATACATGCTGCATGACTATAAGAGCGAATTTTCGAAGAAATAACTAGTTTGATGTAAAATGTCCCCATTTTACTGTTTAAGTAAGACATTTTGTCCCCATTTTTCGCCAAGTTACACCTCATTGAAAATTTGAAGCATTAATACGTTAACAAAATCTTCTAACGCAAGCAGGCCACCAACAGTTCTGAACGATTACAAATTACTTTGTCTTAGCTATAAAGTAGAGTTTAATAAAGCTACATAAAATATTCGAAGTCTTCGAAATTTGAAACATCACTGAGGTATTATTATTTAAAATATCCACAAACGCTGTTCAAGACTTATTATAGGGTAACGTAAAAAAAAAAAGAAATAACTACACAACAAAAACGATATTAATATATATTTAATTCTTAAAATTTATAATACAACTGTTCATCTTAAGTAATGCTAATGTTAATACTTTTCCTGAATTGCATAATTGTACATGTCGGATTATTCGTTGGCTGTTCAATATTAGGAGGTATCTCAGCCTCCAGATACACAGTAATAGGTCCTATTCCAATAGGAATTTTCATTTTCAAAACGAAATTGAAAGAAAGGACTATGCCGACTCTTTAATTCCAGCTCACACCTATATTACCAGTCTATGAGGAATCTCCATATCGAGTTATTCTACTTGTCTGAAAATTAGTACTAATTAAAATAGACCTGAAATGAATGTTGCGTAAAATTCCAGTCATTTACAATACCACTTCCGCAAAATTCTGACAAAACCTCTAGTGATAAGGGAGAAGTGTTACTACACTTCTCCCTTGTCACTAGAGGAGGAGGATAATATGAGGAGGATAGTGGAAGCACGGAGTGTTAGCAGTCTTGAGAAGGAAGATGGCGACATCCAGGTTCTCCAGTCGATGAGGGAACCGTGTTCTTCCTACCTTCACACTGGTACATGATGTCTGTATGTGCATCTATAACCAACATGTCAAATTGCATGCTTCGAGGTGTGTGAAGTAACACCTTGGAAACGATACGTCTACGATGCACCTACAACTCTACTATTTGCTGACAGCAGATCCTTAGTTGGTGAGCTGGACGAAAGAAAGGCTCCTTTACTCATCTCATCAACAAAGTTTCCAATTTGACATCGAACAGCTACCTGAGAGTCTACAAATACCTTGCAGTGTGAAGGTACCGACACAACATAGCTGTCGTGATATTAGTTTGCTATCAACTCGTGAATTCGGGTCCTTAGACTTGAACTCGTTGCAAATGACTTCATTCTTGCAAAACATACCCTTTAATGAAAGGGATGCCAATAGGTACTTGTTTCTGATACTCAATGTAGTCCTCGTCGAAGAAATTCAACAGGGTCAGCTCCTCAATCGTGATCCGGTCGTTGAAGAATTTCCACGATGCTAAGGCGTAAGCGATGATGCATAGCGGATTGGCCAACACCAGCTGGGTTCCAATGGCCCAGTAAAACCACCCTACGTAACTAGGGTGTCTAAACACACTGTAGACGCCAGTTGTAACCAAAACGTGGTGTTCAAATTTCTTCGATACGACTGTATGAGTGAACGACCTGGAGGCCGTCAGCATCGCAGTTTTCCTCAAGACTTCACCGCCAATGCACCATAGAAGACCGATAGCGGGTATGATACGAACGGTTTTCATATCTGGCCAGAAATACCTCTCGATGAAAAATTCTACCCAGCTGGTGACTGCAGCGATGTTGTAGTCGAAGCTGTGATCCAAAACGAAAGAGCTGATGGCCAGGGTATCAGGGTTACAGGCAGAGATAGCAACGAACTCTGAGAAGTGGAAGAAGGACAAAACACAGACGTAGCACCCGAAGATCGTGTAGGTTTCAGAAGCGAAAACCGCAGTGAACAAACCACACGCGAATATGGTCCCTAGCATGCAAGCCCGGACTGCCACTTGGTAGTCGAAGCCTCTTAAGATTACTCTTATGAGCAAGTTCATTGTTATATAATGGCCAATTAGAAGGACATAATTGAAATAGCTGGGAACACTTAGAAACTCATGTCCATACAGTACGTACACAACAGAATAAATGAAGATTGAAGAAGTGCCTAAGAGGAAGCACCAAACTGCTAACTTACCGGCGTAAATCATGTTTACCATTAGGCCAGTGGTGAATACTTGGAAGGATTTATACGGCAAATAAATCAGGAAGATGGAAATAACAGATGAAATCACTGATAACAGAAGACTGCTCAATTTCAATTTTAGCGCGGAGAAAATTTACCACAGTATGAAAAAGCCACTGTCGCAGAGTCTGAATATGTGTTAACAACGTTCATATTTATTAGGAAGACTAGAATGAGATCACTGAAGTCCAAACAAAGCCCACGGGCATCACCACACCATCTAAAACAATTATTGTGATAACCACACTACGCACAGCGTATCAACTTCAACTTCTGCTTATCACTTGATATACGTACATACGTCTAAACGGTACCATAAAACATCAGTGAGCCTCCCATTTTGGAATTGAAGTAGAGGAAGGGCGCAACTAATTCCTGAATTCCTGAAAACCACCATAAATAGAAATGAATTAATTCCTGAATTCTTCATTAGTTCTTGAGAACGTATGGTTAGAACAACAGAAACACACTGGACTAGGGATGGGATATCGATAAAAAAAAACGAGATTTTATAATCTGGATTGAAATTTGATAAAAATTTGTTGTAAAACATATTATTGGGTTAAAAACTAAGGTAAAATATTATTGATATTTTATTGAGATATTAAGATATTGTAATGAAAACAATAATTGTCTGAACAACAAACAATAATTGTCTGAATTATTCAGACCACCGTGAAAAAAACTCTAATATCGATATAAGGACACTGATATCAATATCGATACTTTCTTTCGATATCCGATCCCTACTGGACATTACACACAGAAGAGGTGTGATCAACGGCCTCAAACTGGAAAAGGATATAGTCTATTGACCTTGAGTTGATTACTGTTATCAATATCCAGTTCCTATGTTCGCCAGAAAACTGGTACACTTGAATGTTTACGTCGATTCAGAGTTCTTTTGTGGTTGTTTAGTTTAATTTATACGGGAAAATCATTTGTGAGCATTGGAGGTTCAAGAAATCCTTTTTCGACGAATTTCCCACGGCCTGCGTCGTTTAAATAAATCTATAATTTCGACCGGGAAAACGCACCAACCGGTTGTTTAAGGCCGTACGTCCAGGATTCGGTGGTGGGGACATTGCAGGGCGCTCGAGGAAGCGAACTGTGGAATGACTTCGTGTATTTCTGGAGTGGCCTCTTCTCACTTGTTGAATTGACTTCGACGAGAGCGATCCTGGTCGTCCCATTACATCAAGAATCTCGTAGCTTGCTGACTTGAATTCAACAATGTCTGAAATAAAAAGTGTGAGTAGCTTAATATTTTCTGCTGAAACTTGACAAAATTGTTTCACTTAACGACCTAAAGCTGAACATATTTACTTGATCGATTGAATTGCTCTTCTTCTACTATCACAGCATTAACATTATTAGGCACCAGCTTCGATATGTATATCTCCTGATGTAGGGTGAATTCAGGATAAATCAACTCGCTAACAGGATAAATCAAATCCTTTCAGGATAAATGACAGGATAAAACACTTGTTTAGTTTTCTACCAGATAGGTAGAATACTGACTTGAATTCAACAATGTCTCTGTTCGATTAGTTAATCGAAAACTATGTAGGTAACTATAATTTACTTGAACAGTAAAATAGCCAACTACCTGACTAGCGGAATGCACAAGTGTGATCTGGTGGACTTCTTTAAACTCTCCTAGGGCTTCTCAATGTTTCAAAAACGATCTGTGTACTTTTGGTGTCGATGTCGCTCGTCGAATAGTTGTTCATAAAATTGTGTTGCTTCAGTCGAAATCGTAGTAAGTTAAATAAGTCGTTCTAGTACCCCTATACAGTCGTCCCTTGTTTTATGCGAATTCATTGTAGGTATGCGACCGTGATTTATACGAAGTCAAATTGTTTGACAGCCGGCGACGGAAGGTCTGTATTTCTCAGTAGCTAAGTACACCTTCAACATTGAGTAGACTTCGGCGCAGCTTTGCTTTTCACAGAATGGTTTCGCGATTATTATATCCCAAGTGTCAAGGAATGCCTGAAAATAAAAAAAATTGACATTTTAAGTCCTTTTCCTGATAGACAACTCTCCAGGTCACCCTGAAAGTTTTACAACAATCGATTCCAACGTAAAAGTTTTGTCCCTTCCTCCAAACACAATATCACTCATTCAACCGATGGACCAAGGCATTATCGCAACTATCAACTTATACTACACGCGAAGATCTTTTGAAAGAATTTGCAGCGCTATGGACGCAATCCACAAACATCAGTAGCTGCATGTCGGAAAGATTTCAACATGCTTCAGTGTGTGAAAGACATCAGAGAATCTGCTAAAGAAATCCACAGTTACACACTTAAGGGTTGCTGGAAGAAACTGTTTCACTGGTTGACATGGACGATCCTCCTGTTACAGTTCAGGAACATGGCTTTACCAGTGATGGCTTTACGAACTTGACTTGTGAGGAGGTGATGAATTATTGCATTACAGCCTTGAGGTTCATGAAGCTGTTTGTTGGTCAGGTGGAACTTCTTCTCCAACAGCTAGACCAGCCGTGACTGAAGTAACGCTGCAAGTTCTTCCTCATCAAGCCCCTCGTCAATTGATTCAATCAACTCTGTCATCACCTCCTCACTAGTCACGTTGGTAAAGCCATCACCATCGATAGCGTGGGCGACGCTGTCAATTTTGTCCAGCTGTTATTTGTCCACAATTAGGTATTGCTCGATAAAAAAGATGAATTGGTTAAAATGGGTAGAGTCTGAAGAGGCTAAGCAGTAAAAATTACGTCCTTTTTCAAGAAGTCAGAAAGTAATTAGTGAACAATTTAAATGTATTCATAAGGTTTTTACTAAATAATATAAATATTAATTCATCCTTTTTGCGCTTTGTATGTACGTATCCCCTCTTATCACACTATAATGTAGCTTTAATATATGCGAGGTTTTTCAGGTCCGTAACCCACGCATAATACTAGGGCCGACTGTATTTTTATTTCCCACTATTCAGTTGTCATTCGGTTGGATGAGCAACTATGGTTGACCCATTATGAGTATTTCTTGAATATAGTGGTGGGAAATTCTAGTACGCACCCACGTTACTAGACAAAAAACTTCTTTACCATTTCCGTGTGCATAATAATTATGCACAACTGCATAGAGGGAATATCATTTTCTAATTAATAGTGAATATGATTTTGACATTGATTTATTATATCTAATTATAATAATAACAATATCTTATCTGGGGATAATTCTTTTCGTTGGAGGTCATGCAAAAAGTTTGCGACACGGAAAAAAAGTAACGCGATAATAATAAACAGCAATGGGCAATTATACCGGCAATTCTATGCTATTCACTCTACGAAAGACTTTTGAAAGTCTTTATAAAAACTCTTTTAAAAGTCTTAAATATGCAGAATAGACCCTGGATCTGCTGAGTGGCTCCTACAGCTAACATTTATGGTATTCACTCTATGAAGTTGTAAAATGGTATGTAGCCAACTCAGGACTGACACTTTGAGCAGAGTGGGCCCTGGACCAACAGAGTGGCTCCTACAGCTAATTTCGATGCTATTCACTCTATGAAGTTGTGAAATTGTATGTTGCCACCTTAGGACTGACAATTTAAGAAGAATAGGCTTTGGATCACCTGAGGGGATCCTGAAGCTAATTTCTATGCTATTCACAGTATGAAGCCGTAATTTGGTCTGTAGCCTCCTTTGGACTTGCACTTTAAGCACAATAGGCCTTGGATCAGCTGAGTGGCTCCTACAGCTAATTTCGATGCTATTCACTCTATGAAGCTGTAATTTGGTCTGTAGCCTCCTTTGGACTTGCACTTTAAGCAGAATAGGCCCTGGATCGGCTGAGTGGCTCCTACAGCTAATACCTATCTATGGTATTCACTCTATGAAGCTGTAGTTTGGCCTGTAGCCTCCTTAGGACGCAAATTAAGCGGAATAGTTCTAGGACCAGCTGAGGGGCTCCTACACCTAATTTCTAAAAATCTACTGTGTGGGGAAATCTGGGACACCTGTTCTTAGGAAGTAAATATCTCGGTATAAATGATATAAAGTATAAATATTGTGCTACACGATATTAAATAATCAATACGTATCCTGTGGGGGAACAACAACTAAAATAGGGCGTGTAATTTATTTACAACGTAATGGGGATTAGTGCCTCTTTGCCCTAATTTTCTACTCTCTTATATTGTGGCTAAATTAAAAAACGGCATTTTGAGTTGAAAATGAGAAACCAGAAATGTTGACAGATGCAAGTTCTCCTCTATTCCTCTATTCCTGATAACAAATTGCATTAAATTACAAAATCACTCAACCTGTGTTTTTTTTTTTAGAATTACTACATACGGGGAAACATTCATACCTAATTTATAAACATTCATTTTGGATCGGAAGAAAGTGGAAATTATTTCGATATCAATCGATTTGTTTTAGATCCGACATTATTGTTAACCGATTGTCTCGTCTATCTTGACCTCTTATGATCCTCATATCTCGGTCGCACGTAAGACTGCTGTTCAATCTCCATAGGATTATTCCCACTGTGGACGCTGTACCGACGCTCGTTAGTTCTGCAGTTCGAATAGCATTTTAACGATCTGAAAAAAAAAAAAAAGAAAAGTTACTTGCTATTTAAGATGTTGAAATTACTAGAGAACAAGGAATTTGTCAAGGTCAGGGGTGACTGGTAGAGGAAAATAATTATCGCATGCAGAATATCACGGTAGAAGGATGCAATTTTGTGTAAAAGCGGTTGAACAGTAATCGGGGGGATACCTCCGCGGAAGACATGAATCGTTTTTCGAGGTAATCGATGATCAATAATAAACCACTTATCTATCCAAGGTTCTATCATAGTAATTCATAATAATAATGCAGTGAATAAATTCATAGAAGTCAGCCCTTTGGGGGGTTTTCTTTGGCTCTAACCGTTGCTGCTACACTCGAAATGCTATTACGACGGCAACTTCTCATGATCATCTCGTATGATTATTAGTTATGGAGTGTTATCTGTTTATGTACAATAACGGCACATATAAGAAAGCTCCTCTACTCCCTACTCACTGTGTGGAGTTGTTCACTTACACTTTTTCTCATTATGTTATTAATTTTTTTTTAATTTGGCATTAGTTCATAACCTTACAGCTATCATTTTATAAAAGTTGCAAATCTTAATAAGTGACCTACTTATTAACAGTTACCTACATCATAACATATTTTACTCAATAAATCAAATCTTGCAATGAATGACGATGAATAACTTAAAAATCATAGAATTCCGATCCTTCAGCTCATAACATGTCTGAATAATTATTGAGTGGGTTTTATGTGATATTTGTGAGGCTGTTGAGCAATTGACACTTCTCATCAGCATAGCCCGGGCAAACAAGAACAATATGCTCCCACAAAGTTCACAGGCATTATCACTAACTCGCCCTATTTTCAGTAGGTAGATCTTGCAAATACCAACGTAGGGTAAAAATAAAATTTATTTATTTATTTAATAAAATTTATTTAATAAAATAAAAACGTTTTTAATATACCACGTTTTTGAAACGGCCTAAAAATTATTAAATAATTTTTCATGGCTCTTCTACAGTTTTGAGGGAGGATCGTTAGTGGCTATGGATATCTTTGGAATACTTGGAGAGAAAAACCAGCCAGTAAATAATACCAGTAGACAATCCGAATGAATTCGCAGCTAATTTCAGTGAATTGGAAATGGGATTTACTGCAATTTAATTCCTTATCTCTCATAGATTGCCCTCCCCTTTCACTCAAATTAGCTGTGAATTCATTCTGATTGTCTTCTTGTGTTATTTACTGGCTGCGCCCCCACGTTTTTCTCTCCAAGTATTCCAAATATATCGATAGCCTTCCATTCAATTATTTGCAGGGTACCAAACTATATTTAAAATTTCAAGTCTCTAGCCCATCAAGAAAATCTAATTTGTAGAAATAGGTATTGTTTAAACAATATTACTGACAAGAAACCGAGTGAATATTGCATTGTCTTCCGTCTACGACCCATGTTTATCGGGAAGCTAGTTTAAACTCGATTGAAAGATTCCACCTGGACAGACAGACACGATGCGGAGCTAATATAAACGTTGTAAAATCCTTCAGTTTTCCTCCAATTTACTCAATGACTTCGGGACTAGGACTGATGGAAATATGAAATAGAAATATACCTTTGCCATTGTTCTCGGAATTGCGCCTTGAGCACAGTTTTCACATCTGTATGGGGCAATCTTACCCCAGATCCACTCTTGAAGAACCAATCAGCGATTTCATTCATTTTTATTCCAATGTGGGATTTTACACCAATTCAAGGTTGTTAGAGACGTACCAACAAATCGGTGGCGTCATGAAGATTTGGTACTAGTTTTAGTGATTAGTACTAGTATTAGGAGTTTCGTATTGCACTTACGCAGTTATTAGTCAACATCTCTTTTCCGAAATTCGTTCATTCGTTCCTTCTATGCTTGACGCTTGGAGACCTCTCATTTTAGTTTATTACCTATCTTTGATAATGAACCTTTGGAATCGACCAAGAAAAATGCCAAACACTCATCAGAAACGAATGAGAACTCAGGAAACTGGTGTTGAGCATCTACACTGCATGCAGATACATCAGTACATGGATACGTTTCATTTTCTCCCTGTAAAATAGGCCTATTCCGCTTAAAGTGCGTCCTAAGGGGGCTACATGCCAAAATACAGCTTCATAGAGTGAATAGCATAGATATTAGCATTAGGAGCCACTCAGCTGATCCTCAGCTTGGGCAGCGTCATGACCCCCAGCGGTAAGACATATCCATGTCAGTTCAGTATACAATATCCCTGTTCAGTAAACAATATCCCTGTGAGTGCCATGAATGTACAAAATAATAACGATCTCCGAATGAAGAGGCCTCAGTCGGTAACTAGCTCAGTGATGGTCTATAATAATTATACATCAATTATTGATGTATATAAATGATGAATGAAATTTTTATATCAATGAATTAAACCGTTTGAATTTGATTCAGAGAATTCTTTAAGACTATACGTAGAGTCTAACGACCAGTCGTTCGTTCAAAGGTTGAGCCGACAAAAAATCATCTAGATGGGCGTGAATCAAACGGATGTTCCATCAAACAACACATGGTTTTGTGATACAGAATTTCTTGTTCTGAGATACTTATCGTGTCTACCAAATATGTTTACAAAGTAAAAACTCCAGAATTATTTAGATGAAAATAAATTTAAAATAATTTATAATTTATTTATGATTTTACCCATGATTTATATAAATTATTATTATTAGGTCCCCCGAAATTTAGTTGGGAAAAAGTGAGAGACCACTCTTGAGCTAGTTACAGATGACGACCATCTGGTCACCTTCTCGAACGAGCACACAATATTTTAGCCCATTCCTCCGATTCTTTCGTGTAGTTATGGAACTCACTAGGATTTTGTATACAGAACAGAGATATAGACAGAAGGGTAATCTATTCAGCAGATCATAAACCGTTGTTGATAAATTTGCAGCGTTTTCCTATTTTTTGGCCTGAGACGTCATTGTTTCAGGCAATGGTTGTGTTTTGGGTCGTTGATTTAACAATAAAATGAAGAAATCTTCTTCAGTAGCAGTTGTAGCTTTGTGAACAAAACTCTAAACTTTGGTCAACTTTTCAAAGTAAGATACCAAATACGAGTAGTTTCAGTCTTGAAGGGAATTTCAAGAAAAAATCTCCTATATGCATTTCCTTATATCTTTCTGACATTCCAAAAAGAAGGTAAGAATAATTAGTATCTGATAACGGGAAACTCTTTCTATATCAGGAAAACCTTCTCATTATTATACTTGCAGATGGCCAATTAACATCGATATAAGTTATGTAAAGATATAGGTAATGCCTATCCTGTTGTTCATGATATGGCGTGAGCCCTCAGCCGGCAGTCTCCGTGTCCCCCTGGCTAAGATCAGTTGTCTGTTCATTTACACTCTGAAACTTGTTTTGTAAATGAAAAAAAAAAAAAAATGAAAAAAAACCCTTTCTCGAGAACCCAAAAGTTATTTGGCGCAGTCATTCGAGACTTTTGGAAGTCAAGAAATTCGAGGAAAATCGTCATTTTGTAACTGCAAGAGCCCACAACAATCTACGCATCCCATGAACTATCAAAGCCGCACACCGGTACTCCTCACAAGACTCCGCGCAATGACAACTCGTTCATCTGCCCTCTTGTGAGTAAAATTCAATTCAGCAATTGAATGAAATTTCCTTTTGAGAACCCCATCGACCCACCAAATTCAAATTTTCAAAGGCCACATCCTCAATGACCCCCTAGTTTCCAAAATAAAACGTCTCAAGATCGGTAGAGCCAAATATAAAACCCAAAAGTAGCAATGATGAAGAATGCATTCCAGCTCCCCTGGCAGCGGAGCAACAAGTTGTTGTTGCTGCTCGCGCTCTCTGATGGGTCAAGAACTTTATGTGCTACTTTCCCCTGGTAAAAATTGAATAAAATATAAGAGTAAACCCTTGTTTATATCTCATAATGAGTTTGCAGAGAAACCCTAGATCTTAAGCGATTTCAATTTCAATTTAAATTCTAATCACCAACTAGATAGAGAAATTGTATTGAAAGAGTTTGGAATCAATTAACATCCAGCAGTCTTGGTGTCCCCCTGGGTAAAATCAGAGCAATTTTGTTCACTTACACTTTCATACAGTACTGTAAAATGTGTATAACGTGAATAATTGTTCCGTGTAATTTTTATACCGTTTCATTGCTATTGCACACATAATTGCGGGATTTTAGTTCAAATACAACATACATTTTGAACTATCAAATAATATTTGTATTATTTGATGTACTATTATTTTGATCTAATTGTTGCTAAATTGTGATTAGCCAATTTTTACTGATTGTACGCCAATTTTCATTCTCAGGGGCCAACTCAGCTTAGGCAGAGTATTTATAACGTCTGCGCGAGCCCTCAGCCGGCATTGTTCACTCTGTAACTTGAGTAGTTAATGAATTCAAAGTTTTTTAAAAACCCTTTCGTGAAAATTCGAAAGTTATTTTACATGCACTTGCTGTCTTACGTAAATTATTAACGCTGGAAGTATCATCTCAAACACCCTTCGTTATCTGGTGGTTTAAAAATGACTCTTCCTATAAAGCCCGACAAACTCACGTTGTTGGAGCTAATACGAGAATGGAAACTCCGGTTTGCATTGTTGCACTTTTCAGGGTCGACGAGGGGCTCTATTAAAGTCGCTGTTCTGTGGGCGTACTGATGCCGGTCGTTGCGCAATTCTTGTAAATTGCTGAGAGGCAGCGTAGTTTAATGAATAGGTTTGGGTTAAGGGTTGCTCGGTGTTGTATCAAAACTGGGTTTTGTAGCTTCACAATCCATCAGCGTTCATAAGCGCCATAGGTGAATACTTGTTAGTGTAAATCGAACAAGCAGTAGATGAAAGTAGAAAATACAATGTTTGAAGGTTTAATTTTCACTTTAACGAAAAATGCACGGTGAAATGATACATGATTCATTTTTAAACTAAAACAATATTAACCTGCGATGATTGGGAACATTGTATAAGAAAGCCAGTGAATCACGTTCATAAATTTTTTGAACGTGATTCACTGGCTTTCTTATTCAAGTTTAATTTGATTGCTTGGGAGGCAAATCGTCATTCTCTTACAAAACCTTGATGTAGAAATTATCTTCATAGTTTCTTCATTCCATCAATTCGTTGGCGAATTTCGACCGTTTTCCTCGTACCTACATCTCTCACCATTTGTAGGCATACAGTAACCTCTTTTTTTTTTCTCTTCTTCCCACGGAAGATACAAATGTTCGAATTTTCTCGAAAAACTCGCAATTGGTGTCGGGTTCTCTTTCCAACCTAATGGACGAGACCCTGTGATTCCTTTTACCTGCCTCATTAACATTTTCCAACTCCGCGGCCTTTTGTTGGTTCGGGGTCCGACTCCTTGCCTTGTAAACGATGACGTGGCTTTAGGTCATTATTGAACCCAAAGTGCCTCCTGTTTCGGGTTTCAACCGTTTCCCACTGAGACAGCCGGTTTCCAGATCTTAAAATTAGTCTGTGAAGTGGTCGGTCGGGTCTATTTCGATCCGGTCTTGAAAAGTCGTTGAGATTGAGTTGTGCGAAAAAAGAGGAGATACCGCGAGGAAATAGGTCTCCATTTTAACCCGGTCACATCTGCATTCGCCTTTACCGTATACCTCAACTACTCTGAAAAAAATGTGCAGATTAGTATTTTTTTTCGCCCCCTATATTAATTCGAAAGTTGGATTTGGTTCCCTCTTCCCAAACGCGGATTCAGGATTTTCATGAGGGGGGAGGGAGAAAGCAGATTCTTAAGCACGGGTGGTTTTTTAAAGCCAGTTTTACCCCAAAAAACATTAGAATATTGTGGGGGGGGGGGGGGGGTGGTGTTGCTCCCTCCTCCCCCATCAAATCGGCTCAAAGTTGTCCCCCTCCTCCCTACTTTTTAACCCATAATTGCGGGATTTTTGTTCAAAATTGGAATGAGCTATATCTAGAGTTCGCATTGACCAGTACTCGCAAATCACATTTAGATTTTATGCAATTCATTTGTCGTCGGATTTTGATCAGCCAAACGAGGACGGGCGTTTTATTGAAGCCGCCGCGTTGCCCTTGAGAGTCTCTTGGCCTTGAAATGAGCATCGCTTTTCTTTTAGTCGCAGAAATAAATAAAAGTTTTATCGTATCTACACAACTGTCTTAATAGTTTCAGGAGATGCGCCAAAATTCAAAATTTTTAAAAGAACGTATTATTTCTTCAGTGGCTTCAAATTTTGAATATATCCCTAAAGATAATCGATAAAATTAATTTAAAATGTATAACGTAAATTTAAAATGTATAACGTATTCCGATTAGGGACAAGCAGTGAAAAACGAGAAATCGCTACTAAAAATCTTGATTTTGGAGGAGAAGCCGTTCACTTCTTTATCGTGATGAGATCCTGCGGTCCGTATGTAAATATGACGGCTTGAGACCATGTATACATGACCTATCACTCTTGAGACAGATGGATGATAGGCACATCGTTGATCCATACCCATGTGCTCAATTCAACTCCTCCACACGTATTCGTTTGATAGGAAACATTTCATGTAGGTACTCCAGTTGTTTCTCAGGAGGGTTGAAGGCCTAATTCCGAAGTTTAATTTTAGCCTCAACTGATGGGGCTCCAGGAGCCGGTTAAACGTCAAAACACGACCTACTGCCGACTCGGAAAGTGAAACTCGGGCGAAAAAAAGTGTAATCGTTCGTGAGATAATAGCCCGTTGATGTTTTATATTGTGTAACGAAGTATCAGCCTGCAAAGACAGCTAAACGACAAAGCCATGACGGGATATTCGAGCTGACAGTCACTTTGTTTATTTTCTCTTCTCATAACGTCAATTGAAATTCAGTCAAGGCGATGCCTGTAAATAGTGGTCGGCTTCTATTTACAACTATGGAAATTGGGTACCTCCACCTGATGTTGGTTTAGAATCGAAACCTGAAATATACAGCAGTTTCTGGAAAAAGTCATCCAAAATCCTGGAATATTCCAACCTTCCTGGAATTATTTAACCTTCAATTTGGTATTTTCCTGTTCCTTTGAACACGAGCCTCCTGGTGAAATGCTAATCCTAATGAATTCAATAAATTTCTCAGTCCATTCGTTGTTTGGTCACTCGTGGAAGGATCAAATTCGTGGTAGATCGGAACCGGGCTAGGAAAACTCCTTCAAGATGAGGCAATTAGAAGTAGACGAGCGAAGATGTTGACTGGTTGCAACCGAATAATTATAGTTCGTTGCGTGATGGATTTACCTAAATGCACCTTGGAGGTAGCAATTTTTGTCATCTGAAGGCCAGTATTGATCTAAGAAATGCCATAATGGTTGTTGACCCGTCGATTGGCAATGTACCTCCTAATGATGAACAAACTTGACGACTGCATAACTTAGCCCATTCTTGTTAGTTCCTTCTTAGTTGTTCCGACTACTAGGTACATAGCAGTTACTATTTGGGATGTGTTGACTCTTTGGAGAAACTAGACTCTGACTTGCTGTCGTCGTAGGGTTTTCGATTCGTACGGGCAAAAATATTTGCGGGGACATGGAAATGATTCGTTTGTCGGCTTGGGGTGTCGAATCGCTGATCGGAGACGCGGAATCAACGATAAAAAAGGTATTACATCTCTTGGGTTGCCATTTCCTTATCTGGTAAGAACGATTTAGATAGGTAGTTCTATAATATCTTATCGGCGTGTAGCAGTTCTTCAATGATTTAGTAAATGTCATTTAGTGAAGATGGTCGACGAAGTGGGGGAAGTGCTTGGTATAAGTGGTGGTCATGACAGGAAATTGATGTTCCGCATGTATTAAACTCACGCCAAATGTGAGCCTAATCAGACTTGTCATTCATGACATAGGTGTTTTTGGAAACACGTTAGTTACTATGGGACACAAAATACGTAACCCAAGGGCACGCGAAACGATTTAACGCTGCATAGGTACTACTGTACCACCAGCAAAGTTCTACATCGATGAATCTAACCACCTTCGTTCTCTCAGTTGTTTCAAGTTCTGATGTTGATTGAAACGTATCAGAGTGGCCAAAATTAAAAACGGGAAGGGGTTTTACAATCACGATTTCTTGATTTAAATCTACTCGCCTCGCGGTTGTACGATTTATGGGCTTCCTTTTATAAAGTCTCATAAAAGGTTCTGGGTGTGACCTTTACGGAATATAATAGCAGCGTTCACTGCTCACAAGTTATCGTCGAGTGACTAACTATGATTCGAAGTAAACAGATAATAAGGAAGACCCGTAGATCGCCGGCCGGTCTGAGAAAAATGTGTGGAGGGTGCGCGAAGGTTGACGCCAACATAATTTTCAAAAATCCCATGGCTGAATGCTAATCCACTGTCTCCTCTCATGAGTTGTGATCATATTTTCTTCGCTGTTCTTTGTCGTTTTCTTCGGATCGGTCTTATGAATCAGAATTATTTGCCAATAGAAGTTGTTAATTATTGGGAACTCAAAGGATCGTGGTGCGGATCGGGATGCAGAGCGTGATCTTGAGCACTATAAGGTGAATAGGTTGTACCGGCCGTATACTCTTACATGATGGGTGGTAGGAACATAATAAATGAGCATTAATTATTGTTAAAACTAATTGAACGGCTGCTATATATTACCTATATATGGCAGCCGTTCTACCAGTTTTAACAATAATGAAAGCTCATTTATTTCTCTGTGACATTACTATAATTACGAGTATTATACCTGAAATATAATAAATTTTTAGCGAATTTTCGAAGAAAAGGAAGCTATTGCTCTCGGTCCCAAATCCATTTCAGACCATCCTGAATTCACTACCTACCAAAAACATATATTTCAGCAACCTTTTATCTCAATTCTATCAAAAGATAATATCTGACGGACTCCGTCATGTCTATCAAGACGGACTCCGAATTTTCCATACCAGTTTCAGTATTTTCCAAACCAAATTAAGAACTGTCCAAACCAAATGGAGAATTTCCTATACGAAATTCGGAATTTTCCAAAACAATTTCAGAACTTCCCATTTCAAACTCAGAAGTAATAAATTTTCTCAAACGTAGTATCTTGACAATATTTTCAATTGGAAGAAGGCTTTAATGAACCTGTTGATTGTAAATAAAAATAAACTCTGGTCTTCAAAACAGTATTGCAAGAGTAAACACAAATAATTTAGATGAGGAATTAGGATTAAATTTTGATTCTGTTTACCTGATAAATCAGTATATTTCTTAGTTTCGCCCGGGTAAATCTGAAGATGAACCAGTTATTAAATGTGAATTCTGACAGTGACCGTGAACAGGTTGATGATCCCGTTTCATCTCCAACGCTTAGGCCCTCTGTTGAAGACGTTATCTGTTTTCCTAGACGTAGACCATCGAGGAGTGTACAGAAGTCACACCCATGTTACGCGATGTCGTTGAGAAGTTTACAGGGCGTACTAATCGCAGTTTGATACGTAGACTACATTATCTACCTACTGGGTTTTCATCCCAAGCGAATATTTCACAATTGAGATGAATAATATCCGGGTGGATGAGGGAATGTAGACAGAGTCAGGTTTAGTGCAATGATAGAGAGTGGACACGGCCTTGATGCACCGGTCCTTGATGCCCGATCGAAACACCGCCCGGCTTCGCGGCCTGGGAGCATGCGATTCGTGCAAGGTCAGAACTATTACCCATCCAAGTTCCAACTTGCCCCCTCCTGTGTTTTTCCACTTTGGTTCTCGCCGCAAATGCGGATGCCGGTCAGGTTTAAAATTAGACGGACTTGCACTTGTAGGGAAGGAAATAGATGTCTTCCAGTCAGTGGGTGAGTTTAGAAGCTCCATCCGACTTGTAACGAAATCAGCCTGGATTTCAAAGCCTACAATGGGCCATTGTCTGAAGATGAAGACTCGTAATAGCTCCCAATGTAGAGCAAAAGAGGCATTTTCATTGTCTCCAGATCCAGCTTATAGATAGTGAAATGGATTTGCTCCGATAAGAACCACATTATATTTTGCATCAAATTGCCTTTTATGGTAGTTTGGCCCCTTTCAGAGCTTTATAGGTAATCGAATGGACTGATTTATCTGTGCTATAGGTGCTATAAAGAAATGCAGACATCCCTGTCTATAAAATTGATAGGTACATGGATTTAATAATTGGATTGTACGGTTGCACAGACTAGTTAACAATCATTGAGCTTGCTCAATCCTTCAAATAACTAATAGGATGAATAGGGGTTTCAAAAGTAGCGGCTTCTAGGCGCGCTAAACGAGTTTATATTCGTATCTTTCAACTTTTCCATTTCAATGCCTATCCTAATGGGCCTACGATACCACCGATTACTGATTTCGAGTGAGAAATAACCATTAGGAAGGCGCAAATATGTTTATAGGAATAATGGCTGTCGATAATGATACTTTGTTTGCATGAGATTGTCGTAGATGTATAAGAATACAAAAACTCGTCTCTATTGTCAATACTCACACAAAAACTCAACGAATTCATCATAACGGTAATAAGTCCGTAACTTCCGGGATAATTCAACCTGCCAACTCATATGACCAAACTAACTGAATTTCGTTTTCCTTATCAAATATGAGCAATATAATCATCCATAAATGTAATTACTTCGATTACATGTTGATAGTTTTATAAGTGCACACAGCACACATTCTATTCATCATACTTCATTTTTTGCGTCGCAGTGATTCATGCCATAGACTAACTACCTTCCTTCGTTACTTCAGCCTTCATTCGTTTTTCAACATTAAATGATGATACGTTTGTGTCGGACAAACTCTGTCGACCTCACTAGTTTTTTGTTAGGCTCACCAGTTTCTCATCAGAATTACTGATAAAGTCGACGTAGTTAGTTGCAAAACACATGAGTCACGACAAGTCACAATTATAAATTCAAATGTTTTGATTGAAGGGGTAGACTAGGTTCCTACATAATAATAATTATTATTTATGCTGAAGTGGAGGGTGGTACATATAACCAATGTGCATTATACTTAGGTTATAATATATTATATTGCTAAATGAAGATACTGATCATCGGCTCACTTTCCGTTCCGTGTGTAATTCTCTGTATGGATTTTTCCGTTTTGTCCTGGTTATTTCGGCATTTTAGACCTTTATTTCGGCAATTGATCGTTAGTTGTTTTCAAAATGATGCATTTCGTACGAGTTACTGATCTTACAACCGTCATAGTGGTACATACAGAAGGCACTGATGCATTGAGTAGGTACTTCCATAGAATAGAAATGAAATACTGGGATCGAAGGCATTGAGTAGGTAGTTCCACAGAGTAGAAATGAAATATTGGAGTTTATTGCAACAGAGTCCAGTTTTAATTTTAAAACTGCGGCCTATTGCAATGAACTTCCATATTTCATTTCTACTCTATGGAAGTACCTACTCAATGCCTTCGATACCCATATTTAATTTCTACTCTATGGAAGTACCTACTCAATGCCTCAGTGCCTTTTGTATGAATCAGTATCACGATGACGGTTGCAACTTCATAATGAAGTCTTCATTTACTTCATTCATCTCGTACGAAACGCTTCATTTTGAAAACAACATTCAATGTTGTAAGGACGCTTATGAACATTGGAGCGATATCAAATGTTTATAAATACCTACTCTTACCGTAGTATATATTTGTATTTGTTGGGAATTGATCTACAGGAATACGGAAATCTGTCACGATGTGGCGCTCTGGGAACTGATAACAATTACAGCCACTCAACAGATAGTCCTTACGGCTTGTTGTTTTAATAGGCCAGAACAAACTATCCTAAAGTGCGGTGATTAAGCAGTAGCAGAACGAAGGGAAATAGGCGACACGCATAAGCTATTATCCGGTGAGTGACAATATAAGATGCACCGCGAGAAAATGCAAGGCAAATTATGCGTCCGACCTTCGGCGATGTGCTTGAGAGATATTTTATCGCCTGAATGTCAACTGCATTCGTTATGTATGAGGCGTAATCGCGACCTACCGACCGTCTTATAAGAAAAAAAAAAAAACTATCTCGTATTCCACACTATTTTTGTAACGATGACTTTATAAATGAATCCAGTCACGTAATTTGGGTCCCTTGATGTCCTTTCTGCGTCACACAAAATGTTGACATCTCCTTCTTAGTAAACAGCATGGATAGGATCTAATATTCTCAATTATTGCTACCTCGTATCTTTCCGAGACATTGTTTCGTAGCTTCTAACAAAGTTTTGACGTAGCTTCCAAATCCCAAATTTGGTATCTTCAGAAAAAAGAGACAAAACGCGCAATTTTGATGCTCTTCCCAGATTCCTTGAGTAGTTTGAAACATTCAAGGGTTTCGCAGTTCTGTATTGCGCATTCATTGATGTATTCCACATGGTTCGCTGCGTACGTTCATTTCTTAGTGTGTTTTCCAAACCCTTTACCTAAATAAGTATGCTCTGGGTTGATAAACAATAATTGTTTATCAAATAAACAATAATTGTTTATCAAAATTATTTTTGAGGGATTCAATTGAGATCATTCAAGTTTTATAAAATCAAGAAAAAATCCTTTATCCAAATGATGGATTCGTGCCCTTTGGTATGATAGTGGACCTGTTCTTTCTGTTTGAAACGTTCAGGTGTTTATTCAGGAACAACTCATCCCAGTATAATTTGTACATCGTTTGAACCTTTTCGAAGAACCAAGTTTTCTCTTCAAGTATCTTTATCCAAATCTTATTATATTTTCCAGATTATCAATCGGGCCAAAGAAGCCTTCGAGAGCGGGCGAACTCGGCCTTATGAGTTCAGGAAGAAGCAACTCACACAGTTGAAGAAGATGATGGAGGAGAACGGAGACAAAATTGCTGAAGCTCTCTACGCCGATTTCAAGAAAGTAAATTCCATGAACTTGATTTTCTCATAAGTTTTATGTTTTTAGAGTCATCTTGGTGATTCTTGGTGATGTTATTGGTGTCTACCTGGTACGACACGCGCAAAATCTTGAATTGCGCTTGGGCTGAACACAAATAAACAATTACCAATTTTAGCGAATTTTGGAAGAAAAGGAAGCTAGTGTATCCAAAATGTTTAAAACTCGAATTTCCGAAAAATGTTTATACCAAAATCCGTTTCAAACCATCCTGAATTCACTCATCCAAAAGACACCAAAAATCATATGTATTTGTCATTCCAGACGATCACTCTCGATAGAATTGATATAAAAAGTTCAAATTTGCACAAAAAAATCTGTCTTGCCAATCGAAAGGCCAAGTTCGTAGATGGGCGGATTCGGGCCATTCTGAGAGGAAATGGTGGGGGGGGGGGGGGTTAACGCTGAACTTGATAGCGAAGTCTCATTCCGTTCTCAAACTGGAGAAACTTGAGTTGTTCTTCACGGAACTGCTCTGATCTGATTACGGGATGAGATATCCCAATTCTGACCTCGCCATCGTGTTCAGCTTTGAATAATCTGTAAACTGAGGTGTTACTCGGCAAAAAAAGGAGACAATATTTGTTATAAAACCGGTAGAATGGAGATCTTTTACATAAAACCAGTTATTTCTTCAAAAATTCGCTCTTACAGCCATGCCGTGTGGATTCTGTTTTCTCCACTGATTAATGGCTGGATTTATTTTGTTCTTCCAGCCGAAATTCGAATCTTACGTGACTGAAATCAACTTGTGCATCGGTGAAATCAACGGAATGCTTCATAATCTGAAAGAATGGATGGCACCTGAAGCGGTAAGGCTCAATTTCACTACATATTACATCGACTCTGATTAATAACATTAATTAATCTAATTATTAGAGGGTTTGACTGTTATTGCAGACATAAATGTACGATTAGGGAGATAATAGACTCAATACGATAAGTACAACTTGAAACATATTGGCCTTGAAATTTAGGATAATCCGACATTTATGTGCAACAAAGAATTTTATTTAGGGCCTTAGGTGGGAGTTGAACCCCATGGATTGACTGGAAAAGTGAATTTTCAAGTAAAGATCTCGTTGCTCCGACCTTTCGTCTGGCGACTTGAAAAATGTTTTAGAAAATTAATTTTCATTGCGTTGCAAATGAAAAACTTCAAATTTATTGTCAAAGGATTTTAGGAAATTTATTTAGGATTTTTATTTGGATTATGAAGTTGTTGGTTATAGTAACTGTTCGACAGAAAAGAACAATTTTTCAAATAGGAATTGCCTTCTACCTGAAGCGCTGATTCTTGATAACATGAAGGTGAAATTGGAAATAGAGAGTGGACTGTATTTAAAGTAGCTGCTGTTAGTACGATCCAAATTTACATAGTATACGAGCCCGGTACTTACCAGTAGGCGACGATCGCAGGCGATGAGCTGGCACAATGCGCCCGATCGTACTACTTTGAATTTACGGGGAATGATTTTGAAATGATATTATTTAACACTGTGAAGTTATACAGGAACGGAATGTCCTGAGCGTTCCGTCTTTGAGATGAACGGAGAAAATTAGTATAAAAAAAAGCGAGACGTGAGAGAGGATGGTTACGTTGAAGGCGAGAAACTCAGAATGAGTAAGGGGGAGGGGGGGGGGGGGCTTCAGCCCATAGCACAGCTCCTCAGACTGGAGTTGAACGGTTTGTGTTAATAATGCGATAAGCGCGTACACTAATTAGTTACATAATTGAATATTATAGGAACTATTAATTACAAGTTCGTTGTTTTACAAGATAAGAAAAGTACATCATGCTTGATGTGTTCACCAGATATTAGAAGATATATGACGATATTTGTCCACCCTTACATTGGATGCAACTAGGATGGGATCCGGAATCACCCTTACATTCCTGGAATGTACCAACTGAGCCATGGTCCCTTTTGCATGTTGATTTCACAGAATCATTTGAGGGACAGAACTGGTTAATCCCGGTTGATGCTATGTCAAATGGCTGGAAATTGTCCCCAAGAAGCAAATAACGACCGAAAAAACAGTGGGTGTGTTGGAAAATATTTTCGCACGGTTTGGACTACCCAAAGTCATTGTCTCGGACAATGGTCCTCAGTGGACCTTGGAAAACTTCAACGAGTTTTGTAAACATAACAATGTTCACCATTCGACACCTTACCGTTTCTAACCAGTTTCTTTTTCCGTAATGGGTGAGTAGCCACCAAACTACGAGAAGAACACCAGCACAGTTAATGTTAGGGCGCCAATTACGAACCAGAATCTCTCTATTGAAGCCAAACTTGACAGGAAGGCTGGATGAAGAACTGGTAAAGCAGAAGCTCAACCATGGCAGAGCGCAGCAAAAGGAATTTTTGGAGGGAGAGTCGGTGTGGATAAAGCGAAAGAAAGACAAGAAGTTTTGAGAAGCAAGATTGAAGAAGAAGACAGGGCCGTCATCCTACAATATCCTATGGATGGCATTTGGGCGGTTGTCTCTTTGTGTTTTAACGGGCCAAGACTGGCCGTTCCTGATTGAGTAAGCTGGCTTGCCGGTACAGTTTTTCGAGTTCAGTGGAGTTTTTCGATACGGCAATTTAATTGTTAATCTTTAGTTGGAAAGTTTTTGAACATCAGTGTCAGAAATCAATCCTTGCAGTTTTCCTTTTTTTTGTTGTTGTTGTTGTTGTTATTTCTCTCATTTATTGTCTTACTAGGTAGCAAGCGCTAGGATTTAGCAAACCTCGGGCCGACAGTTGTTTAAACAATCCGTTCTCATAATATATTATATTGTTGTTATCATTTGTTACAATGTAACAAATGTTAACAACAATATATGAGACGATAGGATACGATATACAATCGTTTATTTTACATGCACAAACAGAGTATGTCATACTCTGTTTGTGCATGTAAAATAAACGATTTATTCCATTCTATTCTGTGGATTTCCCTGAGGGCTCAGCTTCACAACAAGATAACGAATTATAATTATTTGTTAAAATAATTATTAGTCTTGATTTTTCTATTTTTACATGTGTCTCCTTTCAGTTTCACGTTCTAACGTGTTCATATTTTGTTGTTGTAACAGAGGGAAAAAGGACTGGTGACGTTCTTCGACAAAGTGCAGGTACGGAGCGATCCCCTGGGTGTCGTCCTGGTGATCGGCGCCTGGAACTACCCCATCAACCTGACTCTCGCTCCTCTCGTCGGAGTCATCGCCGCCGGAAACTGTGGCGTCATCAAACCCTCTGAACTTTCAATTAAGTCTGCCACAGCTATGAAAGAACTTGTCGAGCAGTATTTGGACCCGGTAATTAGCTAGAAGAAAACCAATCTGTAGAAAAAAACCTCAATATTTTGAAACATTTAATGTTTTGGGTTCATTCACTACTTTCAGATCCATTCCCTATACTTGTTAAAAATGGGGTTCTATTCCCCTCATATTGTCAAGTCTGTTTTCGCGCCCTGCCTACCACAAGCAATTCACACCTTATCCAACTCATCATACTCACTTGATTTCAATTTCGATGAATCTGAAAAGGTTTTTCTAGTTAAAAAAAAATTGAATTGTAAGTACTGATAAAATACGTATGAAGGTTTACTATCAGCTTCATTTTTTCATTTTACAATTTTAAAGATCTTGGTGCCCTGTTCTTCGTTTTTCCAACGCCCCTAAAATCTCCCTGCGATCTCGAAAAGTCTTCACACCTGTGAACCTCTGGCACTCTAAAATTTTCTCCTTTGGGCCAGACTAGTTCCCCTCCGATTCTTTAGTTGGTTGGACATGTTAAACACCTATAAAGCAAGAATTTGTATCCTACCTGGAGGATAGAACGAAGTGGAAACTTGTAGTCTTCAACTCGACACCATACTGTGTTTTAGGAATGCTTCCCTGTGATCATCGGAGGAGTCCCAGAAACGACGGAAATCCTTTCCCAAAAATTCGATCACATCATGTTCACAGGCTCTACGGGCGTGGGTAAAATCGTTTACCAGGCCGGTGCCAAATTCCTTACTCCAGTCACCCTTGAGCTAGGAGGAAAAAGGTCAGTATCAGTCAATAAATAAGTGAGTACATAAACGCTCACCCTGAAAATAACAAGCTCATTATATTTATCGTTATCGATATCGTTAGGGTAGTCGAGTCAGTTTTGGGTATTTGTTTTAGGTTCAATTGTGACTTCTAATTTGGGGTTTTGTTGGCCACAATTCTACTCTTTTCCTGTATAATGTACATCTTACATCTTAATCTCCAAATTAGAAACTAGTTACATAATTAAAAATTTATAATTTAATGGCCACGCAACCAATTAAATGTCTTACCGAGTAGAAATTCTTACAATTTGACCAAAGTAGAAAAGGCTCTTGTTTGATGACAGGTACAGGTTGTAAATATACAAACCTCACGCATATTCTGTTGGAGATAGTACAGCCATATTATTCACCACAAACGATTGTACATTTTTTGGCGACTAAAGAAAAAGTCATGAATTACACCGATTTTACTTTTCAGTCCTGTCTACATTGACGACACTGTTGATATGAAGTTAGTCGCTAAGAGGATTCTCTGGGGCAAATGCGTCAACGCGGGTCAAACCTGCATCGCTCCCGATTACATCCTTTGTAATAAGGAAGTCCAGAAGAGTCTCATTGCTGCTTCAAAACAAGTCGTGGAAGAGTGGTATGGAAAGGACGTCGCCAAAAGTGAAGACTACCCAAGAATCATCAACAACAACCACTATAAGTTAGTTGATAATCAGTTTGTTTGTATTTGGGGTTGCACTTTTTAAATATGTGTATTCAATTTTGATTTAATGCTAATATGAGTTATTCAACTACATTTCTGATAAATTATGATTTTCGATTCTTCAAGGCGAGTGACCAACTACTTGAAGGACGGCCGAATCGCTTTTGGCGGTGAAACTAAGGAGAGCGAGAGGTTCATTGCGCCCACCATCTTGATTGATGTTAAGCCTGACGATCCAGTGATGAAGGACGAAATTTTCGGACCTGTCCTTCCCATTGTTAACATCGACAGCGCCAAAGGAGCCGTGGACTTCATAAATGCAAGGTAGATCTCTATACCATGTGATGGTGCACCACCTCTGAAAAAACTCGTACCAGTTGTTGTTAGAACTGATCTTGATACTGGTACGTTTTGAGAGCCCTGCGGCTTTCCGATTACAGTCAGTGTTATTATTGATATTCTCATTGCAGACCCAAACCTCTCTCATTGTACGTGTTCACCAATAACTCACAAGTTCAGGAGCTCATTTTGAACAACACATCTTCAGGATCTGCCGTTGTAAACGACACCCTTCTCCAGTTTGCAGGTCAGTTTCATTACTTCATCAGTACGTACCACCAACAGCCTTCAGGCATTTTAATTTCTTTTGACGTCTATGCATATAAATTTACAGTGTCAATTGTTTTCTATAGTTGAATCTCTGCCTTTCGGTGGCGTTGGGGATGCGGGTACCGGGCATTACCATGGAAAATTTTCTTTCGACAACTTCTCCCACAAGAAAGCAGTTCTGATCAAGAACTACAACTCTATCGGCGAAGCTGTTGCAAGGTTTGTTTTAGGAATACGTTACTTACCCTCAGACGAACGAATACGTTATCTCAAATCGCACTTTTCATGTGAAACAGCACAATCCCCGAGCAAGGGTATGAGCTTATCGGTACCCCAAGGAAGCGTGTGGTTGTTCTGTCTGGGGTTGAGCTACCACACATAATAATATTATGTGTGGTATTATTATGATCCTATCGTAATATCAAGGCTTATCACATCATCGAGTTAAGAATAGGATCGCATGAAGAGTGCGTTATAAAAATAAGCCTACCTTTCTCTCTCAAGGCTTTGCTCGCGTTCTTCCCTCTACTAGGTCCCTGAGCAAACAACCATGGAAATGCTACTTGTGAAATTAAAATGGCTACAGGACACTGGTGTGTTTTGATAATGATTTGTCAGATAATAATAATAATGATTATTTATTCATTATCATTATTATAAATATGATTTATAATAATATTTAAATAAATCATAAATATGACAATAATGATTTAATCATTATCAAAACACACCAGTGTCCTGTATGACATTATGTCATATTTCAGTCGAAGCACTCTACTGATTCCTAGGTTATTTGAAACCACGTAAAATACTTTTCTATTCCAAAGCATAGTTTTATTTCAAACATTCTAAACTCGAGACATGGAAGGTGTAAATGTACGGACCTGCTGTAGGATTTCATGCAGCCGTTAGAAGGGTTGATTCAAATGTCTCTATAATATGTCACCCGTGTTTATATTTTTATATGTTTATGAGTTTTTGGTATATTTCAGCGCGAGGTACCCACCATACACCGATAAGAAGATGAACTTCATGTCTTTTATCATGCACCCTGGGATCAGGCTCGGATTCCTCAAGTATCTCCCATACCTCACGCTGTTTGGAGTCGGGGTCTTCACAGGCACCGTCCTCAACGCCTACATGAAGGTGATTAGACAATATTTGAGGAAATGAGGTGTCACTTGGGGTTTTCACTGTGGTATTGCATTGTTCGTTTTTTGGGATGAGTTGAAAATTGAGGGTCATAATCGCATGTATAGCTTTTAATGGCTGTAAACAAAAACATTCCTAACAATGTCACGCTCGACTTTGTCGTGTATATATTTCCATTGATGACCATTGAGGGAGAACTGATCAATCAATAAATTGAACCCATATGTTAGATTTCAATGCGGATGAAAGTAATGAGATCAAATAAGCTGGTGCTTTTTTTCTCTGGTGAGTAAATGAATAACCACTCTTTACTTCTATTGTTAGAGAAGTTGTACAGTTGATTCAAGTTCTTCATCTGTGGTCTACACCTTCATTGGTGAAAATAGCACTAGGTTCCTAACCAGCACGTTGATATTGTGTTGACATTTCAAGTTATGCAGGAAAATGATGATTCCTACCCTGCGCGTTCACCATATTCCCACTACAGTAGGTACCATTCATTTCATTCGAATTTGAATCTCTACTGAATTTGCCTGAGCGCCAAGTAATCAGACTCATTCATACTGGCAATTCCACCCAATTAGCTGCTGATCCGAAACCAGGATCGAATTCCCAAGCCAGTGGTAATGACTACTATCTTAAACAAATTTTATGTAATTACCAGGCCTTCTAATGTGTGGGATCAATGGTGCCATGCTGCTACGGAGATGAAAAAGGGTAGGGCTTGTGGCAAATCTGTCCGCTGCATTCAATGAAATGAGAATTTTCCAAGTGGTGAATTTTTTGTAATTTCCTCGACCTATTTCGAAAATAATCCAATACCATCGCCACGTCGCACAGTGAGGCCGGATTTCAAAAACCTGGCCATAATGAAAAAAAATTTTCTAGTTCGGGAGTTTTAAAGGTTGGATTGGATTAGGTACAAGTGTTTGTATTCACCAATTTTAAATTCCATGCTCCATTTATTGTGCTGTAATGGGGAATTAGCGTCAATTTATGACATAACATGGAAGCATTTTCATTTGAAAATTATTTTTCTAGACGAAACGACTTCAGCGACAAGCTTATTGACCCTTTTTGGTTTATTATCTTCGATAATGAACCATTGGAATCGCCCAAAGAAAAAATTTTTTTAACCCCCCCTCAAAATTTGTTGGTTTACGTTTCAAGATACGTAGATTCAGAAAATCGAATAAAAAAAAATCCGTCCGTCCGCCGTACGCCGTCCGCCGTACGCCGTCCGCGCCACTTTGCCCAGTTAGCGTTGAGTTAAAATTACGAAATTTTTTTTATGGGTTTCGACCAACCCCACAATGGTCCTCGAAACTTTTCAGAACCCTAGGTCAAGGGGAAGGGGTTCAAAACAAATTTTGAACATTTGAAAATCTCATATCTCGAAAAATTCATATAGAACGGTATGTTTTTTATTTCATATTTAGATAGAGTTTGTTCCGTAGAATTTTTTAAGACCATCCGCAGCTTTGTACGACCAGCCGTTCGTTCACAATGACGGCTCATAGATTGTGCCTCACAACACGATCGTGACTCAAACTGTTGAAATACAGGTCCATTTTCATACTAACAAGCTCTTTGGAACATCATATGGCTTAAGTGATGTCGAGTTTGTTGTTCTGAGGTGCGTTTCGTGCTACTGAAATGAAGGTAATTTCGAATGTTTGTTGGTAGGTACTTCTTTTATAGAAAAATTATTACCGACGTAGTATTAAAAACCCCAGAATTATATCGTATTAATTGATCATAATTAATAATAATTATACGAATTATTAATACCTAACAATAAATTATAATAATTTTCACTAGGTACTTGATAAAATTGTTAATAATTAGTGATAATTGATAATAATAATTAATCTAACATTTAGGATCTAGACATTTAGACCTAGTGATCTAGACAGAAGGCTGATCTGTACAAAGAAGATAATGAACCGTTGTGTCAAGAATTTGCAGAGTTTTTTTTAAATGAAAGGTGATGTGGATGGAGAACTTTATGGAAAGATTGAGAATTTCGTTTTGGAGAAACTTCAATCACCGTTCGTCTTACCAGATAACATCAAGAACCAAATTCGAACAATGGCCTCATTAGCATCTTTGTAGCCTCTCATTAATTTTCCTACAGCGCATGCGCAGTAACATACCGTTACATACCACTAATCAGCGACCCTTAAAACCCTGAGTTTAGATTTTTAGAGCAGTTTATTGACTTTTGGCCAGGTTTTTATGATTTGACCCCACTGTGCGTCGTTCATCAAGTAAACTCACCCACCTATTTCGCCTAGTTCAATTGTACATAATTAACCACTTATTCATTTCCTACACTAGTATCTGTTTAAGGTTAACAGAGATGGAAAAGAACTCTGGTATGAAAATGTGAATTTTTGTTCCAAAACTAGTAAATAAAAAGGGAAAGGTAGCTTATAAAATAGTAATTCATAAATATTCCGTACATTCGTACCTTCCCTCGCTATGCACAGCACAGGACACATTGAACGCTCGTCTCACACTCGGTATAAGAATATCCTGAGTGAATGTTGGCTTTTCGTTCTTGTTGCGTTCGTACATTCATGTTCAAGCACTCCTCAATTCTTTCAAATTGTAAACGTGTGGGAATATGTTCATCACAGCATAAATAAATATCAGCAGAAATTCTTTCTAAATTTGGTTTATATACCTGTTTTGAATTTTTTGGCGAAAGTATGTTGTTCGTTCCATTCTATTTTTAATTAAATGTTAATTAAGACAATTTTCTGCACATCTATTTTTCTGTTCCATTAAGTAGTACCTAAATATCCAACTCCCTTGTCCAGTAAATATAAGTCCAATACCAATTTCTGGTTTTGTGTGGATCTCTCCCAAATTGATAGTAGGGAACAGGCAGTGAGTTGTTAATTATTATGCATTACCCTGAAGCTGCTGACCCGTCTTTTTTCAGCCCAAGTTTCTGGAAGGGCCGGTCCAGAACTTTGTGAAAATGACGTCTCAGATCCCATTACGGCTTAAATCTTTGATTAAGGGCGTGCCTTCCGAATGAATGGGTAAATTCCTGAACAACTAATTCACTGCACAATCCCATTCGTTCTCGCATGGGTTGCTTTTCTTCTTGCAGCCCTTTTTTTCAGAACTGAGAACGGCCTCTTGGAAGAACACCCTGGGAGGTACAATGTTGGAGTACTAATTTACGTTCGGTCTGTGAGTGGTTCTATTTCGATAACGGTCCGAGAATGACTTGTTCTTATCTTCTGGCTCGAATAGAAATATGAGAGGTAGTTACAAGTTGAAACCAATGGCGAAATACTGAGGACAAATTATTAGTACAGTAGGCCGGAATAGGAAAACTAAAGAACTATGGTGGTCTGAAGATGATTATGAAGTTATTTTCGAAACGCTGTCTAAATTCAACTGTTCATTGATCTACTCTTGAGAAACCAACTCGTTAAATATAGCTTGAGACGATCAAGAACCATTAATCACAATTTATGTTAGTACAATTTTGACTCATAATTTCTCAACAGTCATGTTTGTATAATGAAGGTTTCTAACCAGAGTTGTTCTTCAGGTTGCTGATTCTGCTGCTTCTTTTCATTCGAGTTTAACCAATGTTCCAATTAAGAAGAGCTCATAACTTATTTGATTCTTGAACTCGTGGGGTTGCTCTAGGATTTGGACAGTTTTGTTACTGAGAACATACATGGGGTTACTATAAAATATGTTGTTCTATCCTCACTTTCACCGCCCTGTTTCGTTGCACGGTTGACGAACAACCTACACGAAGTTCTGAGCTCTGCTGAATCATGGTAGATTAAGAACTGATTGAATCATGGTGTGGTCAATCCCTAACCATCATCATGCCTATCCAGTAACCTTATAGCACCCTCTAAAATACCTTCCTCAGCTTCGCACCTTCTTACATTTCAAAGGTACTGCTCTCATCATCCTACTAAATCCTCGTTCTCGCCATTTACGTAATACAACTTCTACACACGTTATCCAACATAAAAGCACCCATTTTCCTCAATTAAAGGGATTTGCCGGGGATCATGTTCTCACTAGACAATTTCCACCTGAATGACTCATAGTTCATAACGGTTTTATTTACGACGTCGCTTTCTAGAGGTGAAAGAACTGCTTATATAAATCGCATGCAACATTATCTCAAGATCCAATAGAAAATGTCATAAAGGTAAGGCTATTAAGTTAATTAATATTGGAATTTATTAACCCACCGGGAACACTATTGTGTAGTGGAATCAATTCGTTATCACCATGCCAAAAGCACCACTCTGCTTTTAGCGAATTTTCGAAGAAAAGGCTTCTATCTAAGCCAATATTTTTTAAAACTGGAATTTTTTTTATAACAAAATCCATTTCAGACCATCCTTTTTTACTGCCAAAAGACAACAAAAATCATAATATGATTTATTATATTATGTATGTAGGTATGTATCATTCCAGACGATAACTCTCGATAAAATTGAGATAAAAAAGTTCAAATTTGCAAATAAAATCTGCCTTGGCAATCGAAAGGCTAAGTTCGTAGATGGGCAGAATCGGGCCCGAATTCGAAAATTCGCTCTTACAGCCATGCTGAATGCTTGCGGATTTTTTCTATTTCTTGTCATTTTCGTGTCATCTACCGATACGCGAAAAGAATTTCTTATATTTCAAGAACTCATATCAGCTCTGTCATGGTGTGCCTAAATCAGTAAGGCCCACGCAGGGTACCCAAAAGTTCACTAAAACGACCAAAAAAACAGATTGGCGCGGTGGTAACGAATTCACCTTCTCCTTTAAGTGAAAGATGATTTTCTCATAACCACGAGTAAATACTCCTATGGTAAAGGTTTGCATCTGGGTACCTACTAGGCGCACTATCAGGAAATTCTCCTGGGAACTAAAATTCCGTGCTTCTGTGAGTATACACTACAAATCGCCTTCTCGTTACTGCAAGCTGGTGCCATGATTCGAAAGAATTTCTTGTCATTTTGAAGCATGAAATTATTCGCTCTCACATGTCATCTCAACCATATTGATCGTCGTGAAATTGACCTATCGAACTTCGAATATTTATTTTCCAGAAACAAGAGGAGTTTGATGCAGTGCAGTAAAAATAATGGACCACAAATCACGGATTTCTTCAATCTTCGTGGGATTGATGTGACTCCTTGAAGCTTTATAATTACTTAATGTGGTCCTGCTTTTATTTTTGAAACCTGGTGATGTACCATTCACTCTTTCATGTTCATATGATAACCCAACAACACCGATTGATGTATAAGGACACTATCACCCATTCAATGGCGTGTAAAATGTAATTGTTCTAGTATATAACTCGATTCGCACCTCTAGATTAGTGATATACGTACGTGTGCATGTAACAAAAAGATGATTATTTTTATTTATGTCACGTAAAATACCTAATAATACGAAATATAAAATACCTACCTACCGAAAACGATTTCAATTCCTACACCCACCCAACCAATTCACTAGATACTTAACAGTATTGAAAAGCAAGACTTCCTATTCTGTACTAACCACACCTAGTATGATAGATCAACATTTAGATGCTGGAAGGGTTAACTGTGGTTACATTGATAAGGCTCGAGGTAGAAAACAAAAGGATCAAATATATTTAAATTTGAATTAAATAAAAATTAAAATGAAACAAATCGGTTCGACTGCATCAAGTGAACAAAATGTACTCACTGCTTTTGAAATACAAATATCTTATTAATCTACATATTTACAAAGGGTACAAGGCGACAGAATTCATCAGTGACGAAAACTTGAGTTAATGCTTAGATTCAAATTCAAAAAGTAGCAAGTTAGTCATCCCAAATCCCGTATGAGTCCTTGATATTGTCGCGGTTGTCACGGCGCTGGCGAGTAACTGCGCTGGCCTCGCCCTTCACTAAAATCCTCTTCCTATTGGTCTGTTCTCGCTTCTCAAGAGCCTTTCGTACTCTCTCTTTTATAACCTGTGAAAAAGCAAACAATGATGATGTTTCAGAAGGTAAGTTTGCGATAGTGTGATGGTACAAGCTGTAGTAGCAGGGAAGCTTAGGATTCAGTTTGAAAATATATGTTTTGACTACTACAGGTTATTAATATTTTGAAGGGAATGGAAAGGGGTGTCGCACAGATGGAGGATGAGTAACTAAATTGTGCAAAAGTATTGTACATTCGTTAATCTAACTTGGTAGTTGGTACTTGGAAAAGTTCATATGTTACGTTCATAAGTTTCCCTCGTTTACCCTCGTTCTATTGCCTAAGAACCATTCTACAGCTTCCTTTTCGAATATTGTCGATTAATTTGATTTGATAATATACCGATCATTGGCCTTTCCAGGCCTGGTGCCTGAAGCATCAAATTAATTGACAAATATTATATGAAGATTTCTCGATTACGGATTCCGTGAGTTTGATAAAACCTAAGAACAGCCAAGCCCAAATATCGAACTATGGACAGCTTAACACACGCTGAAACAGTTCACACAAGAACGATGACGTGGTCAAATACCGTGTAACCCGTAGTACTCAAGCTTCTGCATGAGGACGTCGTGTGCAAAAATCTGACATAGTCACACAAACATCAAAAACATCCAAAATATCGTCGAGGAATCAGCAACACCACCAAGCTCGTTTTTCACAACTTTTCAGGAGAGAGAAAACCCGATTTTTTCGTCCATCAAGGCCTAATTGACAGAAGTTGTATCTCGATATTTATGATGAATAGATATCATTCATCATGGATATCGAGATAAAACTTCAGTCAATTAGGCCTTGATGGACGAAAAAATCGTTTTTTTTTCTCTCTCCTAAAAAGTTGTGAAAAACGAGTTTGGTGGTGTTGCTGATTCCTCGACGATATAGTCTCTGAACATGTGTACCAACAGTACAGACAAATACCCCAATCACCATTCTGCCTTCCGCCGCTCATCACTTGTCTCATGATGAGATACATCGAGATGAGATGTTCAGCAGACGAAAGAGCAGTAAGTTTCAATAACATTTAGAAGACACGCTAGTTTCAACTGGTTCTTAGCTGAGGCTTACTTAGCGAATTAGTCCTCAGGAAATCAATTCCGAATTCATTTTAGACGCCAGTCAATTGAGAGATTACGAGATTATAAGTAACAGTAGATCAAAATTCTTACTTCTGGTGCAATCGTGGACGTAGCTGTACTATAACTCCTAACTGAAGCAGCCCTCGCATAGGCGACACTCCCAGGCACCTCAGCATTGGGAAGAACACCTGACTCTCCACGTCCAGCATCCGGACTCTCAGAATCTACACTGTCGTCTGCTTTCTGTAGAGAGAATTCTTGCAGCAGCTTCTGAGCTGCTGTCAAGCCTTCAACTTCCGTTTTCGACGGTTTCGACTCAGATTTACTATCAGCAAAGCCATCATCTACAGCTTCCTCCACAAGTTCCTTCATTACTTCAATCTGTTGGGGACAATGATGAAATAGAAGTTCAACAGATTTATCTCTCCCGACAAAAACTCAATCACTTCTGACAGAAAGCGTTGAAATGTTGAAACGGGTGAACAAAGTACGCTCTAGTATATAGAAGCATTGACCACAATATGCATTGTGGTCAGTCCTTCGCAAGATAGCGAGAATTTGTATGACAATGACAGGCTTTCCAATGGTTTGATGAGATTTAGGTCTTTCAGCCTCTATCGCTATGCAACTAAAACATTACAACATAATAAGGTAGGTACTACACAATCTTACATCGTTCTCTTCACACGATTCGTAGCTACTGTTGCCATCTTCATCATCATCCTCGTCTATGCCCATCCCGACCAGAAGGTGTTTGGCCATTTGTTTTGTGAAACCGCTAGCTGAAATCTCAACATCCAGTATGTCTTCCCTCCTACAACAGAATAGATTTGAGAGATTATGACGAGATCTAAATTCGTACACATAGAAACGTTTCATTTCAAACAATCGGTACTGGGTACCACTGATGTGAACCATATCACTCACTTCAAGTCATCAAAAGTAGGATACAGCATGCTCTCGTATCCAAAACGTCTTTTGAAAAAATCACGTATACAGTTCACGTCCCTTTCGAAAAACCTGAAAAATGAAGTACAATAAAATAGAAACCTCCACATACAGGTGGTTCAATTGATTTCAAGCGACATCTACTGATTGGTGGTTCATACTCCATTATCTGGTTCATATTCCATTGGCGGTGCTATTCAATTACTTTGGTTTATTTTCGGGGTTCATAATGCATGAGAGGCACCGTCAATAGCATATTACAGTTTCATAGTTTTTAAACAAAATATGAAAACTGTTCTTCCCATAGCTCTGATATTCGTAGTCACAGAGTTATGGTAAACAGGAAAATGTTCGTTAAATCAAGAGCTTTCTAAAGAGTGATGAACGAGTTTTGTACGATCAAAAATGGCGAAGAGAAATTTCCGTAAGGAATCATCTATTGGCCTCGATCTCACATTAATATTGACTCATAATCTGACTTACACATGCACATGGATTACTATTGTACTGATTAAAATTATTTATGGGGCGTCGCCCTCCTTTCTAATCCTAGTACAGTAACATTGCAGCCAACTAACATTTTAGCATTGACGTGGTTGGTAGAGACCATCTGGGGGAAGTCGATGACGATAGGTTTGCCCTCTTGTGTCACCATGATATTGAACTCGTTGAAATCGCCGTGGATGACTCCTAAGTTTCCCATCCTCACGATCAAGTCCATCAGCTCATCGTATAGAGACTCCACATCACCTCCAGGAACTTCGTACGCTCTCGATCTACCACAATAAAACATTCGATCATCTACATTGCGATGCAGGACAATATGCATGGTTTTTAGTGAGAACTTGAAATGGAAACGACACTCGAATCAGGACTTTATAGTCTTTGGGTGGCTGGGAGAAACTTACAGGGGCATACCGTCGACCAACGACATGACGACGCAGTGCCGGTTCCAGTCAATGGGCTCTGGAACGGGAATTCCACGGTCCTTCAGTGCTTTCATATAAGCAAACTCTTTCATTGCTGAGATCCTGCTGAGGTAAAGCCAAGATGCCTGATACCGTTTTCCGTGGTAGTCCCGTTTCTCTTTAATGTTTCGGAAGCAAATTCGGCCTAACCTGAAAACGATAATTGGTACTGTCAGGTCCAGTAACATAACTTTGGGCGTACTACACTTGACCACGTAACCACCCGATCTATACTGGTATGAATTATGTTAGCACTTATGCATGTAGTAAGCTGATACTCGAAGGACAAACCTGTGCAGTTTAAGGCAAAGCGCCTCTCGATCATCATTACCAACTATGTAAATGTTGGACTCTTTGCCAACTCCGATTTGGTTTCCAAATGATGCCAGGACACCTTTAGAGCAGAGGGTTTTGAGAGCCAGATAATCATAACCAGAATTCGTGAGTCTGTAGCCGTCATCTAGAAATTGTTGACCATAATGATACATTTAGGTAGATTACTGGCGTGATAACCAGAGCCCTTCATTGTTCCCCATGCTAGCACAAATTACCAACGGAATGCCCCCTTAAATCGGCTCATGGCCGTTTTGCACTCGACGTGGACCCTGCCACTACTTCAATTGATAAGAAGTCGGTGCCGACTGTGAAGTGTCTGTGATAAGTCTCTAATAATACATTTACTTCCAGGAATAATACACTCAGAAAATAACACCCCCTCGTTGCTGATTCTAGTGATGCACAGGAACTATTGAGATCATTTGACTGGGTTCTAACGGTTGCTCCATAACAGGTAACCCCTGGGGCAATGAGTAGACTCTTTCTGCCTTTTGCGGATGAGCAGGGATAACTTACTTTACTTTAGGGCAACTTATCCTCAGAACAAACGAAAGCGTCAAGCAAGGTAATGCTGAACCACAATGTACAGTGTCAGTATCAGTAAATACGGTGTTCTTTCGATCATATAACAAGACATTTTCCTGTCTGCCCCCACACTGAAGACAGCATAAACTTATGGTTTATAAACGAATGAAGAGGTTAAATCAAAACTCACAGCGTTTTCCTCTTTCGTACGAGAGGAGCCTGTTTTTACAAAGATCGCGGAGCAGCTTGTGAACGCCACCGTGACGCAAGTTGGCTATGGATGCAGCAAGCGAGCCGGGAACGAGCTCGTGATTTTTCATTCCCATTTCAATCTGCAATCAAATATTTCGAATAATTACGACGGATCGGGGTGACAGAAGAAATACATGCGATAATACCTACCAGCCCACCAGGGGGCCAAGATACATAACTTACAAACCTAAAACAATGAACTCCTATGGATTTAACATCATGAAGTTTCAAATCACCAAAGTCATAAAGTCTGCATTAAGGCCCATGTGTTGGTTTATTCTTAGGTGATGAAACACTAAAGTCGTAGACAGCAACAAATTGAAAGCTGACATCCGTACTTCCGATATTTACAAGCAGAAAATAAATAAGTAGTGCTTACCGCAGTTAGAACTCGGAAGTCCTCTTTGGTGAGGTACCGCAGCACGGTAACATTGAGTTTCCCCATGGTTCAATCACGGTAGAGATCCTGAGGGTTAAAACGACGATTCACTAATTAATGTACAAAATCATCCACAGAAAATGAGTAACTAAAGTTTTCGATTTATACCAATTTGTTGAAAACAGCAGCTCCGCCTGCACGTGTAGTATAAATTCTTATCAATCTAAACCTTGGAAATACTGATAACATGTGAAATCAACGGCGTATGCTTTTATATCCTTAATATATATAAACGTTTTTGTGCTGTTATTTCCTGATGCTATACGAGTAGATGTCACAATAAACGTCTAGCTTACATAAATACAAACTAAGTTAGGTAATAATTATGCAAATACTCAAAATCTTGATTCAAATTTAGGTCTTCCTCCACACTAAAAGTACATGGATGCTATATAGCATGGATGAAGATAGTATAATGGGGGATAACCTCGCTCATAGGTTACGCGTCTATTGTTTGTTTATAGATATGTGCCCAATTTAAAATTGATTTTATTCTAAATATTGGTTATGTATTGAGATGTAAGTTCGGGGTATTTATAATTTGTACTCTTCATACTAAAGCCAATTTAAATATCAGGTGCAAGTTTCCAGTGGATTGCGGTAAATCATCCCCTTCGAGCCCGCGTCCCTTATCTTCCGCGATCTCCTCGCCATCCGAATTCGCATTGAACTACGTTTATCGACCATGAGCAGCGACGAGGACTCGAGAACTGTGTGCAAATATGGGGCTGAGTGCTACCAGAAGAATCCCGTTCATCTGAAGAAGTACAGACACCCGAAGAAGCGGCTGCCGAACAGGGACCCGGGCGAGTCCCCGGAGAAACGGCCGAAGAACGGAAACGAGGGGCCGGAAGTCGGGCTGCTCACGGAACCCGATCCTCTGCCTGTCTCAAAATTAACGGATATCTGCGACACCGAGGGCGATGAGAACAGAGAGGAGGTATTTCATTTTTTACCATTTAGATAGAGGGAGTTTATTAAAAGCGTACCCCGTTTAGCTGAAGGCAGATAGCTGGGCGTTCGCCCAATGCACAAAGGCGAACGTAATATGAAAGGTTGAATGTAATAAGTAATAAGAAACCATACCTACTTAACGCGCTAATGTTACCATAGATATGTAAAAATTATTTAAATTTTTTTAAAAAATAGTTGAAAATTACCCACAGAAAAAGTAGTTAGTTCTTACGAACTCCCTCCTGTCACCAAAATTAACCCCCGCTTATTAACAGATTTTAAACACCGATTGAAATTTCTATTGCTTTTGGTTTTAGGATTTAACCCCAAAATAACCTTTTCTAGATGAGGGACGAGACGGAACTAATCATACTTAGCAAACTACCAGATGACATGGCGACCAAAATAAGAACTTTGTTCTTGATGGATTTGCCGGAGGACTTCTACGAGTTCTACAAGTTTTGTGAGAAACTGCCCACTAAACCCGTTAGAAAAGCACTGAACGCGGTCGGTCTCGAGTTGGTCGGCCCTTTCGACGTTCTGGGAGGTAACACGAAGGACTGCACCAAAGAAGAGGCTCTCCGCCATTACAGATACTTCTACGATCCACCGGAGTTCCTCACTGTTCTCAAGGCAGATGAGAAAACAGAATTGCACTATGGGTAAGCTCTAAGCAGTTTGCTATCGTTAAGATTCTGATTATTTTCTTTAAAAGGAGATGGATATGTGTGTCAAAGTAAAAAATACACGATTAGTTTTATACACCTGATTCACACTCTATGTATTGATTTTCACTGTTCAATTGTTCACAAAGATACTATAGAGATGATCCGGCCGAAATGCCAGCTTATGTCGGGAGCAACGCTGCAGCCGAAGGCTGCAAAATCACTACTGTCGCTGCCAACCTGTTCGGGGCTCTCAATTATCACATAGACAAAATCCAAAAAACGGCCGACCCCTTCAGGAAAATGCAGATACAGCGTATACAGACCGAATTGGCCAAGCATACAAAAAATCTGAACATATCGTTGAACTACCTAACATCTGAATTGAGAGCTCGGAGATCCAAATGTGTATCTAAAGGTACGAAGCGTTTCTATCTGTTTTCTGTCAAGGATCTCTATCTTTGTCAGTTGGGTTTGTATTCATGACTAGAACTGTATTGGATGTGTTGAGCATGTTTTGTTTTCTGCAGGTTGGCATGGTGGTGGTATCGTGGTGCCTTACGACAAGAAAACTGATGTCGGTTATAGGGACATCATCGAGAACCGTTCAACTCTGGAAAAACTCTTCGTATCTTTTGAAAAGGTATATTAGCGTCTAAATTCTATTTCAACAATCTAGGTAACAGAGAGGTTCAGGGATGTCATGGCAAACACAATTAAATTGAATGATTGATATGAAGGAATAGAAAAAATCACTGCAACAAGTGAAGTACAAAACAACATACAATATAATGCAAACTTTTTCTAAAATATTAAGGCGCTGGTTTAACTGGTTCCAGCTCCTCGGTAAGATTAGGTTTGATGTTGATGAAATGGTTACACTTTCAGTCGGTGAATAATATTATGTCATAAACCAATGTGTTCTGAAGATTTAACAGTCTGTAAAGTCTGAATTTAACTTGTGAACAGGTGGAAAGTGAGACTGAAGAGGCGGCCCTCTGGGGAAAACTCCAGCCCTACATGACGAGCTCCAACATCGCCAACGACGAGTGCGATTTCGGCGGCAGTTTGGAGTTCGGATTGGCCATGTTCTGCTCGGGGCTCACCAAGCTACACATGCCGATTCTACAGGTTCGAAGGGGGACGGACGGCTTTCTCAATTTTTATTTCAAGTATCACGGATAAGTTGAATGTACCTAATCATATTTCAATATCATTTATTTATAGGTCCTTCCGACTGCTTACGAACTACTCAACAGGCCGCAATTCGCGGAGATCATCCGAGCTCACATCCCTAACAGAGTCAAAGGTGGTAGTGTCAACACTATATCATGAAGGTAACAATATCATTCCATAATAATAAAAAGTAAAGTAAAGTAAGCAACCATTTCAGGTTGAATTTTCGTCCAACTGCCGTTTTTGGCGTCGCGGACGTCATCGGCTGTCCTCCTAGGCGGATCAGAATTGTTCCGATGATTTCGCTTAAAGCTACTCATTGCCTCGCCCCCTTGTTCATTCCATAATAATATATTCACTAGTAAAAATTTATTACACATCAAATGCCGAATTTGGGGCATAAATACCGACGGGGCGAGTAAATTATGGGGTTCTTTAAGCTGTAGGTAGTCATTCAAGAAATACTGGTATAGTTTGACTATTGAAACCAGCCCTTCTGGGGCGACAGAGCCGTGCTAGCTACTCCAACAAATCTATTGTGCACTTGGATTTTAAAATTCAGTTGAGAGTTATTTTCTAATCAAACGTTATATTGTGTACTTATTAATTTACTATAATATTATTCAATTTCAGGACGGTTCTTAACTCGCATCTCGCATCCTTTTGCACAAAGACTGGACAAAAAGTGGTGACTTTTTTTAATCCTTATTGTTAGTCGATGTTCTTATATTAATCGTTCGACATGTTCGATTTCGAGCATTTTCGGTTCCCAACCGGCTAAAACAGTATCTCCATTGTATGGAAGTTTATATTTTTTATTCATTGATGTAATGTGGATGTGATTAGCTTTGTATTCAATAAGTAGATAGGAACATCTTAATTTAAATTTCTTACATTTTACATAATATTTTGCTATTAAAAAAAAAGAGAAAGCATGTAAATACAGCATTGAATTGTCAAAATTTGTTTCTTTAATTTCATTTTCGACTTTGAAAATGTCGTTGAACGTGAATGTTGTAGTCCAGGAAAAATAATTGTTAACCCGGATATTGGTAATAACTGAACAGGACCTTTTGAAATAGGTTTGGATACCCTTCAGGATTACGAAAAAAATCCCACTCGCACCCAGGTAGGATAGCGAAGATGTCCTGAAAAAATTGGAGACATTTTTGCACTATTTTCAGTTTTTGGGTGGGTATTTTCCAGGATTGAATATGCAGTACCTACTAAATCCTTGGAGCACCTCTAAATATTTTTTAAAAAATGGTCGTAATTAGCATCTGTTACGAGGGTTGATATGTTTTAGTACTCAGACGGCCTTATAAGAGTTCCATCAATAGTTTCGTGTTCCTTAGAATTTATGTTGCAGAAATAGAGGCTGCCTCTTACGGACCTCAAGTCTGGTTTGTCATGAAGAAAAGCGCCATTTCACGTCACAATAGATATCTCTGCGACAAGCTTTCGCCCGACCTCCCACTGAAAGAAAAGCGCCGTCTCACATACGAGCATTTAATCGATCCAGGCGTCCAAAAATATTTGTCAGTTTCTATCTATTATAAGTGCTATTACTTAATGAAGAATAGCTTTTACTCTTCGGCTTAGACAGATATATTGTAAAAATTAACATATACAGGGTGTATCGCGAGTGGTGTCCGATACGTCTCCTACGTGTTCTACGAGTAGAATTTTCCGACCAAAAGTGTATCGTAGGCTTTTTTTTTTAATCCATTCAAAATCCGACTTTTTCCACTTTTAAGATCACTTCACTAAAGTTGCCATAACTCCCTTAACCTGCACTGAAATTTAAATTTGAGGAGACTGTTGGAAAGAGCGTTAAATTTCTTGCCTCTGTTTACAATATGTCTGACAAATTTTAGGTGGAACTGAGGAGTGAAAATGGAGTCTGAAAAGTAAATTTTGCCAAGATCTCAAAATCAACCGTTTTTTAAATGCTTGGTAATCTTATTAATTCTAATACCTAGCAGAATTGTGAAGGTATGATAAAAAATGCGCCAAAAGGCCAGCTTTCTAACGGACTCATCAAAGAATGGTTTGCTGTTGAATTTCAAATTAAAATTTTAAAGTTTGAATGAAAGGTCCTCGTATTCGAAAACTCAGCAAATATACCCTCTATCATCCCCAAACAATCCCTCAAAGTTTCAATAACTTTTGAATTGATTCCAGCTGACCCCGATTTTTTGTTCATGGCTCCTGGACTACTAGGACAAACTCGTGCATCAATCAAGACGGTGTACTGACTGTACACATGTGATGAATCGCGAGAAAGATAAAGTGGGTTGGGTATTTTTCTCTGTTTAGTCTGTTATCGAAATTACCTGTTTGATGGATTTTGGGAAATTGACTTTTGACCCTGTAGATCGGAAATATCCCTGCTGCGGCTTCACGTCCAACTAACCAGCCAGCGTGATCAGCTGTCCTCTGATAAGGGTCAGAAACGATCAAATCCTTATGGACTTTTTTGTAACAATTTTGGACCTGGCAAACACAAAACAATTATTAATAATTAAAATAAAAAAGTAAATAAAATAAAAAAAGTAAATCAGTGGGTATACGAGACAGTTGATATGGACGAACTCAGGGGCTGATCCTTGATTCACATTGGTGGGGGGGGGGGACTACCGGGGGTCTGCTATTTATTCTTGTTCTTAAATTTCAGTTAAAGTTAAAGCTCCATAATATGGGAAAATATATTATATTTTAGATTTGAAAAATGGATTTCGGTTAGACAATTCTTCCTAAATCATACAATTCAATTCATTATATCTAGTGTATTTCTCATTCTTCTGGTGGAGGGGGGGGGGGGGGGGGGGTGCCAACTCCCTAGATCCGCCACTGGACGGACTGTAATGTGAGGTCAACGAGACGGTATAAATGACCAAAAGTGGGCCAGACGGGTATAAGTGACTCACGAGTTATGTAGGTATACAGTCAGCTGGTGAAATTAGCTAGCGACTTCTGCTACCATTGCAAATTGTTTCAACTGGCGGTACCAATGTTCAGCACAAACAATTTGAAGAAAATTCCTATTTACTCGATTTTGTTGAGGGGTTTCACACTCCTCTGCAAGGCCTCCTAGTAAGTAATTGGCACGTTATCTAATACTGTCGATAACTTTGTTGGTCTCACCTGAAACCCCATCAAGTTGTTTACCCTGCCGTTTTTTTTTCTTCGGATCAATACTCTCCTCTTCAATCACAGGTGCTTTTCACTCTCCAATGCCGAGCCCTACTCGAAGTAACCGGAGTTCCAACGTCAAATGATCGGTTCTCTGAAATGTGCGGGCTTGTGGTCTTTGGGCTTGGTGCATATAGCGACCGCCTCGTACCCTTCGTTCGGTTTAGAGGCGTCTTTAGTGGGGATTTTCGTGAGTTTCGTCGCCAACCTTATAAGCTGTGAGTTAAATCCGTACATGAGTATATTCTCTTGGCTGCACGACACAAAATAACACCAGTGGTCGAGTAGGGTAGAGTCGTGTACCTAGGGACAGTTTTTTCAATATTAAATTTACCCACCGAAAAAGGTGATTATGGCCAGATTTCGCATACACATTGTTAGAAAAACTCATAGGCTCCACATCCATGTTGTCCTTAAATTGTTAGGAACTCATAATGCTGGGTAACAGCAAATTTAAAAAAAATGAATAGGTATGTCCCTAGGTACTATACCTGCATATACCTAGGGACACTGAATTGATCATGGGGACACCCTAACAGAGATAAGAAGACTTCTATTTTTAAGGTAATAAATATAAAATATTATTTCCAACACAAAATACTCGTATATAGTGGGTAACAGTCTTCAACATATCACATTATTAATTTTCTACCTCCGATTTGGTACGAACGCCTTCCTTACTCTGAGGCATTTGAAATGAATTTTTGTTAGAAAGCCCAGCAAATTGCGCCCAAAAAGAAATTAGATAATGAACTAGAGCTGATAAATTGGGTTCTTGTTCCTAGGGACGGCAACAATTTCTTCCCTAGGTACGATCCGAGTTTTGTCCATAAGTACATGATTTCTGATATTTGGTAAAACTACTCGCAGGAGCTCAATTTCAGTGATATAAAGAAAAACCACGGCACGAATTGTTAGGGAGGAACCTAACCATGATATACAATGCAAACAAAATTCAATATTTTACTTACTGGTAGTGGGGTACGTCGCCAAAATTTTTGATAATGCACCAAATGTTCCCCAATTAGTATCAGCGGTCCCTAAGTACAAGCGTCCCTAGGTACATGACTCTACTCTATTTGAGATTCACTCAGAGAATGGTTCATCCAATCCAATCTTTGCTCAATTTATTGGCTCCTAGATACACAGGTAGACCATTTGACGTCTGCTTGGGTTACTCTTGAGCTTTTCGGATACACAAAGTGCCAAGTACTTCCTTGGTTCCTCTGGTCTGTAGACACCCTACGTTGACCAATTACCCTCAAGAAACACAATAAATGGAGTGAAAGGTTTTCCTAGATGAACCATTTTTTCTGATTGATCCTGCAAACTCTCTTATGTTTTCATTATGGTGATACTAAATATTATATTATTCCACCAATTAAAAACCCACATCACACTTGAAATAAGGCCCCTAGTTTCAAAACCGCACACTTGCAAAAAATTCGATTTTCAGTTTTTTACTCTATCTTGCAGGGAGTTGTACGGAGTATTTGCCGGTTCAATATTCTTTCCGTATGCTTCTCTGGATGAATTGAGCCATCCACGGTTTCTATTTCAGCCCAATGCGGCTCTTCGAAGCGAGGGAAGTCCTGCCCTTTGGGAAGCTGGATGGAGCAACTGGGTCTCCTCTGCTGGGTGTCGGCCGGCTGTTCCGCGCTCAGCAGCTACCTCGACTACTACGACGATATTCAGCACCACAGTTACCTACACCTCGTCCCTATAGACGTCTTCCCTAGAGTCATGCCTCTCGTTGTTGTCTTCATAGTGTCAGCTCTCTTCGCCTTAGGACTAGAGGTAGGATCAAAGCTGTTACTGTGTGAGGTTTCTGGTACCTTCTATAAACCAAGGATGGCTATCAGGTAAAAGTCGGCCACAACTTTTTCAAATTTATTCAAACTGACATACCTACCAACATATTCGGGGTGGAAACGGATAAGTGACGACATTTTAGTAGATAAAACGTATCAATATGATTCTGGGGTTTCTTTTTCCACTTATCTACTTCGGCAATAATTTAATAATTGATAAATATTAATTACCTACTCAAAAGTATTAAAATTGTTTCCACTGGTTTTCTTCGACCTCCCCTGCCACCCAGAATGATCTTATAAGTGCTATAGCTAGAGTCATTCTAGCTGACATTAAATCTGATCTAGCTAAGTCAGAATTCATCTCAATCTTGTTAGATGAAACATCAGACGTTAGTTCTCTTTCCTAGCTCTCAACAGTCGTTAGATACGTTGATAAACGTGGTTGTCCCAAGGAAACGTTTTTAGGTTTGCAGGGTTTAAGAAACGTATACCTACCTACTGGCTGTTTGCAGGGGAATTTTATGAATTATACGAATTTTATGAAATGATGTCATACAATTCCTTTGAACAAACAGCTTCAGCAAAGAACTTCTTCACTTTTCCCTTTTTTGGGTGAGAGAGTTAGGATGTTTGTGTGTGTGGGTCGGTGGTGGTTGAGGGGGGGGGGGGGGGATTTGAATGCGGTACCCCACTGTCCAGAGCCACGCTACGCTCATGCAACGTATACCTACTGGCTGTTTGCAGGGGAATTTTATGAATTATACGAATTTTATGAAATGATGTCATACAATTCCTTTGAACAAACAGCTTCAGCTAAGAGCTGCTTCACTTTTTCCTTTTTTGGGTGAGAGAGTTAGGATGTGTCTGTGTGGGTCGGTGATGGTGGAGGCGGGTGGGGGTGGATTTGAATGTGGTACCCCACTGTCCAGAGCCACGCTACGCTCATGCAACAGGAAAAGAAATCAAAAGTGGTAAAACGTGCTTTGTTCGGTGTCTCTGATAGCGACGAGAGTGATGTAGGTTCTCTGTTCTGTCAGGACTTGTATTCGAAGTCTAAACAAAATGAGGGGTGGATCAGATGCTCTGGTTGCCACGATTGGTCACATGAAGCTTGTGCTGGGTGTGAGGAGGAAGACAATGAGTTCATATGTGACCTCTGCAAATAAACTGAAATAGGATTCACCACGAAATTCATCAAATGCTTTGAAGCAATTTTCAACTTTTGTATTTTTTTTCTCTCTTTAAAACTTATTCAGAGAATTTAATAAATAAATAATTATGAAGCCTGAAGTATGTTCTAGATGTGGTAATGAAGGTACTCAGTAGAATGGAATTTGAAAAAATTACGGTCCACAAGAAAATTTGGAATTCCTCGGTTCATCATCACAACATCAACATGCGGAAATGAGCAGCACCTTATTAGGTACCTAGAATTCCTGCTGTTCATCAACAATTTCTATAACTTCGTTTCCATACTTGGCTATTGGTAGAAAACTCAGTACATCAATTCATAAAAGAAAATTTTATTGCAGCAAATGCATATTTATTTAAAAGTGTACTTGACCGTTTTTCTAGCCTCCTTCAACAAGTTTGAGTTGGTTTTGAAGGAAGAAAAGGCGTCCAAACACGTCTCTTTCATGTTGGCAAAGATCACCAAGTTCATCAGCTCGTGATTTATCAGATCGATCGACGATCTGTTTCTCTCTCCCCTCCACTTCGCGTTTATTACCGAGAATATTCTCTCGGTGAACGTCAAAGTGGCGGAAAGAGACAAACAAAAGCTGATAATCTTTGTCAAATCATGACAGGACTGTTTCTTGAGAAAGTATTGCCACTTTTTGGCGAGAATCAAATTTTTTTGGGCCAATTTTTCCAACCCGTCAAACATTTCTCTTAAGTCTTTCATTTCCGAATAGAGAGCGTCTTCGTTTATCTGGAGTCTCTGCAAAGCCCGATGGTGCCAAGTGAGCCCAATGATGAAAAAAAAGTATCTATTTCAGCGTACTTTTTTAACTTAAGAAAGTACAAAGTACAAATCATCAAAAATATTTCTAAAATAAAATAAAAAGTACGGTTGGCAACCCTAGGTACTCGTAGTACAGTTGTGTGAAACGGCGCCGAAGTTCTACCTGCCCTTCATGACCGTTCTGTTGTGCGTTTCTGTAGTTCGCAGCGCCGTTTCGCCTGTCTTCAATTTGGATCACGGATCACAGCCGTACAAATGACACCCGAACCGACAATGACAAACGAAATATGTTGTAGACCGCGTTATAAATAGAGAGAACGTGTAATATAAGGGGTGACATTTTCAAAAAGAAATACCACCATTTTCAGGCTCAACCTTCGATATGCCATGAGTATTAATACCGAGTAGAAAGAAACCAAGAAGAAACAAAACTAGGTTGATTTACTCTCGTTTACAGGCGTCTCACCTCCTGAATGTGATATCGACGGTGCTTTTCTTGGCAACATTTGCCGTGTTCACGGCATGCAGTTTGGTCCACTACAAAAACAACTTCACTGGTTTTTCTCTGAATGCTGATTCTATGACGAAGGTATCTGTAGAGATTTACTCCCTCACTATATTTTTGCTTAATGGTCGCAAATGTTGCGATACTAAATAATAATTTAATAATTTCAAAATGAATAAGAGCAGTTTATAGCAGTGGGTTCTATCTCTGTAATGTTCTTCCACTGGTTCAACATTGGCTGAGCGACTTTCATGACTGTCATTTCGAATGTGAATATAAATATGATTATTTCACCATTTATTATGGCTCACTTAAAACAGATTAATGATCGCATTGTGGATAGTTATCCCCTTTTTTAGCGACGAATAGCCCAGTCGACGAAAAGTTACAGAGGGAGATGCTTGGAACACAATTTTTGTCTTCGTAAATTTGTTAGGACGTATCAGGAGTTTGGATAAGAGGAGTATCAGAGCTATTTAGACGTCCATTATTGAATATGTGTACCTACATAATGGTGCATATTTCGGCCAATATGTTGACTGGGAATGGTGGAGATTCATCAGACGACAGTTGTCGCAATGCTTCAGATTTCACGCTCAACACTAACTGCTTCAACATTTGAAGGAAAATAGATAAAATAGTAAAGTGATATATATTATCGAAAAAATTTAATGCCGTAGAACCTTGTGGCCTGCATTTAGTTTTTCGGTGCATCGTTGAAGAGTTATTCGGTCAAAAAGAGCAAAAGATGTGAAGCAAATTGTTTTTCTCCAACATTAAGAGCGCATAACTCGAAACTATACAAGGTATCGAAAAGTTTGACTGAGTAAAACCTGTAGCAAATTTAATTTGCTTTCATTTTGTATAGAATGATCATGTCGGTGGGACGAATGTTTCCGAAATATAAGCAAAAAACCAAAAAATGTGACTTTCAAACCCTCCCCTCTCACCATCGGCTTAAGAGCTACGGGCTGGGATTTTGATGTTCACCTCCTAACTAATCCAAACAAAGTTACGAAGTCAAAAATTGTGATTCAAGCATTTCCCATAACAGTATTCGTTGCCTGAACTGAAAGCGGTAAGAATCACCTCTGAAACACATTCTATTCGTATACGAATAAGTTGTACCAGTTATCTGAGCTCCTTGTACAAAAACGAAGCAACTACTACGTACGAGTAATTAATCGTTACTACACAGCTCCATTTATTATTTAGTTACATGAATATATAATATACGTTTCTCAAATAACTACGACAAATATTTGAACGTTCCTCACATTGTTTGTGTTTGCAGTCAGTTCTAGGAGCGGCTGTATGGTTTCCATTCACTGTTGGATGTAGGGACGGCGGTCCGTTCAAACAAAGCAGAGGCATTTTGTTCTCATCAGCTACCTACGCCGTTGCACTCACGATGCTCTCATCTCTTGATATTCTCGGACCCAAGTATTTTATTTTGACACCTTTACCGCAGATAAAACACAACTCTTGTTTACTTTTACATGACATTGTGTTATTGGTAGGCAGGAAGGAGTAAGCGTCCCTTAAGATCCCACAGGGTCTAACTTAGTTTTCCCACCTTTTCAGGAGAGACAAAAACGGATTTCCCAACTTACTTTAGTAATTTATACGGTTGAAGACGTCTTTCCCTGCATTGTAATACAGGCCAAACCAATGAGCTAGAAAGACGGACCGAGAGATTTCGCATAAGTATCCGTTCCCAACTCCTTTTGCCAAAAAAACTGAGTTAGACCTTGTGGGATCTTAAGGGACGATAGTCTGGTTGACATAGGGGTGGTAGTACTGACAAAACATGGAGTAGAATTATTCATTGAAATGTTCATTTTTCATGGAAACTATACTGAGAATGATGCGAATATTATTGAAGAATTTTCTGTGATATTTTCGGTATAAAATCGAAAACATTAGGCGGAAACGTTTTGGTTTATTATCTTCGATAATGAACCATTGGAATCGCCCAAAGAAAAAATTTTTTTAACCCCCCCTCAAAATTTGTTGGTTTACGTTTCAAGATACGTAGATTCAGAAAATCGAATAAAAAAAAATCCGTCCGTCCGCCGTACGCCGTACGCCGTACGCCGTACGCCGTACGCCGTCCGCCGTCCGCCGTCCGCCGTCCGCGCCACTTTGCCCAGTTAGCGTTGAGTTAAAATTACGAAATTTTTTTTATGGGTTTCGACCAACCCCACAATGGTCCTCGAAACTTTTCATAACCCTAGGTCAAGGGGAAGGGGTTCAAAACGAATTTTGAAATTTTGAAAATTTCATATCTCGAAAAATTCATATGGAACGGTATGTTTTTTATTTCATATTTAGATAGTGTTTGTTCCGTAGAATTTTTTAAGACCATCCGCAGCTTTGTACGACCAGCCGTTCGTTCACAATGACGGCTCAAAGATTGTGCCTCACCACACGATCTCGACTCAAACTGTTGAAATACAGGTCCATTTTCATACTAACAAGCTCTTTGGAACATCATATGGTGATGTCGAGTTTGTTGTTCTGAGGTGCGTTTCGTGCTACGGAAATGAAGGTAATTTCGAATGTTTGTTGGTAGGTAGGTACTTCTTTTATAGAAAAATTATTACCGACGTAGTATTAAAAACCCCAGAATTATATCGTATTAATTAATAGTAATTAATAATATAATTAGTAATAATAAATACGAATTATTAATACCTAACAATAAATTATAATAATTTTCACTGGGTCCTTGATAAAATTGTTATTAGTGATAATTTATAATAATAATTAATCTAACATTTAGGATCTAGACATTTAGACCTAGTGATCTAGACAGAAGGGTGATCTGTACAAAGAAGATAATGAACCGTTGTGTCAAGAATTTGCAGAGTTTTTTGGTTTATTATCTTCGATAATGAACCATTGGAATCGCCCAAAGAAAAATTTTTTTTAACCCCCCCTCAAAATTTGTTGGTTTACGTTTCAAGATACGTAGATTCAGAAAATCGAATAAAAAAAAATCCGTCCGTCCGCCGTACGCCGTACGCCGTACGCCGTACGCCGTACGCCGTACGCCGTACGCCGTACGCCGTCCGCGCCACTTTGCCCAGTTAGCGTTGAGTTAAAATTACGAAATTTTTTTTATGGGTTTCGACCAACCCCACAATGGTCCTCGAAACTTTTCATAACCCTAGGTCAAGGGGAAGGGGTTCAAAACGAATTTTGAAATTTTGAAAATTTCATATCTCGAAAAATTCATATGGAACGGTATGTTTTTTATTTCATATTTAGATAGAGTTTGTTCCGTAGAATTTTTTAAGACCATCCGCAGCTTTGTACGACCAGCCGTTCGTTCACAATGACGGCTCAAAGATTGTGCCTCACAACACGATCGTGACTCAAACTGTTGAAATACAGGTCCATTTTCATACTAACAAGCTCTTTGGAACATCATATGGCTTATGTGATGTCGAGTTTGTTGTTATGAGATGCGTTTCGTGCTACGGAAATGAAGGTAATTTCGAATGTTTGTTGGTAGTCACTTCTTTTATAGAAAAATTATTACCGACGTAGTATTAAAAACCCCAGAATTATATCGTATTAATTAATCATAATTAATAATAATTATTATTAATAATAAATATGAATTAATAATACCTAACAATAAATTATAATATTTTCCACTAGGTACTTGATAAAATTGTTAATAATTAGTGATAATTTATAATAATAATAATTATTAATAATGATTAATAATTAATTATTAATCTAACATTTAGGATCTAGACATTTAGACCTAGTGATCTAGACAGAAGGGTGATCTGTACAAAGAAGATAATGAACCGTTGTGTCAAGAATTTGCAGAGTTTTTTAGCATGGAACATGCTTTAGCCTTGGACTAACTAACCGAAAAACGTTACGCGGAATGGGTGACGCGGGATGGGTGACGAAATTTTCTAATGATTTCCGCTTACAACGGAGCCGTTGCTGGGGAAATGAAACTTATTTAGTTTTCATCGGACAGAAATCGTTCACCACTCGTTGGAAAGCTCTCGATTTATCACGCATTTATGTCGCAGTTTTATATTTATCTACGAGATATTAATCCAACAATGCGATGTTATAAATGGTTAGTAAACAATCTTATGTGCGAGGGTCGAAGCTTCATTACCAGGGAAGCTAATTAGAAGCATGTTCCATGTTTCTCGATTTTTAGCCGCAGGCTCCGAAGCGCCGAGTTTTGTTTTCAACGACATATTCAAAATTGTATTATTGGGGCAATACCGTTATTTCTCAATATTCATCATATTGCAACGCCTCAAGATAGACACCGTCAATGTGGATGCAAAAAAAGTTGTAACCAAGAAGATTGTTCAGAAATCACGATGATGGTTACCAATGATAATAATATTATGTATATTATCCATATTATGGTTTTCATAGCTTTTTTTTCCGGAAATGTATCTTCGCCATTTTTGCTAGTACAAAAATTGTTCACCACTCCTTGGAAATCTCTGGATTTTACCAAAATTCACACTCAAGATTTAACTCCGTTACATATTATTAGGTTTACATAATTTTAGATATCATCTAAAATGGCCAAAAAAAAAAAAATGTGGAGGAATATCCTACCATTGTCATATTTTAGCTCCACATTTTGAAGCCATTTTAGACAGGTAAACCTAATGATTTTGCGCAGAAAAAATATCAATAGATAGAATCCTCTAAATAATGATAGGATTGTGACGATTTTGGGTTTCTTCAAATTGAAAGATTCGAGAGTAGGTATGTACTTCCACCTTCGGTTTTGTAGTATGTCATAATATGATATGATATTATCATATCAGGTTGATCTACAAATAATCGCTTTAAGAAAACTAGCCGTTACCCCCGTGCGTTGCACGGGTCCACATGCATTATCGCTCTCTCAGCTGATGCGAATTCCTCCCAATCACTCCCCCAGTGGTCTCAAGAGGCTGAGTGTCAAATTTCAGTGCCCTAGGGTGAACATGAGAGCTAAATAGCTCACGAAGCTGATCTTACATCCTCCCAAACACTCCCAAATTTCAGCGCTCTAAGATGACCGGGAGAGAAGTTATCTGTGTGTCGTCTCCAAGGAAAGCCTCGTTCACGATGTAAGAAGCGGGTGCATGAAATCTAATATCGACAGAAGTCATCCCTGCAACTTGTTGATCACAATGGAGCAATCCCTATCAAAATTGGTTCAGCGGTTTGGCCGTCTATAATAGAGGACATAATCTTAGGTTTTAAGGAGAACCCAGCTCAACAGCTTTTGATCACCCCCCCCCCCCCCAGCATGATTGGCTAGGTGGAAACTCCTGAGAGTGGACTTATTACTATAAATGCCTCTAAATGAGCTATAAAGTTTCTAGCTCATTTAAAGGCATCGGATGTCAATAGAGGACAAACAGACAAACTTAGTAGATGAGTAATAATTATTATTGTCTTCATTTTATTGCTTCCAGAGACGGTCGGGCTCCTTCACTGCTACAGCCCCTCGGTACTGTACACTCTTGGTATCTCCTGCTACAAGTTCCTCTGGTCTCTTGCTGCTTAGGGATGGCCGTCTATCAGCTTTACATCCCAGCACTCGACAACGTTGCCCACAAGAGTTTCGTAGTTCGACTGTCGAAAGACAGTCGGCTCACTGGAACGAAGTTGGCTGCAGTTACTGCCGTCGGTAAACTCAATGGGTTATTATACTGCATGATTTTTCGAGCTAATTCGAGCATTATAATTATATTAATGATACCTATTACTTTATAATAATAATAATAGTTATTAGCTTATAATTATATCTTAGCGACTGGTAGGTAGGATTTTTATGGGTAACGTAAACATTAATTTTACGTTTACACACATTTTACATTTGATCAGAGCAGCATAGTCGTCTTGGTACCTAGATCGCTGTTAGACATTACATCCCTGCAGCTCGAAATGGATGCTGGAATAACATTTGGTTATGAATACTCACATCCACACCAACAACGTTGTTTGGGCCTGGGAATATAGAAGATTCGGGTATTGTTTGAGAAATACGGGAGGTATTGAAATACGAAGAAGGTTAGAGAATGAAAAGTAAAGAAACCAATCTCGATTGATGAGAAAGATGTCGATTGTTCGTAGGAATCTACTGCTGGTCTCTTATATATCTGTATTCATCGGGGAGGCTTGTTTTGATTGGAGCTGCCTCCACCCTCTTCGCCAGATCGGCCGATTCCTTGCACGCCCTTTGGAGTCAACGGATGCCCCCTAAGTCTTTTGATCGCTTCAACAAAGGTACAAAGCAAAAATACTCTTTGTTATTTATAACGAGGGCGGAACAAAAGAGATTTATAGGATGTATCCAAAATACGGAGTTTTTCCTTAAAGTTGAACCGTTTTCTCAACGAATTAGACTGTTAAATTTTAAATTGAACTGTTTCATTTCCGATTTGACGCATTTAAAAAAATGAAATAAATATTCCTTAAACAATTCTTCGTTTTTGTAAAATGAACAAAGGTGGAAAACGCAGAAGAATTTATTTGGTACCTAACTAAGATGTACAACTGTTAATAAGTAGGTTTAAATGCATAACTGTTATATTAAGGCAGGGCGAGGATAGCGTTCGGATACTTTGAGAGTTCTTCACCACAACAAGTCATGTCACAGTAACACACCGCTCAAACCTCTTCACTTCTCGACCGACCATTGTTCCTCTGTAATTAGCGAATTTTCGAAGAAAATGCTCTAATCCGATAACGGAATGAGATATCGCAATTTTGACTTCACCATCGTGTTCAGCGTTGACAAATCTATAAACTGAGGTGTTACTCGTCAAAAAAGGAGACAAAACCAGTTATTTCTTCGAAAATTCGCTCTTGTAGCCATGCTGCATGACTGTGGATTTTTTTTTATTCCAGCAGATTCCTTCTACCATGTAAAGAAGTGACATTTTCGAACACGACATAAATATAAAATGAAGGCGAATTGATCGCCGTTGATGTGTTGACTGCTAACGTTGCAATCCCAGAAGATGAAATAAAGATTTATGCTAATTGATTTCAACTTTCCACTCGGCTGTTTGCACAATTCCTAGTTGAAGAGGAAATTCGGACGTGGAAGTTGTTTTTATTAGCTCGACAGAGAGGATCCTTATAAATAATTTGACGTTCGACGGCTCAGCGTTGTCTCTCGCTCACAGAATATCATCTCATCTCAGCAATCAACTCATTTCGTCCAGTTTCCGTTACAGCTATAACGTTTGGCTGAGGGGTAAAGTTTGGTCCTGTTCAATTAACTCATTATACAGTTAATTATCTCAGTACACACATAAACCTTTTTTTTAAAAATAAATTATGAATTCATATTACAACTGTATTAGAACATCTAGCTAGGTTTTTCTAATACATTAGAGCGTTTTTTATGGTCTATACTATAGACTCTATACTATAGACTCTATTTCACACTTAGTGAGTCCCGACGAAGTCCATTGGTCTCTTCAGTCTCCGTGTGTCGAATAGCCTCAATACTTCAACGTTTGGATGTTTGTGGAGAACTTAGTTTTGTAAAGGTTGTATATCGCTTCTTTGTACAACCCCACAGTTTAGTCCAGATTAGGTTGATTATTTGCTGGTATAGAAGCAACTTATTGTGGGCTGATAGCTCAGAGTGTTTCCCCATCAACCAGTACATTTTTTCGAATCTCAAGTTGAGATCGTCATTCTTTTAGCGAATTTTCGAAAAAAGGAAGCTATTGTCCAAGGTCCAAAATTTTTAAAACTCAAATTTCCGAAAAAAATCTCAAAATCCGTTCCAGAATTTGAGACAGAACAGAAAATGCATTTTACTGGTTTTATAACAAATTTTGACTCTGTTCTGTCTCAAATTCTGAAACGGATTTTGAAAAGACGAAAATCCCGCTCTTCGAAAATTTGCTCTTATAATCATGCTGCATGACTGTGGATTTTTCTTTACGTTACGCCTCGTCTGCATAATGTACGGTTTGCGAGTTATTCTTTAGTGTGATCAAGTTTTGTATTCAGATTTGTGAAGTTTATTAGGATAGATTTCGTTTCGTTCAACTTCATCCTCCATTGCTTGGTCCAGCTTAGGATATTGTTGGCAACAGATTGTCGCTTACTGGTGGCTTCTACAGCGGAGTTTCCGACTGCAAGAAGGTCAGTGTCATCAGCAAAAGTTGCTGTAAGTGTATCCACTGGTTGTGGTAGGTCTCTTGTGTACAGTAAATACAGTATCAGGCCAAGGACCCTGCCTTGTGGAACACCTGCTTTTAATTTCACCAGTTGAGAATACTCATCATCGTATTTTGCTCTGAATAATCTATCTGCGAGGCGTGACTTCGAAATTTGGAAGAATTGGGTGGAAGATTCCTTTGCAGTTTTGTGCGTAATCCTTGATGTCAAATTATCAAATGCCTGCGAGACATCTAGAAAGACTGCAGACCTTATTTTCTTTTCTTTTAACGAGCATTCAATCAGATTTTTGATTCTGTGTACCTGGTCCATTGTGGAGTGTTGTTCTCTAAATCCAAAAATTTCAAATAGCTTGGATATGAGCGGCAAGGCGTCAAAAATGTGTACAATAACCAATCCGAATCTATTTTGCACATGCAGAACTGCAGACAATACTTACCTACTTGAAATTTCCGAATGATCAAAATAGGAAGGTTTTATGTCATCACTAAATGTACCTCTTTGATGGGATAGTTGGAAGGTAGTGGTGAGAGCTTTCCAGAATAGTGCCATGTGTAGAGCTCGTATTATGCTTGTGGTTGAAGTGAGACGGGTCACTTACCTCTGGCCACTTTACGAGTTTATGGAGATGACGGAGTGAGCTTTAAGATTTTGAATTTACTGCGAACTTCGTGGGTTCTGTGGGTTTTTAAGCAGATGTAAGCTGGTACACTTGGGTAGCGTGATTTGTGATTAAGATGAAGGTGTGTACCAGTTACATACGCCGACACGGACACGGGTGACTGAAAGAACAACACTTGTGTAGAGAAAAGATGGTGTAATTATAAGTAATCAGAATAAGAAATAAAATAAGCAAAACTGCTGAGCGTGACTCACTCGCAACTCACGCGTAACATGCGTGTACTATACCTCGTGACCGTGCAAGGTCTTTCCTACGTGACAATTATATACAACAAGTAAGAAATAATCAGAAGTAATCAGAAGTAATCAGGAGTAATCAGGGCTGTCCATAGGAACAGGTCCCTGAGCAAATGAAATATAATGTTACGTCTAACCGTCACAAGGTTACTTGTGACTAAAACTAACTGATGACAAACAATCCCTAACACCTATCTGGCCAGAAAAGGTAGATAACTCACAGTGTTAGAGATCTCGTATGCAGTCTTCACGTGATTCGCGGGTACACGTAACTATTCTCACGGCGTGTGTGTAACGCAACTGGCTTCTATCTCGCGTAACTGACGCTAACTTCAACACAACACTGTCTAACAAGCAGCACTCGGAGGGGCTATATCGCTTGCAAGGAGAGGTCAGGTTCGCTTGAGGGCTATCTGACAACTCGCTTCCAGGGCTCTGCGCCTCCACTTAAGACAGGCGCTGGAGCGGGGAAGCACCTGGAGGCGGAAGCACGGTGGGGGCCGGTCTGACGATTTCTGCTTAGCGGCTCCACTCCGGTGGTCGTTCCACGAACCCAATACTCTCATTCTGACTGCTCACATTCCCCTCCCTCCTGGGAGCCGGCGTCCTCGCCGGTAACCAACGACTCCCCGACAAGCGGAAGGCCAAGGTCCGAGCCTGGGTTGTATTGCAGTGCGGCAGCCTGGTAGTGGACTATCAGGCAGAATGGGCAGGTTAACGGGCTTGATGTTGTGAATGGGTCATGGCTGCAGGGTGGGTCCAAGCGGTCAGGTCGTTGGGTGAGGCGTCTCCAACGTGATACAATTGTTATTCACACACAAGTTTGAGATTATCTAATCAATTCAAAAAATAAGTTGTTGACAAAAAGCGATTTTGGTTAAGTACAAGTAAAATTTTAGTTCTTCTGATTTTACAATTTTTACTCCACGATTATTGGTACCTTAGGTCCAACTTCGAGGTGGAACCGTCTATTACAGGAATCTCTACAATTTTTGTATGTTATCCACAGTAAGTCGGTTGGTAAATTAATACCGCCCATCACATTGGGAGGTAAGTAAAGTTTAGCAATTAAATGAAGTAATTTTTTTTTTTTTTTTTTTATTTATTTTTTTTTTATTTATTTATTTATTTATTTATTTTTTTTTTAATTTATTTATTTTATTTTATTTTATTTTTTTTTTTTTTTTTTTTTTTTTTTTTTTTTTTTTTTTTTTTTTTTTTTTTTTTTTTTTTTTTTTTTTTTTTTTTTACAACAGGTAAGATGCTCGTCCTTTAACATCGGTCCAGCAAAGGTAAGTAAGTAAGGTAAGTAGTCGTTGTACAAGTTAGATTAAGGGTAAATAAGCAAATATAGTAAATGTAACACATGAAAACTTATATCTCCTAAAATGAAGTCACGCCAAGCAATAAAACTTTTGAATGTAACGTAAAATCGTAAAATGAACACACTAGCGACCGTATTGGTCTAGGCAGGGAATATATGTGTAAATTTGTGTGTGCATTACTCGTTAGACAGTTTAAAGGTTACTGTCTTCCTTTTTCCTTCCCTGTAATTTACGGGTGGCAATTGTTGTAGGCGTCCCTTGGGGTAAGTAGTGTCCTGTGGGCATTGTGGGACGCGTAATTGGCTGCGTACCCTGCGTCATGGGCCCGTCGTGCTGTGGTGGGGTAGGGTTACGTGTCATTGTGTGTGTACCCCGTGTTACTGGCTCGTGATATTGAGTTAATGGGGCAGAGTTACGCGCAACTGCATGCGTCACCTGCCCATCAGACATCTGGGGCGAGTAGGTAGTTTTTTGGGTTGGCGTCACCTGGGGCGTCACCGTCGTCACTGGCGTCACCGTCGTCACTGGCGTCACCGGCGTCACCTGGGGCGTCACCGGGTGCGTCACTTGCGTCACTGGCCCACCAAGTGTGTGTGTTGGGTCAGAAGTGAGCGTCACCAGGTGTGTCACTCGTGGTACTTGTGACGTGGAATGTTGAGGCTCTCGTGTTTCAAGCGTCACGGTATGTGTATCACTAGTCACCGGTACATCTTGTGGTTCTGGGTTTTGTTGGTGTTGGTTGGGGTGGTTCGTGTCCCATACCATCATGCATCCTGGGACGCGTTGGAGCCCTGTACCTGTTTGTGTGACTCTGAGTGTGATGGGTAACCGTGACATCAAGTCCACCCCTAATAGATCTAGCCCCCCGTCACTTCGTGAAAAGATCCTGAAGGTGTGATCTATGCAGTGAGTTCCTATGACAACTCGTAACCGTTGTTCACCGAGGAATGGGAGAGGTTGTCCATCAGCCCCCCAAGCCACCGAACGTGTTGGTGTAATGGGTACCCCCGTAACTGGTTTGGCTAACACAGATATTCCCGCCCCTGTGTCTACGACCATGTCACGTAACTCCCCGCTGAGCGTAACCGGCACCCTAAGAGGAAACCCCCTCACGGATTCTATAACGGTAGCCAGACACTCGTCTGTAACATCATCATTCAATGGTTCTGGTAAAATGGTGCTTGTGGTTGACACGCGTGACTGTGGACGTCCCCTAATGGCAAGTGGTCCCGTTGACATCTCTCGTAACCCCAGTGGATGCGATACTGGAAGTAAGCTGCGTTTTTTGAGACAATCAACTTCAAGGTGTTCACGCACCCCACAGTAATCACAAAAGATTGTCTTCTGTGGGTTGTGATTACAGTCCACTGGAAAATGTGACATGTCCCCACAGAACATGCACGGGAACCTGGGGCTAGGTCTTGGTGTCCTCACATCACGTCGTCCCGTCGTTATCTTTTTTGGGCATCTGGCGGCTAAGTGACCTTCTTTGTTACAGGCGTAACATTTTCTCGTGTCTCCTGGTTGTACAGCTCCGAGGTCCCATCCTAAGTCGAGGTTGTCTGGCGTACCTAAGGCGTCCTCGAGTTCCTCGGCACATTTGAGGGCGTCCTCGAGTTCCTTAGGTTGACGTGTCACCAAGTGAGCACTTAGATCACGTCCAATTCCTCTCGTGAAGGCTCGTAAGGCGCGTTTACGTACCCACGTCCTTCTAGCCTCTGGTGGTAAGTTTTTCCCTTCCTCCATCACCGCCACTTGTGCTAGGTGTAACACCCGTTCCGCAAAGTGACGTAGGGTCTCGTTATTCTCCTTTGTAACCGTGTGTAGTAGGGCGGCGGCTTTGTCAGGTTTCTCGCGTCCCCCAAACCATCGTATCATCTCATTCTTTGCGTCATCGTACAGCGTCTTCGTACCTTCCACTGTGACATGGTCACTGAGAAATTGTTTGGCGGCCCCCTTGACGCGTGAATGTAGAAGGCGTAATTTCTTACGATCGTCGAGTTCCCCAGCAACGTGCTCGAAGCTCTGAAAGAACTCAGTCACCGTCACTGTACCTACTTCGTCAGGATCCCATGGGTCTATTTCAGTGAACATGGAAAGCGGTATGTTTGTCCCTTCCAAATCACTGGAGTCTGAGCGTGACCTAGGCCCGTGGTCAAACAGGCGTGACAGGCGGATCAATGTGGTATTGAGGGTGTCCAGTACGTCAGATGACGAACCGTTCCCCCCGTTCCCTTTTGGTCTTGGCATGATGAAAATGTGTTTATGAAAAATTTGGCTGAGTGATGTTATAGGGTTGTGTGTCCCCCCTGTAATGCAATTGGTTTGTGTAGTGTAACAAAGAAAATGTGTAATGTGTTGTAAGGGACGTTACTGTAGGAGTGTGTTCCTCCCGTCACCTCGTGTTGCGCCGGCGTGAGTGGATTCGTGCCTGGGCTAACCAGACAAAAATCCCACAAGCTGCCACCAATATGTAAGCTGGTACACTTGGGTAGCGTGATTTGTGATTAAGATGAAGGTGTGTACCAGTTACATACGCCGACACGGACACGGGTGACTGAAAGAACAACACTTGTGTAGAGAAAAGATGGTGTAATTATAAGTAATCAGAATAAGAAATAAAATAAGCAAAACTGCTGAGCGTGACTCACTCGCAACTCACGCGTAACATGCGTGTACTATACCTCGTGACCGTGCAAGGTCTTTCCTACGTGACAATTATATACAACAAGTAAGAAATAATCAGAAGTAATCAGAAGTAATCAGGAGTAATCAGGGCTGTCCATAGGAACAGGTCCCTGAGCAAATGAAATATAATGTTACGTCTAACCGTCACAAGGTTACTTGTGACTAAAACTAACTGATGACAAACAATCCCTAACACCTATCTGGCCAGAAAAGGTAGATAACTCACAGTGTTAGAGATCTCGTATGCAGTCTTCACGTGATTCGCGGGTACACGTAACTATTCTCACGGCGTGTGTGTAACGCAACTGGCTTCTATCTCGCGTAACTGACGCTAACTTCAACACAACACTGTCTAACAAGCAGCACTCGGAGGGGCTATATCGCTTGCAAGGAGAGGTCAGGTTCGCTTGAGGGCTATCTGACAACTCGCTTCCAGGGCTCTGCGCCTCCACTTAAGACAGGCGCTGGAGCGGGGAAGCACCTGGAGGCGGAAGCACGGTGGGGGCCGGTCTGACGATTTCTGCTTAGCGGCTCCACTCCGGTGGTCGTTCCACGAACCCAATACTCTCATTCTGACTGCTCACACAGATAACATGGATTTTGTATCTTAAATCATCATTCGAGTTATCTATAGTGAGCGGTAGTGCCTTTATAGATATCTCTTCTATATTTTACCTGATTTCACTCGCTCTGATGGCTTCCGATCAGTCTGCAAATCTCTTTTACTGTGAATAATAAGAATCAAATTTTAATAATTAAAATTTGATTCTTATTATTCACAGTAAAAGAGATTTGCAGACTGATCGGAAGCCATCAGAGCGAGTGAAATCAGGTAAAATATAGAAGAGATATCTATAAAGGCACTACCGCTCACTATAGATAACTCGAATTATTTCATTAGGAGCGAAAAGAAAGAACGCGGGACGCGTTTACAACACCGTGAATGCGAGCGAAGAAGACGAAGTTGAGTGCGGCCTCCTGAGCAGTGATTCAGGCCATAGCACTGACACCGATATCGACGAAGTTGTTCACGAGTACAAAGTCAACTCTGAGGTTAGTGAAAAATTTACTATATAATGAGTACACTATCTACTTTTGTATACAAGATAGAAGGCGACAAAGTCGAATTCCGAAATAATTGTATACCAAAACCCCTTCCAGACCATCCACAGAATTCACAGCCAAAAGACACCAAAAATCGTATGTATATATTATATTCAAAATAATTAATGTATTATTTTTATGAATGTGTCATTCCAGACGTGTTTCATATACACTCTTCATGGAATAGAGATAACAAGTTCAAATTTGCACAAAAAATCCGTTTTGGCTATCGAAAGGTTAAGTTCGGCAGAACCGGGCTACTGCAAGGGGATTTATGCGGAGGTTTAGGGGGGAGGGATTACCCCTAAATTCTAAAAATGAAACATATCGATGATTCGTGGAGCACGTAATGTGGAAAGAGGGTAATAAGAATAAGAATTCAATAATTCATATGACTATCCTTATCATGGCTTCTTCTTAGGTCGAAAGAATGAGGCTGAGTTATTTCTCATTTTATTTTTAATAAGAAAAGACGCGAAAAAAGGAAAGAAGCCTTAAACGGAGGGTGTAAAAAACGGAGGGATAAAGAGAGAGAATGGTAGTCCTCCTACTGAAGGGTCGTATACTCCTCTAAATTAAATTCTTTTTAGCCTCGCCGCAGTAATGAGTGAAGAAAAGGGATAAGTATGGCATAAAATTAATCCGGACGCCCACTGTGAACGTCTGTTGGAGGGCCTTTCCTTAATTTATTATCGTAGGTTTCTCAGGGCGTGTAGTCCCTTCCAACCATTTACCCCGTCATCCTCCCTTTACTACGCCTAATAAAACACTTCTGTGAGCCAAACTCACGTGAGGGAACCCCGTAGGGATATTTCAATTCGATCCTTCCCACTCGGGCCTCTACATTTTCTCGTATGATAAATACAAGATGAGAATCCCACTGTGTGATTGTTACCTGTTCCTAAATGGAACTGATTTCAATTCGTTATCATAATACTGAGACGTACTTAAATGCACCACACATGTGGCGTTCCCCAAGTAGCGTGCAAGTGCTTACCAAAACCCTAATATTGCTGCCGAGTATTTGTCTACGCGCGAAGGGACGAGCGGCAAATGTTTGCCGTTCCCACTCGGTGTCGTTAATTTGCCCACATCGGAGTGGCCGAATATTCGTCAAGTGGCAAGCAGTGCCCCTCGCCACATATTCGGCCGCCTGTTCGGGTTGAAATACTGGGAAAATAAGTAGCAGCTGCGATTATAATGTGGTCGTCCGTTGAATGAACGCTCGGGCAAACACTGTCGTCTTTTTTCCCACAAGGGTTTATTATCTTCTGTAGATCACCCGGTCTGGATCCCTGTTCTGCATGCAATTCCCTTGTGAATCCCATAATTTTGATAAATAATTGGAGGAATGCGCCAAAATATGCTTAGACCACGTTGCCACCTCGTGATGGCGAGGGAGGTACCAGAGTTGGGCAATAATTAATTAAACAGTAATTGATTCAATGTAATTGCAATTGTACTTTAATTACAAATCCTGTCAAATGCAATTTTCTTTCCTTTTATGAGGAAAAATAAAACAGTGTGGAACTTTAAACTCGGATGAAACAGACAAAAAAAAGTTGAATTGGTTAGCAACTTAGCTTAGCCGATTTTCAAAAGATATTATACATGAGGGTAGTTGCCAAGAGTGTTTTTCTTAAGGGGTTCACCCACCATAAACCTGTAGTAGCTATTACGTCTGAAGAAAATAAATAATAAGCATTTAAAATTTCCTTCTCTTGATTATTAACGATGATAGTAAACAAGCAAAATTTTTGTTCTCAGATTATGAGTGGTATCGACTCTAAGAAGCCAACCAAGCGATCTGAAATGTTCACTTCAGTGACGATACTGTTTGTTATTGTTATTTCTTTGCTGATATCACGAGAACTATCACTCAGTCAAATCGCCTTTGTCCCGTGGTATGTACTTGGTAAGAAAACCGTAACTTTAAATCATAATATTTATGGTGAAGTAGATACAGATGAAATTATGCAAGCCTTGAATAGCTGTACTGGTAGATCTACCAGTATCTATACCCGACATTACTGTAAATCCAACAATATCAAACCAAGAATAACTGAATATTATAATAGTAGCAGTGCAATATAAACTACTACAATTATAATATTCTGTTATTCTAGTTAACTAAATGCAAACAACACTAACATTAACCTCTCTTCTATCATGACATATTTAGGTAGCATCAAATCAAAATTTGCATCCCAATACGAAATCCATCATTTAATGATGGATTTCGTATTGGGATCCTCCTGCTATAAATTACATTTAAAGCTAATTACACACCTACTCCATTCATTCTCCCTTCAGAACATTGTCATCTACCGCGATCGTTTTTTTTTTTTTTTTTTTGTCGTTGAACGGTTTTGGCACGAGTCCACCAGTGGCGGTGCCAGAAGTCCTTCATGATCGATGGGATCCCCTCGAAACAATAGCCAAAACCTCTAATCCATCGGGACAAACGACACCTCTTCAGATGCACCATCTACAAATAGATTGCGTTGCCTAAAGGTGTAACTACACCTGTAGTTTGTATTTTTTTCTTGAGGCCAATTTAACAATTTATTTCAATGACGGTTGAGGAAATCTGTAAAAATTCATGTTTTCCATTGTACTCACTATCCACAATTGGAGCTCATAATTGAGTACATTAATATGAACCAGAAAGTTCAACGGGTAGATTGTTCAACTTCCTATTTTTAAAAACTCCGAAAATACCTCATGATACTGCACACTCACACAGGATACCGAAGGAACAGTACCGAAAACGGCTGACATTAACAATAATTGTTAATGTCCCTTTTTGTGTGAACCATCCATGATTATTATGGGTGGTTCACACAAAAAGGGACATTTGCAGACAGGCTTTGGATTTTTGTATAAGGCATTAGGTCAAAAGAGATAGTTGTCGCTCTTCCTCATTGATCAAAATCAGCTATTTCATTAAATTTCTCATTTTTTCATTAAAATCTGGCAAGTACATTTCTTGTTGCCTGGTAAAACAACATGATTAATCCACGTCATTGAGGGGGATGGTTCCATGTCGTTGAGGGGGATGGTTCCTCGTCGTTGAGGGGGATGGTTCCACGTCATTGAGGATTCCCTCTTTACAATACCACTGTAACCAATAGACAACTTATTTCACACACATTTTATTATGTGTGTATCAAGCTTATTTACCACTTTGTTCCAAAAAACTCTGCAAATTCTTGACACAACGGTTCATTATCTTCTTTGTACAGATCACCCTTCTGTCTAGATCACTAGGTCTGAATGTCTATATCCTAAATGTTAGATTAATTATTATTATCAATTATCACTAATTATTAACAATTTTATCAAGTACCTAGTGAAAATTATTATAATTTATTGTTAGGTATTAATAATTCGTATTTATTATTAAAATAATAATTATCATTAATTATGATTAATTAATACGATATAATTCTGGGGTTTTTAATACTACGTCGGTAATAATTTTTCTATAAAAGAAGTACCTACCAACAAACATTCGAAATTACCTTCATTTCCGTAGCACGAAACGCACCTCAGAACAACAAACTCGACATCACTTAAGCCATATGATGTTCCAAAGAGCTTGTTAGTATGAAAATGGACCTGTATTTCAACAGTTTGATTCATGATCGTGTTGTGAGGCACAATCTTTGAGCCGTCATTGTGAACGAACGGCTGGTCGTACAAAGCTGCGGATGGTCTTAAAAAATTCTACGGAACAAACTCTATCTAACTATGAAATAAAAAACATACCGTTCTATATGAATTTTTCGAGATATGAGATTTTCAAATTTTCAAAATTCGTTTTGAACCCCTTCCCCTTGACCTAGGGTTATGAAAAGTTTCGAGGACCATTGTGGGGTTGGTCGAAACCCATAAAAAAAATTTCGTAATTTTAACTCAACGCTAACTGGGCAAAGTGGCGCGGACGGCGTACGGCGGACGGCGTACGGCGGACGGCGTACGGCGTACGGCGTACGGCGTACGGCGTACGGCGGACGGACGGATTTTTTTTTATTCGATTTTCTGAATCTACGTATCTTGAAACGTAAACCAACAAATTTTGAGGGGGGGTTAAAAAAATTTTTTCTTTGGGCGATTCCAATGGTTCATTATCGAAGATAATAAACCAAAATTAAATTAGATTAATTGCCAAAAATATTAGGTTTATATCCACGTCATTGAGCAGAAAAAAGTACGTACCTTCACGTCCTTCACCTTCAGGATTACTTTCGCTCTGATTTTGTCCCCAACAAAATTCACATCTTTTTGTAAGAAAAATTCCGGAATTTTTTTAAATTCATCCAGTCGTTGAGACTTGTATGACAGTATATGGAGTGAAAGTATATTCGTTGTTGCTAAGTAGACATTTAACTCAGAAAGAACTACAATGACTACATTATCTAGATGATACATGAAAATGATTGTTCTTGTGACAGTTGGAACGTTCACTACTGATATTATCTGAATGGCCTTTATTGATGTTGATACGATGGGATATTAAGGATTCGCGATTTGGTAATAATAATAATGACCGACAGAAATAAAAATCGATACCTACTACATACTACCACTGTAATCATCGAACGAGAAACGTTGTAACGAATCATCAAAACTAAAAACCTCACTATGATTGAAACAACCTCAACCCTGTTCTAATTTCTGGTAGACTAATAATTAGGCGCAGTTTTTCAAAAGAATACAGTCTCAAAAATTTAAGAAAAAAAAAAAAAACACAGATTATACTATCTGCATACTTGAAATTAAAAGGCTCTACATTAGCATTATATAAAGTGGAGGAGCTCCTAATTATGTATTTCCCAAAATCAGCATTTTGGCTCTGTATAATACGGTCCATGTATAAATTCCCTTGAAACAATAAATATTATTTTTATGTGACCTTGATGAGATGTCCATATAATTTTTATTTATTGGAGAAGGTCCTGTGCTCTGATGATTGGAACATTTTTCTATTAGAAAAAAATCAAGTAATGACATTGTTTAGCATAGTCTCCTTAATGGATTTCATTAAAAAAAAAAATTCAATAAATATGAAAAATCCGTTTTGAAAAACCGCTCAAATTTCTTCTCGCTTTCAAGGCTGGGTTCATACCGCTTTGACCATTCGACTCCTCCTAAAATTTTACAAACTGCGTCTTATTATTGGCATCACGTTTCATGGTGATTGAACCATCCGTACATTTGTGCGCTATACAATAATTGTACAACAATAGTTGAAATTATTTCAACTTCTTTATTTCTATCCTGAATAATATTTAGGTCATTCTGCAGGTCTGTTGGTGTCGTTACTTGTTCTTCACCTCCAACCAGCGCGGCTTGATGACCAAACTTCAGCTTTCACCTCAATTCTCAATTTCCTGACCGTAGTGGTAACGACAGTTTTGTTCGGCGTTATTGCCATTAGCGTCTGGACTCCAATTTTACTTTGGGCTATACTAGGTGAGTGTGGAGGGCTAATCATGCGACATCTCTGATGGTCAATAATTTATCATAATTTGATCACCGAACGCTTCCTTGAATTCAGAACCACTGGAACTTCCCACCGAGTGGACAAGTTAATTTCTGGTTCGTTTTACAGGATCAGTTTTGTATTTCCACAAAGACATTGGAAATGCAGTGTCCAAAATCCACACGAGAGGGAGCTCCAATTCCTTGAAGCCCAACGTCCCTCAGCTGCCGCCCCCGAAAATAGAAATCAGGCTACACGCAATACAACTTCGTAGCAAACCTGCTTAATGGAAGGCAAACTACGATCCTGAGCTTGAGATTGTAAGACAAATTATGAGATTGTGCTATATTGATTGGAACCCCTAGAAACAGGGTTGTTATAAGGATGAAATAAAATTTATTCTCCACAACTCACGTTTCATAAAAATACGTTACGATAAAAATACGTTTCATACCACTCAAACTAAAGAGAACCAATTGGTTGTATCTTGTAAGAAATGTGAAGTATGGTAAGGATGCGTCACCTCTATACCCGGATACGGTGATTATTGGAACTGTACTCACTTCTTATTATAAGATATATAATATATAATACTTAGGCCCTGATGAGGCATCCAAAGATCCAAACTGGTGGTTAATACTAAATATACAGTCAACATTCCTCCTCAACTATCCAAATCTACGAGGCATTGGACATACTCTTATAATTGGTATGCTCTGTCAAGAAAACACTTTTACACTTTATGCTTATACGAATTAGTAGCTGGAGACGAAGACAATATCAGAGGGTACCTCAGGAGCGATACAATTTAATTGGTGACTTGGTAAAGGAGTAATAAAAGTAATTACGGTTATATTTGGTTACCTATTTATTTCTAATGGTGGTGCAGGTTAGTTTTTAGGTGACGTGATTATTGCAAGAGGAGACCCAATCGTCCACCCAATCGCCACCAGAGTGCACTTATGACACTTCTCCAACTGTCATACTGCCCTCGTAAGTTCGTTTCTTTTGTGCAAGAGTGAAGTAACTTTTGAGACTGCAGGTGTTGTGGTCTAGAACCGTCTTAACAGTGATATAGGCCCACCTTTCATGAGAAGGTAACACAATTTCAATATAATTTCATTGTCATAGACTGGCACAACTGCCGTTAAATCAGTCTTGGTTGGGAGAATACATACTAATGTGCCGTTAGCTTCATGTGAGATAGTATTTTCTGCAGTTGAGCCCTTCTGTTCAAAGTAAAATTACGCCTTGGGTACTTAAAGACCGACTTAGTATTAAATAAGCCAGTCTTAAACTCTGAAGTTCGATATGTGTTTGTCTTATCCGCCTGTTGCTCCATTCTTGTTTTATAAAGCAAACCAGATTTCGTCATTTAGTTCAAAGATTATTCAACCCCCTTTAATGACTATTAGCTCATAATTGGGTAGCTTCCAGCATCAGTAAGTTCTTATTTGCAAACTATTATTTCGATCAAGAGATTTCGATGTAGGTCGGCATTCAAAACTACTTTGTGTTTCACCCCAAAGTTCAACTGAGGAGGGGGGGGGGGGGCTATGGTGAATCTATCACGAAAAATAAATCAAGATGAATGGGCGGTCAAGCAGAATTCTTTGACTGCAGAGCCCAAAGGTAGGTACATTAACGTGTTTCCTCCCTCTACATCTGTCCTACTCTTTATCTTCACTGCCAAAAGAGAGGAACTAAGTTTTTCATCTTACTAATAGGGACAACTTCGAAATTAGAGGACTCCCACAACCCTGTCTTTAGAAATCAAGAGTTTCTGAACCTGAACTTGGTCATCTCGGTCAACATCACAACTTTTATTTCGGAAAATAAATTTTTTATTATTTTTAATCTCACTAAAAATGGAGAATATTAACCCTCTACATGGTAGTCATTACTCAACAACGTAGAAGAATGAACAAAATTATTCTCATCATAAAAAACTTGAAATGTTTCAGAAACAACCAAACTAACTTGTAGAAAATAGTACCAACTGATTCAACTATTGAAGTAAGTTGAGTATCGAGGTTATTCATTAAATTGCAATATTCAACAGTAAGATAATCAAGGACAAAGTTTTCTTCAAAAATATAACAGAAAATACATTGTCAGATCTTAGACCAGTTTTTCATTGTCAATCTTAGAATAGACATACCTGCTGCTAATTATGAAATTGTGAATCATTCAGCAAATTGCTGAATTTGCAAAATTTGCTGAAAGATTCACAATTTGGATTGCTTCTTACATAGTTAGCTGTATGTTAATAATAGAAAAAGTTGTGATGACCCAGAACAGTATTTAGACTGAGAATGAAAGAATGATCCTGGTTAATGTATTTTCTGTGATATTTTTGAAGAACAAACATATGTTGAGGTTTTATTCTAAGACTGACGTAATTAATACGTCACTGTTGCTCTGTTTCAACCAATCGAACCGCCCATAATTTTCAGAACAAGTCTCATCTGCCAATTGAAATCTCAACTAATTGGCGGACAAATCAAATTTTTAGCACAGTCTACTGGGGCAACATTCAGATCGCTAGCCGCATTAGCACAAAAGTTACACATTATTGAAATAATCAAGAATTTGTAATAGCTCCTCCTGAAAAATTTACCAATTTGCACTTGAGCCGGTCTTCATCTGACCCAGAGATGTGTAGTAAGAGTAGTAAGTCCTGGGATAGTGAGTCAATGAGGTTTGGTAATTTAAAGAAAAAAAAAACACCTAGTTATACCCAGAGATGTTTTTACTACGTCTATCAGCGTGAGTTCTGTATTAACCCTGCTTCATTGTCGTCGGTAGATGAAACGGAAGAAAAAGTAAGTAGGACGAGAGTAAATAGGATGTTGAGAGTGCGGAGCCAATGGTGTTCAACTGAGGTGATGGAAAGTCCGAGGATGTTCCACCATCGACCTTAGCCCAGTCGTTATTCCTGCCCCCGACCCATCCGCAGGTTGAAGAGGTGAAGTCTGGGCGAAGTCTTCAGGTTTACTGCCCCCAAAGGACCACCTACTGACAGTAATTCTTCTTTATACTCGCTTCCTCTTTCCCCATCCCTTACAAGAAGCAAAGAATTCTCCGCGCGGTTTGAGCCTCCTCAGATCTCATTACGGCTTTGAAGCTTTCTCCTGCTCACGACATTGACCTCCTCCAGTTGCGAACTCGAGCTTCCCGGTTTTATCTCATCGGGTTCAGAATTTATTGCGAAAGCAATAAGTGGCTTTTTCGAGACTGGCTCCCCCCCCCCCTCTTCGGCAGAAAAACCATTAGTGGTGTCGTATTTCAGCTCGTACACCCACATTCCGTACCCACCATCCACCCAAATTCCTGATGAAAGATACCGGGTGCGAACACGCTCTCTATAATACTTTTCGGCCACATGTAACTGCCTTTATATTACCCGCGTATCTGGCTGATCATTAATGGTCTCAAGCGTAAGCAAATCCAGGCTGGGTAAATAAGTTAGGATGATAGCAGAAGGCACTGCCATAATATGTACGAGGAACTAATTAAATCTCTAGCAGTAGTGTTGAGTAAACCATATTCAAATTAGAAAACTGGAGTTTAGATAACGCTGACTACTAGTACGATAGTGTAAAGTAACAACTTTCAACCGCTTTATGCAATCAGATCATCGTAAGTTCACCTCGTATAGATAACTGAACAAACTGAATATAAGTGCGAGTATATACTTAAGAGATGATTTATTTTCTGTAGTGGCTACAAGTATATTGAAGCTTGAAACCTTTATTGTAAATGAGTCTGATTTTATTTTCAAACATAACTCACTGTAATAAACCATTCATCGATATCTTCTAAGTTGGTCTTGAAAACAAGCTCAGACTGGTGAGTAGGTATTCAGCTGAAGGGGTCATATTGTAGTAAGAACAAGGGATGGTTTAGGTATTACATAATTACCATATAATTTATATTCACGTATTTATAATGATGTTCATGTTTTATTCATTTATAAAGGAGAAATCGCTATGGAAAGAGGACGATGAGAAGAGCTGACTTTAAAACTTCTTTCACAGTTCAAGTGTATTCTCCATGAATAGTTTCCTTGTAAGTATGGTAAGTTCCAATCCTCACGGAAATGCCATGTAGTATTTCTCTCCATTCACATCGTTTTGCACGGTGCTTTTACAGTCAATTGCTCAGCGATCAGAATATTGATTCGTTGAAGCTTTGTCAGCATGTAGATTCGAGTGTGTACAAACCGTGTGTTCTATGCCCCTATAAGGTCTGAATGGAGAGAAAGGGTAGATTCTCTTATCACTCGTATTAAGTACATAAAGAGTAAATAAATCCCGGTGGACATGAACATCCACAACTTCTGATCTTTCAGGCCTGCTGTGAAGATTGGTGAACTGGAAGAAACCATTAAAAAAATTTATTTTCAAATCCGAATGCATATTCACGTGTCTAGAATTATGTCCGACCATTTTGCTCTTTTTCTAACCTCAAACATCCCACCAAAATCCATTTTTGAAAATTCAATCGATTTGAGTCAAATTTGGTATAGCGGGGTTTTTGAGTGGCTGATCAGGAATCTGAATCTCAAAAAAAACCCTCTGCACTAAATTTGGCTCAAATTGATTGAATTTTCAAAAATGGTTGGAAAAGGGGGGGTTATATTGAAGTGGCTTGAGGAAATCTGGAAATCCTTCTAAAACCTTAAGATCCCTTCCACAACCACCTCTATATTGAAGTGGTCAAATTAAGACAATTATATCTTTATCAAGATTATAGCTTTATCTACAATTCGACGGCGAAGAATTGAGACCTCGTATCTCCATTTTTGTCAAAAACGGGATTTTGGTTTGTAGTAGGAAAGTTCATTGGTTTTTACCGATTTTAGCGCTCATTTGGTGGATTTTTGAAGAATTGCGGCTCAAAAGTGAAACATAGTGGTGAAAGGAATTTGAAATTGACGGTATAATAAAGAAATAAGGACTTTTTTTCGCTCTCCTGAAAAGTATGCAAAATGTGAGACACGAGGTCTCCATTCTTCACCGTCAATAATTAGGTATATCACAAAAGTAATTAATTTTAATAATTACATAATAATTCTCCAAAAAAAATAAACAATACAATTCAACTTATAAATATTAACAAATATTATTAGGTACTAAGCTCATACAAATAATGAATACGTTCCCAATGTTTTTGATAAAAATTTTTCATGTCATGTAATAAATCGATAAAATTCAATAAGAGTAAAGAGTATGAGTTTCAAAAATTTTATTAGTTTAACTTGAATGAAAATTTCAAGCTCTTAAAATGACATGTATTCTAATGTAACCATGTCACTATTTACCTCAAATGTTGTATAAAAAGAGAAAAATCAACAAGTTGAAATCACTGGAAAATAGAACCGTGCAAATTGACAAATAAAGAACGACTGAGGGAAAGCTTGCCCTGACTCCTTGTATGCCAAACAGGCAAGTATGGGTGTAAAATTCCAACTATTTCAATTCCAATACCCTCAGACATTGTACCTGTCATAGATATGTAGGTAGTATTAAAAACCCTTAAGAGAGAAAAAAAAACAAAAACAGTTCAATATTATAGGAAATTAACTTGATGGGCTAAATCTCAGTTGTTAGGTATGTTATTGATATGCCAAATATATGTACATCGATTATTAAAAAAATAAATAACTAGGTGTCGTGCAAAATTAATTTTGGTCCGGTGGTGGGATTTCAATCCCACGCTGTTGATTACACTATTCATATCCATTGTACTGGCTGGTTGCGGAGGGGTCGACAACCCTGCGTGGTTGAGTGAAATTATAGATTTCTGTTCGGTATTTTAGGAACGTGTAGCGTAGCGTCTCTATGCAATTACGGATCAAGCTCTCCCGTTCCATTTTCGTTCCAATATCTGCTTCCATTGGCAATAATTGTACCCTGTCAGATCCAGATCGCCCCTTCCAGTGCCGCCGATATTTGATTTTCAGGGGGGGAATAAGAGCGTCTCAATTTGCCCTCGAGAAACAGCAAAAAGGAAGAACCTTCCGCGGGCTCCTCGTATTGAATAAAATGCAGATTGGGTGTTGTAAGTTGTAAGGTTGGGGTTCGGATAGTAATGGAGCCTCACCGATGGCGGAAGGTAGTGGGGATTTATTATAGTCCCGGAGCTCGCACTGGATTCAATTTCAGATAACAAAGTTTTTACTCTGGAACCGCCAAGTACGCTCGGATGGGGTTCCGGAATCCGAGTATTTCCCCCACTCCACATCTCCTAAATTGACAAAGCTCTTAGTCCTGCCGAGGTTTCCGATTACGGATTAGGCGGAGGTCGCGAATATGGGAATCCGCGAGGTTTGTTACACTTTGTTTTCAGGAATTATATTTGCACGTGTTTGGCCTCTCTATTGTGTATACACCTGAAATAAATCTGTTTCGGCGAACTAACCAAACTAACCAACTTGGAAGACAATGCGAACTGTGCCAATATTTACCACTAATATCGTGATATTTAGAGATTGTTATTATTCTCAGACAATTGTTAATACGACCAAATTGATTGCTCTCGGTAGGTATGTGATCTTAACATTCCCTGAAACCAAAAGTGTATGGAAAGTATTGAGGATGCCAACCGAGATTGCATTAAGGAAGTCTTCCGCCGCATAGAGGCTTAGCTAGAAGTGTCTTGATGAAAAGTTCCAGTTATGCAGCGTTGCTATTATAGCAAGAGTGAATTTATAATAAGAGTGAATTTATAAGAGTGAATTTTCTTATAATTTTCTTATAATAAGAGTGAATTTTCGAAGAAACAACTGGTTTTTTGTAAAAAGTGATGTTTGGAACATCTCATTAAAATATGGTCAATCTTTAACTTATCGGGTAATTGTACGTATTAAGTATTCGGATTTTTGAGTATCTAGGATTTTGATCAAGTGAAGCATGCAAGAAGGGTTTAGCGTGGTGACAGTAACTCTGGTAAAAAGCTCGACCAATTGAAGGAAAAATCCACAGTCATGCAACATGGCTATATGAGCGAATTTTCGAAGAAATAACTAACAACCACGTTTCTTCATCTTCAAAGTGCTCCAGTTGAGAATGGAATAAGAAACTCATCGCAATTCCAATATCACCATCGTGTTCAGCGTAAAATAACCTTCAAAAATATCACTTGTCAGACTGTTTCATTTTGGGAATTTATGAGTGACCCCCCCCCCCCTAACTCTCCAAACCCCTCTCAGCTTATAGATTTTTCAACGGTGAACACGATGGTGAAGTCAGAATTGCGATATCTCATTCCGTTATCAAATTAGAGCAGACGAACCGTCAAGAACATCTCTAGTAACAACCACGTTTCTTCATCTTCAAAGTAATCGAGTTTGAGGACGGAATAAGATATCGCAATTCTCATTTCACCATCGTATCAAGCGTAAAATAACCTTTAAAATGAGGCGGTACTCGTCAGAATGTTTCATTTTTGGAATTTATGGGTAATTTTTCCCCTTAAAACTCACCAAAACCCCCCTTAGAGTGGCCTGATTCTGCCCAAGACAGATACAGAGAAATCCTATAGGTATTATTTGCCCATCTGGCGCAGTGGAAAAACGTGTGGTCAGCATCGTCGTTTGGTGCGTTGCAGTACCAGCACTTCGCGATGTGTGCTAGCGTATTTCGGTATGGGTAGAATCAGAAGTATCCATGGCCTGACAGGAACATTGTAGTGTAGAAGTCCACTTCCCCGTGCCTCCTGTTGAGCCATGTGGGATCCAGGCCCCCTTGACATCAGATTCCCACTCATTCTGCCAATACTGCAGTGATGCGTCTTTCTCCTCTTTCCTGATATGGGGTAGTGACTCTTCTGAGGATTCGCTCTCTATTGCAAGGAGGTCGATTGGAGTAGGGACAGCAATGACCCACACAGCAGGGAAGGAGACCGTACGATACGCGCATGCTATTCGCAAGGCTCCTCACCCCTGCAGGTGATCTCAATACTTTTTAACTTGGAGGGCCCCAGCCCGCACATCCACACCATAAAACATGATTGTTTCAGGTGTTCTCATGAGCATCTTTCTTTTCTTACGTCCATGGCCATCAAGGTTTGCCATTAGTCTGCTCAGGTTCGCTGTCACTGACGTCGCCGTTTCTCCTGCTCGCATGATGTGCTCCCAGAAGGTCATCCACAATGAACCGTCATCGTCTTTTTTGGGGCCGTTTCAAGCGAGTTCTTATGGTCTCCGTAATATCGTAAACTTAGTGTTTGCTAAGAGTAGGTACCTATTAGCGGCTCACCATAAAAATAACCGAATACTGTTTTTCCAATGAGTAAACCCTCAAAAACGCGAGTTAAAAAACCAAATAAATATAAATACCAAATAAAGGTAATAGCGTATTTTGCGGCGCAAGGTTGGGTTTTTTATCGAAACAGTTTGTGTACATTTTAAATGAGCCTCACTCCGTTCACATTCAACGCTGAAATACCCATTCAAACCGAATTTGTATACATTTGTTTGATTTTGAAATTGGCCGTCGCGAAGAGGACTTTGCACAACTCGTACTTTCTCGGGAAAATATCGATCACCTGCGAACGAGTTAAGTTGCCTTCAAACGTCTTTTCAAGTATTTCAAAGAAAGTTGACAGACTCGGGTTCTCTTCGCTGGAACGGCAAACAAAAGCTCCGCTCTGACCTGATTAATTTTCGACAACTTCTCTCGAAAGACAGTTCTGATATACGACCCCGACTGACGACGAAACTCCGGGAATACTTGCCGCGGGTGTAGGCTGAATCAACACTTTCCGATCTGTATAGCATAAAGAAAATGGCGAATTATTACTGAGCAATTTGCTGCACCTGCTTAGTGATTTTCAACGCGCTTCTCGCTCAATTCAAAAGTAGTTGTGAAAATCTGCTTAAATTTAAATTGACAATTTTCTGCGTTTTCAGCAATTTTGGAGTTGAATAATATTCAACTTTTCCTATTTATCCTATTTTCCTATTATACTATTTTGGAAAGGGAGTAGTACCAAATAACAAAAATGTTTCAATGATAACTGGTTATTGATAATGTCGGGTTCTAATGGTTAAATAATTGTTTCAATTTTCTGAAAACTGAAGCGTTGAAGCCTACTTTCGTTACTTAGAAGTATTGGCTCATCAATTAATGGATGACTAATGTTTTAAATGTCAGAAGGAGTGTGTGAGGTTGATGGTCTACATTTGGCGTCACCAAATTGATGGTTACATTGACAGTTGACTGACTGTAATGCATTCAGACGTCTTCGTAATCTGCACGTATGGAGATGCCCATTCAAGATTCATCGTGTATGCGACTTGAAAAAGCTTCGTTAAGAGACTAAGAATCAATAAACAAAATTGAAGTTCACTTATCTTGAGTTCGGAGGCTCCTCGATGGAACATAGTACACTTACCCTGTTTTCCGAGATATGGAGCGGTTCAGTGTCACCATTCGTTTCAGCGTCAAAAATCCCTAAATTGCGATACCGAACTCACTTCCATGAAGAAAGTTGGCTTTTGGTGAAAAACGTTGAGTTTCACCTGAAAATCCACGCTTTCCTGGACTCAAACGTCATTTTCTCCACCAAATTTCACGGTGATGGTATGTCTTCCCAATGAAAAACCTCCCAAGGGGGTTATCACAAATAAAGCGTTAGCGCATTGTTCTGTTAATGTTCAACTCGCACGTTCTCATTTTTTCTAGCCCCCGATTTTATACAATTATTCTTTATAAATCACAGTGGACGTAACAACTGGCGACGAGGATAGGAAAGCTTTTTTTTTATACCATTGGAAAGCTGAAATTCTGGGCAAGTTTTCCTCGTCGAAAAAACCCCGTACTAATGGCGCAAAATACGAAAGAAAAAAACGGTGGTTTTAAAAAATCTTCAAAAGTGTGGACTTTGGCCATCAGTTAGGACTGTCCTACAAAATTGGATATCCAGGGAGTTAGACTTTCCAACGGTACCCTCAACATGTATTTTTCATATTAGTTTAAGGGAGTTAGAGCCGTTTTACTGAGACAAGGTCGAAAACGACAAAAGTCTTGAAAGTGAAAAAAGTCGATTTTTTAGTAGAGTGATAATAAACTCTAAGATACACTTTTTGTTGCAAATTAGCTGTAGAATTAATTCCTTGCGTTTTTTTCCATAATTACTATAGATACCCTATAAAGAGTATAAGAGTTTTAGGGGAGAATTTCCCATAAATTCCCAAAATGAAACAGTCTAACAAGTGGCTCCTAATGTTAAAGATTTTTTGAGCTTTTGAAATTGAACGCTGAACACGATGGTGGAGTCAGAATTGCGATATCTTATTCCGTTCTCAAACTGGAGCACGTTGAAGATGAAGAAACGTCGTTGTTGCTTGAGAGATTCTTCACGGTTCATCTGCTCTAATCTGATAACGGAATGAGTTCTGACTTCACTATCGTGTTCGGCGTTCAAAAATATATAAACTGAGGTGTTTCTCGACAAAAAACGGACAAAATCTACTCAAGGAACACGAAAATCGTCTCTAAATTTAGTCAGGTATACCTAAACTATTCGTATTCCTTGGGTATTTTCGAAAAATTTCCCTACAGTTATTCGTTTCGCTGAAACTGAGTCGAACCACGAACCATGCTGATTTAGAATTTGGTGTCTGTCTGTTTGTCCTGCAATCACGCAAAAACGGTTCAATGGAACGAACTGTTCTCCCGTATTTAGGATTTTCTGTGACCGGGGAAGTACATAGGGGGGTTCACTTCCGGATCCGATGCATAGGGGTGGGGGTATATAGGGAAGCCGAAGTAAAAAAAATTGAAATTCCCAAAAACGGCTCAATGGATCGAACTTTTCTCCCGTATTTAAATGTTTCTGTGACATAGGGTGATAGGTGGGGGTTTATAGGGAAGCCGAAATATAAAAATCTTAAATTCTTCCTTCCCGTGAGACAGATGAATAATATTTTTGGTATTGAGATCATAAGGGGTGTAATATTATCTAATATTTTGGTATTAAGATCATGTAAGAGGTGTAATCTGTAAAGCGACAGGTAACAGTGGCAGATGGATCCATCCCGAGTTCTGCCCGTCCGGTACAGGTAGAAGAGGTAGATGGGCACACTCCGAGTTCTGCCCGTCAGCGACGGGACCGACAGCTAGTTTGTTATAAGACCAGTAAAATGGAGACATTTTACATATAACCAGTTATATCTTCCCAAAATTCGCTCTTAAAGCCATCCTGCATGACTGTGCATGACTGTTGTAATTTTTGGTTGATTCCAACATTTGACGTCACGATGCGTGACGTCACTGTGACGTCGACGAGGCGGTCCGTCATCCGAGGCTGAACACGATAACGATATTTCGGCGATCCGTCATTTCGGCGGGTTATATTTTACCCCTCTTCGCCAATACCACAACATTTCAGAGATAAAACGTCAATTGTAACCCCCCCCCCCACCACTCGTCACTTTCCCCTAACTCACCTCCTCCTCCTCCTTCTCCCCTGCCGTCGCCCCTTCCGTCTCCGCGAACCGCCGACCGGGCAGTACGAGCTCGGAGCGCGGACGCGGCGGTTTGGTTTTGGGCGTCGAATTACGTCCGACATTTCGCGTCATTTCAAACGAAGTTTCGGCGGACGAATCAAAGTCCAGTCGCGTTTTCATTTCGGCAGTCGAAGTGTCATCTCGGAAATCCGGACGCGATGGGAAGGTGAAGTGCGCGCTGAGTCTTCAAGCTGAAGTGAGTGAATTTGTTCATAAATTGTTGACACCAAAACGTGAATTTTTAAATACCTCGTAAAACATCCATTATGTAACTGTTCATCATTTCCACCCACACCCATCAAATATTTAGGTTTTCCATCCAAATTCAAGATTTTCTCCACTACCTCCTGTTGCCAAAAGTTCAATCTTTTTAGTGAATAATAATTTAAGCCCAGATTCCGCACACCCTGAAGATTCCCGCACACCCAGATTCCCCCTGAAACATTAATACTAGGATCTAATGAAAATTAATCACTAGGATTTAATGAAATTTAAGGAGTTATAAGTTATCTCAGTTAGGCACAATTTCTGGTTTTCCGGTTTTTCAGCAGGGTGGTAGGTAGTTCCGATCGTAAATCAGATGGTTATATCAACGAAATTATTAGACGTTAGCTCGTAGTTAGAAAATTACAACTCTTCTATACGTATCGGTAGTCCTCGTACCTACTAATCAATCATAGTATCATACGTACTAATCAATCATAGTATCCTTCGGTCAATTCGCTTCAGTTTTATGATATTCAGTCTCATGTTCTGAGATTCTTTTCGTATTTTTAAAAATAAAGTAGTTTCGAATGTTAGTAGGTTCTTCTTGATATGAAATGAGTGGAGAAGTACTTAGATTCAAGTTAAAATTCAAAAAATATATACAGTACGGGTAAATTTCGTTAATGATTCATAATTTATATAAATATCCTGCTATTGGGTTGGCCCGAAATTTAGTAATCTACTAGTCCTTTAGTAATCTACTAACCCCACGGAATCCATAACAATAATTACTACAAGGATATACAAATGTTGGACGGACGGACGGATTTTTTAAAATTCGATTTTGGGAATCTAAGTATCTTCAAACGTAAACCTTCAAATTTTGAGGGAGGGGGGGGGGGGTTCTTTTTTTTGGGCGATTACACAAAGGTAATAAAGATTATAAACCAAAATGGATCAGAAGAAACAAACTGCTAAACGGGTTAGAGAACATCGTGCGCAAAAGAAGATAGAATCCGCTAGTAAAAGATCCGTTGAAGTTGATTCTACTCAGGGATTCATTGAACCTGTATCCAAAATACTTGTAACTGAAAGTATTCTAGCTGATGTTGAGTTCTCTTAACGTTTTCGCGAAAATTCTTTTGGTTCTGTGTGTTCGGTGTGCGATCGATTGTGGTTTCAAAGAGATCATAGAAATCTCCCAAACAAAAGGCCGGTCTACACGCTCCGTTTTGCACAACGTTTTGACTGCGCAGTTCAAGACGTTGCAGACAAAATGTTGCGTGTAGACCGGCCTTTAACCCTTGTTGCTAAAACATTTCTAAATGCAGTTATATCCGAAATGAAAGTACCTACTTATGCCAAACATGTTACAAATCATTGGGAGGAAGGAAAATTCCTCGATTGTCTCAAACAAATAGATTTCCAAATAGATTTACAAGTATAACATATGAGACGGTTATTTGTATAATATTATCCTGAATTGTCGTCTTACTTACCGCCTCTTGATATTATAACAGAACGGCTGATAGCACCAAGAATATTGCTATGTAACCATAATGAACGAATAATGTGAAAAGAACCAATAATAGTATACATGGTAGGTATAGTATTGATTGGTAGGTAGTTGTAAGCAGTAAGTAGATACTAGACATAGCCATGATCTATTATTTTTCCCACCGAGGGAAAAATTTAAATTTGTCTGGTTCCTTTCTGGGGATTTTTCGTCTTCGTCCAATTCGTACATGAATGGGATTTCGAAAATTTTAATATGTTTTATAAAATAATAGTGTCCAATATTCATCGGTTGAGTAGTGATCATGTCCTCAGTGTGTTGCGGACGCCAGCTGACGATTTTCCGAAGGACAAGTACGCAGATTTTTTTTTTTTTTTTTTTTTTTGGCGGTTGTCACGCTTCATCCTTCAATAATATCTACTTCATCCTTCAGATATTATCTACTTTTTTAGAAGTCAATAATAAATTCACTTATACGAGAAGCGACGACAGAAATAAGAGAGAAGAAAACGCCCGCTAAAGTGTACTTACAACAATTGTGGACACACCGCTTCGTTGACGGTACCAATGGGCTTATAACCACAACTAGAGGCCAATCATGTTGAAAATAAGGCCGTGGAAAAAATGAATTCCACCCACTCCCTGAACTTCTTACCTTCACTTGTTTTGGTTACTTTCTCAATAATATTATGCTCTGGAGGTTTCCACCATTCCGAAACTTTTTCTTCTTGTTCGGTTCGTTTTCTTTTATTATAATTCCATCTCTGTCTGAATCGCCAATATTTTCCTTGCCGCGCGTGGAGCGGTTGCGCTTTTTTTTCATGCAATGCAAATAGGTAATCCTCTGTTCAAACGAGACTTTGTTGTTTTACCTTCCGCTCTTTCTTCTTTTTTTTAAATATATTTTTACAAGCTTCCACTAGATGCTGAAAAACCAAAAAATAGGAAACACAAATAGGAAAAAATCCAGTAGAAGAGGAGTACGAGATGTTGTATAATGGGGATCTACCAACCTACGGAGGACCCTTTTTGGTTTATTTTGTGCGTTTTTATGTGTTTTTGGGAGTTGGTTGGAAGAATGTGAGTGGAAAGGCCTGAGGGTTCTTTGTGTTATTTATATGCGACGTCACAGAGTTTATTGTTTCTCGGGATCCTGAAGTGCCAGAGGGAATTCGGATGTGGGGTTTTATGGTACAGGAGTGGCGCAGTCGGAGAACGGGCAAAGACAATTCGTAGGTATTAGGTACTTCTTTATTTATGTGGCTAATTTCCAGTGCGTTACTGCTGAGACGGGACTTTGGGGTGAAAATCAGAACCTAATTAACAACTGGAACACAGATACAGGTATACAAGGTGTCTAAAAAATTATGGGACAAATTCTAGGAATCAATTCTACAGCTAATTTTATCATTACCTACTCAATTAAAAACCCGAATTTTTTTCACTTTTAAGATTTGTTTTCTGTTTTCGACCTTGTCTCAGTAAAACGGCTCTAACTCTCTTAACTTAATATGTAATATAGAAGTTGAGGATGCTGTTGGAAAGAGCGTTAAATTTGGTGTCTCCCTGATATAAAATCCGATTTTTTAAGACAGTCCTCATTGATGAAAATATGGCCAAAGTCCAAAATTTGATGATTTCTTAAAAATCACCGTTTTTCCTTTCTATGAGTACGAGGTTCTTTCGACGTGCACTCCTCGGGAAAAACCTGCTCAGAATCTCAGCTTTTTAATGGTATAAAAAAGTTTTCACTGTGAAATTTGGTGGAGAAAATGACGTTTGCGTCCTGAAAAACGTGGCGTTTTAGGTGCGAATCATCGTTTTCCCCCAAAAGCCAACTTGGTTCATGGAAGTGAGTTCGGTATAGCAATTTAGGCATTTTTGACGCTGAAACGAATGGTGACTTGATGTAGATGGTCTCCTGTAGAACCTCATGATTTGTTACAAAACAACCAAACCTTAATGAACTGTCAATAAGAGTTTATTGGATTCCTACTCAACTCAATTTTGGTTTTATGGGTGTGTTAGTCCGTTTGTTGAAAATTTGACAAAACCAGAAGTTGTGAAACCATTTTTGAATACACTAAAAGGTCGTGGATTCTCTTTGATATTCTCTTGCCGGCCTCACTATGTCGTTATCGAAAGCTTCCACCTTTAGTTCCAGGTTCTTCCATAAGGTGCTTTGGCTCTAATTAAGTTCTAGACGCCCCTTCGATAGAAGCCTTCATCAACTAACCTTCGGTAGAACAAACAAAGTGATTCTGTGGACTAAGTGAATCTAAACGGCTGTAGAGGCCGCAACAAGAAACTTTAGTTACAGAACTGACGCCCTCTGAGGCCTACCCCACTTCCAATTTCGATTTTCTTCACTGTTTTATGTGCTTCCCCAGAGTAACGAGATAGAGGAAGACCTTCCGATTACTTTTGGGAGAGGCAACAGTAGACATTTCCTCCAGAATTTCGAGTTTCAGAGCAACTGAAACGGCTCTAATAATAAACTCCTGAGCTGTTGAATAGATACCACTCTCGGCGTATGTCCCAAAGGCTCATGACTGATTCATACTCTGGTTGTCAAAGATTGACTACCAGGTTATTTTAGGATAAGAATCCTTCAAATCGAGGGTCTCACGGCAACTTAGCACATCGTCATTTTGGCGAATTTTCAGCAGAGCCAAAAAACCATCTGCCAATGACTATGTTTACTGAGTAATTCATTAAAGTAAATCGTGAGATCGGCAGGAGATCGCTACCTGTTCAAGTAAACAAGTGTAGTCGATATGTTTACCAACAACTAATGAGCCCCGAACGGTGCAGTTGATCGCTACCCTGGCAAATTGAAGTGTACAAGTCAATAATGCGGACTTTGGATTGACTTGTGCACATCCCCAATGATGTAATCCTACTCAAATTTGGATGGTGATAGTTAGCCGGTCCCTGTTGTCAATAACAGATTTCAGTAACGAAACCCTGCGCATGTGCGGACTTTTCATTCGCACTGAGGGACGGATCGTTAATCACAGCTAGCGACGAGGTGACGGGGCCGGAATAGAGAATAGAAACTTCGGTGGCGAGAGTGAGTGGGCGGAGGCGGTTTGAATAATCCATGTAGATCGTCCACTTTAGGTCCAGGGCTTCTCCGATGGGTCGTAAGTATCCGGGCGGCTAAGAACCGGTCTGCAGGAACACAAACTGCAGGAGCTCGCTAAACAGGAGGGTAAACGGACTTGGTTAAACATCGCAAATTACTGGGGATTTACAAGCAGTTCGCTTTAGATGGTGAAAAATCAGAAAGGTGTGATTGTACACTAAACTGATACGAACACAATCATTTTAATTAAAAGTCCACGACGCTGGTAAATTGAAATGAAGGAGGGGACAATAGAGGTAATAGGGGAGATGACACAGCATCAGAGCCACCAAGTCTAAGATGGTGCTCTTTTGGGCCAATTTACTTATTTCAGAACGCCATTGAATTGCACCTACCATTTCGTCTCTTAAGGAGCAACACAGCCTTACCCGTTTTCCCCAACCAAAGGTAATACCAGGTAATAGGTATGTGACGGAAAACGAATGCGTGAAAGGTGTGCGATCTTAACTGTCCACAAGTTATTTAGAATTGAGTAGTGAGTATTGAGTTAGTTTCCCAGACAGTTCAATTATCAAACAGAGTTAGCCACATAATATTCATTGAAAGACAAGCCATTCTAAAACTAAAAAACAAATTCAATTCTTCCTAGATGACTGTCATATTGAGTACATTAATTTGTGTGTCTGTTTCAATAAGAATGTGTCTGTAATTCTCAAGCTTATTTTTTATGTAGCTATGTTTCCACTGTTGGATTTATTTCAAAGCGACAAGAAACATGCATCAGTATGTAAGAATTATAACAACATAAAGTTGTCATAGGAGCGAATGATGAGAATTAAATATGAATCAAGATCGGTTGAGAGCCTGAAAATCCAGTGGAAAGTTTCTAGTAACAGCGGCCGTCTGGTAATAGGTTGCGGTATTAGGTTATTTTTGTAATAGGTTACCGGCGATGCGAGAACCTTTCCAGCGTCCAACGCGGACTGGGTTTCCGAACGCGGAAGGGTCTCGAATCGCCGGTCACCTATTACCATAATAACGTAATACCACAACCTATTACCATACGTTCGCTCAATAACCTATTACCAAACGGTCGCTCACTAACCTACTACCAAGAAATAAACGTACTAGCCGTGCCTAATTGACGGCATTAACTAGCTGCTGGAGATCATCAATATCAGATACAGATTCTGTATCATCTCCATATCGCAAGTTATTTGCACGTTTAACAGAGATACCAATGTCCAAATCATTCTACGCTTCCCTAAAAAATGCAAGGGTATCGTGTAATGTTCCACTAAGAAGAAGTACGTTTAGAGGCCGTTTCATATTATCATCCTGCAAAGGGAATACATTTGTGGAAATGGCCCCAAACGAAGTGAACTCGGCCAGAAACAACGGGTCTAATAAAGTAGGGAAAAAAGAAGTCCTCACTTATTGGTAAAGTTACGTATCTTTTTTTACATTTTAATGAACTCGATTGCGGGATATATCACTTTTTTTTTGGGAAAGGTTCACCGCAGGCTCTGTGAGTTATTTAGAAAGGGCGAGGTCTCGGTAAAACCACCGGGGCTTTAGTGATGGAAGAAGTGGTGGGGGTGATATTAAAAAAAAAAAGAAAAAAAAATACAGCCCCCCATTAATTCAAGGGGAGTAAGAGGAAAAGTGTAGAAGAGGTAAAAAGGATAACGAGGGGCGGAGAGAGGGAATAACTAGAGGGACTCAACAATTACGAGGACTCAACTAATTGTATGTTTGGTTTGTTGATGTCAAGATATATTTTTTTATTGGCAATATTTAAAAAAATTAAAATAATAGTGGACGAAATTGCCTTCCTCGAAGGAGTTCACAATATTATTTTAGATTAAGAAAATAAAAATCCATTCCTTAAATAAAAATTTCTTATCTACGTAAAAGGTGACAATGAAAGTGCCTATTTCAATCGGCAGAAATTTGCAATTCAATAATTTATTATAAAGTGCATATTACGTACAACTTTAGGACATATCGTGATTTATAATACTATCAGTTCCTCTTCAAGTGAAATAACATAAAACAGTTTTTACACAATGCAATTTTGGTCCTTTTAGAAAAGAGAACTCTTTCTTTTTCTGGCTGCAACGACATCTCTGCCGAGTTTTCCCTTCTTCTGGCATCTGGTCACCGACATTATCTAATTTTGGTTTATTATCTTCGATAATCATTGAAATCGACCAGAGAAAAAACTTTTTTAACCCCCCTTCAAAATTTGTCCGTTTACGTTTCAAGATACGTAGATTCAGAAAATCGAATAAAAAATTTAAAAAAATCCGTCAGTCCGCCGTACGCTGTTGTACTGAAATTGGGTTTATGGGTTCGGACCAACCCCACAACGATCCTCGAAACTTTTCATAACCCTACATCAAGGGGAAGGGGTTCAAAACGAATTTTGAAATTTTGAAAATTTCATATCTGAATATATGCTCATATTTGAATAGAGTTTATTTCTTAGAATATTTTAAGACCATCCGCAGCTTTGTACGTCCAGCCGTTTGTTCACAATGAGGGCTCAAAGTTGGAACATATCTTAAGCTGTCAACATGATGGTAAATCTTGCGGCAGGCTGGCTCAGCGGATTCGAATCACATGATTTTCAGTTACCGAGTTAATGAATAATAATGATCAGGTAATGATGAATAATAATTATTATTAATTAGTATATTAATAATTAATAATAATTTACACTGCTTGATAGTTTGTGGTATTTCATAATAACAATCAATCTATAATTTAGTGATCTGTACAGAAGGGTGATCTGCACAAAGAAGATAATAAACCGTTGTGTCAAGAATGTGCAGTTTTTCTAGGTGGTACACATATGTCCCATTCGTTGTAGGTGGGTCAAAGAGCCTCGGGACATGTGTCCCAGCCTGGTTCAAAGGGCTATACCAGTTTTTGTCGCCATGTTTCACAAACCTAAATCGCCTTCAAGCTCTGACATATTCGTGAATATTATCCAGGTACCTCCTCCTAATTTAGTGATTGAGGTCATGTTGTAACTTGGTACTGAAATTATACTTGCTGAACGATCCAGCAGATTGTGGGAGCGTTGCGAGTCAAAGACAACCAATCAGCTTTGACATGAACGTGCTGCCATTTTCCTTTCCACCTACAAAGTCCCCCGCTACTTTGAAGCACTTCGTATTGTATTGTTCCTCCTTTCCCGCGATATTTGATTGTTTTCCATTCTCTGATTTTTTTTGCTCGCCTTCGCTTTGTTATGTTTGTTCGCACGGCAAAACATAAAAGCGAAGAGGAGATCGCATCGAGAGGGTGAAAACAAAACATCGAGTAAAGTGGTCAGCACAAGCCCGAGCTACGTGGCTCCAGTTATCTTCAACATCTCCATTACATAGTGTTGGTTCAATCTTCAGCCGTGTTCTTTATTATTTCAACGCCGATGATCTCAACATCTTATCATTAACCCTCCAGTTCCCATTACAACGGTGGATTTCCCCCACCCCCCATTTTTTGGCTGATTTCCACTCTAAGGGTCCTAAAAAGACAGATTCCATCCATATCACATGTTGTTTAAAAATACGGTATGATCTCCCTCAGGGAAGTTTGGGGATTCGTGAAATGGTGAACCAGTAATGAATGTAGTGAAAATCTTCTTTATTTCCAAACTTTGCATGACAAATTAGAGATTATAATATAATCTCTAACTTGTCATGTAAAGCTTGAAAACAAAGAAGATTTTATATATTATATAACTAGATTTTATATATTATTATAATATTTTTATTTTTATTTTCATTTTTTTTTATACATCATCAGCTGGAATAAAATATTTCCATCTTCTAAAGTCAGGTTACTATCATATTCAATACCAACATCTATGTAGTTTATTGGGCCCTTCATCTTCACTATCATCTGCACCAAATACTTCAGCTTCTCGACGCAGAATCTTCCCTTTAGATGATTGAGATGGAATTTATCATTATCCCCACTCTCCTCGTCTGTGTCAGTTCCCTCACCATCAGGAAGGAGCAGACAGAGAAATGAGAAATGAAATTACTTTATGGAGTGATAACCGGGCAAAAAGAAAATCTGCTAATTCTTGACACGGATAAACGGTTTATTATCTTCCTTGTGCAGATCACCCTTCTGTCTATACCAGACTGTGTTGCAAATCGGCACCATACCATATTCTCACCGTACTCATACCATTTCTTTCCTATCATACCGTACTGTACTATACTAAATCATACATACAATAATATACCATACCATACTCATACCATGTCGTACCAAAATTCGTTTTGAACCCCTGCCCCTTGACCTAGGGTTATGAAAAGTTTCGAAGACCATTGTGGGGTTGGTCGAAACCCATAAAAAAAAATTTCGTAATTTTAACTCAACGCTAACTGGCCAAAGTGGCGCGGACGGCGGACGGCGTTTGGCGTACGGCGGACGGACGGATTTTTTTTTAATTCGATTTTCTGAATCTACGTATCTTGAAACGTAAACCAACAAATTTTAAGGGGGGGTTAAAATTTTTTTTTCTTTGGGCGATTCCAATGGTTCATTATCGAAGATAATAAACCAAAATGAAGTACGAGGTACGCGGTGTGGGTGTGGGAGGGGGCGCAGAGACATAAAAGGTCTCGTCGTATGACGCACTAGTTGACCTCCTGCCAGCCGTATTATGTCATACGCTCGTGCGTCATAGGCTCTGACGTACTTGTTGGCCTCCTGCTAGCCGTCTTACGTCATACGCTTGTGCGTCATAGGCTCTGACGTACTTGTTGACCACCTGCCAGCCGTCTTACGTCATACGCGCGTGCGTCATAGGCTCTGACGCAGTAGTTAGCCTCCTGCCAGCCGTCTTACGTCATACGCTCGTGCGTCATAGGCTCTGACGTACTTGTTGACCACCTGCCAGCCGTCTTACGTCATACGCGCGTGCGTCATAGGCTCTGACGCAGTAGTTAGCCTCCTGCCAGCCGTCTTACGTCATACGCTCGTGCGTCATAGGCTCTGACGCACTAGTGGCCTCCTGCCAGCCGTCTTACGTCATACGCTCGTGCGTCATAGGCTCTGACGTACTTGTTGGCCTCCTGCCAGCCGTCTTACGTCATACACTCGTGCGTCAAAGGCTCTGACGTACTTGTTGGCCTCCTGCTAGCCGTCTTACGTCATACGCTTGTGCGTCATAGGCTCTGACGTACTTGTTGGCCACCTGCCAGCCGTCTTACGTCATACGCGCGTGCGTCATAGGCTCTGACGCAGTAGTTTGCCTCCTGCCAGCCGTCTTACGTCATACGCTCGTGCGTCATAGGCTCTGACGCACTAGTGGTCTCCTGCCAGCCGTCTTACGTCATACGCTCGTGCGTCATAGGCTCTGACGTACTTGTTGGCCTCCTGCCAGCCGTCTTACGTCATACACTCGTGCGTCATAGGCTCTGACGTACTTGTTGGCCTCCTGCCAGCCGTCTTACGTCATACGCTCGTGCGTCATAGGCTCTGACGTACTTGTTGGCCTCCTGCCAGCCGTCTTACGTCATACGCTCGTGCGTCATAGGCTCTGACGGACTAGTTAGCCTCCTGCCAGCCGTCTTACGTCATACGTTCGTGCGTCATAGGCTCTGACGTAATGGCCCGCCGGTCGCTTGTGTTCTGACGTGATCTGAGGGAAAGGGTGAATCAAGGGAACAAATTTTTCCCGTTTCAGTTTATGTGCCAAAGCAATGACATGAAAATGTCAAAAAAATATGTAAATAGGTACCTAAGCCCAACTGTAATGTCAATTTTCTGACAATGAGTTTTCGACTATAGTTTTCATACCTTTTTACTTAAGTACTTATTGCAATTTGAGACTGATAATGAGCTGTTTGCAAATAAAAAGTCTGATAACTACTTTATTACATCTTATTAATCTATTTTCAAGTTCCGATTCACAGTTGAATGTATTTTATTTAGATGTCGTAAAATTCGAAAACGAAACCTGTCGACTCAAGTGATACTGTCGACTTCTAACACATGTAGGTCGACTACTAGTGCAAAACCATGTCGACTACTGAAGAAAATGTTGGTCACTGGTATCGACTACTACCAAGAGCATTGGGATTTTTTACAAAACTTGTTTTTCCCTTTTCAAACCATGTTGAATAATATTTCCCGCTGCCAGGTCTTTTAGGGAAGGATCTTGGGTACACAATGAACAGGTTTGCAATGAGAAATAGTTGATAATAATAATTAATCTAACATTTAGGATCTAGACATTTAGACCTAGTGATCTAGACAGAAGGGTGATCTGTGCAAAAAAGATAATGGACCGTTATGTCAAGAATTTGCAAATTCTATAATTATTATCACTAATTATTATTAATAAGTTTATCAAGTAGATGCCTAGTAAAAATTATTATAATTTATTGTTAAATATTAATAATTTGTATTTAATTAATACGATATAATTCTAGGGTTTTTAATACTTTTTAATTTTTCTATAAAAGAAGTACCTACCTACCAACAAACATTCGAAATTACCTTCATTTCCGTAGCACGAAACGTACCTCAGAACAACAAACTCGACATCACTAAAACCATATGATGTTCTAAACAGCTAGTTAGTATGAAAATCGAGTCGACCTGTATTTAATCGACCTGTATTTCAACCGTTTGATTCAAGATCGCGTCGACAGGCTCAACCTTTGAGCCGTCATTGTGAACGAACGGCTGGTCGTACAAAGCTGCGGATGGTCTTAAAAAATTCTACGGAACAAACTCTATCTAAATATGAAATAAAAAACATACCGTTCTATATGACTTTTTCGAGATATGAGATTTTCAAATTTTCAAAATTCGTTTAGAACCCTTTCCCCTTGACCTAGGGTTATGAAAAGTTTCGAGGACCATTGTGGGGTTGGTCGAAACCCATAAAAAAAATTTCGTAATTTTAACTCAACGCTAACTGGCCAAAGTGGCGCGGACGGCGTACGGACGGATTTTTGGTTTATTATCTTCGATAATGAACCATTGGAATCGCCCAAAGAAAAAATTTTTTTAACCCCCCCTCAAAATTTGTTGGTTTACGTTTCAACATACGTAGATTCAGAAAATCGAATAAAAAAAAATCCGTCCGTCCGCCGTACGCCGTACGCCGTACGCCGTACGCCGTACGCCGTCCGCGCCACTTTGCCCAGTTAGCGTTGAGTTAAAATTACGAAATTTTTTTTATGGGTTTCGACCAACCCCACAATGGTCCTCGAAACTTTTCATAACCCTAGGTCAAGGGGAAGGGGTTCAAAACGAATTTTGAAAATTTGAAAATCTCATATCTCGAAAAATTCATATAGAACGGTATGTTTTTTATTTCATATTTAGATAGAGTTTGTTCCGTAGAATTTTTTAAGACCATCCGCAGCTTTGTACGACCAGCCGTTCGTTCACAATGAGGGCTCAAAGATTGTGCCTCACAACACGATCGTGTATCAAACTGTTGAAATACAGGTCCATTTTCATACTAACAAGCTCTTTGGAACATCATATGGCTTAAGTGATGTCGAGTTTGTTGTTCTGAGGTGCGTTTCGTGCTACGGAAATGAAGGTAATTTCGAATGTTTGTTGGTAGGTACTTCTTTTATAGAAAAATTATTACCGACGTAGTATTAAAACCCCCAGAATTATATCGAATTAATTAATCATAATTAATAACAATTATTATTAATAATAAATACGAATTATTAATACCTAACAATAAATTATAATCATTTTCACTAGGTACTTGATAAAATTGTTAATAATTAGTGATAATTGATAATAATAATTAATCTAACATTTAGGATCTAGACATTTAGACCTAGTGATCTAGACAGAAGGGTGATCTGTACAAAGAAGATAATGAACCGTTGTGTCAAGAATTTGCAGAGTTTTTCGAAATAGGGTGTACCCATCAAAATAAGTAGTGACAACTACTTTGAGTGTATATTTAACTCAAATAATGCTTACAATTAAAAATTACAGGAAGATTAAAATACGTCAAGGAAATACGTAGAAGTTTCCTTTCGTTTCTTCGCGTTGTTATGATCGGATAGGCAGATAAAGGCAGATGATTTTTTATAATCTTTACTTTAACACGTCTAATTTGAAAAGTGACCTTCCACATTTCGGAGGAAGCCGGAGCTCTTTTTGTTATCTCAGCTGTTCTTAATGCTTATTTAAAATTCATAATATGAGATAATTAATTAAGATATCATCTTATAACGTTGTAAAGCGCTCCAATTGTTTTTTGCCCATTTTGACTGATGTGCGGCTTAGTTGACTATCGCAGAGCAGGGAAAAAATGTGATAATTTTTTTCTCCGTTTTACTAGAGTAGTGTGTAATTTGGTCAAACTTCCATTATTCCAACAATGGGCCTAAATTCGTTGGAATACCCTTGAAAAAGGGGAAAAAATCATGATGTTCGTAAATCCTGTAACTTATAGGTATAGTGTGAGAATCACAAACTGAATAATCGAAATCAGCGAATGTTTTCCGCCCTGACACTACTGGAAATATCCCAACTGCTCGAAGTAGGATCCATACCTAACTTGTAAAGCGCTCATTGCCGTATGTTCTCGAGCCGATCATGCGGCATGACTCGTCAACTACTGAGTGGTGGTTCTCGCTATGATGTAACTATTGCAAAGTACACCCAACTAATCGGATTTCGCCAATCAGTTATAAACCTAAATACGATTCTGGCACAGAATTACCTACTTCAGACCCGTCGACATAAGGATTATCTTTACCCGTGCTCAGTTCTACACGATTACACCCGTATTATGGTCCTGAGTATGCACTTAATTGCAGAATTACATCAAGATAATCAAAGTAACTACGGGGTAGGGATTATTCAGGATAAACCCGAATCGGGTATAGCGACGCTAAGTCCGTCCAGTTTGAGTGGAAAGTTCAGTAGTACGATTTCAGTATGGGCTCGATGGTAGATAAGACTACATAGGGTAAGCGTACCAGTGGCTGACATGTTAAGGCAAATGTTTCGAATTTCAAGGTGGGCCAGTTTGTTATTGGTCCAATCGATGCGATCTTGAATTTTTCTGGTAAAACAACTTTTCAACTTGATAACTAGCTGAAATCCGTGAATTTCATCGTTTTTTTTTTGAAATTTTCGATCCAACTTTTTTTACAATTAGTTGACACCCTCGGAAAGCGAATGCCCCAACAGGTGACACGGGGACGCCCCAATAGGTGACGGGGGTGACCGCGGAAAGAAAGAAGAAGAAGAAAGAAGGTACGTTGTCTTGAAGCTTTCGGCTTTATTAAGCCATCTTCAGGGGTTGGTAGATATTTTCTCCTCATCCCAGTCTCGACCTCTTTCAGTCCACTCATCAGGTTTAGTTAAATTGAGTAGAAAGAATAGATGTTGGTCCCATTTTACGCTCTTCCGGGTGCTTCCCTCTGGCTGTGTACAGCAGGGTTATTCGTGGTACCCCATATTTACAAGCAGCACCCGCGACACTCTTCCCCTTTCGAAAGTCATCAAGGGCTCCTTGCATATCTTCTGGAGCATACTCGAACATCTTGGCAGCCAATGGAGTCGTAGGAAATATTCGAGAAAAGAAAAAAGGAGGGTAGCAAATGTTCCAGTAGCTGACATGACATGTCATTGTCATCAACACATGATATTGTACAGGGGATGTCAGGTACTGAAAAATTAAATCTGCATCGAAAATCACGTTTATTGGTATACCCGGTGCAGCTACCAAGAATGATAAAATAAGAAATATGAAGGTTTAAAGAAAACTGTCGGATGTACCAGTTTCTGACAGGGCCTGTCAACTACTGGATAAATGCCTATTTCATGTACCAGTCCCTGAAATCCATTATATCCACCAAGTAAATTGAGAAAACAAGGTTACAACGCATGGGCCACAATATATCCTTCACCCTGGCGTTGGTAATAACAGAAAACACGCAACAAACAACATCAGTAAACAGCTGAGAAGAAAAACTTACTCCAGAGTCCTTGTCCAATATGGCAACACAGGTGGCACTACCCACCGTACAAAACGAACTAACCGAACAATTCATTGCTGTTAGGCACTATTCTCGCCCAAAGTGAAGCAGGAAAAGTAACTAAATGAACAAATAATGCCAACCAAAGCCGCCAATTTTAAAAACAGTGATTTTCGAGGGCGTAAATCCTTATTATTTCAGTTTTTAATGAATCCGTCAGCAACTGGAGCAGTGTCAGATACTGGTACATTTACCCTAATATTATGTAAGATCATGTTATAACATGTTATAACAGGATAAATCCCGTAGACCAACTTGTACTGATTTTCCGAACGAAACACATGAGTACTTCATGAATACTCACCATCGTCATTGAGAACCGGCGTAGCCTGGAGGTAGGTGATCACTTTGGCCGTCTTGGGAAACGGACAATGCACTTGCTTCCAAGTGATGAACTCCGTCATTTGTTTCGCCAGCTGCCAGAACTTTTCGAAGTTGATGTGACCGTTTGGGAGTCTGCAAAACCAGAAAAGGGAGTTGAGAAAGGGAAGCGATGTATCCAAGATATATGGCATCCCTTCCATAACATATGCCCCCACCGGGGGTGGGAGTATCATGATGGGTTGTAATGCATGAAATGAATGGTCGTACACCTGAGTGTTTTTGGGGTATTTCATCTTCTGTATTCTCTTCTTTTATTCGTCTCAAATTGTTTCTCCTTCATGTTATGTCAACCAGAAAAATTGCTTGGATTAACGACTCAAGCTTGACAGGTGATGGTTTATCATTGTCAACAAGAAAGCTGAGCTTTGTAAACAGTGAATCCAAAGTATGTTTCAGGGTAACATAAGTTTCAGGCGACGTAGGAAATTTTAATCTTGACTGCGTTAAGTACAATATAGTTCTACACATGATTTGACTGTTTTAATTTATTACCTAATTTAGTTTAAGTTAGTATTAGCTCTCGGGTATTAGCTTCAAAATATGCTCATACTTCCGGAATTGCCAACATAATATATTATATAAAATAGGTATGTACCTACTTACATTTGAAGGCACTGATCGCACAAATTGTGAATTTCTCTGGCCAGGAGAGTGAAAATAGGGATGACGATGCACAGCCTCTTGTCGTCTTTATTGAATCGAGCGGCAGCTGCCCTGAGGAGAGCTCGGTAGCTCGCGTAGTTCTCCGTTGAGCTCATCTGGCCATCCAGGATCGCGAATTGCTCCGTTGCTTCACTTTTACTCCACTGGAAAACATCAAAGATCGTATAAGCATTACTTGTTATCAGCTTTTTCATTTTTTTTCAAAGGTCGGGTAAAAGTCCCGTGTCACTGAGGTCTGAATATGTATGTATTATGACAGTGGGAAACGAGGTTTACGGGTGTCTCGTTAGGAAGCTAGGAAACCCTCCTCGAACAACAAAGCTGTCACCGAGGATATTATGCTGTGCTGTTTCTGCGTCCTTATTGCAAAGTCGGCTTGGTCGATATTTATGAGGTGTGGAGGTTTAGCCACAGTTCAGTAGTATTTGCGATTCAATGACAGAAGAATACAGCACTAAAAACTAACACGATTCACTGCACCTTTACCCAATTTACACTACTGCTGCTACTCGTATTAATCAGTCAAGTAAACCAATGTAGAAGCTGGATAGCGAACATCTTATAGGATTTTGATGGTTATTTACCGAGGGTGAAGTGAATGTTAACTTGAGGCACTTCGAAACTGTCGTCACCAGAAGTACAGCGAACGATGATCCAATACCAATTAGCGCTAAGCACAGTCACTGGGCCTTTAGTATTTGCTTCTCAGGAATATTGATTGACAGAAAGGAAAATACCTATTAAATCAATAAACCCAACGAAACTTGCGACCAGGGTGAAAGGTATCGCAATATGAGGTATAATTACATGAAGTAAAGTGCTGAGATTTGTTACTTCAATGTCCACTGATATCGGTATACTCGAGGGATGATTAAGTACGCTGGTACATTTTCAATTTCCGAGTACGTGTAAAACAGTCATACTGCTTACTGGACAACTTTCAAACATTGTTTTCTTGTGTTACGTAAAATGACACTATAAAACGGTAGGAGAAATAAATAGCTTCTTTTTTTCTTCAAAGCGGGTGGCGATGAGAGAAAAAACAAACTAAAATCTCGTGCCTCGTAACGACTTTTCGAGAGTTTTTCCTCCAACGGGTTCTATCCTTAGAGAACATGCTCACGTCAGCCCGATTTTCTTCTCGTTGAACTGGCTGTTTGTAAGGGGCTGTGTTTGTGTGTGTTTTCAAGCGGTGGTAAGGCCTTGAACAATATTTCAGAACAGGAACCACCTGGAGATAATTTCATTTTGGGCGGAGGACGGAGGAAACGGGAGGAAAATGCTTCTATCGCCAAAAACTGCCTTAACCGATTGACGTTATGCGCGCTTGAAGTGAATTTTAAAGAGTACGATCTAATTTTCCCATTCACCGAAATATCATGTCCTGGTTTTTTTCTCGTATGCGGTACTGGCGGAAGACAAAGGCGTATAGACAGGTTCGGGAGGGTGTGCATTGAACAAGAAATATTCCCGTAACGTGGGATATGGAATAGAAGAATCCTCGTACAATATTGGTGCAGCCAACCAACCGTACACTCCAGAAAGGATCCTACTACGGTTTCTATCTTGGAGTTTCGTAGTTACATCACGCAACAACACTGAGTTAAGGTATGTCTCCTTAGATATCTCATATTATTCCAGGAATGTCTCAACTGCATCAGGGATAATTCAATTTCTAGGAGGTTACGAGCACAATGCTGATGGCATATTGAAACCCCCAAAAAGAAGATGTACCTATGTCTCTCTCACCATGACGGCGGTACGTGAATTTCATGTCAAATCTTTTTAGTAGCACAACAGCCAAGGGTCGTAGTGTTTTACCTTTCCGGTATTTTTACGTTCAGAACTGCTTATGTGCCCTGTTAACTTCTCCACGTTAGTATGAGGTGCGATCGTCTCCCGGTCTTTGCCGTTGAATGGTCACTCATGTCATTAGGTTCAACTCAACAATTTGAATAACGTACATGGCATTTTATGACCCGTTTCCCCTGTTGGTATCGAAATACAAGGTCAAAGTGGAGCTTCATATGCATAATTTAGTCCGAGGCCCTCCAAGGCCCCGCTATATGCCTCGAGCGCAGGAATAATAATCTACTGCCAATATTGGTTACGACTCTGTGTTGAGTAGAGTTCAAATTGGTTTCCAATCAAAGCAAAGGGCGATATCCTCCCACCTTCAAACCTCTTTGGATCCACTAGGAGCCAAGTCCACCATCTTTGACGACAGGACCTAACAACATACTGACTTAATCCATTTTTGTGAGTTCACCTCTAATAAAACTAATAATAATGTTCTGAACCCTTAATAAACAGTTGGATAATTCATATCACTAACTAACAATCGTTGTTTCACATAAAGTTGTTGGTAAAGCAACATTAAAGCCAGAGCGACTGTTTGTTGTCTAACGATCTCACCTCATTAGTGAGTTTCACAAAATTAGTGTAGTTAGCTTTCTACGTACTCTTTAATCTCTCACAGAGACTGAACAACTCCACTCTAGATCACTCGCTATCACTTCTCAAAACAAACCATCCGTCATACATCGGGGAACTTGTCATGTCGCCAAGTACGCAACAAGCCAGGGTTATTCATCAATGGACACTCATAGGTAACTCACGGTAGATCAATCTTTATAAAGTGCATTGAGTCAAAATTCCAACTTATGTGTGCAGCAGAAGACGCGTCAAGAATTGGAACAGGTGGAATAACCGCACATCAAACCCAAGTTTTGTGCTGGAGTGATGAACAAAATTATCATTTTTTGGAAGATCCTACATATTTTCACAGTAAATAATGCAATAAATAAAAGATCACTTCTTTCTCTAGCCAATACAAATCGGCACTGTACGTTAGGGGACAAAGCCGGCAAAGCCAGTGGAAAGAATGGAATTCATTTTCTAGTTTGTTATTCGATAGTAAACTAAAGTTTCAACTCTATATACAATTCAGCTCGGGATTCTGAGATTAACTAAAAAACTAAAATAATAAAAGAAAACAACACTCCGACCTTCAAATCGTTAACTTTGTTTCGAGAAGTAAACGACAGCAACTTGGGTTATGTTGTCGGTACGAGTTTCCGCAACGTGTTACCGAAAGGCAAAGTTTCAGAAAACCGTCGCTGGGCACAAGAACTGTCAAAAAGTTCCTCCAATAAGGTCATTGGCTTACTCTGACATAACCATTCACCCACTCAAGACAGCCGAGTAGGTTCTGTAGAACATCTCTCTCTCACAAAATGACCCATTTCCGTCAGATCGAATGATTTGAATAATCACTTTATTCAATTTAGTCAATATTCGTTTTCAGGAAGGCAGGGCCTGGAGCACTAAAATCATGCCAGATAAGACGGATCTTTACTCTACATCCCCTCATCTACAAAACTAAATTTAGATACGATTTTCGTGTTCCTTGGGTATTCTCAAAAATTTTCACTACAGTTCTTCGTTTCGCGTGAAATGGAGTCAAACCATGCCAATTTTGAATTTGGTGTCTGTCAGTTCGTCTGTTTGTTTGTCTGTCTGTTTGTCCTTCAATCACGCAAAAACGTCTCAATGGATCGAACCCTTCTCTCGTACTTAAATGTTTCCTTGATCGGGAAAGGACATAGGGGGGTTCACTTCCAGATCCGATGCGTAGGGGAGGGGGTTTATAGGGAAGCCGAAGTAAAAAAATTGAAATTCCCAAAAACGGCTCAATGGATCGAACTTATTTCCCGTATTGAGAGGTTTCCGTCATCGGGGAAGGACATAGGGGGGTTCACTTCCGGATCCGATGCATAGGGGTGGGGTTTTATAGGGAAGCCGAAATATAAAAATCTTAAATTCTTCCTTCCCGTGAGACAGATGAATATTATTTTTGGTATTTAAGATTATAGGGGTTTGTAAAGGGACATGTAAGAGGTGTAATCCGTAAAGCGACAGGAAAGAGTGGCAGATGGATCCATCCCGAGTTGTGCCCGTTTTTGTGTGTGTACAAAAAAAGTTCGGCACGACGTTATATTTGTATGAGTTTCGAGACTTAACATCGTTTGCGCACTTCATACAGTAACTCACATTTAGTGAAAGGCCTGAGACCAATTCTCTGTTTTTTATATTTTATTTATTTATTAAGCACATCTCACACAGCTCTGGAAAAACATATCCTTTGTAGATCGTGTATGCAGGAAGTTACGACTAATGAGACTAACTAGCTATTATCACGGGAACAGTCGTGCCTTCAAATGAGGTGCATGTATGTTTATTTTAATTGTATAAATCTTGGAAAGGATAAATTGTACTATGCTTTAGTATATTGAGAATGAACACAAAAGCAACATAAACATCACAACTTACAATAACATAAGAATAGTACTAACTTTCATGACGTAATAGAACATGATGAGACAAAATGAAATGTTTAATTATCGCCTTTTGCTTTTCAAAAATTCATTTAAATTTTGGAGACTTTGAAGACCAGCCCAAGCGTCACAGTGCGAATTTAAGGTCCAACTCCAAATTCGAATGCTCAAAAAACAATGATCCCACCAGAATTACTTTTCGAAATCGGAACACCGCAAGTTGTATGGGTTGATCCAAAGAAGTCCCGTTCTTGACAATTTGTAAGAAGTAAGATTCCACTGATGTAGGAAAGTAAGATTTTGAATTCGTAGTGACACACTTTGTCTAAACTCTTATTGTAGAATTTTGTCGATTTGCTATTTGTTTTGCTATGTGTGAAGTCGTTATTACACTATTTCAAACCACTTTGGAGTGATTAAAAACCCCTTTTATTCGTCCATTCCCGACACATAGAACAATTTCAAGTTTAATGCTTAGGTGCCTATTTAAAATTGAGTGAATTGAGGGAAGTGTGATGGAAGCGTGCACATCAATTTACGTATGATTTCCATATTTTATTATTTTTCTTTTTAATCATTTTTGTTGTACTCTTGCGTGTAGCAGACACTCATCAGATTGTTTCAACCATGGCTGCAACAGGTGGAATGTTGTGTGAGTTTCATACAATTATTTTAAGTGTTTTTAGAAAAACTTAAATCCCTCCGTTTCATCGAATCAGGTTATACTCGACTATCGTTTGGTTTATTGTCTTCGATCGACCAAAGAAAAAAATTTGTTAACCCCCCTCAAAATATTTGGGGCACTTTGCCCAGTTAGCGTTGTGCAAAAATTACGAAATTTGGTTTACGGGTTCGGATCAACCCCACAATGATCCTCGAAACTTTTCATAACCCTAGGTAAATGGAAATGGGTTCAAAATGAATTTCAAGGACCATCCGGAGCTTTCTACGACCAGCCGTTTGTTCATAATGAGGGCTCAATGTTGGAGCAAATCGAAAGTCGTCAACATGATGGTGAATCATGAGGCGGCCTGTCCGTTAATGTTCATACTCGTCCAGCTGATTCGAACAGCACATGGTTTCATATAGAGAGTTAATTAATCATAGGTAATAGAAAAACTATTAATAACTAACAATAATTAATGATAATTCGTGATAATAAGTGATCTACACTGAAGAGTGATCTGCACAAAGAAGATAATAAACCGTTGTGACAAGAATTTGCAGAGTTTTTTTTATTCGATTTTCTGAATCTACGTATCTTGAAACGTAAACCAACAAATTTTGAGGGGGGGTTAAAAAATTTTTTTTCTTTGGACGATTTCAATGGTTCATTATCGAAGATAATAAACCAAAATCAGGATCCAAATCCACGAACATCTTCAAAGCAAATTTAGGTACCTACTTGTGTGTGACCAGCAAAAGAGAATGGAGAACGATAAGGTAGGTATCCTATCCAAACGTAAGTCAGCAGGTGGAAAACCAGAGATGAAAAAACAATGAAATTATTATGAAATGTTGGTACTGCACAGGAAGTATGCTGGGGAATGGATGACACAGGCACGTAAAATAACTTACTTCCTTCTGGAAAATGAGAATGCCGGAATTCTCGTAGGTGTTCAAACAGAAGTAAACACAAACACATACTACGTACGGTGGTGGAGATAAACACAAATCACTTTGTAAAAGATGTAACAGGGTAGGATGATATTGAACAATTCGAGTCCTACCACCAAAAACTGTAGTAACAACTTGAACTTTGCGCCTCCAATGGATGACGAAAACCTTTATGAAGAAGAAGAAGAAGAAGCGATCCACGATCCTCTTCATGCTCCTCCTGCAGTTTCTTCAGTAGATCCGTCAATCAATCCCGACGACAATAATTATTATGTCAATACAAAATATCCCAAAGTCTCCTCAGGGTACCGTCAGCATGGCGATCCCACTTGTAATTCTCCCAAAGTCCCCCTCAGGGGACCTTCAACGTTCAGAGACACATATAAACATAAATGACACCATATACCAACAAAAATGTTTTGAACATGTAGTAAAACTATTCTATAATACACCAGAGCACAATTCAACTGTAAAACTAATCGTTTTCTGTTCATAACTTCCAATAATCTCGACCTAGGTCAACACAAGCAAATTTTTCGCGATTCCCGTCGCTTTAAAACCTAACCACGAAGTTATACTTGATGGTGGGGGTTAGAACCTTTAGATATTACTTCTAGGAGGTCTCTAGAGGAATAACAGCGATTCCTGGGGACTTTGGGAATCTGCTCAACCCTTCAAAGCGTTATATGGTTCCGTTCTGTGGGAGCCAAACCTTCACAGATCGTCAAAGTTTCACTGTTTAAGTTCAGCTACTAATTCAGGTTTACCTTTTCGAGTAGTCAACTTATTCGAAAGTTGACAGAAGTAGTTAAAGTTGAAGTGAATTCATGACAACAATTGCAACAGCCAAATCCAGTTTTACATGTTTTCATTGTCTTTAAAAACATAAAAAGACGAGAAACACTTCAAGCGAGAAACACTGGTGGTGTGGAGGGGGTTATAAAACTACGACCTCACATTAATTCAGCGAGTAGAAAAGAAAAGTGTTGAGTAGGTGGATGTTTAGGAGGAAAACTGCGGCCATTAGGTGCAACCTTTGTTTTCTCGCAAACCCTAGGTCTTTAAGAGGAAGAGGAATCAGGAAGAGAAAGAGAGAGGCAGTGAGAGAGACATGAAATATTTTTTTCCATCTTACGACAAGGAGAAGGAAAATAGAGAGAAAAGGAAGAGAAAATGTGGAGAAAGATAAAAGAGGTGGATATGGTTCGGTGAGGCTACATACGTCTTTTTAAGGCGGCTCATAGAATCTGAAAACTTGGACTACTTGTTGATAGCGGCTCCCTTGTATGCTTCAGGAGGGTAGTTTTATATACATATTATACATAAAGAATGAGCCTCGCTCCCTATACATACAACCTCGGACGTATGTTATCGTTAGGCGGTCCGATGGATTTTGAGAGATACGAACTGCTTCTATTTTTTTGCCCTTTACCTTTTCGGACGGAAGGCAGCTCTCGAGATGGCGAGATTTGGGCGGGAGAAGGATATTTTCTTAGGATTTCACGATATAACGGACATCAAAGGGTGGCGAAAAATGTGGTGTTTCATTCAGAAAATATTCGGAGCTTTCACATGGCATTAGGCCCCTGTTATATTCCACGATGAAAAGGATTTTCACTGGAATCCCAAGTGACTCTGGAGCATCTGGGTAGTTCGAAAGTGTTGATTACCTCTTCGACTTGTACCTCGACTTAAACACCGAAAATTAATGTAACTGAAGTAACGTGGACTAATCGAACTGGGCCCCTCGAACACCTTGATTTGACACTTTTCAGACAAACTGCAGATTTTCGAACGATGGACCATTGTTTATAGAAATTTACGGCTAAATTAGACTTAACAAGTTTTAGCCACTCACTTGATCAGGAGCCTTGGCAGCGTCAAGTCCAAAGGAGAGTACGTACCAAATTACAGCTTCATAGTGTGAATAGCATAGAAATTAGATTTAGGACCCACTCAGCTAATCCCTGCCCTATGCTGCTCAAATTGTGTGTCCTAAGAAGACTACATACCAAATCACAGCTTCATAGAGTGATGAACATTGACATTGGGTTAAGGAGCCACTTAGCTGATCCGTGGCCTAGGCAGCATCAAGTTATAGTCCTAAGGCGGATAAATACCAAACTACAGTTCCATAGTGTGATCAGCTTATAAATTATCGTAGAAATATATTAACGTAACGGACTGACGGTTTCAGCCAGTTAGGTGAAGGCTATAACATGATCCACGTTAAAATGTGGTATAATGAGGTGGAATATGTGGAAATGCATTACATTTCGAATATATTCAATAACAAGTACGCTCAGTAACAGGTATACTCACTACTGTACACTACAAGCGAATGGCGAATTTCCTTGAATAGTAGCACCAGCCTCTTTGGACATATCCGTACCCGTTGGTTATAAGCCCCTCATAAGGCGTTGCCTTTGTTTTCGATTTTGTTCAAGAGATTTTTTAAATCAAGTCACTCCTGTGCTGTAACTGAATGAAAATCAAAGTTATTACGAAGCTCATGCATTTTCAGCTGAAGAGGGAGTTGTAGAGGAGATAGAGGGAATTAATTAATCTTTAAACGTTCGAGTGTAGGCCCAAAGAGGATTAGGTAATCCGCCATTCGGTGAGATGACGGAATCGCAATTTCTTAACGAAGTAGGAGGGAAAAGAAGGGAGCGGACCCCCTCATTGAGCGCTTTGGAAAATGGAGGAAATTTAAGGTAAAAGTTTTCACTTCCGTCTGCCTCTTTATAAAGCGGTCCGGACGTCTTGGCAAGACAAATTACCGGAAATCAAGAATAAGAGCGTGAAATTGTTTGTCTCCTAATTCAAAACACGTCCATTTAACTCTGAGTTACGACCCCAAAGGGAATAAATATTTTTCAGGGCGCTGACGCTATTTCTTCGGTGTAAAACCCATGCCGAATTAAAGCGAAATTTACTATCGTAGTGAGTCATTCTTCAAAAGTAATGGTTGTTATGAGAATAGCATCGAGGTGGAAAAAAGGTTGAAGGTTTTTTGGACACAGCGATTTTTGATGTTAATTTTGCCTTGTTCCTTATTTGTTGTCGGTGGAAGTGCCTATAAAAACTGAATTATTTCCTTTAGTTCAACTGGGTCGGAAATGTCTGACAGAGATGGACGAGATATGATTTGCGTATGTTATGAGTCTCAAGCATTACTCATAATTTAGACTCAGATGTGGCTCACATTCATCTCACCATGTGGAACTACTGATGGACCCATTTTAGTCGATGAAGCCATTCTGTTTCCGTCGCTGAAGACAGTTATGGATATCCGAATTTATCACTTGGAGCTTTGTCGTGGATTTTGAGATTCAGGCGAGTAGATAAGGAATAGATAAGGAATTGTCTTCATATGGGGCAATGAAAAACGTGTAGGTATCATAATAATAATACGATTAGAAGTTTATTAATTGAATTTCATAGGTATCCGCATTTCGTTCAATAGCGGTTATGGCCAAAGGTGGAGTAGGTATTGCATTTTACGAGCGAACATAATTTTAAACAACAGCGGCGGAGCAGTTTGCACGACCTCCATCAGGAAATCATGTCAGCAACACACCTGAAATCAGTGCTCCCGGCTCCGGGTTTGAATCGGATGTTGATTTGAACCCTCTGTAACTCTGAAGCCGTCCTTTACGATCATTACCCACTCGTTCAAACCGCTGTGAAGAGAGGGATACCAGTTCACAGTGACCCATCGCTCGAGAATTACTTGGTTCTCCACTCGTTAACCCCGTTCTTCCCTCTAATGCTGATAGTTTCCCCGAAGCCCTGGATGAAATAGTTTCTCGAAGCTCGTCCTCTCTCAACTCCCGTTCTCCATTCAAGTAGTAAGTTGAACTGCTCCGGAGGCGGCTCTCGTGTTCTCAATGGCCCCCGAGAAAACTGAGATCTCCCCTTAACACTGTCTTCGAGGGTGTCCACTTCTATTAAAAGTACTTTTAGTTCCCCTCGTATAACATTAATTTCAACCCGAACCTCTGAATGACTTTTGTTCTCCCTCGCAGAACTGTAGTATCGATCCTCTTGAAGTCATTGCACAGGATCGCAATGGCCCCCATTGCAATTCTTTTCCTTCGGGACATTAGAGCGGGCGAAAAACAAAAGAAACTCCTAGCTGTTACCTAACTAAGAACTAAACCGTAATTTATGTAGGTAAGTACCAAACGGGAATTGACTACCGTATCGTGATTAGAAATTCGTTCCGTGCCGTGTTGATCGTTCGAATTTTATGATGGTAAGAACAGTGCCCTAGTGTGAAAACTACTCCAATCATGTCGTACCGACAATGGAGAGCAGTTTGAAAGAACCGACGTACTAAGAGGATCACCTAGATATTTTTGGGAGAACTTGTGGTACAATGAAACATTTGACAGTTCATGGTTTTTGGTGATTTTGAGAATGATGCTTCAAATTTAAAAACCTTTCGTGGTATCCCACTTTCTAGCCATATAACGCAGGTGATAGCATAGGGATAAATTAGTATTTTGAAAAACTGCCATAGCGTTGAATTTACACCTACGTTATTCATATTAAATATGAACCTCCCCTTTCCTACTTTGTGAACGTAGGTACAAATATCCCTGTAGGAAGTAAAATAGATGAAGATGGAGCGCAATTTAGAATGCTATTGAAAAAAACTCTGCAAATTCTTGACACATCTTGACATTATCTGCTTTGTACAGATCACCCTTCTGTCGAAATCACGAAATGATAGATGAAACGTCTATAGAGATGATGAATTACTTACAAATAATTTGTACCAATACGATTCTGGGGTTTCTATTTCCACCAACCTACTGCGGCAATAATTTAATAATTCATTATTGATTATTATCAATTACTCAAAAGTATCAAGGATTATTATTAATTGTTACTAATTATTATTTAATAACTCGATATCTCAACACCAATGTGCTATTTGAATCAGCCGGGCCATTATGAACATTCAAAGCTGTCACATGACTTCTGTTGGAAAATAAAAAGCTGTCGCATAATTTACGCGTGTTAGAAAAAACCTTCCCATTGACCTAGGGTTTCATCGTTTCAAAGATCATCGTGGGTGTTGTACGTACCCGGATTTTCGTAATTTTTGCTCAACGCTAACTGTGCGAAATGCCTCGGACGGCGGACGGACAGTTTTTTACTAATTCGATTTTTGAAATCTACGTATCTTGAAACGTAAACCCACAAATTTTGAGGGCGAGGGGGGGGGGGGGGTGGTTTGTTTTTTCTTGGGCGATTCCGAAGGTTCATTATCGAAGATAATAAACCAAAACCTACTGACTAATTTTTAGAGGTAACCTGGAGAATTAATGGTTGAACTTCTACTTGATATTGTGGTTTTTCACGATTATAGAAGGATGAAATCCAAATTCAAACTTTTGGTTTATTATCTTCGATAATGAACCATTGGAATCGCCCAAAGAAAAAAAAATTTTAACCCCCCCTCAAAATTTGTTGGTTTACGTTTCAAGATACGTAGATTCAGAAAATCGAATAAAAAAAAATCCGTCCGTCCGCCGTACGCCGTACGCCGTACGCCGTCCGCCGTACGCCGTCCGCGCCACTTTGCCCAGTTAGCGTTGAGTTAAAATTACGAAATTTTTTTTATGGGTTTCGACCAACCCCACAATGGTCCTCGAAACTTTTCAGAACCCTAGGTCAAGGGGAAGGGGTTCAAAACGAATTTTGAAAATTTGAAAATCTCATATCTCGAAAAATTCATATAGAACGGTATGTTTTTTATTTCATATTTAGATAGAGTTTGTTCCGTATAATTTTTTAAGACCATCCGCAGCTTTGTACGACCAGCCGTTCGTTCACAATGACGGCTCAAAGATTGTGCCTCACAACACGATCGTGACTCAAACTGTTGAAATACAGGTCCATTTTCATTCTAACAAGCTCTTTGAAACATCATATGGCTTAAGTGATGTCGAGTTTGTTGTTCTGAGGTGCGTTTCGTGCTACGGAAATGAAGGTAATTTCGAATGTTTGTTGGTAGGTACTTCTTTTATAGAAAAATTATTACCGACGTAGTATTAAAAACCCCAGAATTATATCGTATTAATTAATTATAATTAATAATGATTATTATTAATAATAAATACGAATGATTAATACCTAACAATAAATTATAATAATTTTCACTAGGTACTTGATAAAATTATTAATAATTAGTGATAATTCATAATAATAATTAATCTAACATTTAGGATCTAGACATTTAGACCTAGTGATCTAGACAGAAGGGTGATCTGTACAAAGAAGATAATAAACCGTTGTGTCAAGAATTTGCAGAGTTTTTTCTTTCGTTCGTTAAAGTTTCATCATTCGTGACATCTGACCTTCGCTGCAAATTTTACAGAATAATTGCCGATCGGTAGACGAACTAGAGTTTCAACATCTTCCTCATTGAGAATTCAGATGGAAACATTTTCCTTGATCAACAAAGTAGGCGATACTCCATGAAAGAGAGCAAAACTTGCTGTGGATTTTTAGCAGTTCAAGTCGCAGAACAACATTGCACTTTACTTCATAACGACGTCAAATGTCTCCTTGGATATTCATGTCCGTGGCACAAAGGCTCTTTTGCATTGTGTGAAATATCATCAGGAGTTTCCTTGTTTTAAAACGTTGAAACCTGCATCCCCTTTACCACGTTCCTCCAGTAACTCAAAAGCAAGACTCCTTTCGTCAAATATGCAGCAATAACCGTACATTGAATAAGAAATAAACCCGGGGAGAAAGAAAACTGTAATACAAGACCTTGGGATAAGATGCTGCCGGGGAAAAAAGTATACATAAACTTTCAACGGAGCTGAGGGAGTCGGAATTTTAATAAGCTCTTGAGGTAATTAATGAAAGTCACTAGAATTGATTGAGAATAGAAGGCGCTTTACAGGGAGGAGGCTTACGGTAGAAAAACTGTCATGCATCCGCTATCGGAAAAAGTGATGGGGATTTGAAGGCTTAGCCTGGTTGGTAGGACGGCGTTACGAAGCTGTCCAACGGAACGTTCATTAGACAAAAGAACCAAGGCAGGAAGTAACATTTTCTACCAAGCAGTAGAACTGACACGACTGACAGGCAGAATTCCTATTCTGCCGACGTTATACTATTGGAAGAGTATCCAGCTCACCTCACTTGTCTTTATCCTCCATCAATGTATATTCGAACTTAAGCCACTTTACCCTATCTCGTTTGGAATAAAATGAAAACTAAATATCTTGCCTTCGGTGGAAGTTTCAAAACCCGAGTCATGCAGCATGGCTATAGGAGCGAATTTTCGAAGAAATAATAGTTTACATAGAACTAGTTATTTCTTCGAAAATTCGCTCCTGTACATATTATGTACAATCTTGAACTTATTGGGTAATTATAGGTATTTAAGTATGAAGCTACTTGGTTAATATGGTATGCATCAAGTGTCCTCTCTGACTAAAGATCGGTAGGTACTTACAGTAGTCATCTTAATACTTACTCGTCATCTAGGAAAGAAAAGGTTCTTCCAGTTACCTCAATGAGGTTGTGTTAATTGTAAAATCTTATTGCCACTATAATAATAAAAAATGTGTTGCCGAATAACACCTTAGTTTATAGATTTTTCAACGCTGAACACAATGGTGAAGTCAGAATTGCGATATCTCATTCCGTTATCAGATTAGAGCAGATGAACAATTGAGAACCTCTCAAGAAACCAATACGTTTGTTGATTTTCGATCACTGGGCGACGTCACGCGCCCTTCTGTTGTCATCTCGGGGCCTTCAGTTTGTTATTCATCTGAGGAACAGGGTCTAGCTTTTTTGTCTAGAGGATTCGGACTATATAGTACGCAATTCTCTCCCAAGTTCGCTGATTGGAGATCATCTTCCTGACCACGTTCGTAGGTGCGATTTCGCCCTCCTCTTCTTCCAGGATTTCCCTTTCTCTCATCCATCAGGAGCAGTAGAAATACGTGTGGTCAGTATCGTCGTTTGGTGCATTGCAGTACCAGCATTTCACGGTGTCTGCTAACTTTCTTCGCTCTAGGTAGGACCGGAGAAATCCATGTCCCAACAGGAACATTGTAGTGTAGAAGCACATTTCCTCCTGTCGAACCATGGGCTCACTCGTGGACAAGCACGTGGGTCCAGGCCCCCTTGACATCAGATTCCCACTCATTCTGCCAATACTGCAGTGATGCGTCTTTCTTTCTTTCCTGATATGGGATAGTGACTCTTCTGAGGGTTGCCGGAGGTAAATCCGCTTTCTCTCTATTGCAAGGAGGTCGATCGGGATAGCGGCAGCAATGACCCACACAGCAGGGAAGGAGATCGTACCATAAGCACACGCTATTCTCCTCTGCAGGTGGTCTCAATGCTTTTTAATTCGGAGGACCGCAGCCCGCACCTCTACTCCATACAGCATGATTGATTCAGCTGTTCTCACGAGTTCCTTTTCTTGGGTCCAGGGCCATTAATGATGACCATTAGTCTGCTCAGGTTGGCTGTCATTGCCGCCGCCCTTTCTCCTGCTCGCTTGATGTGCTCTCAGAACGTCAGCCTACAGTCGAGGGTTACTCCTAGATACCGCATCGAATGAGACGAATCGATGGTTTTGGTTTGGTCGTCCACCTAAAATTGGGTGATGCGGTCCATATGCCTCTTAGTCAGCAGCACTCTCTCAGCCTTTTGGACTGCAAGCTGCAATCCATGCTGCTTCATCCAAATTATGACTCGCCTCATTGACTGATTAAGCTTCAACTGGACTTCCTCTAAATTACGGTCCTTTATCGCCATCCGCACCTCCTCCGGCATGTCCAGCAGAAGTACCCTCTCGTAGTTTGCATTCCATAGATATAGAACCACTAGTGATCGTCCTCCTGCACACCTTCCTTTCGGACTCATACACTAGGCTTCGGTTCTTTAGATAGTCACATAATATATAATAATATGAGGGTCAGTTGGAAGGATGGAAGCGGAAAACATCCGTGGAGGGTATCAGTCATTTCCCCTTCTACAAAGTGTCCCGGTTCTGCCCATCTACGAACTTAGCCTTTCAATTGCCGAGACAGTTTTTGTGTGCAAATTTGACCTTTTTATCTCAGTCTATCGAGAGGTGTCGTCTGGAATGCAATATTATTAATATGAAAATCTGTGGACATTTGGGATGCATCCAGATGCTAGTGGATGGACCCATCCTGACCAATCCAGTGATTTTCCCTTGAACTCATACAACATGCGGAAACAAACAGCTACAGCGATTACACTTATCATAGTTATAATATTGAACTACATATTATGTACTCGTAATTACTCATATACTACTCGTACTACCGGCGGTGGTAGGTGTAAAAGTTTTATTCACGGTCGGTAAATGATGAAACATCTTGTCTGATAAGTAAGCGTGGGAAATAATTGCTAGGCATTATGAATATATAACCAACTAGCAATATACAAATTGAAAAAGGTGAAATAATTATTTCGCAACGTCCTTTGAAAATAACTAAATAGAACTGAAATGAACTCACAGGTTGAAAAACTGAACGAAAAGGTTAACAAGGTTTTTTTCCTCATTCAAGGGAAAGGAGTTGTGAAAAAGGTCCTTTTCATTTCGGGGAAAAGATTGCAATCAGCATCTAGTTGATTTTTAAGTGACGAATTAATTGCCAGCAAAGGGTATATTCAAGCTTTCAAAGCCCTACAGGTTTCAGGACTGCGGTGGGAGGCATAACGAATTCGTCAGCGCTATTCGGAGTTGAAAGACAACGGGGAGACTTCTTGGAAAAATATTGGTAGCAAAAGTTGGAGGATTAGGATAAATTTAAATTGGACTTAATTGTGACCTTTATCATGTTGTAATTTAGAAAATAAATTTGAAAACAAAATTAATTCGACGATGCGATTAATGAGAGGGCTAAGGTAGATTCACTCAGTAGGCTGGATTTATGTAGCAAAAAGTGGATATTCGGGCTTTGCTGTAAACTAATACAATTTATGAGTTTAGTGTGAAACCAAGCACTGGACCAGTTACCTAGGAGGGAAAACTGACTAGACCATCTTTAATTTTGTGAGGGATCCCCTAGAAGTTAACCGGAACTGTAGAGAAACGTTTGAAACCATGCCGTACGGTTTATGGTATCTTATTGTTTGTTTACAATTATTTACAATCATCATGTAAATAAACCGTTAATTTCCAGTAACATTGATGGGGATATCCAACTTTTACTAGCGACATCTCATATGCGGAAATAGCTGAAGACTATTGTTTTGGTTTGTGTAGATGGTGAAAGGATGACAAAGGGACAGGATGGCTATGTACTACTACGCTTGCAGGCTGACTGCTGCCTGTTCGTCTCCAGCACCAGCCAGCCACAAAGTGGCGCCTCCGCCCTTCAAGCAGTACAAATCAGTGGCCACCATCTCCCACCAGCCCGGCCCAAGTCGCCAAACCGACAAGGTAGGTCTCTGACGTTTCGCGAGCTAATAATTATGTCATGTTTGTATTTATGAGAGTTTCAAAAACCGTTCCACGCTGATGAATGCTTAGCCCGAACCTCCGGGTCTAGAAACTTCACATTTTCACAGGAGTGAATCTTCAACTATTCTTGATGGCTCATTCAAATTACTTAAATATCATTCACCCAAATTGACTTCAGTTGGTTGGGCAGGCAGGATTGGTTGTTATTGGTATTCAAAATAGTCTGCGCTGGAAATTAATCACAAATCGGATTGACATGAGTTGTACAGAATCGAAACAGCACAGCATTGAATCGTTCAATAGAATCGCTTCCATGCTTTTCATGCGACTCGTATTATATGGAATTGTTCGATGGTCATTTGAGTCCCAATAAGTCACTACTATAACATTTGATAGGAAATATCTGTATCCTCTGTGTCTGTGCCACGCCAAGTCTGCGTGGCTAATTTTCCTGTAAGCGATCAAAGGGATGCTCAGCCGGTTGTCAGGGACACAACCTCGGCGGAAGATCCACTGTACCAAGGGATGGAATGCTATAATTAACTTTGTTAAGCTCCGGTCCTGACTGCTAATTCATCTCAACGGAATAAATTTTAGTCATCATGTGGTTAGTAATTTAAGAAACTCGGCCCATAGTTATGGAAGCGAGTATCGTATTATTAACATCCATTTATCCTTTATTGACAGCCTACAGGCTTCGGACAATTTAGTTACATTGTTTTGGCTAGCTGTCGACCTTCATGTTGTTTTTGTGTGATATATTTATTTCAAAGGTAAAATCATTGTAGTAAGGTGGCTTACTAAAGTGATTTTAGATACTTTATTTAGCTTCATTGTTTTTTAGAGGTGAGAAACCTATCGAGCCAGCCCTAATGAGTACTCACAAGTCTTTGATTCAAGATGCTTCCAGAGGTGGTAGTGAATCAATTGCTCTAGTCGAACAAAGTGCTCCAATGGTAGGCACACCCAAAAGGCAACATCTCAAAAGAAATGGTAAAACATACTCGTACTATTATTCCTCATGTGTTTTTTGGATAAAGTTGACGAAATGCAAATGGCTCTCTTCGAATAGTATGACATAATATAAAATATATCTCTGAAAGACGTTCAACTAGGTTACTCGTAGTTTGATATAGTCAGTTCCTGGTTTTTAATTCTACTAAACTGAGCTCGTTGAACGAAGAATGTTATTGAAGAATAATATTCTCACTGAATAGACATGAGCGGAATCGGAAGTCAGGAAGTAATTAAATTAAACTGAACTAGTTGAACGGCTTCTAAAAAACCCCGAGGAAAACGAGTATAACACCAGTATAAATTGATTTCCCCGTTGGAAGCGAGTAAAACGGAAGTTCAGAGGGGCTCCTGTTGGTTTAGTTGTACCAACCTTCTAAACAGAAATTACTAATTTTTACAATATTGAATCCACCTTAAATGATTTGTTATGTGCCCTTCTTAGAGGAAGCTGAGGTAAGATTTATTTCTAGGTGAGGGAAAGTGCGAAAACGTCCGCAGGTTCTGTTGGGCTCGGTCCAGGTTCTATCTATATAGTTTCTCGCTCTGCCGAAGCTATTGTTCTTTACTCTAAAATTCTTGCAGGAAACGACGCTTTTCAGCCTTGACACTTCCCCCTTTACGTTTTCGGTTCGCTTTCTCACTCGCCGTAGTGACATGAATAAACGACCAACCGCGAAAGAAGGAAATGATGTCCTCGAAGTTAACTCTAATGCCGCAGGAGGGGCATGAGGCTCAACTTTCCTTCCCGAGGCCCTGTTTTTTGGGGTGGTTCACTCTCGATTGGGGTTTAATGGCCGTTTCTGAAAGTTGTGACTAGTTTGAAAAACGTCCGCTTGGTTTTTGGTTGTGTTAGCTCCGGTATAAAACCCACTCGCAACGAAGGGGTATTCAGGGCCGTGCATTTGAGGAGATTCCCACAGTTCACAATAACCTCATAGCGGAGAATCGGACAAATTGGTGGAACTGCCAACAGAAAGTTATTGCTGAAGCCTGAATCTGTAGTGACCTTTTACGGGTTCCGCCTACAATAGCTCGAAATTTCAGCTTTAATATCAATTTTGCATAACAAAATCCGGACCAGCCTGGATTCACTGCCAAAAGACACAAAACATCATTTATATATTCATATATTTATGTATGGGTCATTCCAGACAATTGGGATAAAAAGTTCAAATTTGCACAAAAAATCTGTCTTGGCAATCGAAAGGCTAAGTTCATGGATGCGCAGAATCGGGCTACTCCAGAGTTTAGGGGATAAAAAATTACCCATGAATCCTAAAAAAATCCACAATCATGCAGCATGGCTATAACAGCGAAGTTTCGAACAAATAACTGGTTTTATGTGGAATGCCTTCTAAGAACATGATGTCCATGAAGAACACCTCAAGTATCAATCACATTTATTTATATTCAAAGGGCTCCAGTTTAAGAACGGAATAGGATATCGCAATTCTGATTTCACGATCGTGTTCAGCGTTGGCAAAAAATGGTTGAATGAGATGTTCCAAACATCACATTTTACATAAAACCAGTTACTTTCTCCTTTCATTCCCCGTTCCCCCACTCCTTCTCCCCACAATTTTCAACCCTTACCCTCCACGTAGTTACCTTGACGATGTTTTGGTTACTGAAACCGGTATAAATAATATGATGAATATAATAAGAGTACTAATTTAAGTAATATAAGTAAAATGAACTGAAGAATCTGACCAAAACCACTAAATCAAACAATTATTGGCATTTTTGTGAAATATTCATATTGAAAGAATTTGATCAAAATCCTCTTCTACGCACAGTGAGGGTCATGGCGCCCAAAATATTGCCCATTTGAAACTTAGATCATCCTACGCGGAGTTTACCTGTTGACCACGAACTTTCTTCGAGATGAATGAACCAAATTCTTGAAGCATTTTCCGGTCCGAATCCCTCGTTCGACCGAAGATATCAATCTCGCGGTTTTCCAAACTTACACAGTCTGATGAGATGGAACTTGGGGAAATCTGGCTGTTTTATTCGCCGTAAACCGCCCCTCACAAACGCTCTTAAAAAAAAAAATAGAAACCAAAAGGAAAATGAAACTTTTCTTTCCACCTCCCCTCTACTCACTCCTTTGCTTTACTCCGTCAGAAAAGGTCAAACCCTGAAAAGTCATTAATCTTTGAAAACATTTTCCAAGTCCTGGTTACGCCTCTTTTTCTCCTCAACAGTTTTTCAATGCTTCCTTCCTTTGAAGGACGAAGGATCACGGACTTCGTAATAAAAAGAAAAAAAAAAATGCCCAAGAGAAGACCGTATTGTGCTCTTTATTAAATATTCATAATCGTTTTCTAAGCTCCTTTTCTTTACAGTATTTTTGTCATCTTGTTTCTAGTTCCTTTTTACTAATCCGAATGGAGTGATTCATTCAAACTCAATCCGGATTTTTTTTTCCGCCGGTGAGTTCTCAAACCTGAGGATGATTAATAAGGTTTTAAGAAGAGTCGGTCCATTTGTAAGCTTAGTTGGTATATAGGATTCGACGTAAATGAATTAAAGGGTAAGAAAGTTTATACTCCACCAACTTACTCGTAATTGAGTTCTAATACCAATAACAAAATTATGCGATTTGACGAATTGAAATGGAAATTAACAGTTTTATTCGACAGTCCTGCACTAATTTTGACTTTTGAGACTACTTTTGATGAAAGTTCATCATGTCGGTTGTAGAAAATGACCCCTCGCCGAAGCCTTTTCACTCCAGCCGGTTAACGTTTTTGATACACGAAAAATTGAGGTTGAGAACATGTCGAGGACTGAGAAATGACCTATATTTCTTCACCTGTTATATAATACCAAGACTAACTAAATATCATAGTATGATATTTAGGACAACCATATCGAACTCAGGACTGAAATATCCCCACGTTCTGATAATCACCCTTCTACGTATCAACACATTGGTGAAATGTGTCATCAGTTTATTAAGCCATACGACTGTTTTCAAAATTGTAGCAATTAAAAATTTTTTAATTACAAACCCGACAGTTGAGGGGGTGTTGATACCTGAGAGACGTATTCACGAAAGCTCGTGAATATTCATTTGGTGTTGAAGGTTTATGCAGAGTTTCCCTTCATTCAATCGTCATAAATCCTTAATTCATAATAAACACTGTCGCTGTTCTCTGTGCATTGAATCCTTTTCAACTTTGCCCATCACGTTAATTAGCTCACATCTCTTTCGCAGTCAAGTTTTAGTTTTCAAGTTTTTTATCAATGGTTCCATCAAAATGCGTTCCATCGGAATGGTGGTTGTGTTTAAAAAAAAAAGTCTTTTTGACCTTTTGAGCTAGTCAGAACATTAATGTAATTAATGTTCATAATTATTATATTCTGAGTAACGAGGGTTATCGTAGAATGTAGACACTCTATCAGGGGGACTCTTGTAAAAGTCATCTGAATGATTGATCACAAATGAGTTATTTAATTTGATTGGTACTGTTTTAGAGTGGATTTACTCTCGTCGCTAAAAAATTAGTATGTACACTTTGGTTACCCCCTGTGAACCTTGTTAACAGATACATAAACTCATATGACTGTCTTACCGCTGGGACCATGAAAAAGTTTGCTACATGGGGAAAAAAATGTGTCGCTATACCAATAAACAGCAACGGTCAAGTTTAGTGTGAAGCTGTAGGTTAGTAAGTAGTCTCTTTAGAACTGAGTGGCACCTAAAGCTAATTTTGATGCTATTCACTCTACGAAGCTGTAATTTGGTATTTAGCCTCCTTAGAACTTACACTTTAAGCAGAATAAGCCTAGGATGAGCCGAAGGGCTCCTACACCTAATTTCTAAATATTTTGTTACACGGAAAGAAGTACTAACGCGATACCAATAAACAGCAACGGGCAATTATTATCAGCACTCTTCTGTTGGTGTCATTAGTAACTGTTAAAGTTGCAGTAGGTACTGTCATTGACGAATGCAGTTCACTCAACTTTTTGGGAGTGGTGTATTGTTGAATGTACTGTCGAGTAAAATTGAATGTATTCTCGATATGTCTATGGGTTTTAAGCACTAACTACACTTTAACCCAGTCAGAATACGTTGAAATTTAGGGAATTGAACCTAGTCAATGTTGAAGATGTGAAATGTGGATCGACCTCTTTCTGTGTGATGACATTTGGAGTTAATGACATTCTACATACGCCTTGTTAGAGTTGTACTTATCTCAGACAAGTGCTGTTTTAGTGATGACTTTTTTTCCACGGGTATCAGATAGTTCGAATACTGAGATCTGCAGAAGCCACCAGTTCTTTATGTCAGAACATATTCTTATCATGAAAGATGCATAGGAACCTGCTGGGTGTTGGCGGATTCGTATATGTGCTGTATATCAGGGGAGCTCGAATCACTTGTTGTAAAAATGTTACAGCTTACATCCTCCCTCTCCATGCCACCAGATAACATCGAAGGTGGCTGTCCAAAGATGTGGAAAAATATTGAAAGGACGGTTTTATTGGAAGGCCGCCGCAGCTCTCTCTCGTGACGGGGCTCTCGCTTACCGGAGAATTCGTTTATTCATCATTCATGTATACCTCCTGCGCTTGACAAAAGCCGCCGGTGTTGAGGGCCGAGGCGAACAGTATGTAGATTGTTCGGACCCCATGCCCAAGGGTTTGCCTCTGTTTGGGACAGGAGTTGAGTGACGTGGGGTAAAAGCAAAGTTTCCCTTCTGGAGTAGGTGGCGGGCCCCGGTCTGTATGCATTACGCGTTGAGAGTTAAGTCTACTCCCCGCCTTCAGCCCTCGGCCCAAGTTCCTCGTAACAACCTTGATGTGGATTCTAGAGAAACTTGGGTGACCATGAAAATGCCTCCAATACCTACGTCGCTCAAGTGAATCGAGTCATTCTGTGGGCAGTTCATTATACTATCACCTGCAAACACAGGAGGAACAATATCAAACATTAAAGACACTTTAATGCTGGTAATTCAACTGAGTGATCGTTTTTAGAGTTCCCCAAATCACGATTCCACAAATTCCAGACCGGAAAAACACTTTTACTTGGTGGAAAAGTGACCTTTCTAGTGACCAAGTGGCACTTGAGCAGTGTAGATAGTCATGTTTTAGATGAAAGAATTATGAATGATTTATTTATGAATGAAGAGTGAATCTTCAAGTCCTCAATCTCTTTCACTGATTGAGGCTGATACAAGTTTGTGCATATGAAGGCTGCGGATTAGGATGGCGTCTCCTAAAAGCCTTCAAATTGGCTATCGGGCCTCCAAATGGCCCACAATGCTGATTCAATCAATCAAGGCAATACAATCAAGATCTGTAAACCAGCATCTGAAAAGAAATTTACAGCAGATGTATTTCGGTGGTTAAACCTTCTTGTACAGCATATGTTCAGCAGTGGAAAATTATGGTTATCAGTTACTGGGAAGCAAAACGTCACGAGCATTCTCTTTTCATTTCTCCGACCCCCGAGGAAACCTCATTTCCCCGGATGGTGGTCGGGGGTGGAGCGGCAGACGGATCCCATTATGAGCTCCGATTATACAATACTCTGGTGGAAACGTCCGAGGAATGCGTTACCAGGGGCGGATCGTGGAAGATTTCATATGTAAATTTGGCGAAGCAATTTAGACGGCTGCGGTCACTAAAGGTATGATTGGACGTGTAATTAATTGGTGGCGACCCCCCGGGCCACCTTGTGCCGGCATCCTGCATTATCCGTTTGGGCTGCAGTTCGTGAGATCAGGGGTGAGTCGTCATGCAGCGGAAAGGAAATTAGGTTTTACATTAATTGAAAATCCTCCGAGCCAACAAATATCGGCTGAATGGGCATTTTTGGCCGAGTAACACCTCATTTTATAGATTTTTCAACGCTGTACACGATGGTTGTAGTATTAGGTTATTTTGGAATTTGTTACCGGCGATTCGAGAACCTATTACCAAAATAACCGAATACCACAACCTATTACTAGACGGTCGCTGTTACTCGAAACTAACTCGATACTCACTCAAATAACTTGTCGATATTTATGACAGCACACCTGTCACGCATTCGTTTTCCGTTTACGTTACAACCTATTACCTGGCATTACCTGTAATAGTCCCAGCCAACCTACTATAGCTGAATCCCGAATGACCGGCGACAAAGAGGCCCTCAAAGGCCTTTCACTCAAGTTCTCAAAACAGTTATTCCGGTAAAAGGGTTTTTCTGGTAATAGGTTATCTGGTATTAGGTTACTGGACAGCACCCCTACTCCCGGATTTTAGCACCTCTGCACCGCGGTAATAGGGTTATTCTGGTAATAGGTTATCTTGTTAGGTTACTGGACAGCGCCCCTACTCTGCATCGCCACTTGTACCCGACTGCATATTTAATTACTTAACTTCAACTTCAGCGCACAACCTTCGTCGTAAAAAGTAGTTGGGTGCTCGGTATATTTCAATTATGCGGACCAGCAAAACTAACGGGGTTCCCGATGTTTCTTCTCACCTGGAAAACAGATACCAGATGTTTTAACGAGGGAAGGCGAAATCCGAGAAGAAACAGGCGGGAGGTTGAACGAAGCGCAATTATGGCAACAATGAGAGCAGCCAGGGGAGCGATTTGCTTAATCCGTCTCGGAGAACGGTGGACCGGAATGGGTCTTCCGTCTTCATAGTGTGAATACTCGGGTCCGTACAATAGAATATTTTATCTGTAGACCGTAACAACGGCGTCAAAGTACTCAGCTGGTTTGAGGGCGAACGGCTTGGAAGATTTATCAATAGGGCTAGGAGAGTATTTAGATACTGCTTGTCGTCGATCGTAGAAGTTAACTGAATACTGGAACGATCATGAGAATTATCTAAAATCTCAATAGAGATTTTTTTGAGGGGTCACATGTTTATTATTGGTTGAATAATGAACCGTTGGAAACCAGTAAACAAAACTTGGCTCTGAGCCCAGCCCCCCCCCCCCCGACCAGCTTCCCCTTCCGTCTTAAACCTTATGGCTTAAGCATGGAACATGTTTAATCCACTCACTTGCCAAATTACAGCTTCATGGAGTGAATAACGTAGAAATTAGGTTTGGGGCCCACTCAGCTGATCCGGGCCGTGGCACTCCCAAGTTAAAGTTCTAAGGAGGCTATATGCCAAATTACAGCCTTAGTTGTTCTGTACAAGGCTTTGGTTCTTCCGCTCCTGGAGTATGCATCCCCCGTATGGACACCCTGCTATGCAGTGCACAAATACACGGTGGAGAGAGTGCAGAACAAATTTCTTCGACATGTGGCGTATAAGCTTGGCATCGCTTCAAACCGGGCCTTATGCTCCTTAAAGTGCTGCTTAAGTCCTAAGGTTGCTTCAAACCAAATTACAGCTTAATAGTTCGAATAGCACAGAAACTAGCTTTAATAATAATAATAATATTCATTGGCAAAAAATGATCAAAATTTGATTATATGAATGTATATATATTTAATATATATACATTCATATAATCAAAATGAACAAAAGCCCACCGACAAAAAGTTCAAAATGAACTTGAGATTACCGGTGGAGTTGTTACAAAAATAAATAACTAATCTTTATAAACAGCGCCATCATACAAAAAGAAAACGAGTGAAGTGTACAGATCCGTCAAAATTATTATTATTTACAATCTCTCTTCATGATTTTAAAATTCCAACAACACGTTTTTTAAGCAAGTCAGGGTTTGAAAATCATTTAAATTGAGCTTCTTAATAAACATAAAATGGATTCCTTTATTGTATGGATTTCTCTTAAAAAATTCGATCCTACAAACAGAGGGTTTCAAATTAGATTCACTGCATGTTCTACTGTAGCTAATACTACAAAAATGTTCCTTTTTTGCACCAGTTTTGTGAACATGTAGGCTCCAGTTTAGCACCAGAATTTGCTTGACATCAAGTACATCAAATCCCTTATACTTAAGTATAGCTGCATAGTACAGACGTCGAATACCTAGGATGCTTATTCAAAATTACTTTTAAAAGCGTATTTTAGACCACTTGTAGCCTGCCAATTTGAGTCTTGTTTGCAACTGCGTAACCAACACTTCTATATTTGATTAGGGAGTAAGCCAGTCCATAATATATGGATTTTAATTTGGATTTAGACCAAAAATATCTGAGCTCCTTAAAGATGTAAAAAAGCTTGCATAGTTTACCTATAAGTGCAGATATGTAGCTATCAAATTTGAGCTGGTGCTCAAAAATTACACCCAGATACTCAACATTTGTCGTTAGAGTGAGAGGGCTACACAATCAAGGGGTAGTGCTAAGAAAACATTCATACTGATGAAAATAAATGTTATCTGTGCACACAACCTCTCTGCTTGACAGAGAAAAACGATCCACCGTCGTTTTATTGATATTCAAACATAATGCACTCCAATCTAACCATTGGTTTATTATGAACAGAGTCCTGTTGACCTTGGCCACAAGAGTCTCATAATTGAAATCCCAGAAAATAATAGCCGTGTCGGCAATACCGAAAATCTGACCTTCAGAAGTTCATTTATATACAACAAAAACAGTACAGGTCCCAATACAGTCCCCTGAGGTACACCACAGTTTACTAATATCTCATTACTCAAAACATCACCCATTCTTGTTTTCTGAGTACGGTCCAATAAAAAGGATTGAATTAGACTTTAGGAGCCACTCAGCTGATCAGGGAACTGGTCACCGTCACCGTGTTAAAGTTTTAAGGAGGCTACATACCAAATTACAGAATATTATTTGTACAGAAATTTGCTTTTGGAGCCATTCAGCTGATCCAGGAATTGGCAGCCTCAAGTTGAAGCCCTAAGGAGGCTACGTACAGCTTCATAGTGTGAAAAGCATAAAAATTAGCTTTAGGAGCCACTCACTTGATCCGGGCCCTGTGCTGCTTAAAGTGTAAGTCCTAAGGAGGCTCCAAACCAATTACAGCTTCATAGGGTGATTAGCGTAGAAATTAGCATAGACAGAGATTAGAGTAACGGACGGTTTTTGCAACTTTTGTGGAGGCTAAAAGATCTCTTCATCTCCATTCATCCATTCAATGACTATCAAATAGTGGCTAATAATTATTGGACCAAAACTTGACCAGAGGTATATTTCCGGTTTGTTACAAACTTGGACTAGATGGACTTATAGGATGGCGGTATTGAACCACAAGTTGGATTTATGAAGGGGGAAGAAGTTTCTTCTGGGCTTTTGTTTTTCTTCGTTCTGTTTCATGATTTAGGTTCTTTCCAGAAAGGCAAAGATCAAAGAGACAGCTAAATGAGGTGGTCGTGCCCACTGGCATCACCCGTCTCTCAGTCTTTATGGAGCATGAGATGATCGCCATTGTGTTTTCTAGCTTGGGTTTGAAGAGGGGATGTACACGGTCTTTCATCAGACCAGACAATGTAACCACATCCGTGGAACTCGTAGTTGAAAAAATAATTCTCTCCTTTTTCGTCCATTTCCGTCTTCAGTATTCGATGAGGAAAAAAGATTTTTTTTCTTACTCTTGCTGGGGGATAAGGGCCGTGCATGCATAATTCATCATGTCATATGGACGAGGGTTTCTAATTAATTCGCACTCCCGTTAGTCATATTCATAAACACTTATCCATAGTAATTTTCCTCTGGGAGCGTGAGATTAAAGAGTTCTAGTAAAACAAATATCCACATCTATCCGGATTTACTTGTTTGAAAAGGCTACAAAGTACCTGAAAATAGAACAATAATACAGTAGCAGCTACAGTAGCAGAAAGCGAAAAAAGTACGTACCTACCTAAAACGTTGCCCTGTGAATAAATGAACTACTTCTTTGATCATTAGAGGACAATGTCATGTCATGTAATATTTCAAAATAGCAGACACGTAGACGTCTTGTGAAAATTTGTTGAACGAAACCACCAAAATGGATGCTCATGTCAGAAACACCTTGTGGGAAAATAAAATCTGCGTTGTCCTCCTTTGTAGTCAAAACTACTCAGTCAAGTAAGTTGGCTCTCATTTCACGATTTCAACTTCTTACCATGTTCACTCCAAGGTTTGATAGAAAATTCGTTTAAAATGATGATTTCACTCGAGCGTTGATCGTTATGTGTTACATAAAAGACAGAAAGAGTAGTTCTAGGCCATCTAGAGTTACTTGTATACTGTCACAGAGTTACATTCATTGCTAACTATTCCAAGTTAGAGAAGGTCTACATCGAGCTTCGTTAAAGATGAAGTTTTGATGTGCTTGGAACTTGAGAGTAGCTCGTTATTCTGCTTATTCAACTTTTAGTATCGATGAACTTTAATATACTTGAAAAAGTCCTCGAGCAAAGTTGTTTTATCAGGAGCGGCGTAGTGGCGATAATCTACAAGAAGTTGGCCTGAAGAAATTTCTTCGGTGCTCCATAGTTGCTGATTACAGGAGTTGTATCTAGTGTGTTTGATCACTTAGCAGAATTTAATGGTGCGTAATGAGAATTTGAATATTCCATAATTGAAATACTGGGATATTTGAATATTATAATTTTACTTCTCCATATTTGACTATTCCATAATTACCATAATATTTGACAACCCCGAAAAAACACTCCGTGCAAAAATCTCCCATATATCATTCTACAGCAGCCGGAAATACTTATATCTATGTACTTTCCCCGGCTACCCTTTTCCTTCCAACTAGAGAGATGTCCCAAACACTTCACAAGCACCTTACCCGTTTCGAAATCTCCCCTTGGTTCCATGGTAAGACTTTTTTTTTTACTAAACATCTAATACATAGATTAGCATAAATTCCTTTTTTTCTCCTAAAATTTTCTTGGGTTGAGATAATGGGTTAAATCTTTCAAATGGCACTGGGTCATGTTATTTATAAAGGAGGTCTGTGCCAAATTTCAAGTCGGTTAGCCGTGTTACCCAGGCTGTAGAGTCGTCAAATTTTCATAAAAATTCGTCAAAATTTATATTTTTCGTTTCTAAAATTTGTTTTGGTTGAGATAATGGGTTAAATCTTTTAAAAGGCACTGTCTCAAGCTGAACGGAAAAGAAAGCTGTATGGAAACTTTCAAGTCAATCGGTGGAGGTGGAGAAGCTGTAGCCTTGACCATCTGAATAAGAAGAACAAGGTAAGAGCGGAAAACACAGTTTTTGAGGTTATATAACCCGGCTTCCTTTGGACCTAGCGACTTGAACTTTTCAGGGCTTTCTATTATTCACAACAAAAAGGTCCTCGCCAAATTTCAAGTTGATCAGTCAAATAGGAGCCGAGATATGGGTACTTGAAAAACGCGTTTCGTGACGTCCGGTTTACAAGCATACCTACACACGGTACCATCCGTTCTTCTCAACTTGTTTGCTTGGCGGGACAGAACGCTATCGAATCCCATATTCACTATGTTTATTGCATTACTCTATTTGACTTGGTGTAAGGGTTCTGTTTAATCGTATCAACTGATGAATGTCAGGTCCTTAAGCTCCCTTCAGCCACCGTAGATCTTCACGATCAGCCGTCTACTTCTTTAAATGACCTTTTAAGCGCCCAGCTCACATAGCGCATGCCGTGTCACGTTAGCTCACGCTCCAAATGGAAACCCTTCAACATCTGCCAAATTGAACCCCCCACCATGTCATTGTCTTGAAAGAATCGGAAAACAACATTACTGTCTCGGAGTAAAAAGTTTTAGAAAACCCATAGTATGGGAAGGGCGTAGCATCCTTCGAGAAAGAATTCCCTTAGGGGAAACGCAAGGGGCGAAACATAAGAAGGCGGAGTGCGGTAGTTGTCGACTCACACTAGGGTGTATTCCTTATCTATGTTTTGTGTGAATGTCTCGACTATGGAACACAATAGAAAACATTTATTTGATCAAACATGGCGTGATACCCAAGCTAAGTATTTTTCTTCCTTCAGTCCCTCACCTCCACAACTGAGCGAACAGAACGTTATCTTTTATTCGTGTGCATCCCTACTTCTAACTCAAATCTCTAAGAAATCAAGCCATATTTCTAACCGTTCCTTTAGTAGGACGAGGAGTACAAAACTAATCCGTAACTCCAATTCCAATTTTAAGACACTTTTCATAAAATACAATCAAGGATTTATTATTAAGGTATTGCGTCAGAAGTCGACACTGCACTAATAACCCTCTTCAAAACTGGGCAAAAAATAAGGATAAGAACATGGTTTGAGGTTCTTAGCCGTTGATTCTTATTATAATATGTCTTCTCAATGCAGAAAGGTAAGGTTGCCAGAGAAACACGCGGGTTAATAGGACGCTTGAGCTGTCAAAGATGATAAGTAACATTCATTTGACCACGTTTCTCTACTGATTGTTGGCGTTTTGGCTAAGGACGGACTGGAAATGTATTTCACTCTTATTACCCGACATTTAATATTATCTTCTAAATTTCTGAGTCGTTTATTGCTTCTAGGCAACGTTTATCCAGTCTATTTGCGTATCGTATGATGTTTAGCTTGGCTCGGGGAGGGTGTCGACTACTGGCACAAATTTTGGCTCATATTTAGTAGCGACAGGGGGTGTCGACTTTTGGAAAATTTCAGAATTTGCTGTGTATCAGTAGTCGACACAAGCCGTATTTTCTTCGAAAATATACCAACAAAGTTCACAGAATGGTCTGAAGGTTTAGAGAATGGAATTTTATTAACTTTGTAAGTAACGGTTATTATTTAAACGGAAATTTGAAGAACGCAAGTTCGTTGAATCTGTACTGAAACTACTTACTTACCTCCATGAAAAATGGTGCAGAAAGCCAGGAAGAATAATTTCTCTTGGATTTTTAGCAATCAAGTCGTGACCTCATGGATGGGTAGGATGGTAACGTAAGCAGGGTTTCAATCCACGGACTTCTCCGTTGCGGTCCTAACACGCTTCCACTGCACCACTTTGCTGCTACCCTGAAAGAGCTAAACATGCTAAAAGCTATAACGACCAGGGACACGACAAGGTTGCATTTTTCTCCCTCAATTAGACGAGAAGCGTTCGAAAACCCCCTGAATTTGTCTCTTGAAGAACCCCTGTCGACCGAGGAAAGGCTGTAAATCCTCCAGAAGCCTTGAAGGGGAGTTGGAGGTCTTTGATGTCACGTGAGGTCATAAATCGCCGTTCGTGCAAGCACAAGAGGATAAGGTAAAGTGAGAAAGAGGATAAGGATAGAGCATGACGATGATGGAGGGAGAAACGCTAGCGGTGAACTACACGGGCACCAACCACCGCTGCCAGTAGTTTTGGGTAAAGAATTACGCAGGTAAATAACGACATTGGAGAGGTTGGGAGCGGTATTTCACTGCCAAGCTCCTGCAGGGGCCGATAAACATCAATAAATAAATCGTAGCTGTTTAGCGGAACGCTTCACTTGCCCTCTCAAGTCTTCAATCTTTGTCCTTCATTTCTTCGTGATCTTTTTTTCTCTGTTGGATCTTGGGGAATCGCTACCTTTTCACGCTATCCTTCTGGGTAAAATCTGTCACTTATTCCAGCTGTGTCTCCAATCAAACTCTGCAAGGAACCTCCCAAGGGTGCATGATTTGATGCCTCTCCTTTAGGATTTTTCCAATCCTGAATTCCGACATATAGAGAGCCCATGAGCTCTCCAAAATATTATCAAGTCCTCCTTCATAACACTTGGCGCTCACGATTTGAATGATTATTTGAAAGCAAGCAGGGGAAACCGTAGCTACCTACGCTTCTTAGCTTGAGCTATCAATGAGACATTGCTCAACCACCTCCAGCTAAAGTTCATTCTGCCGTGAATGTGGTGGTGTTGCGTTATGTTCGACCTATCCTGCCTCATACATAAGGCGCCTTATCTCCCCAGGCACAAACTTACGAATCGTAGACAATGCAACGCCTTTTGCCGCGTTTTTAGTTGTGTAGTCGTCATCGCCAGCTCAAACCTTTCTCCACGAAGTGTTTAATGTGTGATGTGTGTTTATTGATTCTCTGATGTGTGTAAAATGAACTCATCCACCGTCGTTATTCACTTAGCGCTGTTCCAAGTTGAGTAGACGTTACTTTTAGATTAGGCCACTTCCGTTAAAGCTGACTTATTTGGTTAGCATCCAAAAGTTGCTCGCCTTCGATAAGGCCACTAGATAAGGCCTTTCCATAATGAACTTATCTCTTAGGAACTACTTACTGCTAGTAAGTACGATTTGGCTTCCAAGTTATCGTTGGCATGCAACAATGTGACTCCTAATTTCACATAAAATGATCTGATTCAAAATTTGAATGCCACTTTTTATACCATTTTTATACCACTTCTAGCCACCGGATTTTCAAAAGTATTGTTGCGTCCGATCCAGCAATGTGTTAGATGAAAAATTAATGTAAAAAACGTTTTATTTTCTATTTCTTCTTTACCCCAAGTAGATACAGGCTCCCATCAACTGATAGTGGGTTTTGAGAGCGTTTCTATGTAAAACGGCGATCGAATCAGGTTGGATCGCCCGGGGACTCACATCTGTTAGTTGAATTTGAAGTGAGTAATAGTAAAATGTCGTAGCACAGTGAGTGGATTCACATGCATGAACTACCATTGTTCCTACCATTGTCTTCTCATTGATATACAAAAATATGTGAGGCGATCGTTCAATAATTATTGATATTATCAACATTTAATTAATTATATGTACAGGTAGGTAGGTAAATTTAAGTGCCTGCAGGCCTCACGTAGGTCTACCGCTATTTTCGGGTTTCCGACTTTGAAATTTCGGCTGTGACAAGAAAGAAAGGATGCCGAATGATTGTTTTTCACGAGTAGGTTCGCCCATATTGTATAGCAAGATTCCGAAAATTTAAAATTCATAAAAAAATTATAATATAGGAGTGTGTGTCTGTACATAGGTCACAAAGATGTGATACGCCCATATCAGTATGAAGGAAAAGAAAAAAAATCCAGTCATGCAGCATGGCTATAAGAGCGAATTGTAGACGAAATGACTGGTTTTATTTAAATGTCTCCATTTCACTGGTTTTATAACAAATTTTTTTTCTCCATTTTTTGCCGAGCTTATAGATTTTTCAACGCTGAACACGATAATGAAGTCAGAATTGTGATATCTTATTCCGTTATCAGAATAGAGCAGATGAACCGTGAAAAACATCTCAAGTAACCACCACGTTTCTTCATCTTCAAAGTGCTCCAGTTTGAGAAAGGAGTCAGATATCGCAATTCTGATTTCACCATCGTGTTCAGAGTAAAAAACCCGTTAAATTTAGGTGTCACTTGTGAGGCGGTTTCCATTTTGGGAATTTATGGGTAATCCCCCCACTCCAAACCCATAAAAACCTCCCTTATTTTATCTCTCTTAGAGTAGTCTCATTCGGTTCATCTATAGATGTTATCTATAAGTTCGGATACGAACTTAGTCTTTCTATTGACAAGACGGATTTTTAGTGCAAATTTGAAGTTTTTATCTCAATAATTGAGAATAGAATAATTCTATCGATAGTTATCGTTTGGAATGACACATACAAATATATATAAATATTTATAACCAAATGATTTTAAATGTCTTTGGGCAGAGATTCAGGATGTTCCAGAACGGATTTCGGTAAGGAAATTTGAGTTTAAAAATTTTTGGGATATCCTTTGATATCGCCAATATACATCACAATTGTACAAAGGAGGCGACTCCCTGTTTTGCCAGACCGAATATCGACTCGGCAATTCGTTGAAACGAGAGGTGATTTATTATGTACTTCGGCCATGGCTTCATTCCATTCACATGAAGTTCTGATCGATCGGATGAATTCATAATTACAACCTGAATAATCCAAAAATGTTCCTTTCGCGTGAATGGATCACACTCGTCTGTTTCCGTTGTTATAGGGTTTCTTAGAACGGTTCGATTGGTAATATAGAGCCATACAAAGTATAGTGTACGTATAATGGTGTAAAAATAAAAAGCCAAACGGCATAATTGACCGAGCTCCGAAATTTGTTTGGTCGAAGATCAGGGTTTGTTATCTGAAACGTTATGGTAGTTTGAATGAGTTAGGCTGAGAATCGATTTTCTAGGGGAGTTCGAGATATTGGGTAATGGAAACCCTTCAGGTTGGGTAAGGAAAGTAATAGTGCTGTCAGCCCTGCTGTAATGTCCTGAAATGTTGAGTCGTAAGACCCATCATTACCTGTTTCATGGATTTTGCGATGTGATACCAAAACGTATACTGCAAAATCCGATAGTCTGATGACCCCTCTTTAGGTACATTGACCACAGTTGTGGTCACTATTGCCCACTGGCAGTTGATGGCGTGAAGAAGTCATTTCCTTTGTTGGTGTTCCTATGTACCATTTTGATTCTGTCTCTACTCTCACTGCCTGTGCTAAAATAATTTCCGTGGGTGTCGTCTCTCTCATGAACACCAAACATCTGCTTAGTCATATCCAGTGAATCAAGTGGATGACCCCTTGAAAGTTGCAATGCACTCCAAAGGTAGAAGTTCGAGGTCATCAAAGGTCCGGGGTCGTACTTAACTTGGAGTGTGCTTCAAGCATTGGAGCAGAAGAGGTTTCAGGAGGGCGGGACAAACTCGAGTCACTTCAAGGAAATTAGGCCAGCTTCCATCCGTCGTCTCCTCTTGACTAAAGAACTCGTGATGCCTTTGTTCGACTTTGGAATGGGAGGTTTTCTTATTCCATTTTATGGGGAGGAGGAATCTCCGCTAACCCGGTTTTTATTAACTTAAGAGCTAATTTCATGTAAGAATAGGCTGAAGAAGCTAATCCTACCACTTCTTTTTTCCTTTTTCCCGTCAAGCCATTATGTTCTTATTGTTGCTCGAAACTTCCCATCCGGCGTCGTAACGAGTTTCCGTAGTGCTTAAAGTTAATCTTTATATCGTAAAGTTAGCTGATAGTAAGTTTAGTATCGTCCTCGAAGGAAACTTTTTCTGTATATCAAGACGTTCGCTCTCGTGCAAACAGATAGCAGGTGTTTGATCTATACGGTCAATGACTAGTTGAAGGAACATTAGTAAATCATTTCCACAAGATGAGCCCATGTTGGTCACACGATTCTTCCGTTGAAACCAGAAAACCTCAGTTTGGTTGTTCGAGAAACTCGAGAGATAAATCTCGCTCGCAAAATCTGATGCCCTAGAAACGAAAATATGTGCCGCCCTTAATATTATAGAAGATTATTTCAAAACACCCCTCGACCTAAACACGCCTCTAATAACGGCAACTTTATTTGGGGTTATACCGCACATATGCCTCATAACTCAACTCAACAGCGGGCGTCCCCGTTCCATATTCACGATCACCTCAGTAGTCCGGAAACGGCAATAACAGCCGTCTAGTTCGAGTAGTCATCAGTTTACGGCAAGTTCGTACCCGCTCTACATCTTATGGGCTTCTCCTCGGAATCCTACTTTGCACGATGTTACTCAAAACTTGGGGGCGTTCGGGTATGTGACCCCAAATATGGAATTAGTGAGTAAGTAGTTCAAGAATATAGTTGGGTGGTGAACTAAATATTATGTGGGGAAGCTCAAAGCTCGTAATTAGTTTCCCTCCAAAAACACTCAGTGTCTGCCAAAAATCACCCGTCTTCGTCAATATCATTCTACAGCAGTGTTTTTTGGGGAGATATCACATCTTTTTGTTACAGAAGTTGAAAAGACCTGTAGAGGCAATATACAAGTATAAATTAAGCAAATTGATAAAATTATAAATTAATAAATTATTCATTTATTCATTATTAAAGTTATAAATTGATCAAATAAAAAAATTAGCAAGAATAAAGGAGAGGCTGTAGCCTTGCCTAACTGAATAAGAAGAAAAACGTGGTAAGGGCGAAGAACCGGGTTTTTGAATTTATATAACTTGGCTCCCTTGATACCTTGAAACTTTCAGGGCTTTCTATTATCCTCACCAAGAAGATCCACGCCAAATTTCAAGTTAATCGGCTGTCGACCAGTCAAAGTGGCCAAAATGAGCCTAATTCCAGTTTTTGTTCCTAAAATTTTCTTGGTTTGAGATAATGGGTTACATCTTTCAAAAGGCACTGGCTAAAGTTGAAACAAAGCTCTGTGCACAATATCAAGTCAATCAGTGAAGCTGGAGAGGCTGTAGCCTTGTCTAACTGAATAAGAAAAAAGAAATTTTTTTTTCTTATTCAGTTAGACAAGGCTACAGCCATTTAATGGTTACTGGTTTTTGAATTTATATAACTTGGCTCCCTTTAGACCTAGCAACTTGAAACTTTCAGGTTTTTTTTCTATAATCCACACCAAGAAGATCCATACTAAATTTCAAGTAGACTAGATTGGCTGTGGACCCATGAAAATGACCAAAAATAGCCAAAATTAGCATAAATTTCAGTTTATTGTTCCTAATATTGTCTTAGGTTGAGATAATGGGTTAAATCTTTCAAATGCTACTGAGTCATGTAATAAATAGGTCCTGTACCCAGGCTGTAGACTCCTCAAAGTGTACAATATTAGCCTTTGTTTCTACATTTTTTTTGGGTTGAGTAATGGGCTAAATCTTTTAAAGGCACTGTATCAAGCTGAAAAGAAGCTCTATGCGAAATCTCAAGTCAATCGGTGAAGGTAGAGAGGCTGCAGCCTTTTTTTTTAGTATACACTATACACACCTTTTGATGTTCATCATGGTGTGTCACAGGCCTCTCACACTGTGGATCAGGTGGTTTGGGATCGGCTTCAGTTTTACATCCTTCATTTTCTATATCAGATTTTCATTGTTGCTTAATATGGGAACTTTGGAGGAGGTTAAAGTGACACTGTACTGTAGCTCCTCCAACACGCCCACCAACTCGGCCGTATATATCGACGCCTTGCTGGGCAGTTTGAACATGGCTCGGTAGTCTGCGATGGCATCATAAAACGCTGCACCTACGTGTTTGGACCCGTCAGTGTAAATCTGATGGTACTGCAGCCAGTGCTTACTGGTGGTCTTGGAGAATGTCACGTAGCGAAGCTTCCCAAGAATGTTCCTTGTCTTCGGCATAAACCCAGCCACTGCGATGCGGTAGCGAGGTCATATAGTTCATTGGGAAGGCTGGGTGCTTTTGGCTAGCCAATACTGCGTTTGCCGGCGGGGCTATGAAGAAATGAAGCTTTCAAGAATTACATACTGATAATACTCAACTTGCGGAGACAGTGAAAACAGTGAATTCTAGTCGCTCATGGTGGGCCAAGCCCACTCGGTGAGAATCAATACACGGCCCACTTTTCTTCCTGAAATCCCTGAAATATTGAAGACATTTTGAAAGCATTTTAAATATTCTTCATTTTTTCGGTAGCTGGCTGACGGAAACATAATAATATATTCTCCTTGGCTCTCACAATCCAATAAGGTCTAAGTTGATTAACTCTGAGATGTCTCAAATTTACAACAAAAAAAGTAGGTACGGCTTTATTCACGAGACAGGAGAAACTGCTCCCTAAAAAGGGGCGGTAAAACGTTGCTGCCTAAACGAGATGATAATTAAAAAGCCAGTTTTTCTCATCGTGATTCATTAGCTGTTTAGCGGCTTTTCCGCTTTGCATTCGTCTCACTTCCTCCTCTCGAAAGTTTCCGATGGAAGTTTTCGAGCATCAACAGTGGGAACCATTATGAATCACTTTCGCTTTCTACTCCGGAGAAAATGGAAAATGGTCGGAGGAGAGGCCGAAAACTTCTAAATCCCATCAAGGGCCCGGGAAGTGTAATCACTCTTAAAACAAGAATGGCGGTTTTAATTAACGAATTGTTCTTTATTGTTTGTATAATGGCTTCCTATCGGAGGTGCGGGACCGACGACAGTCCGGATGCTCCTGAGAATTATTTATGAGGAGTCCATAGTGACCCCTCGAGGACTCCCTCTGGAAATATTATCCTTCAACAGCAATCCGGTGTATCAGTGAATGGTTTTTTTTTCGGAATTCGTCCAAGAGGTTTCCCCCGTTTTTCACAGGATTTTTCAAGGTCTTGTCTCTCTCATGAGGAAATAATGTAGGTCCATGTAGCAAATGTAGCAAAACAAAATACCCAATCACCGATGTTAATAAAATTTCAATTATTTTGTCCATACATACACCAGAATCACGTATTCATGTTTTTTCCCCGGTTTGCCCTCTCTGAAGACGATTGGTACAATATTATCTACATTATCTTGCACGTTGCAGCTTACGAGTCATCCGAATTTGATTAAACATAGCAATATGTTGTGGGTAGTCCCACTTGACATTTGCAACCACCGGAATTTTTAAAATCAGATCGAGAGGGGATTGCAGAATAGGGAGGACAGAGGAAAGAGACTAATTGGAATAAAATATCGACTTGTAAGATCCAATTCGAGTTGAAACGATATGAAATCTGCAAATTCCGGCTGTAGGTAAAAGATAACGTGTTATTTACAGCGAATATCACACCTATGGTCGTGGGAATTCCAAAACCGCTGCACATCCTTTCAAAATGGTTTATCGGTGTCTGTAAATCACCGTTCTGCACAGACAACTCTTCAGTTTGCAATAACTGTACGAAATAATTGGAGTAGTGAGGTGTTATATTGTGTGTTCGTACGAGTAGGTGACCAGATGGCTGGCCTCTCCGGATGGGGGATGGTCGGTTATATTCCTCGCCGATTTATCTGATTTATGGGACACGTGTTCGTACCAATATCGGCATTAATTGATATCAAGAAGTACTAAAAATTTACTTTTATGGTTGACACGAAATGTACCTCAGAACAACAAACTCGTTATCATGGTACCAACCAGCTGTCATCACATCTCATGTATTGGGGCAAATTATGAAGATGATTGCTTTGTTTGCAGATCGTTCACAGTTTCCTTCCCCACAACTTGAAGATACATTCACAGTCGTTTAGGTACAGTCATTACATATCTTCGGGTTGGAGGTAAAAGTGATAAAGTGCATTTTTCGACATTTTATAGGAGAGCCTGCCAAGGTTTTCGATCAGCTTGACTAGTAGGAAAGTGCGGCTTGCTAACCTAATGTTTGTTCAAACCAAAACATTTGCCATGTATTGAACTCTGAAATACCATACCTGATTGAAACGTGGAGGATACAGTGGATAAAATGCCATTTAACTGATATTTTTCAGAATTTTAATGAAGATGGTAATTTGACTACTTCTACCAGAATGGAAATAGTGATGATTCGCACATAAACTCATTTTTTTTAACTAAATTAGAGCTAATAAATAATAATTTTTAGGTCTAAAACGATTTTATGGTGTTTTCCAAGGAAGTCACCAAAATATCAATAAACATCTACTTGATAGTTTCACGATCTCCACTGAAACATTTGATCATGTTTACCTGAAACAACTTATTCAAAACCCTGCATGAATATCACAAAGTTGATGAAATTACATTGAAAAAACGTTATTAAATAATTTCATTATTTCCAGCTATACGTAATATACTGTAGTGTCTTGGTAAGTAAAAACCTCATTTTGTGAAAAAAGTGCACTTGATCACTTTTACCACCAACCCGACGGTATTAATACAAATTACAGCCACTGACAGTGGTGATAGGAGTTATTTACTCTGATTTATTGTTGAATATAATTTACACTGCATACTTCAATGTATAGATCGGATTGGAACCTTTGACCGGACCTGTTCAAGTGAAATGAAAGGGAACACTGAGTATCGCTACGAAACCAATATTGGGACAGGGAATTGGAGTGCGGAGAGTGAATGGGTTTTACAAATTGTATTTCCTCATCGTCGAATCCGGTTTCGCATTTTGCACTTTGTTTTCCGACGGCGTTGATCAAATTACGTAGCTGATCAAATGGAGAGATTCTGAGAGAGCGTGCATGGAACCACAGTAGGTTACTACCGGCAGCTTGTAAAATGATATTAATTGGAATGCTCGTTGAGAATATTAAATATTTTGTTTGTAATAGATACCTGCGGGTCAAGTGTACCAGTATCACTAGAACTTCGATGGGGTTTGAAAAATCTGGAAACTGCGCTCAGAAACTGTCGCACACATCCAATTTCTTCCATTCATTCGTTGCACCAATTTTCACTAAAGGCCAACTGGATTGGCAATGGGTGGTTCGTATTGACGATGAGTAATCATTCATATTGCCTTTGACGAACCCTCCAAATTCATTGGGTTTTACGTGTCAAGAATCCGAAACTCTATAATACAAATTTGCCCGTCCTACGAAGCTCTCCGTAAAATTCCACGAGTTAATGTTTTTGGTGAAAAGTTTTGCGCGTGTGTCATTTTGACGAAAATTTTATACATGATTAACGACGATGTTTAAAAACCCAACCCCAACATCGGTTTTTTCACTCAGTTAGGGATATCTTGAACGCGAGTCACGTACACATTTCTATTCTCACATACATTGCAATCCTTTCTTTGTACCCTTAGGGTTGGGGCGAGCAGAGTAAAAAATAGTTCTCCCGTGATGCGGCAAGGCGCTAAATTTTGAGTTTTTGTCAGTGGGAAAAGAATGATGTCAGGGACGCGCAAAAACGTTCGGACTGATTATTCCACGACTTTTTCGGTACTTAGAGACTTAGAGGTGACAATAGAGTGAAGATTTATGTTGTATGAAGATTATACACGTCTGGTTTGTCCGTTTGAAGAAGGAATAATCACCTCGCGTTACCACTTTTACTCAACTTCATTTCGCTCGCAGTTTTCAGCATTCACCCATTCACACACAAGTTTTCGTTGAATTTCCGTAGGCGATAACGCAATTTGCCGCTAGATGATTTCTTCGATGAAACCCCAGCTTTTATTCGTTCCTTTTGTTATGGAAATAGGAGGGCTTTTCTACCTGTTTGCCAACTTATTCCGTTCTGAGTGGGTTTTAAATTCAGGCGTACTAAATTTATTCATATTTCACGGGGCATTGTGGTTTTGAAAATAATCCGCACAAGCTGGGCACCGTGACCCACACTTAACTTGATACGCAGTCTGCCTGAGTGGACAAAGATTGATAACCAACGGAACTTGTTTTGAAGCCTGTGGATTATCTGGGGATCTGGTTGAAACATATTTTAAATCCTTTACCACTACCCCCCCCCCCCTCTGGGCTGGTTTACCCTGATGGAGAACAACAGTTAACTGATGTTGTTCTCCATCAGGGTAAACCAGCCCAGAGGGGGGGGGGGGGGTAGTGGTAAAGGATTTAAAATATGTTTCAACCAGATCCCCAGATAATCCACAGGCTTCAATTGTACTGCATCATTCGCACCAATATGCCTCCGATGTTGAGCATGATATTAGACTCGTTTTGAGTCCACAATAGTAATATTCGTATTTTACAAAATCCCAACAATTTTTTTTTAGTCGAATTTCTTCATGCAACTTATTTCTGGGTTGAGTGGCGCGTAGATAAAAGTTCAATCTATAACCAGTTTTACGAATTGATGACCATTGCTTATTTCGGCCCAATTTTATTCCTATCCTTCTGAGGTCCTCCACAACTTCGACCAAAAAATCCACAGCCATGCAGCATGAGTATATATATATAGCAATTTCCGAAGAAATAACTGGTTTTATCTAAACTGTCTCCATTTTACTGATTTTATAATCAATTTTGTCTCCTTGTTTTGCCATTAACACCACATTCTATAGATTTTTCAATGCTGAAGTCAGAATTGCGATATCTCATCCCGTTAAAAGTACATACTGTGAACGACATCTCAAGTAACAACCACGTTTGTTCACCTTCAAAGTGCTCCAGTTAATCTTATTCTTCGAAAACGCGCTAAAACTTGAGGTAAAAAATGCCAACATATAAGTAGTGCGTCATGGGCTTATTAGTTGAAGTGGTGGGTGAAGGGGTAAGACGTTCATTGCAATAAATGACGAGGGAATTCGCAACTGACTTTCAATACATTAGGTTTTAAATATAATTCACGTTTGGAGTGCTTATCCTTCATATTCAAGATACGTTAAGGTTTTTGTACGATGAAAAATAAAACTAATCAATAAACTATCGACGTTTTCCATGACATGATTATTTCTTATATACTTAACAATCATGCTTCAAACACCATACAATTGGCGTCACCTGTAATGTATCTATGCACTACTTCTCCAGTTTTCAGAAGAAATTCTCGTTCATTTTTCCCAAGAAATAGAGAGACAATTTTAGTTTATTATCTTCGATAATGAACCATTGGAAACGCCAAAGAGAAAAAAAAATCCCCCCCTCTCTTTCTTCCAATTTTTTATAAGTAAAAAATCGTTGTAAGGAGCCGAAACTGAGAAGTTCGTCCAGTTTCCCTTAGATTGCCGAATCACCGAACTCCCAATTAGTCTTCCTTCTTCTCGGTATTGTTGGTCAGAGTAAATTTCAACGAGAATGGATTTTTGGAACGGAGGAACAAATCCGGGCTGCAATAATCGGTACCAATTAATTCATAACGTCCTCTTTGTTTCTTCGTCAATAACAGTTTGTTGATAAATGAAATCGCCGATTGGTTTTTCCTCCTCTACAGAAATAAACGTCCCATTTATAGCAATCAATGAATATTAATAGTCCATCCCATCGAATCGCTTGTTCCTCCCCGATTAGCGACGCTTCCTGCCTTTTTTAGGCTTTGTGTTATTTAGGCGATTTTTCAGTCATGGTCATGTTCAGTCATTTTGAGCTCTCTCTCAGGTCAGCTAATTTCTGGTCCAACATTTTCGCATGCAATTCAAATGTGACGTTATGGCCATCGGCGGGTTCCCCGATTAGTCGTAGATTTCAAGTCATGTTTCATTCGGGTTTCGAATAAATGGGAGGGCGGAACTGCCTCAGCTACAACGACCGAGATTAGATTGGGATCGGGGTAGGCACTTGTAAAGAATTAGAACCCTCCAGACGACGGATTGTGAGTAACCCCCGGACGGCTTTCGATAATTTTTTCCTTCGTCGTGCCATTATGTAATAAACAGGCTTGATCGGTCTCCCTAATCCGTGGCGACAGGCGTTGACTCGGTCGCCTAAGCCCTCGGGAATACAGACAACCTTAAGCCTTGTGCCTTGTCACGGTGTTTTTTTTTTTTTTTTTTTGTTTACTTCATTCAGGAGTTTGCACATCCTAATCCCAATTTTCCGGGGAATCCTCTCACAGATTCCCCTCAAACCTTATCATCTGATTACATTCTCAAAGGTTCACTAGAACCACAGGGGTTCCAAACTTGAACTGAAGCCCTCAGGCCATGAATACTAAAAGCCGCTATCCTTCAGGGATCACGGCTGATCTTCTTATTCTGCCTAGTTGCGAATAATTTTTCTACCTTGTTTGACCTAATTTTCAGGGAACTAATCTGTCCATCTCCTCTCGATACAAAGCATAATACTTATAATGATAAATTATGCTTTTTGAACTTGCCAACCTTGAAGTGAATAGGATCTGTCAAACAGATGGCATACTAAGCATTTGTTTCAATTCTATACCCGAAAGCTTTTGCTAAATACCGTGGAGGAGTCTTTTCTAAATATCAACCCACTGTAATTACTGTATTGTGTTACTCGGTAATTACTGTAATTTTTCATTCGTTGGAAGAATCCTACAATGCTAGGCATTTTGGCACACTTTGTGGAGGCAACAACAAACGGACAAACAAGGCATTAACTTAGAGCATTGTTTGTTCGTGCCACTAAGGATAAGTTCTGAAGACTGAAGCAGGTTATACGTTCCGCTAGGTTATATTTATACGTTCTGAGGGAGTGGGGGGGGGGGGGGACCCAGAGCCAGAGTGATAGATAAGTGATAACTGACAAGTTTGGTAACAATACATAATCGATTTTGGAAAAGTCAATTATTTGTGAATTCAAAAATGCAAAATTAGTACCAACTCTCACGTAAGAAAAAGAAAATAAGAAAGTAATAAATAAATAAATTATCGGCCTTTGGGCTCTCACTCCGAATTCGGTCAGTCTTTTACCTTATGATTATAACTCTAAACCAACTCTGATTGACTCACAGTTCAATTTCAGCATATCCATTTCAAGTCAAATCGAACATGTTAAGATGAGAAAATAATAAATAAATAAATTATCGGCCTTTGGGCTCTCACTCCGAATTTGGTCAGTCTTTTACCTTATTATTATAACTCTAAACCAACTCTGATTGATTCACAGTTTAATTTCAGCATATCCATTTCAAGTGAAATCGAACATGTTAACAGAAAATTCTTTGAAATGACAGGAGCATTCACCAGTGAGTGGATTCCTTCGTTTAACTACTTCATACATTCAGGTATACTTCAATATCCTCACCATACTTAAAAATATATTTTCAAGTAGCCTCGAAAAACCGCTAATGATCTTAAACCGAGCCTCGAGCTCATTAATTCGAGAGGTTCCAGGGAAAGGGGCAAGTGCTAAAACCGCATTACCACAACCGCCGCACCCCGTATGATAAGGATTCATTATACTAACGAGTTCCCGGCGTAACGCTCTGTTGTGGGTTTAGAAAAGAGATGTGTTCATAATTCCAGTGGCAATTCCCTAATAGGGCTATGGAGGGGACAAAGAATCACGGCCCGGCGGGTTGATTAATGTCATTTGTCGGTTGACTATTCAATATAATATATTGAATGCCTGGAAAAAACTCTTCTTCGCCGAGAAGAAGAGAGCCTTCACCGAGAAGGCTCGTCTTTTGTGGTATATTCAATTTTGTTGTCTCTCTCCCATTCACAACTTCAACTGCCGAAAAAACGTGGGACGTTCGAAATTTGAATGCAAGTAAAAATGAATTCAGGCCTCCCTCAGTCAGGTATTCCTAAAAATGCTGAGTCGCAAAGTCCTGTAAAAATTGAGCAAACTTTGGACAAGGTGATCTAGAGACATCAGTATTTAAAAATGAATTCACGTTTTCGCATATATGTATATATACAACCTCAACCAACTGCAATGCGATGCTTTAGTGGTTTAAATACATTTATTCAAATTATTTATAAACTAAATCATACTATTTCATTCAAACAGGACAATGACGTCAAATTGTATTTAAATGATTCATTGTTAAATTAAGATATCTTATACTAAAACCAACATATCTTTTGAGTTACTGGCCGTATCCCAGATGTCTCAGATTTCGGTCGAGTCATTTCCTCGCCCCAACCGCAGACTATATACCGACGTATAGAGACGGGAAATCCTTTGCAATGAGATATGTTTATTTACTGACACGTTTACCCAGTTGCCGTCGTGCATATCCTTCGGTTTCTGGCTGAAAGTGGAGGAATGGTAATACAATCAGCGTTTGTACCGAGAACCGTATTCTAGGTGGTTCAGCGGACTGGCCGCGTGATGCCAGAGTAGAGAGAAAGACTCGCAGAAAGATCTATCATCTGATATGAGGAGAAATTCACGGTAGCGACAAACGTGAATACCCTCTTCCTGAAGATTCCATGAAGCTCTTGTCAATTCAAATATGTATATTGGACTGAAGCCAAATATACAGGTTACTTTATAATTCAAGTATAGGGTTATATTAAATATATAACCCTAGTTAATAAGTTATTAAATTTTAATTTATTTTGGGTATTTATCTTGATATTAATTCATCTGTGCGAACTGGTGCTTGTTCGTTTGGTTTTCGCCCACATCACGCTCCTCCACCCTACTTTCCCTAATATCTTCTTCCTCCCATTCTCTACTATACATCCTTATTCGCCCCTCGCCCTCAACCTCCATTCGATTCTTTTTGGGAACCTTGGAGTCTTCTCCCCCCAAACAAAATTAATGTTCTGGAACGCTAGTTCTGTTTCACCGGTTCCTGCTCAACTACTGTATTAGAGAGACTCCTGAACACGTATAAGTTGTTATTCAGCAAAGTGCTCTCAGACTCGACCAACTCTTTGAATGAAACGCCCCGAGAGAGATCTCTTCAAATCGAGGGAATTAAAGGGTTGCAGCCACTCTAGACCAATTCAGTTTAAAAGGTCTCATAATGGTTCGTTCTTGGTTGTATTCAGGTCAATGTAACATGGTCCAGCTAAATTGAATTACGAAATAGCATTGAAAAAAGATAAACACCACTCCTAAGCTCTCAGACAACTCAACCTTTAAAAAGAATCAACAGGGAATTCAACACGGCCATCAACCTCATCACTATTTTGATGTTTAGATAAGTCTTCCAAAGCCAACTTGATGAAATATTTCTGTTGGGAGGAAAAGAAGTAAATAACACATTCAGCATAAGAACAACCACATCTTAACATAAATACGTCGTAAGCCTAGGGTAAACTATGCACCCACGGTTTGTGCAACAATTTACCTTGAAACAGTCAAATCATTATATTTTCTCTAGTAGTTTGTATTTTGTGTAACGCAATTTCCATAATAAATAAATCACCCGAAAAATGATTCCCCCTTCACGGGTGACTGAAAAAATATCCTCTAACGAAATAGCTTGAGACCGAGGAAAAATTTATTCATGGAATTATCGAAGTAAATGTCTAATACAAAATACCTATTAACAAATTTATAAATATGAATAAATATTCATATAAATATGAATATTGAACGTCTATTGCAATGCCAGAAGTGACATTTTATTTAAAATTGCAATTTTAAACTAAGGGAAGAGTGCCAATACAATGTTTACCACCTGGCTGAGTATAGTATCTCCCATGAAACAAAAAATAATTCTGATCCGTACAAACAGACATCAGACTACACAATTCGTCTTTTTCAAACACCCACTTACCTAATTCAGAATCGTGAATCAGCCTATTCACAACATTCTTACATCTACCGATGCACCTGAATATCCTTAATTTTACCAACTAGAATTGTTAACAGTATTTTGTGGCCAAAAATTAATTTTGCTTCTAAACATTCTTCTAAACAAATTGTAAATCTTACGGTAATTTTCGCGTTACAGCGTCATCAGCCCAATATTAATCTTTGGCAGACAAGACAATCTAGGTGCATGTGGGTTCACTTCTATAAAGCTAGGTTTATACATGTGTTTTAAGATATTTTCAGAATTACAAATTATTTTCCTAGATTTTTTTGAAAATTACTGGTCGGATCTACTGGAAGTAACGTACATCTAAAAATTTAACAGTTTTGGCCACATACTCAGCTTTTGACATAATGACAGTAGTATTGCCCCTAAGGGCTACAATCTTGTTATTTTCAAACTTCTTCCGTAGAGCCGCCGCCAATCGTTCTTCCTGTCCCTGGGGCACCGTTGCAGTTCTCCTTAACTCCTCCACCCACAATGCCTTCACCACAAGTGGACCCTCAGTAGCTTCTATACTGAAAGCCATGGCTGAAGTCCCGTGCTGAAGCAGTGCTATAGGACGAGGCAAGATTATGCTTTGACCCCCCCTATTTCCGTGGAAATATAAGATTTTTTCAAATACTCTGGTTTTCCTTGTACATCAATCATTACTATCCAATGTTTAACCTGGTTAAACATATCAGAAATTAACCATATCAGAAAACAGGTCTTGAAAGTGAGGCAATCTATACCAGACACTCGTAGTACCCTAAACCCTCGCAGGGTGTTCTAATAAAATCTAAGGGAGGGCGGGTTACAGTTGGGTAAAATGAAAACCACAGGATCTGTTGGCTCGAGATCGTGTTACAATTACACAAGCAGATACGCGAATACATTAAAGTTTCGCCTGTTCCAGTTTTGATCCACTATCCGGCACTCTCCTCGCGTGTATTGTCCGAGATCGTAGAGGGAAATGGAAAGTTAAAAAGATCCCTCCAGCACCAACTGAATAGGATTTAATCTTTTTCAGAAAACACAAGTCCCCTCCCACATAGTATATCCTTCTAAACTATAGAAGCACCCACATTTTTTTCACACGAAAACCAATGAATAGTCTCAATACTCCCTTAATTACGAAACCAATGAATACTGAAGGAAGCTCCAAAAGTTTCTCAAAGGGTATCGTTTTCAAGCGAATGTTTTCATACATTCCTCAAACCTGTTCAAGCTCAAACGCTTGCCGAATCACCAACTTCCGTCGTAGGTAATTAGAATTCAAACTCCTACTTTTGCAGATCAATCCTGGACCAAACCCCATTTCCGCGGTTGTCGCCGCTTTATTTGAAAATTTGCCGCGTCTCATTTAATACCGATGAATTCCAAAGTTGCAGCACCAGCTCCTAAATTAGTCGTTTCCCGTTAAACTTTCCATCCGTTCTTTTAGACCCCGGTTGGAGTTCGTAACGTTCATTTAATTATTCAATCAAGACATTTGGGCATTCTTTGCTCAACTGGAAAAGTTTTTAATGCGAAGTTAGACGCCTGAGAATTCCGAGGTACAATCCAATGTGTTTTCCCAAAAGCTGTAATGTTTGATGAAGAGATATTTCATTTTGTTGCCCAAAATTTTGTTGATTATTATTATTTACTGGCGAATTTATCGTTTCTTAATCACATAAACACAGATCAGTCTTAGGACTAGTGAATCAGTTAACGAGTCTTTGTAATCCTGAAAGTCTTCTTCACGAGCTACGGAAATTTCCCACTGCGCTGATACACTTTTTGTTTAACTTGCAGACGTGAGAATGTCCCGATAATGTCCGCCAGTACAGTGCTCGAGTTGAGGGGCAGGTTAACAGGAGCGCTAGCTATTTCTTCAGCTACAGTGAAGTCTCTCCCACGAGACAGGGAAACTCTGCACAGAGATGGATGGCCGTTTCGAACACTCGGATAATTAAACGAAGACAGGTTTGAGGGCCCCTCCGGTAGAGACAAAGTTTAGCTTAGACGTTGAAATCAATAACGTGAATCCATCTACCTACCTTTTCTTACCAATAATGACAAAGGACCCGAAGAAGGTTCTTCAGAAAGCAGAAGAAAAACCCGTAAAGGAAAACGGTATCTCACGAACCTGAATGGAAGTGGTGAGTGGTAAGGACGCCCAAGAAGAAAGTCACTTCTTCCTTGCTTCAATTATCTAATTGGCCCATTTTCATTCTCCGCCCCTTAACCATTTTCTCTTTCTGCTTTTACCGGCTCCTTCTTCAGATTCAATTACAAGAAGGAGGTGGGGGAGAGCGGAAAGGCTATGAATCCATTATTTCCTTCCTTCGGACGAATTTATTTATTTTTTCAATAGGCCAAAGGGTTTTCTTCTGGTAAACGGAGACCCCTCCCCTTTACACCACTTTGACAGAATTAACTGAGGGATATTTTATTTATGAAGCATACACGGGAGAGTGGAATACGTAACTTCTACCGAGGTCGTTATTTTGCATGTCGACACAACATTCCGAATGTTTGGTTCCCCTTTTTCACTCACAGACATCCTGTCCACATTACCACAGAACTACGAGTATTTTGTTCTCTTGAGTCCGCACTATATTTGTATCGTTTTTTCCGGTGGAGCTCCAGAGTTGGCAACCGTCAATCCAAACTGGTATAATAACTTGATGATTGATGATGGCGCAGGGAGATGGGGATGCGTCCCTAGCAGTGGCGGCTCCTGCCCTGAAAGTCAGGGGGTGCAGATTGATCAAGAGGGGCTATCGCGAAGGGGACGGGAGAGGTGCTTTTCTCAGCCAAATACAAATTTCAACCATATGCATACGGGATAAATCTTGTAAAAGTCTCATCTTCAAATTACAAACGCAAATAAATACATACTCGTACAATGGACACGAACAACGTTCTCTAATGAAAATAATCATTAAAGGAGTAAACCCAAATGTATGTTATTGTTAAAGCTGAAATGTATATCTGCCCAGCAAGAACCGCTTTGAGAACGGCTTTGAGAGACGGCCAATTCGTATTTTTCGATTTGTATTACCAAATGAGCCAGATCGTTTATGCCATCTTTAATCCAAGCCTCATTTTGATTATTAAAACAAAGCAAAATAATTTGTTAGGTACTAATTTCGTAATATTCAACGGTTTTTCATTTTCAATGTTTGCCGAAGTCCAGGCAGGGACGGCAAAGGACATCGCGGCTCTTAGCCTTATCTTCCACTGACAAACGGGAATAGTTGAGTTTGATGGGCTCTTCTGTCGTCGGAAAACAGAAAAAGGAGGATTTGAGACATAAGATGATGATGCATGAGGAAAGATAACTGTTTCAACTGGGTGCAATTAAATAAATACGCGGGAAATTTCTTTTGGAGAGTACATTTTAATAGTCAAATTTCACAATAAACAAAATATCATATCACGAGAGAGAGAGAGAGAGAGAGAGAGAAAAAGCCGGTTGCAAACATCCTAACAGATGAAGGGAAAAACCAGTCCTACTAAAGCAGGGCCGCCAATTACATTCAAAATTAGAACTGAATATAAAACCGAACAATTACAATGATGAGAAATTCATTGCTGTGCCCCTGGCAGCCGAGCAACGACCAGCTCTCTGATTGGTCAATACCTCTTGTTTTGAGTTCTCTGATTGGTCAATCTCACAGGCCCGTAATTCACCCGACATTCACACCGAAAATTGTCAGGCAGAAATCTTCAGGCATGTGGAAATATGCGGCAAGGGAGGGGGACATGAGCAGTTGCTCCAAGGCGCATCTGATTGGTCCTTCCTTCTTAGGTGCCTGGTACGGCTCTGTTGCGCGCACCGATTCAAATAGTAAAGGCTGTTTTTCAACTGAGTAGCCTACTTACTTCACTCTTCAAATGGGATGGGAGACTTTGGTTATTATTTTTGCACTATGCTCCTATCAGTAGCCACCACTGCTCCCTAGAATCCATTTCACCGAACCCCTCTTATCCATAAACAAGGTAGGTAATACTTTGGAGCAAGTTACTCCAACGCATAGCGACCCATTACAGTTATTCGTGAAATGTACAACATCGAACCACAATCTTGGATTCATGGCTGAAGGTGCGAACAAATATTTCAACGGCACCATAAAACTGATCGTCCGGGCCTGAGCAATCCCATTCCCGGGAATAAGGACAAGAAGAAAAGCCAGTCATTTCAAGGGAGGGAACACAAAGAGAAAGGTAAAACAAGTTGTTGAAGGAGGAGGAAGAGAAAGAGAATACGTCATCAGCGAAGGTTATTTCCTTCGTAGGTTGACCCGACCAATAAGGAAGTAGGGGAGCACTATTTTTCGTTTGTCAAGACGTGCCCGTGCTCTACAATAAGCCAAGAGATATATACCCCGTCCCATACATATATATTTATATGCATATTCCTCTAGTCTCGCCCCACTTTCCTCCCGGCGGGCGGAAGGCTTTCTTCGTCTTATTTCCGTCGTTGAGTTCATAAAAAGGGATATATTACAGGATATTTCGGAGGATTTGATTCAGTTAGGTGGGCTTCTATAGTGATGAGGAGGATCAGTATGAGTTAGGGATAGTGCATGGACATAATAATTCCCTTTATTCACTTCAGCTATTTTACCCCTCTAATAAATCAAATAGGTACATACCAAGTTTTAGATAAAATTGATAAATTTCTACGAGCCATATCTAATAATAAGTCTCCCATGTATTAAATCTTTTCTAAAGTCCTCTATTGATATAAATCCAGGATGAAATATAATGAAGGCCAAAATTATTCAATTCTTCGATTCCCAAATGCAACTATACGATTTGTTTTAACCCCACTATAGGTACGTGACGGTTTCCTCTTCCACTATCCAGGAACCTATTGATCCCGTATTCTAATTGGGGTTTCGATATGACGATGTGCTTAGTCCGGGCAGGCAGAACCCACGTACGATCGGTAACGCAACGTAAGTTCGTGCCAACGAGAATCTGCTCGTCGGCGCTCCGAGAACACGCGAAGAGCCCAAATCACACAGAAACATTCGCGTAAGCGTTTGGTAATCACCGCTTCAGAGGGATCCGACAAGGGCGTGTGTGGGACGGTAGGTTCGAACAGGAAAGGGATTTCGTGCGGTGTCCCCTAGAATGGCTGATCAACCGTGTTGTTGATAAGGGAGCTGATCAACCCTGTGGTAGATAAGTGCTTGGTGTGTGTGGCTCAACACTGGCAGAATGCATCCAATCAAAGCCTCTTCCATGCAAAGTGGTCCGAACTCTATTCAGATCAGTTGACGTAGGTATATAAACACGCCTGTCATCAATTTACTCCTTGCCGCCTCTACAATTAAGTCATTGTGCGGCAGGATGTCACCTAACGATCCGATTTGCTAGTCCCAAACACTACCACGATATTTAATAGAGCAAACATTAACAGATTCGAACAAGCTACGATGGAAAGCTGGGAAGGCACTCATCAGCAATGACTCTCTATCTTCTATTTCAACTGCCACACATCAGTGAGATCATTGGGGCAATTAGATAACACAGCGTTTTCCAGATCTTGAAGGAATGAGATCTTGACAGAAGAGCCGAACGAGGTCAGCAAATGTTCTTCCCGATCGCTCTTTGGCTATCATCCACATCATTCCATATGGTTGATCAGCTTCATGGATTCGTGGGTCAAATTTTTACGGGACGCTGCAAGGAGTTGACGTCAAGAGGTTCCCTCTTCGTAGACGTACAGCAAGCATTTGATACAGTATGGGACACTCCCTTCGTCGCATTATACTCGTACGACTTCCTTCTCCTCAGCCTGCTCTCACCATACTCCCAGATCAGTAAACCACCTTCCAGAAGGCTCACCTCAAGGGACTATACTCGTACTAGTGCATTTAAAAAATAAATAAACTTGCCGTAAATGCTTTTGAGGATGATTTAAAAGGAAAAAATTACAAATGTTGTATTACGCATACGTGAACAGCATTCTCATTTATGGCATTCAATACTGGGGAGCTGCCTACGCTACCACTTTCCACTGTCTCAATACGGTATGCAACTCCTTGAACACATGATCGTACATGCTATTTTTCAAGTTCAAGAAAATATTGTATATCAAGAACACATTGCCGAGTTGTATTATGATCATGAATGTTTTCCCCTCCCAAAACAAACGGTTCTGCAATACCTTCATTATCGTGGTAGGAATGATCATTTCACCAGGTGGCACTCGACTGTCAATGGGTACTGAAGCACGAAACACTCCAATTTTACCGCCGGAAGCTGCAATAAGACTGCCGCCCCAATTCAAAACTCCACCCAACTCAATCATCTAACCTTTACCCAACCTTTGCATGACCAAATTCATCGCGTGCACGAGTAGCATGTTTACAGATGAAGTCAATCATCAAGAAAGTGGAGTGACGACAAGCCGTGTCTTGTATTATTTTATTTTTACTCTTCTGGAATTTCAGCCGATAATGGAAGTGAATACACTTGGTATAGTTAGGTACATTAAACTCAATCTGAGGTGAAAAGGAAATTTACAAAATTGATCAAATTTAACTCTAAACTGGAGAGAGTTAATAGTGAGCCCAAAAGTAAATTTGCTCTTGTGAAAAATTGCAGAAATTGAACTCCTCATAATTAGGATAATTATTCACTATCCTGAGAATTATTCACCTTGTTGTTGTAGACAAAAGTAGCCGTGAGTCGCTTCTCCCCATATGTTTAACGAAATTTGGCTTCAGATTCTGCGTGGGTCGTCTGATCGACATTTCGGAGACGTTTCTCCTGACGCAGCTGACCAAGCGTGAGTCTCCTAAAAAATGAAGGGGAAGTGAAGACGTCTTTCCTGAACATATCACTCCACCAAACGTGGATAATGTTGAGGTAAAACGACTCTCAGCGAGTTGAGTTGACTCTCAACGACTCTCACATAAAAATTGAATGTGACTGAAAATTATACGTGAAAAAAAAAAAGACTTGACTTCATTTAATCGATTGGAACGATCGATTTTTTTCGACTTCTATGGATCACTGTGAGCATTGGATCTCTATCGATGTCCCTGAAAAAGAACCAGATCGACAGGACGTGTAGGAGGGAAACTACACGGAGCTTTATATGAAAAAGTTTGAAGCTAATTTCTGAAAAACTTGATTTTTGGACTTGAGAGGTTTCTCCTTACCACGGCAGTGTAGCCCTTTGACACTTTAACTCCGTACAGTCAGTTATAAATGTTATCAACTTGTAACTTGTTGTTTTATGAAAAAGCGTTGTGGAAGAAGTGAGTTTAAGCGATTGTCAATACTCCACCCAGTATTCTTCAAGTTCATAAACTTTATGACACCACGACTCAACGTTGAAAACAGAAACATTAAACTAAAAATAACATTCAAAACACGGGAGTAACCAACAGTCGAACTTAAAGCAGTGTAATCCTCATAGGGGCGCACCTTTTGTGCCGAGTTCCACAAACCTGAAAAGGCCCATTTAAGAGTTGTTGAACGTTTCTGCCATCGAATTAAACTTTTCGCCTTTCAAATTAAACTTTTGTCAAACACAATAAACAAGCTCTGGAAATCGATCAAACGTCCAACGGGGGGAGTTTATTTTGGAGCTCGATGATGAGCATGAAAGGTGCCTTGGAAGTGTAAATTTACCCAACGAGGATTCGGAATTATGTAAATAACCCTAACGATTTTTAAAGGGGATTCATTGTTTTGTATCTCCCGTGAAACGAATTACCGATTTAATTTATAAAACGTAGTTCAACGAACTGTAAAAATGATCAAATTACCAAAGTTTAATATTATTATGGGTCCTAACCACCCCTTCACCATCCACGCTGTGACGTCATTGCTCCAGTATCATAGAAACCACACTACTAACACTGAGATATGAGTATCACAGCCAAACACAAACCAAAGAATAAAATATACTTGAAAAATCCATTTTGTCCATTATCCATCCTGAGTTTGAGTTACTTAAAATACACGATGTGATATCATTCGATAACATACTCGTATTTCTGTAGGTTCAATACTATTACCAGAACACCATTGGTAATAATGGAGCAATATTAGCCTTTAGTTTCGACTATAGGCATTCAGTAAGGATTTCATAGAGGTTTCAAACTACAACTAAATTGTGTGAATAGGGTGACGTAGTCCATTCTAAGTTTTGAAATAACTAAAACATTCGAGGAAATATCTGATCAATGCATCGTGAGATCAATCAATGCGATCTGTACTCACACCCAAGGAGTTGTTTTGTAGCTGTATTATTTTTATTAATTTCGGATGAAGAATCCAATTTGAACTAAATTGGAGAAATAGTGATAAGTTTGTATATCACCTAATTTAATGTAGAAATTATGTCTTATAACACGCTTGGATTTTTATTAATATTGTAAAGGTCATAGGAGAGAAATGAGTGATTTGGATGTTTTTCAAGTTGAAACGAAATAAACTAATTTGTTTATTATTCGAGAAGTGGGTTTAAATCGGCGGGCACCTCATACGCATAGCTGGAATCGCAGACCCTTTTTATCGCCGTATTTCAATTCAAGCACCGTGAAATGAAACCCTACATTTCCACCATCTCAAGTCGGCATCTGGTTTACGAGTCCGCATCCAAACTCAACCAATTTGGATGATGTGGAGGGTTACTCGGTAGTTAATGACCGCGTTAAAATCGGATTACCCTTCGGGTAAAGAGAGACCGAAAAGGGACGAGGGAACATGGAAATTACCCGAATGAATAATCCAAAGTGGGATGTAGACAGGAAGCAGAGAGCTTATTGAGCTCGGGGTGATAAAAAATTAAACGGGATTGACGACCAATTGGTTAGTAGGGTATGCCCCCTATTTACCGCCTCAGAGCTCCTTTGGCCGCGGTTTGGAACAGCACTGTTTGTATAGAAGGCATTTCAGGTCTGTTAAATCGTAACTGAATCAATACGGTGAAGTAAGTAAATCACTCGCGATAAAGACGAGGAAACCCATTTCCAGTGAATCTGACGTTCAAAACGAATCTGTGTTCCTATTTTACATACAAGACCGAAGTCAATTCAATACTCTGCATTGTGATTTACATACAACACGATCGTATCAGTATATTTGTGAGCCATCCATAGCGTTATGTTGGTATTACATTTGCAGTGTATTATAAACTTAGAATAAAAGTGGTTTGAGTCCCTAGTCTAACAATTTTTATTTTTAGGTGCTATAATAGCACCTAAAAAATAAAAATTGTTAGACTAGGGACTCAAACCACTTTTATTCTGAGTGCAAAACTAAAATCGTATGTACTCTTAAGTACTATTCTCTCACAGCTTGGAACTTCTGAATTACTTCTGTCAACATGTTTCCAATAGCCAAACGTCTTCTACGGTAATACATCGTGGAATGTGATTCTAATGGAAAAATGTTGGTACATATTCAAAAGTAAGGTAATTAAGTACGATGGTGGATAGTCTTGTGAAATATCGGGTCATGCGAACAATACTGATGTATAACGGAGACTATTTGGGCCTAACTCTATGTAAAGCGAGTTCCACATTTAATTTCTATTAGTACTTTTTTTGAAATCCACTGAAAATCCTACTTTTTTCGCTTTTAAGATTTTTTCGGGTTTACGACCTTACTTCACTAAAATAGCAAAAACTCCCTCATTTTCACTGAAATTTAAATTTGAGGATACGGTTAGAAAGAACGTTAAATTTGCCGCCTCTTTAATGCCTAACACATTTTTTTAGGTGGAACTAAGTAGCGGAAATGGAGTCTGAAAAGTGAATTTTGTCAGAATCCCAAAATCATTTTTAAAACTACGGATTCACATAGGAGTACGTATTAAAAGTACGAAGTAAGGGTTGAATTTTTGGGACAGTTTCCAGCCGAACGATTTCACGATTGCCCATGTTAGTAAGAGCATGTTAGTTCCATCAAAAAGGATTAAAAGGGCTGGAGTTTGTCGTGTGGCACTTAATGAACGTGGTGAACTAAATTCGTTCTGAAAACGTGGAAACGGAGTAAGTTACTGTATGCATTTGTAGAGGATGGCAATTGTTTTCATTTCATGCTTTGTACCCACTACTTCGCTAGACTCGGTCGAGGTACTATCCTTCTTGCGTAAACGTAAAATACTCGTACTACAGGCTACTGTATTAATACATTTAAATGGCAGCCTTATTAATTGTATACCACCCGTTAAGTGGGCAAAGCTCCTGAGCCCCGGATGTAAAGACTAACCCCACATTTCATGCATCCTAAATCCACGAAGCAGCGAAACTACCCCCAAGGAAATCCCGAGATTTTCGCGTCTGCTGAAGGGTGGATTCTGAGGGGAATCAGACTTTTCCCGAGGCTAAATAGGAAACCCGGGTGGGAAACAACCCCGAGGCGCCCTTGGATTTCCTTGGCGGAGTTCGAAGTATTTCCCGAGATTTTCTAGGAATGTTTCATGCGAACCGCTGCTCGACTATCAGGTGGAAACGCTCTGAAATTCTTGAGGTGACGCCCGCGATTGAAATATTCAGATGGTTCTCCTCCTCTTGAATTATTTTCGACCCCCCCCCCCCCACAGGTTCTTGAACGTGTTTACGCGAGTAGATCGCTTTCAGAGGATACGCCTGTCCCGCCAGAAATTAAATTATTGGCCCCTCCTCGTAAATATTCTAGGAGACTTACACGTGCTGCTCTACATACACATTTTTCGCACCGTCTAATATTGGCCATCTTATTGAAATCTATTAACTGTGTCGCTAGGATCGCGAAGCATTCAATTGTAGAAAAGGTGCCCAATGTCAGTCCTGTCCAGACTGGTATAAGTAATTTGAGTACTTACCTGAAGATATCCTTAACACTTCAAATTTGTCGAGAAAAAACCAAAATTACCCCTGGTTTTCCAAATGGCAGCATAATACTGGCCTTCAATGATCACGCACGATGGCTTCCAACATATCCATAACATGATGTACAGTGATACATAGTTTAATTAAGTTAACTAGATAATTAACTAGATAATTGGGTACCAAAATATTGGTATATTGGAACATTAGCCTTACAAATGTCCCAGGCACAACAATCCCCTACACCTGCTCTCAACAACTTAAATCATCACACCCCTGAAAATAAATTATTTGGTTATTTGAAATGCCAATACGAGTTGTTATAATATAACATATTATAACATATATAACATATAACATATTATGTTGGTTAAACAACTCGTGTTCAATGATTGAGGGGGAAAGTTGTACTGATAATTCTTTTGGTGCTTCCACATAAGTAAATCCTTTTCAGTGTTTTACTTTGTTCAACGCCCGTTTCTAATAATTAGAATGAATTATTAGTGCCCTTGAGTAAAGTGTAAAGTTAACGATAACATCCTACGTTTATTCTGATGTAAAGTTTAGTCCCCTTGAACGCCTTCTTTGGAACCTTATTATCATAATCCGTAGCAGGGTGTGAATGACAATCGTAGCTTAGGGGCTCCTTTGAACGCTACCAGTAAAATGAATACCATCATTATTCTGTTCACGGCCGCGCCAAACTGCTGAAATCCCCAACGTCGTTCAATATTTCCTTCTCAAAACGTGACATTTACCCTAAAACTGATGTATCGTCGCGTCAAACGAGGAAGTGTCTGTCTTACTCGATGTAGCGCTAGCTGTTTGTGACAGCTGGATCCATCAACGCGAATGCAGTCTCGTCCTCTGAGTCGCATCTCCCTTGATAAATATGTTTCACGTGGCCTGTTGGTACCTGTATGTACGGATTGCATGCTCTTGGTGTATGGAATGAGTGATTGGGTCACCACGGTTGAAACGATAGACGAGAATGGCTGCTCTCAACCACTTCTTTTTACTATAGTATGAATAGTTTTTGCTCAATGTGACAACGTAAGAACCGCATGGAGTATCTAGGGATGGCTAATACGGTTATTTCTTGGTAATAGGTTATCGAGTAACAGCTACCGCCTGGTATTAGGTTGTGGTATTAGGTTATTAAGTAATAGTTTACCAGCGATTCGGGAACCTTTCCAGCGCCCAACGCGGACTGGGTTTCCACTGGGTTTTCAGGCTCACAACTGATGTTGATTCATTTTTAATTCTCATCATTAGATCCTAGAACAAATTTATGTTGTTATAATTCCTATGGCTATACTGATGCATGTTTCTTGACGTTCTGATTGAAATAAGTGCATCACTGAAAACATAGGTACCTACACAAAAAATAAGCTTGAAAAATGCAGCTGAAATCGCACCGAAAAAATAAGGTACCTTCTTAACTGACTCACAAATTGATGTACCTAGGTACCTACTCAATATGACAGTAAGAATTGAATTTTCTGGCGCTTCTCTTCACCACAAAAGCTGGTCGGTAACTAACTCAATACTCACTTGTCGACGGTTATGATTGCACACCTTTCACGCATTCGTTTTCCGTAACCTATTACGAGCCACCCAAGTTCTCAAAACAGTTATGCCAGTAATAGTGGTTTTCTGGTAATAGGTTATCTGGTATTAGGGTACTGGACAGTATGAGGCAGTTACGTTAAATATTCCCCACCCCTAGGAGTATCCAACTTTGTGCCTATTTGATCTACCAGTGAGAACGACCGTTTACGATGGCTCGAAGGTAGAACTACAAAACATCTTAGACATGTGCGTGAATCACCTCTGAAACCCCTCAAACCCTGAAATTTCATGATATTTTAGCGGTCTCAAATGATCGTTCTGTTTTGTGGAAAGACAAATAAATCTCTAAATAAATCAATATTACCTGGTTGAATTGTTTAAATTATTCGTTTATATTGGATCTATTTGATGTGATCCCAACACGTGTCGGCCGTTCGTTTTGCAAGCAAAATACGAGCTTGAACTTCGACATTGACTCAACAGTTCAGTGATCAGGGCAGAAGTTTGGTCTACACGGAAAATTACATACCGCCGTGGGTATGTTCAAACATGCAGCGTTATTGCTATTTAAAGAAGCTCGGCGATATTGAGTTGGTACCTTTATAGATTTTTATGTTTGGCTACACATATCATCCCACATTGATGATATTTGGGGAAAAATGGTTTTCAATAGCATTTGAGGGCAGCATGGAAGCTCGAAATATGTGTTTCCCTCTATAAAGCAAAAGTTTATTCAACCCTCCCGTTTTTCGAAGAATATTTTCCGTGGTTTGTGGGGCCTTCTGTTAAATCTCCATTCGGGTTTGGGGGTTCATAATAAATCATCGACAAAGCGGTAATGTCTATTGAGTTCCGCTGCGATCCGAAGCTGGTGGGTTTGGTTCGCCAGACCGTTTACCACCGCTCTTCATCCCTTCCATTCTGCCTCACCGCCACTCCGAAGGGACTTCGGTTTATTTATCGTTCCGTTATGAGTACGAGGTTTTCAGGGTTGTTCCCTCCGGATCAAAGGCCGGATAATTGAAAATGTCGTAACTTCTTCAGGAAAAGGTCGGCGATGACGAGGCTGCGGGAAGGAAGGGTCGGTGAGTCGAAGGCCGGTAATGCGATGGAGGGCGGCAACAGTGTAGGGAATTAAGCGGGGTGAAAGCCCCAGCGCTGGTGATGAGGAACGGGGGAGGCCGTAGCTTCCTGATGAGGACGAGTTAGTGAAGGGATGATTTCGTCTCACCAGATTAGGAGGAACGGCTTTTCAATGGTCAGTGTGCCGTAATTGAGTAAGTTTTCGAGATAAAATTGGTAAATCTGTGACATGGAATACTCCTGAGACAGATGTTTCTAACCACTAGGACGATTGATTTATTGGTAACATAGATCTGCAAGGATTTGTTGTTGAACAGCTGGAAGTCATTTTTGAAGTAATTTTCTGCAATCTCCTAATGTTACCGATATCCACGCCGCATTACATGGTCCGAGCTGAGACGGGAAGAGCTAAGTTGGCTGCTCTTGTGTTTGAAAGAGCATTGAATTGGTGGGAAAGCCTACTCCGAATGAAGCCAAATAGATACCCTTGCGCCTGCTAAGACCAACTCCTCTCTACAACTAACAGGGGCCTGGGATACCAAAAATATAATTGGGTTGCCCAGCTGGGAGGACTAGCGGAAAAATTGGGATACACCGCACTGTGGAAGAAGCAAGATGCCAAGGCGGTCGCTCAACAAAAAGTGGCAGTGGTAAATACGTTTGTCACTAAGGGAAAGAGCTAGGGGAGGCTTAAGATTCCGCCCCGTGTTGTCATTAAAGGGTCAGAGCAGCTTAATTACCTGCGGGCAGTTTGGAGTATCCTTAAGATTCCGCCCCGCGCCTATCTCTAGAAACCTTAAGATTCCACCCCTCCCCGAGAACATCTCCCCTGTGCACGGAAAACGCAGTTAGTAAAATATGGAAATGATATTTAGCAATTTATTAACGAAATTTGTCAATAAAGGTTACGGGTTCTTACATTAATTTCGTCCACTTGATCTATATGTCCAACTAATCTATATGGTACTAATCAGTTGATTAGGGGATGTTTTTATTCCGCAACCCCGTCCACTTGATCTATATGTCCAACTAATCTATATGGTACTAATCAGTTGATTAGGGGAGATTTTTATTCCGCAACCCTCAACATGGGAGGTAAACAAACACGGAGGTGCGGAATCAGAAGGTTCGGGTTCACCTAGCCACTGATAGACCGGGCGGAGTCTTAAGGTTACTCTAAGCCGATGGGATTAGTGAGGTGCTCAAATCCGACGAGCTAAAGACAACACGGGGCGGAATCTTAAGGCTCCCGATGCTAGATGATATAACATGTAGACAAAATTAGAAAAATGTTGTCCTATCTGTTTCTAACCTCAAAAATAGCCAAATTAGCCATTTTTCGTGTACATAACCTCTAATATCTCAAAATTCAGACGTGATAGGACAATTCTGAGCTCGGACTCAGATTCTACGCAGAACATTACTTCGGAAATGACCTCCAGCTGCTCAACAACAACCAGAACCTAATTATTTGCAGATCTGTGCGCTACTTAGGTATATAGTGGACTGTATAGAGGCGTGAATTAAACACAAGTTAGGATGGAGAAACAAATTCCCCTGGCCCTTTTCTAGAACGTGAGGAGGACAAGCCTGAAGAATCGTCTCCGTTGTTTCCCAGGGCTCTGGGGTCTTCTTAGCAGCAGTTCTCACGCTTGGATCGGGAAAATCGCTTGTCCAATGATAGACACGGACATGTACTGTACATGGGTAACTGTAACAGGGGTGGAGATTTTGATAAAAGGTTCAAAATAGAGAAATAGGGTGAAAACTATCACAAGCAGTAAACCAAGACTTCAAGGGAATGGAACGGTAGTGGGAGTGCAGGAGGAGAGAAGTCGGGTTGTCCGTATAGCCCCCTAAAACGTCTTTTTTGAGCGCCCAAACATAATCCTATATCGAGATTTATTCATTACGAAAATAGAAAATTGTTGGAGTAGATTTCGTCAATTTTCTAATCTAGAAGAAATAAGTGTCATTATATCGTCACAATCACGCCAAAAGCGCCAATCTGTTTTTTCGGTGATATCGGTCAAATCGGGACGAAGTAAACAACACTGACAAAATATTATTTGTATTTATTACCCGATGCATCAATCAGTAGTGTTAAGTACCTACTGTAACAGGTTTGCGGTATGAAAAATGTGAAATGTAATTCCTAGTTTGTGCATGTTGTGGATGTGGCATGTTGAAACTGCATCAACACACGTTTTACACCTTGTTGTTGAAATTTCTTCATCGTTATTATTCAATTGAAGGTTGAATGTTTCCTTTTCATAAACTCAAGAAACTTCACACCGTCAAGATCGACATTCAAATCTCTACATAGAATTATTGGTATAAAATGGCATCCATTTGTGTGGTGGCTACCGTACAACGCACACGCAACTTAAGTGAGAATAGAAATTAGCTTTAGGAGCCACTCAGCTGATCCCTGCCCTGTGCTGCTTAAAGTTTAAGTCCTGAGGAGAATACATACCAGATTACATGCTAAAAAACATATTCATGTCAAAACAAGCGCATCATGAAACCTCATTATTGGTCCTTGGGATCTCGTTTCGACTGGGATTGACCAGCGTCAACATCTCTGTCATCTAATTCACCGATGACTTTTAGTAATTCAGATGAAACTTCATTGCAAATGATTTAGTGCGTATATGAAATGTACTGAAAGCTCTGAAAGGTCAGGAAGTTGATGAGGCTTGTAGAGGAAACATCCTCAGTTTTCCAACTAAATCGTTCTCAACAATACACGATTTATTTGTTTTGACTTCCGCTGTTATCTATCGGTTCATTTCACGAGCATGAAATAGCAACTTGGGCCGTAAAATAGGCTTTTCCAAACTCGTGCCAAGAGCGAAACGAACAAATCGTATAACTTGAGTGTTCATCATTCGACCACACCAAACTCCGTAGTGGTTAGATGGAGGCGGTCGAGTATGAATTCTACTCTACGAGTTACGACACCGACGTATTAATTTGCCGGTGATTTGTGGAAGCCTATGGTTATTGGCGATGCTACCAATACTTTGGTATCCCGGGAAACTCGACGGGTGAAGGGTTTCTCTCCACATAAAACGAATGACCAGGCAGCCTCTGTTCCGCTCTTTGATTTACATTTTTCCGAGCGAGAGGTCTTCATAACCGTCCGTTTTTATGGGGTTTTTCGTTATGATGAACATCGCTTAGTTTTCGTTATATCGAACGACGAGCGACGAATATCTCTTGTAGGGTTGACAAGGATAATTACTGAGGGCCACGGTACTATTACAATTTATTAATATAGGAATCTCACACATATTACGTATTTCATTTATACAACTCGGGAAAAAAATCATTCATAGCAATAATTGCAAACAAACCAAAACCGTTAACTTTCGAATTTTGGCATCAACCTACTCTATGAAATTTGAATTAAATTTTATAGCACGAACGTCCGAACTGGCATTTGATCATCCTACACGTCAAGATCGAGACGAGTAATATCCATAAATTATTTTTGTATTTTTAGTAAGTAATTATTTCAGCCCTGTAGCTATATTGATCCTATCAACGTTTCCCATCCACAATTGGAAACGGTAAAAAATTTGGGTTGATAATCTAACGAACCTGTATTTTTGTTTATTTTCCAAAATGATAACAAAGTTTCCCTGGTATATGTTAGTGACGTACCTACTGCGACCAATACTACCACGGCTATGTTCGCCGACGACCTAGCCATCCTATCGCGAGCTAGCTGCGGAAACGACGCATCGGCAAACCTGCAGCAGCACGTAACTAGGATACAGGACTGGAACCGTAAATGGCGAGCTGCCATGAATTCTCAAAAATCAAATACGGTAACATTTACGTTCAAGAAGAACTATCAAGTCGCACCTGTGACACTTAACCACGTATTAGTCCCACAAACCGATGCAGTCAAATACCTTGGTATCAAACTAGACAAAAGTCTAACGTTTAGGGATCACATCACTGACTTGGTCAAAAGATTACGCAGTCGTATCAACTACCTGAAACAGTTGATAGGACCTAGCTTTCCACTCACCATGTGCAACAAGAGACTGATATACATCGTAATGATCAGGCCAATATGGCAGTACGGTTGCTCAATATGGGGATCTGCATACATGCAGATCCCCATATTGAGCAACCGTACTGCCATATGCACATGTGCTACACAAATAAAAAGAGTACAGGTACAGCGAAACCGCGCATTACGTCTTATCACAAATGCAGACTGGTTTGTACGGAATTCAGTCATTCATCGAGACCTACAGATCCCTGAAGTGAAAGATGTAATCTCGACTACTTTCCAACGTCAATATCACACTCTCGCAACACACCCTAACCCTGCGTTCGATGGCTCCACAGCACGTTTATTAAGCCAGCTGACTGAAAGAAGACTTAAAAGAAAGAGACCAGTAGATCTTCTTGATAGTCCCTAAGAAACGCAATATTCCCTCCATTTATATTTATTATACCTGCCTTCATTATTACAATCCACCATCTGTGATATATGATATAACGATTAGTTAAGCTATGTGCATTATCCTCTATAATATAGAATATAATATAGAATAATATTAATATAATAATATAATATATTATATTATATTAAGCTAATTCACTGTGATACTAATAATAATTAATACCTAAGAATGACTGCCAATGGGCAACTACCCTCACCCACCATTGTACTGAAGTACGGAGAAAATAGCATGCAATTCACATAACTGTAAAGTAAATTGTTACTAAAAGTTGAATGAAATTAAAAAAAAAAAAGTTTCCCCGTAGAACATGGCAGCGAGAGAAACCTGCACTAGTAGATAGTAGTCATGAATGGACAGTCGAACTAATGAAATGATTTTATGACTCATAAACGTACCTATGAATACCAATAATTCACTCGTTCTAATTTCGTGAGTTGGTCCAAAGCAGTTCACCTGAAAGTTGTTGTATGTGCAGTCTGAAATTGTGAAATAATATTGATTCATTCGCTGCTTTATAAAAAAGAAGGGTCTACTGCTGTTGCGATTCCCAAGGCATCCGTGTTTATTTGCATCGCTCGTTATTTGGGTTGATGCGGACGGTGCACATCCTGACTGCGTGAAGTGACTTTGGGTTCCAGTTGTTTCTAGATCGAGCTCGGCCGACTGTCAAATCCACATACCTGAGTGAACTCCGCCAGCCGTTCCCGACGTGCGTTGATTTCGCATTCATTCAACAGCTGCCGGCTCGAATGGAAAGAGCAAACGCTGGAGGCTGGAAAGCGTCTGCTTTGTTCCAGCGTTATCTTCCTGAGTGCGTTGATATGGCGAAATGGATTTGTAACAGGTTTCAGCTACCTTTTCCGTCAATACGATCTTCTCCCGTCCCGTCATGCGGCATCGCCGAATATCAAAAGATACACATAGAGCACCTAATATCTTCTCTCGTTGGTTGAAACCCCAGAACCACGACCTGAGCGGAGCTACGCGGCCACTACGTCCTGTCATTCATCCACTGTAGATGTGTAATTATTACTCCCGTTATTGACCCCTTCGTTGACACCTACGTAGGTATACATTTCTTTTTTTTCATTAAAAATGTTATTAATTATTTGTGTCATTCGTCCATTCAGCGATTTCTAAGGGCATCTGAACCCTCCAAAATTTTCTTTTGATGACCACACAACCACTTCGATTTTTAGTATCCTTCGAGCACCAAAATATCGACATGAACATGAAAATATGAACACACCATAGGTTATCCCTACACCGTATTCATTCGTGGTCTCCCTTAAATAGATCAAGGAGTTTTAATTTAATTCTGGTCATTTGTATCGAAGAATACAATCATTTTCGATACTCGTTGTTTCATGAAGCTGTAATTTGGCATGTAACCTCCTTAGAACTTTAACTAGAGACTGCCCCGGCCCCGGATCAGCTCAGTGACTCCTAAAGCTAATCTCTATGCTATTCACTCTATGAAGCTGTAATTTGGTTTGTAGTTTTCTTAGGACCTGAACTTGAGCCTGCATAGGCCATGGATCAACTGAGTGGCTCTTAAAGCTAATTTCTTTACAAATAACATTTTGTCAGTGGAGTTTACTTTTTTCCCGACTTGAATCAACTACCACTCTATGCAAATCACTGAATGTCTCCCTTACTGCGAAAAAACAGACATATTCATAGTCAGTAAGGGAGAAATGTTTTACTTGTGACAAAAAACACTTATTTTACATGGAGTAAGTATAGCCATGTACCGATGTACCGAAGTGTACCTATCGTGTTTGTATCCTTTGTAACTTTAATTTCTTTGATGTTTTCTGCGATAATTGTGATTTTCTCGACTGTGAATAAATCTTTTTCATCTTTGTGTCTCATGCAGAATGTGTGAAAGGAACAAGTACATGGCCACATAACAACGATGAATTGGTACAGCCTTGTACCCTGTACAAAGGGCGTTTTAATGGTTACTAGCGTTATCATTTTGTGTGTGAGAGATAGGCACTATCTACGAAAGAGCCGAAGTCAAAATCGTGTCATATCTTTGTAATTCGTCCATTCACTTTTTCTCGTTTATATTTATGATATCCACTTTTACATGGAGACGGACGGCTCATACGAGCTTAGGAATTCGTTATCAATTGGAGTTGGTCCTTTTTCTGGACATCGTCCACAACGCTGCCAGTTCATAGCCCTCTCCTTGTTTTCCTAACTCAATTCTTGGCAAGAAATCCTGCCAAAACAGTTGACGCACCCCCCTCGGCCCACTTCACCGCTTCACCTTTCTCATCCCTTCAGTCCGCAGTTGAGGGAACGGAAACCTCCTCTCTGACGCGAGAAACCGTTTTCAGTCCCAGACTTATCTTTTCGACTGCAGTGTATTGTTTCTTTCCACGGAAACCTTTTTTTGCCCCGCTTTTGTTGTGGCAATATTTCAAGAAAACAGAGGAAACGTCGCAAAGGCTATCACCTTTATGTGTAAAGTTTGTCGTGAAAAAGAGCAGTTGGATGTAGCGGGAAGAGCACTTGAGGACAGTTTTCTTCCTTCACTTCACATAAGATTGGAATACGAGATTTGTTGACCTGACCGAGAATTGTAAAATATCTTAGTTATTCCACTAGAAACACCTACGTTCATACCCACACTACTTTCGTTGACACTCACCATATTTCAACGAATTTAGTGCCAACCTGAACCGGGGACCCCAAATAAATGACATGTATTATCAGAATCTATCGTCGTGGCTTAAAATACCACATCTACTACATATTAGTGTACCCCAGTATAGGAACATTAATTTTTTCAGTTTTTCAGTTAGTTTTTTTAAAAACTTTAGTTCACAATTAGTTAGAGTTAATTTTTTAGAATTTTTTGAGACCATCCGCAGCTTCTTACGACCAGCCGTTCGTTCACAATGAGGGCTCAAACGTTTGAGTAATAAAATGGTTAAAATCTCTTAATAATGAAGGGATTAAGATAATTAATAAAGGTATTATTATTTAAGAGATTAAGATTAATAAATAAGATAATTATTATCGTGGGTAGGTACTTATGTTCCTCTCAACACCTTTTTGGGCGCTAAATACCCAGTTTTTAAAGGCTTCTTGTTCAGTATTTTATTAAGTCGCAACAAACGGGGTTTGTGATGTTTCAAACCACCGTTTTAAGTGTATACGATAAGTCTGGATGCTCCCGTTGTGCGTTTCTGATCCCCGTTGTGCGTTTCTGATCCCCGTTGTTACTCAAAGGACGAACACCGAAGTCCGTTGCACAGTCAACTGGGGTTAACTCTCATTCACTATACGGTATTCATATACACACCCCCAAATAATCAGCCGGTTTCATATGAACCCTTGAAGTGCCTTACTTCAGATTACCCATCGAGACAAAAGTTTACTGTGATCCTAATGGCACAAAATGTTCACTGCTTCTAACTTATGCTTTTGGAAGCGCTGAGTTGATGGTATTTCAGTAACGGTGGGTTTTAAAGGGAGTTAGTGTAATGTAGGTATTTAATACAAATGGAAGTTTCTGTATTCAAAGTGCTGGTCGCTATGAATTTTCCCCAGCTTTGATGGAGGATGCTCCTGCTCGGTGCTCTGGGTGTATTCCGGGTATAGACAAGTTAATTTGTACTTCTGAAGCACCCCTTTATTAAGTAACTCATTCGAGAAGTATATCAAGTATGGCGTCCCTATGATGGAAGCTGAAGTGAAAAGTAGGATTCAGTAGGATTGTTCAGTGCTCGAAGAAAATGGATTATATACTACTAAAAGAATAGGGGGTTCTTCATCACCACTTACCATCAAATACAGAATACGATACCTGTACATATAGTGTGTTATCGAGAGCGTAGTATAGCGATAGGTGCTTAAGAGTTGTTTTGGTTCAAAATACTTTAAAACATAGTTCCCATTGAGCTCTAAAATGTGCAAAAGCCAACTAGTCGCAAAAAACCGTATCATATCAGCCGACCTAAGCCCCACCTTTGGCTAAGTGACGGAACTCTGCGGATAATTTGACAGTGGTGCGGTTTTAACATCCAACCAACCCAGTGGAATGTTTCATTATTTAGAAGTAGTCGGGAATGTTTTGGAGTGTTTGAAAGTTTTCTTCTCGGTATGAAGTAATGGTTAATGCTTCTGGAGAGCCGTAGGAGGCTCATGGATGCACTGTTCCTGTGTAAGCTGGTCCAAAACATGATTGACTCCTCACTTGCTCGAAGCTCTTGGGTTCTATGCTCCTCCGTATCCAAGCCACATTACATCCACATTCTTTGTACCCACTTCTGCCACTAACTACTTGCTGAATTCACCAATTATTCTGATTCGGTGCGAATTCAGCCAATTGGATGTGGACCTGTTTAGTTTGGCCCTTCTACCCTTCCGTCGCAGGATACTGGCGGCTGTGAACCCCCTTGATGATCTGCGATTATTATCTTGTTTCAATTAATTTCAATCATTGCCTACGTACAGTGTCATTTATAATTTTACCACGCATCCTTACTTACATACTATTACATATATTTTTCTTGTAAATTGGGGATCTGCCCGTCAAATCTTGTAAATAAATGAATAAATAAATAAACCTAGTCTTTTTGTTAAGTGCGGGTGGAAAGAAAAGGTTCAAAAAATGCCCTGACGATTTTACGAGATCGCCGCCCAACGAAATCATCCGCGAGGCGAAGCACATTACGAGGGGTGTTGTATGCCCTGTAAGTATATCTTGCCGTGTATGTATACGGCAGGTCTTTATATCAGACGCATATGTATCTCACTATCAAGGGCTCCGGCAGTTTTTCGTAAGTCGAGGGACCTGGAGGACGTGATAAACAGGCCATTTCTATACATGAGACCTCCCCGGGCATGCGCTTCCTTACGGACCACTTCCCAGAGCTCTGAACAGTTTCCCCCGCGTTCCATCCAATACGAGATAAAACTTTTGCGTCACTGCTTCGTTCATCAGATATCTGGGTTCTCTCAGTGTCCAGAAATTCAGATAGAACTGATTTGCATTTTGAAGCTCTCCAAAAGATCTCAGATACGATCATGGAGCTCAGTAAGTTTGATGAAAAATAGCAGTCCTACCAACAGAGGATTCACTTATAGGTGGATTAGGCATCCTAGTCTTGGAATTTTTTGAATTACATTTCAAATAGAAAATGGCACGTTCTTTCACATGACACGTTTATTAAGTGTTTGATTCAGAGTGCCACGGATTTATATGAAAAAACGGAAATAAAATCGGCCAAGTGGAGTACGAGCAGCGCTTTATCCGGGTACATGTCACGAGAGCCCGTATCATGGCGGATCAAAGGTGATTGGGAAGGACCGCAATATAAGGGATACGAGACGTTAGGCGAGCGCTCGCAAGAGATGAAAGAGGCTCTCAGGAAGCCTGTGACGCCGCAGCTTCTTCCTTCCGCGCCTCGTACAATCCCGAACTGTTTCTACCTCAAATTCGGTTCATTTGGTCACATCAAACGGCTTTACTTTCTTCGGCCGTCGGAGTTGGAAACGGTGAAGGTTTTGTTGTATCCTCGGAAAACGCCACTTGGCCCAACATTGTTAGTCCTCACTCATAAGTACCCACTCTGCCAAAGTCAAAGAGCACGAAGTGTATTCGACAGGATATCTTGATCACCATTGCCATTCGCAGAGAATTTGAGAATTTGTAATACACGTATATCAATACGGGCCTACATTTTCACCTGTCAATTAAAATCCGTACTTTTTAATTTTTTTTGTTGCAAAATGTATTGATTGATGTCGTTACTTTGGCACTCAAACGCAAAAAGCGACCCCAAAACGGGCGATTCACCATTTCTGATGATTTTCGCTCACAATCATGACTTGCTACGGAAGTTTATCTTCGCCATTATTCATCGAACAAACATCGTTGTCTGACAGAACCAATAGAGTTGAATACGGCCCACACAAACTCAAGCAGTGTTGAGACTGAAATGTGAAAAACAAGTGTTCGAACTCTATTCTAGGAGATTTTTTCGATTCACTGATTTCGAATTGGTTTTTCTTTCTCACTAGTGATGCCTCGTTGAAATAGGCGGATTTACTTCAACTTTGGATAAACCCACCTCCCGAACATGGAACAAGTTTGGAACTTGGCGAGTTGTTGAAACGTCGTCTTCCGTGGGAGTCTGAACCCGTTGCAGCCAAATGTTTCTAAAGGATTTTTCAAACCCATAAATAAAGAAAAAAACCCCCGTTCGGCAGTTTCTCCACGGCTTCACCCAACAGGATGTGCAGAGTGGGGAGTTGGGGGTTCAATAAAACTGGGACTCGATCCCTTCACACACTCGGCTCACGTTGAATCCACACACAAATACATTCGACTAGACACACATAATTCAACCCACACTAACACAGTCGGCCCACAGTTTGTCTGGGATGGGGAGCAGAAGCCGCTTGTGAATGCCTCAACCGCCCGCCACGACTCTGGCGGCACTTCCTCAAGTTTTTCCGGAACAGCCATTCAACTTCCTTCACCCCTACAATACCCTTCTTGTGAGAAATATTTCATTATGTGAGACGGAGTGTGGCCATCATTCCTCTGGACAATCCCCTTTTAGCGAATTTTCGATGAAAAGACGCTATTACATGGGCGCCTATTACGAGTATAATAGTAAAGTTCAGTCTCCATCACATCTTGAGAAAAATATTTACTCCATCATCGGAAAATGTTCAGAAAACAGCATTTCGACTTTACGTGTCAACTTGATTCTATTTCAATGTTCAGGTTGATCAAGTATAACCACTAACAAAAATGTTTGTGTGTATTATTCATTTTAAAGCTAAAAGGTCCTGAATGGCATAATGTACGGGACGTGTGATCATGATTACTCCATCACTTGATATGATGTGCCTCAGTCCCGAAATCTACATATTAATTGGCAATACCTGTTTAGGATGTGTTCCGATATTGAGATGCAAATCGGGTGGATATTACGAGTATAACGGTTTTCCAATCGGGTCGTCGTTGAAAATGTGTTAGTTCGAATGGACGTGAATTTATTAAACCTGCATTAAATGAATTTATGTGGGAATATTACAATTTCTCTTGTTTAACCACAATAATTAATGAATGGAGCCACACAAGCAAAGGAAATATACTCACAAACCTACCACTAGAAATAAACTCACAAATATTGCAATAATGATGAAATTAGTTATGTAACTAGTTTCCATGTCAAAACATCCACAATCATGCAGCATGACTATAAGAGCAAATTTTCGAAGAAATAATTGGTTTTATGTAAAATGTCTCCAGTGTGCTCAAGTTCGAGAGCGGAATAAGATATAGCAATTCTGACCATCTGACCATCTGACATTAACCATCTTATTCATCGTGTAAAAACCTTTAAAATGAGGTGTCACTTGTCAGACTTTCATTTTTTGGGTGACCCCCCCCCCTCCCTTCACCAAAACTCCCCTCAGCTTTTAGCCATTTCAACTGTAACATGACGGTGAAGTCAGAATTGCGATATCTCATTCCGTTATCAGATTAGAGCAGACTTAACATGAAGATCATATCAAGTAACAGCCACGTTTCTTCATCTTCAAAGTGCAAACGAAAGGCTAAGTTCGTAGATGGGCAGAATCCGGCCACTCTAAGGGGAGGGGGGTTTGGGGAGTGTTAGGGGGGAAAAATTCCTCATAAATTCCCAAAATGAAACATTCTGACAAGTGACACCTCATTTTAAAGGTTTTGTTATGCTGAACACGATGGTGAAATCAGAATTGATATGTCTTAATCCAATCTCAAACTGGAGCAAGCTGAAGATGAAGAAACGTGGTTGATACTTGAGATGTTCTTCATGGACATCATGTTCTTTAATGGAGACATTTTACATAAAACCCATTATTTCTTCGAAAATTCGCTCTTATAGCCATGCTGCATGACTGTGAATTCATCAGATGCGCCAGCGGTCCTGACGTCATCGCGCGCTTTTTATGAACATGATTATTTTTCTCTATCCATAAAAATAAGGTAAAACTAATCTTGACAAATAGTTCCCATTTTCACGATTTTTATGCGATTCTTTATCAACAAAAATTCTAAAAAAATAAAAAATCATGCGCAGGTCTGCCCCATCAATGAATACGTGTTTGCAGATTATCGTAATTTTTACAATTTTATAGATTTTATAATTTTTTTAAGGTAGATTTGTAGGTAATTATCCAAAAATCCTGACAGCATGTTGGATTATTGTTCATTCATCATCAATGAAAATGGTGTAGGGGCCTTGATAACCTAATGGCTGTGGCTCTATATCAAGAAACAATGAACTCAAATTGAGCGCGGCGGACATTCACGACTCGAGTGGTTAATAACCACTGGTTATGGATGGTAATATTTATTGGGAGAATATTCCGAGCAGATTGCACTCATTTACTCAACTGGGAGATCAGGTAGAGCCTGGTAGACGTAATTATTAAACGCTAAATCATCTAATAAGCCGGATTAAATGTCGGTGACGCGGGGTGCAGGTGTCGGTGATATCCCGGCACCGAGAGGTTTACCAGGAGGGAAAATACCGGAGTTATTCGACTTGAACCCGAGCAAAGAACGGGTATTAGAATGTTGGGTCGCCGCTGGCTTTTATTGAAATCAGTTCACTTTGCCACGGCGTGTAATAGGAATGAATGAGTCAGTGTGCTTGAGTTGATACGGTGTCTACGATAAAAGATGATGACATTGCGAGGATGATGGTTCTGGCATCCAAAAATTGGTACTTTAAAAATCGAATTATTACCTACTGATACTCCGGTTCAGTGGATTAGAGTTATGAATTTTCTAAATACTCCAATAAATGATGACTCTTAATATACAAATCTCTATGTTTAATCGAAAAGATATTGCAGGGCCTTAATTTCTAACAAGAGCCTCAACCATTTACTTTTTTCAACGTGAATCTAGTTCTACGAAGTCACCCGGATTACATGATTCTGATAACTTCTATCCAATGGCCCACAAGTCCGGTGGAGGTGAATAGTGTGGATCGTCCATTTTTAAAAATCCGTGAAACAGAGGCTCCTCGTGATCAACGCCTGGTAAACGCTTCCGTAATTAATGAAGATTTCAATGAGGATTTATGAATGCGGTGGTCTGCACATTTTCATGTTACGAATCCAAAGGCGTGAAACGGTTTTCATGGAAACGAAATGAAATAAACTTGAAGCTTAATTGGTCCAATTGTAATCATATTCCTGACCAGGAGATTTTACCGTAAGCAAAGTATTCAAGTATCGCACGTGTCGGTCGAATGATTTGGCCGGTTACCGTGCAATATTCCACAAGATAAAGACGGGTGTGGACTTGGACGTCTCGGGGACCGAAGAGTGAATGAATTAAAACTTGCATGACATAAGGTTTCTGATGATTTAGAACCTTATATCGCACCCGTCGTAGAATACTGCAACAACTTAAACATTGTTATGACGAAAACATCTCAAAATATTCTTGTCATGTAATCACGAAAGAAGGAAACATCTCAGAGGCTGCTGTGACTGTCCGTTGAAGAAAGCAACAACTCAAAAAATCATCAAAATTCGACCTGAATATCCCCCCACTATCTTCCCCCTAGCGGGAAAGCCTCCGTGCCACCAATGATTGGTTAGGCAAGTACTTGAACTAACGATTCGTGCATTTATGCAATTTAAAGCGTTAAATGAACAAGAGGCCAAGGAAAAGAAATTTTGAACGCGATTTCCCAAAAAGTACGAATTTTGAGTTGTTGAAGTGTTCTACGATGGGTGCAATATGAGCACCGAGTCAAGCGGAAAACTTGCGTGGCCCTCTTCTCACTTCCTGTCAGCATTACTCTTCACACTAAATTTTTTCATAGGCCGAGTCAAAGCTGAAGAATGTGAGTTGCAAGATCATAGGAAATAGTGCATGGCACAATAGCATCTGGGTCCGAATCTCATTTGACAACCTGAAAAATGATTAAAATGCATGTGCAAATGAGTCACCACTTATTATGTTCGAAGTAGGTAGTTATTATCAGTTCAGCTTGTTTGAAATAAAACCAAAACTTTCAACTCAAATCGAACAAATCAAACCTACCAGATAGATCCGTACACTTGTTTTAAACCTGCAATGCCGTACAGGCTATACTACCCCTAGCCTGCAAATAGCTCTTGGGCTAAATAAGATCACCCTAGACGACACTGAAAGCAATAGAAGTCTTATTCCAGGGAGTTTTTGCGAAGGTTTCTCTAAGGAGAATAAAGTTTTCTTGTAGCAATATTGAGTTTGTTAGAGCCATAACGAAGTTGAACTGTAGTTCGTTCATTGAAAGGGCTCTGAGAAACAATACTTAGAAAAGTAGTTTGGTAGTTGAGGTACTATCGTTGTTGAAGGGTTGTGTCAAGTGGCGTGACGGGAGCCACTCATACGTACTAAGCCGCCTGGTCTCGAGAGCATCTTCAATGCCAAATGAGCTCTTCTAAATTTAGACGAGTGGAAGAAGAACCAACTCAGCGAATAAATCTTCAACGAACACTCACTTATCTCCTGAGATGTGCACCTGTGCATTTTCAAAGATCCCTGAAGAAAAGGTGGCTATATTTGGGTTTTTATTCTCCATTTACTATTCACTCCCTACATTTCTCATTTGATTTTAACCCGCCATTTTCCAGAAGTTTTCCTGTCTCTGTTGCTATCGTCTGCTCCCATCCTGCTGCCCTTCCCGATAATACCGTCTCCTCGGTAAATACAGTCACGGAACCGCCTCGCCTGCCGAGAAAACCGTCAATGTGGAAGAAGTTTTAATCAGGGCCGGTCACATTACAATCACATTTCCACAGTAAAAAGGGGTCCAACCCCTACCGACCCTGCTCCTTTTCAGTCGCGCAAAAAACGGAGGTCCACCCTAGCAAAGTCTTTGGTTATCTCGCGCCTTTTCAAACGCCGTCGAGTTGACAACTCCCGGAATTCGTTGGGAGCGCCGCTGGGGCACTTATCAACCTCGCTCGACGCCTACGAACCCTCTGCGTTTATTTCCTTTTTCTGGAGGTTGCTTTTTGTCGAGAAACGACGCCCCACCCTCTGACTTGTCGGTTTGGTTTTTGTAGATGTTTGACTTTTTCCACCGTGTCGTTTCTGAGAGTTTGTTTTCATGTTAGGATCGTTTGAAAGGGCCTTAATCAGCGTCGTACGATCTGGTCTTCTGTAATGGTACCTGTGAGGCCTACTGTCTGTGCTGCAGTATGATACTTCACTATTGAAACTTTTCCTTCCGATGAGGAAGGTACTAACTGGACTTTTGGTTCAGTAGGTTTGGAGAAATGTTTTTGAGATACTTAACGTGAAGAATGATCTGTGTTACCGGGCCCCGCACTCCAGATTAAAGGTAAGGTTTATGTGTATCAAGTGTCACCATATGTGTTACCAGACACGTGTATCTGCACACACCGTTCACTTAATTCGAATGGAATGATTTTTATACTTAACTAAGTTAACTTTTGATGAAAGGTTTTTTGGCTTTGAATACATAATAAGGCTTGAGTATGAGTAGGGCCGTACCAATTGGTAAGCTCTTAAGAGCTTCTAACAGACTGTCATAGTTGCTTATGGCTGGTCAATGTAATATAGGGACTCCCTCTCCCTACCATTCTCCCTTACAAAGTGAATGACCGTGTGAAGGGGTAGTTGACCTGTCTTGGGAAAACTCCGGATGGGGAGTTCTCGACCGTTGGTGTGCTGCTCTTGGTAGATATTTAATGTGATAATTCTGTATTGAATAATATTATAGTGGTTCCCCACAGTACCGATCTTGCATAATATTATGAACTTACTCTCATGTAACCCATCGCACGGGTTACTCATTCCTGCCAATTTGTTGGTACTTGTGTATAACGAGTGGCGATGGCTAAGAATAATTAATTGTTCTAAAATATTCGATAAAAGCCATTGCATGTTCATTACGGGCTTAAATAATTTATTAAATTACGGCAGCACGATAATATCATTATTATTGGGGCAGGAGACTGAGATCTTTTTCTTTATACAAATCCCACTATTTCTACTCTGATGGTTAGAGTAGAATGTAGATAAACTGCTGCAAAGGTATTCTGTCACACCTCCTTCACTACAAGAAACCATTTAATTTGATAGATCAGGTGGTGCGTCACCCCTGCAATATCATGACATGATGAAATGTTGTGCTTATGACAATTGGTTAGGACCTGCCCTGAATGCGAAGAGAATTAATACGCTTCGTATCCCTTTCATACATTGATTTGTATAGCTGAGTGGCTTGTATTGGTAATAGCATCACGTCAAGTGGTTCAGTCCTGTGGGCTCCTTACATTGTTCAATAGAGTGTACGTAGTGAGATCACACGCACCAAAAATCGTTATTTTGGGAATTCCCTTATTCAAATTCGTGATACGTTCTGCACGTATACATCTCGATCTTTCGAAGAGCTAATTTCACCAGCTGGAGAGCGGTGGAAACATTTATCCCACTTCACATTATTGGAGGGAATAGCGTTATGTAAAGGATTGTAGGTGGAAGTTAGATTCCCTAATTATTCACAACGCTAACTGGATTTGAGTTTTGGTTGTATGGGATTGAATTCGATGAAGTAGAAAATTGGGGTTTATCCGAAACAGTACGTCTTTGTTACGGTTTATGATTCAACATAATTGAATAGAAATCAAATATCAATTCAAGTACTGGTGGATAGGGCTCAACTATGGTACTGCTGTTATTGATGTAGTGATTGAACGTTACACCGTAGGTATTTGGTATTTTTTAATCAGCATAATATGCTGATATATTTATCGGTAGTAATTTACGCCCCCTCCTGTATTTGTGTAATTCCTGTTTTACGTTGTTTTTTATACGATTCGAACGGGAATTTTTATTTTATTTTACACCCCTTATGAAAAGAGGTGTATGAAATGAAATTAATTCGACTTTTCAAAAAATTATTATTAGGTCTCCACGTAATCACGTTGGAAAAATGTAGTGACTATTACTGAGCTAGTTTCTCCCATAACTCGGAATGGTTCATCTGGTCATAGCGCACTCAAATCTATACTGCAAATAAAAACCGTCGTGGGAAACATTGCTGCGTTTTTATGTTTATGACTGCTGTGTTTTTATGTTCGTAATTGGTACCTTGTTGAGATCGGTTATAACAATTTATATCGTCGAAATAACCGCTGGTCGTTACTTGTGTAGTTATTCCGCCCATGAAGAATCCTTGGCGGTCTAATCACAGCTATGGTCAGGTCCATCCGTCTTGTTAGGACATTATGCTGAGGAGGTTGTTTTAAAACTTTTCCAACACCGTTTCCCCTGTCTCGTTGGAAACAGTAATGATGACCTCCGGTTGTATCTTTTTCCGCAATTTCTTTTTAGAGTCTCGTCCAGACGATAGTGCGGGGGTGTTCGCTCCCTTCGACCCCAGCGCCTCAACAGAATCCTTAATGAACCGAAAGAAGTGAAACTACTTCGCTATTTTGCAAAGTAACCGTTACGCGAGCTACCACCGCCTTTGGCCGGTCCTTCGCAAGAACTTTAGATTGACTTTACCAACTCCTAGTACATTGTGGGAGGGGGGGGGGGGTTCCATCTAAGGGGCTCTAATTCGATTGTCTATCAATTTTTCATCAATGGTCTCTGCGGATACCCTGCACATGTTTAATAGGCACATTACAGCTAACTATTATGCTGATATGTTAACAACATTATTACTGCATTAATGATTTGCTGTAATTCACTATAAAATCAGTTTTACTGTGATTCTGTTGATTTCATAATGTACCTCACAAGGTGGAGTAGGAAGTCTCCCGCTTTTTGATTAATCTCTGTTGATTAATTTGTTCTTTGTGAGATTTCATACGCCAGCAAAGGAGTTTAAGAATTATCCAATTGAAATACACCTGATTACGCCTTACTTGGAGACGAAAGTATGATTATTATTCAGAAACGCTTGGAAATAAGGGATCAAAGCTCAGAATGTATTTGCTTATTCAAGGCGCTGGTAGGTATTGATGTGAGGTCGATCACCTTATGAAAGGAGGTAAAGGGGCGATGGTTTTGGTTGGCTGTTGATGTTGACGGTGCGGATGGAATTGATTGAAAACTCAAGAGAGAGTCAAAAGGGGAATCGGTCCTCCGTAATGGATAACTTATTATACGAGTTTCCCCCTTGTAGTGCCCATTTCTATAACAGTTTGGTTTCACACAACTGACTTTCTTCCTCATGTAACGGGTTATTGCCAAGGTTTTCCTATATGAATTTCATTCTAATCCCATTGGTGCAAATTCCGATGACATTTTTTGGGTTCCTTGTGATTCCTATCGTAGAATTATTCAAAATTGTATGGTGTAAATAAATTGTGAAAGTAGAAAGTTCGATTCTAGGACTTATTGATAATGAATTGGAGAGTTCGATGGATAATTATTAATAGGAAAAATGTATTATTAATGGTAATTTGTGGCGATGCAATAATGGATTGCCTTTAAGTGGACGCCGCCCCAATTGGAATTGGTATCTTCGACGTCTGCGAATTAATTTTCTTTCGAAGTTCAATAAGATTGAGGGAAACCGAAGATGCGGCTGAATCCACGATTTCTAAATCCGTCTAAATTACCACCGAGTAAAGAAAATGGAAGTGTCGTCCGGAGCGTTGGAACTGACAGGGCAATCCCCGAAAAGCTCCGTTCGATCCTACTAAAGAACTCACTTTCCACTTCTGGTGTTTGGCCGGACCCCTCAGGCTGTCGGTGGCCGATGGGAGCCTTGTCGAAGATTGGAGTGAGATGAAACTGCTTTTGGCGATAATTTCATCAGAACGAAAATATCTATTGACAATACCGAATGGTTTCCTACAAGGCAGAGAAGATTCGTTGTGAAATAACGCTCATTGAAAACGAGCAACAGGTTTTAGCGTCTATTTCATTCAGGAGGAAACCAACCAAAGGATTCCCTTCATATCTGATAATTACATGAAGACTGTTTCCCTTTACTAGATGTCCCATGACAGTCCTTGGCAGAACCCAAATATGAATTATAATACATCACTCCACAAATGTCGAAATTATGTTTTCTATCTCAAATCAGTTCTCATGTCTTCAGTTTGGGCTTATTAGAGAATTTTTGAAGAAAAGGAAGCTTTGGTATCTATGTTTACCTATCTATGTTTACCTATGTTTGGTATCTATGTTAAGGTAGCTTTGTTTATGTACATACAATACAGTTCTATGGATGTAAGTTATTCTGGGGGTGAAAACATCGAAGGGTTTGTAGAGGGATCTAGTTGGAGAACGCTTATGGGCATTAGTTGCTATTCTAAAAATATATTGCTATGTTTATTTTATTAAAGTTAGAATATGTCCTCGCAAGCGACAGGCTATGTTCGTGGATTTGCAGAATCGGGCAACTTTAAGTGGGGTTTTGGGGAGTTTAAGGGGGGAAAATTACCCATAAATCCTCAAAATGAAACAGTCTGACAAGTGACTTGATGGTGAAATCAGAATTGCGATATCTTATAAGAATAATTATTCAGTTCTCAAGCTAAACGACTTTGAAGATGAAGAAACGCAAGTTGAGAAGTGCTTCATGGTTCTTGTGCTCTAATCCGATAACGGAATGAGATATTCTGACTATACCATCGTGTTCAGCGTTGAAAAATCTATAAAATGAGGTATTAGTCGGCAATAAAAGGAGACAAAATTCGTTATAAAATCAGTAAAATTGATAAATTTTGTACAAAACCAGTCATTTCTTCGAAAAATCGCTCTTATAAGATAATATATATATAAATAGCCATGCTGTGCATGGCTGTGCATTCTAAGGTAGTACTTCTGACCAGTGTTTATACTGGAGAACAACGGATTCAAACAATATATGATATCAAATTTCTCGTTCTGGGATAGTTTTTGTGAAGTAAAAGAACCAGGTTCAAAAACGAAAAAGTACAATAAAACGAAAATTAAATTTATTCCAGAAACGAGTTCGAATTTTAATGAATCATACACGTTAGACCTGAATCGGCTGTTTCGACAACTCAGGAAATTCTGTCAAAAATTCGAACTCCTTTCTGAGGTATATGTAGGTCACCTGACCCAGAGGGGCACAAAAACTATCGATGGAGAATCCGGAATGAATTGTTCGCACGAAGTGGGCGAGAGGCATTCTGTGTGGTAGCGAAGGTCTCCTGTTGAGGTAGTTTTGGCAAATGTGTGGGGGATCGCGATATCTCGGATCCTCGTGAGTGGAGTGATAGTAAAGAGGTGTTAACCTCCAGTACAGAACGGAGGATCGTGTGATGGCGGAGAACATGCGAGGGCATGGGCAGACGATAGAGCATCACCGAGAGGAAGTGAAAACTAGTCTAGGCCCATGTTCTTGAACCCTGTTGAGACCCGGAGACCCATGTTCCTTATCACCGGACCCGATGGAGAAGAGCCAAAACCTGCGCGCTCTCAATCAACCCCTTCTCCGTCGTAACGGATAAAGTAAACACTTTCTACCAACAAAACCGCCGGGTTTCCCCTTCAAACGGGATTAGGCCCGTCTCGGGTCGAGGCCTCATGCGGTTCCGCAGCCTGGAGACGGGGGAACCTGGGTATAATTCCATATCCCGGCCTTTCCCTCTAAAAGGTGAGGGAATCTGGGACTGGATGAAGATACCGGGGAAGCGGGATCTTGTGAAAACAACACGAACAATTTTCCGGGTTCCTCCACCATCCAGTCGCTCCTGCAAACGAGGCGGAACATCCGCGAGGTTCTTTCGGAACGAGGAAGAGGAGGTTGTATATTAATTAACATGGAGAATTCCGTCATGAGGACGGCGTGACGGTTAATTTAATCAACGTTTTATTCATTACAAAGGGGAAGCTTTACAATTTCACTGAACACAATTTGTGTTCACTAACGTATTTTCAATACACGCTTCCACGTGCTAACTCATAAATGAGGTAATGACTGAATACTGTACGGTGGTCACGTGTATTTTCCTGATGAATTCTCTCATTAAGAATTGACATAATTCCATAATACAATCAACTTTTTTTTCGTCTTTATTCACGATCTTCATCAAGGACTAGGTGCCTACTAATAAATATTCGATCTACAGTATTTTTGGGTCAAAATGTATTGATATTTGAAAGCATCCCTTAAGAAAAACAAGGAGTTGTAGCCAAGCGAAGCCGATTATCCATTTGAATTTGAATTCTAGTCAAGGACAATAATATTATATGACTATCAATAATCGTCATCACTCGGGCTTCTGTGAAATTGAACGATATACGTCGGTGATCATCCTTTTCATGATTCTTTTATCATTGACAAGGTGAAGGTTGCCGTCCTTCTTAGCCAATTCGGTCAAGTCCAAGAGTTCGTTTAGAGCCAACTTTTCGTCACCCACAAAACCGGTGTAAAGTGATCTGCAAGAAATAATCCTAAATAAAATGTCGATCAGATTCTAAAATCATCTCAATAGCTACTTTCAACAGCCACTTTACCGTCCGCTCTTTTCCTTCCAACTAAGGAGACGTCCCTAACGACTTCACAAGCACCGTACCAGTTTCAAAATCTTCCTTTGGCTAACTGAACAAGAAGAAAAACATTGGAATTGGTTTTTGAAGTAATATAACTGGGCTCCCTTTAGACCTACCGACATGAAACTTTCTGGGAAGTTTGGCCAAGAAGATACTTATTAATTATTATAAGTATTATTAAATTATTAATTATTATATTGGTTAATTATGATAAATTATCTAGAAAAGTTAATAATAATCAACAATAATCAATAATAATTGACACTACTTGATAATAATTTTAATAATTAATGGTAATTCATATTATTAATTAATAGGTATATCATTCAGTGATCTAGACAGAAGGGAGATCTGTACAAAGAAGATAATAAACCGTTGTGTCAAGAATTTGCTGGGTTTTTCCAGATAGTTTTAAAACAACAACAATAATACCAATTTATGAAGGAGGTAGAATATCAGATATTCTACTTTTTCGGATATTCTACAGATTCTGATTAGGGTAGCTATAGACCGATTTCCTTTTTGTGCGTTACCTCAAATATATTAAGAAAATTGGCTAATGAATGCTTGTACAACTTTTTGGAATCGCAGAATCTGTTATCAAATAGTCAATATTGCTGTAGAAGAGGTCGAGGTCCAGGTAGCCTAAGAAAAGTACTACTTTCGTTCTTCGGTACGGCAGTGTTTTGATTCTATCAACAGACACAGTATAATATTGTTTGAAAATTGTTTGTCAAATAGACGACAAATTGTTGATGTTGAACTACGACAAACCAAATAAGTACGGAATAATTCAAAGCAGTACAGTTCTTTTTTGAGCAGCACAGGTAGGTTCGTGATTACTAGTTCGTTGCTGTATAAAATGTTTCAGAGAAAGTTTTCCGGGGAACGCACACTACTCGTCCACTCCATCTAACTTTGGACCGACGGAGAAAATGCTGTATGCTGGAAATTGAGAAAAAGGGAAAAAATACGGGAGGAGAATCTCGTTCTGGGATCAATCAATGAACCGATAAATTGAAGTAAAACAATCTCGATTGATTGCTCTTCTACGGCCTTCAAGGCACTTTGTCCTATTTTCTGTTCAGAGCCGTTCAAGCTCATGTCATGATATCCAGCCTGTTCCCATGGTATGGATTTTAACTGAATTCGGATCTCTCTGATTGAAAATTACTCTCTACAGCGGATGTATTACCGTCTGGCCGAACTGTCGTTCAACATAGAACATCGATTTTCACACAACGTTGTGACACGGAACATTCATCGGTTGATTCACACCCAGCTATTTGGGAATCGGATGAATTTTACAAGGTGAGTAATTGAAGACACTGTCGTAAAACTACCGTCGAATTAGAAACATTGGTAAGAATAATTCATACACAATTCTAAGGAGCAATAATTATTCCATATAATACTCTATGTAGACCTCTATGTAATACTCCATCGTATACTCTATGTAGATATTCACAAAGGAGAATATTGTTGCTGTCGTGAAGATGAGGCCAACGTAGTCACCCTCCTACGTCATCACCTATCCCTTGTTAGATTATCCAGAATTACATTCGTAACCTGCTACAATCACAAATCTATAGTGAGCTGGTACTCTCCACAAAATCCGCATGAGCAATAAATTATAGATCAGGTGTTTCGACTCCCAAATTTCTTGATAAAACTCAACTGTGTTGGTGTTTGTGTGAGGGTTAACCTAGATTACAAAACTGTCAACGCAAGGAGAAGTACGTACGTTGAATTGGTACAAACTAACCATCTGTCATGCTTGCATTCACAATTGGGATGAATGCGCAAATCCTTCCCGTACCTTCGACGGTCGAAGAGTTCAAAATTCTCAGTCACTCAATGTCAGCAGTGAACACCTGGAGGACCTTCGGTCGTTCGTCATAGTCTCCGTCTAGAATGTGAACTCACTCAACCAACTGTCACATCATTAATACAATTCACTCGGCACATTCAAGTGAAATGGCGTAAGAGTAGGTTACTCTAACAAAACAACAAAGTTTTACATTATTAATTAACTCAATTTATAGGGAAATCCCTCCTAAATTAGATATTACACGTAGCCAAGATCTTGCCTGTACATGTTTAGTCGAGATAAGTCGAGTTCAATTCAGGGAGATCTGTTCTTATAAGATTAGAAAGCTGTTCCACACAACTAATCCTCCGATAGTAACTTAGGGACTGCACAGATACGCAAAATCGAGCTTTGAACGTCAGCGCCTTTAATAAGTCACTGTTCCTCCAGATGGACAAACAAAAAATATTGCGAATAAGTGATGGGAAGATTGAACTTCATCACGGTCCATGGTGGACTTCATCAATATAACTGGCGCTCAAAGTCAACTCTCAAGTTCGGAGTGGCAAAATATCAATGATTATACGTCCTTGAAATTAATGTTAGCTGGCACAGCTTCCTTCGCACTTCATGGAATTCGAATGTTCTTTTGAAACCAACTTCTGATCAAGTTATCCCTTTCTATGCAAGGCCATTTACTCCGTTCTTTGAAGGGACTTCGGTGGAACTGAAGTCTTGAATTATTTTAGCATTTCTCCGAGGCTTGAATATTTACTTCTCAACTTCCCGACGAATCAGTTTGCTTTTACTTAAAACTCCACTTTGTGCAATTTAGATGGCGGTGGGGTGAGGGCAGCAAAATAATTTTCAGGGGATGAAAAAGGGAGACCCGAAGTTCGTGAAAGAATGGGAGAATAGGGTTTTATTAAAATATATTGATCAGATCATCAAGATTGGCTGACCAGCAGCTTGCTCGGGTTGAGTGACGGCTTGAAACAGTAAAGAACGGCCGGTCGCTTCCCTTTCATTAAAATGTCAAGAGCCCTTTCGGCTTGGGGAAAGAAGGACTCCCCAACATTAACCCTGGAGTTACCTTAGCCTCCTCGTACTATGCGAAGGGAATGGCAAAAGGGGACTGAGCAACTCAGGAAGGGGATTGAGGGTTAAAGTGAAGGCCCTGTACCTTCCTCCCAGGCGACGCATTAAACTTTGATTATCAAATACATTAAATCACCCCCTTCCCTTCTTCATCACCCATTGAGCGCCTTTAGGGAGTTGGAAAACTTCCTAGGATTTCTCCTTCAGCTGCTGAAGTCAAACTGGTTGAAAGGAACATTAGTTTTATTCGATTCACTCGACTTCCCTCTCTAGTAGAATAATTTATTATTTCACCCGGACTTTCGGGCGACTGAGCCCCGCTTGGTCTTGCCTACCTCACCATATGACTCGAGTCCTTAAGAGATTGGTAAACCCTGTAACACCCTTTGTTTCCGGACTTCTCGTCGGTTCTCTTGGTTATTCATCTGACATTGCAAAATATCATACGACTCAGATGACTCTGATGGGGGGGGGGGGGGGGGGGTCCTGTAATTTTCAAATGAAATTCTGAACCGATCTATATAATTTATAGGTTGTATCTGATACATAAATAAACATGAATTCCATACTCTAATCACATTATTCTTGGATTACATCTTTTTCAGCAATTCAACGATTTAACAACCCATCTTCGAATCCTCTAAAACTGGTTTTCTCAGGAAGCAGTTGTTTCTTCATCAACATGCCAGTTCACATATTATTTGAACCGTAACATAGTAAGTACGTAAGTAGACTATCAGAAAAGTTATTGCACTGGTGTCCTACATAGATGCCATAAAATCAGAAAATTTTTTGAACGGTCAAATGAAAGTGGGTGTTTCTCCTAAAAAAAAGAAATACCTTTCGAGTTGCAATATTTATTTTTAACCATTTTTCAAAACTCTTAATTAAGGATTAATCGAGCCCGAATAAAAATGGCTGATAGGATCTGAGTGGTAGTCAAAGTCGAGTTTCAGTGGGGGGTTTTTTTGGCCTTATTTCCGAAGCAATTTTTCTTTTTTAATTGAGGAAGCCGGTGGATTGAAACAATGTTGCATATTTTCTCCGTTTCCCCTCCACCTCTTTTTGTAGCCTTTTTGTTCATCGACAATAAAAAAGCGTCCCTTGAAGCTTACTGCTAGGGCAGCCACTCCTTCCCTCTACCTTCCCTCCGACTGAACTACCTTTTTTGGCCCTTTACCGACCCATCTTTCGGTCGTATTTTATTACTGATTTATTCCCCCCTCCCCAACCCCTTTTATACCTCTTAGTCGGCGGCTTCACGAACTATCTACCCTATCTTTTTCCATTAGGTATTTTCGAAAGTTTTGAAAATAGTTTACTCCTCGCTTTCTCTCACCCTATCCCAGAGGCGTAGATAGTCCGCTTAGATCTATTCTACGAATTTTGTGTTAGCTCCGTAGGCACATTACAGTAATGTATTTTCACATAACGTTGAAGCCATGGCTTCGTAAAATCTACTAAACATGAGGAAAATACTGCAGTATTTTCCTTATATTTAGTAGATTTTACGACATGTTCATGTAACCGTACCTACCTCACAAGTAATATTACGCCGTACGAACAAACACTCACAACAATGATATAATTTCCATGAGAGCTTTGGTGTGATTCTCTTGTAATATAATTTAATTTTCAGTTTCCATTCATTTGAGATGGACGAGATAACGGATTATATACGAGGCCCGTCGTACCAGGCCCGCATAACCGCTTGGTCGTGAAGGGGAGGTATAGCCGCTAAAACCTATCTGAAAAACGATATTCGACTTGGTTCGGACCGTTATAGGGGCGATATCTGTAACCGTTTTCGTATTCTACGGCAATTCTATTCATATGACTCGAGTCGTTTGTGACCAGTCGTTGCCGCCGGGTGGGTGAATATCGAGGTTTTAGAGGGAGAGACCGGAATTATTAAGGCAACCAATTGATTTCAAGCGATACTTGAAAGTACCTCTTATTTGTGATCTGGACGGGTAGTCGGATATTCATTTTATTTATTCTTTGTTGTATGTATTTATAGGGTACAATTTCTAATTACCATCTACTCAGCTGGGACTAGGTGCAACAGATTTCGATCAAACGGCATAACAACGGTAGAGCAACACCTATGTTCTACAACGATTGCCGATCCAATCATACAAAATAACAGTTTAAAATCCTGTGTACTTTTGCCCCACTTGCAATTCACAATTGAACTTATGCCATTGAGAGGTGATAGAGAATGATTATAATAAAGAAGGGAAAAAATAAATCATATCTTTATATATTGGTCTATTATATATTTTAAGTAATATACAATAATATTGTAAAACATAATATCTACAAGTGTTTGTGAAAACACCGACAAATTGGCCGATTGACTAACGGACCAATTGTACAATCAAATCTACGGTGCTTTTCTGTGTTCCGCCGGCTTTTCGGTGTGTTTGACCCAGTTCGGAGCACCCTTTTCTTCTTCTCTCGTCTCTTTGCTGCAAACCGGAACTTCTCAATTGTAAAGGGTACAACAATCGAATCGTACAAAACCCCGACCGTCAAATTGGGGAGTGCGCAAGTTTGAAAGCTGCTTAACCCTCTGGAAATGTCCCGATTGATTCAGGCCCATTAAGGTGGAGGGACGCTATCGACTTCCGAGGTCGAAGAGAATGTAATAGCGAGGAAGCGATGGGGTGTTCAACCGTCTATCCACGGCCTCGCTATTTGAGCTTTCATTGGAGGCCTGATATTGACTGTCCCTGTCCCTGTATTACTCTCGGGGCCTCATTCGAAGAACGTTAAAGGATCAACTGTAAACAAATTGATTAGCGCTCGTTGCTGCGCGGCCAAGTTGCCAGTCATCTCAGTCCTCTTCAACCCGTGGAAACACATTGTAATCGCGTGATAAAAGGATGAACGAAGTAAAAAGTACCCTTACGGTATCAGTCATACATATTTTATCAACTGAAAAAAAAGAAAAAAAAAATCCACAGTCATGGCTATAAGAGCTAATTTTCGAAGAAATAACAGGTTTTATGTAAAACGTCTCCATTTCGTTAGGTTCTTCGAGTGTACTGGTTATTTATGAATTTCTCTCCTTTACACGACCCGCTTGAGCAACTAACTTGACAGGCCTTTTGCAGCAGGGAATTGCTCTTTCCTCCTTCCTTTTTGCACGATGGATCATTCTACGATAAATATGAAAGGCGTATACCCTTATCATCGAGAAAGGACGTATCTCCAGTCTATAACCAGATGGTTACGTCGTCGTCGATAGATTCCAACGATGGAACGCCCAATGGAACGGTCGGCGGGTTTTTATGATCAGGAACGGAATGAAGGGGAAAAGGCGGATTCTGCGGTGGATGGTATGATGGGGTGACCGAGAGGATTGTTTGTATTGTGGGCACAATGGGTGTATACGGCACTGCAAGTCACGTTATTGCTTGGGTCAATCTCTATATTGAACTGCCAGCGCCCGTTTCTTGCACAGTTATCCTGGAGTACTGAGCCATCTTCATACCACACCACCTTGATCATTAACATATCACTGTTCTCATCTTGTGAGGTGGTATAGTACTATACCGACTGAGTGATACAATGTTCATCGTACAACTGAATAATATTTTAAAACACTCAATAATTGGCGCAGTTTGTCGCTATAACGCCAGTTAGGCCAGTGATAACTCCTGACAAAAATGCATGTTTGATATCTATGGATTTAGGAATAATAATTTCGTTACCGCACTTCATAACTAACTTGGTTATGGTGCCTGCAAAAGAACCTGTTACATCCAACATACAATACGAGTACCAGCTTAGTATCGATATCTGTAGATTTTAGCCTGTAACTTCTTTTGTATAGATTTAATAATGACAGACACTCCAGGTACCCTCAAGTTACTCCGAAGTTTCCCTCAGTTAATCATAGTATGATAATATATTATAATATCATAAAATATTATATTTAAAAAAACTCTGCAAATTCTTGACACAACGGTTCATTATCTTCTTTGTACAGATCACCCTTCTGTCTAGATCACTAGGTCTAAATGTCTAGATCCTAAATGTTCGATTAATTATTATTGTCAATTATCACTAATTATTAATAATTTTATCAAGTACCTACCTAGTGAAAATTATTATAATTTATTGTTAGGTATTAATCATTCGTATTTATTATTAATAATAATTATTATTAATTATGATTAATTAATACGATATAATTCTGGGGTTTTTAATACTACGTCGGTAATAATTTTTCTATAAAAGAAGTACCTACCAACAAACATTCGAAATTACCTTCATTTCCGTAGCACGAAACGCACCTCAGAACAACAAACTCGACATCACTTAAGCCATATGATGTTCCAAAGAGCTTGTTAGTATGAAAATGGACCTGTATTTCAACAGTTTGATTCACGATCGGGTTGTGAGGCACAATATTTGAGCCGTCATTGTGAACGAACGGCTGGTCGTACAAAGCTGCGGATGGTCTTAAAAAATTTTACGGAACAAACTCTATCTAAATATGAAATAAAAAACATACCGTTTGATGGGAATTTTTCGAGATATGGAATTTTCAAAATTTCAAAATTCGTTTTGAACCCCTTCCCCTTGACCTAGGGTTATGAAAAGTTTCGTGGATCATTGTGGGGCTGGTCCAAACCCAGAAACCAAATTTCGTAATTTTAACTCAACGCTAACTGGGCAAAGTGCCTCGGACGGCGTACGGCGGACGGACGGATTTTTTTTTATTCGATTTTCTGAATCTACGTATCTTGAAACGTAAACCAACAAATTTTGAGGGGGGGTTAAAAAAATTTTTTCTTTGGGCGATTCCAATGGTTCATTATCGAAGATAATAAACCAAAAATCTACTTTGATCTTCTCTAAAAAAGAATCGTTATACTCGTATTTGCTCAACTTCCAAGAAGGATGAATAAAGTTTCCTCTTCCAGATTTTCTCTCTCCTTCGGATTGATGAGATGTTTGAACTTTAATTTGCGTCAACTCAGGTTGGCCATCTTGTCTTTTATCCTACTGTATCGATGAATATCATCGGCGATAATTATTATTGACGCCCCAATACATTACTCTCGTTTTGAACGCCAAGACGATGGTTTCTCTCTTTTCTCTTCGTATCATGAAAGAAAAATAATGATAAACGGGGTCCTTATGTGATGAAACCACCGTTTTGACATTTTGGGAATTCGGATATGACAAAAATTAAAGAGAATTTATTGCATGAAACTTGTTCCGGAACCCTAGTTGGGTTGAACTTGATCAGCCACTCTGTTTATATTGTGATATATATAGCTCGTTAGTTAGGTTTAATCCAGGGGGGGGGGGCAGTAGATTGGTTCGAAAATTGGCGCTCGGATGAATAAAGTCAGCAACATCATTGAGTAGTTTTGAAAATATCACAATGGTGTATTTTCTTCTAAAAATCGTTTGTAGTTTTCTACAAGCCGCGGAGTTGACGGGTGTAGACTTGATTTGCCGCTCTAGGAGTATTTTGCTTAATTAGATTTTCTTTGGCTTCAGTTGTCTTGGATTCTTTGGCCGCACTAGTAAACTTCCTGATCAACTCCATGGCGTCCTCTTGACGGGAAATCCGACCATAACAAACTGCGGATCCTTTCAGACGCTCCCGCGGGCCCATCAAAAAGGAAATGTAATTAACCCGAGGAAAAGTAATCAAGGACAAAGTTAAAGGCACCTATCGGGTAGCCTTTGACCAGGCCCTGGATTCCGATCAAAATTTACGTAATGAGATTCGAGAGTTGGGGCGGGTTCCAGAAGTTCAATTTAACATCGAACGGGGCGTCCGAGGGGCTTCGCGATGTGCCCTTTTTCGAAACTCACGGGAAAATCCGAAATTAAAGGCCATCGCTAATTGCCGAATTTTTGATCTTCTAATTAGGTTAGTCGAGTCAAAGAGCGTAAGGTGAAAGGGTGATGGGAGAGTCGGTTCAACGATGATAAAAAACATTACGTAAAGTGCCTTTGAAATAGAGGAAAAAGCACCTGTAATTAGTGTCACGCTTACTGCAGAAAATCATCAACATGCTTGCTGTTGTGTACGCAAATGGAGGAATATCCGCATAAAGACACTTTACAGATGCTTTTCGTAGTTATTTTTTTTCGTTCTGCGTTGTTGGTAAACACGGAGGTACTTTAACAACATTTTTAAACCGTCTTACCGGGTTTCGTAGCGATCAACAGAGTTTGCCGCTTGGGTTGTCTCAACTTGAACCTTCCCTCTCTCCTCGGTAGAGACAAGTACTTCAAGACCGAGAATAATCGTTTGAATACGACTCCTTTTATAACGCGAACGAGAGAACTTGCGCGCTATTTCTTTTTCTTTCATATTGAACCATCATGATGAGACCTCCCGAGGAAGCGAGAACGATCCAACACGGGGCTTCAATCAAACTCTTAAACTTCCCTCCACAACTTTTATGAGATAGAGAAATGGTGATACATCTCCAATGTATTCTTAAGTAGGTACCTTTTTGATTAAATCCTCACTGTTCTAGTAGACCCACCATGAAAATTTAAGAACGATCCATTCCAATTTTAGCGCCTGAAGTCGTCTGACAAACACCTTTTCCACACAATTGCAAATGAGGGACCCAGCTTTCGTGTGGCGTCAACATGCTATGAGTGACCCAGAATATATCTCATGTTCTGTCGGGCGAGAGATTACTTTTTCAGGGCGCTTTAAGCGAAAAGAGGGAAAAGGAAAAGAACATTTTCATAACACTCTTCACATCTCTGGGCCTACGGACTTCTCTTCCGCCCCTTCGAAAAGAAAATCTGAGGGCTGTTTAATTACAAAACGCCAAATTAATTTGTGAAAAGGTCTTTCAGAGTGGTGAATCCTTCACGGTTCATATTTCTCAGACTCCTTGATGGCATAGCGGGAAAATACAGCACGTTGCCGCTGAATGGATCATCAACTTGTACAACCTGATCCGCTTTGATCTTGGAGTCTGGTGGTCATGCTTACAAGATTAAACTTGATTTCATGGGAGTGTGTGATTAGTTAAGCTCTGTAATTTTTTTTGCCCCCTACTGCTCCAGAGGTCTAATTTATCTGCTCCAATCGGGAATCGAACCCAGTCTGGTGAGAAGCTAGTGTATACCTGTACAACACTGAAGATGATGACACTAACCATTACACCACATCGGACCCCTAACAAATAGTTCAATTAATTGTCCAAGTCAAGAATATTTCTTCGTCAACAGGTCTTACTTAGATTAGAATATCAATTCTGATTCCTTCTTCAATGGTTTTGCGTAATCCGAACGCTGCTCGGCGTTGGCAACAAAATTTAGTGGTTTGTAGGAGTTTTAATCCAAAATCTCTACTCAATGGGTTGCTCATCACAATTTTGATATGAACGCCAGTTTACTCTCTGATCCGATTCAAAATCATCAGTCAATCGTGATTATTCCCCATAAACTACAAACTACTGACAATCGTAAACTAACACCGCACATCTCGCACCTGGGAACGCGCATTAAGCTCACTAACATTTGGGTTCTAATTTAAACGAACTTCACTGAATGACGTCATCACTAGACTGGACGTCATCATCACTGTTTCAAAGTCCACATCAACACTTTTTAAATCTCGCTTTAATTTTCTTCGTGTATTCAGCGTACCTACTGTTTAAATGAAAACATTTTCTCTGATGAATGAAATTGTGCAGAAGAGTGAAACTTGAGCTGTGAACTTCGAGCTTTTCGTACATTTCATTCCTCACTTCGCTAGATACTAGAGCTAATTCAAACGAAAAGAGTCAACTCGTAGAAGAAAACCGTGAATTAGCTCCTGAGTATGAACTCCAGCCGCGTGGAGGGTTACCATGAATAATCTAGTTCGCTATTCATTTAAGTTTTTCCCTCGAGCGTTCAACTTATGAATGATTGCTTCTCGAGACCTAACTAAGTCTGTTATCAACATCTGTTACTTTCCTCGCAAATATAATGAGCATCATAGCTTTAGGGCGTCACATTATTCGAAGGAAGTCACAGCGGTATTCAAACGAAGTCACGTGATATTATTTGAAATTAGCGATTAATTACTTCTCTAGTTCAGTGTTTTCATTACTCTGTACCGCCCCTTTTGGTTCATTATTTTCAATATTGGACCGTTGGAACCGTCAAAAGATTTTTGTTTAAACTTTGCTCTGTCAAATTAAGAGATTCATGGAGCTTTAGGGTTCAGGTCCATTCCCAGGCTCGGAACAATAGTTGTTATATTAATTGATTTATATTAATTATCGATTTAAACCAAAAATGGTTTTGTAATATCGAGTGTCTTCATCAGAGATACTTTTCCTGTCAATGGAAAAGAGGTACCTACCTAATCGAATATTTTTCGGTGTGAAATCGTACTAACCGTACAATACCGTTTTTTGTTGAAATACTACTTAGACTTAGGAAATACCTCTTTGACCGACTATGGTATAGTAAGTAACGTTTGGGAACAATCCTTCTCAGATTCACAATTTTTTGAAAACTGTAATATTTCATCGTTTTACACGATTTGGGTATTACAAGTTCCACACTTGCGCTGTTAAATAGCTCAGGACCACCACTGGAAACATCTCTCTACTCAGTCGGGAGTCGAACCCTGACCCTCACTATTTTCCTAACTGAGCCTTTAACCGCTTGAGCGCTTTTGATTGATTGAGCGCTAAGAACGTCGCTAATACTGTGACAATGAGAAGTAAGACGTGCTTCGACTGGCGCCCTCTGCTATTTCGTGTTCTTAGTAATAACACTTGATTGAGGAGTTAGTGTGGTCTATAGACATATTATTGTGGAGTACAGAGACTTGCAGTGAAAGGAGGAGGTAATAGAGACTCTGATGACGCTGTAGGATGGTAATAGCTTCGCTCTTGAGGTTTACTGACAGTAGAGCGTGTAAACAAGATATATAAACTCCGTTCCCTCTTCGTTCAGCTGAAGGGTTTCTCGTCCGGAGAAGTGTAGGGAGTGGGAACCATATTGATCTGTATTCACCACATTTATTTTGATCCATTCAATACATGGAGAACACCAACGACAGGCGTTCTTTGTGTTAGGACTAAACTATCCAAATTATGCATCATCCAGAAAATGAACGATTTTGGAAAATTCGCGTGTCCTATAATTCTACCCGTACAAGAATTTACTTCTACGACGAGGAACTTCAAGTTATTAAAACGTCAAAAGCCAGAGCTCTAACCTACCCTATGCCATACCATACGCCTTTCTCTCCATGTCAAACTCTATGCCGAAACCCGAGTTTATCCTCGTTCCATACTTCCTATTGGCTGCAATAGTGTCATATCTCCAAATTTGATGCTTTACAACTTTGAAATATTCCGCTACAAATTTCACGAAGCTCTAATTTCTGAGCTTTAAAATCTGGCTTCGTGAAATTCGTTGAAATGGGTTTGAAATGAGCGATAGTGATTGTAATAATATAAATAACATTTGGCGTGGTTTAGAATATTCGGTTACATTCAGAGTTGATAATTTTCCATATTAACTTATTCCCTTTCACAAGCTGACGAGAAGCGTACATTGATTCACCATCAATATGTCAAATGCCTCTCATGCATAAAATCGAGCTATCTCCCGACTGAAGGAACAACAGCTTCGCCCGGTCAAGAGTCCGACACCCGTTAAACTATCACATAACTCTCACATCCTCCTCTTAATATCGCTCCTACGGGTATCCCCTACTGATCCATAATTCATTTTTCCTCGTATTAAAAACTTCGGACCACCGACCAAACTTGCACCCGAGCCTCTGCTTAGCTGACTTATTTAAATCCGACCTCTCCACCGGGTTTATTCAGCCGGTCGGGGAAGTAATATGGGGTAGCCCGCAACAACTTTATTATTGCTTTCATTTTCCTTGTACCTATACTGTCCTACATAACGAATCTAGGAAACGGCATGTGACCGTGTGCTAGTGTGTGGGCAATGTGTGTCGCCCAACGTGTGATAATCCCCGCATTATTGCCGAGAGCTTTCACCCTAATTCGCCTTTCCAGCCGGTCGATTCACATTAGTTTCCCCGGGAACTACTCGATGATGGACACAGCTACCTAACGCGTCGCACAATATCCGTGTTGAATAAGAACGGGTCGATTTTGAATAAGATTATACATGTATAGTCGAGGCCCGCGTTGTTATTGATATAGAATATACCTAATCAATTGTTGGGAGATTTACAACCGTATATTAATTCGTAATAAGATATTATAATCCGTATTAGGTACTTGCTTGGAGGAGAACCTCCAGCACGTTGGTTACCTATTGTTAGTTGTAAGTGAGCTCCTCTCTTAAATAAGCCTCCCTCTAGTCATTCGTGATTACCGTCTGTGTTGTTTCTACGTACGCATTGTTCCTCGTATTGAAAGCAGCGAATAATTGAGTCACAATAAGCCGTCAATTACTCACACGCTGGTACAGGTATTTACAGGTCTACTGGTCCAGTAGTATGTTGGTCGTCCTCCAACCATCCATTAAATGGTCATTGGTTTTCAGATCCAAAAAACTATGGGATTATAACTTAAAATTTAAGTTATAAGCCCATAATAATTCAAATATTTAGTATTTGAATTATTATTTAATAGTGCAAATGGCTCCTTCAATCAGATGTGGGGCCAGGATAAGGGTTGACATTTTCAAAACACCATGTCTGGGCCATCACTTTCAATGGAATGGCATGGTTTTGTTTTTTATACGAATTTGAATAGATCTTAATTCAAAGACCAGAAGTCCGTTCACAATCAGAGCTTGGTAGAACGCAACACAATTATACAGTTGAATCACCAAGCTAGTTATAGACACAATATTTTAGCCCAGTACTCCAGTTATTTCGGGTGGTTGTGACACTCACGTGGATATTGTATTCAAAACGATGAACCGCTGAATAAAGTTTGCAGCGTTAAAAAAATGGGTCAACCTCATTTCACCGTTTATACTCGTAGTATTTGCAATCAGATAGGAAACCGAACGAAAAGAGAAAAAAAAAACCAGAACCCTACAGTTTGATCAAATTAGGTTTGCTGTGGCTTCAAGTTTGAGGGACTGAGCCAAACTCTTGTTTACTTTGAGCGGCTAAGACTTCCTACTGATTACAGGATTGGGAAGGAAGGATTTGCAAGTCAATCCATCGAATCGAGTTACGTAGACTGAGGAAATTGTCTTTTTCGAAAACCGGCGCTGCAATTGAGTAGTATTTTTGGATAATTGAGAATGAATTGGCAACCGTTGCGTTTTTGCGAATTCTAGAACAGTGGTCAACTCCAAATTTGTTAAACAATTACAGTATATTTGAAGTGATTTTGAAATGTTCTCATCATGCCATTCGACCTATCTTGACTAATGCTCAATTTCACTGATCCTGCACACATGCATCCAATGTTTAACAAAAAATTAATTAACTTCATTAAAGTGAGTTATGAAGCGTAGGGGGACACACATAGCAATTTTAGCAATCCACAACTGTTACCTTTTGACCTAATCAAATGTTCACATCGTGTCATGGAGTCTAACCATCCAATTTTCAGAAACTTTTCAACACTTCGAAACTCGAATTCGAACAGTTTTATTGCCCCAAACTTGTTATCCCGTCATGTGGATACATTTTGTCATTTAGGAATATAAGAGGAATCTAAATAAATACGAAGTACAATGTGTTTTCAGAACCCGATTTACGCAATGCTGTAAAATGGTTCATCCCTTCTCAATATTGATTCTCACGTAACAACTACAACCGAGACAATTGGCATTAGTGTCAATATAAGTAACTGATGTGGACACTAATCGAAAGAAAGTTGTAAGCATCAACAAGGCGATCTCAGGTAGTTAGTGTAATAACGACTCACCTGCATTTTGGTATAGCTCAATAACAGAATTTCCCAACATTTAAGATATCACGTTAATTTTCAATTTCATGATGGCAGGACAATTTAGCACAGTGAGGAAGGTGCTTAATGGAGTTAAGAGTCTCTGTCGGTGTTGGTTGAATGGGTTGTGCGGTTAGGTGTTGGTGTATTAAAAACATCCCATTTCCACGTACTTCCAGAATGAGCAACAGGTGTAATACGACAGTGTGAAAGAAGAGTATAATGAATGTCCCTTTTTTATTTCTACTTTGTTTCAAACAGGGGAATGTCATAAAAACGTAACAGAATACAGTTAATTATTCATGAGTGTAACTCATATACATTTAGTTAGTGTGTTTTAAGAGTTATCTAACATACCCAAGATGGATGATGGTCATTGCTGTGGAATACAGAATATTCATCCGTTGACAGGTTGGCGATGTTTTGAATTTGCCAATCTGCCTCTCATTCTTTACATAACTTCTCTCGAGAGGCTTAACTCGTGACAGGGTCGTGGGAAGGGGGCTGTCAAAACGAAGGTAAAATGGATGAGAACACCTATACATTATGCAATCTTCCAACAAGCTCAGTAGGAACCTTCGAAATGATCCTGGTAGACAATAGGTTCGTGATAGTCAGGGGTGTATAATTGATGAGGAAAAGGGCAAGAGAGAAAGGCGTTGCGTGCTCCCTTTTGCAGCAAAGGGCGTCTTGTGCCTATACAGTCGCTGGCGGGTGTCCTTAAGGTCTTGATCCTTCTTCCTTATGATAATCCCCCTCAAGGCTGAGATGAGATGAACCCTCAGGCGATAAATCAAACTGGTTCTTCGAATTTTGCTTGGCTTCAACTCGAGACATCTCATCCCCTTCTTTTTGATTCCGGCCATCATTGAATCTCACGTTACAGAGGTGACAGATCAGTGTCAACTAATTATTGAGAATTAAACTGGATCAACTGGAATTTGGTTAATTATTATAGATATCGTGCTAAATCTAATATTTTGCAATAATCGATTTAATGTTTTGTGGATGTTGAGCCACTACATGAATATACTCATCTTTCACCTTCGGCAAGCGGAGAAGAGTATTACGAGACAAATACTTTCCAAATACTTCCGGTATTGAGTAGTGATACTGATAATAATATTAACATTTGTTTGCTCAAACCCGGGACTCCCAATTAGACCACTCTGCCACAGAGAGCGTTCCAGTGTTTGGGTGGCAATTAGTAGTGCTAGAGTTTCCCTATATTTCCCTTCTGAACGTGTGGATCATTAATGTTGTGCCATAATTACGATATTATAAAAACATTCTGCATTTGAATACAAATAACGCGAATTTCAATGTTCGAGGGTCAATTTACACTAAACCATTTAACTGAACTTCTGTTTTTGGTGTCTTTCAGATTTCGCTGATGCCACTGGTTTCCGCACACCACCATGACCATAACTGTACCGGCGCGGCCGACAGCTCCAACCACCCTCTCGACCATTTGGAGGACCCCCTGAAGTCAGAGGTACCTATTTTTGGTTCATAATGGTGGTTTACAAGATGTTTTACCGTGTCTGGATCACCGATGTTTTACAAGATGTTTTCTTGGGGAGTTCTCAAATAACTTATGTAAGCGTGTACACAATAATTTACATTCTTTTTCATAGAGAAGAAATTCCAAAAAGGCCCAACATTGGCCGCTGATTTATTTTTGCGATACGATGTACTCAACCCTTGACAATCCACAGTTTTGTCCTTCGGAGAGTTATTGATAAGATATACAAGTGCAATACAAGTTATTCGTAACCACCTTCAACAGTGATGGAGTATACCTGATTACACATTAGAATCAGCTGAAAACCTAAGCGGTTGACTTGACTTCTTGTCTCTGGTCAAATTTAAGGCTAACTACGTTCTCTTTATCTAGAAAGATGTGTCGTTGGAATGACCAACCGTTTTGGTCTGTGTTATACTTTACTTGTATGGACAAAATTAATTGATCATCAACTACATAAAAGCCCCAATAATACTTATGGAATACTAACGTCTGGAGCATGCATTGCAAGTTGAAACACAATCGTCTCAAATCACTCAGACAATTTCAAAACAGCTGGTTTAAACCTCAAGTTTGAGTTAAGTATACGTACCAACTGTAATACAAGTTGTACGCGGTTCCTGGCCTGTCGTGTTATTCCATTACCGTTTCCGGCTAAATGGAATTCCCTTCAGATTCCTCTTCAACCTCTCAGCCTTCCTCATAATATTGACATGGAAAGCCCGATCGAGCCTGAATTTATTGATTGGGAGACCTCATTTGGAAGTTCTATCAGCGGTACGACCGTATTCCAAAGGATTGCTTTATAAGTTTGTTTCAGTCCCTTCCAGAACAGCTATTGAAGTTGCAGCGTATTGTTGATTTCTTATTGGGGGGTTTGGTGATTTAGTTACAAAACCAGACGTACCGGCACTAACTCCAAACAATGACTGGTCTCGATCTCGAGAAACTTCAGCCCCATTGACATTCCACAAGCAATGGACCCATTGAGTGTCAAAATAACTGTGCCTGTTTTTCAGTGATCATTCATAGTCAAACTCTTCTCAGTATTTTCAACTTATGTTTGGCGCTGTGGTAGCTATCGGCATCTCAGAAGTGGAACTCAAAGCGAGCTAATGCTCACTACTCAGAACCTGTGCCAAACTCTGTGCCTCATCATAATGATTTCTTGAATCACAGCCTTGATGTACCAAATGCTTCATCATCTTCAGTTAAAAGTATATTTTCTATTAATGCCCTTAACGCTTCATGATTAATTAGGGAGCAGAACACATCAACGCTGTGCAGGGTAGATAATTTTGTATCCACAAATGGTGGTGATAGCGGATGGTGTAGTTGTTACAAAGCCGCCATAACTGCGTAATTAGTCGATGAAGTTCACTGAACTGGAGACTATCGGTGGATGTTAACAAGGCGTGTCCGTTTACGTCCTTATGCTTCCACAGCCAGCGTAACAGATGTTACATGTACCACACGCATCCCCCTCCAGATCATGAGCTATACCATCAATTATCATCACTTCATCAGCCACTACTCGTCTGCCCCAATTGGAATGTTGTTGACTGTTGTGATGACTGCTGCGAATTCTTCCTCAGCGGTTTATAATTTTCTATAGATCACTATTGAGTATGTTATTACCTCGATGTTGATTAAAGATAAGGTCACGATATGGTTCACTCCGAGTGGGGAGTTGTCGGTAACTGGGTTAGCTATGGTGTTGACATTACCTTTCCGACCTGTTACAGTATAGGTACAGTATAAATTATAGGTTATTACTGGTACCTTTCACTGTAGTCCCTATCTATCGGGTAGTACCCATAAATAAATATCCGAAACTACCATCTTCTCGTAGTCACGACAAGTATCTCACAACACGAAACTCAACATGAGCGTGAATGCATCAGGTCACTGGGGAACAGTTGATTCTTTCTTTGATTAAGAACATGCTCTGAAATCAACTGTTGAAATCAAATTATGCAGTTAGGACCAAAAATATCACCTCCCTTAGCCCTTGATACGCAAATAAACATAATTGTCGTTTGAGTGGGTTCCAAAGGGAAACCAAACCCATTACATGGGCTCCACGAGTGGGTCACAAGGAAGAGCCGCGCGATGGTCATAATTGCGTGATGTAGCGGGCCCAGTTCAAACGTTCACACATTATAGGGTTAGACGATGCGTACAACGAAGGTAATGGCAGATGGCAGACCTGCGAGGGAGTGAGAGTGGTGGAGAGGGTCATTGGACAGACAGTGGGAGTTACATAACGAGCCCTGTCCATCTGTGTCAAGTACTATCCGTGGTGATTCGAGGGTGGAAATCGAGTGAGGTTACCCTGAAGCTTCGCTCTATCCAATCGCACACACTGAAACTCGCTTGAAAGTAGGGATGGGTATCAGTTGAATACCTTTTTTTACTGCAAACATCGATGTCTAAAAAACATCGTATAAAAATCATCGATGTTTTAAAACATCGTATAAAAACATCCCTGTTTTTTTCCCCGAAAATACCTTACCTAATGTGGCCTACTTAGCTGTCAATTTGTTTTGGTAATTTTTGTTCAAATTTAAAAAACTCAAACCTGAAAAATGTACCTACTTATTTACGTTAAATGCGCCAAACGGGTTTACTTTCGAACCGTTTGTTGAGTTTTCGCTCAATCCATTTTTTGTCTTTTTTTAACCCTCTACGGCCAGATGGTCTGGGCGTCAAACCTGGGCCAAATGGGCGTCAAATAATGTAGTAGGTAAGTAAAGTTCCTAACAAGGCACAGAAATAATGAAAATAATTATATACTGAAACGTTAAATAGGTTTGTAATTATAGGTATTTTGGAAGAGAGAAAAAACATCGAATGTGTAAAAGCATCGGAAGAAAAACATCAATGTGTGTCAAAAACATCGATGTTTAAAGAAAAAAAATCGAGTACTCGATACCCATCCCTACTTGAAAGGCGAGTTCGGGTGTGAGATCGTTGATAATTACACTGATCGTGCGGATAGCAATCATGAAAAATAAGATTTTTATAATTCACTCCTTCTGTTATTCAGGAAATAACTTGATCCACTAGTGCACCATTGAAAATTATAAGGTGGCGTGAAAAGTGGAATATCCGTGGTAGCTTTTGTACGCAATTTTGTAGACAAAAATTCCTGTTCAGGCTCCAGCTGACCTTTCAACGAGCGCGTAGAGATGTGAGATCAGTATAAGAAAATACTTACGACGTGTTGTTCACTAGTATTAGAACGCCATCTTCTATAATGTCTCTCAGCTACCTCATTTCCCAGTTACAATTAACTATGATAATACCAAAGGCTGGTAACTAAGACCGACTTCCTTCTGTCCTGTTGTTCTTACTTCTTTCACCCCCTAATGAGGTGCTCGAGTCAGAAGTATAAATATGAATGTACTTGGATGAAAGAAGTAAACAAAACTTGATACTGATTCCATGATAAATATCAACAACAACCCGTTACCAGTTGTTTTCGTTTGAGTGAAAATTCATTGTAGTTTCGCAACTGCGTAAATATCGTTGGAACAAGCTTGATTCAACGTATCTAATTTGTTATTTGTATTTGCCCAGCCACTGTCAGTGTGAAATCGCTTGTTGTTACCCCTATTGTGTTGCTTGCGAGTTATTCGGAAAACCACGTTATATGGGATGTGAAGGCTGGAGGAAGGCGGGTGAGAATATTCTGTGTTGACAAATAATAACGGTTAGAGGGAATTTGTAGGGTAGGAACATCCCTGTAAATATCGACTGGTTCTCAATAGGGGAGGCCGATTGCGCTGGAGACTAACAGTTATGGAAACAAGGTTGGGTATTTGTGTATGATACTATTCAGCCATTTTCGGGAAATCTCAGGGAAAATTCTTCTCCAACTTACTACAGCCTTTTTTTCCATGAAAATCCTTATCATAACTAAGTTAGAGGAGATACGCCCGTTCGGTTAATAATTAATTCCGGTGATATTCGATATGTACGCCTTTTTGTTAAGCATTTCAAACGGTTCCCTGGCATTTTTTCAACTGTCGCTTTAAAAGGATTCGTTAATTTTTTCTACACTACTTCATTTTCACGCTGATTATTTAATTATATCATTGGAAAAGTTAGGTGAAGAACTTCCAGCCCACTTTGTTTGGTGACTTATCATTAATAAATCACTGAGCAAGACTTGTAACAGCGACCAAGCAAGCTTTTTAATGGCATTATCTGTAAGTAGACCTTTATTAAAATTTTCATAAAAATAAGTAACGAACTAACACTAAACTACGGAAAGAACTCGAGAAGAACTCATCAAAGGAGCACAAGTTAGTGGACATTCAAGCCATTCCAAAATTACATTTTTTCTACAGACATGATTTTCCCCAGGCATTTTACGATTACAATGTTTCCTATCCGGGAGCTGTCGATCCCTTTCGGCTGGAGTACTGGAGTCGCATCTGGAAATTTGTAAGATTTGTAAGACCTTGGATGTCATGAAGTTCACTTCTTCGAACTCGTCATTGCTGAAGTGTTCCTGTATTTCATGTTTGTAGAACTTCGTTGAAATACGACTTCGACCATCTGTCGTAAATATGGTTTCGGAGGCGGACGGCTAAGCTTATAAGTCGATGTATAGTCCTTCCAGTCGTAAACATGTTAGACTCCATTGACAATACCGTTTTTTGCTTAGTAGGGAAAGGTGTTCGGACGCGAAATCCGCCTTTCATGCTTAGGAAGAACGTCATACGCCCAATAGCTTAAGGATTTCAGAGACAGGCCCTTTTTCACTAGCGTGTTTGTGTACACATAGGTACCTACATGAATTACGTATCACCAGGTGCAGAAGCCTCCAAAGATTCTAGATAAGTAAAAATAAAAAAATAGCTAAGAACGGCAGTATTCATTTGAATCAGTGTTGTATGGGTCTGTCCACTTGATGTCAACATCGTCAACTGATTTTTAAAATTAAATTCTTGCAACAGCTCATCCTTTTAACACTTTCGGGCCTGTAGTCATTGCGGTGTCTGACACCCAATTACAGTACATTCTTGTAATTCCCAACCAATTCAATGACTCTAACGTTTTTTGTGCCGCTTATTGGATAAAACAGTACATGATCAGGCTAGAAAACTGATACAAAATTAAAAGTGCTCGCCACACTTACTTTATCAGGTCTGTTAGGCCTGTATAAGGTTGGCCTGTGGCGGTTTTCAGTGTTGTAGAACGGGGTAAATTAAATACAACCCGGTGTTATCTTGTTGTAAGCTTAATCTCGTCGTGCTGTTCAACATTAATGACGCTATCTGTATGCCGTCTACTTAACCCTCGGCGTCGTAATGAACGACATGATAACATGTTTTACAAAATTGCTTCGTCGTAAAAAGCTTGCAAGAGGGGAAAGAAATACCTCGATGGTAGATTACGTCCGGGTTAAAAAAGGTATTTGGCGGTTAGTTAGTTGGTTTATTGTATTATAAATCACTTTGGTTTCAAAATCTCTTCCTTTAGATTTAAATTACTCGTATGTACCTTCACCATACATTCGTTCTCTTCACATTTGATAACATCAAATCTATACCATGATGAACCTCGGTTGTCTCTAGGGCCGGTGATCACAATAATTAGCAGTATAATCGATGAAAAGTGGAGGACAAGAAATAACTGAAGAACTTCACAAACGTAGAGTCACCATAGTTCTTGTTCAATAAATATCTTCCTTCTATAACAAAGTCTGCCCGTCACAGTCAGTTCTGAACGAAGTTTTTTTCGCACACTTGACAGAGAATGATTGATCTTAAGGGTTGAACTCCTGATAGAAGAGGGAATCTGAAGAAAAAAACTAAAGAAACTTGGGAAGGTACACTTTGATCCTTTCCTTCTCGCTTATTTTAGAAAGATCTTTTCTACCTACAATAACCCTTTACTTTCCAACTTTTGAAACCCGGTTCGGGATTACTAGGTATTACTAAATATCTAGATGAACTCCTCAACTTGCTGTCAGGATCCAAAAAAAACTATGTACTTTGAAAAAGCTGCTTCTAAAATAGCGATGACAAGCTTATAGAATGCTTGAACGTTCTTGTAAATTGATGATCATATCTTATTCTCTGCTTGTGCTTCATTCATTGGCATAAATTGTAATTACTTGGATCATTTGATAAGTTTCGGAATTTCCTCTTGATTGTTGGCAGGTCTTAACGTCTTTGGAAAACTTACAATCTCATTGAGAGATAATTTAATTTTGTTGTAATGAACTGCTGTGATAATAGGTTCTGTTACTGATGACGAGCACTAAGGTTTCAACAGGCTCTACCACATCTGGACACAAGGTTGAAATGAAAGTCTATATCAGAATTCGCTAGGGCCACCTCTCATCAATAAATTAGGAATGTGAAATATGTCAATCTATAATAGTTATCTATATCTATAATAATTATCGTCCCACTGCAGTATACTCCTATTTCGCAATTTGAATTCACTCCTCTCCCTTTTTTACCATTCACTAAAGCAGTGGTTCCCAACCTTTTTCCCTCGAGGACCACAAGATCTATAAGAAAACGTCTGCGGACCACATGATTTTATAACTAGGTAAATTAAAGTGAGAACTAGAGAAATATATTTTAAATCCTTTAATATACATTGTATTAAGAGTAAGTAATTAGAAAAAAAACATAGTTATAGTCTTAATATAGTTATAGAAACATTATAAATCTATTGTAAAACGCTTACAAAATATGACACTAAGTCTCTCAGTGACTTCCTTGGTTTTGCATTTTACTGGCAAGATCTTCGATACCTGAATGGAGCATCCAATTTCAACAAACTGATACGATGCTTATTCTTAATAACATTTAGTGTTGAAAATGCTGTTTCACAAAGATATGTAGAATTGAAAGGAAGTAGAATTTTCAAGGCTTTTTGGCTGAGGGTTTGGTACTCATCAAGTAACTTGATCCAAAAGCTTGCAATATTGTCACATTGTATTTTGACAACTTCAAGCTGAGGATCAGAAGATATCTCAATAAGTTCTTCCTGTTCATTAAGTGTAAGATCAATATCCTTGAGTGGTAAAAATGGATTTGCCACCCACAAGTTTTTAGAACTGACGTCAGAACTGGCAGGGAAATAGTTGTCAAAATACCCTTGAAGCGATGCTATGTAAGCCTTTACCAAAGATGACAGCTGTTCTTCATTTATATTCATACCTTCCGTTTCTATTATAGACTCAGAAAACAGATTAAACATAGCAAAAGATCCTTTCTCTACTTCAGTTAGCCATAACTTTAACTTTTGTTAATCAGAAATAAAAACAGCATTACTCATGTGGCATACTTTCATAACAAACGTATCTCCGAGGATGAATGTCTCATTATATAGCCAGTAAAAACATTGTTATACTCGTATTGATGAAGAAAACCGTGAATTATAAGACGTACTCTGAAACAGCCCGCGGACCACACGTAAACTCGGCGCGGACCACAAGTGGTCCGCGGACCACAGGTTGGGAACCACTGCACTAAAGGAATTAATCTAGAGTTCATAGGCCATGCTTTTCGACCATCTATACGTATAATAGTAACCTACGTATTATGCCAAAAATGATTATTGTGATTTACATGATAACACCTGTTATTTTGGATGCTGACCCAGGGGCTATGAAGTTAACAATTCAACTCCCTGCAGCGCAATCATCTATACTCTGGAAGTTATGGAGAACTGTTTCAGTTAGTTGTGATTGAAATCGAATGAGATGACGGCAATCAGCAATGAACCCCGCGCTTCACTATCGCGGATAAAAGCCGTTTAAATACGAAGATCTGGCTGCTCAATCGGACTAGCCCATTCTGAGTTGAGCTCTGTAACAGAGAGATAGTGGCTTGAGCAGTAGTTATTGACAAGGGGAGACTTGAAGTGGTGGGAGGAGGGCTTCCGGAAAGGGTATACTTGGTTGTTAGCATAATGGAGCACCTCAAATTAGTTTCAAACCCAATTAGAGTTGCTCCTCAAGATGAAGTCATTTAATGGAGAGTAGTTGTCGAGCTGGAGGTCTAGATATGACAGGAGGCCCTTCCTCGAGGCTGGTGGCGCAGTCTGTAATATGTGTGAGCATCAGGCGAGAGCAAACGTACTCTCGTGGAAAGGGGATACCCTGTGTCAAGTTACGACTTGTCAGCAACCCCTTCTCCGACCCGGTTATCTTGAGATACTAATCACACGTTTTCGAGAGAGCTTGATGGCCTAATGAGGCAGTTATTCCAACTCTTCCTGAGACCTATCACATGCAGTGTAACATGGTATTGGTACCTGGTTCAATATCACGTGATGTGTGATGCTACACTCGGTCATCTGCCTCACAATATCTGAATCAGAATTACAAAATATGTCATTTTGAACGCTTATATTGGAAAAAACTCGTTGTCAATCCCTGAATTAATCCCAGTTTTGAACGACAATAATAGTATTCCAAACGTTATATAGTCTAGTAGTGCCGATACAATTTTAAATACCGCTAAACCTGCAAATTCTAGATTTTCTCTGTACTCAGATACACTAACAGATTTAAATAACGACATAGTGAAAACAGTACCGATACACAAGGTACTTTTTTAACTATGTATAAAATCTCGTACGTCCTGTGCTTAGATTTGAATGCAAATGGTATTGAAGTCTCTATATTTAATTGATAACTACACAGGTTCCTACCTTAATCTTTAGATAGCAGTGTGAATATGACAAAATATGAGTGCTGTGCCCAGGCCATTGCAACCGGTTTTCAACGGTATTTTTGCTCTCGACTGTCGCGCAAATACCTGCTCGAATGCCAATATTCATTTTGGTTATGAAGGATATTTTCACTATCCTTTTATCGGATTATCGGAGCAAATACGCTAGGTATTCGCTATTATAGTGGCTTCAGGATCGTCCGAAAAGTCTACTGTCTGCTCCTCGTGGGATATTCACAAACGTCAGAAGCTTCAAAATCATCCTATCCTGGAGTTTCATATATGTAATAATGATATTCCAGAATGGGGGACAGGCGAAGACGTACAGAGCAGTGGTACTTTGACGAGCAAACAATAGAGATTGTTAACCAGTATACCTTTTGTAATGCATTTTTATTGTAATACAATGAATTTTTTTGGTAATCGTACGTGCCGTGGCTAATGTTTAACTTAGGTGAGAAATAGGTTATAATAGCTATTTAAAAAATTGAAATTAACTTCTTCTTCTTCCTGGAGTTTCATTTTCTGAAGAATCCGCTGACAATCTCATACAAATAATAGTAGAGTGAATAATTGAAAAGTGGTATTTTCGCTCTCCTGAAAAGACGGAAAAAAATTGGACAGCCTTTGTGGTGATTCTTCTCTAACAGAGTTGTTGTTAAAAATGCATCATATGTTATAATTTAGTAATTTCACATTTTCCTCATTCGTATTCATTTTGTGTTCAATAAAATCTTAATCCCAAAAGGTTTTTGACATTTTATGTCTTTACTCTGGCACATAACTCGAAAAACGTTACACAAAAGCGTTACACGAAATCGTCACGAAAATTTCTGATGATTTTCGCTTACAACCGATTCGTTGCTACGGAACTTTATCTTCGCCAGTTATCATCGTACAAAAATCGTTCACCACTCGTTGGATAGCTCTCGATTTACCTAACCATATTACGTTAACCACTGCGGAGTGCGTGGCCAAAAAGCTGCGGTATGAGCGTGATTGTTTAAATAATTGTTTACACACAGGTGATCATTCTCAATAATTTATATTGTCTATACGAATGCAAGCTTCATAATTAAGTATAACAACTACGCTACTGGGATAGGTGATGTAGCATTGTTCGAAGGTTCTTGAATCACTTTAAAGACATAAAATGTCCCAATGTGTTGCAGACTCGTATGCAAGCATTTAATTCTCGACTGTATCAACAACAGGATGGAGTTGACATTCTTTTGACATTTTCATGTCTTTGCTTTGGCACATAAACTGAAACGGGAAAAATTTGTTTCCTTGATTCACCCTTTCCCTCAGATCACATCAGAACACAAGCGACAGGCGGGCCACTACGTCAGACGCACCTACGACGCACGAGCGTATGACGTCAGACGGCTGGCAGGAGGCAACTAGTACGTCAAAGCCTATGCCGTAAGAGCCTATGACGTCAGACGGCTGGCCGAAGGCCAACTAGTACGTCAGAGCCTATGACGCACGAGCGTATGACGTCAGACGGCTGGCAACTAGTACGTCACATCCTATGCCGTAAGAGCCTATGACGTCAGAGGGCTGGCTGGCTAGGTGATCGGGTTTTAATAAGCCTCTGGAATTCAACGCCTTCATTTTGCATTCATTTACATCTTCACGTTGAAAAATCCTTCATCTTGTCGCTAATTTTATTTTAACACGCCACGCTATTATTAAATTGTGGAAATCAAACTTGTGCAGACTATTCAATTCATCATTTGAAAGTTTCAAATTCATTACAGCCTTAAAGCTAGATTCGGAAAGCTGTTTCGAGAGAAGAAAAAAATGCATGTTGTTGTAATTAATGTACGTTTTGAATGACTGTAAAAACTGCTAGGGTCTGTTAAAAAAGAAACGCGATTATGAAGAAAACCGCTCTTTGACGTGGATGGTGAACGAAAAGAAATGCTATGAAAGAGCTCCGGTGGAGATTCAATAACCCTTCTCGGCTATACCCGGACTCCTCTCTATCCCCCGCTTTGCCATGTCCTCTCTGTTCTTTCCATTTCTCGACGTCATACTCTCTCTTTCTCTATTTGAGCTCTAATCGAACGCACCACTCGGACCCTGAACACGAGGGGCTTACACCTCCGCCCTTGCAGATGGCCGAGCAGAGGAAAGAAGGGTTAAGAGAGAAACGGGATAAAAAAAACTCGGAGAAACGGTCACTTTTTACTCCTCACAATCCCACTTTCCAGAGCCACCTCCCTCCGTAAGGGAAACCTTGGAAGAAAATACTACTTTTTTTTACCACTCCAAATTTCAAGATGGTCTTAGAACAAGGGAAAAACCATCATCCAAACAGAACAGGAAAAAGAAAGAGAAAACCTCGGGATAACAAGTTTATAAAAATGACTGCTGGAAAACTCTCACGAGAAAAGAAGAAAATTAAAGAAAGAACTGTTTCATGGGTTGGAACAGGGTTGGGGTTAAAGGGACTTGCGGACGAGGCTGTTTAATAGAGCCGTTCCGAGTAAACTACAGTGGAACTGCCTTCGGAGGACGGTATGTTGCTTAAGGAAGTGGTCTCGCATTTTGCTAGTCTCCGCTGCGGGATTGGCAAGACGGCAAGTGTTCTTGGATTCTTTAAGGGATACAACCAGTGAAATGGTTCGTAGTTGGGTGGGAAGTGGGGTCCTTGCACGCTTGTATTCTGTTTCTATTAGGGCTAACCAGTTATTCATGGTGCTCATTAAAGCGGGGCCAGAACAGACTACAAACCCATTTTTTTGTAACTTGTGGGACCATAACCAAACACAATTCAGTTCTCGACGTTTATCTCTTGCTCTCTTTATATTATCCCAGCGTACTTTCGTTTTCTCAATTAAGATTCGTAACAAACGACGGACTGGGTTTGGCTCTTTGGATCTCACTGTTAATCTCTCATGTTTGAGATTCTGAGGGCTGCAGGGATTGATCAATGTGGCATCAAAGTGATTTCTAACTTATATTAAGGTAGACGGGTGAAGTCAGGTTGACTAGTTTGACTGTCCGAGTGAAAAAAGGAAAGCGGCAGGGATGTGTTCTGTCACCTACTCGTACATCGTGGCGCCACCAATAACTACCTGATGTACAAAATTGCAGCTGGCATCCTGGAGTGTCCTAATAAAATGATAGCCGTCCAGTGGATTCCAGGACACACTAAGGTCATGGGAAATGACATGGCTGGCTGTGCGGAGCAAAACTACAAGAAGACACGCATACGCCCGTTCCCCTTTCAGACGCACTGCTGCTCAGTGGCAGGAATCATTGGATAAGGCATACCATCATTATTTGATACAAACCCTCATCAAACCCAAACTATGGTCTTAGACCGCCAAGATGTTGTCCAAATGGTCAGGTTAAGAACCAACCATGGGAATATAAATCAAAGTTTATATCTAATGGGAGTGACAGATTCACCAAATTGCGTGCATTGCGGCTTCGAAGAGGATATGGTTCAAAAAATCATGGATTGCGCATTTTATGAAGAAGAAAGAGAAGAATGGGGACAAGTACTTGAAGTTCAGGACTTATGTACACTCGCCAAAGCGGCTCGTACGAGACAAATAAAAGAACTGCTGAAATTTATGAAAAGAGCTGGAATGAGGTTATAAATGGTGAACTCTGTAAAAATATGAACTTGATAATTTTGAAATTCGTTTATATGTGAAAATATCGTGAACATGGAACTGAGTTGGCAATAATTGAAATGAACACAAGGTCAAAAAAAGTATTGTTCATTTTGTATTCAGAGGCCATGTTCAGGAAGGCTATGGAAGACTCAACGAGTAGCGTCCTAATTAATTGGATTCTCATCAACACAATAAGGTACGCCGATGACCCTAGTATCGCGGCGAGCAGCCGGTGAGCTGCAGCAGCTGATGGACAAGGTGTGTGTGGGTTACATGTTCCGTCAAAACTCGTGGGTGACGTGCCCAGTCGAAAATCACGGTGTCATCAAAATCACCTGAGGTTGAAGATACACTAAACTAACGACACCGTTGGTGCCCCTAAGAATAAGAACTAGATGGGTAGGTACACGGTGATACCACTAAGGACTAACTCCTATCGTCCTCACCCTCAGGCGGTATTCCAGTAACTTCTTGCTGGAATTAACTCTGCGATGTTTCCGGTCTCACCTTCCTGATAAAAGTAAATGTTACGAGACCCAACAGGGATTCGTATGATGCCTGTACATGGCTTCGTTATTGCACCGTTGAGAGCTGCTGTATTATTTATGCTTTATTTATAGTTGATAGTATAGCAGAAAAGTTTCTTCTATTCAGAAAACAGAAATTTCCTTGTCGTACATTTTCCACACAGACGATATTGGTTTCAATCTCCCGACCTCGAACAAAATTGTTGCAATTTTGCCGATCTCATGGAGTCGTAATGAAGCATTGATGAATTATTCCAAGAAGAAATCCATTAAATTATTTCGTCCTGTTAGCATTACACACACTAGGTATGGCTTTCCGTTGAGTGCACTCAATGATCTCACTCAATGATTATAGTTCATTGATTCTTGAGTACTTGCACGTGCAACTTGAATAGTGGGCTACCTAATGGTACATTTCAAAAACTAGACAGTACGTAGGCCAATATGAAGAATGTCAAAGATATGATGAGTTAGTAAGAGAATTGAAAATGAAGGGGATTTTGCGATCATTCAGCCGTTGAAGCTGAAGAGGTGTTCATGTCTGCATTATCCCTTCCCACATCATACTCCCTGTTATATACCTCTTCCCTATGGAACTATGTCGTTTAATAACCCTGAGCATATCCTGCGTACGCATTGCCCTTGGTATGTTCGCTGTATGGCGCTGTTATTGGATTTGATCTAGCTTTACTGATCAAAAGCGTCGCGCTTTAAACCCTGTTTTATGATATCGGCACTGTTCAGGAGAGCGATTGTTCTGTGTTTACGGGTACATAACATCAGGCGATTTCAAAGCTGATAGTTTGCCTAATATCTTCGTATGAGGCGTCTTCAGAGCTCACTTCCGTTCGGATTATACATCATTTCATGTCGACCTTAATTAGCTCCCTTCTCATACGTAGGTCATAATTGCATTCAATTTTTTTTAGAAATTACTTATTTATGTTACAACTGTATTACATCATCTAGCAACGTTTTTCTTGTAAATAAGCGCGTTTTTTGTAGTCTATAGATTCACTCCACACTTAGTGAGTGGTTTGGTCCTCCTCAGTCTTCGTATGTCTCAGTGTTATCCAGTAGGCTCAATTCTTCAACGTTTGGATGTTTGTGGAGCCAAACTTCGTGCTCTATCGCAAGTTTTCCTATAGTTTAGCCTACTGTCTCTATCTGTAGATCACGATTGGAATCAGCCTATAATAGAAGTAGCTTATTGTGGGTTGATAACTCAGAGCAAGAAAATATGTTCTGCTGTCTTTCTAGATGTCTCACAAGCATTTGATAATAATCAAGGATTACTAACAAAACTGCAATGAGATCATCCGACCCAATCCTTCCAAATTCTTAAGTAACACCTCGCAGATAGATTATTCAGAGTAAAATACGATAATGAGTATTCTCCACTGAAGAAATTACATGCAGGTGTTCCAAAAGGCAGTGTCCTTGACCCCCTGCTGTATTTATTCAATTTACACGGAAACAATAACAGCGGAATAAGTTGGAGACGCCCGAATCTTCAACAAAAGTGCGCTCGTTATTATAACTATAATAGTGGTAACCAGAATTAAAAACCACTGAAAAATCCACAGAATTGAGAACTAAATAATTGAATTTCCTTAACATTTAAGTTAAAATTTGAAATTACATTTAGTGTAATCCACTGGCTTGAATACAGTCCAAAATATAGAGGAGGTAAAATAACAAATCGATTGAGTTTGACGTAAGTATACTGTTGATTGCTGAATGTGCCTTCTGTTAGTTCACCGAAGCGGTACAATCTTCAACCGATATTGACTTTAAGTGATGTAAAAGTTGTGGTTGATTGTTTTCGATTGTCACGCCAGCCTTAATTTCCGAAATAACATTTTTTGTCCCCATAAAACTCATACTCAACCCATTTTATTCAACAATACATGACGCGGCGACACGTTTTGAAAATACGAGAGAGGAAACAAAAAATAAAAAAAATCATCGATCATAATCATAACAGCTGCAACTTACCCTTCACGCCTCGAGGGGACCCTTTTTATCAATTTACGTCACCTCAAATGAAGCGAGTCAGACCCTTTCGCTATGGAATGTGATCGGCGAGAGGGGATTTGGAGTCAAAGGGATGAAAAAAATGGAATGAGAGTGAACACCGCTCGTGGGAAACGGATGACAGATATCAATGGGCCCAAACGCTCCGTGACCCGAAGCCACAAGTGAACCAGTCGGAGTGGGGAAAGCAGTTTTTTATTTTATATAGGTACAATATATTTTGTTTCTCGGTCTTGTTCTATACCGTATTTCGTGGAGGGCCTCGGTCACAAAAGGCCAGGTTTCCGGCTTGGTGGTTCACCTTATAGGGCGTATAAGTCCTCCTCCGCCATCCTGCTCACTTTATTCCCCTTCACTCCTAGGCCTTACGAAGTCATTGTATATCACGAAGGGGGCGTTCGAGCGTTTCCCCTTGAGCTGCCGTTTTGGCGAGGGGCGGTCGTAGCTTTCAGCTTCCGACCCGCGTTCGTGTGGAACCACATCAGCTTAAATGACCTCAGTCTTTTCGTCGTTATTGATATTTATTATCAGGATTGCCATAGGCTCGAAATCTTCCTACAAAAGGGCCTCATCTTCAATCTTTACGACAATCGAATTTCCATTCCCCCTCACCCCATTCTATTTTCGTCACGCTCTGACGGTGAAGTCAGAAATGCTCTCTTGGGTCTTTTGGGCTGTTTGATCAAAAATCCCCTCATAAACACGTTTTGAGGTTAAAATGGCTCACCTCATTAAAAATTGAGTAAAGGAACTCCAAAACTCCCTTGACCCTTATTGACTTCAGATTTAGGTAGAAGCCTTATTCTAAATTCATGAGTACAGTAAGACCTCGATAATCCGGTAGACTCGGGTATCTCACAATACCGGGTTATCAAATATTCCGGATTACCAAGGTCTGATTTAAAAATTGGATTAATAGAGGAAATAATACTTATTGTACTAAATATAAATGCTCGATTTGCTAAACTTTATCCCCCTCTAACACTTCCAAAATCGCTTGATTATCCCCTGAACGCTTCCGACATTACCGATCCAATAGTTTTTTATTTATTTATTTATTCAAGAAAATAGCAAGTACACAAAACATAACATGTATTGCATTATATTATCACATAATACATTATATTATAACAAACATTTTTTACAGTCTATGTACATGATAGTTCCGAAATTAAGGTGGTTTTCTGAGCCTAAGGTCCTGTGACCCGTCCAGGCTCGTTTCTTCCCTGTCTTCCCTGCTTTTTAGTAAGAACAATTAATGCATCTGAAACGCTTATTTTAATTAGTATTAGGTGTTCAGTGCAAAAGATATAGGTACGACATCTACCTTGAAGTACTCTAATAATCGTAGTTACCCAGAAGCTACCTACACTCTAATTATCCTAAATTGAATCTGTCTATAATTTTACTTTCATTATTTCCAAGTTCAAAATATTCAAGAACCAATTTTTTAAATTTCCCTGTTGATGATTCTTAGTTAAGAGCGGTAACTGTTCGAATAGGGATGGAGCCAGCCACGGAATTTGTCGAGTGAAGAAATCACTCTGAGATTGTAGTATTCCCTTCTCCCGTTAATGGTTTAATATTTTCTTTTAAGTCTAATACAAATTCAGAAATTACACCGATATGAGAACGATACAGCGCAATAATATAGTAGTCCTGTGTGTTTGAAATTAATACTTATCGTTGACGACCCTCTGATCCTTAGTTCTCTGTGGCTTTCAATGTGAATTGTTTTTCCAACGTAGATTGCAACTCCGCAGGCTTTGTTTAACGACGATGTGCTGATGAGAAGGTCGTATTCCGGAATCAATGTGCTGGTCGTACGATATTTCTGTCAGGACGATCAACTTTGGTTTGTTCTCAATTTGTTCCAGGTAGGTAACAAACGAATTGATCCATGTTAGCTTTCATACTCCGAATGTTTCGAGTCCATATAGAGAAACTATCTACTTTAAACAACTGATTGATAGAAATCATATCTCTGCATTGCGTGTTCCAAAGAAATTGATCCAATTGCTTCAAAACACTTTCTATACTATTGTACCTACAGATCACTCAATAATAGCAAACATTTCGAGTGCCGAACCATGGAGTCTGCTGAATTATCGAGTGCCGGATTATTGAGGTATTACTCTACTTGTTGGAGAACTATTATTTTAACCAAACTCTTTATAAACAAATGAAGCATCCATCTGTCGTCAGGATAACAGTAGGCAGGCACCCTTACAGAAAACCACCTCAGTCAAATGACTTCTACACTAGACAGTTGCCTTGACTAGCCCCCTCGGTTTTCAAAAAATTGTATTCTGTATCTGTATTTAAAAAGCCAACATTTCAACATTGAATGTTGAAATGTTGGCTTTTTAAATACATCAAATTTTGATGAATCAAATAAATGCAAAACCCATCATCCTTAAATTTAAATTTTGAAATAGATTTCTTCCCTTATCCGCCCTAAAAATTAATCCCTCGATTACATGGTACCTATCACTCGATTTCACTTGGGTATTATGGTTACCGATCCCTTATCCCAAGTGTAATTGTTATCTAAACCAATTAAGTATGCTATTTAGGTCCCAGACGTTTTCATTAAGCCCTCCAAACATTAAGCTTATCAAAAGAGTTAGCCAATTTAAAACAAGTTTTTTCCGTTACTGAACTTTTTTCATTGATATGTTTTCCTTTTCCTGTTTTATGACTTTATTTGATTTTTTGATCATTCATGTAAGTTTTATGTATTATTAATTTTTATGCAACTCCTGATCTCCGGACAATTTCTTTAAATTTTGGAGATCAGAAATTGCCAAATGTTTTTGTTATTTTCCTACATACATTTGTACTCCTGAAATGTTAATAAATGGCTTCAAAAAAAAGTCTGGTATATACTTAACCGAAGGTACAGAACTATAGACAATAATACTTCACAACACATTCACTTCCCAATTCTTTCAAATTTGTTTTCAGTAGGGCCTTTGAAAAGACCCTCAAAAATGTTGTCTCAAGACCCATTCGTTGGGTGGAATCACCATACAAAATCCTACTTTCCGGTATTTTATTTATTTATTTATTTATTTTTTTTGTAGCAACTCAAGTTTAAGCTATCTAAAATTTACTAAACTGGTCATCTTCAAACTCATTCTTTCTTTTGTAATAACCAATATTTTGGAGAAGTTTGGAAATTTCAACATGTCACCATGGTATCATCTGGAAGGGCGTTTTATCAAAATTTCACGAACTTTGGATGGATTGAGAATGTCCCAAAATGGATTTGCACTAGTTCGCACTAGTTTTCTTTTACCCTTCAGGTTAGGCGAGTCTGAGTTTTACCCTAGTGTAAATTTCAAGCTTTTGTACAAAACTGGCTGCGTCCAGTGTGTAGTATAAAGTTGTATGAATGAAGGAATGAGTGTTGTGTGCTGGCTTCCAAGGAATTTCATCTTACTAAAACCAAACTAGCTGAATAAGTCATCAGTTTGGGTCCTAAACCACGTAGGTATAGGAATGTTTGAAGTAACGGTTTCGGGGGTACACATAAAAGAAGGGATTCGTATTCGGCTCTTTTTACCCTTAACGTTCTTACCGCTGTAAAAAAAATCGGATCCTTGCGTCGGTGTAGTGAAGTCGAAGAGAAGGCCCACGCCTGGAAACGGATCTCTGGAGGGATTGTGCTGCAAAGGCTGAATACGAATGAGAGAACCTTCAACCTCTTCGTGAAGGAAAATCTCGCGGAGGTTTTCTCCTTTTGAAAACGGAGTAGAAAACCGGCTGAAGGTCTTTAGTTTTGACAGTTGAGAAGTTGAAATGTAGAGGTCCCGACAACACCAGGCAACCCAACAACTTATCAAAGACTTGGCCTAAACCTCCGTCATTTTCATCTAAGTGTCTTTCCTCATTCAAGTAGGAAGACCCCTTCATAAACTTTTTCTCATCTCTTTAACCATTTGAATGAATCATAATCCGCCACTATTCTCGGAGAACCGAGACGCCTGAACCCTTTAATACTAAAACCCTCATACTCCTTTCAACATCAGTCAAAACTAGGGACTTCCTTCGGCTTCCGCGAAGTTCGAAACCTCGAAACCTTCCCTATGATCTCACTTCCCTATACTCCGTACTTAATTAAATCCATCTTTCTGAAGGAGAGGGAAAAGCAGGCTGCTCGAGCCAAGTGCTCACGCCCCCACTCTCGCAGAAACTTGTCCGTCTTTTCAGTCATCTCCCAGACCTCCAACCACAATTACACGCCGCGCTGTGATGGGAAACGTCAAGTCTGGTTCGCCGGAATTCATTTCACTACAGGGATTTCCTCCTTTCGTTTAGGCTGAGGGAGTAGAGGGGGATTGAAGAGAAATTTTCAGAAGGAAATATTTCTACTCGAGACCTTAATCCGACGATATTAGCCCAGTAACTTCGCCCTCAGGCCTTTCCCAGAACAACTTTTCGCAATAATTTCGGTAGGTAGTGAGGTAATACGGTCTTTGTGACGATAAATATTGAGTCTGCTGTTGATGTGATGAGTTTTCATTTGAGATGAACTCTTATTAAAAAGCACTCCTCTCTTCAGGTATCTGAATAGTCCTCTAAGGATTGGATACGTTGTTCCCATAACAAGTGTTTTAGCTTTGTAATATCATACTCGTGCCATTTAAGTTTTGATATGAGTAATAAAAATTAATTTTTCAATTTAACACGCGTAATGTTCCTGAAATAATCGTTTTTCGGCCCGCAAAGCTGTTTGGGCTCCTTGGGGCTCCCGTTTACCTTATTCCCCGTAGCCCACTAGCGCTCTCGACCTGCCACTTTCCCACATATAGTGGCCACTAACGACCTTCCACTAGCGCCTTTAGGTTGCCTTATTCCCCGTAGTCCACTAGCGCTCCCGAACTTCCACTTTATCACACATATTTAACGAATTACAACACCTACACAATTCACCCGACACATAATATTATGCAGGATATTATTTCCTAAATTATAGGTAAATGCCAGTTGGGGAGAAAAGGACAAAACATGAAGTACCTAAATTGTATACCGAATTCTGTCATGTGACGCCATATTGCATCCCTCTCGAATTCCGCCCATTCAGTCTAATGCTTCACGTTGTTGCTTTGTCGCTATCCCCATTTTTACATCTTTTCAATTGTTCATCGAAATAAACCTAGGTACCGATTTTCCGATCCCAATTTGTTCAATAATCTTTCCTCGTGCAACTAAACATGATGATCACAATGATTATGAAACATGATAATCTCGATGATATTAATCAACTTTGATTACGTAGCATCACCCTTTATTCATACTAACTGGGTAATGTAATCCATGGTTCACTCTACACGGAATGTTTGTTAGAAGTACCTACTCTATATCTTTGGAGGTGTAGGTCACTATTCAGATAATTGGGAACTTGATATTTCTATCCATGATTTCATTTCATGACATAATTAGATACTTGATGATTGTTACAAATTGCTACAAAGTTCAAGTTTTCAGTTTCTTACTTGCGATATTCGGTCTTTATCATTGGTCTACCCAAGCTATCCATATTGGTTCATACAACACTGATACAGGTGTTGCTAACGATCGAAGTCGATCGAAATTAAAATGAGCAACTGAGAAGATTTAGCCCCGAGAAGAGGCTTAGGAGTCGGGAGACGTTCGAATAAATAATGAGGGACTTGGAACATCATTAACTATATTATAAAGCTCCCTCTTCAGACTCGCTTAGTGGACCATTGACGGGATCCACTTCATTGTCTCAAAATGGTGATAGATTCGGGTCGAAACGTGAGAAGGTTCGCAATGGTTTGACGCAACATTGCTTATTCAAACTAACTAAACATTGCATCTAGTTGAATATTGTATTCTCGTACCGTCAAAACAAAGTTCTGTGACGGTAAGGCGGAGAGATGGGGATGAACCCAATCAAAATGAGTATTTTTTGTAGGTATTTTTATTCATTAAAAGTTGCAATAGAGAAATAAAATTATCAGTGACAAAATATGAAAACGAAATAGTCTTCAAACAAAATTAAAAGGTATTACTCTTAAAAACATAAAATGAATTTAATTATTCTCAGGGCTTCATAGCACAGACACAATCGAGGGACGATATTGGTAGGCATATGTCGGTAGGTAGGTATGTCTAAATCGGTAGATGTATATTCGAAATCGGGATTGAGTACTCACAGTACTCACAGGTGGGACTTACCAGGAGCGGCAACGTGGTTTTGGAAACGCCGAAAATATCCAGGCGACGAAATTTAACTCGGGTTGATTTTACAGCTGCTTGATTTTAACCCCCAAGAAATGTCACAATTATTACCCTTCATATTATCAACTTTTCCTCCCCCCCCCCCCCACCACCGCTTACAATCACCGAATCCCTCATATGTGAGACCAAAGCAAGTCGAAGCTGTAGGAAAAATTTAATATACCTGCAACCTTTTTGCTATTAGACCAACGGATTGTTCGTTGAATTGTTTCTATACCCGTTAGTACTCGCGTGACCTGGAAACTATTTTTTCTCATACGTACACTTGAAATGTATTCGCGAGGCAACACAAAACAGCCTGTGAAAATCTGACGCTCGTGACACGAATGGTGGACGAATGAGGAAGCCTTTGTCAATGTTTGGTCGTCGGCGGCATAGGACACGCCTTCAGTTCCCCATTCGGTTCGCCGAACGTATATAAAACAAGCGCAGTTTCCCCTATGTCCCTCAGATTTCACCCAGGCATTGTTCCCCAGTCTCATGTCACCGGTTTTTCTGCTTCATTATGACACATAACGGACGGAATCCCAAATCAGTGCAATCTTTATGGAATCCTTCAAAACTTTCGGCAATCAAAAATTGTATTTTTGAATGGCTAAACGAAACTAGTACCGTAACCAACGATTTGATGGAATTTCATCTCAATGGGACGGTGCAATTAACGTACTGCCAACACAAATTCGGGTATGGCAGGAAGGTATGAATTCTGCTTATAATCTATTATTTACTCCACTTTTTTATGGCAAATACTCCTCCACCGATGTATTTTCCGACAATAATGCAATAACTCCAGTGAGTAACGAGCATGACCGCAAACATTTTAGCCTATAAATAAATGGTGTGTTTGGCTGCACGCTCGTTTGAAACACGTAGATACGGTTTGTAGTACATCAACTTTTTCCCCGTTATATTTCTAACATTGCTCTTCCTGTATATTATGTAGCAATTCACTGTGCTGGTCCCGTCTAAATCAAATTATGTTTTGCCTTTCAAATTTTAAGTGGATTTGAATTTGCATCAGGACGTTTAACAAATGAGTAGAGACCACGATGAATTGAAGAAACTCCATCTAACCCAATTCCCAATATTCGGCGGAATAACTCGACTAGCTCGTTCCGGATAAAAACTCAAACTCAGATTTTTAATAGAACAACAAATCATGGTTACTAAGACACATTTGAATTTAATTCATATGTGCCTTAGTAACCGAATTCAACAATACAACAGACAACATCATTACAACAATTCTACAGAAGAGAGACATTTTCATGTACAAAGAATTATTTCATTTTATTAAAATTGCAATTTGAAATTTTGAAAGTATTATAATTTATCAATGATTTATATAATTATCTATAATTTATTAATGCCAATAAATACATTTAAAAAAAAATTTTTTGTAACAATAATACGTACTCTTTTTGTAACAATACTAAAAACGAACTTTGCCCTCTGAAAGCTTACAATCCAACAAAGGTTTCCTGAGAGTTAGGAGACTATCCGACCGTCCGGCTATTTTCAATGCCGCCTTTAAAACACACAGAACGATGACGCTGATCCGCGTCATGCCGGTGTATTGGCTTGGGAAGGATGACGCGGATTCGCGTCACGTCGGTTTGAATGTGTTAATAGCTGTATAGCTCTATAACAATAACTTTTCAACGCTACTCCTTCAGCGCTACCTGCTACTTATTTCACTCTCTATCTACTGCTATTGAAGGTATGAAATTCCATCTGAATCCAATCCAGTTTTTGATTAATGAGGTTGGTGATATCAAAACGATTCGAGTGCTGTTTGAGCTTGGGAGGGGTGATGTTTCCTAGTTTTTTCTCAAACCAGCGTCTTGGAATCGTTAGAGTTAATTGAGAGAGACGGATAAAACGGCCTTTCCACAGCACCTCGGACGGACAAGCATTAATCATCTCTCAACCTCAACCACTTCATTGCCGCCGAACCTTCCAACCGACAACACCAACTACCGATGATCGCGAGGGGTTATGAAAAGACCTCGCTAATGAGATCCGCCGATGTTGCGGGATGGGAGGTGCTTGAAGCCTCATTCTGAGATTTTCAACGCCTGCAATCGGTCCCATGTCACTAATCGCCCGTACATTTTCCCGCCCGTACCATTAGAGGATTCGATCTACTGTCATTTCACTCGCAAACAGAGACCGCAAGACAATCGAACCGACATCTCAACAGCCATACTTTGCTCCTACTGACGTTAAGCCGCGAACTAAGTAACATCTCTCTTGAAGAGCAAAATATATACGAGATTGAATGACACCAATCAGCTCGGGCTAATATACGTGGTGACTGAATTACTGAAGGGGTATAGGTATTGTACCAGTATGTTGAATATTTCATATAGGAAATGTGATTTTGTTCTATTTGACCCTCCATTTTGAGGGTGAGATAAATGTAAGGTGTTCAAGTGGCTCCAAAATGAAAACTATAGAGACAAAATTGTGAGACCGAATTTTTTAGAGTACCGTGTTAGGCCCAACACACATACCCACAGTTCTGCCTGTCAGAAGGTTCCAGAATCCATCATGTTGATTTATTTTTGGCGAGAGGAGGAACTGCCACCAAAGGTCCATAACATCATGTTCTCGGGTGCTTTGACATCTTTAGATCGTTGAGGCTGCACGAGTATGCGCATACCTGATGTGCTGCTTAATATTCACCTATTTGCATCATTATTCGCTAGCAATTACTGATATTGATGGTGTATCAGATTGTCTATGAAACTAATTGGAATTTAGGTCTCTATCACACCTGTGTACTGTCAACCACTATGCAATGTTATTGAACTATCACATTCACATGAATCACCTCATGATCGCAGCCTGAGTATAATTTCATAATTGATTAATTTAAAAACTTTTTTTCCTTCAATTGCCATCGGCCAGTAGCCATATTGCCATGAAGCGTTTATTGTCCAATCGAATTTAAAAATTAATACAATTAAATCTTCACTTCAATGTTATTAAGGTAAGAGCATATCGCTTTATACACTGGGAGCGATTTTGAATAAATTATCTGATGGTAATGCACTGGGTTCTGTAGGCGCAGCGTAACTTCTACTACTGATTTTTGTCCTTGCGGTTTCGTACTTGCAGCATTCCGTGATGATGTGCTCGAGTGTTTCCATCACGTTATCCCGGCAATTGGTGCACTCGGGAGTGGTGCGCTGTCCAATTCGGTGCAAATATACCTCACATAGGCCATGATTGGATTGAGGGGGAAACCATGGTTTCACGGATATCCGGGGGTTATAAATCCGACATCGTTCACCGGTTTCGGCGCAATCATATCGTCGGCGTACAAAGAAAACCCACTAAGACCATTTCTGCACAAAATGAGATTTAGATTCATTTAGGCCTCTTTGGATGCTCTCCAAGGTTTAAACTGGTCCCCAACCCCATAAACCGAATCGAATGGCGAAGTTATATTATAATGATTGCCATTTGGATCTCAGGTCGTTATGTAGTTGCACATACATGGCCGTGTATGGGAGCTTAACATACATAAAAATGTTTCACTATGAACAATTCTACAAATTCTTTCACTATCTGGGATTAGTGTTTGCGAATAAAATGAATAGAGTTTTCAAGCTATGGCGTTTTGGATATTTCAACCTTTCCTATTGACCATACCTTGAATTATGAAGAGCGTCAATGTTCATCTCGGTACATTGAAATTCAACATGACATGATTGTTGGTTGATTTTGAAAAGGTTATGGGCCCAAAAATGTCAATAAGAACACACCACCATTCATTCAAGTCTGCTAGAAATTTAGGAAGAAAGGCCGAGTCAAGTGTTCTACTCGTACAGTTAGAACCAAATAATGCTCCCATCAGTTTTAGTAGTTAAAATGACAGTGACTATAAATGAAAAGTATTGTTTCTTTCGTTTCTTTTCCACTAATTCGTCGATGTTTTACAGGCGCTAGCTTACTGCGATGACAGTCTGATCTCGGGGCGGTTGGAGGCGCTCGTGGGGAACCTCGTCCCGACAGCCGATTACTATCCGGACCGCGCCTTCCTCTTCGCCTTCCTTCTCACCTCTCGTCTCTTCATTAAGCCTCACGATCTGCTCGGCCAAATCTCTGCCAAGTGCCAGACCGAAATGCAGGACTCCAACAAGGTTAGAGGCACTTTATATTCATTATATTCCACCTCCCAGCATCCGGACCTGAGCAATTTTCGATTGCAACCAGGAATGATCGTAATCGAAATAATTATGCTACATAATCTCCTGTTATATCCCATGTACCTCACAGTACAAGTATATTAAAGGCAACGTAGACATAATATGTTAGACATAACATATTATGTTGAATTCAATCAATCATTCCAGATTATATCAGAATGCATTTATGTTGGCGAGTAGGTACATCCATAAAATATATATGAACGGTACAGGGGAAAAAAGCGCAATGCCAGTCAGTGGAAAGTTTTGGGAAATCAGCTTTTTCGTTCAATCGCCTTCTTCCACAGTGCCCCAAAACTTCTTTCTCTTCTTTCTCCGGACCTGCGCTCTCTTCCCCAAAACGATAACACAGAATTGTAGACCAGATCATCCTCCACCAGATGGCATTACTATCTCATTTTCGCTTAACATTACTATCACAGAGCTTGACGTTGCGCCTTCTTCCCCTGTACCCTTCATATATATTTGAACCCCACGTATTGTATTCTTTTTCTAAATGATGGGTTCCAGGCGGTTATATATATTTCAAATATATTTATTTGAACCTCACGTACTTAGTGGATCGTATTCTTGTTTTCAATGATGGGTTTTAGGCGATTATAACTTTCCCGAGGGGCCCAGTCGATGCATGAAATATTGTGCTCGGATTGAAGAACAGCAACGTTTTATAGATGCATGGTGGATTTTTATGCCCATGTGACCTACTAATGGTGATGCGGCTTTTACTCTTTGGGGTTCTTCAGTAAGGTTTCTATACCCGAGGTTATGTAGCTAATGGAGGGCGGATGTGTCGGTTAATGGAGCTTCGCCTCCTGCAACGGTTTCCAGGGGTTTTATAAATTATGTCGGAGGAAATGGGGGTGTCGTATCCGAAATAAACTACGAGCAACTAGCAGGAAAGAACGGACTGTAACATCCGAAACCCAAAACACTGATTACCGATGTACTGTCTACGGTATTAGATACAAGAATCAATCAGTAAATGAGCCAATTTGTCTTTAAAATTGATGAAGGCATGGTCAGAAGTTTTGTTCCTCAATAAGGTTAGGGAGTTATACTCGTATTTATGGTCACATAACCAACTTGATCTAAAAATTCTTATTAAAAAAAATTCAAGCACACCAATGAAACTTGAATCAACAAACTGGTAACATCCCCCATCAATGTAGATATAATAATATTATGTACAATTATGTATACCTATTATGTTTACGTAACATGTAATGCGATACGAGGATTACCCCTGCAAAGCTGTTGTTTAAAATATTCATCACATCATGGACATTTCTCTCTGGAATTCATTTGATGGTGATCATTTCTGATCCGTTTGTACTTATTGAATTTCTGATGCTGATAGCACTATCTTGAAAATTTTTTTTTAAATATTATTGTAAATATACCTACAGTTGGAGAATATTTTCATGTGCTCTGTGACATATTTGTTGTCTTCTTCCACCTGATTCTCAAATAAACCTAATTCTCTTTTATTTCATTTTCACCTAATTTCAATTGACATTTCCATCCATTTGGCAATGGGTGTTGTGTATTTGTTCCGATTCATCACTGTTCACGTTCCTCTATCTGAGTGTGGATGGAGATAGGGATAGCATACTTTTCATATTATGTAAAGTAGTTTATCCGAGATTGAGTGTTCATTCAATGAACTTCAATTTTTATGATGAAACTGCAAAACATCTTGGAATGACACTAAATGCAAATGTGAATTATATTTGTGTCATTCAACCCAGTGTAACTATGGGTCAGCAAGCTTCCAACGTTGGCAGATATTTCTACCATGGGCATTGAAAACAGTCTTGAAATACTACAAATTTGTAAGGCCAGTCGTATTTGCGGTTTATCCTTTCTGACTGCTTCGTTGACTAGATGTTTAGGGCCGGTTTGGAATTTGGACTATCAGTGAATCGATACTGCATCGAATCCGTTATCATCCTCGAGCGAATCATGGAGGATTATTTGTAATTGATTGGAGAGCTAGAGTAAACATCAATGATGTTGTCGCTTCTTGTCACGGGACCGAGAAATATATTAAGAGTCAGTTATATTTACTGTTCCAGCTGGATGACACTGACATAATCTATTAAAAACCACTGTTTGGTCGAATGCAGTTGTCAACATTTTCACTTACAAAACATTTTACACAGCAATCCTAATTAGGTATGCATGTTGGCAGAGCTTAGTTATGATTGCAGGCGACTTCGGCCGTAATTGATGTATCATTGCAGTTGTACCTCCTACATTATCCCCATCCGCGAATTGAATATTGGCATTCCTGACCATTGCAGTACTAGACCCATAACTTAAGGGAACGTGTCCTATAACAGCTCCAGCTTTATAAACTACACATTAGGTACTTCCATTTGGAACTAGGAGGAATAGATACCAAGAATACTGTTGGTGTGGGAGGTTCTGCTTATTAGTATGGGGTACCAGAATCCATAGGTTTCTTCTAATATCATATAGGTACTCGTAACTAATACTGTCTTGTGCCTATGTACTGGTCTTCCAGCCAGTCCAACAAATTGAGCAATGAAAGTTGATAGTTCAACAGGAAGGAGGTACTCTGGAGTAAATTAAACTACGAGTGTCAACAATTATGATTTCCCTCTTCTCTACAGTAAATATAAATAAAAGTTCAAACGAAACAAACAGAAAAACTCTGCAAATTCTTGACACAACGGTTCATTATCTTCTTTGTACAGATCACCCTTCTGTCTAGATCACTAGGTCTAAATGTCTAGATCCTAAATGTTAGATTAATTATTATTATCAATTATCACTAATTATTAACAATTTTATCAAGTACCTAGTGAAAATTATTATAATTTATTGTTAGGTATTACTAATTTGTATTTATTATTAATAATAATTATTATTAATTATGATTAATTAATACGATATAATTCTGGGGTTTTTAATACTACGTCGGTAATAATTTTTCTATAAAAAAGTACCTACCAACAAACATTCGAAATTACCTTCATTTCCGTAGCACGAAACGCACCTCAGAACAACAAACTCGACATCACTTAAGCCATATGATGTTCCAAAGAGCTTGTTAGTATGAAAATGGACCTGTATTTCAACAGTTTGAGTCACGATCGTGTTGTGAGGCACAATCTTTGAGCCGTCATTGTGAACGAACGGCTGGTCGTACAAAGCTGCGGATGGTCTTAAAACATTCTACGGAACAAACTCTATCAAAATATGAAATAAAAAACATACCGTTCTATATGAATTTTTCGAGATATGAAATTTTCAAATTTTCAAAATTCGTTTTGAACCCCTTCCCCTTGACCTAGGGTTCTGAAAAGTTTCGAGGACCATTGTGGGGTTGGTCGAAACCCATAAAAAAAATTTCGTAATTTTAACTCAACGCTAACTGGGCAAAGTGGCGCGGACGGCGGACGGCGGACGGCGTACGGCGTACGGCGTACGGCGTACGGCGTACGGCGGACGGACGGATTTTTTTTTATTCGATTTTCTGAATCTACGTATCTTGAAACGTAAACCAACAAATTTTGAGGGGGGGTTAAAAAAATTTTTTCTTTGGGCGATTCCAATGGTTCATTATCGAAGATAATAAACCAAAAGCAAGTTCCATTAGGGTAAGTAAACATGGGCTTCCATTCCTCCTTGCAATCCAGCGAAAACACACTGACGGTTAGACTTGAGAGTACACGGATCCTGAACGAATACCAACACATACTGATGTCTGGCCATTCTCTGGGTGTCTAGAGAAGCTTATCTTGTGCTATTCATCTGATGGGAAGGCTTTTAGGAGACGGCAGTTTCCTCCGATGCGCGTTAAGATTAGGAACTGGTGGTTTGGTCGCAATTTCAGGGATCTCATTACCAGGTGTCGTTCAATAAATCCCGTCGATGTTTCCCAACGTTATCTAGAGTTTGGGATCGAGGGGATGAAGAGATTCGGTTGTCCGGCATCAACTTGTTTCGGCAGCTGTGGCGGCGGTAAGGTTTCTTCAGATGGATCCGTGACATGCTGATTACCTTGAGACGTTGATTTTGATGCTCATCTCATGATTTAAGAAAAGACTGTCCTTAATAGTCAGTGAAGCTAGTATGCCACATTGTTCATCTGGTATTACTGCGAATTTCACAGATCAAGTATCCGTCTATTCATGCGATCTACACCGACGAATGGCTGAGGTACCCCGTCGCACGGTGGAAAAAGTCGAAAAATTAATGTCTGTTTGTAAAGCCTGAACCTGTTCACCTGTTAGTTGTGATCTCATAGAGAGCAGGACAGATAATTATAAGTGGGGAAGTGAACTTTGAGCCGTATGAGAAAACAATGTATGTCCAACCAACACAGCCTATGAATGTCTCGCCTCCGTCGTTAAGTAAATCGTTACCTGCAATCGACTTCTAGCACTCCTTGTAAAGTGGTTTTAACGAAACATTCGTTATGGGGATCACAGAAAGAGGTATGTAGACCATTTTTATGAAAGAAACAAAGTTATCGCAGTATTTCATTTTTTTTTAATTTGTCTACGAACGCATATTTTATTTACAAAAACGTTAATTCAATCATGTATTTCTGGAATGCCCTTTACACGGGATATTATGGAATCTGGAAACTAAGCTTTTATCGTATTCTGTTGGTATTTTCAACGTATTCCAACTGAATTTTGGTTCTACCCTTCAGAAGTGGTGTGACAGAATACAGGGTGGCCAGGGGTGAAATGGTTCTTCTTTTCTGCTTGAGTGGTCATATCATAATGTAACTGTATATAGTAAATCAACTACCTACAGATAGGGTAGTTGCCTATATAAATAAAGCTAGTCACCGAAAACCGTACGTTTCTATTCAAAGCAAACCCTTACCTCTTCACAAACCAGGTTTTTGTTCTAAGCAATACTTATTAATAGTAACAATACTTACTTGCTAGAACAATAGTATTATAGCTATTCTTGGCTCATGGGTGCACGTCTTGGAAGAGCTTCATTTTGACAAGTAAAAAACCATTTACTAGGCTTACGATTCGTAAGGTACGAATGACCTTTAATGGCCATACTGATTATAAATTCAACTGTAATTACTTTTACACAAATTTGAACTGCTAGATTCACGTTTCGTCCCACTGTTTGTCGACCTCAGGTCCGAACTGACAGGATGTGTAATCACGCCCAAAATGTATTTTCCAAATCATTGAAATTGTTATAGATACGATTTTATTAAATAATTAAACATGGATTCTGACTAATGCCAATAGAATTGCGCAAAATTTAACCTGAATATTATGGAGGTCCACCTCATCCAGGCTTTTCTTTTACCATTTTTCACATCCAAACACTCTACTCTTTCTCTTTGTGTCCTGGATAGTGAATTTTGCGCGCTTTATCTGTTCAGGGGGAAGAGCCCAGTTCACACCTCGTCCGGCTGATCTCGGAGTGGTCGGAAACCTTTCCCTACGACTTCCGGGACGAACGGGTCATGTCCCACGTACGGAAAGTGGCTCACCGATGCGTCTCCGCCGAAGACAGCAACCAGGTACAACTGAAACTTGTGAAGAAGAAGTGAATTATTTCGTGGATATTCTACAAATGAATTTTATTTATTTATTATTATTTTTCATATTATGCGATATAAAGCAACGAAAAGTTTTCTTTCTTTCTTAAGGTTTTGATTGATAAATCTATTATCCAAAGTGGGATATACCTGACTATTCATTCTATTGAAATTGATGCTTGAAAAATACTATTCTCAAAAGGATACAAGGTTCGGTGAAAAAATGCTATCTCTGATTTTTAAAATCAAGTTATACTAATTTAAGGTCATGCAGTACAGAATGAATATCGTCCGGCCGATGAGCTCCTTCTCTAAGCAATGGATATTACTGACAAATTATGTTTTACTTACTAGATTCTTGATTTCTTGGGCATCAACCATAATTATAATTATGATTGATTCCCAAGATGACTATGAATATAATATATTATAGTCATGAAGAACCCATGAAAAAAGGTGGAATGTCACTATTTTTCTCGAACCTGCTCCAAGGTTTGCTGCAACTTCTCTATGGGTTGTAAGTTTGTTCAGGGATAAACGAGGAGGGTTTGAGTATAACTCGGTAAAAAGGGAGGCACAGGTTGTTAGTTTACATGGGCGATAAAATCGAGTTTGAACTTTGATTGCATCCACTTTGAGTCTCTTCAAATCAGTGCCAGCGTTTGACTTTTATAAATAAGTTTTCTTAGGACATTGCCCTTTTCTCGATTTTTCAACGTTTTGGCCATAAATACTTTTTCTAAATAAAATTACATTTTCTATGTCAATTGTTATCAACTCCCATGGTAGATTTGTGGTTTGATTTCGATTATTTTTGCCGAAACAGGGAGCTGGTGAAGTCCGAGAGGAGATTTCACTCGTCCTTCACACTCTTTTGGAGAAGTTGACGCGGCTGGAGCAGTATGAGGCATTTCTTCACTCCATACGCACAGATTCCCTCACCTCCGACGTCCATACACTCAGCCAGGTGATTGGTTTAACCCTTATGTAAAACTAAAATATGAACAAATATGAAAATCTATCTGCATTCTACCGTGAAAACGTTGATTTTAACTATATTCAAGTACCATTCGCTCGGAAAACTCCTACCTTCTCAACTGGTTGCAGTGTAGGAACTAAATTACAACCCACTGAGGAACAAATTCCACTCAGCTTGTAATCTGGACCTCTTATTACCTTGAAATACATAGTAGTTCTACACTTATGTGTCTATTCCAGTTATTAACGCCTTTGGTAAGCAATAGGCGCATGAGAACAGCAGTATCGAAAACCAGTCTCCTCAGGACACTCTAATGTTACTATGTATAATTTTCTGCGCTCGAACCTAAGTCAGATTGAACCTGTGTGTTCCCATTGGTGGTTTAAAATCTTTCATCCGTTTATGGACACATGAAACAAAACTCTCTCAATGTCGGTCTCGTCAATTTTTCTAGGATTTATTTATTTCCTCTAAGCCCAACCCGTATTTTCCATAATAGTACCTTTACATAAGACTTCCATCGAACCACTTTTTGTTTTTCTCTTCACATCCCAAGACGATATTGTCTCCACTTTGACTAATCAGATGAAAATTACGTGTGAATTTGCGAGGAAGGTCTAGTTTTGAATGTTTAACCTCGAAAAATATATAGCATAATATAGCAGATGGAAATTTCTAATTTCAACCTAATGATTCGGTTAGGGCCGTTGGGAATAACTGGGTGTAGTGATGTACCGCGCGATCAAAGCCTATTAATAACACGAATTGAATCAGAACCTTTAGTAGCCTTCATTTTTCAGGTAAAACGAAATTTCTGAACGGGAACGATGTTTACGAGAAAATGGGAGCCGACTCTGAAACAAGCCCTTCACGGTCAAAGGCCCTAAGCTTCGCTCAAACGCAAATAAGCGAAGGGAATACAAATCCGCACTGTTAACAGTTTAGGATTGAGTTGAACCTCAGTCAATTACACGCTGCTCCGAGCAAGAACTGTAACGTGCGAAACTTTGCAATGTTCCCCGGTTTCCACCAGTTCCAGCGGCCCGACTGGGACTCAACTAGTTTACCACATTTTCCCATCGAGCATCCCCGTCCCGTCTACTCCCCACATGCCGGCGAAGGTTTTGAAGTAGGTCAACTTGGCAACGGTTTTCGAGCGCTCTCTTTCGTCGATTTGGGGTCGGAGGATTTGACGGTGACCTAAGGTTTGGGGATGCGACCGAAGGCTTCTCATTCCTGCGATTCCTGAGCTGCTGGATTTTGCGGAAGAATGCTGACAAGGGATTCGCTATCCGAATATATCTTACAACCAAATTGAAACAGCGTCAGACGAATTTTGGCTATTTACAGGCAAGTTTAGTCCCCCAACTGCTGTTCCAAACTTATTGTGGAGATGATTATTTACCGGATATACTGTAATCGTCACCGTCATTGAGTTGTATGAATGTTAGTACTAGACATGCAGTTTCTGCTCTACCACTACTCGTAGTATTGAGATTTAATTCTCTAGTTCCAACATCTATACATCTCTGTTACCCTGTGGCATATTGGTATTGAGATATCGAGTTACTAAATAAATAATCATTATTAATAATAAATAATAATAATGAATAATAATCAAAATAATAATTAATAATAGTTATTAATAATTGATGACTCGGTATCGGCGAATTCAATGTCAGATTTGAGATATGACACCAAAAGCCCTAAGGTGAATCAAACGGAGTAATAAATTTTAAAAAATATTGAGAGTATTTAAATGTATCAAGAATATTCATCAACTACGAACGTGGGGGGGGGGGGGTTCCATGAACAAAGTCGGTATCTGTCGGTCAATATCGTTGTTTGTATGAGATGAGTCTGGAAAGCCTAGTAACGTGCTCAAGTATTAGAAATCATTGGAATTTCATTTTGATTAAGCCACCAATGTTCTCTGCGTGTGATAGGTACACCGGGAAAGTCTACAACGTTGGTTCTTAACAGATTCCGGTTTCCAGATTGACGAATCGTCAATGACGATGGCAGACAAATTTGACTGTTTTGTAACGCTCACCAGTTTTATCGTAATTTAATAGTTCATGAATTAATTTAGCAACTACATAAAGAAATACTCAAGTTGGCTCATTTTCTCAAAATTTTCTGTCGTCAGTCCTTTCGAAACTAGTTAATTGAGGGCTGGAAGTTAATGTTAATTAATGCTACTTAATAATAATTAATAATAATAATCTATCTGTTAGTGATCAGGACTGAACGATGATCTGTACAAAGCAGATAATAAACCGAGAACTTGCAGGGTTTTTGCTTTTATCTCCATGAATACGGTATTTGAACGCAGTGATGGTGGATACTACGGTTGAGACTATTCAAGGATAAAGGAAACCGAAAGATAAGCACATTCGAGTTATGCTGTATGGAAAACGCTGATACCTTATGAACATTATTTTGCTTTCATCTTTTATGAAAGAAGAACTTTAATAAAAGTTCGCCGTACGTGCAATATTAAAACCATTGCAATTGCTGAGTACATATTGCCAATAAATGTGGAATGCCTTCTACAAACTCCGATTGATCCTTCGGATGTTGGTATCAAATATCGAGGGGAGAAGAAGCTCTTAGGAGCGTCGATTTGTGTAAACATTCAATTGGATGCAGCGAAGCTATTTCTACTATTTGGAAGATAATTTTTCACTTTCATTACATCCCCAGAAGGAAAGTATTACAATCCCATATTAATCAATACTCGTAGATATCGGTAGATATTGGACAAATGTATGTATGCAAATGTGTAAGTAACTATAATCAAAGATACGAGTATTAATATTAACCCTCAGTTATGTGCTCAGAGCTTGGGTTAACGCCAGTTGAGCATGCATGAAAATGGCGCCATACGCCTTCAATATAAGATTCCTGCTTTGTGGGTTTGCCCCTTGAGTCCCCCAACACATGGAGTAACATGATAATATAACTAAAGACTCACTAAAATAGACCTGAAAAGTGAATTAATATATAAAAACTTCTAAAATCGTCGATTAATATTATTTAGATTGAGATGAGATCAAACTCGGACTTTAAATGGAAAATGTAAAATGCTCATACCCATAAGTCTCCCTGAGCACCTACTGGTTTCCCACTTCAACTGATCGTCAATATTATAGTTATGACTGATTCTGGATTTGGCTAATATGACTTTTTGACTTTCATCAGCTGACTTCAACCTTCTAAGTTCATTTCTCAGGTACCTTGCCTTCCACCGATTCTAATATCAATGTACCTATTTCGCTAAAATGTGCACTGTCTCTCTCAGATATGTTCAAGTTGAGCACTAAAATTCATTCTCTTCTAGTTATCAGCTCCGCATTGAAGAGATGAAAAGTCTTACCTCCAAATATTTTGACAGGAACATAAATCGTGAGACTGAGTTCAGTGCTCTCCGGTACCTTGAAACGCCTTGAATGATGAATTCTCTCACGATTTTCTTCTCCGACTCGTTTTCTAAGTAACTTGTGAAAGATTCCCATCCATTTGTGAGAATTAATGGATATTATAAAGTTAAGCGAAGGGAGGTGGGTGCAAGATTCTCGTCTCTTTCGAGTGATTGCTTTTCCGTGTCTCAAGAGCGTGAAGGAATTTTTTTATTTCACGGACGAGAATTTTTCAAACGACGAATCGACTGAACCCGTTGAAGGATTGAAGAGAGGGAGTTGACAAAGTGTTTTCAATATTAGGAATTGGAAACGAGTTGGATGTAATCGGGTTTACATGGTACGCGAATGAATCTTTTAGCGACGATATTCCATATACTTTGACATCGGTAAACTGGACAAACCCCAAATAGAGCTAAAAGACAAGAGTCAAATAAGGCAAGTGTAAACATGTATCAAATCGTACAGCACACATGATTAGACCCTCCATTGCCCATAAAAAGATCAAACGTCACAGTTGTTTCCTCACCTACCCATATGATAACTCGAACATTGGCCACTTTCAAATGTTCTACCGGTAATCACAGCCCTAAAAGGAATATGGGATTCCATTAAACAGATTAATTCATGGGAACTCCATCAAGATTGTAATCTAAACATTTATACACTATCTTGACATATAGTTCACAAACTTCAACTTTCGTGAGCCCTACCTTGTATTTTCACTATCAAAATAACATGGCTATCTATTTTCGATGGCATACTCTGAATCGAAAAAAAATGTACAAAGCAGAGGAACTAAATTCATCTGCAGTGCTCCCTGATCCATTAACTAGAAATACGTACTGGGGGGTGGTTTCTCTAACTATTATGCACTGAACAATAGAAAATTATCATGGTTTCGAAGTTGGCAGATTATTCTCAGAATTGATGCCAGTGTTGGAAATACAAAATGGATCATTTTCTTTTTGCTAGTTGAAATACATTCATATAAGTTATTTATTTATTTAGAAGATAAAATCCCAATTGCATTAGAATACAAAATTACATACGTTCCGGACCGCACAGAACGACACAAACTAAAAACAAATCCTAAGAAGAATCAAAACCAATATGTTGTACACTTCTAGACAAACAAACAAAAATAAAGATACTACAGAAAATTGTATAACTATCTATTTCTTATAAGTTATTTATAATAACTTATTGCTATCATCATTGGAAGAATATTCATATAATTTCTTTTTTATTGTCCTCTCTGACTCGAAGTTGAAGTCCAAATCGACACCAACCTACCGCTGAATTCTGGTAGGCGGGCTGTTGAAAGAATAATTCGTGCGCTTATAGTCAGGCACAAAATTTGTCTTTTTATTTTTATGTCTTTTTCATTTTTTTTATTTAATATGTCTTTTTTAATAAAAATACAATATTTAATATGTCTTTATTCCAAGTGTGGTACATTGGCGACTTGAAATTCAAACCTTCGAGGAGGTTTGGAGCATCATACAAACCATTTATAAGTTTATAAACGAAAACCACATCGATTACTTTCCGACAATCGGCCAGGTTAAATTAAGAGCATCCCTCATTCATGAATCACCAAAATCCCAAAATCTATTCACATCTTCAAAATAAATAGGTTTATCTAAGCACTTTGTGTTGTACCCTTTCAACAGCATCGGAGTGCGCTTTTTAATAGGGATTCCAGACCACTGATGCGAACCAATACTCCTGAGAGGCAAATGACACATAAAAATGTATGTGTGATATTTTACGATTGGGTACGTCAAAATACAACTAAACGGTGTAATTACGAATTGGAGGTGATGATGTTCAATTTGCCCTTAGTTGGGTTAACAAAATTGAGAATATCTTGAAAAACACTCGTCGAGTGGATCCAATTATCTGGATGGCAGGCGACTAATTCTGGATGGCTCGAGGCTTTGAAAAAGAGGGAAATTGGCGGTGAAATAGGCGGCGGGTCGATGGTGCGGGCGGGAGGTCCACTGCAAACAATGGGATTGGAAGCTCGTAAAGGCAAAGAGGTGCTCTGTACAAACCTCGACGGTCGGTCTTCCGGCTCACCGTATCGCCCCGGTTACCGTAATCTCCCGCCGCTCCGTATCAGCTGTATCTCCCGTGAAGTGGTCGGAATGTGAGAGAGAGCAGGATTTCTAGTCGGTTTACCTCCCGACCTCAGTCAACTCCGTACAACGAGCAATGGCGAAGAACGAGAATCTCCAGCTTCGTCTCGTTCCAAAATATATATGCGCGTTTTCGAATTAGATGGTCGCCCAAAACACATCCGTTTCAAAGCATTCTAAATCATCCTTAGGGCCGGTTGCACCAATATTGCACCATGAACTCGGTCTGTCGGAAACCTAGTTCAATGTAACCGATGTACTGATCTCAGTTTGAAAAGTTGTGGGTTTCACCAAGTCAAACGAGTTTCTAGGATCGGAGGTCACATTGAACTAAGATCAATGAAAAACAAGTTTGAACAGCTGTTGATCCACAGATTATGAAGGCAGTGGGTCCGATTATTCGATAGTTCAATGATTCGATAAGGTGACAACTACGTAATATTGCGGGTTCCTGCTGTTTTGATGAACGCGGGAACGAGACGACCAGCTATTCGTTTCTGTTTTTCCAGCTATCAATTTTCGACTCCAGTTGTTTCCGTGTGTTGTGTTGTACTCGTAATGGAATCAAAGCAAAAGAGAGAATCGATTTTTACGAATTGTATATCGAACAAAATTCAATATAAGCACCGCTCTGTTGACAGAACTTTGTAAGTACTGAAGTGAACCTAGATTCCGGTGTTGACGAAGATTAATTATCGATCTAGTTCCTATTATTTGATTAAATTAATTATCGATCTAATCCCTACTATTTGCTTCATTTCATCACCACCATGAAAACCTACCTGGGCATTATGAAAATGCATGAGCCAGATTTTTCATGACAGGAAACGCAAAGTTTTGGATGCCTATCCTATTTTCATTACCTATTGATGTAAATTCTTGAAAACGGAATGTAACGTAACAAGTTAGGTTTTTGCTTCGAGAAAGAGAGAAAGTAGAATAAGTTATATTTGTAATTTTCGAGGTCTTTAAAAAAGGCTGGGGCTGAGTTTCCTTATGAACCTTATTGCAATTCAGCAGACCGGCCCTTTTAATTTAATTAGAACATTATAAAAATTAAATAAACATCCCTTATATCAATTACACAAAATTATTGATTTGGCATTCGACCAAAGTAATTAATAATTAGATGTGCTCGAGACATTGTTGAATGGATAAGCGGGAGGGAAAAGTGAACTTGAACCGAGTTTATTTCTGTTGATCGGCCGAAATCGAGCGTTGAACGCTGAACTCCCGTTTATCTGAGTTTAGGGTTGAACGCCCGTGGTTAAACCCAACCTGACGGACAATCTTCGTTCACGAGTTAAACCGCGATTTGAATGGACTATTACGGAGTACCTACCTACTCGTATTATCTTTTTTTTACATTATACGTTTTATTGATATTTTGAGGTATTTGCGTCATAAATGCGTCATATTTGCGATTTACGACGATTCGACGGTCGAATCGGACCATGAATATCCCTAATATCAGTAAATAAGATATAGGGGAACGTGGGCTCATTGAAACTTGAGGCACCAAGTGAGTACCAAAAGTACCGAAATACCGAAAGGTTTACTGCAACAGGAACCCAAAAACTGGCTTTGGATCGCTCCCTTTCCACTAATCGTGTGACAGATTCACCGAGCTTAAGTGCAGATTGTTGTGTAGGAACTAAAAATTTTCGTTAGTGTAATTAAGATATTCAATCGACACTTACCTATGGCATTTCATTATAAATGTACCCCTTAAGAATTTGCCCGACATTGGCATTTCTACCTCTACATGTTCAAGGTGCAGTGTGATTGAGACCAAAGTTCATGGGGTTCCTTGAAACAGAAAATAATCTTTGAGGCATTTCTTTCACAGATTGGATCCTAAAGTAACGAGAAAAAATAAAGAATGTTGAAAAAAAGTCTCACGAGGGGAGTTATAGGCAAAACCAACGTTTCATTGTGTTTAGCGTTCCCCTACTCGTTTTACTCATCAGCAAAATGTAGCCTAAAATCTAATAAACCTAATAAACCAAAAGTGGAATTTTTTTTTAAATCCCAAGATTTTAGTTGGATTAATAGTTGAATTTGACCCCTACGCTCTCAACTTTCCAATACCAGTATAATGAAGAAATTGCACAACCATTTTCGCTGGAACGAACGAGGACCGCTAGCGGATTTTGATTTTGACTCGTGAAACCCTCGCTTCTCCACGTCTTCGATTTACGACGATTCGACGGTCGAATCGGATCATGAATATCCCTAATATCAATAAATAAGATTCGAGAGGTTAGCCAAAACTATTTTTCAATATGAACCAAATTGACCATCAATTTTTATTTTTTGGAACGATGTCAGTGATCAACCCGATACAACCTACGATCGTGCCGTCGTGTTTTTTTATGTGGAAGCTGGCTTTGTATTTGTTGTAGGGCAACGACTTCAAATCCACCTTCGGGCTGGCGTCAGCATCGACAAGCGTGTAATTCCCCTGAAAAAGTCCACACTTTTATGTAACTTCTTATCGAAACCTCCATCAGCGCTGATCTTCGGGTATCTCATACTGTTTTTAGGGGCAATTTGATTAGCGATATTTGAGCCATTTAAACAGAAGCAACGCGCTTGCGCTTGCTCCATCATACCCTGAAATGCCACAGTACGATAACATCGTATAAATACAATAAGCGGCTGCTATTGGGAAAATCATAGTAATATATCAATAGAGTCTGTTCCGGCCATGATTTCGATCCATACTTCCATAGTTTGTGCAAAATTAAGCGTCTGATGCTGGAGAACAGTGATTAATATATTGCATATTGTATTATATATTGGATAAAGGTATATTGTATATTATATCCTATTTGAGGATACCTAGCTAACATTTTATTCTATTATTTATTTTTTATAACTCGTAGCAGGAGCTCATTATTTATTATGTTACTAGTAATGTAATTGGGCATACTTGCCCGTGTATGTAAAATAAATAAAAAATAACGGTCTTCTAATTAGTATGTATACTATATACCTTACTCTCGGCAAATGTACGCTCATTGACAGATCCTTGCTGCTGGCTTATTGATATGAGGATCCCTAAAATCTTTCGATAACTTGAAAAATATCCACTCTCCACAGTGAATAATAATGATGCATGAAGATTCCATAATAAAACGTTCAACACGCGCAAAATTCTATTTTACCGCAGGAATGGGGCACCCGCTGAGAGAATTATTGTCCAGAATTTGTTGAAACATTCCAGGCAGTACCGTTGCAAAGGCCAGGCAGGCATCTTTGTACTCCATGATCAAGAAATTCGGCTTCCATCCGCCATTTCCCCATACTGCGAAATTGGCTTCGACCTGGAAAATGACGGAATATTGTTACGGTTGTAGGTATACAGTATATGCAGTAACTGCTAGTAACTAGAACTGTTCTAACTGGGCAAAGTGGCGACAAACGGCAATTGAGGACCTCGTTTCAACCCACTGGAGTGTGTACTTGCATTCGTGCATGGGAGGTGGCTGTGAGAATCTAAAGTTTAAATCTGTTGCATGGAGCTCAAAGTTTTGTTGACTTCTGAGTATATAAACTAATTACATAAAACCTAGTAATATTAAATTAACAATACGAAATATTAATGAGTTCATAATTTTGGATGGTTCCAGAAAAGGCTCAAATAACTCTTAAGTTTGTAGGTGCGTCGAAAATGAGGAATTTCGTTCTTTCATATAGTATTAAATACTTACTAAGTGACGATGTCAAGATCTAATTAATGATTAATGAGAACTTGAGTGACGATCTCAATCACTAAATTTCAGTAATTGAGTGAGGTGTTTTTCATGGGTCAAGAATATTCCTTGTACAAATCTACCAAGTTGTACCAAACCCAGCATTGTATGAGAAAATAATTATTATTTATTCTGAATTATTCTGAATTTAATAATTACCGATAGTCTATCGTCGAAGGGGAGTTTCATTATAACTAATGAGCTGAGGGTGTAGAGGTTTTTAGTTTTCTTCCTGACGGTGACATTTGTGTAGCGGAATTGTTTGGTGCCCTCGTCCTCACACACAAACGGCTGTTTTACTTGTACGTTGAACGGGCCCTGCGGAAAGAGATGTTTGTACAGTTTGTAACTTATGTAATTTGTTCACGGTCAAGCGGGCTCCCGGATTCGGTCGCTTAGGAACCTCCAATTGGGAAATTGCTTGTACTTCGTTTTCTAGAAGAATAGAAGGATATTTTGGAATATTCAAACTGTGGAATAGTGGTTTTGATTCCTGCCAACTTCCCATGAGCTTGCTAGATCGAATTCCGGGCTCGCGAGCCTAAGACGCGTCTAAGGACATTTTTTCTCCCCACATTAGCCAACCAGGCCATAGTATGATTAAATTGAATGATTGAATATTCGAAAAATTCGAATATTATTGTGAAGTGAACCTTGAAATCCCCGAGAATAGGGACCTTTATTGATCTTTAGTTTGTTTCATTCAAACGATTTCCACAAGATTCTACAGTTTTTTTCCGATACGTACCGAAAATAAAAAGCACGGTCGTTCCTCATGAATGTGTAAGCAACTTACTAAGCTTTGTAGGTAGCACTTACCGCAAATTTGGCGCCGGCGTCACTGCAGCTTATGGCGGCAGCGATGATCACGACCAGTAGAGTTGACTTCATTTCATCGGTATCAAGAGCAAACTCGCCTCTGAAACCTTGTCGTGCCAGGATTTCCTTTGTCCTCGTGATTCCATTTAGGATTGGCGGGTACTCCCTTGCCTTCTATTAACGTATTGTTCAACTAACCAGAATTGGATCGTTATCGAAACACTGTCGCTCACAGTTTTTATAGAGAGTTGCGAAAATGATGAACTGATTCAAACAGGAGGATGATGCTAACCAATAAACAAAAGTGCGTTTATAAACGTCAGTGATCGCTTTGGGATGCATCTATCTGAAGCTTCATAGGGCCGCAACCGTGTGCTCGGAATACGGTTGGATTTTTTTTAAATGTTACTTGTTATATTGCATTATTAGTACCTAGTTGAAATTGTAAACACACAAACTGAATGTTCAAGATTAATTTCCGAACTACTCATTTCCACATGATGGAATCTTCTGCGACAATATGATCTTTTATGATTCATAAATAGGAAATAAAAACTCATGAGAACGATATTTTTCACCAGGCTATGGAGCGAAGCAAGCAAAAACGTCCGGAAAACTCCGTTTTCAAGGGATTTTCAAGAAGCTTCTTTCATGATTTTCACATAATATGTGAATATTATATTATAATCTACTTCTTCCTACAAGTCGACCAAGGTTATACCTATCGCCGGTCGTTCGTTCAGGATGAGCACTGGAAGATTGAACCGAAAAATCATGTACCTATACGTGAATTATATGGATATTCCCTGCTTCCCTTGTATGGGTAATATCCCAATTAGGACCTCATTGGAGGACACTTATGAGTTCTTGTATTCAAAATTTGAACACAAGCACTCAAAAGTGTCCTCCAATGTTTAATATTAGTCAGGATAATCCCACCTGATATAATCCGTATAATCAGTGATAGAAAATTCAAAAAGCTCGAACATTCAGTATAATAGCCATGCTGAATGACTCTTCTATTTATGATTGTACTTCGAGGTATTTGCATCATATACTAGTATTACCTTTCGACGGTATGTTGTAGCCCAAAATATATATGTAAACCTAAAAACTGGAATGCAATACCTATTTAAAAAATCCTGGGATTCTACTTGGATTAATAGTTAATAAAGTTAGGGAACTTGGTGCTTTTTAAGTAAAACGTCATATATAATATTATAATGTCAGTGAATATGATCCAAACCCAATACTATTTTTCGATATCAGTTTAATTGATCATCCTTTTCTACTTTTTGGAACGATTTCAATGATCATCCCTAGACAACCTAGGTTTGTGCCGTCTTTGGCGTCGAAGAATAAGTAGGCTCTGTATTTGTTGTAGGGTAACGACTGGATATCCACCTTCGGGCTGGCGTCAGCATCGATAAGCGTATAATTCCCCTGAAAAAGTCCACACCTTCGTGATTAGCGTAGTTATTTCGGTGCCTAACTAGGTACTTTTATTTAACTCCAATTCGAACCCCATACTCAGTGGAACTTTGATGAGCAATATTTGACCCTCTTAAATAGAAGCAAAGGAGCCTTGCTCCAACATATCCTTTGCGGCTGCTCTACGGCAAAACATGGTATTCTAAAGGCCTCCATCAATAGAACATATTTCTCTCACCCTCTGCAAATGTACGCTCACATACAGAGCCTAGCTGCTGGCCTAATGTTGTTTTAAACTCTAAAATCTTTCGATAGCTATCGTATATCCACCCTCCAAAAGGAATTATAACTATACACGGGTAAAATTCCATTTTACCGCAGGAACGGGGCACCCGCTGAGAGTATTATTGGCCAGAACTTGTTGAAACAGTCCAGGTAGTACCCTCGAGAAGGACGTACAGGCGTTTTTGTACTCCATGATCAAGAAATTCGGCCTCCATCCGCCATTTCCCCATACTGCAAAATTGACTGTCAACTAGAAAAAGGCGGAATATCGTTTAGGTTAAATATCGCTACATTGGTTAAAGGAAAACTAGAGTAAAACTACACATGCAATGTATAAAATTTTTGAAACACCCATTTGTGACCCCAATTTGCCAAGATTTTTGGGACTTTGGTAAATCAGTTTTCACACTGTGATTTGAGGACGTTCTCATTCAAACTTTATCCTATCGTAAACATTTAAAGTAGTCACACTAAGTGGAATTGTTAGAAGGCATGCAAGATAGTAGATAGGTATATGAAGAGTACAGGGGAAGAATGATACATGGACATAAAAGCTGATCTCGAGAAAAAATATTTTTAAGGTTTAGAAACGTTTTGAGGGAAGGGAATGATCAAGATTAAAAAAGACTTCAGATGTTTGCACATATTTTTATTTTTTGAATCCTGATCATTCCCTTGGCTCAAGATGTTTTTAACCCTTAATAATTTTTTTCTCGGGATCAGCTCTTATGGACATGTATCATTCTTCCCTGTACTCTTCATATTTCTAGAACTCACACATCTTACAGTCTTCCAGGTTTTAATACATTTTCTCGTTATTGTGTGAGTTTCCATCAAATAAAAAAAAACTTGAACACTTTTTGTGAGACCTTGCAAACACTGATGGGCGTACCTAACGTTAATTCAACGTGGGTCAACAAGTTTTTGTAATGAATTTAAATGACCATGAAAATTCGGATCCCGGACACCGTTTAAATGGACAACAATAAATTGTGGCTAAGGCTGAAAGTGGCGAAATTAACTGATAATAGTTAGTAAAACATAACTTGTACATCGATCAGGCGCTCACGCTTCGTTTTGACGCACTAGGTTTGACGTACACAGATCAGGCGCTCACGATTCGATTTGACGCAATAGGTTTGACGTACATAGATGAGGCGCTCACGCTTCGTTTTGACGCACTAGGTTTGACGTACATAGATCAGGCGCTCAGGCGCTCACGCGTCGTTTTTACGCACTAGGTTTGACGTACAAAGATCAGGCGCCCACGCGTCGTTTTGACGCACAAGGTTTGACGTACATAGATCAGGCGCTCACGCTTCGTTTTGACGCACTAGGTTTGACGTACATAGATCAGGCGCTCACGCGTCGTTTTGACGCACTAGGTTTGACGTACATAGATAAGGCGCTCACGCTTCGTTTGGACGCACTAGGTTTGACGTACATAGATCAGGCGCTCACGCTTCGTTTTGACGCACTAGGTTTGACGTACATAAATCAGGCGCTCACGCTTCGTTTTGACGCACTAGGTTTGACGTACATAGGGCAGGCGCTCACGCTTCGTTTTGACGCACTAGGTTTGACGTACATAGATCGGGCATTCACGCTTCGTTATGGCGCACTAGATTTGACGTACATAGATCAGGCGCTCACGCTTCGTTTTGACGCACTAGGTTTGACGTACATAGATCAGACGCTTAGATCTACTCACACTTAGTGCAACACATCTGCAACACATTTGGACATTTCATGTCAATATTAATAATATACAATCTCAATAAACCGTTCAGTAACAAATTTATTTTTGATCACATTGATATGGTCGATTAGTCACTTTAAACCCAATTACACAAATACGCAAATAAAATATGTAAGATTCGGAGCACATAATATGTATTCACGATGATGGCTAACAATAACAAAACAACGAATCCCAGTTTCCTATACCACTAACTTTGTTAGGATGTAGTATTAATTTAACGAAAACAGAAATGTAGGTAACCTCAAGCTCAAGCAATTGATCACAAAACAAGCGGCAGTGTTCACTATATCTATTTATAACATGAAAATATATATAAGTCTGACATTATAATTCGAGAGCTTTCGATCGAATGGAGAACGATTTTTGTCCAATGAAAACTACAGAAGTTTCATTTCCCTAGCAACGGCTTGGTGTTAAGTGAAATTATCGTAAAATGTAGGTAACGCTTTTCGAGGACACTTTTTCGTGACAGTTTTTGACATTTTATGTCTTTTCTTTGGCACATCAGAATAAAAAAATGTTTTCTTTGGGCGATTCCAATGGTTCATTATCGAAGATAATAAACCAAAACTAAGTGAACACTGCCGCTTGTTTTATCATCAATTGCTTGAGGTTGAGGTTACATACATTTCTGTTTTCATTAAAATAATACTACATCCAAATAAAATTGGTCGTATAGGAAACTGGGATTCGTTGTTTTGTTAATAATATTGACATAAAATGTCCCAATGTGTTGCAGACTCGTATGCAAGCATTTAGTTTTAGATATGATTAACTAACTTGCCCTTACCGATCGTTAAGGAGGGATAATTTATCATTAATGTTACTTTTTATTTTAATGTGCCAAAGCAAAGACATAAAATGTCAATATGAGTAATATTATAACTCATCAGGGAACTTCTCTGAGGGAAGTACGGTGTTATGGCGACATAAAGTGATTGAGGACATTGTTTCAACCCACTGGAGTGTCTTCGTGCATAACTTCACTAACGAGTGCATTATGATTCATGAAATTTAAGGTACCTACTAGAAAATTGAAAAAGAAACACCAAAACAGAAAATCGACCTCGACTGAGAATCTAGAAAATTGAGTTTCGTACATAATAAAAGCATTCAGTGGATATTACATAATATCATTTACGCATATAAATGAAGTTTCACACATAATATCTGATGTTACATTTTTGAAGTTGTGTTTTTACACAATTTTTGGTCACACTCATTGTGGACCTCTGAGTGTATAAAGTAAATTACATACAACCTACGAATATGAAATTAGTAATACGAAATATTAACCAATATTAATACTACATCATCCTAATTTGAAAGATCATAGGAAATATATGAACCACATTTTAGAGGGTCGCTTGGCAACGTGGGGTTTTATCAGTTTGGGAAGGATGTCAAAACGACAAACAATGCTCTACGACGGTCAATGATTGCTGAGGAACTTTCCTCGTAGAAAGCAAGCAATTTCTCCTGAACCAACTCGTTCCACTCGTAACAAAAATAATTCTTAATGTTATAATTACCGATAGTATATCGTCGAAGGGGACTTTCAGTAAAACTGTCGAAGTAAGGGTGTAGAGGTTTTTAGATTTCTTCCTGACGGAGGAATTGACGAAGCGAACATCTCCGGTGCCCTCGTCCTCGCACTGAACCGGTTGTTTCATTACAACGTTGAACGGGCCCTGGGGAAAGAGACGTTTGAACTTTTTTCATTTGTTCACGGTCAAACGAGCATCTCACTTGAAATTGTAATCTTGCTATGTGAGGTCACATACTTGATATTAATGGGTCAATTGGATCAATGGTTTAAAGGATTAATTAATGGATCATATTTATATTGATGGATCAATTTAATTTACTTCATGTAGAACAAAGGATTTCCCAAAAAAGTAAAGGGCCTAGATTTTAGAGGTTTTCCGGGCTTTTCACCAAGATTCTGTGCAAAATAGAGGCAAATTACACAGCAAAAACCTATGATTTTTTCGACTTCAGTATTAGATTGTGCCCACCGACGTTTTTCAGTGTTCCTTAGAGTAATATTTCTGACAAGTAGTAGTAGGTAATGCAATTAGACTAGTTTTGTATTACCTTCATACCCCCTCGGATATACCTAATGAAGAGGTGTGTAATCAATACTCAATTGAATGAATGTGCCTGTACCATATAATGATTAGATTATGGTGTCCCTGTTAGCAGGACCTTCATCAGGTGAACAAACTCCGAGGAGTGAGTGGGAGTTAATTGGGTTATTGAGATCAATAAGTGGAACGGTGTAGTGGTATTTGCCTAGTCTGTACAAATAATGTTATAAATTGCACCGACTCTCACATCATCCGATAATATGTATTATGTAAATGTTGTTCAGTTCAATGTAAGAACGACCAGAAAAAATTTGATAATTTTATAAATACCGTCTTAGACTAACTTATACATTTGCTACGAGTAGAATCTAACAAATGTATAAGTTACGTCTATCGTCTGAAATAATGATTACGTTATCGTCTGAAATAATGATTTGTTTGCTTTAGTATCTGATACTAATGCAAACGCATCATTATTTCAGTTAGAACAAAGCAGAACATAGATATATTAATTATAAATTATATATTATGAAAAAAATTAAATGAAACGAATCGTAACCATCTCTGGTCGAGTATTAACACACAAGTTGTTGTCTACAACATTCTATGTATAGATGAGTGGTTATTATATGTGTTATTTAATAATACATATAATAACCACCCATCTATACATGGAGCCATGAAGCCCTTTTCACTCTGATTGATACTGTAAAATTCATCGTATCAATCAGAGTGGAAAGGGCTTCATGGCCAGGATACCGTCTACCATGGCGAACGCGGTGATACTACATACTTTCTTTAATATTGCAAAGCGAAGCTAACTATGGTTGCTTCGTTCTGGCAGTCCCTCCTACAAATATTTATATTCGATAATTTTCAAAAACACGAATGTAAATATTGATAGTTTGTGTTTATGATGTCCGTACCATCGGTCTGAACGGAGTTATTCCGTATCTCAGGCTCCAGTTGCCCTAATATCCCAAGACACAAAGTAACAGACGGCTTTAGGCCCCAATCGTGATTGAAATGATGATCAGTGCATGTTGATTCCGATTCGATTCCGAGAAGATGATATGTTTGGAAAAGGTGTTCGATCGATTTCTACAGTTCAACAGTTTACTCGATACGTAAGGAAATTGTAAAGCACGGCCGCTTCTTATGAATTTGTACTTTAACACTTACCGCAAATTTGGCGCCGCCGTCACTGCAGCTTACGGCGGCAGCGATGATCGCGACCATTAGAGCCGACTTCATTTCATCGGTATCAAGAGCATACTCACCTCTGAAACGTCGTTGTGCCCGGGTTTCCTTTGTCCTCGTGATTCCATTTTGGATCGGTGGGTCATTCTATAGAGTGTACTATTATCATCGTGATACCTATATTAATTATCCCTAGTGGAATCTCGTCCCCTTGCCTTCTATTGACGTATTGTCCAACTAACCAGGATTTGATCGCTATCGACTCATTGCCGTTCACAGTTTGTATAGCGGATAGCGAAAAATGATGAACTGATTCCAACGGGATAGTTATGCCAATAAAATTTATTTAATAAACAAAAGTGCATTGATAAACGTCACTGATTGCTCTGGGATGACTTCACCAGAAGTTTGCCACGACCATGTATACGGGCGAATCTTTCTTTCTATTACTTATACTAGTTATATTCCATTATGGGTCGTTGAAAATGTAAACCTACTAACAGGATGGTAAAGGTAAATTTCCGAACTGTACATTTCCACATGATGGAATCATCTGCGACAAAATCACCTCTAAAGGTTCACTATTTAAATACCTCACGAGAATGAGATTTTCCGCTAGGCTATGCTGCGAAACAAGCAAAAACTTGCGGAAATCAGGAAATTACCTACTGTTCCCGGCGTGTAAACCATCAACAACTAAAAGTCACCGATTTCGAGGAGCTCCTCATGATTTTCACATATAATCAACTTTTTCCTACATGTCGACCGATTCCTACGTGTCGACACCTATCGTCAGTCGTTCGTTCACGATAAGGACTAGAAGGTGGTACCCAAAAATCATTAACTTAAACAGTAAAATACTTTTCTTGTACACGGGAGGTCGGTAATTTTTTTGTGTGTCTTTATTGGCATTAGCAGAATTTGCTAAAATTTCTCTTGTTACATACATGGCTGTAAAAAGCATTTAATGATTTTTACAGCCTTGTATGTAACAAAAGTCAAACTAGAGAAAATAATATTTTATCTACAAGTCAGATATTACGGTTAATTTTGTTTAAATATATATATAGGTATTCATACATTTTTTAATCGTTTAGAGCTATGAAGTGGCACAAATTGAAAGGGAGAGCTACTAGAGAGTTTAAATAGGAGAAAAGTTCCGATGTTTCCCGTTCATACGCACTACATAGCAGAATGATTCCTCACAGTTGTTACAAGACTTAGTGAAAGTTCGTCGCCTTCCTATCCCACAGAGATAGCGATTTGTTATAGCGTGGCCATTGCGTAATCTCGTGATGGTTTTATAAAGACATTTGGACTTCTCTTTGGCAAATTGACAACATGGCAAACGCTGGATCAGGGGAAAATGTGACCGATATAGCTGTTGCCACTCAAGGTTCATGTTAGATTGAAATGATCTATTCATATAAGTTATGTAAACGCTATGTTGTTTTTCTGACGTGTTACTCCCCTTGCTGCTGAATCAGCAAGGCGAGGTTTTATAAGAGATGTGGTCGCCTTCAGCGAGTTAGTCTTGTCTTGCCAATCGCTCGTTCCCCATATCCCGTGTGTAACCTGTGTTAAATAAAGTATACCTTTTTTAAAAAGGCATTTCTCTCATCACCGAAGTTAACTGGCGCAGTCTCGTGAGGACGTTTCGTAAACCCATTTTCGTCGCCCGTATATCGCCGAAAAAACGAACGTTCAACCTACGACCCGCGTTTCGGACACCTGCTCTTCTTCGTTGCCTGGACATCAACGGAAGACACCCGAAAACGCTATACACACCATCCCCAAGTAACCACGACGACGGCAGACAGCTCCTCACAGCGATGACCCAACTCCTGTGAGTACAAAAATTATCAACGATCTTCATACTAGCCCCACCTTGGCGTTTGAACGATCCCAACGATCGCACCGTTCCAGCTCACCCTTATAGCCGGACACGATCATTAACAGAATAAATTTATTCTGCTAATTTTAACAATAGTTAAAGACCGCAAGATAAAGGTCAAGTCATCAAATAGATCGCAACACCACCCGACTGTTAGTAATCTTAATTTGATTTGAAAGAGACAAACCCTCGTCTCATCCTACGACCTCGGAGCTTATCTCCCGAGCTTCCTCGTCTTATTGGTTGTCGTTAACGACACACACTTTTACACTCGGAGAATCTGCGAAGGACATCGTGAGAGACACGCGACGGGACCTCCCCGCACCTCTTCACCGACGGACCTCAGATCCTCTCGTAATTTAATATCATTGTGCATGCTTTACCCATAAGTATTACGCAACTCTTTCTTTTCATTGTTTTACTGTATGTAATTTCAGTTTAAAATTTTAGTTTACAGAATTTTGAGACAGACATAATCCAAAATTCCAAAATCAATTAAAAAGTTTATCCACCGACAATTATCGAAACCTTTTGCTCGGTTGGAAACTATCGTCGAACATAATACAATGGAACATCTAGCTAATGCAGCAGAAACCATTAGGGAACAACCCTCGCCCTCAGCACAAAACGTAATACAGATGGATCCCAATTACATGAATTATTTAGTACAACAGCAAGTACAAGCCGCACTAAGCAACATGAATTTGACTAGGAACTTGTTACCTGAATTTAAAAAGAAACATGCGGACATGATCCCAATTTTTGACGGAAAACCCGAAAAATTGAGGCCATTCCTTGACACATGCAAAAAGATTACAGACCGTTTTATTGATGTTGAAGACGACGATAACTTCCAAAACGAAGAAGTGCTTAGGACAATTTTGTCAAAAATCCAAGGACCTGCATCCGACATGATAGGCAACCTGACTCTCACGGACTTTGACGGAATTAGAAAAGCCCTCCTAGAAACGTACTCAGACAAACGTGACATCTACACATTAAATCACGAATTAACGTCTCTCAGACATCGAGAGCAAGAAAATCCATTCGAATTCCTGAACAGAGTAAAAGACAAACTAAACACGATTGTTGCGCACCTGAGAAACTACGAACCAGTACTAACCACCCAAAACATACTAGTAATACACTATCAAAATCTGGCTCTTCGCACGCTACTGCTATACTTGAGAGAACCATTAGGTAGTCAACTCAGGACAAGGCAACCAAAATCACTGGGCGAAGCCCAATCGATTATGACAAATGACTCTCAGATACTCTCATATCAGAAACAGAATTTGAACAGACAGCCTGTGAAGCCAAATCAAGGAACTTATCAGTCAAATCAAAGAACTGCACAAAACCCCAACAAAAATGTAAAACCCACTCAGGGAAATCCATTCTTCAGAACAAATCAACACCCTAACACGCAGTATAGGTCAAACCCAAACAATCCGGGTTCATACAGTTCACACCCTAACACACAATATAGGTCTAACCCAAATAATTTGGGTCCACAATTTAAGACTAACCCAAGTCAAATATACAAACAAAATTCGTTCACCCAGTCTGGACAAAACCAAAAGTCAACACAACAAACCAAAACAGTACCAATGTCATGGCGGACAACTAACCCCAACTTCCACAACATAGAAACAGATGAAAACCAGGAAGAAATAACCGAAACCGAAGAGGAACCTAATTTTGAAGAGGATCCTTTTTTAGAACAAGATCAGTCGACCCACGAAGAGTCGACTTGATGCATTTAACCTCAACAAAACACCCGTTACCATATATTATCCTCCCTAACACCAAAATTAGAATACTTATAGACACCGGGAGTACATCTAGTTTTGTACATCCTGTCGTCGTTAAAAAATATTTTCCAAGAAAAATCAAACCAGAAGAATTCTCAGTCAGAACCGCTCACGGAATATCACGTGGTAACGGAAGTGCCATGATCCCTTGCGGAGAACTGTTTAAAATCAAACACCTAAACCTCCCGTTCAAAATTTATAAATTTCATGACCACTTTGGACTCCTAATAGGTATGGACAACCTGAAACAACTTGGCGCAAAAATTGATTTGACCAGAAACGTATTGATTACCAACAATGAAGAAATACCGTTAAAGTACTTTACTCGTAACAATGTAACTGAAAACTTAAAATTCAAACAAAAAATACCCCCTAGAACCATTTCACAAGTTAAAGTCCCGGTTAAAGGTAACTTCAAGGAAGGAATAATTCCATATTTGAAACAAGGTTCCCTAGAAATACCAGAATGTTTAGTCCAAATCAATAACAACGAATGCTACGTTAGAATTCTGAATAACAGCGAATCGGAAAGTGATCTAACACTAACCGAACCAATTGTGGTAGAAGAAATTGATGATTTGAAAAATCAAAAAAATCTGGAAGATCTAAACACATACTTCGCCGACAACTTTGACTTTAAATTTGACTTAACAAAAATCAGACTAAACCATATGAATGAAGAAGAAAAAACTGGAATCACTCGACTAGTCTCCAAATATCCTGATATCTTCCACCTAGAAAATAGCCCATTGTCCTTTACCAACCAAGTTAAACATAAAATCAAAACGACAGACGAAACCCCAGTTTATGCGAGAAATTATAGATTCCCAGAAATTTACCGAAAAGAAGTAGATCACCAAGTCCAGGAGATGCTCGACCAAGGAATTGTTAAACATAGCGAGAGTCCCTGGAATGCCCCAATTTGGATTGTCCCGAAGAAAACTGATGCTAGCGGAAAACCAAAATTTAGAATCGTTATTGACTATAGAAAACTTAATGAGAAAACTATAGAAGACAAATACCCCTTACCGCAAATAACAGAACTACTAGACAAATTAGGACGATGCCAATACTTTAGCATCATCGACCTCAAATCCGGGTTTCACCAGATTGAGATGGAAGCAGAAAGTACCGAGAAAACTGCATTCAGTACACCCAATTACCACCTAGAGTTTACAAGAATGCCCTTTGGTCTAAAAAACTCACCCGCGACTTTCCAACGACTCATGGACAATATCTTACGCGGAATAGCGAATGAATATTGTTGCGTCTACTTGGACGATGTGATAATTTTTAGTACCTCTCTGGAAGAGCATTTCCTCCGATTGGAAGAAGTCTTCAAAAGACTACGGCAAGCAAACCTAAAAATCCAGCTTGATAAAACGGAGTTTCTGCGTAAAGAAATCGCGTACTTAGGTCACATCATCACCCCACAAGGAGTCAAACCAGACCCCGAAAAAATTAAGGCCATCTCAAACTACCCAATACCTAGAACCACTAAAGAAATTAAATCCTTCCTTGGTCTATTGGGCTACTATCGAAAATTCATCCGTGACTTTGCAAAGACCACAAAACCTTTCACCAAATGTCTTAAGAAAGGTAGCAAAATCGACTTGACTGACCCCGACTACATAGAATGTTTCGAAACGTGCAAAAACTTACTAACGAACGATCCAATACTCCAATACCCTGACTTCACGAAACCTTTTCACCTGACCACAGATGCCAGTAGCGTAGCTATTAATCGTAATAGGGACAAATTCTGTAACCCTAAAATTTTAAAGTTAGGGGGGACGAGTTATGTAAACGCTATGTTGTTTTTCTGACGTGTTACTCCCCTTGCTGCTGAATCAGCAAGGCGAGGTTTTATAAGAGATGTGGTCGCCTTCAGCGAGTTAGTCTTGTCTTGCCAATCGCTCGTTCCCCATATCCCGTGTGTAACCTGTGTTAAATAAAGTATACCTTTTTTAAAAAGGCATTTCTCTCATCACCGAAGTTAACTTATATGTATGTGGAAATCGAATGGATGTGGAGCTATAGTGTTCCGATTGCGAGCCTCTTTTTGTTAGGGTATCCACATATTCATTGGACCGAATGCCCACATGAGCCTTTATCCAAAATAAGGAGGTCTTTGCATTTGATGAGCGCAAGTTGTATGATGAACGAAGTATGCGTGCTTCTAGTGGGGATAAGTTTGAGAGCGGACTGTAGTAGTACTCTCATGGAATCCGAAACGATGACTATTATTCTGGAGCTGAGTAAGTTGCAGTTTTCATCATATTCGAGGGTCATGACAATGGCACTGCACTCTGGAGTATAACTAAAAGCGAGAGTCCACAAACGGAAGCAGTGGGAGCCTCCTCTTGAAAGATCCTAGAAAGCACAGCCCGCTATATTGGCACCCACTGAGCCATCAGTAAATATGTACACTGCATCAGGCCATCTGGTTCGTGATGTACCCCAGCGTTGGTTGTTACTGAAGTATTTCTCGTATTAAGAAGAAATGTTACAGGCATTTGTGGGGATAATTTCCTGGTCCCCTTGTATGGGTAATATCCTAACAGGGATCTCTTATGAGTGGTTTTATTCAAATATTAGTCCGGATAATCCAGCCCTCTCACTTTCTGTAATAGCTTTGATCGCTACGCGAACGATTTGGCCCTGTTGTTTGAGTGCTTAGGACTCGATAATTCGACAACGTCTGCTTCGACCTGCCCGATCTACTCGTAGTTTTTATTCCCGCACATGTGGGCTCAATCTCGTTTCTTTTCCGTTCAGGAGCCTGAATTTCATGTGGGCGGATGGTCTGAGTGAGATACCAAGATGAATGAGATGAAGCGGAGTGCGGAGATAACAAGGCAAGCGATTCCTTCCGTCTGAAGAAACAAACGCCCAGCCGAGGATCCCCTTACGCCGGCTCTCTTGTAAAGCTGTAAGGTGCCCTCGCTCCGGGCTGGCTAAAACCCCGTGATTTACCGTGAAAATCCACCCCCAGGAAGGTAAAAACCTCGTGAGTCGGGTGTATGTATTAAGCCGTTGATATCGAATGGCAGACGTTTAATCCGCACATGAATTTATCTCCTACGTAGTTAAAGGGAATTCTCGACCGTTTTTCTGCACCGAAAACCTCCGGAACGCTAGAAAAGTAACAGAGATTAATTTTCTTCCGAATACTTTTTATTACGAGAACAGCAACCCTCAGCAGGATATTGTGTCCAGTATACGATTAAAACCCCAGTTTAGTTCGATCTAGTATTTCATATACATGGACGGTATACAGCATTTCCTAGTAAAATTATTATCCACTTTTTTTTTTAATTTCAAGTGAACCTTTTCCCCTGCTATGCGTCTGTGTCTGATTGGTGTTCCGACGTTTGGCAAGGCTCCGCCACATGTCTTTGAGAACATTATTTTCGAGAGTTGTTTTTGCAAAATGCAAAATTGCCTTTGAGCTTATGCAACTGGGGTGAAAAGGAACAGAACATTTATTGGCAGCAACATTACAAATAGACCACTTGGGTCCTCTTAGGATGTAACAAAAAAATTACTGGAGAAAACCCACTGGCTCTAAGTTTAGTAAGTACATTAATTATTAGTGTAAATGAGAAAAAAAGAAAAAAAATTATAATAATACAATATTCAAAACTTTGAGTGGTTAAGGTGACGATGAATCAAGGGAAATAAAATGATCTACAAATAAACTCTGCAAGGTGAGAGGCGACACTGAAGGGGGAGAGAATTCCACAATCTCGCATCCTCAATCCTGAGGGACCTGCCAAGTGAAATACTATGGCATGAAGCCTCCCAGACCACCCGAAGGTAAAATGGCCTCCACGTTAATCAAGGGTTGGTCCTACACCGTGAATAATTTTGAAAATAAAAAGGCGGACTCATTGAATAACCAAGAATTAATTTTTAAAAAGGTGAGATGTGGTCGTAACGACGCTTGTTGTAAACCTAATATGTTTACAGATATTAGTAAGATATTATCTGGCTATGGAGTTGAAGCATACATTAAGACGATTAAGAGCAGCAACCGGAAGGCTGGTCGAAAACACTTCACTACAATATGAGAAATGGGGAATCAGAAGAGCCTTGGCTTGAGTGGCTTCAAATAAGAGGGAGTGAAATTGCGCAGCCTTCTCAACGCATATAGAGAGCCATAAACCCTAGGACTCGCAAGTACTGCATATCAATTTTTACCTACTCGTAATGCACAACGTATTTTTATGACTTCACCTTGCAAAGTAAGGCAAATATGTTCAGTTTCCATCAATATTCATCTTATCAGATCAATACGCCAATTGAATTTTCATTCATCGATTCCCCGTGACTAGTCCGATTAGGAGTTATTTGAATGCATAAATTTGAGTTGTCCGGAAAATTGAATGACGAATGAACAAGTTGAAGCACATGGTTCGACTAAAACTGTCTGTTTGAAGGAAATCTAGCGGATTTGAAATCGTAGCGAATCAGCTTTAACCACTGGTAATGGCGGTTTGGAGGTCGTGGATGGAGCAGATGCGGGCAGGCGCTCTACTATCAAATAATCCCATCTACCCCCAGCTCGACTCTAACGTACGACCAGCAGATTTGCTGGAACAAGCTATGGAGCGAAGAAGTCGTTGGACCTCACAGAACTACTTCTAGCTCTAAATGGTCAAACTATTCGAAGATCGGACAGTCTATGTAAGATTTGTTTCTCTCCCAGTACGGTAGCCGAAATACCATTTCCTTCAGGTCTGTAAGAGTTTCAAGTGGGATTTGGCTTTAGAGAACTGATTGTAAATTTTGACGGGAAGTAGCAATATCGGCCACTACGCCTGGAAGTACAAAATAACTTTTGGTTTATTATCTTCAATAATGAACCATTGGAATATTTCCTTTGTATGCATTCATGTAAATCACTATTTTCAAATAAACATGTTCTTGTACATTCAACGGGAAATAGATACAAATGTATAAATTTTTACCGGCAACAAAGTAACTTTTATTATTTTGGAATTAGTGAATTCGACCGCCTCTACAAAGATCGAAATTATTCCAACGGTAGAGGCCAACCCCACCGGTGAAATTTGTCAACTTCACATCAAATCCGCCTAACGCTTAGTGCAATCAAGCAAGCTATGTCATAATACGTAGGATCTCATTCCAGGCTAATTAGGATAAACTCGACTCATCACACATTGAATTACCACTAATGACATAACCCCGATACGCTGTGAATAAACTATTGTAAAGACAGCAGTTGCGAAAGTAGATTGTATTGGCCGAGATCTTCCTCAACAGGACAGGAGGGGAAAATCCTCGTATTCGTGATATTTTCATCTGGGAAAATCTCAAACTCATTACCCTGCCGTCCAACACAGGCCAACACTCGGGTTTTCAAGCATGAATATTGAAACTGCAAATGGCTGTTATCAGAACGGCGTTACGTCAAGATGTTTCAGGCGAAAATGGAAAAACATTGAGGTAAATCGGTCGGTTTGAAGGGAGTTTGAAATTTAAATTTACTGCCGGAAATGGGGTCATTCAGAGAATTTTGCTGGTGGTAAAGCCTGGTTGATTAGGTCCTTCCGAGCTACGGGTATGGAAATTGTAATCAGTATAAGGTAATAGGATTTTCAACCAGTCGCCCTTAATCGTTACGACGTTATTGACATCCAACATGAATGGACTGAGTGCTTACTCCAATGAAGGTTCGACAAAATACCATCTCGAGGCGCTGTAAATGTGTAACTGGAGGGAATTATTATTAACTTATCCTCACATCCTGGATTTAGGGTCATATCATGGGTTGCCGCCAGGTTATATGTTGATAAATCCAGATGTCAATACAACCAAAAACATCCTCCACAATCCCCACATTAGTAATGCAGTGATACTGATGAATAAGTAAATAAAAATTGCAACCCCCTCATCATAGGCCTCTCAAATTTCGACTCCTCCAGACAGTTTTAATGATGTTTCCGTTGCCTATATTGCCGTTGATATATTGGCAGGTGCTGCGGTCCTCTCATGGAAGAGTTGGTACTGTTTGTAGATCTGGAATATTTTATATTTATACGGCAGTAGTTCGGACCAAGCGCCTCGGGACAGATTTTGGTTTATTAATTTTAATAATGGAAAATTCAAAAATTGGAGGATTCGGGGCGAGGATGGCCATTTTTTTAAACGGGATTCTGCGTTATTTTGTTATAAACCCACTTTCAATGAAAAGCGACGAACTTGAACTTTTGAAATCATAGAAATAGCATTGTGTTCTTTGAAAATTTGCCAAAAATATCTGCCATATGTAACAACAACCCATGCATGTAACTACGAGATTTTCAAATATCTAGGGCTGGCACCATACGTTTTTGCACATTCGAAGAATGGTAATGGGATTGTTCTTCTCTCCGAAGAATTTTCAATTACTATCCCAACATTACCTTCCCAACATACGAGTATTTATTTGCCGTCCCCTGTCGCGATCTGATTCCGCTTTGTATAATTTACAATCCTTATCCACACGTGTCGGAATCCTCTCGCTAAGAGCAGATAAAGAAGGAAAAGCGAGGTTGTCGCCTAATGAGACAGATATTGAATACATTTCCTTGGCTGACTTTACCTAGCGGTTCCTCCTTTAACCTCCACCCGTCCTTCCATAGTCCTCTACATTTATCTTCTAGTCGAAGATAGAATAGGATTTTTCTTATCTCTTCCCTTTTCCCCTCGTCTCCGAACCACCTCCAGCACTTCGGTTTTTCCGTTGTTAGAACTCCCGCTTTCTCAAGCTTTTCTACATTTCCCATTCAGACCCTTCCTTCAGAATATTTGTAACTGACGTGTCTACACGCGGATGAAATATTATTTTCGAGTTGCGGACAATATAAAATCCAGTGACAAAATGTTTCATTCAAGAAAAGCACAATTGACAAGACAGTACAATACACAATTGACTAAATGGATATTGAATTTGCATTACATTGAAAAGAGTAAGTGAACATATTCATTCAACAAAGCTAAAAGGCGAATTTTCAAAGAAACCTACTCAACCTACCTTCGCCTCACTAGTATTTATTCGAATTTTACACGATTTATGAACCGTAATATCGCATGGTGAGGAGAATATTGACGTAACTGCAAAAACCTTGTTTTGAGATATCGCTTAGTGAAGTTTTGGCGAAATTTCGAAAGCACATTACGCCTTGTTCGTTCATACTAATTTGTCATCCTTTCTCGAAAAATGTTTGCTACTATGGAATTATTAGTATTTTAGAAGTTATGTTTCAGTTACGGCAGTGTTACATAAATAATATAATATAAAATAATATAATATAATATAAAATATTATTCAAACTTAGTGCAACAGTGCAAACAGTTTTGAGTTTTCTATTTAAATGCTGGAAGGATGTCACGAATAGTGCATTACAGACTTAAGTCCGTAATGCACTATTCGTGACAGTGTACGTGACACGTGTACATCAGCTTCTACATTTCTCTTAGTTTGGCACCTCACTATCTGAGTGCAACAGTGACCAAACTAGACTTGCGTCACTATTGCGTCAAATAAGCGGGTATTTACCTACTTACATACACAAGGCACATACACAAACTCCGCCACTGATGCGATGACACTGCACACGTTCATCTCACTAAGTTCAAACTTAAACTGACTTGCGTCAGGAAAGAATAGCACCCTACTCAGGTCAATAGAGACGTCTGCTGCTCTATGCTGGTCGAGAATTAAATTACACTTCCAATTAACATAAGTCAACCTACGTTACATTGATCATGCGATATGATGTACATAGTATGTGACGTGATGTCATAGGAATCATGAGCTCCAGCTTACTGTGGATAAGAGCAATCTATCAACAAGAAAACAGGTTGTGTCAACAATTAATTTGAAGCGATTCTAGGACACATCTTTCAAACTTAACACAAAAATTTGCAAAATTGTATCCGTACTGAGTACAAAAACCCCTTAGTTTTTTTATCAATTCTAATAATTACATGATTCTAATTATATGATCTCAACACCTACCGTCTTATAATTTCATCGATTTCTTATGCGATAACATGTGTTTCATGTAATAAGAGCAGTGTAAGGTTGAAATAACGACGGGAATGTGAGTTTCATAGCTTGGATTATGGGATCTCCTAGTCAAGCATTTGGTAGAAACTCCATCGAATATGTCAATAAGGCTTAGGCGTAACCATATAATAGTACAGACGGGTGAAAGTGGTTTGAAAAATTGTGTTTCAGACAGAAACTGACGAACTGTGCGGGTCTGCCGAATCGCTCGCCCAGCAGCTGACCCACATCGAGCTCGAACGCCTCAGCTACATCGGGGCCGAAGAATTCGTACAGGCTTTCGCCATTCAGACGCCGCTCATCGACCCCGCTTTCAAGGACCCCCGGATAACGACCAATTACGAAGTGTACATGGAGTGGAGCACTCGACTCAAGAGGCTCGTTGTCACTGACATCGTCAGGGTAAGCACTCACCGATAATACGATCCCCGATTCCCGTATGGGGCGTCGTATGTGACCATAATCCGACTTGAGGGCGTTCCGATGAGCTGGGCCCCGAACACTTCAGAGTCGATAGTTACACTGTTACAAGTATCCACGGGTTTGAGGAGCATAACTCGGGTGCTAACCACACCACAGTGCATTGTTACTTCACGCCTGAACAACTCACATTGATAGTCGACTGAGTCTCAAAATTGTTAATGGTACCATTCAAGTAATTGTTGTGCTAAATTACCAGTACCTATCTAACACACGTTACCACACTGGCTCCACTGTATCAAAGCTTCCAACCGTAGAGCATGGTGTGCGAATTTTTGAAGAGACAAACTACCTTCAACTTATTACCATTTGTTGACTTTTTCAGTCCATATTAATCAAGATAATATAATATGAACATATTATGAACATATTATGAACAATTTCTTACCACCAATCTTTTGTTTAATGAGAAGCCACGCTGATGTAGGGAAATAACGCACATTCCGTCATGGCCCATTTCATGATTTTTTCATGTTACAACTGCATTGAAAGAGGTGTATGCTCCTCATCCTCTCCGTAGCTGAACATGAAATTGAGCTGTGAACTTGACATTCCGGACTAACAGCTACATAAATATATACGTAAACACGTATACGTAAACAGGTATATCCCAATTTTCCTACGCTGGATTTCCTTAATCTTGCAATACCATCGGCGTACCGTCCAACAAGGGGATTCCTCATTCGCGCGCGCTCAGAAGCAGAAGAATGATGCGATTAAGATGAAAGAAAAATCATTGTGGGGCCATACTTTTGATGATCACTGCATTTACATCAAAATTGGAAGAACGTATCATGATTTAACATAGCAAACCAACACTGCCCTGTTGAGGCAACTCAAAATTCAAAAAATTGCAGAAATTCGCCTCAATGTTGATCACTGAAACCTATGATGTAATTTGACTGCAACTCAATATAAAAACCCCATTTTTGGTGAGATATCGATATGAATTTAACCAATTCAACGGTGAAAAAGAAGTCGCAAATTAATCGATTAATCATCGGTTAATTGCAGTTAAGGCGATTTTATAACTTCCAGCTTCCGTTTCCGGATAGTTTGTTTAGGTAAAAATTTTGCCTAAAAAAATGCCTCAACTTGCTCGTGAGGCAGTCATCTTAACGTAAACAACTCAATCAAACGGATATTTTGTTAGGAAATTTTGATTGACTGCCTCAACTGACATCTGAAGCCAAAACAATGTAAATGTTTGTAGGTAAAACGCCAAACCTCAATATTTTGGTGAGTTGAGACGACTTACCTTAACACTAGCGCGAAAATAAATAAGTTTTGAGGCATTTTCATCCTAGAGTTGAGGCGTTTTACCTTGTCGTTGAGCGTGTCGTTGAGGAGTTTTACCCTAACATTGACCAATTTTCGTATGTTTATGGCCAGAATTTCCTACACTTCCGGTTCGAATTTTGAAATATGGACTTCACCTTCGAAACGGCCAGGTTCAAAATTGGGGGGTTCCGTAAAAACCCCATTTTCGTGAACATTGGACATGAGGCGTTTTTATTTAACAGGGCGGAACAGTGGAAGATATAGATATACCTATGGTCTTTTGAACGCTCAAACACAATAAGCCGAAATAATAATTACTTTTTTATTTACAAAGTCATCAAAACTGAGATATTTATTATTGAGCAAATTAAGTTGCACGAAGTATCCAAAGAGTATTTATTCGAAAACATCCTATTAATAGGAAAGTCTAGTAACACTTCATAATGATAAGTACCTACATAACGATTGTTGAGAGTAATCAGAGCCCTTTTCTATTTTTTCCAGCACATCAAAAGTAAAAAGCAACGAGTTCGGATAGTCGAGTACTGGGTGGACACGGCGAAGGAATGTTTCAACATTGGCAACTTCAACTCTCTCATGGCCATCATTGCAGGGCTCAATACAATACCGATTTCCAGGCTGAAAAGGACGGTAAGTGAGAGATTTGACCTAATACTTTCCGTCCTATCCGAGAGAGTGGAAAATATCTCTTGTCATCCGATTCGGAACAGGTAAGAGCGGGTTCAACTGGTTGTCGTCAGTGGAACAATTCTACTCCGAAAGCTCTCTATCCTCGGTAGATTGGACGACGAGTTTCGGCCCGGATTGTCGTTTATTTATGGATGTGTCAGACTATCCTGATTTTTTCCTACGACATCCTGTTGTTTGGCATTCGTTTGATAGGGTCGAACACTCACACGAAAACTCCATACCGTACATACATTCTGCAGTTAGCCTTGAACTGTTTATATCGCACTGTGAGTCCACAATGAACATCTTTTGATCCAAATAACGCTATTTGTTCATTTGATAGAATACGGGGAAATTCTGACCATAAACATAAGAAAATTCGTCAATGTTAGGGTGAAACGCCTGTTAAGGTAAAACGCCTCAACTCACCAAAATATTGAGATGAGGCGTTATACCTATAAAAATTTACATTATTTTGGGCGCTTTCCTAACAAAATATCCGTTTGATTGAGTTGTTAACGTTAAGGTGAAGAGCAAGTTGAGGCATTTTAACGAAACAAAGAATCCCAAAACGGAAGCTGGACATTTTAAAATTGCCTTAACTGCAATCAATCGATTGTAAATTGGAATTTAGAGTTGAGGCGTTTTACCTCAACGGGGCAGAGTAGGCGCCCCATGGTACATGCGAAATGATGATTCACACCAAGATCTGAGGATAGAGTCAGTAAATGAAACTATTGCCAAGTACGCGCGAGTACACGAACATCGCCTCCACAAACACGAGAACCCGGAGATGCTCAACGATCTAAACAACGAAGGGGAACTCTGGCCCTTCAAGCGTAAGAAACCACTGGAATTGATTGTCCTGCGGGAATAGTTCTGTGTAGTAAAAGTGAACCCCAGAGTCCATAGTAATCATGCTGCAAACACAGGTTAGGTTTTCCTGAAAATTCTACCCTATACAGAGATTAATTATTATGAGATGAAATATTGGTAAATGAAAAATGTATCAAAATATTCAGTTGCAATAAATAACCACAAAAAAAAAAAAAATTATCTGGAGCGGCATATGGTGTAACCCCACCCTCACGCTAAGAGTTGTAAATTGTTTCCCTTTCTCTTACATAATTCACTCTTCCACCCCTAAGTTAAGACTCTACGTACATTACCGACCAAGACCAAAAGACATTTAAGGCCGACGGACCGATAATGTTCATAATATGACACTGTAAAAAAAATCAATGTATATTATACCTTATGTCAATAAAATATTTTTGAATTTGAATTTTATGGTCTAGCGGAGTTCGCGCTCGGTCACTTGATGGCTGGGAATCCGATTGCGGCTGAAGTCGTTAGTTCGAATCCCGCACGTTTTTTTTTTCCAACTCACTGCGGTGCGGGATTGGAAAGCCTTGAGCGAAATGATAAGAACGGATCTTGATCCTCTTAAGAGGGCAGACAGCCGATCACGTCCGTGACGCCGGAAGGCAGACGGACGTTAAGCCTCCTCCTACCATAGCTGCTTACTCTTCTTACTTTATTATGACATACCCCGGCAAAAGGGTTTGTTAGAAGCCAAGACTTGCCAGATTGACGGCAAACGTAAATATGTGAAACCCCGACACCCAATAGAAGGGCACTTATCACGGAGTCTCTATTCTCTCTGTACGTAAAACAGACTTGCTTCTTTCGTCAATTTTGTATGATGGGTTGGGAGCAACTGAGGGTTTTAATTATACCATAATGATCCAGAGGTTTTGTAACTATGGACAGATATTTTTACCATACTCCGTTATTGTAAAATAATAAAACTGTTATTATAATCGATTCCATTGTTCACCTTCAGTTCAATTGAATTAGACTGAACCGACGCAAGGCGCAACTTCATTCATGATCATGATGTAGGTGCATGGGTTCTGAAGAATTATCCTCCATTTGTTTTCTGACGAATCCGGCCTTGTACATTCGCCACGGTAACGCGTGTTTATGGAGAGTGCTCAAGATATAAAAAATATATTTCTATAGTTAGAAGTGGAAGGGGAGAATAAGAGTTATGGTTGGCTGATGATGCCATAATAATTATTATTACATAATTCAGATATTTACCTACCCTATCAATAATAATTATATTATCAATAATAATTATTATTATTGATAGGGTAGGCAAATATCTGAATTATGACATAATTGTAATTTTCAATGATTTCTATAACTGCTACTTTCATTCTCAATGCCCTCTGCTTCTCTAATTGAAACCCTCCCACGCTCGAAGCCCTCTGCTCACACTACCCAATTTAACTCAACAACATAATATGTTGTTATTATTATAATATTATTATGTTCTCACCGTAGTTCTTTCATTGTTTGTTTGATCAAATTCAAAGTTTCAGCGAAATTAAACATGTTGTAGCTACCTACTGGGATTTCAAAAAGTAGAGGAAAATTCCCTACGGTTTTGATAGACCTATATGTTTTGATAGACCTAAACGCAAAACGTAAAATGAGCATTATCATAATAATGCACCTGTTTTTGACATTTCATGTCTTTACTTTGCTACATAAACTCGAAAAACGCGGGACATGCAACGCGGGGAGCGTCACGAAGATATTTCTGATAATTTTCGCTTACAACCGATTCGTTGCTACGGAACTTTATCTTCGCCAGTTATCATCGTACAAAACTCGTTCACCATTTTTCCTATGATCCCACTGCGGGATGAACTGTAATTTACTCTTTGAGGTCATAAATTGGTCTCTTCAAGTGGTTGGTACAACAACACAATCAATAGCTCGGTTTTAATGGAAACCTTACTGAGCTCGTAGGATCGGTTTTAAGATTTTTACAACATGCCGAGCAGGTAGTATTGAATAAACCAACAGAGAAAACAACAATATAAAGAAAAGATGAGAATTTTTCTTTTCTTCGGGAACGATCGCCCCTTTTTCGGCTTCTGTACATTGAGAACGAGGGGCACTGTAATATCAGGACTGGTGTGTGGAAGGTAAAGCCCCCGTCGACAGAGCTAACAAGTCAGGTAACCCTACCTGGAGGTTTGTTCAACTAATTCACCCTCGAAGCCGACTCTCTCGACTCGCCGACGAGGCGAATCCCGAGGACTTAACAGCCTCCCTCCCGTACCATTATTATTACAATGTACATTATCATTACGACAGGTGGAAAGGGGAGAGTGGGGCACACAGGTATAATCTATTTCACTGAACGCCTGCCGCGTTAATCACGGAGAGCGTTCGCCGCTTGGAAACCTCCCCTTCACAACGTCCCAACGAGGCGGATGCGGATCAGTAAATTCCGGTAAGGAGTTGCAATAGCTTAATTCGCCGACTTGGTGATGTCACCTTCTGCACTATCTGCCTTATTGCGGTCACTACATCACCCGTACAGTAAACGTCGCTAACCTACTTGATAACTTCCCCCCTCATCAAGATGCGTAGAACCCTGGACGAAGCGTGTAAAATTGAATTAATTGTCACCGAGCTATTTCTGGCCAGATGGATCAAGTACCGAAAGCGGTACATCGACTATTTTCAACGCCAAAAAATGTCAGAAGCTCGAAAGAAATATATTACCACATAATATGTATAATATATTATATTGTGGTATATATTATATATGGTATAATATATTATACTCTTAACTAGAGAGGGGATTTGTATGTAAATGCCTATTTTCTAGCCCCCCCCCCCCACCTCCTGTTACCAAAAACACCTATTTTATTTTGCATAACATGGCATATTTTGAAGGTAAGCGCATAAAATATTCGATATTAGCATATCCACTAGATTAATGTATTCAATCGCATATTTTGCCTACCTATAAGGCCAACCACTCGTTTTGAGGAAAAATATGTAGCATTGCTTAAAGATCATGAATTTCAAATCAAACCGAAAGGTTCAATTTTCCTCAACAATAATTATTGAATCGTACCCTTCTTCCCCAGTACCCTTCAATTATTGAAGGGTACTGGGGAAGAAGGGTACGATTCCAAAATTGGAAAATGTTCAGGAGAGCAAAAACTAACTTAACCATCTCATGATACGTTGCCAAGGTATGAAAAAAAAAGTATCAACTATTCCAAACCATCATGGAATGAAATCGTTTTTCACTAGTACCGACCTACCACGTGAAACTACTCCCAGAAAGCCTCTAGAAGACATTGAAACCTCGAAATCGACAAATAGTGGAATTATACCCTTCTTCCCCTGTACCCTTCAATTGTTGTCCTCTGAATTGAAGGAGCGGTGTAGGTAGCGTCCTAACTCGCAAGCTACCTACCTCCCTATGAAGATGCAGGATGGTGACGCTTAAGTCCTTCGTAGGGAGAGGAGGCAAGCAACAGCTATGTTCAATGATCTGATGAGCTTCATATGACTTTTCATCATCAAATCAAACCGAATGAGATGAAGATGAAGGCTGAAAAGTGAAATGAACCACAGTCGAAGGTCAAAACCTCGAAATTAAATTTATTTACCTACCTACTGGAAAAATGCATATTGGTATCTATTTTTGAAGATGGGTTTAAATTTATTTTTTTCACAAAGTTTAATTTTCAAGTTATTTTATCAAAAGATTGGTCATTTATTGGTTGTGTCAACATTATTTGTCTTAAAATTGTATGTGTTTTAATCAAACTTAATATGTAGTTCCTATTTGAGTGTTTTTTTATCATTCCATGAAACGTTTTTTTAAATGAAGCAATGTTTAGTGTAAATGAGAAGAAATGAACGACTTAGAGAGAGTACATGCCAATTTTTAATGGATATTTTGAGCTTGCATTTTTTATTTGTCACCAATGAAACTTGGGTAAGCAAAAAGGCTAATTCTGATTTTGTTACTGCATATTTAAGCACATATTTTGGATGTTCTTACCCCGTACTTTAAGGCATAAAACGGCTTTTTTTAGTGCATAAGAATCCTCCTTCTATTCATATCACTAAAACATAACTATGGAACATTCATCTTTGGTGTGGCTACCATAATTGTAGTGATTTAAATTCGATGTTCATCCCAATTTTTCGATATTTCGTTGTCAAAACCCCCAGTGAGACTTCCCCAAAGTAACTTAGTTAGTCTTAGCACATGGACGCCTGTAAAGGTAATCTGAACAGCCCAAACTCATTTCATAGACGGTTCTCCTTTTCGCCCCTCTAGCCGCCATTTTTTTGTTTGAAATGTATTTGATAAGCGTTTGGATTTCGTCCGATTTTAAAATAATGCTGATCGCCTGCAATGAATTTCAAAATTTGGCATTTAGGGTCTAATTGGACCAAGGATGATCCTTAAAACCGACTAGGATGATCCTAAATCAGTATTTTCCAGTATCGTTCACAACCTCACCGTTGCATGTTTTACTATTTATAGTTAGTTATAACTTGCTGCCCGATTCCTCGTGTAGCGTCCGTTCGTCTTTCATCTCAAATTTGATTCATCTTTCGTCTTCTATACGTAAAGGTCCCAATAAAATAAGAGTTGATTTTCTCCTCTTCCGGATTCATTCCTGAAGAAAACCCGAAGTGGGCCTGAAAGGCGATTTCCTAGGCGCCCCACGGTCGCGCGTTAGGGCTCAATTGAATCGGATTTTCTCGTCTGAAAGGAGTTGATTGTGAACTCGGACGGGGAAAAAAGGGAAAAAAGCTGCGTTTGGGTTTAACTGAGAGGATAAGCGGTTGGCGTGGGTTGAAAACGGCGTCCTTCACTAACAAGTTCCCCTCCTGACAGACCTGCCATTGCAGCTGGGAAGAGGTACCGAGACTTCAATCAGCAGCTTCAGGACATTCATATGCTCTCATGTCTGATTGTGAGGTCCGAGTCACCAACTTCAAGGCATTCAGTTATTCATAAAGCTGAAATTCAGAAGCTCGAGTTGGCATCGTCAGTGCATTTATAAGCAACCAGGATCTGAAAAGCTCCCAGGTCATGAAACATGATCTGATGTGCGAGTTTTCGAAATATTCACAAGCTGGTCTATGTCATTGAAATTCGTTACTTATAATGTGATCGATGGTGTGGGCGAGATATACAGGTGGGACATTGTTTTTGTTTCAAATGGAAACCCCCCCCCCCCTTTATTATTGCAGATTCAGACTCTACGTCAAATGTTATGATCTTTTTACTTCGACAACCTTTTGGTTTATTATCTTCGATAATGAACCATTGGAATCGCCCAAGGAAAAAATTTTTTTAACCCCCCCTCAAAATTTGTTGGTTTACGTTTCAAGATAGGTAGATTCAGAAAATCGAATAAAAAAAAATCCGTCTGTCCGCCGTACGCCGTACGCCGTACGCCGTACGCCGTACGCCGTACGCCGTCCGCCGTACGCCGTCCGCCGTCCGCCGTCCGCGCCACTTTGCCCAGTTAGCGTTGAGCTAAAATTACGAAATTTGGTTTCTGGGTTTGGACCAGCCCCACAATGATCCTCGAAACTTTTCATAACCCTAGGTCAAGGGGAAGGGGTTCAAAACGAATTTTGAAATTTTGAAAATTCCATATCTCGAAAAATTCATATAGAACGATATGTTTTTTATTTCATATTTAGATAGAGCTTGTTCCGTAGAATTTTTTAAGACCATCCGCAGCTTTGTACGACCAGCCGTTCGTTCACAATGACGGCTCAAAGATTGTGCCTCACAACACGATCGTGACTCAAACTGTTGAAATACAGGTCCATTTTCATACTAACAAGCTCTTTGAAACATCATATGTCGAGTTTGTTGTTCTGAGGTGCGTTTCGTGCTACTGAAATGAAGGTAATTTCGAATGTTTGTTGGTAGGTACTTCTTTTATAGAAAAATTATTACCGACGTAGTATTAAAAACCCCAGAATTATATCGTATTAATTAATAATAATTAATAATAATTATTATAAATAATAAATACAAATTATTAATACCCAACAATGAATTATAATAATTTTCACTAGGTACTTGATAAAATTGTTAATAATTAGTGATAATTGATAATAATAATTAATCTAAAATATAGGATCTAGACATTTAGACCTAGTGATCTAGACAGAAGGGTGATCTGTACAAAGAAGATAATGAACCGTTGTTTTGGTTTATTATCTTCGATAATGAACCATTGGAATCGCCCAAAGAAAAAAAATTTTAACCCCCCCTCAAAATTTGTTGGTTTACGTTTCAAGATACGTAGATTCAGAAAATCGAATAAAAAAAAATCCGTCCGTCCGCCGTACGCCGTCCGCCGTACGCCGTCCGCCGTCCGCCGTCCGAGGCACTTTGCCCAGTTAGCGTTGAGTTAAAATTACGAAATTTGGTTTCTGGGTTTGGACCAGCCCCACAATGATCCACGAAACTTTTCATAACCCTAGGTCAAGGGGAAGGGGTTCAAAACGAATTTTGAAATGTTGAAAATTCCATATCTCGAAAAATTCCCATCAATCGGTATGTTATTTATTTCATATTTAGATAGAGTTTGTTCCGTAGAATTTTTTAAGACCATCTGCAGCTTTGTACGACCAGCCGTTCGTTCACAATGACGGCTCAAAGATTGTGCCTCACAACCCGATCGTGAATCAAACTGTTGAAATACAGGTCCATTTTCATACTAACAAGCTCTTTGGAACATCATATGGCTTAAGTGATGTCGAGTTTGTTGTTCTGAGGTGCGTTTCGTGCTACGGAAATGAAGGTAATTTCGAATGTTTGTTGGTATTATTAATAATAAATACGAATTATCAATACCTAACAATAAATTATAATAATTTTCAGTAGGTTTATTTCATATTTAGATAGAGTTTGTTCCGTAGAATTTTTTAAGACCATCCGCAGCTTTGTACGACCAGCCGTTCGTTCACAATGACGGCTCAAAGGTTGAGCCTGTCGACGCGATCTTGAATCAAACGGTTGAAATACAGGTCGATTAAATACAGGTCGACTCGATTTTCATACTAACTAGCTGTTTAGAACATCATATGGTTTTAGTGATGTCGAGTTTGTTGTTCTGAGGTACGTTTCGTGCTACGGAAATGAAGGTGATTTCGAATGTTTGTTGGTAGGTAGGTACATACTTCTTTTATAGAAAAATTAAAAAGTATTAAAAACCCTAGAATTATATCGTATTAATTAAATACAAATTATTAACATTTAACAATAAATTATAATAATGTTTGCTAGGTATCTACTTGATAAACTTATTAATAATTAGTGATAATTCATAATAATAATTAATCTAACATTAAATGTTAATCTAAATTAATCTAAATTTTAGGATCTAGACATTTAGAACTAGTGATCTAGACAGAAGGGTGATCTGTAAATTCTTGACACAACGGTTCATTATCTTCTTTGCACAGATCACCCTTCTGTCTAGATCACTAGGTCTAAATGTCTAGATCCTAAATGTTAGATTAATTATTATTATCAACTATTTCTCATTGCAAACCTGTTCATTGTGTACCCAAGATCCTTCCCTAAAAGACCTGGCAGCGGGAAATATTATTCAACATGGTTTGAAAAGGGAAAAACAAGTTTTGTAAAAAATCCCAATGCTCTAGGTAGTAGTCGATACCAGTGACCAACATTTTCTTCAGTAGTCGACATGGTTTTGCACTAGTAGTCGACCTACATGTGTTAGAAGTCGACAGTATCACTTGAGTCAGTAGTCGACAGGTTTCGTCATTCCATCGTTTTCGAATTTTACGACATCTAAATAAAATACATTCAACTGTGAATCGGAACTTGAAAATAGATTAATAAGATGTAATAAAGTAGTTATCAGACTTTTTATTTGCAAACAGCTCATTATCAGTCTCAAATTGCAATAAGTACTTAAGTAAAAAGGTATGAAAACAATAGTCGAAAACTCATTGTCAGAAAATTGACATTACAGTTGGGCTTAGGTACCTATTTACATATTTTTTTGACATTTTCATGTCTTTGCTTTGGCACATGAACTGAAACGGGAAAAATTTGTTCCCTTGATTCACCCTTTCCCTCAGATCACGTCAGAACACAAGCGACCGGCGGGCCATTACGTCAGAGCCTATGACGCACGAGCGTATGACGTAAGACGGCTGGCAGGAGGCTAACTAGTACGTCAGAGCCTATGACGCACGAGCGTATGACGTAAGACGGCTGGCAGGAGGCCAACAAGTACGTCAGAGCCTATGATGCACGAGCGTATGACGTAAGACGGCTGGCAGGAGGCCAACAAGTACGTCAGAGCCTATGACGCACGAGCGTATGACGTAAGACGGCTGGCAAAAGGCCAACAAGTACGTCATAGCCTATGACGCACGAGCGTATGACGTAAGACGGCTGGCAGGAGGCCAACAAGTACGTCAGAGCCTATGACGCACGAGCGTATGACGTAAGACGGCTGGCAAGAGGCCACTAGTGCGTCAGAGCCTATGACGCACGAGCGTATGACGTAAGACGGCTAGCAGGAGGCTAACTAGTGCGTCAGAGCCTAAGACGCACGAGCGTATGACGTAAGACGGCTGGCAGGTGGCCAACAAGTACGTCAGAGCCTATGACGCACGAGCGTATGACGTAAGACGGCTTGCAGGAGACCAACTAGTGTGTCAGAAGCTATGACGCACGAGCGTCAAGGGGAAGGGGTTCAAAACGAATTTTGGTACGACATGGTATGACTATGGTATGGTATATTATTGTATGTATGATTTAGTATAGTACAGTACGGTATGATAGGAAAGAAATGGTATGAGTACGGTGAGAATATGGTATGGTGCCGATTTGCAACACAGTCTGGTATAGACAGAAGGGTGATCTGCACAAGGAAGATAATAAACCGTTGTGTCAAGAATTTGCAGAGTTTTTTTGTTGTTGTTTTTTTTTGCGCACCTAGGTTGCGTACAGAAGCGCCCAAAGACTAACCGCGTTTGTGCGTAATTTCGATAAGACGGAAAAACCCACCGTGTGCCACTTGAAATTTCACTATTTTTCGACACTGAATTACGTGGTGATATAATATATATTATGTTTTTTTATTGGACGTTCATTAAGAACCACCCTAATAAACATATTTTTTACCGGCAACCAATTCATCTCGATGCATTCTGGCATATAAGTACATAAAAAATAATATTTACACATATTATGTGTAAATAGCAAAGACGTAGTTTTTTCAGCCTCCATTATTGACACAAGTTCCTGATTAGAATCTACTTTGGTTCTTCCAAATTAAACTTTTTCAAATTATTTCCGCCCAGTCTGATCGCCGATAGAAGATTCAGACTGATCTCAATTATGATCCTGAATTTACTCTTATTCCTTCACATGACTCTGCTCTCACTAATTGCCTACATACATAACTCAGGAAACAAGTGGAAACAATAGGCCGGTATACGGCTCTGGTCTCACTACTGAAGTGGACTCGGAACTTGACCGTTGCGGATCGGAACAGCGAGAGGTGTTTCTGCGAACTGTGATCTGATAATTTATTTGCCGCTCCTTTTGTTTGTTGTTATTTATTAGGAGTCTGCCGTCGGGTACAAAAGAACGGAGAACGGAAGCGCCAGACAGTTTGAACGACAAAACTCCTGTATAGGTTGTAAATTCAGGACGTCACTTCGTGATTCGAGTCTTTTATTCATATTTTCCTACCATTTGTTCATTTCAACGAACTGATTGAGCTACTTTTCTTTCCTGAGCAACTCACGGTTTATCCAGCGAGTAGGGAATAAAAGTTGAAGAATAACAGTCATGTAGCATTTCCTAATGAGTAGGTTATCGATATAAACTCCTAACCTGCATCGACCTATATCCTGCATTGTGCCATTCGTCTCGATCCGTTCGTCTCAGAATGTGGGTATTGAAGGCAGAGATGGGCGTATTCATATTCATAAAATTTATTATATTCATATTTAATATGAATACGACTGAAATTTTTGATTTGGAAAATATGAATATGAACACGAATAAAGCCGTAATCACATCTTTCTGTGAATTATCCCAGAAATTGACATTTTTTGTGAATTTTATCAATTATTTTCTCATTTATGGATGAATTATCCCAAAATGTGAATTACACTGCAATTTATTTGGAAAAAGGTTAATTTCTGTACCTCAGTAGGTACCTAAAAAAATAAATATGTAAATTATATATAAAATTCACAATAAAGATGTAAATTGTGGAAAAATTCACAAAAAAGTGAATTTTTGTAGAATTCATGAGGAAAAAACTTAAATTCCAATGAAATTCATGGTAAATTAGGAAAATTTGAGTGAAGGTCACAAAAAATGCAGTAAATTTTAGTAAAATTACCACAAAAGTGAATTTCTGGAAACATTCACAAAAAAGTGAATTGCTGGAAAAATTCACGAAAAAGTGAATTGCTGGAAAAATTCACAAAAGATGTGATTATGGCTTTAAACGTATGCATATTCTCATTCATATCTGTATTCAAATTCATATTCATATCTGTATTCGTATTCATATTTTCCAAATTATGAATTTTAGTCGTATTCGTCTTTATGAATATGAGTACGCCCATCACTGGTTGAAGGTTATTACTAATATCATTAGTTGTATGAACTTACTAACTTACTCAACTACTCTCTGTTAGGTATATACTTACGTAAAAATTTGAAGAAGTAAAAGTAGATGGTTGTTTGAACTGTTGAAAAAACCATATCTACAATAAGATATATAACCCACTGATATATGGCTTATCTGTTTCGAACATTCACTAAATCATATTGTTCACTCAATGAATATAAAGGGATTTCATGAAATAGGTAGGTAAACATTATGATTTTACAGTTTCATGAACAAACTGATTTGATGCTCTAACGGTAACAATGATCTACCTCAAGTGTAACATCGAAAAGCCGTAACGTCAGTATATTGTCTGGCATACGCTGCCCAGCTGTGCTGTTTGATGAGCCGATGGAACAGGTTGATATGCTGCAAGTGACCTAAGGGCAGACTGATGACACGGGTGGTTGGGAGAGTTGACCTTTCACGTCCAATCAATCCATCACCCAGACGGACGGGCGACCTTCGAGTTCAGAGGGGAAACCACTCGTGCTAAAGTTGACTGTATCGGGCCGTTTTATGAATTAGTTCGCTGCAATTGAGCAATTTCAGGTAAAAACTTGATGAGACTCATCAGATTAGGCTGAATCCACCGCAATAGTAAATCATAGAGTTGCATTCATATGTGATTTCAACGTTTAACACGGAACATGACCAGATGACGTTAACAATAACAAAAAGAGTATTAGAAACACGAAAGACCTGAGGGGATTATTATAATTATAATATAATTATAATATAATATTATTTCGTATGAAACGTTGACATTATCATTGAAAAAACACGGTCACTGTGCAGGAACTCTAAATTTCCTTTATATAAGCACTCTAGCTTCAAAGGTTCATTACGAAAATCAAAAACTCTGCAAATTCTTGACACAACGGTTCATTATCTTCTTTGTACAGATCACCCTTCTGTCTAGATCACTAGGTCTAAATGTCTAGATCCTAAATGTTAGATTAATTATTATTATGAATTATCACTAATTATTAACAATTTTATCAAGTACCTACTGAAAATTATTATAATTTATTGTTAGGTATTAATCATTCGTATTTATTATTAATTATGATTAATTAATACGATATAATTCTGGGGTTTTTAATACTACGTCGGTAATAATTTTTCTATAAAAGAAGTACCTACCAACAAACATTCGAAAATACCTTCATTTCCGTAGCACGAAACGCACCTCAGAACAACAAACTCGACATCACTTAAGCCATATGATGTTCCAAAGAGCTTGTTAGTATGAAAATTGACCTGTATTTCAACAGTTTGAGTCACGATCGTGTTGTGAGGCACAATCTTTGAGCCGTCATTGTGAACGAACGGCTGGTCGTACAAAGCTGCGGATGGTCTTAAAAAATTCTACGGAACAAACTCTATCTAAATATGAAATAAAAAACATACCGTTCTATATGAATTTTTCGAGATATGAGATTTTCAAATTTTCAAAATTCGTTTTGAACCCCTTCCCCTTGACCTAGGGTTATGAAAAGTTTCGAGGACCATTGTGGGGTTGGTCGAAACCCATAAAAAAAATTTAGTAATTTTAACTCAACGCTAACTGGGCAAAGTGGCGCGGACGGCGGACGGCGGACGGCGTACGGCGTACGGCGGACGGCGTACGGCGTACGGCGGACGGACGGATTTTTTTTTATTCGATTTTCTGAATCTACGTATCTTGAAACGTAAACCAACAAATTTTGAGGGGGGGTTAAAATTTTTTTTTCTTTGGGCGATTCCAATGGTTCATTATCGAAGATAATAAACCAAAATGGGAAAATAAACACTAGACATTCGCCAACTCTTCAATTTGCTTGTATGTGCTTATCATTAAATTCAAATTTAAAACAGTCACATATTACAATCAAAAATTCTCTGAAACTAGATGAAATGATTATTTGGAATGCAAAGTACCCTCCACATTTGTATACCTCAGTAAGGTTTTATTATGCTGTGAACCTTTCTTGTTTCGATAAAAGAGTAATATATTCAGCTATAGGTGAAGGGGGACTGTCAAGTACAGACCCCAGAAAAGAGTATCGGAAAACCGGGAATAGGAAATTCGGCATTCAACATCTTAGAAGCGCGCGGACGTATTCCCATAGCCGTAAGAACTTGAGTCTTTTACAGCTCGAAAAATTGATCAGTTTCCATGGTGAACTTTTAGCATAATGGTCGATATCGACTATTAAAACATTATTAATCTATGTTCAGAATAGGTAAATGTTATTCTCAAGTCCATTTCGTCATTATTTAAAGTGAACTTCTTAACCGCTCCAAAACGCAAAAAAAACCAGTCGTGGCTGTAAGAGCGAATTTTTGAAGAAATAACTGGTTTTATGTAAAATGTCTGCATTTTACTGGTTTTACATCAGACTTCGTCTCCTTTTTTGCCGAGCAACGCCTCAATTTATAGATTTTTCAACGCTGAACACGATGTTGAAGTCAGAATTGCAATATCTCATTCCGTTATCAGATTAGAGCCGATGAATCGATATAAGTATTGTGCAAAAAGGAACAGAAAAATGAATTGAAAAGTGGGGATGAACCCAAAGGCAAAGAAGGAAAATTTAAAATAACCAAAGATTATTCTGTAGGAGATAAAGGAAGAAAATCAATAACTTAAATACGCTTCTAAATTGAAAATAAATTTAATAAACGCAAATCTTGTGGGAAAACAGTCAATATGATAAAATAAAATTTCTTGAGATAAAATAAAATAAAATTTCTTAATGGAAAAATTAAATTGTGTGACTAGGCAAGAGATCGGATTTTGCACAAATAAATCTGTCGGTACTCGAGCAAATAAAAATAAAGGGAAAATTGGTGCCGTACGGTAACAGGAAAGGAAAAGGGACTTATCGGCTCGTAGACTGGAAGACTTGACACCAAACAATGATCGGAAGTCGCCAGTAGGTGCTTTCTTGGTAAGTCCCAATCCGTGACTTGAAACGGTAGAGGGATTGACGAAGAGGTATGGTAGTGCGATGATGTATGTAGTACTCGTAATTTCGGTGATCGCAGATGTCTCTTGTCCTCAACGATTCCGGAGAGATGGACGCTGGGAGAAAGCTGAGACGAATTCACCAATCTGCTTAAGAATCACGATGATCGCTTCCTTTAGTACACCGCCGAACTTCCAATGACAGATTGAAATAACTCACTGATCAAATATAAAATCGAAGAGGTATTACGAGACGGTAGAGCCAGTACACGAGAAGGAAGATGGAAAGTGAAGGTTTCGCATGTGCTCCGCGAAAAAAAATGATGGCGGACGACCGTATCACTGAGCATGACTAGCGGGCCTGCCCAATGCAGCCAACCGAAGTAGCGCTTCAATTTAAATGAGGAAATATTTCATGGTACACACTCCTCCCCAGCGGCTGAGGTGGGCAAATACCGCTTCAATTTAGAGGGATGCCAAAGGCCGACATCCTTGCCCCGAGAGTCTTGGAGCTTGCAGGTACCACCAGCGCTGACTGCGACGACAACGAAGGGTCCCTCGTATTTATGGCAGAGTTTGGCAGTGGATTTGCTGGCAGCAGAAGACAAGTTGTAAGATAGATGAAGAACCTGGTCTCCGACCTTGAACTTTTCAGGTTGCCGACGCAAGTTATACCGGTGACTTTGGGCTGTGCTCGCCTGGAAGAGATTCTCTTCAGCTACATGTTGCATCTCCTTGAGCTTTTCCAGTCGTGTGGCCCATTCATCAGGGGTGAGGTTCATAGGCTGGCCTTGACCTGCAGGAACACGGGAGCGAAGAGAGTTGTATGCTTGTATTTCTCGACCAAAGTTGAGGAATGCAGGAGAAAACTTAGTTGAGCCATGCACCACACTATTTAGTGCAAATTGGAAATCACCAATGTAGGTATCCCAATGACTATGGCGAGATTGATCCACATAAGTGCGAATCAGCTGACGAACGTTGCGGTTTGCCCGCTCAGTAGGGTTCGCCTGACAATGATAGAGTGGCGTGGTGCGATGCTCTATGTTGTATGCCTGTGCCATGGAACGTACTGATGAACTTACAAAATTCGAAGCGTTGTCCGTAATTAGGACTGAAGGACTCCCATAACGATTCAAGATGGTCGATCTGAACTTTGCAAGTATAGCGGAAGATAAGGTATTTCGTAGAGGAACAAGCTCGACCCATTTTGTAAACAGATCTTCAAAGACAAGAAGATATTTGTGTCCTGACGGGCTCCGGGGAAAGGGTCCCATGATGTCTGCCGAAACAGTGTGCCACGGATGGATTATATAACGTGGAAACATCAATCCTCGAGGAGGTACATTAGATGGTTTCACCCGTTGACATAAATCACACCTGCGAATGTAGCGAACTATGTCCTGGTACATTCCAGGCCAATAATATAGTCGACCGACCCTCCAGTGAGTTTTAGCAATTCCCAAATGTCCGGACTGTGGCTCATTATGGCATTCAGCAAGAATAGAAGCCCGTTGACTCCAGGGAACGACCAACTTCCAATCTTCACTGGGGTCTTCTAGTTCGGCCTTGAGGAAGGATTTTCTGTAAAAGAACAAGTGGTTGCCATCAACCTTCCACTCGGGATGATTCTCGGGATTGGCCCTTACTCTGTAAATTTTATTTTTGTACCAATCGTCGTGCGACAGACCCATTGCAGGGGTACCAGAAGAATAGAGAGAAGAACTGACAGCGTTGAGATCTGCATGCGTGGAAATCCTCGAAAGGGCGTCAGCAACGCAGTTCAATTTTCCCTTACGGTATTCAACTTTATAGTGGTAAGGCTGCAACCGGAGGGTCCATCTTGCCAGCCGCCCTGAGGGATTCTTCAGCTCCAGCAGCCACTTTAAACAGGAATGATCGGTAATTACCGTAAAATTGCTACCTTCAAGGTATTGGCGGTTCTTTTCAATACCATAGATCACTGCCAGGCATTCCTTTTCTGTAACGGAATAGTTACGCTCAGCACTGGATAAAGAACGCGAACAATAAGTAATAACACGCTCGACACCATCGTGGATTTGGACAAGTGCTGAACCAATTCCATAATGACTGGCATCTGTTTGTAATATGAATGGCAGGTCAAAGTTTGGCCTAGCCAAAATCGGAGCTGAAGTCAAGGAGCGTTTAAGAAACTTGAAGGCAGTGTTTTGATCATCAGTCCAACACCAAGTTTTCTTCTTACTGAGTAGTGATGTTAGGGGTGCGATAATGGTAGAAAAATCAGGAATAAACCTCCGATACCAACCCGCCATCCCCAAAAATCGGCGAAGCTCCACAAGGTTGCAAGGAGTAGGATAATTGGTTACAGCTTCCACCTTTTCAGGATCGACACTGATGCCATCAACGTTCACACGATAGCCCAAGTATCGGACTTCGCTGCAGCCGAACTCGCACTTGTCGGGGTTGATCCTGAGGCCAGATGCTGAAAGCCGACGGAAAACTTCTTTAAGCAATTCACAGTGTTGCGTGAAATCCGATGTACATAAAAGAATGTCATCCAAGAAAACAACAACTTGGGGATACATATCAAGGAATATGGAGTCCGCTAGCCGCTGAAAAGTTGCAGGAGAATTCGTACATCCAAACGGCATGAAACGGAAACGGAAGAGACCTCTACCAGGAACAATGAATGAGGTTATGTCACGACTGGACTCGTCAGCTAAGGGAACTTGCAGAAACGCCTGCTTTAAATCGAGCTTAGATAGGTAAACAGCCTGTCGCAGACTGTCGAGCAACGTATTCATGTTTGGCATTGGATACGAGTCCTTTTTTGTAATCCCATTAACTTTACGAAAATCAATACAGAATCTGTAGGAGTCACCCTTGCGCACCATGACTACTGGAGAGCTCCAAGGAGCGTGACTAGGTTCTACTATGCCACTCTCGAGCATACTATCCAGTTCCTTATGCATCGCTTCCAATACTTTGGGAGAGTAGTTGTAAGCTCGCTGCTTTATGGGGACAGAAGAGCCAACATCAATACAGTGCGAAATCCTTGAGGTAATACCCGGAGATTTCTCCAAGGTCGACAATCCTTCAGCAACTATCTGATTCAAAACCTCACGTTGAGCATCTGTAAGATCCTTGATACTACAGCAATTTACAGTTTGTAACGGATCTATATTTCGAGAGAAGGAACGTGATTCAGAGAACTCAAATTTCTGATTAGGTAATCCAGGAAGGGACCAGGTATTATTACTCGGGTCGGTGATAATTCCGGTCTTCCTGATGAAATTTAAACCCAAAACTATAGGAAAAGATAACGTATTCAAAAACAAAAATTCGAATTCCATCATCTGTGGACCGAGGTAACACTTCGTGGTATGTGACTTGAATATTACCGTTTGGGTACCGTTGGCCATCTGGGCGACAATCGAGCGAGGAGAGTCCTTCAAATCAGCTTCAGTGAGTCCCAGAAGATGAAGACCTTGTTCCCCTATAAATGAAAGAGAGGAGCCAGTGTCATAGAGAGAGTGGATGCATATTGACCTCGTCACGTCCTGATCGCATCGAAGAAATATTAAGGGAAGGGATAACAGAGCAGGACGAGAAGAAATATTATTCAAATAAGAGCGATAAGTTGAAGAAGGTAAACATGAGGTACAAAGGTACGAAGAAATGCTCAAAAGCGGTACGTTCTCTTCCATGGAAGAATCTTGAGATGATAGGGAGAAACTGTTTACAATTGACGTAGAGGTAGAAGGTAACATCAGTGACGGAAGTTCGGTAGCAGGTAATTTTGGTAATAAGGATTTCGACGGGAGGTCTTGATGAATGGGAGTCGGCCGGACCTTTACGATCGGCTCCCGTTGTCGTTTTCCGTGGTACAGGAGGGACAGGTTCTGATAGTCGCACCCGCGTATCCACAACGATAGCAAAACCGTCTTCTAGGTTTTGGACAATCACCATAGGTATGAGAGTCGGCACCACAGTTCCAACATACTAGCTGAGGCTTACTTGTGGCATTTGAATCCTTTGAAATGACTGGTTCTGGACAAGAAGTTGAGGGATTGGAATTTTGTGGGATATATTTGACAGGTTTAGTGCCCATATTAACCGAACTAGCTTCTTTATGTGATACCTGGTATACATGGATCCTGTCGGAATTCTTCGGAATTGTGGAAGACGAAAAAGAAGAAGTAGTTTCGGAATCTTTTGGACGTGAAGAACGAATCGATATAATGGGTTTCAATAATTCTTCCCTACGGCTCATTTCAGTTACAAAATCTATTAAGTTCTGATGAGAAGGAATTGTAGATGAGGTATATTCTTCTTCAAACGCTCGTCTAGTACCTGGGTCTAAGTGTCCAAGAGAAATGTGCAGCTTGACGAAGTCCAGAATATCTATGTTCTCTAACTTAGATAAGGAGATCCAATTGTTGTCGTGGACGTTCAAGAATTTTTGAAAGTCGGCATGTGACGGATTATGAAGGGGTTTGAATTCTAGAATTCTATTCATAAAATGAGAGGCTAACCGACGTCGGTTTTGGTAACGAGACACCAAAGCCGCCAAAGCTAACGGGTAACTCTCAGCAGTTAAGGGAAAACTGGCTATCACCGCATGCGCGTCACCCCTTAGGCTGGATCGTAAATATTGAAGCTTCTTTATATTGTTCCCCGCCAACGAGGGCTCCTGGTCGACCAGAGAAATAAACAAAGAATGGAACTCCGTCCATTCCTCAATACGGCCAGAGAAAGTAGGAAGGGGAATTCTGGGTAATTGTGAGGAGGAAGCGGCGGTAACAGTTCCTACAGCTCGACATTCATCGCTCGTTACATGTACCTTTTTTGCATTAACATAATTAGAACGTGCAATATCAATTAATTCTACGGCATTGCAATAGAACTGAGTAATGTCCAACCTCCGTTGCTTATCGGTATCAGGGATGTCAACATTATAATTATTGGCTTTTTCACAAAATTGATCCAACTTAGCTTCTATGGCATTTAGGCGATCGTATGAGGCAGAAAATGCCAGGACACTTCTATTTGATGTTAGGTTTTGTGATTTGTCAAACGTCTGTTGTAGACAAGCAAATAACATTTCACGTTCATTAGTTAATTTAGTATGTAAATTCTTGATAGTTTCGTCAACCTCGGGAGTAGAGGTGGTTTTACTTTTTGCTCCGTCTCCAGGCATAATTACAAATTAAGTACGAAAATCGTATAAAAACGTATTGAAAATTACGACGGGCAATATTGTAGGTACAACTAGATAGTAATATTTTACCTACCTAGCGCTACCGTACGGCAATTCGGAAAAATATTCAGCTATGCTCATGTATACTATACGATAGTATTCTTTACGTTGGGCGCCATTTATTTATTTGTGCAAAAAGGAACAGAAAAATGAATTGAAAAGTGGGGATGAACCCAAAGGCAAAGAAGGAAAATTTAAAATAACCAAAGATTATTCTGTAGGAGATAAAGGAAGAAAATCAATAACTTAAATACGCTTCTAAATTGAAAATAAATTTAATAAACGCAAATCTTGTGGGAAAACAGTCAATATGATAAAATAAAATTTCTTGAGATAAAATAAAATAAAATTTCTTAATGGAAAAATTAAATTGTGTGACTAGGCAAGAGATCGGATTTTGCACAAATAAATCTGTCGGTACTCGAGCAAATAAAAATAAAGGGAAAATTGGTGCCGTACGGTAACAGGAAAGGAAAAGGGACTTATCGGCTCGTAGACTGGAAGACTTGACACCAAACAATGATCGGAAGTCGCCAGTAGGTGCTTTCTTGGTAAGTCCCAATCCGTGACTTGAAACGGTAGAGGGATTGACGAAGAGGTATGGTAGTGCGATGATGTATGTAGTACTCGTAATTTCGGTGATCGCAGATGTCTCTTGTCCTCAACGATTCCGGAGAGATGGACGCTGGGAGAAAGCTGAGACGAATTCACCAATCTGCTTAAGAATCACGATGATCGCTTCCTTTAGTACACCGCCGAACTTCCAATGACAGATTGAAATAACTCACTGATCAAATATAAAATCGAAGAGGTATTACGAGACGGTAGAGCCAGTACACGAGAAGGAAGATGGAAAGTGAAGGTTTCGCATGTGCTCCGCGAAAAAAAATGATGGCGGACGACCGTATCACTGAGCATGACTAGCGGGCCTGCCCAATGCAGCCAACCGAAGTAGCGCTTCAATTTAAATGAGGAAATATTTCATGGTACAGTATATGTATAAGTACCTATATATATATATTGGCTGTAACGCGAAAATTTCCGTGGGCTTTCCAATTGTATATATTAAGTGTTTCTCTCCTTCTCATTTCTCCTCCTGTGAAAATATTTATCTATTATATTTCGCCTTCGTTTCCACAACCGGACATATATATAAGTATATACATATGATATACAGTTAATTCAGGATGGTCTGGAACAATAATTATTATTGTTCTAATATAGCTATTACAGCTTTCTTTCCTTCGAAAATTCGCTAAGACTTGGTCGCAACCTCAGGTGCCCTCAATATTAATATATTTTGTGATTTCTTGGTATTTCAGGTTGTAGATTATTCAAAATTTGATGTCTCAACTTGCCCTAGACATGGAAAACATGATTTTTAATCTCAATATTTATGTTCATTAGATGGGTTTATAAGTCGTTCATTTGTATTGGTTGGAGACCGTTTCAATATTATTAGGTTATTTTATAACGTACAGATCAATAATTAAAACATATTTATAAAACAACAATACAGTCACTTGCTTGTAGAGAAGGCTCGTAAAGCCAACTCCATCTGACAAAGTTAAAAATGACAAACGCTTTAGCGCTGTCATCCTGCACATCCAGAAGCTCGCAGAGGTCAGTATCCATTTCGCTAGACGATGTACACGTAGAAAGGAAGTACCACCAATATGGTTTGTATAGCGGGCATAATAGGATGATGTGTGCCATTGTCTCCACAGCCCGCATATTACGGTGCATGTCGACAGGCATCGTGCAGTCTACCTTAAATCACGCTCCCTCACGATAAAAATATCATGCTACGATAAGCGCCACAATTCGCTCAACCTAAATGTTCTTGTGACGTCCGAGGTAGTGTTGCTTTCCACTCCATCCTCCTGTACAGCGTTCTCCAACTACGCGTTCTATGAATATCGAGGGACCAACAGTGGCTATTATACTCAAGTACCTACTAGTCTATTGAGTTTATCGTACGATTCATCATATGTCATATCATCATAGAGATTCACCACTCCAAGCTGTGAAAGTCTATTCTTGATTTGAGTATAGCAAATATACTGCAGATCGTACTTGCCCAATGGGCGTCAAATCTAATTAATTCTTCCAATCAGACTGTTGGCTAACTCCCACATTTCATCGTCAGTATCTTTGGAAGGGGAGGTCGGATACGATCTGCGTACTACGACGTCAATGAAACAAATAAATTCCTCATAGATACATGGCCACTCAGTTGTGAATCTAATATTTTAATTTCATAAATTTTGCGGAAAATTACTATGTAGGTACCTACACAGGTACCTCCTTTCTACTACAACGTTTCGGTTTAATATCTACCCGTCTATTTCCTATTAATAGAAAGAGCCTTACAATTTCGCCAGACACCAACGCGATCTTGGCGATATTATCATAATTCTACTCCTTGTTATAACTATTCACATGACTCGGTTAACCGGTGACGGGAATCAAATACAATGAAATCAGTCACATTGAAGAGTGGAAAGGTGTGAACGGTTGAGGAAACTTCAGCCCACTTTGGGAGGAGCATTTATCAGTCGAGACCAGGCGGTTACCACCCGCTCTCGGTCATCCGTGAAATTCACCAGGCCGCTCTCTACTGAGGGCATCTGCTAATTTTCATCTTCCCCATCTAGGTGAAGCATAATATAATATATGAACGGCATATTATTTAGTATGTAGATACGGATACACTGTTGTGCATTCATTGGGATGATCTTTGTCATCGATCATAAAGTTCCATGAAAAATCGATACTAAATTGTATCTTGTGTGAGGAAGGGGATGAAGCCGCGAAAAGAACAGAACGAAATTGCCACACTTACAGGTTGAAAGAACGTAATCTATATTTGAAAGACAAAAATGAACTTTAAAATAAAATAGATAAAATCAAGCGGTGGGGAATAATACTACTACGATAATATTAATATAGCGCTCACAGGTTCCGACGGCCATGGAATGTATTAATAAAGCGGTCCGGTATGCGAAAAGTTGGTGTTTTCTAATCGGTATAGGTATATGAAGGAAGGCGGGGAAAAAGTAGACCAAATGGTTTCCTTCTGGAGGTGGCAGGGAAGCCTTCGAGTCCGTACCTGTAACTGATCGAAAGAACGAAAAGATAAGTAAGTTTCTTCTTGACGACTGAAAATCCGTCTGTAGGTTTCAGACATCGAAGAAGCATACCGGTACGGTAAATATGATGCGAGGCAGCAAACGGTGGCTCTTTGCAGCAGACGCGACGATACAATTTCAGCTTCGAGGAAAGATCCGGAAAAAATTTTATATTATCTCGAAGATTCGGTGAGAAATTGAACAAGAGACCCAAGAAGGCATAGCGGAAAGGGAGCTTACCAGGAATTCCTGGTAACTGGTTTCGGATTGAGAATCGTCAAAGAAAAGGTACGATACGGTAGGCAAAAATCCTTTTGCAGTTTTATTTTTGCAATACGAGAACGATAGAGATACGTTATCATATAATATATATTATATAACGTATCTCTAACGTGAAAACTCCTGAAGAGAACCAAGCCCCTGGACCTTCTGTGCTGACAATAAGTGACGTGCAGTTTAAGTGCGGTAGACGTTAATGGGCTCTCACCACAAAGTGTTAATTTGTGAAGTAAATAGCTAGATAGTTATCTGATTTATCATTGTAACTAGTTGTTATATTATCTAAATAAACGCAAGGAAAAAAAAATCTGCTGTAGATGTTTTTGGCGCAGCAACGTAAGGAGCAGTATGTTCCAGGAGGCCAAGATAGGATGTCTCACAACGCATTTGTATAAGTAAAATTCTACCGTTATGTTCGAACGAATTCAGTCCTCTGAATAAGAACTCCGGAAACCGAATGGAGAGGAATCCCATTCGACCACATCCTTTTAGTGCTCTCGGCAAATCAGCGAGAGTACCAACCCACATTTTGATGGTATGAATTCTCATAAGAACCTCCGCCATATCACCGCTCCTTCGGTTTTTATTTTTTCAAAAGGCGGGAAAACACGGGCGAGGGGGAACGCCACGTGACGCTCGGAGAATCGATGTGAACCACCGGGAAGGTATATAGACCGGAAATAGAACCTTTTATATGACGTTCGGATCGGCGATCTGTCACAGGGACGACATCAACTCCGTAACTCCGCGCGGTTGGCGTGGATGAGGGGGCACGAACTTTTGCTATTATTTGGCCAATCAGACCCGCCATAGGATCGCAGGCTCGCCTCAGTTTTCTGCTGGTTATGTCACGTGCTGGCAAAGCGAACATGTTGCGATCCCGTTTCGACAAATCATCACCTGGAACTTGCGTAGTCTTCCAATCAAAGCTTGGATGCCTCGAAGGTAGATAGCGATTGTCTAAACGATGCCTCAAGCCCTTCATTCGATCGTCGCTTGTTTGGCCGCCATCAAAAGATCATTCAGAAAAACTCTGCAAATTCTTGTCACAACGGTTTATTATCTTCTTTGTGCAGATCACTCTTCAGTGTAGATCACTTATTATCACGAATTATCATTAATTATTGTTAGTTATTAATAGTTTTTCTATTACCTATGATTAATTAACTCTCTATATGAAACCATGATCTGTTCGAATCAGCTGGACGAGTATGAACATTAACGGACAGGCCGCCTCATGATTCACCATCATGTTGACGACTTTCGATTTGCTCCAACATTGAGCCCTCATTATGAACAAACGGCTGGTCGTAGAAAGCTCCGGATGGTCCTTGAAATTCATTTTGAACCCATTTCCATTTACCTAGGGTTATGAAAAGTTTCGAGGATCATTGTGGGGTTGATCCGAACCCGTAAACCAAATTTCGTAATTTTTGCACAACGCTAACTGGGCAAAGTGCCCCAAATATTTTGAGGGGGGTTAACAAATTTTTTTCTTTGGTCGATCGAAGACAATAAACCAAACGATAGTCGAGTATAACCTGATTCGATGAAACGGAGGGATTTAAGTTTTTCTAAAAACACTTAAAATAATTGTATGAAACTCACACAACATTCCACCTGTTGCAGCCATGGTTGAAACAATCTGATGAGTGTCTGCTACACGCAAGAGTACAACAAAAATGATTAAAAAGAAAAATAATAAAATATGGAAATCATACGTAAATTGATGTGCACGCTTCCATCACACTTCCCTCAATTCACTCAATTTTAAATAGGCACCTAAGCATTAAACTTGAAATTGTTCTATGTGTCGGGAATGGACGAATAAAAGGGGTTTTTAATCACTCCAAAGTGGTTTGAAATAGTGTAATAACGACTTCACACATAGCAAAACAAATAGCAAATCGACAAAATTCTACAATAAGAGTTTAGACAAAGTGTGTCACTACGAATTCAAAATCTTACTTTCCTACATCAGTGGAATCTTACTTCTTACAAATTGTCAAGAACGGGACTTCTTTGGATCAACCCATACAACTTGCGGTGTTCCGATTTCGAAAAGTAATTCTGGTGGGATCATTGTTTTTTGAGCATTCGAATTTGGAGTTGGACCTTAAATTCGCACTGTGACGCTTGGGCTGGTCTTCAAAGTCTCCAAAATTTAAATGAATTTTTGAAAAGCAAAAGACGATAATTAAACATTTCATTTTGTCTCATCATGTTCTATTACGTCATGAAAGTTAGTACTATTCTTATGTTATTGTAAGTTGTGATGTTTATGTTGCTTTTGTGTTCATTCTCAATATACTGTACTAAAGCATAGTACAATTTATCCTTTCCAAGATTTATACAATTAAAATAAACATACATGCACCTCATTTGAAGGCACGACTGTTCCCGTGATAATAGCTAGTTAGTCTCATTAGTCGTAACTTCCTGCATACACGATCTACAAAGGATATGTTTTTCCAGAGCTGTGTGAGATGTGCTTAATAAATAAATAAAATATAAAAAACAGAGAATTGGTCTCAGGCCTTTCACTAAATGTGAGTTACTGTATGAAGTGCGCAAACGATGTTAAGTCTCGAAACTCATACAAATATAACGTCGTGCCGAACTTTTTTTGTACACACACAAAAACGGGCACAACTCGGGATGGATCCATCTGCCACTCTTTCCTGTCGCTTTACGGATTACACCTCTTACATGTCCCTTTACAAACCCCTATAATCTTAAATACCAAAAATAATATTCATCTGTCTCACGGGAAGGAAGAATTTAAGATTTTTATATTTCGGCTTCCCTATAAACCCCCTCCCCTACGCATCGGATCTGGAAGTGAACCCCCCTATGTCCTTTCCCGATCAAGGAAACATTTAAGTACGAGAGAAGGGTTCGATCCATTGAGACGTTTTTGCGTGATTGAAGGACAAACAGACAGACAAACAAACAGACGAACTGACAGACACCAAATTCAAAATTGGCATGGTTTGACTCCATTTCACGCGAAACGAAGAACTGTAGTGAAAATTTTTGAGAATACCCAAGGAACACGAAAATCGTATCTAAATTTAGTTTTGTAGATGAGGGGATGTATAGTAAAGATCCGTCTTATCTGGCATGATTTTAGTGCTCCAGGCCCGGCCTTCCTGAAAACGAATATTGACTCAATTCATGCGCCAAATCTGAATAATATTGAGTAAAGTGATTATTCAAATCATTCGATCTGACGGAAATGGGTCATTTTGTGAGAGAGAGATGTTCTACAGAACCTACTCAGCTGTCTTGAGTGGGTGAATGGTTATGTCAAAGTAAGCCAATGACCTTATTGGAGGAACTTTTTGACAGTTCTTGTGCCCAGCGACGGTTTTCTGAAACTTTGCCTTTCGGTAACACGTTGCGGAAACTCGTACCGACAACATAACCCAAGTTGCTGTCGTTTACTTCTCGAAACAAAGTTAACGATTTGAAGGTCGGAGTGTTGTTTTCTTTTATTATTTTAGTTTTTTAGTTAATCTCAGAATCCCGAGCTGAATTGTATATAGAGTTGAAACTTTAGTTTACTATCGAGTGGATGAATTCCATTCTTTCCACTGGCTTTGCCGGCTTTGTCCCCTAACGTACAGTGCCGATTTGTATTGGCTAGAGAAAGAAGTGATCTTTTATTTATTGCATTATTTACTGTGAAAATAATATTTGTGGATTAACCGCACATCAAACCTAAGTTTTGTGCTGGAGTGATGAACAAAATTATCATTTTTTGGAAGATCCTACATAATATATTATATTCCAATTCTTGACGCGTCTTCTGCTGCGCACATAAGTTGGAATTTTGACTCAATGCACTTTATAAAGATTGATCTTATGGTTAAATCTACCGTAAGTTACCTTTGAGTGCCCATTGTTGAATAACCCTGGCTTGTTGCGTACTTGGCGACATGACAAGTTCCCCGATGTATGACGGATGGTTCGTTTTGAGAAGTGATAGCGAGTGATATAGAGTGGAGTTGTTCAGTCTCTGTAAGAGTACGTAGAAAGCTAACTACACTAATTTTGTGAAAAAACACTAATGAGGTGAGATCGTTAGACAACAAACAGTCGCTCTGGCTTTTATGTTGCTTTACCAACAAGTTTATGTGAAACAACGATTGTTAGTTAGTGATATGAATTATCCAACTGTTTATTAAGGGTTCAGAACATTATTATTAGTTTTATTAGAGGTGAACTCACAAAAATGGATTAAGTCAGTATGTTGTTAGGTCCTGTCGTCAAAGATGGTGGACTTGGCTCCTAGTGGATCCAAAGAGGTTTGAAGGTGGGAGGATATCGCCCTTTGCTTTGATTGGAAACCAATTTGAACTCTACTCAACACAGAGCCGTAACCAATATTGGCAGTAGATTATTATTCCTGCGCTCGAGGCATATAGCGGGGCCTTGGAGGGCCTCGGACTAAATTATGCATATGAAGCTCCACTTTGACCTTGTATTTCGATACCAACAGGGGAAACGGGTCATAAAATGCCATGTACGTTATTCAAATTGTTGAGTTGAACCTAATGACATGAGTGACCATTCAACGGCAAGAATTTGAAGTGTACTTGCTAATGATGAAGATATGTAAAATGACAAATACGATCGCTCCTCATACTAACGTGGAGAAGTTAACAGGGCACATGAGCAGTTCTGAACGTAAAAATACTGGAAAGGTAAAACGCTACAACCCTTGGCTGTTGTGCTACTAAAAAGATTTGACATGAAATTCACGTACCGCCGTCATGGTGAGAGAGACATAGGTACATCTTCTTTTTTGGGGTTTCAATATGCCATCAGCATTGTGCTCGTAACCTCCTAGAAATTGAATTATCCCTGATGCAGTTGAGACATTCCTGGAATAATATGAGATATCTAAGGAGACATACCTTAACTCAGTGTTGTTGCGTGATGTAACTACGAAACTCCAAGATAGAAACCGTAGTAGGATCCTTTCTGGAGTGTACGGTTGGTTGGCTGCACCAATATTGTACGAGGATTCTTCTATTCCATATCCCACGTTACGGGAATATTTCTTGTTCAATGCACACCCTCCCGAACCTGTCTATACGCCTTTGTCTTCCGCCAGTACCGCATACGAGAAAAAAACCAGGACATGATATTTCGGTGAATGGGAAAATTAGATCGTACTCTTTAAAATTCACTTCAAGCGCGCATAACGTCAATCGGTTAAGGCAGTTTTTGGCGATAGAAGCATTTTCCTCCCGTTTCCTCCGTCCTCCGCCCAAAATGAAATTATCTCCAGGTGGTTCCTGTTCTGAAATATTGTTCAAGGCCTTACCACCGCTTGAAAACACACACAAACACAGCCCCTTACAAACAGCCAGTTCAACGAGAAGAAAATCGGGCTGACGTGAGCATGTTCTCTAAGGATAGAACCCGTTGGAGGAAAAACTCTCGAAAAGTCGTTACGAGGCACGAGATTTTAGTTTTTGGTTTATTATCTTCGATAATGAACCATTGGAATCGCCCAAAGAAAAAATTTTTTTAACCCCCCCTCAAAATTTGTTGGTTTACGTTTCAAGATACGTAGATTCAGAAAATCGAATAAAAAAAAATCCGTCCGTCCGCCGTACGCCGTACGCCGTACGCCGTACGCCGTACGCCGTACGCCGTACGCCGTCCCCCGTACGCCGTCCGCCGTCCGCCGTCCACGCCGTTTTGCCCAGTTAGCGTTGAGCTAAAATTACGAAATTTTTTTTATGGGTTTCGACCAACCCCACAATGGTCCTCGAAACTTTTCATAACCCTAGGTCAAGGGGAAGGGGGTCAAAACGAAATTTAAAATTTCGACGATGTCTTATCTCCAAATATTTAACTGAACCGTGTAAATTTCAGTTCACCTTCGAATGACCTGAAAAATTACGAATCTTTTAAGACCAATTGGATTTTTGTGCGACCAGCCGTTCGTTCACAGTGACCGCGCAAAGTTTTAGGAAAAACACTAAACTTTCGCGTCGAAAACGGCCGTTATGTGACCCAACCACCAGACGCCCAGAATAAAACTACCTTTTTACATCTTCCCGGTAAACTACAGTCTAGAAATTTTAACCGTGAGTCGGGGATAGACCACATTGCAATATTCACTCGGTTTCTCATCTGTAAAATTGTTTAAATAATACCTTTTTGTAATAATACAAATTAAATTTTGATGATGAGCTATGGACTTGAAATTTTAAAAATAGGTCAGAACTGGATCACAATGCAATATTCACTCGGTTTCTTGTTTTTCTCTCATCGCCACCCGCTTTGAAGAAAAAAAGAAGCTATTTATTTCTCCTACCGTTTTATAGTCTCATTTTACGTAACACAAGAAAACAATGTTTGAAACTTGCCCAGTAAGCAGTATGACTGTTTTACACGTACTCGGAAATTGAAAATGTGTCGAAATATGTGGAAACAATTATCATTAAAAATAAGCGTAACCAGCGTACTTAATCATCCCTCGAGTATACCGATATCAGCGGACATTGAAGTAACAAATCTCAGCACTTTACTTCATGTAATTATACCTCATATTGCGATACCTTTCACCCTGGTCGCAAGTTTCGTTGGGTTTATTGATTTAATAGGTATTTTCCTTTCTGTCAATCAATATTCCTGAGAAGCAAATACTTAAGGCCCAGTGACTGTGCTTAGCGCTAATTGGTATTGGATCATCGTTCGCTGTACTTCTGGTGACGACAGTTTCGAAGTGCCTCAAGTTAACATTCACTTCACCCTCAGTAAATAACCATCAAAATCCTATAAGATGTTCGCTATCCAGCTTCTACATTGGTTTACTTGACTGATTAATACGAGTAGCAGCAGTGGTGTAAATTGGGTAAAGGTGCAGTGAATCGTGTTAGTTTTTAGTGCTGTATTCTTTTGTCATTGAATCGCAAATACTTTGGAAATGTGGCTAAACCTCCACAGTGTGGAGTCCACACCTCATAAATATCGACCAAGCCGACTTTGCAATAAGGACGCAGAAACAGCACAGCATAATATCCTCGGTGACAGCTTTGTTGTTCGAGAAGGGTTTCCTAGCTTCCTAACGAGACACCCGTAAACCTCGTTTCCCACTGTCATAATACATACATATTCAGACCTCAGTGACACGGGACTTTTACCCGACCTTTGAAAAAAAATGAAAAAGCTGATAACAAATAATGCTTATACGATCTTTGATGTTTTCCAGTGGAGTAAAAGTGAAGCAACGGAGCAATTCGCGATCCTGGATGGCCAGATGAGCTCAACGGAGAACTACGCGAGCTACCGAGCTCTCCTCAGGGCAGCTGCCGCTCGATTCAATAAAGACGACAAGAGGCTGTGCATCGTCATCCCTATTTTCACTCTCCTGGCCAGAGAAATTCACAATTTGTGCGATCAGTGCCTTCAAATGTAAGTAGGTACATACCTATTTTATATAATATATTATGTTGGCAATTCCGGAAGTATGAGCATATTTTGAAGCTAATACCCGAGAGCTAATACTAACTTAAACTAAATTAGGTAATAAATTAAAACAGTCAAATCATGTGTAGAACTATATTGTACTTAACGCAGTCAAGATTAAAATTTCCTACGTCGCCTGAAACTTATGTTACCCTGAAACATACTTTGGATTCACTGTTTACAAAGCTCAGCTTTCTTGTTGACAATGATAAACCATCACCTGTCAAGCTTGAGTCGTTAATCCAAGCAATTTTTCTGGTTGACATAACATGAAGGAGAAACAATTTGAGACGAATAAAAGAAGAGAATACAGAAGATGAAATACCCCAAAAACACTCAGGTGTACGACCATTCATTTCATGCATTACAACCCATCATGATACTCCCACCCCCAGTGGGGGCATATGTTATGGAAGGGATGCCATATATCTTGGATACATCGCTTCCCTTTCTCAACTCCCTTTTCTGGTTTTGCAGACTCCCAAACGGTCACATCAACTTCGAAAAGTTCTGGCAGCTGGCGAAACAAATGACGGAGTTCATCACTTGGAAGCAAGTGCATTGTCCGTTTCCCAAGACGGCCAAAGTGATCACCTACCTCCAGGCTACGCCGGTTCTCAATGACGATGGTGAGTATTCATGAAGTACTCATGTGTTTCGTTCGGAAAATCAGTACAAGTTGGTCTACGGGATAACATGATCTTACATAATATTAGGGTAAATGTACCAGTATCTGACACTGCTCCAGTTGCTGACGGATTCATTAAAAAACTGAAATAATAAGGATTTACGCCCTCGAAAATCACTGTTTTTAAAATTGGCGGCTTCGGTTGGCATTATTTGGTCATTTAGTTACTTTTCCTGCTTCACTTTAGGCGAGAATAGTGCCTAACAGCAATGAATTGTTCGGTTAGTTCGTTTTGTACGGTGGGTAGTGCCACCTGTGTTGCCATATTGGACAAGGACTCAGGAGTAAGTTTTTCTTCTCAGCTGTTTACTGATGTTGTTTGTTGCGTGTTTTCTGTTATTACCAACGCCAGGGTGAAGGATATATTGTGTCCCATGCGTTGTACCCTTGTTTTCACCATACTTCAATTTTTATGAAATATTAACCACGAGTCTCGTGCAAAACGAAAATTGTAAAACTTGAAACAAGTTACGATGGTTTTATACGTTGATTGCTGGATTTTGTGAAAGGCGTCACACATCACCGAATTGGTTTGGTAGTAGTCTTTAAGAGTTTATAAGGTTTGAACCGTATTTCCAAGTCCCCTACCCCCGAAAAGTTTACATAGATTTTACACGTATTTTGTTTCTTGGCAATAACGTTGTCAATGCGTTATCAGAGTGTGTTATGGTGTTACATGGCCTAAGATGTGATGGCGTTTGAGATCGATGGAACTTGTTTACGACGTTCTCCGCCTGTTTTTCTTTGCTTTTTCCGCCCCTCGCCTGCACCCTCCAACACTTCCAACGTTTGTAACTTCTTCGTTCCCTCTCCGGCAAACTACACTAACCCGCAGTTATCCTTTAGAAACTTCCCGATAGCAATGATTCTCTCGTTAATCAGTTTCGGACGGTGATTATCCAAGTTTCGCCGCTTCATTTCTGTCTGGACTGAGAATTGCAAGTAACTAGAGCCAGTCGCTGAATCGCCCGTCAGATCGACTGGGAAACAACAGTGGTAAAATGAAGTGCTGTTTCCTCGAACATTTCAACAAGGTTTCCAAACCATTCAGAACTCCGTTTATTTATCGTCTGTGAAACGAATCTACACCAACAATCACTCCATCTTTTCTTTAGCCCACAGTTAGTTACTTGCAAACTAATAAAATAATACATAGATGTGTAGTAATAAAAACGTCTCGCTATAGCGCTAAGGAGAGATTTCGAAACGGATACGGTGCTGATGAGCCGTACGGGGCAGGCGTCGCAAAGAACCCGTTCTCGTCAGATCACGGAAGTTAGGCGACGTCGGGCGTGGATGTTACTTGGATGGGTGACCGTCGGTGAGTGGGTCTCCCGTTCAAGTAATTTTTCACGCTTCTGTACGGCGATCCCCTCTCAACTCAAGGGGGCGAGGCAATGAGTAGCTTTGTAAGCGAAATCATCGGAACAATTCTGATCCACCTAGGTGGACAGCCGATGACGTCCGCGACGCCTAAAAACGGCAGTCGGACGGAAATTCAACCTTAAATGGTTGCTTACTTTACTTTACTTACGGTGCTGGTGAAGTGGTTGGAAGGAAAAGGGCGATAGGGAAAAGTGGATATTAGTTTTTTCATTAGTTTTTCCGGCCGCTGTAGATTTGCGAGACGCTCTGATTTTTACACGGAGTGTTTTGTGGAGGGGATATCACATATTTTTTATGTTCAAGTTGAAAATACCTGTAGAGGCAATATGCAAGAATAAATCAAGCAAATTAATAAAATTAGCAATATTTACTGGTATTTATTCATAAATGTACTTATATTATATAGATGCGTTGAATGACCAAATACTAGTCGTTTGTTGGTCATTCAACGCATCCATATACTTACACTAGCCATCAAGATCATAATACTTATATTATATATGCATTACCTACTAATATTAGTAATAAATTATTTATTTATTCATTAATAATGTTGTAAATTGATAAAATAAATGAATTAAGCAAGAATAAAGGAGAGGCTGTAGCCTTGCCTAACTGAATAAGGAGAAGAACCTGGTAATGGTGAAGAACCAGGTTTTGAAGTTATACAACTCGACTCCCTTCAGACCTAGTGACTTGAATATTTTAAATGTATTTTACTGTAGTATAATATACTATATATTATATACTCCGGTAAAATACACTACCTATAACATTACAAACATTATACATTATTCATTATAAATACCATAATAATATTATGGTATTATGGTATATTATATTATGGTATATTAAGGTATATTATACACTTTTTACTATAATATGTATATTATACCCTTTTTTTGTGTGTCCTGTATTTTTGGTAGCAGCCCTAGTGTCATATTCAAGAGCCTTTACTGGCTCATCGTTGAAATCCACATAATTGATAATCAAATAATGAAAAATTCAGCAACCTGGTGCAAACTGACTGCCTGTAGTATCACCACTTCATGCGTAAAAATACAACTTGAAAATTACCGTCAACATTGGGTGACCTTTTTAGAATAAGGGGAAGTCCCTTTGGGACCTTCCGGGAGTTATAACTACCTTCTGCCTCTTTCACTGTCTCATACAGCGGGAGCATGATTGGGTTAATGTTTTAATTAATATAATTACTTACCTCTAAACAAGAGATTCACCTCTAACCGCTTGTGCCAACAAACGAAGAGGGACGGCGCTGTAGCCTTTTCGAGCAAAAGGGCGAGTTTCTCGGAAGTGCAATAAATAATTTTATTAACAGCGTTGGTCTAGTTTAATAAGTACAAGAAGTGTTTACTTCACGATTCAATCTTTCTAGCTCCTAAAAGTCAAAACATGAAAAGTTCTGTATTTTGTTAAGGCTTTGTGTATTTATATACTCAACTCATGACTGCCTAGACGTTTTTTCAACGAACAGCAGAAAAACTAATTAGGTGAAGTTTTAATGATCAATTGTAGCAAACGGATTAATGCTACAACTTTAATTAGGTCGGTTAGAAAAAACATTACACAATAATAGAGGAGAAGTTACTCCAATCTTGATGAGTTTATAAAAATTAGGCTTTGCAGAAAATGTGGACTTTGCGGTCGTTTTGAACTACATTCCTAACAACTCTGAGCAAAGAATTTTCAACCTTCGTTTTACGCTGTTCTTTGGAACAAACGATTTTAATCAAAAGAAACATGGAACAACGCATCTTAAGGGGAGTGGGTGAGATCACTTTAGGAGTCGAGTCATTATAACTGTAATGAGTTCTTTTCTTACCAACTTCGCCTGTATTCATTCCAGCGATTCTCATTGTTTGACTCGCTACCTGTTGGTCGAATTGTCTCTTCCACGTAAACCGGAGAGCTTTTTATGTCGGTGAAGTTGTTACAGCAAGAATACTGCACTCTTTGCATATTAATTGCGATGCTATTTCAAAATCTATCCTAATGCTACTTTCAAAATCTGTCCAGAAAAGTTTTGGTCCACTGTGCGCCCTAGCACCAAAGTTATAACGTATCTGTTAATGAGGGGAAAAGATCTGTGAGACAACAAACAGAGTCTTGTTTCGTGGAGCTAGTCGATTCCGAGAGAAACATCATTCACTTCGACGAGACACAGCGGATCCGACGTGTTGACACACTTAATTCACCGCGGGAAGAAGATGGAATAGGAGGACTGCGAATTAATCACACACGGTGCAAAGGAATGAAGAATAATTGAGGTTTGAGCTGAGGGTGGAGCGATAGACGGCGAGATATAATCAATCCTAATGCCTTCCCCTCACTCCCTCATCCACCCATCATCCTTACAACCTACCACTGGGAACCTTTCTGATGAATACCGCATTTCTCCACAACCAAAGCCTGCACTGAAAGGGGATCGGAGAGCCCATTTCATTCATTGCTTTTCCAACCTTTTTGTGTAAACTATGTAAGAGCGTTTGCAGCAAAAATGGACGTTCATTCACCTCAACTTCGTAGTACATTTCACTACGACGCTTATTAAAAAGTAAAATAGAAACACCATTAGTTCGTTTTCTTCGAAAGTAGTTGCATACATGAAAATTTCACGATTTAATCAAATATCACGAGATCTCCAATAAAATGCTATTATATAATGGATATTGGGCAAGAAGTGCAAAAGAAAAAGCAGATCTGTTTGCAAACCACCTCGAGGAAACATTCACCACGTTTTCAAGGCAGACTGCCGATAAGGATGCTACAATGGTAGAAAATACAGATGGATTGGAAATTCGGCCTGTTACTATCCAAGAGCTCAAAGACGAGATTGTGTTCAACCTCAGTCCAAAGAAAGCTCCGGGCTTGATTAAAATGATAGAAGAAATTGTTTAAATGAAACTTAGGAAATATAACACTTATTAGAATAATTATGACGCTTCAACTGACAAAAATAGTTCAAATTTGGGTTTTTGCAATTATTTTATCGTGTAGCATTGCAATAAACTGGAGTTTGGATGATATTTTGATCAAGTTTCTTCGAACACTCATTCATTAAGTTATGATGCATATTGTGTTATGAATGCCTCTTCATTTTTGTGTTGTATAGTCAATAAAGCTACCAACCCTACTTATCAACAGGAAGGAGTAAACGCGAAAACGTAAAAGCCATCTGGGAAAACTCAACTTTTCTTTGATCTGCGTGTAAAAGGAGAGTCACGCCTAAGTAGTCTCTATGCGTCACAATCACTTTATCTGTTACTTCGTATGGTTATGGGTGCTTCAAGCCTTTTGTATACCCCCGACTCTGAAAAGGTGTAATCTTAACTGAATGGAGATCTTTACAAAAAATAATAAACGGTTGAAGGTGAATTTCCAGAGGTTTTACTATAAATTGAAAACCGCTCTTAATCAAAGTAGGGTGATCGCAATAATTTGTAGTCACATCAGGCTGTGAAAGGAGTGAGTGATAGACGACTAGATGCAATCAATCCTGATGTCTCGCCCCCACTCCAACGTCATCCTGATGAATGCCACCTATCTCCACTCCCGCCATCCAAACCTCCTGCGAAAGGTGAAAAGGAGATCGGGAAACCCTTTTCATCCAATGATTTTCCAGCCTCCTTTTCCTTTACCGAATCGTTCGTCACTCGTTGAATAAAGTATGTGACGCGGGCGGGAGCTCAAACACTTGTTGGTGCTCGTCGAGAGGGTTCGCTTGGAGGTTTCTTGAGCGGAATTGGATGGATTCGAAACCTTTTTTTCGGCTCCTGGCCTCGATACTGTCGAATCTTTTCACGTCAACGCGTCATTCCTCATACGACCGCAGACCTCATACAACTGGCTCTTCGAAAATAACTTGACTAAGAAGAAAAAATAGACACGTTCGGGAGGGAATAGCTATATTGCTTACCGGTCCGGGCGAAAAATGTGGTCAAAATATTTATCTGACCTCAAAATAGATTCCAATTATTGGAATCTATTTTGAGGTCAGATAAATATTTTATTACAACATTACAATTATTGTAAATGCTCTTTCCATAAGTAGCCTATATTGTAGCCACGTGCAAAGTATTTTTTACTATCTTGAACGTGTTAAATGATAAATGCCGTTGAACTAAACTCGGCTACGCTAAAATTCTTAATACGTTAATAGCATCAGCTTTTGGCTGTCCGCCATTTCGCATTAATAACAGACTTTTACATGGTCAAGTGTTGATTGGAAGACCCCAGATCCAGGGATAGGATTTAAAAATTCAGGGTTGGATTTAAAAAATGCAGGCCCCTAGGCTCCACCTTTTCACATCCACCATTTCAAAATTAGAAAAATTAGGTGGAAAATGGTGATTTTTAAGAACGTTTGAGGGAGTCTTGTATCAATTATGTATGTACAACGTACTAGGTATCTACAATAATAAAACATGATCAGTGGCATTATTTTGTAAATTTAATTGTGGCCTAGGCGTGCGCCTTTGTCGCCTTTGCTTAAATCAGGCCTTGCCAGAACTTAACGTAGGTACTGTTGACAAGATTCGTTATTTATTCGACGTTCTTTGATGTTCAGCACATCTAATAGGTCACGACGTCGTAAATCTCTCGACCATGAATACCATTAAATTAATAAGCTCGCAATCCCCAATGATAATTCCAACTGCTCGTTCCATATTTTATCCTCTTTCCAACTTTCTCCACCTGAAACTAGGTTTCATAAAAGTAAAGTAAGCTGAGGTTGGACAACGTGGGAACGTAGAATATTTCACATATACGTGACATACCTAATATGCGTACGTATATTATGTATATTATACATAATATACGTACGCATATTATATCCTGTAGCATCTCTTGGTGGTTAGAGTAAACCGTACACACTATTTTATTTTCCGGGAAAATCTAATGAGGAGATCACTTAAAAACTCGCCAAAACTCGTCCCTTGTACCCCCCTTCCCATTTCGTTTTGAACCTTACGGCTGAGTTTTTATAAGCATGGAACATGTTTTAGCCACTAGGCTGATCTGGGGCCAGGGCAGCGTCAAGTTAGAGGTTTAGGCCTATGAAGCTGTGAATACCTAAGCCTAGGATAAGGATGCTTTATAGCTTCATAGTCTGAATAGCATAGTGTGAAACCGGAAAAAAAGTTCTGCGGACAGGTACTGGGAAATTGTAGGCTCTCTCTGCTCTACTGAAATGCGCTCATCCCGTCAGCATAAAGGATCTAAAATGGAGTCAAATATTGTCGGAACCGATCCAAATGATTGATGTTTTAGTCTCCAGAGTCGTTGATTGAAGTGTTAACAGCTTTTTGGCCTCTCAAACCCCCCTTTTCCTCGACCTTGATGTTCCACCAGTCATAACTTCGAAATTCACCTCTCACATTCCTTCTCCCTTCAAAGTTGAGCATCACGTCCACGACTCGTCCCCCCTCACGCACCTTCTCATCCATCTTTCCACTGTTCGATCACCTGAGACTGAAGTAACAATTGGCCCAGTTATGAAGGGCGAGATCTGTCCTGAATGCCAAAACGGTACGAAATTGTGTCAGTGAAGGGAGTCGGGGTTAACTTAGTGTGATGAAGACGAGGCTTCGAGGTGAAGGGTAAAGGGACTAAGGAAAGGTATTCGCACAGAGCCGTGCGAATCACAAAATTCTGCTATAGTTCTATATTTCAGGAGGTCCGAAATTTAAACACACCACTCGCGTTGTGATGGGGGGGGGGGCTGTCTCCTGGTCGATTCCAATCGTTCATGATTGAAAATAGTAGACCGAAATTGGTCAGTTCATCAGAAATAAGAACAAAAATCAAAAATTAAAGAAATTCATCACAGTTTCCAAAAGTAAAGGTAAAGAACTTATGTTTTTTTTTGTTTTTTTTTTAATAATGAAAACCCGAGTAGGTAGATTTTGAATAAGAATATAACAGATTATTTTCAAGAGCACTCAAAGACTCGAGAGTAGAAAAATTAAATAATCAACATGAGCGTGAATCAAACACTAGGACTTTAGACCGATTTTCATACAAGGGAACAGCTAATTCAAACGACACAATGTCATGGTCTCCATGTCATGGTTTCGCGCAATTTGTTTTTTTTTTTTTCCCTTGATAGTTTTCGTGTGACCTTTATGAACAAATAATTTATTCACAAACGTCACAGTGGAACAACAATTAAGAATTATTCTCAATTTTTGTTCCACTATCGGTGGAACTAAAATAATTTGATTTTAATATTCTGTGTCGAAAGCGTCCCCTGAGTGGGCATTACACTGAAAACTTCTCCATCCCCGAGGGAGTCCTGCGTTCAAAGGCGCAATTGGATCGGTAAAGTTTGAGCGGTAAAGTTCTAGTAGCCATGAAAAATGAAAGTACTCAAACTTTAGAAGAGCACTTTATTTCTACTTCAGATCTGAATACTTAATGGCATTAACGTTATATGGCTGGTTTGTGCCATGAGGTGAGGTGACCCTTATCTCAAGTTTCAATAAATACTCGAGTGAGGAAAAATGCGGTTTTTTGTATAAAAATACGAAGTGTGACAGGAGCTTAAAACTACGTACCTACAGCCTGCAGGGAAAGAAACTATAAAACATGATGAGATGAACCGATGATTGCTAATAAACTTGAAATCTATAACACCTCTAATGCATTTTAGTTTATATATCTCGAATTTTTTCCATCAGTGATTTGTCAATGACAAATTTACCTTCCTTCATTTACCTCTGTGTTCAGTTTGTAATTTGATTTGGCGTGGAACATGACCTGTGCAATACCGGTGTAATCAATCAGTACAGTAGGTACTACTGAGTATGAGTGTCCTTTCCAATTTACACCTTAAGCACGACTTGTCGAGACAAGCCTTAAATACCGTGTACGAGCATTTGAGAGTAATGTACGAGTAATTAATAATAATTTTATAATTACAATCATAATTATATAATCTCTAATTATATAATAACGTCTGCCGGTTCAGCTAGTATAACCAAACTTGTCGATACAGATAAATTCTCTCTATCAGATAAGTATCAAAATATTACCTAGAAATAATATGGCAAAACCACGTTTGCCGGTTCAGCTAGTATAATAATAATAATGGTTTTGCCATATTATTTCTAGGTAATATTTTGATACTTATCTGATAGAGAGAATTTATCTGCATCGACAAGTTTTGTCCACAAAATAAATAAATTTTTGGGGAGAGCCAGAGGTTTAACCCAGGGGTATAAAAACTAGCTTACGACTTATTCTCAGACCTACCAAATATAAAAATTTCATAAAAATCAGTGAATGTATTTAAACTGGGGTATCCCATCAGTATATCTCGACCAGAAAACTAGTTTACGACTTATTCTCACACCTATCAAAACGAGGATCTCACGGCAACACCCCACATCGTCAATTTTGGCCAAAATGAGTTACGCATACCATTCGAAGCGTCTTCCCCCGGCGCACCGATCTAATTAAGTATAAGTTAGGTACTTACCTAAGTTAGGTAACACTAAAAATCACCATTTATTTTACTGAATTACTCAGTAAACATAGTCATTGGCAGATGGTTTTTTTGGCTCTGCTGAAAAGTCGCCCATTTGGCGATGTGGGAAGTTGCCGTGAGACCCTCGAAATATACACCCAAAATTTCATAAAAATCAATGAATATAAAAGATATTATATTCATTATACCCCCACCAGTACAATAATATAAAAGATATTATCTTTCCAGAAACCAAATGTGAAAACAGTACTGATGTAATCAATTAATTTATTTATTACGTGGAATAAATATTATTGCATGATCCATTTTAGTAGCTCCATTTAAACGATCCAAAACTTCCATAACAACAAAGTCAGCCGTTAATAGTCGTTGATATCTCCTTAATCAATCGAGACTCCGAACACAATCCAGTTCTTGGAGACAAAACAAACGTGACGTAGGTTGAGCGCCATCCAATAAAGATAAAGTGAGTTGGTACAGTTGGTTCAGAGTTAAGACGAGTCGACTTTTCAAATGGAACAAAAGAGTAAAGGTTTCAATGCGTTCATCGGACCCTACTCCACAATTAGGAACCACATTAATTTAAGTAACTCTTCATTTCTACAGCAGGAAGTGAGATTTTGTCGAAGAAGTTCAGTAATGAGATCCAGAATGAACGAATGGAGGTATGAGCGCGACGAGGACGAACTGTATTGCGAAGCCGACGAGGCCAAAGTGAGGTCTTTCGAATCTAAGGCAAAGGCGAATTTGCGGGACAATTTTAGGCATTCTAGACTGTTGTGGTGCGGTGGAGGTTGGAACGCTTTTGACGGAGGACGAGGAGGAATTCTTTTATAGGTAAAGCGCTTACTTGAGTTAAGCAACAAGGAGTAGAATTCCGATCGATATGCTCGACATTTAAGCCACTTAACCGACCTCATTCCTCGACAATAAGGCGATCTTAATCAGCACCCTCTCCGGAAAACATCCGCTTTATGCTAATCATACATAATGGAGTGTATCATTTTTTCTAAAAATGGCTGTCGAAAATGCAAAAGTGTTTTTAAAAATGTTTTTCGTACTGTTGGTTTATTATCTTCGATAATGAACCATTGGAATTTTTTGTTTTGTTATGTAAAAATTTGTTAAAAATCATCTGATACATGCTGTATTATTTATAAAAATTACAAATCAAAAATACTTAGATAAATTGATAAATACACTAATAACTAATTAATAAATATGACTCAATTGTTCTTACTTCAAAGTATATTCTACGTATAATTTTTTTATAGTGTCTTGAACAACTTCATTTCTGCTATATTGATTTTTGTCTCAAATACTTCATCATTAAAGCCCTCACCTGATGTTGTGGTCTACTTCCCACCTTACTTCGTCTATTGCAATGATGAAATTGACTGTTTCAGGTGCCTTGCTCGCATCTTTCAATTGCGAGCCTCCTCAAACCGATCAAGAGAAAGAATTGTATGATCAATTGATGTAAGTATGTACGGTTCACTCATTAGCTACTGTTTAATTGGGATTCTCCAATGGTTCAAGAGAGATAAGTAGAAACATCAGGCCTACACGTTTTCCTTAACAGCTCATCAATCCCAATCGTGGCCATTGGGAATCCACTCGAAGACCAGTGTTAAGTGTTGGAGAATTTTTCTTAGCATCATTCTTGGTATCAATATCCTACTTCTGCATAGGAAACTGAATCAAATCTGTGAATAAATATCACCCTAGATGTGCAAATTATATAGCGACGTACTTTTCGATCATATGCACATGTTGCCTCATTCATACTTTGTTGCACTATTCGGGCGTTTACGAGTTTGTTGATGGTGCAATCATCAACAAACTCATATGATCCACTGATGTTGGTTTTGACATATCGGGGCTTGAAACTATTTGCGGTAGATGGCCCGAAGGGGAAGCTCAATAAACGATCATCCCACCGAGAACTATTTGGGTCTGTGGTTTTTCTTCTGTCTAATGGAAACAGAATGGAACTCGTCCACAAGAGGAAAATAGACTGTAGGGAAATATTGAAACGCTCCGGTGTAAAAAGCGCCCGACCGCCACATTCCTCTTTCATATTAAATGGAACAGATGCGTCCAGGTGGGTCCACACCGATTCAAAATGTCCCATAAACGACTTTGGACGATTGATATTTATGAGTTGAAGGTACACTTTCATTTACCACTGTTCATTTCTATTTGTTTCAGGTCCAGAGTGAAAAGTTAGAAAGAACCGCTGGTCAGGAGTGGAATATAAGCGAACGGGTTTGGCGTCCTTCCCATGGGACAAAAATTGCAGAATGAGGCCTTGACTTCCGAAACCTTTTTTCTCGACTGTTAGATGAGAGTTAGTTTCAAGACCATTCCTCAAATTTGAGGAATTTATGCATTTATGCCCTTGAAATCCTCCTGGAGACATTTGTATGTAGACAAGTCCTCTGGAGGCAAAAAGATAACTTGCTCATTTTTATTTTGGATTGGGGCACAGTTGGTCCTGCGGTGATTCATCCACAAGCTATCCATTCATTCCACGCAGTACCTACGCACTGATTCTTGTGTGCACCAACAGATTCAGGGTAAACATTTTAGTTACACCCAAATAAATAGCGGCTAAAAAATTGTAGTCTTCGATGATCCTTATAACTTCCGGTTAATAGCGTGAATTTGTGATTATCAGTCGACGAAAATGTTGTGAGTAGCAAATTGTTAAGTGTTGCTCTGTGCCCGCCAAACATGGTTGCATACAAACGGTCGCACAAAAAGGTGTTTCGCTTAAATGTCATGTAGACGACGTTCACTTTCGATGGTTCGATTTTTGGGATAAAAGGGATTTAAGCTTCGTGATCAAGCATGGAATCAGCAGGGCGAAAGGTGCAAATCACTGGGGGAAGACCTTTGAGGTCGTCAATATGGCATCACAGAGAAAGTACAGGTTTCTGAGTCAAGATCCTCTTTACTGTAGGTATGTGAGAGTGTGGCAATCCGGAATTGAACTGAATCAAAGACGTTGGATTTGATCAACTCCCAACGACAGCAGAGCACTCTATTAGTTGCCAAAAGACGTTCCCACGAAGGCTTCTGGCGTTTGTTATTGCTTCAGAACCTCCTGGAGCGCCCCTCTTCCCCCAGAGGAAACCCAAACAACCCGTCGTATGGAATATGAGCGCTAGGAACAATATTGGGAAGCGATGACGAGCTCTATCCAACCCACTGGCGAGATGAAGACAGCCTCTTCAGGGCCATGGGGCCCCCCCACAAAGCTTTTCAGAAGGTAATATCAATCTCCTTTGCTCTTTACCTCGAAATTTCAAGCCTTGTGCAAAGGGACCGCTCGGATGAGAGATTCTCGTTTTTAACAATAATAGTATCCAATTTCACTCTTGTTCTTTTTCCTGACCTCAAACTTCTGAAAATGCTCTCCCCGTTCATTCCTCCCCATAATAATCTTTCTTCCTACTTTTTAGGCCGTTTCATCTCGTACGTAGAATGAAAACATGGTATCGTTAACCCGTCGTATTGGGGAGTCTTGCAAACTTTGTTTGAATGTACTCACATCCTTGTTTCCAGTACAGAAATACGATATACCTGTGATCCCATTACGTCCTTTTGATTACCCCATGAAATTCATGGTATAACTGAAAATGGCAACGGAATAACAAAAGCTGGGAAATTGAAAAGAACTGTTGTCGTTTACAATTGAAGGGTACAGGGGAAGAAGGGTACGATTCCAAAATTGGAAAATGTTCAGGAGAGCAAAAACTAACTTAACCATCTCAAGATACCGTTGCCAAGGTATGAAAAAAAATTGTCAACTATTCCAAACCATCATGGACTGAAATCGTTTTTCACTAGTACCCACCTACCATGTGAAACTACTCCCAGAAAGCCTCTAGAAGGCATTGAAACCTCGAAATCGACAAATAGTGGAATTATACCCTTCTTCCCCTGTACCCTTCAATTGATTCAAAAATCAAATTACTTGAAACTTTAGTTTGCACTACCAAGAAGTACTCTGTCAATCAGCTAAGAAGTTACATGTTTAGTTCATAGTGACAGTCAGCCCCCCCAATTTCTTGTAATCTCAAGAGATTCTATGAAAATGAAAAAAAGAGATAAATAAACCCTCTCGTAAGCAGTACGATGAAATCGTGAATTTCCTTTAATATAAGCTCCATTTAAAAGTTTTATTAAAGAATAAGTTTGAGGGAGGAAATGAATAGAAAGTCGTATCTGAATGAAATTAGATTCATTATGAAACCGGGATTTTATATCCACTTGGCTCTTCTACCTGATAAACTGGAAATGATGCTTTCTTAGTATATCTAGTTATCACAGTTATATTTTCATTCTTAGTGACAAGTTGTGAGTAGAACGAGAGGAGTTGATAATGAGATGAGTCAAAGGCGGAGTGTGAAACGTAAAAATTCTTCTAAAACTCCTTAAGGAGGTTAAATTTGACCATAATAACTTTACTGAGGTTTCACCATCCGGTGAACAAAGAGATAGTGCAAACTTCCACGAGGCGTTTTATTCGAGAACATTTACCTTTGTCACTGAACAACTCATTATCACATGAAGGTGGATTGCCTACCTCAAATCGATTATCTAGGTAGTTGGTGCTAGGGAGCAGGCATGGTTAATACGGTTATTTCTTGGTAATAGGTTCTCAAATCGTTGGTAACCTATTACAAAAATAACCTAATACCACAACCTATTATCACGGAATCCCGAATGGCCGGCGCTCAAAGGCCATTCCCCAAGTTCTCAAACAGTTATTCCAGTAATAGGGGTTTTCTGGTAATAGGTTATCTGGTATTAGGTTATTGGTCAGTATAAGGTTATTTGAAGCGGTTACGTTAAATATTCCCCACACCTACTAGGGAAGTATGGATCCCAGATAAACCTGTGTTTTTGTGGTAAATAGTATAAATGAGGCGTTCAGGATCAAAAGCGGATAATAACTCCAAAATTTCAAAAATTTATTTTTCACAGTTTTGGCAAGTTCAGTAGGTCAAGCCATATTAATAATAATAATTAATAGTTATAATTACAATAATATTGTAATCATATTTACAATCATTATTATTAATATAACTATTAATTATTATTAATATGGCTTTACTGAACTTGCCGAAACTGAGAAAAAATGAATGTTTGAAATTTTGGAGTTATCTGCTTTTGATCATGAAAGCCTCAAATAATACTCCGAATTTATCTGAAGTCTGCTGCATAGAGGCAAAATAATTACTGGATGCTTTACTTGAGTGATGTTTCAGAAGTCAGTTATTGGTGACGTTGTTATGAAACTAACCATTAAATAAAATTACATACCTAATTTAAACTTTGAATGGAACTCATCATGTGGACGTTCAAAATGGTGATTCAGATCAGGTCTTATGATTGGGATTGTGACCAAACCAATACCCACTGGTGATTTCGTACATTTCCATGGCCCTTCCATTTCTACCACTGGCTGTGAAGTGTAGCTAGTAAATTCTCCTGAAATTTCCAGACCTGCCCCGACTCGTCGCCACGCTAATGGTCCTGCTAATGGCCTTAAACCGCTCGGTTGAATTATCGAGCTGTCAACGCAACCTTCCATTTTAAACTTTCACTCCGCATTACCTTAAATGGCGGCCCAAGAAGGAATCAGCTGGTCTTTTATAATTACAATCACTTTATCGGTTGAAAAAATTTGTGGTTAGAAACCGTGTCATTGCAAAATCATCATCAGTTTTTATATAAGTATTCCCTGAATCGTTGTAATCCGTACTACTGAAATTAGTTGGAGTCTTACCGATCTAAAGTCGTGGATGATTTCGATCGCTATAACAGATCGTGAGTAAAATCTCAAACATTGACTTATTCTGTACGTTTTTACGTTATTTCTGAACACTAATGAAGTATTTTCCTGTGCACTAGGCTAACATTAAATGCAAATGATGGACAAACGAAAAAGAGTATGGGATATTGTAACCATACGAAGCAACACGGCCTTAGAACAAATTTTTCATAGATTCTGCGAGTAATTTATGGAGAAGGCCAAAACATAAGATTGAAAACTATGTTTTCCCTACCTACGGTAATTATGGACTTCACAGAATTCCCCTTTGAATAAAGAGAATAATGTATTTATTTTCCCAACGGATATTTTAGGAGGTTTCTATGCTAATTTCTATGCTTGAAATCATGGAAGTAAGAATCTCGTACTCGTAGGTAGTACCCAATAAGAGAGAAAAACCGGAGAAGTTGGGAAACGCCCTCCTATTTACTATTTTAGAAAAACGACGTGAATCTATATTAGTTTCCCACTTACATGGGTAACTTACCCCAGGAATGCTGCTTGGGACGTTGGTTGGACGATTTGCAAGGAATCCACCGTCTAATCTACGTTACCTTACACCTCTAAACAGGAGTTTTGTTTCAGAGGATCTCAAGTTGAGAAAACAAAGTGTACAGCACTCAACGGCTAATCCTTCAAACGACGACGAGTGGAAGGTTAAGATTTTCTCTTAAATTAGTTCGTTGCCTTATGAGAGGATGAAGGTAGTAGTCAAACTCTCCTACCTCTAAAACGTCTTACGTTGAAACAGAATGACTGAGACAACTGGGAACGAAGGGTACGAAGCGACGCTTCCCGGGGTGATCTAAGGTCTTGCTATAGATTCTGTTCCCGAAGGAGACTCAACAACTGACAACAAAGTCACACTACACTTAAATTCAAGCCCCACTCCCAAGTTCGCAGAAGGTTGCATGCGTCTCCCCGTAAGAAACTTGGGGTGAGTTAGGTCTGATCTTCCCTAAATAAATCCAAGCCGCTAAATTCATAAATATATTCTCAAAATAATATTTTACATATTATGTTGATTCACGTTTCTACGTAACATCGACAAAGAAATGAACTAAATTGAATTCCCAATTTGGCTAAGGATGTTCCTCGAAACCACGACTATTGACAACTTGCGATCAATGGAGAATTTCACAACGCTAGGGGTTGAGATGTTCACAACGCTATAGCTCTATGTTGAAACTATAAACTACATACCAGTATAAAAGGAGAACTGGCTACCAACAAACATAATATTCTGTTGACTTTTCCAGACTCAATCCTCAGAATACCTCAGCTTCAAACCAACGCCTCTACCCATCCTGAAACTAAATAAGCAAAATAGTATCCCGAGGATACTTCGAGGAATACAAACTAGTTAACAAGCAAATTACTACAGAAGGAATTCAATAATCCACTCCCTAATTATTCCTTACGTTTCGAATACATTTCGATGGCATAACCACGTTAAGTCCAATACCATAGTTTATTCAAAACGCCCAATTAGCTGGGAATCTCCTGGATCCCTCTTTCAGTAAAGTGGTCAAGAATTTAATCCTAACGGAGTGGTATTAATTCCATTTATAATTTACTTCTCCTCCTCTAATGATGAGTAGATAATTTATTCGACTCAATCATGAATTATTAGTCTTTCCTGAAAAGTGATAATTACGCGAGTTATCATTCTAAACTTAAATGTTTGAAGTATATTTTTCGTGCATTTAATTCTCATTAGTGAATTACTATTAAATACGGTGAGAGGAATACCAAATTACAGATTCATAGAGTGAATAGCATAGAAATTAGCTGTAGGAGTCACTCAACAGATCACGGCCCTATGCTGAGGAGGCCACATGCCAAATTTTAAGTCTCTACTACAACGGGAATCGGCAAAAAAGTCACATTTTTTGTATCACGCAAATTTGTAGTTACCGTCTGCAAACATTTCCTAGGACTTTTAGCCCTTTCCCAATTACGAAATTGTTTACCTGGGCGGCGTCGCGAAGGAAAGGCCTGTTCCCGTCGAAATAGGACGTTTCGGAGATTCTACCATGGCCTATAACCATCCCTGGAACTTGCTTGTCACAATGGAGCACTCCCTATCAAAATCGGTTCAGCGGTTTGGCCGTCTGTAAAAGCCATACGGACATACATTCGGTTTTATAGAAATCGTTTGCGTAATTAATTGTATTGCACATTTCCATAAATAAGATTCAGCTCATTAGTTTCCGTACCAATCCAATACACCTCAAAATTTCGTTATAGTTTATTATTCCATTGTAATAAATTGTAAAAAGACTCGTATTTGTTACTACTTCATGAGAATACGTTATTCAAGATCATTTTGATGTCGTAATAGTTATTATATTTATCTGGTTTAAATCCTAGAAACTCCAACTTCGCGTGATTTATACTTTTTTACGATAGTTGAATGCCGTATCTTTTTGAATCATCAAACTACTTTTGACGATTTCCTTCAATATTTTCATGTGCAAGTCAATCAATCTGTTAATTGATTGGTGTTGATATTCACTTTAACACCTCGGGATCCAGCTTAGATCCATTTGGATTTTATTTTATTTTATTTTTCAAAGAAGCTCATATGAAGCTTTTGCTGATTGAATATATCATTTGAATATATATATTTTGCGCCAGCGGGAAGTACGTCACAAAGTTACTTGATCCTTTGATCATCAATTTGCTATTTCATTCCAGCAACCAATTTCCTGGCGTTCATATCCCATTTCAATGCTTTACACGCTTCGAAACCCAGATAGGTGTGGATAAATGAGGTTCACTCGGGCAATTCCCGGCCGATGTAGTGAACTTATACAGCAACTATTTATACTTTGGTATGAATTTTGGTGACATCCTTTTTTTATGTTAGATGACATTAATAATGTAATGTTACACATGTTACATAATCGTTAGTGAAAGGTAATGAGGTTGTTTTAGATGCGTTGGACTTTACACCCTGATGGGGCAGTGATGCTTCTCTCAATATTATGTATCGCTTCCTCTGGTTCAACGGCGTGTCATCCACAAAATATATTGTGGTTCCTTCCACTCTCTCCCTAAGTATTTTGTCATTATATGTTTGAAAGAACATTATTTCCGAACATAAAGTTTTTCGATATCTAGCTCATACATACTAGAAACAGATCACCCACATTTAACGTGGATATCTGCTGGAATGAGAAAAACTATCCTAGTCCATCTTCGTTTCACTGTTCGGTCCCTTTTAGTCTTATGAATAAAACCCTTGTCGTTCCGAACCCTCTTCTGCATAACACGTGTTCTGTGACGACAAGAAAACGCAACGTGACGAGTAACGTTACTCTTGGGATACAGGCTCAGGGAAAAGGCACAGAAGAAAAAATTCATTTCGATATGTAAACTAGAATGCAGATTCCCCCCCCGGACCGGTACGAAGGGACTGGTGTGTTATGTCAGGCTGTCAGGGATGTCGAGCGCATCAGCCTTTCATCAGCGCTACCATTGACGATGCCCGACGGACCGCCCACAAGGAAAATGAAAACGTTGAAACCACTTCGTCAGGTCCCCAGGCGGATTTGTCCCCCTTTTCCACCTCCAATTTGCGGGCCTATTTGGCGGCGTGCAGCTTTTATTCATTCTCTCTTACCCAGATGAACTCTCATTTCCTTCGAAAGACAGAATTAGCGCGCACTCTTACCCAGTTACTCCGAATTTTTCGATCGATTTTACATCGTAATTCATCATGGTTACTGTGGGGAACCACTATATTCGATATAGAATTAACACAATAAATATCTACCAAGAGCAGCACACCAACGGTCCAGAACCACCGTCCGGATTTTTCCCAACACAGGTCAACTACCCCTTCACACGGTCATTGCATATCTGGTAACACTTGTTATATAGCACTTTATCCCCAAGATCTGTAGTGCGGGGCTTAATACCCTCGGTAACACAGATCTTCCTCTATGTAACAAAGCGTACAGATATCCATATAGATCTGGTAACACTTGATACATATTACCTTTACCTAAGATCTGGAGTGCCCTCGGTAACACAGACCTTCCCTCACGCTATCTCAAAACCTCCCTCCAAATTACTGAACCAAACATTTAGCTAGTACCGTCCTCTTCGGAAGGGAAAGTTTAAATAGTGAGGTACCATACTGCATCACAGAAAGTAGGTCCTCACAGATACGAACAGCTTGAAATTGGACGAACAAACTGCACGATATTGATGTGGAGATTGATAGGGAACTCAAACCTGTACGCAAAAGTAACGAAATACACGTTTAGGACCTTGGGTGAGCCTCTCGACACTGACTCCTTTATAAATCTACCGTATCATAGATTGCTGGAAAAACGTCGAAAATATCAATATTCGTGTTGGGAAAAGTGAAAAAAAATTGAGAACTTTTTTCCTTGCAGGTTGTACTTTAACAATTTTGCGAGTTGAAAACATTACCAATTTTGGTATATATTCTTCGATAATGAACCATTGGAATCAACCAAGGAAAGACAAATTTTAAGATTTGTTGGCTTACGTTTCAAAATTCGTAGATTCAGAAAATCGAATTTTAAAAAACTGTCCGTCCGCTTAACCCACTCAGCGTTGTGTTAAAATTTACGAAATGTGGATATGGGTTAGGACCAGCCCATGTATGATCCTTGAAACATTTCACAACCCTATGTCAATGGGAAGGGGGCTCGAAATTGGAGCAGATAGAAGATCGTCAACATGAATTTCCTGACTCAGTTCTTCTCAGGACATGGACTTTTCTATGCCTACTTGCACAGAATGGGAAAGGTGGATACTCCATTGTGCCGCTGCTGTCAGGATGTGGAGGATGATGCGCTTCACACGTTCTTTGGATGCGCGAGATGGGCAGAGGAAAGGAGCTGGCTCAAAGAAGCACTGGGCATCACGTCTCCCAATATGACCCCAGAAATATTAGTTGCCAAGATGTTGCAGAGCGAGCAGCATTGGACCCTCACATCAGAATATGTGGAGAAGGTGTTGAGGATAAAGATGCTCCTTGAACGGGAGCGGCAACGTACGGAAGGCGCGGACCGACAAAGGCAAGCAGAGTGAAGAGGACTCCCGAGGACTCAGCCCGAAGTAATGTGTTAAACAGTCCCAGGCTGAGCTCCAACACGGGAAAGGTAGGTGAGGTTTTAGTGAGGTTTGAGTCCCACATAACCTGGAGGTGCGGTCCTCTCCAGGTATCTTACGAGATCCAAGTCCACCTATGGTTCTTAAAGATTTCCTCACCGGCATACGAAAAAAAAAGAAAAAAAAAAAAAAAAAAAAAAACATGAATGGGAACTATAAGCGCCAAAGTCGGGTTGTTGTTCATACTGGCGAACAGCTGATACAAACAGCTCATGGTTTGGAGGTATTGAGTGTCTTGTTCTGCGATACTCATCGTTTTCGTGACTTCGGAAAGAAGGTTATTTCGGATATTTAGTGGAGGTAGATACAAGAAAAATGCCTGAATTATATTAATACAGAATAATTGGAAATAGTTTATAATCAATATATATGTACGATTAATGGTTTGTGTATATAAATTGTATTAAAAAAAGATCTAGACAGAAGAGTGATAGGAACAGAAGACACGATTAATAAACCCTTTTCCAAGAATTTACTGTAAATTACAGACCATATTATGACTTATGACCATATTAGACTTATTAAGTTGTTCTTGAATTCCTGGTACAAATAAGAGGGGGTTGTCCTAATACTCACTAGTTTGATGGTGTGAGGGGGGAGGGGAGAAATTGAATAAATTTTCAGTTCACATAATTAATTTCTTGGACATATTTCAGAGGTGAGGGTCCTTGATACGCATCAAATTTGTGAGATTTCAACATTTTTTCAGCCATTGAAATTCAACATTTTGTTCGTAATCTGCAATAATATGTAGGAGATACAAACCGTCCTATAGATGACTCACTCCTATTCCCTTCTTCACCATTAGATGAAGTTTCAGTGATTGGGAAGTCTCTGAGTGGGGTGAGACTAGAAGTACCGCATTCCACTCAGAGACTTCCCAATCACTGAAACTTCACCTAATGGTGGAGGGTCAAGAAACGGTATAAATCAACTACAGAAATCCTCTACTGCCCAGAAACTGTAGGAATCCACTTTCAGGGCATTACGATCAAAGTGATATACGATGAAGTTGTCCCCAAGGAATTTTGCCACCTAGTTGTCTGTGTTATATTATTGACGTTCAGACACGAGGGTTGTATTAGCCATCGATAAAATGTTATACCAGGATTTTCTACTTTCTTAGTTCAGAAGGCCCCGTATCACCAACTACGAGGTTTTATCACTCAGATAAAATTCCACTCCCGTGCGACGGAACCGCATAAATCGAACGTTTGGAGCACGTTGAGGTTGGCGGCCAAGTATGGCGAAACCCATGCAGGGGTTTACTATGCTCGTTTTACGGGCAGACGGATGAGACCCGGTCTTCTCCAAAGGATAATATTTCCCTTGAGGGACGTTCCCTGGATGGTTTATACTCTGCCGTTGAAACGCTTTCAGACTCCGGAAGGCAAGTAGAAGACAGTAAAAGAGTCAAGGGGAACGAAATCGGCATCGTTTCATGCTAAAAACGTCGTTTAGCAATGAAACACGGGTCTCAGGAGACCAAGTGTGCCACTGTTTGTGCCTGGATGTAGCCGGCTGTGCCACTCATTCATTGCATGATAGGGAATTGAACGTCCCCCTTTCTGTTTTCATATGCGCACACTCTCGGTACTTGGCGTCTCGTCTTCTTTTATTCACCAACGAGTTGTCTTTACTTATTCCAATGCGTAGATTATGCGCAACATTATTTCAATGTTTTCTGTTAATCGGTCGTTTCCATATTAGATCAAGATTCGTATATTTCCAGAATCGTATCCATATTAGATTGGAATACGTCCTTCGGAATTTGACAGGGAAGGAATGGAAAACAATCTAGTTGTAGTAGGTTGTAGTTGTAGAAACCCCATTCAGATGGTCGGATTTGGATGAAAATGTTACAGTAGAGGGCAGTCCGAATTGAAACCTATTGTCGGAATTTCGACAACGTGGGGTGTTGTGGGAGAGGTTGTCGTCGAAATCGCTCTAATGGGTGATTCTCAGTTTGAGGGACAATCAAAGGTTTGGAATTTCAAATTTTATTTTGCTCACCTAAAATTCTGCAATTTTTAAGTATATCTTTAGGAGTCATTCTAAAGGTACTGTGATGAGCCATCACGCATAAATTTCATTTCTGTCCTCAAAAATGAATTTTTAAAATTTCGTAGACCACGACAATGAGAAGTGCCCATGACAATGAGTTTTCCTTCCCTAATGACGGTAGAATAGCACGTAAGGGTGAAGATATTATTAACACAATGGCAACAATATCAATAAAATGTTTTTGTATTAAAATAACGAACACAAATATAAATGTTTACAAAATACCAAACTTGAACACCATTACCCTACACTTTGAAAAAATATTTCAATTATTATCAGTCAAACTTATCATAATTAAATCTCAGTCTCACTCGTAGAAGTAGGTAACAAACTTTTGAAGTTGTAAGTACAGAAACTAGACAATGGGAAACTTAGAACAAAATATTCACTAACCAATTCTACAAAGGAAATTCCTACATGTAAGTAGGTACCACAGAAAACTCGGCGCTTCGCGCCTCGCCAGGGGGGCAAGCCCCCCTGGACCCCCCGGATCTTTTCTCTTCTATACTTTGTATAGAACGAGGTATTTGCTATGCAAAACATGAATAATGTTTTTGCGTCCCGTTTCCCCTTTTCCTTATCCCTTTTCTTTGTCTGTATGGAAAATATTAAGAAATGTGCGGAGAATTTACTCAGGGCTGTATCTCAGCTTCTTCGATATTTACAGCGGTTTTGGCAGTATATAATTTATGCATAAATTAAAGGCTTTCCAACGAATGGAGAACGATTTTTGTCCGTTGAAAACTAAAGAAGTTTCATTTCCCTAGAAACGGCTCGGTTGTACGTAAAATCATTAAAAATCTTCGTGACATAATTTCGTGACTTAAACTTCGTTACGCTTTTCAACTCTGGTAGGCCACCGCAAAAACATTATTCATGTTAAAATTGTGAGTTTTGAATCCTCTCCAATAAGTTTCTGATTTGATTAAAATTGAAGATATTGAAGATATTTAGCTTCGCCAATCACCACGAGTCGAGGAAAAATAGAACGCGGAGCGTTTATTTTACAGAGAATCATTCTGCAGGCAATCTGTTGAGGGAGAGGTGGGTTAGGCCAGAAAAATTGATTCTTGCCGTTGTTGTTCATGCAGTTGATCGTCACACTTGCATGATTCAATTCACGATAAGGAGTTGGTGCAATGCCATCTTCACCAATCAATTATTGATGATGTCGTGGAATCAGGGGATTCATCTCTTAATTTTTTTTAGATATTTCTTTCGGTCGTAAAACTTTTTGCTGCTTGCTCTCCACTTCTTCCTTTGTTGCCTCTTCTCCCTGTTTGACATTTCCTTTATCATCTTCAGTTTCTCTGACCTCTCATCCCTCTCATACCTAGCTTTCCTCTTCATCTGATCCTGTGCTCTCAGCTCTGGTGCACTTCTTCTCTTCTCTTCCTTTCCGCTTCTCTTTTCTTCTTCAGCCGTTCTGCATCCGTCATTTTTGTCCGACCCATTTTTTTCTGTAATGAAAGAGACAGTATTACTTCATTTTTCCTTTTAAAAACCAATGTAGCAGTATGTTAGGTACTAATTATTTACAGAACGTTGAACCGTAAACCTGGGGAGCTTAGGAATCAATAGGGAAATTTCTTTCCACATTATCATTCCCTATTCCAACTTTTATATAGAGAAAATTCATTAGGGAAAGTGCAGAAAGCAATTTAATACCGAGTTACTTCAAATTCTAAGCATTTTTCTCATTGGTATGGTCTTTCCTCATTGTCGTGGCATTTAAAGTGGCCACTACAATGAGATACCAAAATCGCCATGACAATGAGAAATTGACTTCAACCTTCGGCAGTTTGGAGCCTAATCAACCCTTTTTGAAACTTCATCATGCATTACGTTAGGTTCTTGAATCTCTACCCCAACATTTGGAAAACAAATTAATAATCAGTTCATTAGGCATTGATTCTCAAACCCATAACAATGAGACCTATGAAGGATACACACCTGTTTGTTCCACGTTTCTCCTCGATGGATGAGCGCCGACTGAACAAGACGGCGAAGGCACAGCGTATCCTTCAAGGGCAGGGTTGCCATAACAGAAAAAACTTTGAATTGACCTAAAATTCCCTCTTTTGAGTGAAATTCGATGTTATCAATCTCAGCCATGACAATGAGACAACAAGTTAGGGACAAACTTTGCGATCTCAATTCATGAAGATAATCTCAAGAGTAGTCCCGTCTATAAGCACTGTACTATCCAACAACTAATTCTGAAAAATAAAAATGCAACTTTTTCCGGCTAAGCAATCATCAAGGAAGGTGGAGGTTCGAATGACGTTCGAATGTTGACCTGGGGACAGGCCACGACAATGAGATTTGAGGTATATATGGATAAATTAAAGGCATTTGAAATGACGAAAAACGACTAGATATTATTGGGATAAGTAGGCCAGGTAACCACACTGATATCGCAAAAAGAAAAATTTGGAAAAGTTGGACTGCCACTTTTTAATCAACGAAGGACAGCGATTGTCCCGTAAACTGAGAACCAACCTAATGCAGTATGATACACATAAATATACGAATATGCATGAGTCGTTTGAGTAATACGAGGATTTCGGTGTTTCAATTAGAGTGAAACTGAGAACTAAAATAGAGGATGACTATGAGAGGGAGGGGAGGGTACACCGCCTGGAAGTAAGACGATGTACCACACGTGTAATAATTTACCACTCATAACCAAACAGCCAATCTCCATTTGGGTCTGTTCAGGCTTCTGGAGTTATCGAAATTTTGCACTGTTAAAATCCATGTATGGAGGAGGGGTGATGTGGAGAATGGAATAACATTGAAAAACGTAATCATTAAAAAGTTGCATCATTAGCAACTTATCAAAAGCGTTTGCAACGGACATCATAACTCATAAGTCATGGGGTTTGAATATGCACTGCATTTGGAATTATGCAAAACACCAGGAAGGGTCTCTCTAAAACCACCATTGCCCTCCACCAATATAAACTATTGTAAAAGTCTAAGTAAACTTTTTGTATCATTCGCATTACACCCACCTGGCAGCGTTGATCAACACTATGATCGCTATCTGCTATTTGCGATGCTACTCGTTGTTTTTGATCAGACCCATCGGAACTCCGGACAATCTGAACAACCCGAGGCGAAATATTTTGTGCAGATGACAAATGGCCGAACCTCGCGCATTCAGACGCGGCCATCCCCGACAAAACCGTCCACCTCCACCTCTGAAAAGGAGACTCCTGAAAAACTACAATCGTTTTCTCGTGTACGATTTTCCCCCCCTGCAGCTTTTATCGAAAGAACTCACCGGGCTACAAGGCATCGCGGAAAAAGGTTTCCAGCTCATTCATCAAAAAACCGCCTGCAGGGGTCGTGCGAGTCGCCAGCTGTTGACGGTCCGGGAAAGAAGTATTTTTCGACAGGATATTCCAGCCTGGGAAAACATACATAGGAAGGACCTTCAAAATTTGAAGCGTACGCGAAGGTGAAATAGTCTTTGAAAACATACATCACCCGTGCATTAATAACGTATTCCCTCGATCGCGAACCTTATTTTCCGAAGTTACAGTAAGTTATCATTAAATACAACACTAGATAGAAAGATCAAAGCAGAAAATCTTTCATTTCGTTAAAAGCCACCTTTAATTCGTTCAAGAAAATTTGAAATCAAATTAATTACAAATGTTTATTAAATGTTACTTCTTCGTTGAATGTGACGGTCTTCATTTCTCATATTTTCCACGAAGAAGGAATGAAATTAGTACCAGCATAGTCTGATATTACTGTTCAATTTACTAACTTGAAAATTAATTATGTAATCAACATTTAATTTAGTCTCGTGCACCTAAACCTTCGCCATTTTTTACCTTACCATGAATTGTATCACGTAACTGGATTTATGATTCTTACAAACCAATCATGATCCAAGTACCTATCGTGTATGTATTTTAGGTGATGGATGTGGGGTTCGTTTGTGATGTCAATTCAAATGTACCTACATGGCCAAATCAAGGTTTTTATTTTTAGTTATTTTGATTTCTGCATTTTTTTTAAACACTTCTCGCACGCCAAAGACATACTTTTCGAACTCAGCCTTAGTGTGAACATATTGAGCAAACCCTCGAACTTTGGGAGGCGTCAATATCTTGAAAACCTAGATATCCGGTCGAAACCCTTGTGGTCATTGGGCAACAAGGCTGGGCTACGACCGGAAAACTTCCATAATATTGCCCCCCCCCCCCCCCCCCCCCGAAAACGACACTGCCTACCTTTCAATGAAACTATCATGGTTCATAAGGTCCAGTTCATGGGATCCACCTCTTGTACAGCCTACCCATTAATGCTGCCTACGATAATGATAATTGATGTTTATCATCTTCTCTTCTGTTACAGGTCGCGATCGACAACGGAAATAGACTGACATAATTATGTATCAACAATATTTTGTAAATATTTTATGGAGCATATTTTTTGAATAAAACGAATTTTGTTTAAAAGAATAACTTCTACTTTGGTCTCCGAATTCCTGTTTTACAGACTTCTAATTCTGATGGGATCATTCCTTCATTTAGAGTTATCGAGCTTCTAGGTTTAGAACCAAATCCAAATTTCAGTTGGACCCAGTGAAGCATTCGAATTTCCCACTAATAGTAATGAGCAAGCCAATCTTCCTTTAACGATTTCTTATGAACTTGCAAGTATTAGTGGCTTGTAAAACATATGAAGAGGATGTACAAAAATAATTGTACTCGCAGGTACCTAATCAGTAACGTTTTACACAATAAAGTTCAGAAGTATTACATTATAAAATAATAGCTACTGCATTCTATAGCTATTCCATCTATTGCCACTTAAAACCTAATGGTAGAGATCCAATCCAATTTGTATAAATCTTTTTTCAAACATTCGAGGACTTATTTGAAATTTCACGCTGATTGAATGGTTTCGTTATCTAGTCGACTACATCGTATAATATACGATATATATTATATTATATGCATAGCTATTGTATAATGAAAATATTTTGTTTCTAACTTTTAACTATACATCTTGACAAGAAATGTTCTTAACTTCCTTCTAAATGTGTTGGCCTACTTTTCAAATACGAAGAATTCAATTATAGACTTTGTTGGTAGGTACTGATACAAGTTACTGTTGATGTAGGTAAGTAACAAGTAATAGCCAAGGAGTTATGAGATAGTTATCGACTACCCCTACTCAGTACGGAATATCAACTCAAACGAACACATGGTATTTCTACCTCATTGATCCCATTATTCTCTATGCTTATAGGACATAAAAGGGTATTGTAAAACTAGACAGAAGAGTGATCTGTATAAGAAATGTTAACCTCCTTCTTTATGGAAGAATTTGCAGCGTTTACACAATCAACAAATTGTTTGATTGGGTTTTATATTATTATCTGAATATTAATCATATTGAATCTCATAGTGTGCTTGGTTGAGAAATTACTAGTCACCAACATAAACGCTTTATACGTTCACTGTCACTATTTAGGTGGTTCAATCATCATCAATCGTTGAATGATACTGTGACGAGCTTTGATAATTGATGATAAGAGACTCGTTATAATTTCGAACATAATTATGGTTTATAATTATTTTTATTGGAATTATAATTCAAGATGGCATTTAGAGTTCATTAAAGAGTATGATAGGTGAAATCACGAGAGTGGACTTATACTGGACAGCTTTATTAGGTTTCGGTTGCCAATCCAAGTAGTACTTATCCAATTTTCACCTGTCTTACCGCTGGGAGTCATTAAAAAGTTTGCTACACGGAAAAAAAATGTGACGCGATACAAATAAACAGCAACGGGCGATTATTTCATCCCCATTTCTCTTACACAATGCTAAGCAATTAGACATATAGGTACTTAATGACTAATTTTTTATTTTACTTGAGACAAAACACAAATTTTACAGGGAAAAAATGAGACATGTCTATATACACAAGAAAATGAGGCATGTCGATATGTATATCCATCTACCGATATATGCATGTAGATTTGATAATCAACATCAGTTGACCGATGTTTCCACATGGACATGTCTTTAATAGTGAGCTCGATCCAAGAAATATCATGAGAACCATGAATTTCCACAATGATTTTGTTCACAATACTAGGGATGGGTATACTTAGCTCTCGTCATTCAAACGCCTGAGTCCCTCATCTCGTAATATTTCAACGAAGGTAGGTACTTCTATTTTTCATCACGCATATTTCGAGGTAATCTTTGAGTTATACGTAGGTACCTTCGAATGATGTTTGCCCAAAAAGAGATAACATAGTGGGTAATAATTAATTAATTAATTAAATTTATGATTATTACAAAATTATTCAATTTTTTTTTTTTTTTTTTCCTACGCCGATTGTCTAGGCTCTTGAGCCATAAGACTTCTTGCAGCCCAATACAATTTTGCTGTTTTTGACCAGGTGGTGTCGTCAGGATGAAATTCTTGTCGGGTATCCTCGAGTCGAGGACAGTCAGATAAATGATTTTTCGTCATTGGAGTAGTGCTGCTGCAGAGGCTGCATCCAGGGCTTTCTCTCAGTCCAATCCTGTGCAAGTGAGCATTCAAATAATCGTGGCCAGTGACAGCTCTGAACGCCGCAACTGACTCATGGCGAGGGAGAGCTGGTGGGATGCGGTGTCTTGCGTCCAGCAGTGAGACCCACTGCTTCCCTTCGGCTTTGCGTCGTTGGGCATCAAGCAACTTCTCCTGAACGGAGGATCTAATGGCACTTTTTGTGGCTCGATAGGTGGTAGGGGTGTCAGGCATAGGCATGCGGGAGCCTTCTCTTGCTAGGGCGTCAGCTTGCTCATTTCCCCATATGCCTACGTGTGATGGGATCCACTGCAAGACGATGGTTTTTCCCTCCGCGAGGCCCAACGATTGGTGTTAAATCATTTCATCGCAAACAGTCATTTCTGCTCGTATAATGAATTGTTCTCATTTGATGGCTTGAAACCAGCGAGGCCCAACGACCTAAAGCACGGCTGTGCATACGGAAGTAGGTAATGGGGGATCGTTTGTTCAAATAAATGCATGGAGACGCCAGGACTAACCTCGAAAGAAAAAGACGCGTGAAAGTAGCTGCTAATCCCGAATGCCGCCCATCAACGGAAGATGATTTCAGGAGATGGAACGCTATGGTAAAATTCGTAGGAACCGTTGCTCCCTCAGACAGAGAAGATGGTCATGATATTCAAGGGGCATAGAAAACGGGGGAAATATCCAGAGAACGCATTACCATACAGTCGTTACCACCGGCAATTTGCTTCACCCCGTTGGTTTATACCTCACATTAAAGGGGGTGGGTCCCGAAAATAATGCCAACTAGAATTGTAAATGTATTTCCCGACCAACTTTCGACTCACTTCCTCCGTACGGCTTCTGTCCCGAGAGAGTCGCCCGTACCCGCTTTTTTACAGGCCTAAACCAGGAATCTCATAAATTATCAGGTACGTATTTCTCGTGTTTAACTTAACCAATTGACTTGACGGGTAAAAGTTTTCCGTTACAATACAGAAGTATACCGGCCTTCGGAGTTGTTCGGTCTTTCCAAACTCCATTATCGCAACTTTATGTTGTGTATCTTTGTCGTTCATGTAATATGTAGACCAGGAAACACACCGAGGAGAGCGGGTTGTACTACCATACAGATCTCGCCTCATGTAGGAGGTTTTATTGAAGTATTGTTCGGCATAGGGAAGGATATTTATGTGTAAGGGTTAATTTGTGTTAGTTACAATCATTTCCACAAAGAAATTGTTATTGAGAGGCTTCATGTTTCATTATTCATCCGTTGACACGTACACCTTACATTAACAGAATTATTACGGTAAATAATATTTATCGTGGTAATTCTGTTATCATCCACTCATATTGTGGGTTTTCCGTCTAGTTTTGAGGCAGAACAACTTATCTGTGGTCGTTTGCAAGCAAAACCACTTGTGTTTGTCAATTTCCGCTACTTATCGATATTTTACGTTATTGAATTTGCAGGCAAAACCACTTATCAACCGTAATCTGATGACAAGTGGTTTTGCCTTGAAAGGCATAAGCGTTTTTCTATAGCAAGTGATTTTTCGCATGTAACCCAAGTGGTTTCTCCTGCAAATTACTTAACTCGGGATCTTCTAGCTGTTTTGTAAACAGATTTTGACACAATGTTAACCAGCTGTGACATCCTGTTTGACTCAAGTGGTCTTTGCGATATCGCGGTTCTTCCGATATTTGATATTGTTAGCATATTCAACGTCGATAGCTTTGTACGACCAGCCGTTCGTTCACAATGACGGCTCAAAGTTGGAGCAGATCGAAAATCGTCAACATCGAGAGGCAGCCTGTCGGGTCTATTTTCAAACTGGCCCAGCTGATTCAAACGGCACATGGTTTTCAAATATCGAGTTAATAAATAATATTTAATAATAATTATTAATAATGAAGCGTAAAAATCATTAATAACCAACAATAAATATTAATAATTTACACTACTTGATAGTAATTATTAATAATTAATGATAATTCATAATTATAATTAATCTATCATTCAATAATCTCGACAGATGTATATGGTGCCTAATAGATAGGAGATCATGAGAACATCATAAACATAATATTTTTATGATATTCTTATGATCTCCTATCACGATATGTTATTATCGTGATTATCGGGATCAAAAACAGTAGTTTTGTTGAAATACTAAACTTATTAAAATACAATAACGAAAGCCGTTATTCAGCACAATCTTTCAATGTCACGATATAATATCGGAAACGTCGAAACATAAATATCGATATTCATTGATATCGATAATATCGCAAATCCCTAACTAACGATGGGTCAGAACTGGCGAGCGTTTGCGAAAAAAAAAAAAAAAAAAAAACCCCAGCTCAAGTGGTTTTGCCTTCAAACTGAGTGCTTGAGTTTACATTATTGGAAGGGGAAGAACAAATTAACGACAATTAATCGAAGCGAATCGATGTTTTCGATATTTGTATTTCTTTGAGGTATAGAGCACATTTTAAGGGTCCTATTAGTAGACATCAATTTTTTTTTCTTTCCTATAGACTAGTTCGTTAGGTCTGTTTCTAAGGACCTTCTTAACGCCTTTACGAGTTTTGGGAATAGAAATGTTATACTTAATAAATAATGTTGAATTTAGAATGCCTTGACGGATTTTCATTATTTCAATAGTTTGGGTCTAAATACGAGATTTTTTTTTTTTTTTTTTTAAGAAAAATGCCCAAGTATGAAGGAACTTTGGAATTTATACAAGAATATAAAACACGCGAGTGCTCGTGGGATTTTAAATCGGCTGCTTATAAAGACGAAAATGAGAGGGATGCAGCTTATCTCCCTACAACTGGCCCATTGCCCGAATAAACGTAATAACCCACTCGCTCCACAGAAGTTGCTTGGCCGGAGAAGGGCGTAGCTGATCATTGTCGTAGGAACGAGATGATCTGAGAAATAAGAGCTCGAAGCACCCAGCGGCCTGTAAGTTGATATCAATCAACGTTGTTTACTGAGATTATTGCTTTCGATTCATGATAAAATGAATGAACTACCTTCCAACCATCATTTATCAATCGATCCGCTCGATATATAGAGTCCGCTGTTAGTTATCCGCCCATGAATCTATATTTATTAAAAAAGACTGCTTACAAAGATTGTAGGTCAGGCGGGAGGATTTGGAAGATTTGTCGGTGTCCGTGCTATCAGAGGTTTTTCGGCGGAGGGAAGAAGGCAGCGTCATTACAGCTGATACAGCCGGGAAGTATAATACCGAAGAAATCCCTCCGGGGTTGGGTTCGGAGATGGGTCGAAACGGCTGAAACTGGGGCGGAGCGGCTAATTTATGGGGCGGGCGCTGTTGGTCGGGGGCCTTGGATTATTCTGATTTGTGGCCTAGCAAGCTGATGCGAGAACGGATGTGCCCCTTCTCATCATTCGGGCACTGGGGTAAATGGTTTCGGCAAACTACCCTGACGTCCAGTGCGGTGCTTATAAGAATCTTTCTTACAATTATAATTATTTCCAATATTTTCTGTTCAATGAGGAATCATAAAGTTTGACCTGACAAGCCTTTACATTATTCAGACAGGAGTTCAATCTATCAATGCATACATTAAGCTATGGTTGCCCTATCAACACAACAAACAACCAGTGGATATCTATGGCTAACAGTTTTGGTTTCATAGTTTATGTATAGTCATAGTCATATGTCATAGTCATTCATAGTCAATGTATTAAGGACGGGAGAGGGTTGGGGAGCTTTCGCCGAGTGCCGGCCGGGATGCCTCGGCCGGACCCGGACCCACCCACCTTGACGGCACCCAGGACTGTTCTCCCATTTCTGGGCGGACAGTCCATTGAATCCTAAGATTCATAGTTAAAATAAACCTTTGCAGCTGCCATACTTGTATAATAATGACTTTCGTGATAGAACCAAATAAGTTTATGTTATAAAGTAGGTGAACTACTGATTATTATGACATCATGATATTCCAAAGCAATAGTAGATTTGTAAACACCATGTATGTTTCAATTTAGGCAAAAGTAAGGTTTTGGGCTTCCCTGACAGAAAATAAGGCTCTTCATAACATGAGGGAAGAAAAAGGTAAGTGCCTGCAAGACAGACAACAAAGTAACACAACAATATGAACTTAACTTGGGATAAGTAGTAATATGTAAGTAACTTGAAATTGGCTCGACATACGAATATCCATGGATGGACAACTGCAGTTGTCTCTCCGCAATTTTGCATTGATATGAGACATCAACAGACGCCTGACTCTGCATTCCTCAACATGTCGTATTGTCGATTTTTTTCGAAGTTCAGCACATTAACACGTAAGTTAACACATTAGGTATTTTTATATCGCCTAACCCCCTGTATGTAGGTATGGCTTGATGGTATGGACGAGCCACACGACTTTAGGCTCAGAAATCCACCTCAATTTTGGAACTATCATTATGCACGTAGACTATGAAAAACGTTTGTTATATGTATTGTGAACTGTTTTCTTGAATAAAAATTAAATTGAAAGCCTGCAAGGAAAATGAAGTTTCGTTAGATGACCGCTAATCACTACCCAATTGTAAAATCGTAAGTAGGTACTTACCTCTGCATACCAGTTTTTGGAGACGATCAACAAGTGGCAGCAATCTGAGGGAAGCGGGCTGGACAGGTTAACTACCGAATTACGATCATTCGCGTGCCCATCTGGATCTCTGGTTGAACATATTTCCGAAGAATTAAAACCATAGACATGCAGCATGACTATAAGAGCGAATTTTAGAAGAAATAACTAGTTTTATTTAGAATGCCTTTATTATACAGGTTTTATAAAACATTTTGTCTCTTTTTTTTTCGCAGTAATACCTCAGTTCATAGACTTTTCAACGCGGAACAGGATGGTGAAATCAGATTCGCGATATCTCATTCCGTTACCAGATTAGAGCAGATAAACTGTGAAGAATTTGAGAACTGAATAAGATATTGCAATTCTGATTTCAACATCGTATTCAGCGTAAAACAAATCCTCTAAAATGAGGTGTCAGTCGTCAGACTGTTTCATTTTGGGAATTTATAGGTAATTTCCCCCCCCCCCCCCATGAAACTCCCAAAAACCCTTCTTACAGTGGCCCAATGATGCTCATCTACGAAATTAGCTTTTCGATTGCCAAGACATTTGTTGTGCGAATTTGAACTTTTTATCTCAATTCTATCGAGAGTTACCGTCTGGAATGACACATACATGACTTTTGGTGTCTTTTTGCAATGAATTCAGGATGGTCGGATTTCGGTATAAAATGATTCGCGTTTTTAAAATGTTGAACCGAGAACAATAGCTTCCTTTTCTTGGACAATTCGCTAACTAGGGTTCTTATTTGTTGATAAGTAAATTCGGAAGATTCTTCTTAAATGGTATGGAAACACTGTAATTTAATGACGATGTGGGAAGTTGCCGTGAGACCCTCGATATGTTGTTCGTCCATGTTGGTTTTCTCCAAAGGAATCGAGTTTTCTCCAAATATCGTAAGTATTGTGTGTATCACCATCAAGACCAGGGCTCGCAGTTTCATCATAGGCTGCTCAGTATGCGTGAGCGTTTACATTTTGCCGCTTCGTATGCGTGGCAGACAACTCATCTACACTTAACCAACACTCATTACCTCACGTAGTATACAGCGTAGGATTAGCCTCCAGTTCACTCCAATACCCGCATCGAGTAGCAATATAACAGGTGACATTTCATAGTGAACCGAGGCAAATTAGAAATTCTAATTTAGAATTGAATAGTAGCAATCGAACGGCACTGCCTGAGTAACATACAACAACTAAGTCATGTTGAAGGTGCGTCCTACTACGGATTTCCCCCTAACAGCGTCCTAACCACTGCGACTGGTAATGGTTTCTGCACCTACAGAAAATATTACCAACATCGATAAAAATCTCGTGGACAATTTGTCTGCGGTAAGAGGCCTGATCCGAACCTGGCCCTATAATATATTATATTTCAATCCGATCGACCCATTACGAACCTCTGCGCGAGATTGAAAACATCACAGCTGATCAAATCACTCACGTTTTCATGGAAAAACCAATTTCATCGTATTTCATCGGATCATTTTCACTTTCACCGCTCAGATAAAGCATCGACTATTTGTATTCCCCCAACATTCCCCAGTCTCTGAAATCCCGAAAGACGTTAGGAAACTGTCCAAACACGAAGCTGCTAGTTGGTCACCTCTAGATTTGACCAGCACAATCTGAATCACATTTTGATAAGCAGAGGATTTGATTTTGACTTCCACTGCAAATCAACACTAAAATATCAGGGATAGAACGAGGATATGAACCAAAACAATCGTAGGCAAGTAATCGTTATTTTTATTATATGACTAAAGAGAAACTAAATAGAAGTAAGTCTTTCACATGTAAACATACGCAAGTAGAATCTAAGTACATACAGGTCGGGCAGATAAAACAATCCATCATTATCAATCATGTATTCTTTGTTCCGATAGATTTTTTTCAACTTTTCTATCAACCCGAATTGCAATTCGAATTGACGCTCAAAATAAACGAGTTCAAGAGGAAGATCCTAATTTCATGTGGGTAATCAATATTTTACACATAAGTTGCTCTCTAATAATACGATAAACTTATCACAAAAAAACGACATTTCTACAAAAAGGCGGCAGCAACGGAAAAAATCGTACAAAATATTAAATATAAATTAAGTAGATATGATATTAGATTACGCAATGATACAAAACGATAAGAAATAATTTACACGGTGTAATATAGAAAAAACGCTATTTACGCTAAAGGAATGATTTTTAATACAATGATCAGCATGAAAATACGTTTCGGCTACCATTCACTGGGTAGCGACCTTTTTTTTTTTCTTTTTTTTTTTTGGCTTTTTCTTCGAAAGAAACAAGGAATAAACTGTTTATTAGGAACCCTAAGAAGATACCTATGGTAATAAAAGCACAACCGCGGACGAAAAAGAAAGAGAAAAGAGAAAAAGAGAAGAAAAGAAAACAACATAATACCTTAACCTTCTCAGTTAGAGAGGTAAATAGTCAGGAAGGGGAAACAGCCAGCTAACATTTCCGCTCTTAAAAGCGTTTTCTTAAGCAAAAAGCTATTTTAATCTGAGTCGAACCCTTTTCGCTCTCCAAAGAGGTTGAAAACGGATGCTTTCGTAAAACGGGTGGACTAATAAATAATGTGCACTGGTCTCTGTTTTGATTTTTTTTTTTTCTTTTTCATTCTTCCATCATAACCTTTTGTAATGTTAATCCTTGTGCGAAAGGTTCAGGGGAAAAAAGGGGGTAATAACACGGATAAAGGCGACGGAAACGGGGTCTCGGTTGACTCAATAAGGATGTTGTGGATTATTTATTATTTTACCGTTTTTTTTTGGGTTTTTTTTTTCATTTACTTATTTTATTTTATTTTATTTATTTTTATTTTTTTGGTTTTTGGTTTGTTGAGTACAGACGAATTGACGTCAGCAATTATGATTGTGAGGCGGGCGAACGGAGGCCCTCAACGATTAAGTGAGATGTTTCAGTTGAAGCCCGATTTCTCGTACTCGGCCCTGTGAACAGAAAAAGCGAATAAAACGTTTGATTATAATGGATTACGAGAGGTTATCAAGTGAGGAGTTTCCATTTATTGAACAAGGAATTTCTTTGTTGTTGAACACTTCAGTTTGGGTCACTATAGCATAAACGGAAGAACCAATTTAATTAACAAGGGACGTGTCCTTTGATACATACATTGGAAATTGTTAACGGTATTTCAAAGACTACCTAAATAAATTAGTTTCAACAGTAGATTACATCAAATATTTATTTACTGATTGTGTGATACTTGAACTACTACTATTGTTAATCAAATTTTGATTAAGTATAGTAGTGGTTCAAGTATCACACAATCATCAACTAGGGGAACTCTGCTGACTCAACGTTCAAATTCAATCAGCTTCAATATTTTGACCTACTTATTGATTCCGTTCTGTTCAATTTGGTTTTCCACTTCATTTTAGTTAATGATAAACAGAAAACAAATCGACACATAAAACAAATTTAAACCCCCTCATCCATAGGAAAATTGGTGGATTATTATTAGTAAAGTATCATATACTTACTAATAATATAATAGGCACTCCTTTACTAATATACTTATTTACATAGTTAATGCACTAATTTACTAATATAAGTACTTATTTACTTAATATGCTAATTTACTAATATACTTAACTCATAATGTTACTGTACTAAACTACACGATTCAGAAAATCGATTAAAAAACAAAAAGTCAACATGGCTGTGAAACAAACGAAGGCCGGGTTCGGAGTGTCTTGTTCTCATATAAGTTTCGTATAAAGAAGGTAATTTCGAATATTTATTGGTTGGGTACTTCTAGTTAATTTCTAATAATTAAATTACCTATAATGTTACAAGCTGAATAGGCAGACGTTGTTTTGTCATATTATTTCTAGTGAACATGTTGTTAGTTAAATGAAATATAACTAATTTATTGTAAGTATGTCGGGACGGGGTCTATTATTGAAAGAGTAATGTAGCGCTAAGGCCAAAAATAACAAAACGCCAACCATCACTCCCCCCTGGGGTCAAGAGGCTGTGTACCAAATTTCAGCGACCCAGGGTGAACAGGAGATAATTTAGCTGTATCGCCCACGAAACTGATCTTACGTTATCCAAATCACTCCCCATGGTCTCAAGAGGCTGTGTATCAAATATAAGAGCCCTAGGGTGAACAGGGGAAACTTCCCTCGTGTGGGAGATTTCTGTAGATCTGTAGACGCATATACACAGACCTACCAAAGACACACAAAAATTTCATATAAATCGGTTAAGCCATATTTGAGGAGTTCGGTAACAGACACTGTGACACGAGATATCCCTCTACTCTACTAATCCCCACCGCACTCGAAGTGAACCACGTGAACGCGCTGCTGTCTTCATTGGAACGAACGAGTGGGTACTTTCCCGAGAAGGATTAACAAAGTGGGAGTTACAAGTGTACCAACTCTTCATAGAAATCTCTGGAGACAAATATCCCAGAGTGATAGAAAATAAGATCGAAAATAGCAACAAAGAGGTTTTGAATAAATTCTGTACTGTTGTGGAGGGACAGTGGAGCCAAACTTATGGGGAGTTGCAGAAAGTTTAAGAACTTCGGTACAGTACGTCACTGCTGTGTTGTCTACAATAACCTTCCATTCTTCAATAACCAGTTCAGTAAAAATTCTCAAAATTCATAAATCGTCTGTAGCATCATTCGAATATTAGAATCAGATTGAATAGGTTTTGTTAATTGTTTAAGCTGGAATTAATTTAGAACGGAAGGGGATAACTCAGGTATTCAATTGATATCTAACTGTGTTAATTGGATATATGTAATTAGTAATCAGTAAAGTCAGCTGAAGAAAACATGAAAATAAACTGAAGATAAACCCGCTGGTCTGGTTGACGGTAACCTCTTAAACGTAACAGGAACAATAACGGCGAACTGCCGAGTCTAATCCACCTCTAGTTTGCAGTTTCCAAACTATGTTCGTATCATCGTTTAGGGCGCTGTTGGTAGGTATGTGGGAGAGAAAAGGCTCAAGGGATTAGAGGGAACCGGCAAGGTTATTCGCCGACCAGACAATTCTCCCAACCTTTCGAGCGGCTGGTTGGTTGAAAGCTTCATACGTTTCAACACTGACAACATGACAACGGACTTCAACTCCAGATGGATTTTGACGTAGATTTAGAACGACGGTCGGATTCAGATGAAGAGCACAGGGAAAGAACGGGCTACCTGCATGTTTCGTAGAATACGCGAAAATTCTATAAAACAAATTCTGCCATTTAAAAAATCTTAAATTCTAAATTACTTTAGGTCTTGCACTGGTGCATATAATAAAGAAGTCAAAATACCTCCAGAATACTTTTTAATCAAGTTATAACAGTGCAAATTGTCAATAGTCCCAACAAACTGTGAAAAAACGGCCTATCTCTTATATACGCATGGAATAATATAATTTTTTCAAACAATCGAAATAAAGAATCTTGAGCTGCTATTGTTTCTTCAATAGCTACATCAAATGTAGCTAAATTTTATTGAAATATGTTGATTATTTTTTATCCAAACATAAATTTGGTGTTTTATTAGAATAAAATTCTATTTTTCCCATAATAGAAAATGCTGGTGGAAAAGCGTTACTGGTCACTTCTCATGGGGCAACTATTCATAGTACTTTCGTTTTTTTTTCTTCACAAAACTTCTTCGAGTCGTTCAGGTCTTTGCATTTTTCAGCAGAGATAGGAATTCGATTTGTGTAGGCTGTAGATGGAAAATGGAATTAAGTTGGTCGAAGGTTGCTCGTAGTCGTTGGTAAATACCCCAAGAAATTACAGTCCACCAATAAGGCAGAAACAACAAGGCAAGAACTGTGAAACACAGAAAACGCCCTGCGAATCACAGACAAGTCTATGAATTAGGTAGGGTGGGGAGAGCGACGGCGTGACGTTAGCCCGTTCTTTCACGGTACCGCTCCAATAAACACGTTCTTTCGTTGTATACGAAATACTCACCAGCGTTTTTGAAGCCTTCAGACCCGTTTTTGACGTACATAGGGTACCTCTCCCTACTCACTTTCGAGGAAAATTGCAGATAGCCCGTCCTTTCCCTGTAATCTTCAAATAGAGTCACTCATCTTTTGGAATTTTCTCTTGAAACTGGGGTACCGAGATTGTACATTTCGCATCGTCCGCACTGACTAACGTTCGTACTAATATCGACAAACGGCCTACTGAACGATAATAATATCATGGAAGGAAAATATTATGATATGTTCAACTGAAAGTCACGCCACGGAAAACTGTACTGAATTATTCAATTCAAGTTTTTCCTCTACAAACATAGTTGCATTAACCTTACTTAAGTATAACAGACCGGGCCTTGAATAATTATTCTTCAGTTATGTGTATTATTTCGTCATTCAATATACAGTGAAACATACTCTTAATGGGCACCTCTTAATAGTGGACACCTCCCATTAACGGACGTTTGTAACAGAGACTGGTAAATTGTTTCTATTTGTTATCGAGTAGAAACATTAAATAAAATAGTTAATACCTTCTATGTTTGGCCCTTCAATCCCTCATCCGTAACAATAAACTCAATTCGAACAATTAAGCGGTAACCGGTGTCTATTTGCTGATCGATTGTCATTTGTTTAAAAATGCATTATCGCTTGTTATCCGGTGTTGGTTCGTCGTGGAATCATTTGTGTCATGGAACCATTATGGGTGTCGTCGAATGGAATAAGTATAATATACTTATTATCGATATAATTTTCCAAGTACACTACAGATATGCCAATACTAAGATTTGCACACAGACTATTAGTGTCCCAGATACCTATTATAGGTCTGTATAGTATCTGGGACACTAATAGTCTGTGTGCACATCTCACCTTAATTTTTTTCACCTCTATATAATATGTTTGAAATATTGATATATCGATACCCATTTCAGGAGTCCCTTGTAAGAAACATTGAAACCCTTGACTTTCGCGAATCCAACACAATTAGTGCCCGTGAGCTTGCAGAAACGTTCATAGATGACTGATTTTGGTTGATTATCTTCGATAATGAACCTTTGGAATCGCCCAAGAAAACAAAAATTACCCCTTCTCAAAATGTTAGGGTTTACGTTTCCAGATAAGTAGATTCCAAAAATCTAATTAAAAAACCCGTAAACCCAATTTCGCAATTCTAGCACAACGCTAACTGGGCAAAGTGCCGCTAATGTAAACCAACAAAGTTTGAGGGGGGATCAAAAATAATAAACCGAAATCCGTCCGACCGCCGTCCTCGGCACTTTGCCCAGTTACTTAGCGTTGAGAACGAAATTTGGTTTCCTGGTTTGAACCACAGCCACTATGATCTTTGCAACTTTTCATAATGCTAGCTCAAAGGAAAGAGGTTCATAACGAATTTTGAAATTTCAGTTCAAATTCGAACAAACTTTTTTTTCTCCGCATGACTCATGCGGCAGCCTGTCGGGTCATGTTCATACTGGCCCGGCTGCTACAAATAGTACATTGGTGTTGAGACATCGAGTTAATAAATAATAATTATTATTGGTAATAATTATTACCAGTTATTGGTAATCATTAAAAATAATTCTTAATACTTTTGAGTAAGTAATTATTAATAATTAGTATCTAGTAATTATTAAATTATTGCCGATCTAGGTGGGTGGAAATAGATTCCACACAATCATATTGGTACAAATGATTTGTAAGTAATTCATCATCTCCACGATGAAACGTTATCTATCATTTCGTGCCTTAGACAGAAGAAGATAATAAACCGTTGTGTCAAGATTTTGCAGATTTTCTTCAGTTATGTAATATTACGTACATTTATACTTGTCATGCTTTCATTTGTACTTTTCATAATGTGTCACATGTTCAAATTTTTAGTTATCTCTTCAAATAATTTGAGGTCACTCCATGTTTGTAAGCATCGTTAATTGTGCTCCGGTATTTTTTTCTCCGTTATGTACCAATCAATTCTAGAGTGAGAATTTGAGTTTTATGAGTAGGGCGAGAAAGAGTATTTCCGGCGAGCTAAATTGTTGAAAAAAACGATCGCAAACATCATGCCGAAGCACTTTCAGTCGAGGCTTGATTATTCGATGAATGGCCTCAAGGCGGCTCCATTTCATCGAATGCTGCTAACTAGTTTTTGAAAGTTGGAAAGTTCGATTTGAATTTACGATGCAACGAGTAGGTACTTCAATGTTCAGTGAGATTGAAATACAGTCAGTTATAGATATTTATATGAAAAGTTACTTTTCGTAAAGAAACTTTAAAGAACCAGAAGGGATTTAAAACTTTACAGATAGATTTTGAGGGGAAATATTTCTCTTTTCCTCTTCAATTAAATAAATTCAGCTTACTTTAACTCGAGGTTCTTTATACCGTGAATAATTTCCATTTTACTAAGAAACAAGGTGTAATTATTTTACACCACTTCAATATGAGAGGTAAAAAAACTCACTTGAGAGATTTATACCGGTCCTTCTCGTGATTTTCTGGGGGTTCACATTCAAAGGATGCAAGAGCGAGAGCTGAAATGAAAAATAAATAAATATGTTTAAAAGTGGTATAAGAACCGAGAACGTATGGTGCACGTGTTATATACACAGTAGGACCCTGTTCTGGCGTATTTCAAGGGACCACAAGGTTTTTACGTTGGAATAAAAGACTATAGAAATGGTTCCTGGACGACTAAGTACGTTAGGGACCGGGTTTCAAGAGGTGATTCAAAGTAGGTGCTAACGCCCTATTTTTCTTGCAAATGTTTATTTATTGATATTTAACGTTAGAACGAGGTTGTCCAAGGGGCCACAAAAATGATACGTTAAAAGTGGGTTGACGTTAGGAATGGGTTCTATTGTACCTAACTAAGAGTAATTGTATAGTTAACTAGCAATCTTCACGTAGAAGTTTTACAAGCACGACGCAACGATATGTGCCTCGTTTGATCGGAATGCAGCGAACTGTAAAAACACGTCTGCGATCCAACGACACCAAAATGGCTTTTCTTGGTTTAGCGCATCATGCCTAATTGATCAGGATGGATGTTTATATCAAAAACAACGATTTTGGCTTTAAATTAGGTAGCAGTTCAATTAGAAGGAGTTTTCACGGATTGAGAATTAAGACAGAACGGAACAGTTCCAGAGAGGCATCTGTGACGGGGAAGAATGAATTGGTAGAGTTTCGCTCCAATCAACTCCGGGAGGTTGGGTGCAATTATTCTTGTTAGAATTTCTTATTACCTTCCTCCTGCGATACAGTGGATAAATTGTGAACTAGGAACCGCCGTATTTTCATTAGAACCACCTTCACCGGATGTAAGCAAATTAATTTGTACTCACCATCTTCGTTGAGAACTGGCGTTGCTTGTAAATACGTGATCACTTTGGCAGCTTTAGGAAACGGGCAGTGTACCTGTTTCCACGTGATGAACTCCGTCACCTGCTTCGCGAGTTGCCAGAACTTCTCAAAGTTTATATGCCCGTTCGGGAGCCTGAAACATTCAAACAACGGAAGTTGACGTTATTAATCATTGCTTTCCAATAACGTACACTTTATGGTAGAGTGTGACACTAGTAATTCATTATGATTCTCAAAGAACACAAAATACAACAGAAATATGTGTATAACCTAGGGCGAGTGGGTCAAAATTCCAAAACAACAGCATTCTCCTACATTGACGCAATTCACTTTGTTTCATTATGTCAGAGAGTAAATAATTAAATAAATATTTGTATCGAAGAGTTATCAACATCGAGTAGGTATGTCAATGTTTTATAATATACAGTGAAAAACTCTGTCTAATGTGGAAAATATCTCTGATCTCTTCAGAAAACCTGTGATTTGTACGTCTAATGTGGAAACCCTGTCTAACACGGACATGGAAAGATCAGGGTCCCAATCTTTACATTTCCGCGTTAGACAGGTTTTCCACATTAGACGTACAAATGCACAGTTTCTTTGGATCGGGTTGGAAAATATGAAGCCAGTGATATAAATAACTCAATGGATTTGATGAATCAGTTTTTACGAGTACACTCGGCTGAACATGCCCAAAAAGTAGATATGCTACAGTATTTCAACATAGCGTATCTACTTTTTGCACATGTTCAGCAGAGTGTAAAAACAGTGACGATACAATCCAACTGTTCATTACTCACCAGTTGAACAGACGCTCACTTTTTTTCGAGGTGGTACTGAAGGACCTCAAGTTAGCTGATATGGAAAGTCCGCAGTTTATAATGTACTGAAGAGGAAAGGGGAATTGAAGGTGGATGTTTTTTGGAAGAGTTTTGTCGTGGCAGAAGTTCTATGGGAAAATGGAAATTCTGATCGAGAAATTCGGTACCCAACTGATACATAAAACGTTTATTTCAGAATGAACAAAATGTCACTCAAGTATACCCTTTGTGCTCTAAGCCCCTCATATAACATATCGATGGTATAAGACCCTCAGAACGAGTAAAGTACGCTGCCAGCCCGGGAATTGGACGCAAGACCCCGCAGTACCATATCAAATAAGAGCTAGTTGGTCGTAAATCCATCATAATTGAGACTTGTATCAAAAATAATTGGAGAGCCTTCCTAACGATTAAGACGTCGTAGGGAGCAAAACCTGATTGATAACTTATTTCGGCGGGTTGCATGCGGCACGAAAACGATACGAGAATGGTGAAAATAAACTATAAATAAACGAAGATGAGTTGTTTTTAGGTGACGTATACTGTGCCAGTTTCTTACGGCTTGCGCAAATCTTTTGCTCCTTACGGCACCGTCTGCTACTTCACCCGTAACGCTGGAAAAAGACTATAATAGCAGCAAACTCGCTCACTCATTCAACCACGTTCCATCACCATAAGATGCCAAACATTGATGTCTGCTTAATTCAACTAAATACAAATCGGGTTGGCATCAAGATTTTCCAGTTTTTGTGCGGAGTCGTAACCAGTCGAATGGCCAGCGGTATTACTTTGCTATGAAGCCAATTCCCCTAGGGAAAATGCTCTTGAGTTTCTTATTGTTTGAACAGAAACTGGACGCCCGAACCCCTCCAATCCACTCATACCGTGTTGAGCTACAATGCACAGTTCGAACTGACTCTCAAAACTCCCACAATCGCCGGGGAATATCCCTCATGAAAAGACCCCCGTTCAAGACCACACGTCATACTTTTTGAGCGGATCTTCACCATTATTTCCCTTAGGAAAAGTAAGCAGATAGAAAACCATCGCTCGCCTTGGGAAAACTTTATTCCTCGGCCCGCACAGGTCCCTTCTATATCTATATCCTGCACCTCTACAACGTAAAAACTTTTGGGTAGCTTAATGAAGAAAATGTGTGCTCCCTTTGAAGCCGCGAAAGTTGAAGTGAGTGAGGAAAAGTTCTCGAAAGTGAGATAGATAAGGGGAGGGGCAAGTGCCCCCTTTTTCCCTCAAACGAGTTTTTAAACTCGGCTCAAGAGCTCAAGGTGAGCTGGCTGTAGATCTAGGATTGTCTTGTGGTTTCCCCTGTCCGACTCAGGGTTAAGAGAGGAGAGCGGGAGATGCCCTTCAAAATACAATAACGCCGATTAAATCCCTCTCCCTCACGCTTACTTTTCCTTTTCAAAGAACCAGAAACGCCAAGAGAAAATTAAACACGGAGGATTAAAACGAGCGGTTTTTCTTATTTGGGAGAGATATCGCCCTTCTCCGCTAAATAGCTTCAACAGATTGAAGCCCCTTTTACCTCTGTTATCCGCTTCTACCAACTTTCGATCTTTTGGAACTAGAACTCTAGAACTTGAATTAGGAACTTCAAGCATAATCATTGAGGTCAAATAATTCGCCCCTAAAACCAACTTAAGGTTCACATCTTCGTACAACCATCGGACACCAACACTAGATCTTCTTATAACTAGATTAGACTGCTTTAAACTAGTCACCAATTATAATAGCAGGATAAAATTAAATTAAATTTCAAATAAAATTCAATTGAGATTAAATTAAAATTCAAGGCCTCCGTGAAATAAAATATTATAGCATATTCTTGATTTGGAACTAGCTGAATAACACGCACAATGCACTCGACAGTAGTACAGAATATACAGTACATCAACTATATTATAGTGGTCTTGATAGCATGTTATACTTTTCGGCACAGTCAAACGAAAGTAACCTCTATCCCATCAACCATATCAGATTCGAGTTGTGTTACCAGATTCCTTTTGTAGCAATTATTTTTGGTAGATCAAAGTCCGGTACTGATAGTACTGGAGCTGAATTGAGGAGCGTCTTCAACTCAGCAAACCCTTTTTCACAATCCAGGGACCATGAAAACCACTGTCCCTTCTTGAGGAGCTCAGAGAGTGGGCTAACAACCTTGGAAAAATTGGGTACAAACTGATGGTAATAATCACAGATACCCAAGAATTTACGGACATCTCTCTGCGATCGCGCTGACTTGGCCTTGACTTTATCTTCGGAAGCCCTCAGACCGTGCTCATCTACCACATAACCAAGGAAGGTCAGACTAGACCGTAACAACTCGCATTTGTCGAGATTAACAGTGAGGTTGGCATGCTCAAGACGGTCAATCACCTTGTGCAATAAAGAAGCATGCTCTTCCCACGTCTGGGACACTATTACCAAGGTACCCAAACGTATTCTCAAGGCCTGCTATCACATGGTCTATCAACCTTTGGAAACTAGACCCAGAATTGCACAACCCAAACGCCATCTTGGTAAATTCAAACAGACCTCGTCCTGGTACAGAGAATGCTGTGATGGGTTTTGACTCTTGGGCCAACGGAATCTGGAAGAAAGTGGACTTCAGATCAATAGATGATATGTAGCGAGCGCCACTCAACACATCCAAGGTCGGCTGGATACGAGTCCTTAATCGTTAACTTCCTCGGTACTGTCATGACACAGACGGTATGTTCCGCTTTTGTTCTTCTGAAGAACTAAAGGGTAACATAATGGGCACTCACTAGGCGGCACAACACCCCGCCTGAGCAGCTCGTCCAGTTGTTCATGGAGTATCCTCCGTATTGCCATGGAAACAAGACACTGTCGCTGCTTCACTGGACGAGTGCCAGTAATTAGATCGATACGGTGTTCCATAAGGGAAGTAGATCTCAAAGTACCATCTGGACCATGAGCAGCTAGCTTCTGCATTCTACAACGAATTTCTGCCAGACGAGACTTCTGTTCCGCAGACAGTTCTCGCTCAGCCTCCAAGGAACACATCTGCAGCGATGAAGCAGTACTTCCAAAACCGAAACCGGCCCAAAAAACGCTCAACAAAGTGCGTCACTTCTTACTGGGTCTTCACAAGAGACTGAAATCCAAGATGGTTCGGCATGTCCAACAGTAGATCTTCAAGTAATTTAATTGAAACGTGGTTCATAATAAATGAATAAAAATTGACTCATCTCTTGAACGTCGAACCTGAACGTTGTACAGTTGTACAAAATAGTTAAAAATAAAATAAAAGTTATTATGAAAGCTCGCCCTAAGAAAAAATCTCGTTTAACAAAGAAAAAACCATTTTTAATCCTACTCAACCACCCACTGTAAAACACGTTGTGAAATAAATGTGGCCATAAATAACGGAAAAATCCTGCCCATTTAACCATAGGACTATTCAGCCCGACGTAATTTGTGCCTTACCTTTTTTCACCTCTCCCTTACTTATTATACGCCGAATTAAAGGCGGATTGAATTCCCGACAACGTTAATTTAATGTACAAAATACAGCGGCAAGAAAGTTGTTCAACGGGTCGGGCTGTGGGAAACAATGAGAATCCGGTTGCTTTTTATTCATTTCCCGTCTTGATAAATTTTAATTAACGCCACGCCCACACTGTTATGGCAGAAGGCGTTGGTTTCAAAAACAAAACGAATCGAAAATCTTAACAGAAGTACGGTTTATGACGTTGAGAAAATGCTATGAGTGGAAGGGAAAAATGGACTGTTCCAACGAGTCAAATGGTAGTGTCCAATGTATTGACGAATGACTCCACACTCTCTAAACAGTGGTCATTCCCAAAAGAACCCATAGCATGACACTTATTCTCAAAATACAGAAAACGCATCAATACGCCCATTAACACCACAAATAAGAAGACGAACTTACTTATTGGAACAGCCTTCGTTGAGGAAGTACAGGTCTTTGACCAAAAGGGAGAAAAATGGGATGACGATCCGTTGGGAATCATCAGTCGCCGCTGCTGAACGCCAGACGGCAGCTTTCAGAGTCGATCGGTAGCTGCTGAAATTGCTCGATGGGTCCATTTGGTGTTCGAGAACAGAGAATTTTGCGCACTGCACTTTGCTCCACTGTAACAGAAGAGGTATCCAAACATGAGTTTCAAGAACAATGCATGTGAGAGTATGAACGTGTTCTGATTATTGTATTATCGTCAGGATTACACGAGTACTGCTGTGGTTCAAGACAAAAATAATAATGTAGTATGACGGTTCTAAGAGGTCTGGTTTCTAGTAGTGCTCCTAATATTAGAAGATGGATGGTGTTAAATTCTTGTGAGTTCTTGTCAGCAACCCCACTTCAGTCACAGAATGGTTGGGCGGATGGTGAAGGATGGGTAGGTGTGGGAAAATCGGTGGGTCGAGTCCATCCCGAAAATTGACCAATACTTCAATGTACACCTTCCATTTTCAACAATTCAATCAACAAACCTCGAGAGGTGATTTATTACATTCCCTTTATTCGCCCTCCTCATTGTATTTTCTTTCTTGATAAAATTAGAAGGGATGAATTGTAACCTAATAAGTTCATCAAAGGGGCTCTTGCGAAACCAATGTAACCAGGTTCTATTGACGGAAGATACTTAGGGGTCTATTTCAGTGATGAAAATTTTACCACCACAAAGCTAGCGAGTCATAAGCCCTGCTGCCATGCCTACCTATTTTATACCTTCTGAAGACAAAAACTTCGCAATGTTCATACTTTGACAAGGAAACTGGTTAACACGAACGTGAGAAGTTGAAGGAAAATTACTCATTAGGTTGTGATGCATTAAAGAAACTCTTGGTTTTTTAGAAGGGTGAAGAGGGAGATAGTCCGTAACTTCGTAAATCAAGATAAGTTTGTAGCCACAAGGGATTCTATCGCTCTATCAAAGGGGAATCACAACAATAGTAATACAAAGGAATCATTTCATTAACACTAATGGTTGCCTTAACTACAAAATAAACTCATAAATACAATTTCCAGATTTTTTCTTCTGGCTAATTCAGTCAATAATAAAAATGTTACGACGCTTAAAAATCATTTTGACTGTTTTTTATTTTTATTCCTGACCAAAAATATTGAACCACTATGACTCGAGTTTTGTCATGAGAACAATGATACAGAAAATGTCTCAACTCTTTTTAAGCTATGAAAAAGGGCAGGAGTGCTTCTTTCAAATTTATCATTCTTTGTTGATATAATCTTCAAGGTTTGATATAATATCTCCCCGTCTTCCCCAATAATCTCCCTGGGGAACATTAATCACTCTTCTGAGTTTACTGAAACTCCCATTGTTTGATTTATAAGAAAAAGGGGTGAGTAAAAAGCTTAGGACCGTTCAGAGACTTAAGTGCTGTTCAACTTTACCATAAGCCCGCGTCAGTCAAATACACCTAAGCAAATTATAATTTATATTGACTTATGTAATATTCTAGTTATTAAATGATATTTCTTATGGCGTTTGAAGGAAGTATGAAAGTGCTTTAACGAGAAATTGGAACACTCTTCCATGGGAAATAATGAACCATCGGAATTGGGCGAGGATATTTCTGAATAGCGAGAAAAGAAGATTCCAATATTCATCAATCAAATCGAAAATCATAACTCGGATGTATCCAGACCTTGATAGTATTGTACCACCTATATTTTAGCGTCGAACTGCATAGCACCTGTAATATATGTATATAATAATTGTAATTAACGCCGTCAATGCGCTTTTGGGAAAGTGAGTTTCTCAAAGAAGAGTTTCCATTCACTAGAAATTATTAAAATAATAAATAATTTCCGTCACGTGAGTAGAAACCGACTCTTTTTAAATTTAATTTATTGATGTATGTAAGAGCTAAAGGTTCGTTATATAAATCTAGTAAATTGTCTTTCACGACACTTTCTTTACTATGGCGTTTGCAAGTGATCATGTGCATGAATGCGATTGCTACTTTTTTCTGATCCCGATGGTAAATGAGCATAGTTGGTCATTTCACTGAAACATGAGATCTTACTTTTCTTTCTCGTCAATGGTTCTAGAATTGATACAATTTGAAAGGAAAATATTGAAATTCTGCTCCTATGAAGATTGGCTCCGTGCTAGTTGAGGACAGAAAGGGGTGTTGGTCAACAGGCTCTGGTCGTGTATTGCGGACATACGTGTGTTGCGGACATAACTGTCATATCTATCACATAATTATCATGCAATAGATATGTCACTTAGGTCCGCAAACCATTATATATAATTATTATATTAAGATCAATCAGTTAAATACTCGCTCGCATTGCTCGCTCGTTCGCAGTTCAAAAAGCACTAAAAAATGTAAAAAACATCCCCCAAACCATAGATCACATATGGACTAGTTGCACAGACAGAACTCGTCATAAGTCTATATACTTTTATTGGACGCACAAATTAAATTGACGAGTTTACTCGCAGACGTAACCCTTTCACTGGGAACTGAAGTTGTCCTGGGAGCATAAGTGTTCCCTTGTTCAAGGAATGTAAAATTTCTTGGAGCTCACATAACACGCACGTTGAATTGGAAAAAGCATATCGTGGACACAGCGACAAAGAAGTATCTCAATGTCCTTCGCTCGTTTACTTCAACAAAATGAGGAGCAGATCCTCAAACGGCACTAAGCATTCGCAGCGTCATTGACTACGAAGCTTCAGATCCTTGATCGGCAGCAGCATCAAGCCCGCCGACTTTCGATTGGTGCTCTTATGTCAACACTCATAAATGTTTTCCAGGCCGAAACAGGCGAGCCTCATCTCTTTCTCAGGCGACAAAATCTTTTTAAACAAAAATTTAATGTTAGCTGATCGTTAGGGCCCAGTTTTGGTTAAGAAAAATTGGCATTTCATAAGCGACAGCTTCGTTCGGTTGCGGAATGAAGTACAATGGAGTTTTAGGTGCGAGATTCCTGCAGTATTCTCCATTCAGTGGTGTGCTGAGGAATCCTCCTAAGGTACATTTCCTTCCGGAAGGAATTTACAATTCTAATTCCCCATAATATTTCTCGTAGTTTCTGACTAGGGAACTTGGCGACTTTCTACACAGCTGAAGCATATGCAGTGATGGAAGCCCTGAAGTATGCAAACGAACTGGAAGATGCCTGCTCGTCGATCGTTATGCTATCTGATAATAAACTTACTCCGTCATCACAAATCAACGGGATGGAATGCGAAATATTAAATTCCATCCCCTTGCTTCTCTCCGAAAACAGGAAAGTGTGCCTGCTTTGGATACGCCGGAACAAAGGGTTGCGGGGCAATTATAGAGTCGACCATGAAGCCAAGATTGGTACAGAGTTGCCTCAACTACTGAGTTTACCAGTCCATTACCCGTATAAAGACATGTACAAGCAAATCACTAAACGAGTAATAGAACTAAGGAGAGAATACCAGTCAGCATACCCATCCAGTCATACAAACAAAAATCTCTTCCCGCCTCCATGAAAACGGAGATGGTTCACACTCAAAGAGCTTATATAAGTCGATATGTAGGTTAAGATTCGGACATGGATTGTGGTAAGCATACCTACACAAAATCAGGCAATGTCAGCTTTGCTTTGAGGTGGAAACACTTGAACACTTGGTCTGGCCGGCGTATTCAGAAGAAGATGCATAAGAAGAAAAATAGATACGCTGAAAGCTACTACTCTATCATTCAAGCTCGTCTTTTTCCTGGGTACATTTTTGATTTGATTTTGGAGGCAAATATTATTGTATACTGTTATTGTATACAATGAACTGGCGAAGGAAAGGACTGGTAGGTAGGAAAGGAAAGCCTGCACTCCCACCTCAAAATGTTGGCTCGCGTTCACAACCTAAGCAACCTGCACGACTAATTTCTCATTTCGCCCTCTCCACCACAAGTTTTAATTCTGACATAAAATTTTACACAAAACCTCCGTGTAAGATAATAAACAATTTAATAAATAAGTATGTTATGCCAATCGAGCTTCAATACAAGCTTTAGCCGTTTCTGCCTAGACACCGCCGATGGGGTTACGGAGGCGAACGGGCTTATGGCTAGATTATCAAAGTAAAACGGAAAGTAATTGGAATAAGGTTTGCGTAACTTCACCAAGCCCTAAGCCGCCTGATGGAATTCTTTTCAACAGTACAATTCCTTCACTCCTCCAGTTGTATCATTCAGTTGGGTTTGAACACAGTGTAGGTATTTATTGTAGATTTGACTTATTATTACGATATAACACACTGCAAATGCCACCATTTGAATTTTGATCCACTCTGTTCTTCTTCGAGAACATTTCAGCGAAGTGAAGCTGAGGAGTGATACGTGATAAAAATACTCGTATATAAAACCTTTTGGGTCACCAAGAGACCGTACATGGGGTGTTCTATAAGGAGGAGTCTGCGGACTATTACTTTACCCTTTATTACAACCGTTCTCCCTCTTTGATAGGAAATAAGATTGAACGCTGTCAAAGGAGGTGAGACTATATGACCTGAAAAAAGTGGAGTTGAACTGGTGAAGAGACGCTGATCGTTTCGTTTCCCCCCACCTTGCTTCGACATCTTATTTTCAATGGATGTTTCACAGGGATCGGTGACGCGGCTCGGCGAGAGGGGAAAATAGATGAAGGAAGAGAAACTCGAAACGACCAAAGAGACTAAAGTGGAGGTGAAAAGGGGAAATCAAACAAAATAATTTTTTTCATCATAAAAGGAATATACAGCTGAATGGAGTTCAATTTCGATTCAAAGGAAAAGGGAGTGGATGAGAGATGACTCAAACGGTGTTGGGTACTGAAAGTGTTGCACTCAATAAGTAGAAAGCTAAGTACCAGTGACAACACGGCCCTTTACAAGAAGGAGAGATTGCGCATCAATAGTTAAGCAGATTTAACGTTTTTATCTCCCGGGGACACAGCCTGTTTGATCTAATAAAAAATGCCAATGACATTCGACAACCACCGAAATGCCCTGTGGGAAAAAATCCGATGTTTCATCCTCAAAAGGTAGTAATTCCAAATATGATAGGGAAAAAATCTTTTTTGTTCTCTCCAAGAGAAAAGCAAATAGCTGAAAAAATACCTGGGAAGATAACTTGTTTCGCTCGTCATGGATTTATGTTTTCATGGGAATTTATCAACAAAAGTCACAGTTGAAGGAAATAAATATGATTGGAAAACGTTGGTGGTGTGATAAGGTGGTGGAGGGGTAGAGAGTAGATGTTTACATTCGAACGATTTGAGCGATGTTAACATCTCCCAGAGTAGAGATGAAAGGAGAGAGCGTTTCTGTGGAGCGAAATTTTCAAATAATAAAATCTATGTATTTCACATCTATAACTTTTGTGAATAGATGACATCAAGGTATGTGAGTATTTCAGAGAGAGATAAAACAAGGTGATCCAACAAGTTGGGTCTCTCAGACTATAATCGAGATTTCATTGTGTTATCTTCACCGGAGGTGTTACTGGTATGTTGTTGATTCAAATTGACGACGGAAATTATTGGCCAGTGGGTTACAAGTTTGTAGCTAAAAATTCCCGAATAATATCAACAAGCAAGCTGTCTATTTGGTGGTACATACAAAACCTCTTGGGGCCCAGATAGAAAACCCTTGACCCACGTTTCATTTTGTCCTTCTTTTGTGGGTATGATAGAATAGCGAACAATGAATTCGAAGGGATTGAGGGAGACGCGGCCACAATTTGGGGCCACTAACGAGAAACAGCAACAAGTATAGCACAACATACAAGAACAATGCTGGGTCTCTCGGTCTCAGATCCGTCCGGCATCGGTTCACTTTAGAACCGCGATCAATAAATCCCCTCAGTGGGTCCAACGTGGGAGTTGAATGAGCCCGTACAATTTGTGTACAACCAGCAGGACTGCGCCAAAACGTCCACGAGAACCAGCAACAGGTATGTAAGCAGTACAGCCAGCGAAGAAAAACAACAATATCTACCGATACAAGAACGAATATTACCAAATAGTTTGAAGTACATTTTCGAATAATTAGCAATAATCGGCTTTTAGGAGAGAATCAGTTATTGTTTATCGGATACTCTTAATACAGCATCTTTTTGAAGTCCCAAAAATCAATTTGAATTCACAGATGAAAACTCGACAGTAGATCAGGTTAATCTGACTGGATGCTACAAGAAAACAAAATAAGTCAGCAAAATAAGAAGCATACTATGAAGTATGGCATCAAAGATTTTAAGCAAAACTGCAAAGGGATCTTCCAACTCTATTCTGAAGATATACCTCTGAGATAGATTCAGAGATATGGTGAATATTTTCAGCTGAGCATATTCCGTAAGGCAGTGTCCTTAGCCCCGTAATATATTTACTAGGTATTACACTTACAGCAACTTTTGCTGATGGTACTGCTCCTTGTAGTTGGAAACTTAAATGAAGAAGCCGCCAGTAAACTACAGCTGCTGCCGATAATGACTCAGGACTATTGACTGGTGGATGTAGTTCAACGGGACAAAATCTATATGGGACGATTCTGAAGGCGGTTGAAGAGGACTGAAGAGGATCAAACCGATGAGCGTCGTCAAGACTCACGTGTAGAAAAAAAAACCGCTTCGAAGTAAGTATAAGAGAAAACATTGTTAGATGTTGTATTATAGTCGTAAAGTGTATGAACAAATCATTATTAAAAAAAAAATATTCATGTGTTTAGAAATCTTTTCAACTATTCCAAGTCCTTTGCTTTTCACTCCAGCTGAAAAATAAGTTAGAGTCTCCAAACCGAGATAGGGACGAATAGGTTGAAAGTAAAATGCATACTATGCCTAGACTAGCGCGAAAATAAATAAGTTTTGAGGCGTTTTACCTCAACAGCGTGTCGTTGAGGCGTTTTACCTCAACAGCGTGTCGTTGAGGCGTTTTACCTCAACAGTGTGTCGTTGAGGCGTTTTACCTGAACAGTGTGTCGTTGAGGCGTTTTACCCTAACATTGTCCCATTTTCGTATGTTTATGGTCAGAATTTCACTCACTTCCGTTTTAAATTTTGAAATTTGGACTTCACCATCGAAAAGGCCAGGTCCAAAATAGGGTTCCGTAAAAACCCCATTTTCATAAACGCTGGACAGAGGCGTTTTTAATTAAAAGGGCAGAGCAGATGTACCGTGAAGAACCTTTCAAGTAACAACCACGTTTCTTCATCTTCATAAGAACTTCATATCGCCAAAAACCTTATAAATTAGTTGTCATTCGTCAGACTGTATACATACACATAAATGATTTTTGTTGTCTTCTGGGAGTGAATTCAGGATAATCTGGAACGGATTTTGGTATAATGTTATCGACAATCCTAGTTTTAAAAATTTTAAAATATTGAACCGAGAACAATTGCTTCATTTTTTTCGAAAATCTGCTAAAACCAATCCCTACACTCTCGTCTTTTTATGGTTTTGACTAATGAGGATGATGAAAAACACAAAAAACTCCCGAATTCGATGGAGTGACGACGAATTAGAAGAAACGCCCTCGCGCTATGATAACCGTTACGCACGGTTACTTCCCTGAGCGAGGGAGGTCGTGTGCGATTTTAATGAATTCACCGACCAGAAAAAAATGGATTAAATATCGAAGTAAACTCGTATTCCCCGAGGAGGCCCCATAGGCAAAAAACCAGAACCTCCTCTCCCTCAACCAACTACTATATACGTATATCCCCTCCGCCAGACTTAACCCTTTAACGCGAACCCCCAACCTTCAAACCGGAGCCCTTAATCCATCCCAAAATTTTTTGCTCCTCCTTTTCATCTTCCAGAACCTACCTCTGGAGGCTACCTCAGACTGTAGAATTAATTAACGGGTACTAAAGAAAACCTCCCTTTCATTCCGCCTCTCCTTCGCTCTCGTACCTCTTCGCCCTCCACCATTTTGAGCTGCTTCAAATTAATTAATTTCACTCATTCTGAAGGGGTTTCCCTCGGATGTTACGTTAGTTACGTCCTTACGTCCTGTTATTACACCTGTGAAAAACGCCCTGTCGCGCTGGGATTCCTCCGTAAATTAAACTCTGAACAAAAATTACAGCTTGAAAAACAGCTCATCGTGACGTGTCGCTACTAGTGCCAAAATCCAGCTGCAAATAGTAGATAATTGTACAACTCAAGAGTCAAGATTAGGTGTTCCCTTTTTTTCACTTCACAATCTCAACCTTGTTCATAGTACATTTTTGGTCATGTTTTTCAACAAGTAGGGAAGTTTTCAAGGGCATCGAATCCGATTTTGAGGTCAGAATTAAGAAAACATTTATGCGATTTGCCCATTGTACTGTAACCAACACACAAGTAATTCCCCTATGAATACCTGGTGAGATACGACTACCGCCATAGTACCTACTTGGTATTTTATAAACTGAATACCCTGGTTGTGCCTCGAAACTCGCTGTTTGTTTATCAAATTAGTATAATATATATTATGTTTGTTTAGAAAAATTAAATAACTAAATTTGTTGTTTGAAGCATCAAAACGTCAGTTGTTCGAAGGAAACGTTTCCTGGTTTATCGTCTCGATGAGGACCCTGTCAATATTATAACTCATCCCCACCCACATTAGTTATAAAAGGCTCGTACAAAAATATTAATGATGTGTGTTATGATTCAATCGGTAATAAAAGTATTGACAGCTCTAAATTCACCGATAGGGTTCTTTAAAATTGGGTTTAGAATTCTGAAATTCAAATATGTCATCGACAGCGATGGCAACGCGGACGGAACCAGGACAACAGTCAAACAAACACCACTCGTCCTCCATTCAATAGAGAGTTCCTAAGGAATAAGTCATAGAATGTAGGTTCGAACTTATCTCAACTGCGCATGCGCGTCGGCTGAGTTCGAACTTATTGCGTCATGTTCGACTTATCCGGCCTCAGAAATTAGGCGCCTTATCTCCCCAGGCACTTTTGAATAGTCTTTTACCTTACTGCTGGATAACAGTGCAACTTTTTGCCGCAGTTTTTAGTCGTTTAGTCGCCATCGCCAGCTCTAACCATTCTCCACAAAGTGTTTTTACAAAGTGTTTAATGTGTTCAATGTTTAATGTGTGTTTAATGATTATCTGATGTGTGTAAAATGAACTCATCTACTGTCGTTATTCGCTCAGCGTTGTGCTAAGTTGAGTTGACGTTACTTTCAGATTAGGCCACTTCCGTCAAAGCTGACTTACTTGGTTAGCATTCAAAAGTTGCTCGCCTTAGATAAGGCCACTATATACGGCCTTTCCATAATGAACTTATCTCTTAGAACTCTCTAATATATTCGAGTTCAGTTTATAAAACTCGTAGTTCGTAATTTTTTGTACTATTGTGGCTTTTAAATTGGCGATTGCAGAACAGACAAATTATAATTCATTTAGTGAGCAGCTTCAGTCTACTAAAAGTCGGTGAACCAGTTCGTTCGAGTTTTAAATGCAAATTTGAATGGAACACATTCACTGCCGCCAGTGATGGGCAGCTCATTCCAGCAGTTCAACATCTTGCCCTCTGACACTATCACATCCGTTTCTCTCGACCGCAATAAACACGCGTGTTTTCGGCCCATTAATCTCTTAGTTTTAATTAAAGAACCCAAATAGCGATAAGCGACTGGGAGGGAAACTAAGGGCGGGGGTCTGATATTGATGGTAATGTGGAGATGAAGCGCGTTAAAACCAACAATATCCCCAAGCTCCCTCTACTAGCTACGTTTAGTTCTCTTCTATTACTAATAGACTGTGTTAGGTTCAAGCTTGGGCACAAAGACAGTAATTTTGTTGAATACATTCAAGCATTTATAACACCCTTCCATTGGTATAATGAAATACCACTGAAAAGGTTTCAATAATTAATTAGCTTGGTGTGAAACATCTACTTAAATAAGTAATTGTAATGATTCTTATTTCATGGGAGCAGTGCGGAATTCCATTTTCAGCTTCCTTTCAAAGCAACAAAGAACACCTTGAATTCCTCCAATTTTCAACTCATTTCTCCCACCAAGTAAAAACTTCTAAAGATGAAAATACCTACGAAGAGGTCGCTTTTATCACATTTATCAACATGTTTCGTATAATTTTCGTCGAGTTCTCAGTTATTTTCAAGAGTCCTTGTAAGCCGGTTTTAATCGCCGAATAACCGCCGGTTTCACTAAAAAGGAAAAGGAACGCTAATAGTCGAGGGTTATGCGAGGGGACAAAAGAGAAATACAATTCGAATAATTCGTTCAAGAGGGAGATTGCCAACTGCAACTCCGTGCTAAGCTTGTACAGACTGCGACAGTACTAACAGCGACTAAAGCAAGGTGAAATGATATGCAACAAACCGTCTCAATAATAAGCAGCTAAATAAAGAAAATTCCATCCATGCACACAAATGTTCTGCCAATTTTCTCCAGACCGAATAGGTCAGTATTTCCAACAACACAATTGTTCACCAACATTTTTATTGAAGCACAACATTTGTGGCCACGAAACTGCTTTCCCAAGCATGTAACCGTCAACTAGAGCGAATTTCGAACCACGAAGTCCGGGAATAGTACCAGTTAATGAGGAACGAATATTGTTGTGAGCTCCGTAAATGTGATGTTAGATACCTCGTGTGATAAATGCATGTAACGAGGAGTTAAAAGTAAACAACCAGCCGGTCGGGGTTGGTGCCGTCGCAGTCATAGACACACATAACTTATAATTATATCTACGTTATATATTATTTCTATGGTGGCAGTTGGCAACTTTGCCCTCGTCTACCGGTACCCTTTTCGGGTTAATAATTAGGTTAAAATATACTTGTTTGGTATCGTTACCCTCAGTTTTTGTTCTGCACCTGCGCTTAGGTAAATACACTCGTACGTCATATGCATACAAGGAGTTTACATCGAAAATCCGCTCATGCAGCTAATTTTACGTTATTCTAGTTCACTTTGACGAGTCTTGAATAACAGAATCAATCGACTTGAAATTTGGCACAGACCTTCAATATAACATTACTTAGCGCTATTTGAAGGATTTAACCCATTATCTCAACCCAAGAAAATGTTAGGAACAAAAAACTGAAATTTAGGATAATTTGGGCAAATTTTGACCACTTTGACGGGCCCACAGCCGATCAACTGGAAATTTGGTGTGGATATCAGAAAAAAACTAATGAAATTTTGGTCACTGGAAACATGCGTCACTGATTTCAACGTTCATGAGGAATGTAATAATTCGAAGACATGAATATCAGTTTTATCTTGGACAGAGTGTTGCAGTTTTAAATTGTTGAGTTTAACCGTGGTCGCCTAAAACCTGAAGTTCAGAGGTAAATGCGAGATCACCATAAAACCCTTTTCCGTATCCTCCCAGGTCTGGCTATGTATGACGAGGTGTGTTAACATTTCCTCGGGTCCTTCTTTGACGATGCAGCCATCTGAATTGCAGATAATACTCAAACCCTTCCCACATCCATCCGTTCCTCGTTGGTTCCGACTCACCTAGCGATGGGATAATTTCCCCTAGGGCGCGCAAGGACAAGGGACACCCATAGGACTTACCCTCAGGCTGATGCTAACTGAAAACTTTTCGGACCTTCCTTCGAAACAGACCCGCCAAGTATTAACATAGAAAGCGAGTTACGTCCCAAGCCTACTTTACAACACATGTTGGACACGCGAGTTAGGAGGCTACAATATGTATCATCCATTTCACACATGTAGATCATGCATGAGACCCACCATGTCTTCTCAAAGTCCAACTCGTTCAAACGGACTACTTAGAGTTTCAACTAGAATTATCTCATATTCACATCAGGGAGATTACACCAGCTGAAGAAACCCACTTGTAAATTACAATTTTACAATTGCTCAAGTGAGTAGGTACCAGAAAGTATACAACATGAAGACTGAATGAGTGTAACTTTACTCGACTTATCTGATTGTGGACCTTGAAACGCACACAACTAAAAATTGTCAGTACGGATCGATACTTCTCGAACTCACAGAAGAGGCCACCACCAGTAGCTTTGACCAATTAGTTTGGAGTTTGGCACGGGCAACTCCTAATAAACTTCAGTACATATAACCAGGCAACGTAAATTGGTTTTTAATGAGCAATTCAAAATGCATAATATTAATAATATTATTAAAATCATTGTTATATGCGGTTGGAGCCATTTTATGATGACCATAAATGACCATAAATCACAAACCGCAACAATGAACGATCTTAGTCGTCATCCCATTCTTCTTCCACAGGAGGTTGAAAATATCAATGTACTGAAATCGATTTTCCATATTCTCACATCGGGCATGTACAATCAGTGCGGGTAACCCCCTTCGTCGGAAGCGAATATACAATATCTGTGCAGTGGCAGGGGGGGGGGGGGGGGATCGAAGAATTCCGTACATTCGGCTACACTCTCGGCTACACCACATCAGTCATGTCTTCGAGTCCAAACATGACGTGTGACCAGCAATCGCAATGAGCCTATTCGCGTCGTCGATGGTTACAAGTTCTACTTCCAGAAGATGCTGTCAGGAGAAGTTCAGTGGTGGGCGTGCGTGGAAAAAAATTGTAAGTGGCGTCGAATCCAGAACGAACGGCTCGCCCCAGAATTCAAAGGATGTCCCAGGATTCAGGATTCGGAGGTTGGACAGTGTGTGAGGCTGATTTTCGGCCTTCCATTTCTCGATTCTCGCGGTGTCAGCAATTGTTTCACCGATGACGTCACGGTCATCAAACCCCTCCACAGTAAACTCGATAAAGTTACACTGCTGACGATGTCTCATTTCCACCCACTCTCTGGAGCGAATTTTCCTGTTCCACGGCCAGGATGACGAATAGCTCTTCACTCCGAATACAATCAAATATTTCACAAAAGTCATCCGCACATCTTCAGGACATCCAGGCCACGACTTACGTAAAAATGCGGTCCAATGACGAAAAATCAGCCAAAATCGGGAGAAAAAGAGGAATTTCTGAGGCAGCAGATGCTTGCATACTCTTCGGGCAATATCCCTCGCACCGATTTCGTGAGAGCTGCGTCCTTCAAATTTCAACATTAACATTTTGACAACTCGCGATTTTCCACGAGGCTTTTGGGGTGTGAATCAATCGCCTCCTCGTGGTGCACCCTGGGTAGCTCTAAACGGACTGCAGATTGAGTGGCTGTGGCACGGTTCACGGCACGGTCCATGTTGCCGAATTCCCACCGCATCTACCCAATCCTAACTAGATGTGAATAAAAAAAGAAGGACCTTGGAAGTAGCATTACAAAAAAGTAGGACCTTTCCATCCTCTTCATGAGAGGACAGAGATTTAAAATTACAATGTAATTTTAATGTCATTACAATGTCATGTACGAGGGTCACCAAGGCCTTTCATTTTAATGTCTTATGCCTATCAATTCCAAGTTTTTCCAAACATAAAAGCCAAACATAATAAACATAATGTTTCTTTGTTCGTTTAACCTGGTGAAATCTGGGGCAACAATGCAATTAAGTACTTTGATGGCCCGCACGTGTCTGTAATTTCACAGCTCAATCGCATCATCCACGTAATTTCGGTATTTTGCAGCGATAATGGCAGCATATCATTATCCGGGGAGTTTCGACGAAGCGAATCCCCTGAAAACGAATTAGGCGGTGTTTTGAATGTGGCGAGGGTTTAAAACGAGTATCTTCGATACGCCACAAATAAGGATTTTGACATAAAGTTGTATGGGAACACATTATTTACGCTTTAATGTAATAGCAAACTTTAAAGGCCCTCCATTCATTGTTGAATTGTTCCTGATCGGAGCATTGTGCGAGGCACTATTGTTATCAGAGGACAATGGAAGGGCCGGTGAGAGAAAGGGAGTATCCATTGAGGAAATCCCTTGGAAAGCTCGGTCCTTCGTCGAATATCCGCGCAGTGTAGGTATGATGAGGGGGAGAGAACACCTTGTACAACATGTTGGTGTTGACTGATGAGGTCGACCAGTCGCAACGCGTGGTTATTGTGATTGGGAATACACTGAAACCACAATACGGGTCCATCCACTTGGAACCTTCCACCATCATTTCCTTCAGCGAGACTGAACTTTAATGTAGATTTTAGATGTAAAACTTCAATCGTAGAAATAACCTGGAAAGTTGTGGTCGTCCAGAGCACAGGTCCACGGTTTAGTAAGCTCCCCTCAAAACGGTTTCTATAAAGTTTCTGCAGAATCGCCCCCAAAAAGTGGCTTTTGATTACTTTTTTACCCCACCAAGAAACCTTCAGAGCCACAATGTTATCGACGAGAAACTCTTCCAATGTCTTCCTATCTCCATGTTGTTTTATGCTGGGTGATACAAAGTAAGAATTGTTCCAATGCCAGGTCCGTCGCATTGAGATCGGGAATCCAGTGAAACTTGTAGAAATTACGCATAAAATTCCCCATACGGCACCTTGACTGTTCGAACATTGTATAACTCGTCATTTTCGAAGAATCGGACATCCGTCAAAAATCCAACATTTCCCTGAATTCGAACTTTCACAATAAAAACCTATAGCCACAGATTCGTGCAGTTTTCGTTTATTTACGCGTAATGGTAGTCGACTATTGCTTCACAACCAACTCAGCAGAGTATTCCAGTCATCCCCTGTATATTTTCAATTCGTCCGTCCAATATTTGACAAGACGACACCAATTTGCTGATGTGAACGTCCCAGTTAACCAATGTATCAAGTGGGACGTTCACATCAGCAAATTGGTGTCGTCTTTAAGGAAGCTTGTGTACGTTTGCCGGGAGTTTCGAAATGACTCGCCTTTAGGAGCCAGAAGGATGGTTTACTTCGCCTTGGTCCAGTCACACCTGAACTATGGGATTTCGGGCTGGGGAGGGCTTCTGGATTCAGTTTTTGTAGCCCAGAAGTTACTTGTGAAAATCCGTCTCAAACGCGGGAGTTCTGGCGTTCGTGAATCTCGTGGACAAAGTAACAACGATCAAGGCATTCAAACTTGTTCAGGAAAATGAAATGTCCTTCTTCGAAGAAGGAGTAACCAGGGATTTTAGATCGTGTGAAATCCCTAAAATGGTATAAGGTTATGTCAAAAGTTCGTTCATTGTGCCATGAAAGAATTGGAGGGTTTTTCTTGTGTGTGTGTGTTTTTCTTTTCTTTTTTTACTGGAGCTGATTCAAACAGGTACCAACCTTGTGAAAACCGCTCGAAAGAGCAGTTTCCCGACTAAATCACCTCAAGCATGAAACACTTGAGGGCGGGTCGAGGGTAAAAGTGGAAGTAAAATCGCTTCAACGACGCTATTGGAGATGTTGTAGCGGAAGGTTGAAGTGTCTATGACGGAGCCTGTTCCCGTTCCCGCAACACGACGTCGGTTATGAAAGAGGAAGTGCAAAACGATAAAAGTAAAGGGAAGCAGAAGCCCCTTTTTGAGTGGGAATCAAGTGCCTCACGACTGAATGACCCCCCCCCCCCCCCCCTGCGACCTGACCCTGTCCACTTAACTCGACAGTCGTTTTGTGATACATTCAATGGCCTCAGCTACGAATTATGCTACGAATTTTACATTAGGTTACTTCCGAAATACTCGAAATACGGTCGAGTTTATGGCCGTCGTATACCTACAGTCCCGTGTTCAAAGAAACGGCGGATTTAATATAAACAAGTTTCATTCACCATGTCATGGATGGGGAACCACCGGTAAGTGGGTCTCCGGTCCAAGTAATTTTATCACGCTTCTGTACGGCGATCCCCTCTCAACTCAAGGGCGCGAGGCAATGAGTAGCTTTAAGCGAAATCATCGGAACAATTCTGATCCGCCTAGGTGGACAGCCGATGACGTCCGCGATGACAAAAACGGCAGTCGGACGGAAAATCAACCTGAAATGGTTGCTTACTTTACTTTAACTTTTTACATTCACCATGTCAAATCGTTTCTCGTACACACTCGTACAGTAATGTGAACTAGTAAAACCTAATGGGTTTTTGGTTTATGCTTTCAATAATGACCCATTGGTGGGTTTACGCATCAAGATACGAGGGACGTCAAGAAAGTAAGTTACAAGTGTAGGTTACTGAGTAGGACAAAGGGGATTTTGTTTTTCAGAGTTGTCACCACCGGTAGGTAGAGAGGTTCCTAACGGTCTAAACAAATTATCAAACGCCTCAGTCCATTACGAAATGTCGTCACAGCAGCCAAACGCGCCAAATTGTCGACCATTCGCTCCACCTACCGCAGTGTTTGGGCTGCACGCGAATTTCTTGAACGGTATGAAAGTGAGGGTGAAACTTTTCTTAACCCAATTGTGACTGGTGGCGAAATGGGTGTGTCACTATACTCCTGAGTGCCATACCCATTAACCATCAATCAAAATATTCAAAGTCCAATTTTCATGGAGGAAGATCATAGCATCTGTACTTTGGGACCGGAAAGGGATATTATTGGTTCATTTTATGCCGGAAGGACCACCTCAAATTCAGCTGCATATTGTGAGACACTCAAGAAGTTGAAAAAAAAATCAAGGACAAGAGGAGAGGAATGCCGACTTGTGGTGTGTCACTCCTTCGTAGCAACGCTACACCTCAGGACCGGCTTGTTCCATTTTGGTGTGTTATTGGGACCTGGCACCATTATCATCTTATCAATATATTGAAGGAGTTTTTGGGTGGATAACCATTTTCAAATTCACGAGGAGGTCCAGGATGCTGTCAAAAATGGTTTTGAGAGGTGGAGCGAAAGGTATACGGTGAGGGTATACAAAAACTGGTCCCTAGGCTTCAAAAATGTACTCGTATTGACCTCAATGGCGATTATGTTGAGGAATAATGACATTACTCCCATTGTGGACGGACGCACACAAATATTATATACCTAATCATATCTTCTTCAAGTCATGTTTATACAATTTTGAAGACGTTACAGTCGCGTATTATCTTTGACAGTTCGATAGTCTTAGCGTGTCAGTCGAAACGGTTGAGAAACGCCGTTGAGGAACTTACAAAATGCGGAGGATAATCACGGCGAAAAACCTCCAGAAAATAGATCCGTTGAGAGGCTACAGCTGCGTGAAAGCGGTTGAGTAAAGTGGAAGAAACGGGAAATGAAATTCCGATCTCTTTCTCCCCACCACTTGCCGCCAGTTCGATTCAGACGCTCTTCTCATTGGTTTCCCACCTTTCGATTTCACACACACCTGGTAGGATTTTAGTCAATTACATCTCTCCTCCTCCCTCGTCGCCGAACGAAAAAAAACGGATTGGCGCCTTTTAACAAAAAGGACCGTGTAAGTGTAAGCGGATCGTAATTTCCGCTGGGAAGCATTATTCACATTGAGCGTCTCGTCTAAGCCCCTTCCCATTCACCGTCATCACATCTTCACATCGCAGTTTCGCTGAAAGATTTTTTTTTTAGAAAGAATTCAATTCTGTGGATATCGAATGGCTCTGCCAACGTACCGCATATTTCTCCGTAATTCCTCCCTTTCGCCGTTCCTTATCGGGATCGATACCCCCCGTCAATCAATATCTTGAGATGTTACGAACAATCAATTGTATGGGGCGTCAACATTCTGAACATAAAGAAAACAGTAATTAAAACTCCTTCGTGCTTCAGTGAATTTCCTGTCATTTTTCCACTTTCGAGGTCGAAAACGAAGGAAATTATCTCCACAGCTCAATGAGCTGATCAGGGACCACTCGTTTGTTACGACCAGTTCCCTGAATCCTTCTTTTTAAAATCAGCTTTTTATGTCAAATAAAAAGGAAATTGGCTCCACTGCTGATGGAGCTGATCAGAAGTCAGTCGTTCGGCTTGATCAGTCCCCTTTGAAATGATGCAAAGTCTTTCAGACCTACCCTGCATGTAATAATAGGAATAGTTAAACTTGTGATGTTATACGTACTAATAAAGTGTACTACGATTGACCGTTCAAAGAGTCGATATTGAGAACGAGAATCGTTTAGTGCCAACTAGTTCATCTTAATTAGACTTGATATTGATGAAGTAGCTGGCGTTGGAGTGATGGCATTTCAACCTGATTTTCTTGCTCTACCCCTCCATTGCTAGTTCGGTCGTTACCTTTGAGGTCTTGGGACTGACACTTCCCTTGAACCCTGATACTGACACCGTCCCATTTACCCTGGCCTCCCCCAGTCCCTCTTGTCCCATTTCTGTACAACCCCCTTTTTCTTTTTTTACCCCGTCTCCCATTACCCTAGTCTCAGCGACCGGTGTTTTTACGTTCAGAATGGGCTCTCGGGAGGCCTGGTCGAGGTTCCACCATGAATTCTATATGAAGGGCCCCTCTCCCTTCTATCCCTCATCATCTGTATATTCATAGCTGGTTGTCAGGTTTCGCTGGAGCGCTGTGAAAGAGACCGCTGTCACTATGTATCATCCGGACCCAGCTAACCTACTTGATACACTATCCAACCTTTCCCGCTTCACTATCATCGCCCTCTCAAATTGACCCATACCAGGGGTCTGGCGGTATCTCCCATTACACGAGTGCAAATATTTGAAGGCGAAAGCTCCAAAATCTGACGACCTTCTCTCCTTCTAACTAATCTAAATTTCCCTGTGAAAGGACACCTACATGCCGAAATTGTTATACCATGATTTTTATCACGAAACCGTTCGCAATGAGGGATCAAAGGCAGAGCCAGTAAAAAATCGTCAATATGAACGTGAATTAAGCTAGTTTCCATATTTGGAGAACAGCTAGTGTAATTCCTACTGATCTGGTTCATTCATACAAATAAACTGTAGGCCATCACTAAGCAAGTTACTGACTAACCCCCCCCCCTCCTCCCTCTTCATTCGGAGATTGCCAACTGGCCCCTATTTTAACAATATTTTAGTCCGTTCCTCCGATTATTTTGTATAGTTAGGTTATTGTAAACAGAACAGTGATTTCGACAGAAGGGTGATCTGTACAGAAGATAGTGGAAAAATGGAGCGTTTTATATTCGATTTTCTGATTATACGTATCTTGAAGCGTAAACCTTATGCCACTTGCATAGGTAACCATTTGGGTCTTGGTCGATAACCAAACCTTAACTCATACAATGAAAGCTGAAGACAATTTAATTGTGCGTTGAAAGACCACCTACATATCAAAATCGACCATTTCATATACCTATATCATATGAAATACCCTGTAACGATTTCAGATTCGGATTCTGCACCTCAAAAGGCATAGAAACAGTGATTGAAAGTGAAAATTTGGAAGTACAATTTTTAACACACAAACATAGCTGGAAAAAAAGGTGTATGAGCTTATATCTCATAAACTAGACCTGATGGCGAAAAGCGGGTTTCAGATTTGGATTCTGCACACCGAAACACCCGAACACCAACCCTTATCTTCTCTGCACCAAACAACACTTTTGTTTTGTTGGCCAGTGTTATTCATTGCTCTTTTATTTCAGCAAGCGATGGCAGAAAGCAGTCGTAGTGGTCTCGGACATAGGGAAGGGAGACCAGAGTTCTCCCTCACCGTACAGGCCGTTATGCATGTTGAATATAGCGGGAAAGGGCTGTGGAAAACTTCTGCTTTGCCTACTGCCAGCAATACAGGAAACAGGCGATCTGTCCCCTGGGCAGTAAGGATTTTGAAAGGGGCGTTCTACAGGTGATGCTCTCAATGGCGTGGTTGCAACCCTAAAAAGGGCAGCAGGGTAGTTGATACACCCGGAATGTAACGATATAGGTGACTCTTGATGTAAACAATTTCTTCAACTCAGCAAATCGGTTAGACATGCTGCCCGCATAATCTGCAAGTGCGGTCCTCTCTACATATGTTACGAGAACCAAATGCCACCAATTGATCTAGAATATTTCCTCACCGGCCTACAAGAGAGGAAAATGGGAAAAATCGTTCTTGTAATCAGCCAGAGAACACAACTCCAGTCATTTATAGAACACGGCAGATAACTGAACCTTGAGGTAAGCGAAACACAGTTACCAATCCTTCCCCCTCTAGTCTCACTCGGAGATGAACGAACATACAATAATTAACCAAATCATTAATCCATTACACTTGGCCCATTTTCAAGGACCTCCTTTACCTGTAGGTTTCAAGACAAACAACTTGCATAGGATGGTCGATATCTATTTTTCAATAGGTGAAATCCCTCATAGTGAAATGAATTGGTTAAATTATAATCGTCGGCATCAAAATGGCCTCGCCACGGCGTATATTGCAGTGAAGTATATCTACTTGTATCAATAGGATAGAAACCATGAGGAATGTTATTGGCAATACGCTGAAAATACGGGAAAATACCTTTATTGGAAATATTAAATACGTTGAAGCTAATACTTCACGCATAATAACCTCATAAAGAAATGTGCGGTAGTTTAAATAAAGCACTCTCCAATTCGTGGGAATAAATTAATTACAATGCACAAACAAGAGTGTTTTTTTTTCGTGATTAATTTATTGCAACTGAATATTATGGTACATTTCATATAGCAATATTCTATAGCAAAATGGTTAATCTCACTCCAAGGTCGGTCTTCAGCAAAACCTAGCCCGTGTTTGTAGGGGGATTTGTAATTTCACTGGATTTCACTCGTCCTACAGAACTATTAGAATTATTTGCACAGCACACTCTTGTCCAGTGGTGGCTGTCACGGCTTTGGGATCACGACTGGTGAAAAGACGATGGGCCTGGGATTGCGACAAGCGTCTGCTTTGGGATCACGGGAAGAGAGCGTGGTTCCGACGAAACTGCTCATGTTTAGTCAGGTGATCAGTTGTTGTCACCTCAGATTTAGGATTGCAACCTCATTCACTCAGTTATCCGTTCACCGCTGTTCGCTAAGGTTATTTTCTGTCCACTGAGCTTATATTAGAATAATATTACGGGAAAAGGTACGGAGCAGACTCAAACTAAAAGCATCAGAGGGTTTGTTCACAAAACCTAACAAGCTGATTCGTAGAGAGTTACAAACATCATCAACCAGTTGCCTAGGTCATTCCAATTTCAGAAGGCTAAGAGGCGATATACAGGGTGGTCCTTAACTAATGGATCCATTATCCATTATCCATATCCATATGAATTTTAATTCTTTATTGTCAGGGATTTTCAAAAAAACGCAAAAACACAATGTCATGTTTCCTATTTTTTGATCCTGTATTCAACTGCGCTATTTTAGATTGGTTCCGACTGGGCCAAACTGACCCAATGCACACCAACTTCGTTTTTTCAAATGGGAACTGATTGACCGGGGGGGGGGGGGGATACACATGCACGAGACTCTGTAATCCTCTGCTGCAATCCTCTTGGCCGGTAATAGGTGCCGAAGTAGCTGCCGTAGACTAAAATCAAGTCAGATCGAGAAACGGATCACAAAATCTCCGGGAGTTGACAACTTTTTCTTTTTAGGCTGTTTTTTTAACCGTTAAACGTCAGCAAGAGATTTTGGTTTGGCACTAGAGAGATAGGAAATTTAATGTTCTTTCCAACGGTATCCTCAGATTTGAGATTACATCGGGAAGTAACGGAGTTACGTCCGTTTTCGTGACGTAAGGTCGGAAACAGGAAAAAAAAATTTAAGTGAAAAAAGTCGGGTTTTAAGTGGAGTAAAAAATATGAATCATAGGACATTTTTAGTCACAAATCTGTTGTAGGATTCACCCCCATCAGGATGTCCGCCCTTACACGGGATACCCTGTACATAAGTGGCTCTCCGTTCTACTACACAATATTTCTAGTATGGAAGTAAATATAAATATTTGAAGCATTAAAAAAATACTTACACAGTCTTGGAAGGTCCCTGTGCAATCAAAAAGTCTGTCTTAGTGGAGGTATTTTCTTTAAAATTCAATGAAAAAATCAACCGGCAGCTGAGGGGAAGGAGCTGAGAAGCGAGTGCTTCATAAGCAGCCTTCGATAACAAAGTGTTAAAACTCCTTTGAAATCGAGTTAAAATTAGCGTTGAAATTCCTGTTGATTGGATTTCAGAGAACAATCGGAAGAGGGAGGTACAGGGGGGAGGCTTCCGTATAATTGTATTGGCTTATGAAGGGGGTTCTTGGGAGGGAAAATGATAAAGTAAACGAGTGGGGGGAAGTGGGGGGAAGTGGAGTGGTGTGTGAGTGCGGTTGAAGGCGGTGGAAAGGGGTTGGTTTGTAGGACCAGGTATCGCCTGTAGAACGCACGGGCGTCTACAACCGAACGTTGTAACAAATTGGCTCCCCCCTCTCCACACTCCCACCCCTTTTCCGCTCCTTCACGCTCCTCGTCACGCGCCCCGCTGATTGCCTTGTGGCCGACGTTTCTCCCCACTCGAACCGCCTTTTCGGGCTCCGACGTTGGGAGGTCCGGCTTCGTATCTCCTACGATCCGATCCGAGGCCTTCTCCCCTTCAATCACTCGCGGGTAATTGAATTTGGGGAAGCTCAACTAATTTATGGAGTAATTACCCGAGGAGTTCGGCCTGATGTTATGTGACGGAAATAATTTCGAAAGGTCGTGTGAATCACCGGAGACTCGGATGGTGAGCCAACGCACACACGTGATAACACGCACCACACACACACACGCAAGAGTATTGTATACAGACCAGTGATCTAGAGATCTGAACTTATATTCAATAATACCGTTCAACAAATTAAAAGAATTATTGTAAGTAAATTTATCAAAATACTGCCGTTCCAAGGAAAAACCACTTAACTGCGAAAATTTCGACGTCCAAAAAATACCTCTAGGTTTTTCAGGTGGCCCCTACTTTGCTCGACTCCAGTTTAGAGTTAGGAATCCGTATTGCCGCTCGATGTTAACGATTGGTCCTATCGACCATGCTGATATCGATTAAATATCTAAAACATCGATAATTCGTAGTTAAGTTGTTCTTCCCACTCGATATTGTAAACTTGAGCACTCAGTTTGGAGGCAAAACTACTTGAGCTAGGGATGGCCATCGATAGTCAATAGTCTCAAAATATCGAGGTTTTCCATCGATATTTTTATATCGATAGTGCATTGTCCGATAGTATTGGGTATCAATACTTGAGTTACCAATAGTTTCTGACGATATTTTTTTTTTTCCGACATTACATCCGAGAAAATTTACATTACAGTTGCGCTTAGGTACCTACGTATTTTAATTGAATGTTTTTTAGATATCGATACTTTTCATCGGTACTATCGGTTGCAAAACGTATCGATACTGGTCTATATGATAAATATCGTCATCAATACTATCTAATATCGAAATATCGATATGTTGGCTTCCGATGGCCATCGCTATCTTGAGATGTTATGCCTGCAAACACTCGCCATTTCTGACTAGGGATGGCCTTCGATAGTATAGAAATATCGATATTAAATATTAAATAATATAAAAAAATATTAAATAATATAATAATATTAAAAAATATTAAATATCGATGTAAAATGTTTACATCGATATATCGATAGTATAGGTTACTCAAGTATTTTTGGTATTATCAAAAATTTCCAAAATTCGAAAGAAAAAATCCGAGTTTAGTGTTGTAGGTGAACTAGCAGAGCTATTCTATAGTCGAAAACTGATCAAGTAGGTACCAGAGAATTGACATTACACTTGGGCTTGGGTACCTATAATAAAAAACTACCTATGTAAATAATATACATAGGTAGTTTTTTAATTGAATGTTTTTTCAACCGATATTTTAGTAAATATCGATATTTTTGATCGATACTATCGGCTACAAAAAGTGTCGATACTGGGCTATACGATAAATATCGTCATCGATACTTTACCTCCGATACTATCGAATATCACAGCTGGATACGATTGAGTCAAAATATGTTTACAAAACAGCTGGTTTCGAGTTTTGCAGGTAGTCACTTGGGTGTGAAGCGAAAAATCGCTTGCTACGGAAAAACGCTTATTCGTTTCGAGGCAAAACCACTTGTCACCAGAATTCGACTGATAAGTGGTTTTGCCTGCAAATTGGATGACGTAAAATGTCGATAAGTGGCGGAAATTGACAAGCACAAGTGGTTTTGCTTGGAAACTACCAGAGATAAGTTGTTCTGCCTCCAAATTAGATGGAAACCCCACAAGATAAGTGGTTAACACAAATTTTCACAAATTTTGACAAATTCGGAGATAAGATGAACAGTGGGCTTGCCCGTAAAATTAAAAATAAACAATATGCGGTTTTCGTGAAGGAAGAACTTCCTATCGGAGTTTCAACATCAGAGAAGTTCCAGACAGAGCATGTGTATGTCCAATGTAAATTATGAACCAGAAAGAAGCCTGTTTTGCATCTAGTAGTCGTGGTTATTATTATTTTTTTTTTTTTTGTGAGAATTCTTTTTGTTTTCTGTAGCTTCAAGAGCTGAAATTCAAATTGACTTAAAACTACCCTCACGGGAGGCTCGACCCTCGTTTGTATTGTCGGGAAAGCTAAGAAACAAGAACGAAGAAGCTGTTGGGAATGAAGATGAACGAGGAAGTAGTAGAGCGGAGGGTAAAGTATCCTTGGAGCACGATACAGGCGAAAGCATAAAAGCGTCAGCTACTGTTAACCCTCGCTCGGGACAGGAATTAAAAAGGCGGTAGCTGGTCTGTGGTGGGGGAAAGGAGCCTTCATTTATAAGTCAAGAGATCGATGTTAGCTCGGGGTTTACCGTCGTCCGACGAGCCTGGGGATGGTTTTTCTTCGAGGGTTAAAACGGAGATTCAACAGTTTTCGCAACGTTACGTTCGCCGGATCCGCTTTCCCCTCGAATTTTAGACGATGGAAATGTGTATTTTATCGAAAGTTTTCCGCGCAGTATCGAGGAGAATTTTTATCGAGACTCGTCAGTAAAACGCTTGTAGAGCATCACGCCATCACAGCGACGCTCTAATATCACCGTAGTACTAAAAAAATAAAACATATTTATAAAAATCCTCCATAAGAAGCGATAAAACTCTTTACGAGTTGTTTCCGGCGTTGAATTTCCTCGATGCTCCCGAAACCCGTGTACAGCGCGAACGTCTCTTTTCTCCCGGAAAAAGGCCAATAAATCAAACCAGCTGTTATGGTGTCAACATAATGGCGCCTTTATTGACGTCAATACCAACGAGGCGGATACTCGGATGACGTCACTGAAAAGCTATCTGCTCTTTCGCGCGTTTCTAGGCGACGATTTTTTCGTCGTGGGCGAGGGAAGGAGTCCTTACAAGGCAAAGAGCTCATAGAAGGGGGACGAAAAAAAAGAAGAAAAAAATTGAATATCGCCCTCTTCACGATGAAAAGGACCGAGCAAGAAAAATCGTTTTCCTTATCGAAGGAAAGCCCACCTCGTCAGCTCGGCGATTCACGGGCTATTAAAATCCGTATTAATCATCAGGTGACAACGTAAGTTTCCAGGGTTTTGGTGTGACATCCCCCCTCCGCTCCACATCCCACACACATGAGGTAGACTTTCCTAACCGATTTTCAAGCGAAAACACCGGGAGTTCCTTGAAATACCAATATTATAGGAGGTTTAAACTGTTACAAGTTCACTTGAGCAATCTCAACGCATAATTTGGGGTTCACATGGAGATTGTGCGTTTGAGAACATTTTTTTCCGCAGGAACGCACTATGGATGTTGTAAACGAGCTACATCATATCCATGATTGACCATATTGTTGTTTGCATCTTAATTTTCCAAGGACAGTTATTATTTCCACCGCTTTTTGACGCAACGAGCGCACAACCGCAGCCGCGCCGAAACGCTCCGTTTGAACACAGTTCAAGGCTGGTTTTTCATTGGAAGATGAATTTCTCCTTGACGCACAGTGGGTAAAACCGCTAATTTAGCTGGACAAAACCTCAAAATACAATGTCCTTAAAAATACGAAACACCTCTGGAAAATCAAGGTACAGGTGTATACAGGATGATTCATGACAGGCCCCGTCGGGACGTTGCAGAAAATAAACAATGTTGTTTGATCCCTCATATTAGTTCGAAACTGAGCCCCCGAATGGTTACCATCATCTGGTACCTGGAAAATCCTGGAAAATTTTGTGTGCTCTTTTATCTACTTTATCAAGAAAAAATGGATATCACACCACAAGGTAAGTCTACACTTTTCACAGGTAGCCCTTTTCACAGGTGTCACCAGAATTCGGTTGATAAGTGGTTTTGCCAGCAAATTGGATGACGTAAAATGTCGATAAGAGGCTGAAATTGACAAACACAAGTGGTTTTGCTTGCAAACTACCACAGATAAGTTCTTTTGACGAATTCGGATATAAGTGGTTTTACTTCAAAACGGCAGAATACATATTAGGCTTCTTTCTGTTCGGCTTGTTAACTGTCGCCTGTCTCAAACACCAACTTCATGAAATGAGTTACATGGTTGTTTCAGTCTCGCAAACCTCATATATCATCGTCACGATCAAACGTTAAACACATTAAAACACAATGAGCAGCTGAGAGAAAACTTGAGCGTTACGGCCGCCATTGTCCCGACGAGGCGCTCGCGTACTTTCTATTGTCCAAACGCAAATTGAAAACAATTGCTTTCTAGAAAAGTTCCCACTCTGCCTACGGGTGGAGGTCGTAAGATGGGTCCCCAAGGGCTCGGGATTTTATTTTATTTTTTTCTTCCGTGTTGCTTGCAATAACTTGAGAATTGTATAAGGGAAAAGTAGGGTTCGGAGGCGAAGTGGCGACGAGAGGGTGCGAACGACGAGGGGGACAAGTGTATTTCCCGCTTTATCGAGTCTAAAGGATTCTTTCGGTGTTGAGAGTTGAGAGAAGAAAAAAAAAATTGAAACGAAATGAAAAAGGTTAACGTAAAAGCCCAGAGGAGGGTTTGAAAAACGGGGAGAGAAAAGTTTGAACAGCAATAGAAAATGATTCCCGGATGATAAATTCCGGGAGAAAATTTTCTTCTTCTTTCTTTCTGTTTTCCCTCTCCACGGAGTTTATATAACGTTACGACCTGGCTATGCAAGGGTTGCAGAGAAACAATATCATGTAGCGAAGAGGAATGGAACAGTGATGACTCGAGGTACAACTGCGTTATATAGAAAAAGAAAAACCAGGTCAGTACACTACATATTTTTTACTGTACTTACTACAAGCCTCTGTACAGAGGCTCATTCTCATATGAGCCTTACATAACGAGATATTGAGTTACATATTTCGTGTGTCAAACAAATGTACGTAACTCACCGGATGATAATAAGTGGAAATTCTACTAACGAGGGAGCATTTATAAGGACGTTTACCTCGTCAAACATAAATATTTCGTATAATGGAACGTAGAATAAAAATTACCTCTTCAAGTACAATAGAGTATTGTATTAAATTACCATTTAAAGATTCCACAGCCAGGAAGAATCTAATTCGATAATTGAAACATTTCGAACTATTTGTCCGATTTTTTTCCAAATTTCGATTGGGGTTGTTCTCAATAATTGAAGGACGAATAGTTCGCAATATTTCGGATTTAGATGCGTTACTCGTCCTCGGTTGGGAGTTACCTCCTGGTGTGCGTTGTTGCTTTAACTGTGATTGAATCGATAGAACGATCGAGTAACTTCTTTGTACCTTCAAAATACGAACTAAACACAGGACCAATCGTTCGTAACAAATAATTTGTTGCAATTATTGTTTTTGCTCTCAAATTGATACTGCTTTGACAACAAGGCGTACCAGCCAGTGACGGGGGCGTCGGATATTTGAATGGGTGCCCGGAAGAAGGGCCTATGTCAAGATTTTTTTGAAACCCAGTTTTTCGTTGAATAAAGGTCAATGTCATGTGTACTAAGAGTTCCCATGGTTTTCAGTTGTAAACTGAAATTGAAAAACTCTGCAAATTCTTGACACAACGGTTCATTATCTTCTTTGTACAGATCACCCTTCTGTCTAGATCACTAGGTCTAAATGTCTAGATCCTAAATGTTAGATTAATTATTATTATCAATTATCACTAATTATTAACAATTTTATCAAGTACCTAGTGAAAATTATTATAATTTATTGTTAGGTATTAATAATTCGTATTTATTAATAATTATGATTATTATTAATTATGATTAATTAATACGATAAAATTCTGGGGTTTTTAATACTACGTCGGTAATAACTTTTCTATAAAAGAAGTACCTACCAACACACATTCGAAATTACCTTCATTTCCGTAGCACGAAACGCACCTCAGAACAACAAACTCGACATCACTTAAGCCATATGATGTTCCAAAGAGCTTGTTAGTATGAAAATGGACCTGTATTTCAACAGTTTGATACACGATCGTGTTGTGAGGCACAATCTTTGAGCCGTCATTGTGAACGAACGGCTGGTCGTACGAAGCTGCGGATGGTCTCAAAAAATTCTACGGAACAAACTCTATCTAAATATGAAATAAAAAACATACCGTTCTATATGAATTTTTCGAGATATGAAATTTTCAAATTTTCAAAATTTGTTTTGAACCCCTTCCCCTTGACCTAGGGTTCTGAAAAGTTTCGAGGACCATTGTGGGGTTGGTCGAAACCCATAAAAAAAATTTCGTAATTTTAACTCAACGCTAACTGGGCAAAGTGGCGCGGACGGCGTACGGCGTACGGCGTACGGCGGACGGCGGACGGCGTACGGCGTACGGCGTACGGCGGACGGACGGATTTTTTTTTATTCGATTTTCTGAATCTACGTATCTTGAAACGTAAACCAACAAATTTTGAGGGGGGGTTAAAAAAATTTTTTCTTTGGGCGATTCCAATGGTTCATTATCGAAGATAATAAACCAAAATTGAAAAAAATTTTATTGTACATAGGACTAGTCCCTCATAGTGTACATCAAAGGACCGAAAGAGGTCAGGAAAATCGCATTTACATTGAGAAGTGAAAGACATTGAAGTGCAGTCGGTACGTTTACTAACAACTAATAAGCCCCGAACGGTGTAGTTGATCGCTACCCGTCGACATCGATTTTTTTCTCCGATTTTTTCACACATTCCAAAAAGGACGATTTATATCGCCCCTGTGTAGTTTACTATTCCTCACTAGATTTGACCCAATTCGTATTCATGTAGCGGTTGATTGAGCCACAGTGGGGGAAAAGCTTCAGATTTAGAGACGCGAAGGTCTGGATAATAGAATTACGTTGATTATCCGGGGGGTTTTTTTTTTTTTGAACAGACGGAGAGCATCAATCCTGGTCACCTGGGAAGGTAAATATGCCGTTGTTCGCTACACGAGTTTTAGTTGGGAGTTACGGGATTAACCAGTCGTAATCCGCAGTGACGCGGATGAGGAGCAGCGTTGTTAGCTCTGATACCTCAGGTGGCCGAAGGATTCGCGAGGGGGATCACACTCCGAGGGACGAACCCCCCTTCAGTGCGGCCAACTCTGCCAACTGCCGGCAGCCTTTACGGTCTTTCCGACCTTCCCCCCCGGACGAGGCTCTGGGCTGTCTGGATTTGCTCCAGACAACTCGCAACAGCGAGGATTACCGCGGCTGAGTCCACACTCGAAGAGGATTACGCACATCGTTTACCTCGCGTACACCTATGACCTGTAATACTCTAACGAGAACCTCCCACAGAACTACAGGCCTGTTCATACTGCGATGTTGTTTTCCTGTACGCGTCCCTAAATAAAACCGGAGTCGCATTGAAAATATGTAAAACGCGGAGAATTTCACCGGTTTTCGTATAAAACCCCAGATCACCACTTCATTACTCACTTCATTGCTCGCGGTTTCGAACGAGCGGTGGCTCTAATAAAATGTGATCCCCATACAAACGATTACATGGTGGTTTGGTTTACCACTGAAATTAACAAGTATTTGGTTAATTGAAAAAAAAAGTGTATGCGTAGTAGAAAATTGTTCTGAGATTTTGTACCTACGTAGATATTGTCGGCTTCAGTATGTACAAGTAAAACCCCCTGAATTGTAAAACAAAATTTAACTACATAACATTCATAGTAAACTCACAGACCCATTACAAGGATATTGTACATAGAACAGTGATCTATATGCTTGATCAAATACTGTTCAGTGGCTTGGAATCTCGGATGTAAAGCGATGGTAGAATATGGACTTGCATAGAACCTTAATTGAGAATTGAAACAACATAATAATAATGAAAAAACCCAATGTTTAGAAATACGGCATTTTTATTTGTTTATTTCGATTAGTGTAATTAATGCAATTAAGGAATATGATGATTAGTCTAAGGGAATAGGAATTAAATCGAACAGCCGCAGGCAAACTCATTGGACGGTCGAATGACCATGTTTATTGCATGTATCTTTGTAGGAAAAGAAGTGTAACCATTTTATTTTATTTTTCAATAAAAACATGTTCTTCAGTTATTTACATAATATCTGAATACAATATCCTTAGATTAAAATTTAAATGTTTAAGTATATTTACTATTCTTAAATATTCCCAAATAAATATTTTTTAATGTTTTCGAAAAAAGACTAGCAATGTTTTTATATCCCATAGCGCGAGACGTGGGTATCAGACACCCATATAGATATTTCATAATGTTGTACTGGCGGCCCTGCGCACCCTTGCGCCAATCTACACAGGCGTATTTTCCCATCAGTGTGTTTTTGAGCGTGATACCTGTAACAGTTGTCACCGGTCTTGTCACTTGTAACAGTTGTCTTTCACCTGTCACTCGAATCAGTGGGCTTGGCATATCCATGTGTCAATCTACGTGTATTCAATGAGTGAATTGAAAGGTACTCGTGTTGAAAATGGCAAATCAGAAATGAATCTATTCTCTAATGACACCAAGGGGTGTTTAATGGGCTGCTGAACGCAGGTATGGTTACTACCCAACGCCTAATGATTTCCATGAAATGACTACGTGTATATTTTTGTTTGCAACCTTGGTTATTACCTCACTCTCAGTGTGGGGTGCCGCGAATTTCAGACTGACCTCCAATCCTCTGGAAGGATTCAAATCGTCACTATTTTCATCATCGAACGTCCAAAAAAATCCCAATACTGGTGTTTCATTCACATTATGCACTTCTTATACGAATATACGACTCACCGTTCGCTTCAGCCTGGAAATCGGCGACATGTTCAAACCGGCGATGATGGCCATCAGCGAGTTGAAGTTGCCAATGTTGAAACACTCTCTGGCCGTTTCCACCCAGAACTCCACAACCCTCACGCGTTGTTTTTTACTTTTGATGTGCTGAAAACAAACCGAAAATATATTGAGGCGTGTCTGTTGTTGACTGAACAAAATGCATGTTTCAGAAAAATATTGTACATCCTATAAGTGGATTTGATCAGAATCTGATCCTGAACCGTGGTGGAATGTTATACTGAGGGAAAATGGATGTTAGAGCTTTACCCATCGTCAATCAGTTTAGATGGTACATTCTCCTAATGCAGTATTCAATACCACTTATTTGAAAAAATGAATAGAACTTACAATGCAATGATTGGTAGGCACCTCCTATTTTAACTACAGTCGTTTTTTTTTTAAATTTCTTTATTTCTAATAAACATATATAGCTACAAACGTAATACATAATAGCTTTACAAGAAAATATTCCCCTATATATAGGGGATATATCGGCTACAAGCCCGAATTAGGGAGAAGAGTCCGGTACCTAGCTATATACAGTACTGATACCTGTATATACAGGTTTCTCATGAAATTAACCGAAATAAATGGGAACTTCTTTGTTGTCCAAAAAACTTACACGATCTCGTAAGTTTCTCCTTCTTGTGTTGAAGAAATTTTACATCCTGTCATTTAGCCTCTTGTATGTAGTCGTCCAAATATTAATAAAACTCTGCAAATTCTTGACACAACGGTTCATTATCTTCTTTGTACAGATCACCCTTCTGTCTAGATCACTAGGTCTGAATTTCTAGATCCTAAATGTTAGATTAATTATTATTATCAATTTTATCAAGTACCTAGTGAAAATTATTATAATTTATTGTTAGGTATTAATAATTCGTATTTATTATTAATAATAATTATTATTAATTATGATTAATTAATACGATATAATTCTGGGGTTTTTAATACTACGTCGGTAATAATTTTTCTATAAAAGAAGTACCTACCAACAAACATTCGAAATTACCTTCATTTCCGTAGCACGAAACGCACCTCAGAACAACCAACTCGACATCACTTAAGCCATATGATGTTCCAAAGAGCTTGTTAGTATGAAAATGGACCTGTATTTCAACAGTTTGATTCACGATCGGGTTGTGAGGCACAATCTTTGAGCCCTCATTGTGAACGAACGGCTGGTCGTACAAAGCTGCGGATGGTCTTAAAAAATTCTACGGAACAAACTCAATCGGAATATGAAATAAAAAACATACCGTTCTATATGAATTTTTCGAGATATGAAATTTTCAAAATTTCAAAATTCGTTTTGAACCCCTTCCCCTTGACCTAGGGTTATGAAAAGTTTCGAGGACCATTGTGGGGTTGGTCGAAACCCATAAAAAAAATTTCGTAATTTTAACTCAACGCTAACTGGGCAAAGTGGCGCGGACGGCGGACGGCGTACGGCGTACGGCGTACGGCGTACGGCGTACGGCGTACGGCGTACGGCGTACGGCGGACGGACGGATTTTTTTTTATTCGATTTTCTGAATCTACGTATCTTGAAACGTAAACCAACAAATTTTGAGGGGGGGTTAAAAAAATTTTTTCTTTGGGCGATTCCAATGGTTCATTATCGAAGATAATAAACCAATACTAAAATAAGGATGATTTCGGAGAAGATATAAAATAGTAGATTTAGAATAGGTACCTGATTAATGTCAGAAATTATGAAAACTGCAGAATATAAACGTACTCGTAATGACACGCACTTCCTTTTGGTTTATTATCTTCGATAATGAACCATTGGAATCGCCCAAAGAAAAAAAATTTTTAACCCCCCCTCAAAATTTGTTGGTTTACGTTTCAAGATACGTAGATTCAGAAAATCGAATAAAAAAAAATCCGTCCGTCCGCCGTACGCCGTCCGCCGTCCGCCGTCCGCCGTCCGCCGTCCGCGCCACTTTGCCCAGTTAGCGTTGAGTTAAAATTACGAAATTTTTTTTATGGGTTTCGACCAACCCCACAATGGTCCTCGAAACTTTTCATAACCCTAGGTCAAGGGGAAGGGGTTCAAAACGAATTTTGAAATTTTGAAAATTTCATATCTCGAAAAATTCATATAGAACGGTATGTTTTTTATTTCATATTTAGATAGAGTTTGTTCCGTAGAATTTTTTAAGACCATCCGCAGCTTTGTACGACCAGCCGTTCGTTCACAATGAAGGCTCAAAGATTGTGCCTCACTACAGGATCGTGAATCAAACTGTTGAAATACAGGTCCATTTTCATACTAACAAGCTCTTTGGAACATCATATGGCTTAAGTGATGTCGAGTTTGTTGTTCTGAGGTACGTTTCGTGCTACGGAAATGAAGGTAATTTCGAATGTTTGTTGGTAGGTACTTCTTTTATAGAACAATAATTGTTCTAATAATTGTTCTAATAGTAATAATTATTATTACCGACGTAGTAATAAAAACCCCAGAATTATATCGTATTAATTAATCATAATTAATAATTATTATTATTAATAGTAAATACGAATTATTAATACCTAACAATAAATTATAATAATTTTCACTAGGTACTTGATAAAATTGTTAATAATTAGTGATAATTGATAATAATAATTAATCTAACATTTAGGATCTAGACATTTAGACCTAGTGATCTAGACAGAAGGGTGATCTGTACAAAGAAGATAATGAACCGTTGTGTCAAGAATTTGCAGAGTTTTCTTCTTCTCTTTCCTTCTCAACTACTTCCAAGGAATGAATAAGAACACAATTATGATGACCTAACGGTATAGGTTTCTCTCTTACCTTGCAAACCTCAGTGGCGACGAAATAGCTCAATCTGTTGAACCAGGAAACGTAGCTCTCGAGGTTGCGGGTCTGCTTCATATCCTTGAAGGAAGTTTCGAGGGCGGGGCTCTCTTTGGCGAAAGCCTGCACGAACTCCTCAGGCCCGATGTAACTCAGTCTTTCCAACTCAATATGAGTTAGTTGTTGAGCGAGGGACTCGGCTGAGCCGCACAGCTCGTTCACGTCCGTCTGTCGACACAGAAAACTGGTGTATAACGTACTGAAATAACTTTATGCTCATGCCGAAGAAAAGTTGAAACGTTGGCTCCTCCATGGCTTCCTCGTAATAGTAAAGATAACTAGAAGTTCAATCAAACTTCTGGATAACAATGAGAAGATATTGCTCGTAATAAATGAACACTTGTAAGGATCCCATGAACGTATCCCATACACATATCTGCTTCAGAACGAGATACAGAAAGAAACTGGAATAAATACGTAACCACGGAAGTTGATTGAAGTAGCTTTAAATACTCATAAATACTCACTCACCAGAATACGTTTTGATTCAAGTATAACCTTTGATAATCATCCATAACCCCAACTTCCATTTTATGTATTCACTCCTCTTTATTTTTATTTATAAATTTTTCCGTCGAATCACGTTATTCAGTGACTGGGAAAGAATCAGCCCCACATCCAATATTTACTCAAAGTTCGTTAATATTTACTCAATATTTATTGGAAGGTTCGTTATAGCTACGGAAGCACTAAGAAAATAATATTTTCTTATATTATACGTATCCGAGGCTCCTCGACAAATACTTGTGCAGTTGTGTTATACGATGATACGATATACTTACTGGAAATATAACGAACAACGAATTGTAAGACGGAGTATGCAAATTGGTTGCATTTCCTGGGCAACGTTAATGAAACAATTTAAGGTTGCCCATTACAATAACTTATCAATGATATTGAAGACAATTGCACTTGGAACATTAGGAAAATTCATTTTGACGGGCATTGACGGTAGTGTTCCGTAACCTCCATCAATCGACGGACCCGGACGATATTAAGTCTGAGCTAGAGGGAATGGGTTTTTCCATTCGTCAAGTCGTTAATGTTTACCCCCGGTCGAAGGTGTCGTTACCTATGTTCTACATAGACATCGAGCCTTACGGGACAATGAGTGGATCTACAAACTTGAAGGCTTGCTAAACTGTGCAATCCAAGTGGAGTCATTCAGAGCAAAGAACCAAATACCCCAGTAATCCAGATGCCAAGACTTGAATCACACAAGCGGATACTGTCTACATCGACCACGCTGTGTCCAAGGAATGTCTGGTCCCCCCTCTCATCCACCAGAGTGCGTGAACTGTGGGGGGCATCACACTGCGAATTAGCGAATTATAGGGCTGTGAGGTTCACAAAGTCTCCTAAAAAAAGGGCACAGCCAGGCAGATGTCCAGGGTAAGAGCTATAGGGCACCTAAACCTTCAAGTTGCAGCAATCTCAGGCCCTCCACCAACCGAAAGTCACAGGCTGAAGAGGAGGCAGCTGAGGTACATTCCCATAAACACACACATCATAAATACACACTCCAAGAATTATACAACTGACAGAAACACCACTCCCCCCTAATTAGCCTACCAGTCATTATTGTGATGAAAATTATTGATTGATATATCAAAACCGTAGACATGTCCAGAGTGAAACAATCCTGAAGCGATCCTGAGTAATTTCTGCTATGATCGCAATGCTAGCACCAGATTAGTTATCCAGATTTGTTAAAACGCTCTTGTTTTTCCCTATCCCCTCCTGAATATCGGCACAATCCTGACTGATACGTTCACATAATACCGTACGACGTTTTGCAACTACTAACTCGAGCCATCCCAATACATTATAACCCCGATTTCCTTTCCACCTATTCTGACGGCAGTCGAAGGAGAAAATCCAAAAAAAACCATCCCCATCAATCCGAGTCTTTCCCTTCAGAAGGAATCGAATCACGTCGGGCGGGATCCGTCCATCCGCCGGTTTCCCCGAATTTATTCGTCAAGTGGTTAACCGATCCGTTAAAATCAGTAGCTCGGATGACTCGGTCGAGAGTGGAAACTTGCTATGAGATAACAAGCGCGTCACTTTGAGCTCAGAGTTGTGAGAGGGGCCTTTCAGATCCAACTGACAACTTCTAGTTCAAATGATAGGCTGGAAGACCGATATTCAATCTACCCCAGATCCCACCTCCGGAAGGAGAAACTTATAACAAAGGGGCTCTCAGAACTTGTGCATTTTCGTTGGTCTTCTTCGACTTTTGGGGCAAAGGGCTTCGGTCTAGAAATCTGAACCGCTCGAGGATATTTGCAAGCCTACTGGTTATGTCCTATGAACGCGATAACATTCAGGGTTTTGACTGTATGCTACTCCTAGTTGGCTACAAGGATTGGCAAATTAGGAGATCAGATACTGAAATTTACATACGTCAGTATTCGTTGTATAAATAAATATTCTCACCCAAACAGCCATGACGTGCATCTTTGCTGCCCATTTGGAAGCCACCGCAGTAATACAACGTTGCAATACCAGCTACCTAATTTTTCACAGCTTTTTATGAGAAACCATAAAACTCTAACAATAGAGGACCTTTCTGACTATCTCCGCTCTACCGTAGGAGTAGGAATCTAGTGGTTTCCAAACGTTTTTGACCCCCGAATACAGGTTGATTCTGGATTGCAGAGGTGTTATTAAATCGGCAATTTGCGCCAAATCTGTTGCATATTTTTTAAATCCGGTTTCCCTATTCAATTATGCGTTCAATTCGAACATTTGGCTGAAACCCAATGATGGCAACTGAACTGCTACCAAGCCGCTAGGAGCCACCACTGGAACTGTTGCCTGTCATATACTCGTAGAAACCCCGTGTACAGGCGCTTGCCCCAAAGCGTTATCTCAGCCGTCTATTTCCAGCTCGCGGACTCGCCGCCGTATAACCAGACCTAATTCCGTTGTCAGCGACGAAGGGGCGATAGTGGTTGGAGCAGAAATGGTAAGCAGAATTGTAGGAGTTTATGGAAATGAGATTGACAATAGTTAATCGCCATTGCGTTTTCCCCTTCCGCACGGAGACACCTAATTGTCATCCAGTCAAATCTACTCCCGCGGCTCGGGATTCGCTGGCCGTGGAACCCTTTTACCCCACAGGGCAAAACCGCAGGCTTCAAAATCCCTCGGAAAGCATCGCGGTCTGCGTCGAGTCGATCTCAACACGGCGGGCAAGAGTAGGGTAGGCGAGCACAGATCATATTAAACAAAACTAATGAAAAGGCGAGCTCGTAATGTTTTTCCCGGTTAGAAGCCCAACTATCAGCATTATGCTAATGTTCGGCCGTTATTACGGTTCCCAACCATCCAGCGCTCTCCCCCTCGAGATTATAGCCACATTACCAAAACTGGAGCTTCGTTGTTCGTTTCAATGACTAACGCACCAACTCTACTTCGTGTCTATGAAAACAAACTAACAAATGAATTATTGATCCGTCCATGTGTTACGGCTAATAAACACTGCGTGGTATGGGTATTGAAGATCCCTCAGCAAAAAACCTCCTCAGACGCGAAAAGGACTGGTATCCATTTGGCCCGCCAGCCACGTATATTATAGGATGCACGGTACTTCGCACCTCGCTGTTGAGTGTGCATATAGAAACCTGATCCTCATACCGCTAACCTCCACCACCCTTAATAATTTACACAATTTAAAACAACTCAGTTCAGTTCAAAGTTTGGTTAAGTTTCTGATTCTAATTCCATTATTCATATAAATATTATTTAATATGGGTAAGCCCAACACATGCAGTTCTGCGACCAATATTGAATAATAGAAAAACAAATGAATGAATGAATGAAATGAGATTTCTTTCCTTGAAAAAAAAAAAGAAAAAAGATAAGAAACATGAAATATCATTGCACAATCGAGTTGTTAAATGTAGATATGGATAATAACTACTTACATTGGTTGAAGACTTTACCATTCAATTTGAATTTTTCGAGATAACACGTTTTCAAAATTTCAAATTTCATTTTGAACCCCTTCTGATCGACCTAAGGTTATGAAAAGTTTCAACGACCATGATGGGGGTCAAACCCGAAACTGAAATTTCATAATTTTAGGACAAAGCTAACTGGGCAAAGTTCCGTAGAGGGCGGACGGACGGATTTTTTCCAATTCGATTTTCTGAATCTACGTATCGTGAAATGTAAACCAACAAATTTGTTTTTCCTTGGTCGAATCCAATGGTTTATTATTGAAGATAATAAACCATAATGAATTTCGTAGCGAATACGTAGACCCTGTTTTTCAAACCACCGAGTTTTTCATAGAACTTGAGATTGAGTCTGCAGTCACATTCCTCTCTACATCTGTTTGAGAGGCGGTGAACCAAGCTGTATGGGCGGGTAGTTTGCCGCCACGCTGCCACCTCACTTTGTCAGTTAATTGTGATGTTCGCAACTCAGAAGGAAGGAAGGAACTCAAGGGAACACTAGCGAGGAGGCGAACCGGATTGTGAAATGTTCGATACGTTTCGTATCCACACAACTACAGAAGCCTCTAGATTCAACCTTTGGTCTTTACAATGATGGAATAAAGTACGGGTATTGAAAACAAGTTATTTCAGCAACGTTTAAGAAAGTCAACGAAGTAAGGGTGTTTTTCAACTCCTAAGAAAAACAACATTAATGTTAGGAAACCACAGATTCAGTTGGGGACTGGTTGTGACTCTGAACGGAGTTTGGGGATCTTGAGGGTAATAGCGGTCCCTATTAGAGGCGGCGCCGATTGACAGGTCGACCGCCACCGCCGCGACGCCAGCTCTCCGCCGACCGCTAATCAAGATTCACCAATAGGCTCAACCCAAATTATCGGATACAATACGGGAATCAATGTATACGGATTGCCTCGTAAGCCATTAGGCGATCGACCCTGAAGGGCCAAAGGGGAGAAGGAGGCTCATTAAATCCGCTTTGAACCAGTAAAATGCTTAGAGTTGAAGGGCTAATGAATATTGAGATGGGAGTCATCTCCTTGAAGCGACCTCCCTCTACCCTTACCCCACGACGGTTTTCAGATGGGATTGTCGAAGGACCCTAATCGTGTTGATGCTGAACCGATAAAACGAGGCGGGACGACGGCGTGCGGGGGTCCAAATTAGTGGTAATTTCAACGAAACGGCGGGAGGAGAAGGTTGAAAAAGGTTTTCTTTTTCGAAAGACTTCCGTCATAAAAGTGGTTCCGGGAAAGCGATGATGACTCACTAACAGCTCTTGTCAAGCGAAGAACTTTTAGCGGAGTTGATATAAACCGTCAAGTTTTTTCGGATCGGACAGGTGAACCGGAACTGACAGCGCGGATATTTCAACGAACTAGTGTCGTCGAACATCAAGTACCCATCGAAATGAGTTCAAATGCGATTCGAAATTATCTCCATGTTCACTCAAATGAACGCGTTAATGTGCTCCTCATCACAAACCCCAGGGAAAACTTCGAAGTAAATATTTATCTGTGACGATAAATCTCAAACGACATCTCTTCAGAGCCGCCTTCAACCATAATTATTTAACAAAAACAATCGAGCAGAGTTTATTTTAACAACTGGAAAGCCATTTTGTCAGTGAGTTACGACGTCTACCGACGTTATGGCCATTACAGCTATCAAATGTCTATCAGCTAACTAGCTATCAAATAACTACTATCTATGGGTCAATAAGTGGTGTAACTTAAGGGCCTGCAGGACCAGGGTTGGAAGGTTTTTGAAGGATATCTTAGGATGTGATTGACTTGCAGTTTTGAAATGCGGGAGAGTTTTCCGCCACTAGCCTTCCGAAAAGGCCCCCTCGTCTCGTTTTTTCAATAAAAAAAACTCAGCCACAATTTAGAAAAAATTATTTTATGAATTTCAAAAATCGACAGAAACCATTCCTGCGACTTGCTGATCACAATGGAGCAATCCCTATCAAAATCGGTTCAGCGGTTTGGCCGTATACTATAGAGGACACACATACAGACAAACTTAGAGTTTTATTATTAAGAGTTTGGGTGTGGCATTCTAAACATTTTGGAGCCATTGCTCCAAAACATTTGGAGCTATAGCGACTCTTTTGTGGAAGTTCAACTCTACAGTAATTGTGGCCAACTTAAAATTAGACGACGTTGCATTGCACCAAGTAGGTCTCAGTAGATTGAACTCGAACCCTCAAGGCTTCAACGAGCTAAATACGAATTACAGTTTAGTAACTCGGACACGAAGGATTTGTGCAGAAAAGTTAACGAGGTATCTTTCGTTGGTCTGGATGCATTACCTGAATCACCCCTGAATATTCGGAAGTTTGATCTGTGGACAAAGTATATGTCCATTATAACTTTGAATAGCACATTTCAAACGAATGGTGGAAATGTAAAACAGGTGAAATTGCACCAGACAAGCAACAGGGAGAATTGAGTACACACGGTCATTGATCGATCATACGATATTCAATGCCACCATCCCCTCTCCGACTCTCAGCTGGCCGGAAGGGACTCTCAAATCGGTTTTAACCACCCAGACAACACTCGTCTATTAGGTCAATAAGCCATCCGAAATCCATACATTAATACATCGGTCGAGGCAACTATCGGATGGGGAGTAATTAGAATGAGGCTTCCGATAGAATGAAACTCGGTTGTGGCCGTTTCTGGTGTGTCGGGGCATCCCCTCCCGCCCCTCGCCGCACCAATAATTCAACAATTTTGAAGGATCAGATTAGTCCGGCTGGCAAATACACCGTCATCGCTAACTGCCTCGATATAGATTTATCGCTAACCCTCGTCCGAGCCGTTGGGTCACCCGGAGGGCCGTTAGACGTGATAAAGGGGCACCGTGGAGTCGAGTGGCGGTGTGGGAAATCTGCGGTGAGGAAAATAGATACTTGAAGAAGGAAGGTTCGAGGCACGGGGTCTTTTAGCACCTACAGAATAAATCGTGTATAACGGAATCGCAGGGCACTAATAATTTCACTATTACAGTAATGTTCCTCAGAGGAAATCGTGTGAATGGAAATGCATTTTCTACGCCATCGTTCCATAGAATGTACTCGCCATCGCCAAAACATCAAGAAAATATACGACGCTAAAAATGAAGAAACTAGTTCGAGGGGAGTCAAGATTTGGACCAAATTATTCCGGCAATTCTTGAACCAAACATATAACAATTCGCTCCGATGGGCTTCAAGCAATTCAAAAAACCGATATACTCGTATTCCACTTCTATTGAAGCATCATCAAGAGAATTTTGGTGTCTCAAACAACACCAAATTCTATATTAACAAGGATACTGATCACCTCTCCACAAACCCAAGCGCTCTCATTGCCCCACCGATGATGCGCTCCGTGTGAAGAGGTCTGCACGTGAATTTTTGAAAGTGGACACCATACTGCTTCTATACAACGCAATGGTGCGGCCTGTTCTCGAGTATTGTTCGTCCGATTGGTCTCCTTACTAGGCAAATGGCAGGGATGCAGTTGAGCGAGTTCAGCGCAGGCTTTTGCGTTTCTACTCATTTAAATCTGGGGTGTCCTGGGCTGATGTTGACGCTGGTCTGGCTGTGAGGGCGAGCGGATTGATGTCGTTGGATTGTCGGAGAAAGCTTCTGGACGCTCTATTTATTTATAAATTGTTTCATAACCGGATAGACACCCCTCAGTTGCTCGAAGTTCTCAACTTTTACATTCCAGCGTATTCTACTCGGGGAACCCCAACCTTCTATGTTCGAAACACTACCACCAACTACCTGTTCAACGCACCACTGGACCGCATGCAAAGAGAGTTCAGCCGGTTCGATGTGGATCTCTTTGCTTCTGGACTGCTGAAATTTCGACAGGACGTGTTAAGGGCACTCCAAGCTGCCTGATAGTGTCAAAATTTTTTTTTTCAATAATATGTTTTTTTTATCCTACTGTAAATTCTTCTCTCATGTCTTATTTTCTGTGTAGTTTAAAAATATAAATAAATTAATACAAAAGGATTCCTAAACATTATTTTTGTGTCTTAAAAAGCACATCTTGAACTGGAACATGGTACCCAATGAAAATTATTTCTCAACTGATTTATACTATAAATTTATATAAAAGAGATCAACGAAAGCCCGAAACGGTCGACAAAAGACTGAGTTGTCAAAACTTCAGAAGCGATTATATTAAGGGGTCGTGTGACATAAACAAGGTTTATATCACGGTCACTATTCCGAAAGAATGAATATTCATATTGATTGATATGATTTAGTTATTATACCATGAAATACTCGTTTTGTGATTTATCCCAATTCTCATTGTCTCACACTTTTATTTATTCTTCAATTGTCGATATTTATAACGACGCACAGGAAGCCTCAGAATAGGCTTTACAAAGATAATCTTAGCGAGGATTGCGTCGCCAAACCGGGAAAAGACGTTTACACAAACGTATAACGGAAACGAAGTTGGGAGAAGGCGAGAGTGGGGCGTGAACAGAAAATATTTGCTTTTCTTCCCGTCCCTTTCAAATTTAATCAACTCCTCAAATATCACAGGTTGTAGATCAAATATCGTCTACTCCCTGAATAAACCGTGTCTCGTGGATGTCGAAATGAGAACATCTTCGTGTGACCTCATTGAGTGAACTGTGAGGTGATAATCATGTAAAGACTAGTAATTTTCTATTGGTGAACTAGCAACAACGTATTAGGCTTATATCCAACTTGTTCAGCTCTACCTCACAGTGCTGATGTCAGCCACTAACTTCCAATAGTTCACAGTTACTCGCCGGAGGAGCCTCTGTCGCCCCCGTGTAGATCCACCCTTGAAGTCCACCCTTATTATCCGCTAAGAGCGACACCGTCGCTCACTACTCAGATCATTAAATCGTGGCTTAAGAGGCAGCAACACGTATCTAACTTTTGCCACCTTTTCAGGAGGATGAAAAAACATGTTTTTGTCTAACATATTGGCACTTCTGTCACTTTTCTCACCATTATTTGAAACGTGTGGTACCTCCTAGACAATAAAAAATGGTGAGAAAAATGACAGAAGTGCCAATATGTTAGACAGAAACATGTTTTTTTCATCCACCTGAAAAGTTGGCAAATGTTAGATACGTCATGCTGCGACGAAATATCTGTTACTCCCAAATAAAATATCAATACTCCCGGTCATATTTTCCCTTTAGTTCTATAAATAAGTAAGTCCAACAATGAATAGGTCATGGGATTCAGACCAGTACTAGGATCAATTATTGATATTCATCGAGTGCTGATGATCTGGCGATCAGCCTGGCAACGCTGTTCCCCGCCCCCCTCACCCATCGAATATTCGATTTGTATGCCATGTGGCCTTCTTGTTTTTTGTCCTGTTTAATGCTCTGATCTCGATCCACCCTCTCACTGTTACGTTCTATTATTCATCATTCAAATTCAGTCTAATATTGTTCAATAAAGTTCATGTTGTACATCCTTAGTTCTGTGAGTGCTAATTTCACCCCGCGGTTATACACAAATGAATGTTTGTATTACCACAAAATACAAGAGCACGAGATGGCGCGCTACCAGAACGAATTCTAATGATTTCATTTTAATATTATTTATAGTCAGGCGAAACCAGGCCTTCACCATACGTACAGTTTAATATGATATTTATGGTAGTTCCAGTATCAGGAGAAATTAGAGAGACGTGGATTGAAAGGAAGGAAACTCAACAAAGAGTTGAAACAAGCATGACGTGGGTGGAGACCCACGAAGTAACACTGCAGAGATGCTCGACTTGTGAACCACTGGAGCATTTTATCCCACATAACGCATCGCCAGGGATAAGATTAGGGTAAATAATTTCTATCAAACATGGGGTACAATACCGACGTCACTTGTTGCAGTACCGGTATTGAGTTTGGTTGTATTGTGCGGGTTGATGAGCATCAATGATCGAACGTTTCGAATATAATTACGAATGTCTAACTGCTTTACAAGTTGTTCATTTATTGCATTTTTGTTGGAGTTGCCTGAACAGCAAGATGTTCGTTTGAGAAGTTTAAAACGCCTCTTTGGACGAAGTCCATAGCAGCTACAGAACCCATCTTCCTCAACCTACATTTTATGGTGTTTTATGACACCAAGAATATGGTGCTCGAACGAGAGGTCTATTTGTATTGAATGAAAGTATCGTGAAAAAACACAAAACTTTTCCACAGAGCCTTCAGAGCACTTTTACCGTAGTTGCGACCCCTCAAAGCCGGTTCTGGCCGTCTTCAAGTCTTTCACTTCCGGGCTCGGGCCATGATTTTTTTTCTTCTTCTTTCCGACTTTTCTTCCGGTGCACAACCAACTTGCCCCTCCACAACACTCCACCTCAAACTCACTCTATTATCGTCCATTTGTTGGCTAACAATTCCGGTTTAAAAGTACGAAGAAGAGGCGAGGGTAGCCTAGTTTGTCTCTGTATCGGACGACGCCTTCAACTCCCCATTTTTGTTAACACCGCTGTTCGAGTGCCTCGTTTATTTGAACATCCATTTACAGGGGAGGCTGATGCCTCGGGGCGCTCACGACGGCGTATTGATTGTTCTTGAGTGCCCAACCGCCTAAGAATTCCATTCGCCCTCCCAGACTAGGCTGACGATCTTCGCCTTCAGGCTCGACTAACTCACCCAACTTCCACCATTCACTCCAAACAACAATACTTCAACAACTTTTCAAGAATAATTCACCTTGACAAGGGCGTAAACATGGAATTTTTCCTCTGCAGTCACAAGCAGAAGTGTGTCACTATAGAGCACTCATAGAGTAGTATGTACTTCTCTTTACTAGATATTTCAGGGGAATCAAAATTTGTCTCTTCGACAAAGGCAGAGCAATAATATCCTCGGACGTATTTTTAGGAAAATGGTATAGTTTGAATAGTAATACACATATTAAGTTGTGTTATCAACCCTAATAACCACCCATACAATCGCTCTTATAAGTATCATGCCTGAAAAATTCCCACATACCTAATTTTTGAAATGAAAGAGTATTGCATCACGGTCGCAGTGATTACATGGAAAAAATAGCGGTTCTAAGCACGCCAGGAGCACAAATCTACTAGTAATGCTATTCAGTAACTAAATGAAGCAGTAACTTAGTTTTCGACTGATTTCTGTAGGGCGAATACTCGAAATATGTGGGCAGTTTGTAACTCTGTATTTACGAGGGTGAGACTAAAATGTATATGTGAGTACCTGTGAAATTTGAGAATAGTGGGTTGTAAATTTAAAAAAACAACATAGTCAACATTTTCAATTATTAATATGATTTTTGCTTTGAAAGCAATAGTACAGTATACTGCCGTTACTGGCCCGAACGGAGAAATGGACTTGACGTTTTAGCTCGATCGTTTTCACTCACACACAAAAAACAGCGGTTTCATCAGATTCTAGACACTTTATTTGAAACTGGGTCGTCATCGACACAGATTTACCGGTGGATTTACCCTCGGAGTGATTTATTCCAGCAATATTCAAATTGTCGAAAAGTCGAGCGAGACAGTGAAATTTCAAGGCTGGATGCCATCAGAAAGAGAGATCGTTCATTCTGAATGAGACGTCGATTGATGCAGGAACACACACCGAACCAAAATATATATCACAGCGGTTTTTCGTGATGGGTTTCTCCCTCTCAAGTTTGATATGGAAATTGGTAACTTCCCTCCGCTTCCCGCAGTACATACTGTCCTCTCTTCCTGCAAAGGTCAGTTATCCGGGTGGTTTATTTTTATTTTTTTTCAACGATTCCAAACCGTCCAGGTGATTGATTGAAAGGAATGTATTTTAGACGGCCCCCCTCAACACACGCGCGGTCCAAAACAACTCCGGAGAATCGAAAAATAATTTCCAAACACGGGGTTTTGGAAGAATCTGTTTGCGGCTTCCGTAATTATCCTTTCGGCGAAATACAGGCACACACGTGGATCTCCCACCACCAAACAAACCGATATGAAAATATTTCAACCGGCAACTCATTTTAGACATCATCCAGCGGGTAAAACATGAACACAAATTCAAAAAATTCAAATATGGGACTTTATAGTCGGGGCCGGTGAACTAGTATTCAGCAATATTCCATTGAACTGAACAAATGTCAATTTATCCAAGCTCCAGTGACCGGATTCCTAGATTAATAAATGTCATTATTTCAACAACTGACGTTGAAGACGTGAAAATTGACAGTGAAATTGAAAAAAGTGGCAAGTTTGAAGGGTAAGAAATAATGAATTTTTAGTTTTTGCCGGATCAGATTTATCGTTGAATCTCCACAACCGGATCTTCAAAAACTCTCTCAACATCCAAACAAATCATTATATTTTTTTACTGTTTCTTCCGCATTCTCGACGAACTCGACGACTCCTCGTCCAATCACTACAAAGTCGTAAGCACGGGTTCAAATTTCAAAAATAACCAACTGAAACGGCTGGAGCGATGCAAGCAGGTCCGTAATATTAGATATCTAACGACGCTAAATAAATCACTGTTGTTACATTTTCTGTACCTAGAAAGTTTTTTCTTTCATAGTAGAACGAAACAGTAACGAGCTAATCACGATCATATTTCGCTCATTAGGAAAGTAAGATATTATCAAACAACTTTGATATCTTACACCTTTCTTCGTGTTCTTTGAGCAAAAGCTTGCAATTTGTGTATTTAAATAACCATAATCATCACATAGCTATCAGTGGTCAAATATCATCAATAAAACATCAAATTAACATAACGACCGTGCAGTTTTGAGGTCGTATATAATTTGAATTAGTGTCCAGCGGGCTAGTGGCGGAATGGCACACCTGCACTCACAATTCTCGATTTTTACTAGCGAATCTGGACATCCACCCTGTTAGGACGTAATTCGTTTGGTTGCATCTGCCGCTCAGTGTGGTTAGCGGCCAAAAAATCTCGAAATTTTCGGAATTGTTTTAGTTTTCGGCCTGTATCTCCCAAGCGGTGCTTCTTAGGTAAAAAACATGCCGTATACATTTTTAAATTAAATTGAATTTGCTACAAGTTCAGCCCAACCGGAGCTCTGTAGGTTCTATAGATTCGGAGTTATGGCCCTACAAAAATTGGTCATTTTTTCCAAAAAGTTCAAATTTTAAGTTTTGGCCAACATTCGTGAGGAATACTGGCCGAAGGAGTGATCCTACGAGGAACTCATGAGAGATGAAATTGTAGCAAATGAAATTAGCTTTAATTGAAGCACAGACGGAGCTCTGTTGGTTCAATAGTTCTCTTTTTCCCCATCCTGAAAAAGAAGCCTGGGCTAATTGAAGTGGCTGCAACATTTTTTTAAAGCAACACCACACTTGCAGAGGTTCCCATGGCTGGGGGGAAATGTCTTGTGGCGCTGATAATTCTCTCTTAGACCTTCAATACAACATATTCGTTAGATCTGCAGCCACTGCAAAAGTTCACCCGGCTCGCCTGCCCCCGACCAAAGAAGCTGCTCAAATTGTGGTGAACTAAGCCTAAGAAGTGCATGTTGGGGATAGCCATTGACTGATTTGAACAATCCCACTCAAAATTTGGATGGTGGTAAAAATTTGTATAACAAGTTACTGAACCACTCGTTATTAACCATGTTTTACTCAACTGTTGATGACCTACGCGAGCTATAACTCCGAATTGTCTGTTTTACCACTCGAAAAAAACTCCAGCTACAAGTGCATCCCCGTTGAGAGCCGATCAGTTTATCAACCAGCAGTTTCAATAGCAGAATCCCTCAGACATTCTCCGCCAACATCAAGACGAGAACCCTCTTTCAAATTGACTTCCAAACAATCACTTCACACCCCTCCTATCCCATGGAGTGTGAAGCCGTTGGGGCTGCCTCAAGTGAAAAATGTAACTTTTTAGCCGTCCAGGAAATGCGGTCGGAAGCGTTCAAGTCACGTCAGAACTACCTTCAACCTGAAACCATTAATCGACGTCCGGACAACGACTTGCGGAAATGGAAACTCACTCTACCAACAGCCTGCAATTCATCAATTTGTCTTCTTGAGCTCATGTAGGTCTTTTCTTTATTTTTCAAGCGGAAGTACTCACGCCTTGTTTTGGAGAGGAAAAATATTGTTTTCCACTCGTAGCAATCCGACAGCACCGAGAAAAAGTTATGTTAAGCCGGACAAGAGGTTTGTACTGGTCTTGCAGAGGTGAGGCGATCACTTTTACCTTAGACATATTGTAGCTGTGAATGCGTAAATGAACCTCTTATTCTACTCATTACTCCGGTTCGACCTAACCGCAATATTGTGAGTACGAATCCAAACTTGGCTTGCTAAAGGTCAATAACTGGTTGATAATAAATAAATTTGCTCTTAATTTGTCAAAAACAACATTTATACCGTACAGTTTGTCGGCGACCACGATTCCCAAAGACCACCTACATAGTTCTGACTGTAAAACTACCGCTTGTACAAGTTATCCTGAAGTAACTAAATGCATTAATACTAAATATTTACGTATTGTTTTTCATTCAAATAAGAAGTGGGAATCTCAAATTAATTTGGTCTATTTATAAGATAATGAGAAACCTTGTGTACGTATTTTCCAACCTTAAAAAGTTCCTTATTAAGCGTATGAGGGTAGTTTGCGCTGGCTCAGTCGATTTTGCTGTATGGGTTGGCTGCTTGGGGTGGACCTTATATCACAACTTTGAATCCGGTAAATGTCTACCAGAAAATTCTGATTCGTATTATTGGGAAAAGAAAATTTTGGAGGCATACTGTTCCACTATTCACAAGCTGAACATTTTGAAGTTTCCCCACCTTTTAGACGCAAATAGTGTAAAGGAAGCCCACTATATCGAGATCTACGGTCGGGAAACGCAGTAATCAGTCTTGGATATTAAGAACTGTATTGCATGTAGGTGGCTTATAAACTTGAGGGGAGACCTAGACCGTTCCATTTGAATTTGTCGAGATATGAATTTATCAACATTTCGAAATTCGTTTTGACACCCTTGACCTAGGGTCAAGTTTCAATTTGAGAATAACCCTAACTGGGCCTAATGCGTGCGGCGAAAGGACAGATTTTATTGTACGATTTTTGGAATCTACGTATCTTGAAACGTAAACCATCAATGTCGGAAGTCGGACCTTCGTATCATCCCTCTTGTCCCTACTCGTCCTAATAGACTTCGAAGAATCCCACAAGCTCATTTACTTAGTCTCAATATCCATCTTCCTCATTTACGTAAAACTGTATCCTTAAATGCGTATTTCTCAACTGGAATAAAAGTTTTAACAACTTTTAAACCAGTGTCAAAGTTAATTTAATAAATCATCCCACAAAAGTAAATGTTATTAAAATGTTTTTTACGTATACAAGATATTGTTTAAAAGTAATAAAATAAGTCAGTTTGGGAGATATTGGACATAAAATTAACTTGTAATCGAATAATTAAGACCTGGCTACATAAAAGGTGAGATTCCCCACCTCACAAACCTTAAATTGTTAATTGTTCTGGATGTTTCACATATGTATAAAAAAAATTGTTCTCATTCATATCGCTCAAAAATTGGCAAAATACGCAAGAAGTTTTGGTAGTTCAAGATTGGCAGATGTTGTTAAACTGAAGCTTCAACGTCGCCCAACTGCGAAAGGGCAAAATTTCTTCTCCTATGAGGGTATAAAAATGTTTAATAGCCTTCCGAATGACATTTAACTTGGGCTTGGTAGACAGAATTAAAAAAATCTGAAAAACTCCGCAAATTCTTGACACAACGGTTCATTATCTTCTTTGTACAGATCACCCTTCTGTCTAGATCACTAGGTCTAAATGTCTAGATCCTAAATGTTAGATTAATTATTATTATGAATTATCACTAATTATTAACAATTTTATCAAGTACCTACTGAAAATTATTATAATTTATTGTTAGGTATTAATAATTCGTACTTATTATTAATAATGATTATTATTAATTATGATTAATTAATACGATATAATTCTGGGGTTTTTAATACTACGTCGGTAATAATTTTGGTTTATTATCTTCGATAATGAACCATTGGAATCGCCCAAAGAAAAAATTTTTTTAACCCCCCCTCAAAATTTGTTGGTTTACGTTTCAAGATACGTAGATTCAGAAAATCGAATAAAAAAAAATCCGTCCGTCCGCCGTACGCCGTCCGCCGTACGCCGTCCACCGTACGCCGTCCGAGGCACTTTGCCCAGTTAGCTTTAAGTTAAAATTACGAAATTTGGTTTCTGGGTTTGGACCAGCCCCACAATGATCCACGAAACTTTTCATAACCCTAGGTCAAGGGGAAGGGGTTCAAAACGAATTTTGAAATGTTGAAAATTCCATATCTCGAAAAATTCCCATCAAACGGTATGTTTTTTATTTCATATTTAGATAGAGTTTGTTCCGTAGAATTTTTTAAGACCATCCGCAGCTTTGTACGACCAGCCGTTCGTTCACAATGACGGCTCAAAGATTGTGCCTCACAACCCGATCGTGAATCAAACTGTTGAAATACAGGTCCATTTTCATACTAACAAGCTCTTTGGAACATCATATGGCTTAAGTGATGTCGAGTTTGTTGTTCTGAGGTGCGTTTCGTGCTACGGAAATGAAGGTAATTTCGAATGTTTGTTGGTAGGTACTTCTTTTATAGAAAAATTATTACCGACGTAGTATTAAAATCCCCAGAATTATATCGTATTAATTAATCATAATTAATAATAATTATTATTAATAATAAATACGAATTATCAATACCTAACAATAAATTATAATAATTTTCAGTAGGTTTATTTCATATTTAGATAGAGTTTGTTCCGTAGAATTTTTTAAGACCATCCGCAGCTTCGTACGACCAGCCGTTCGTTCACAATGACGGCTCAAAGATTGTGCCTGTCGACGCGATCTTGAATCAAACGGTTGAAATACAGGTCGACTCGATTTTCATACTAACTAGCTGTTTAGAACATCATATGGTTTTAGTGATGTCGAGTTTGTTGTTCTGAGGTACGTTTCGTGCTACGGAAATGAAGGTAATTTCGAATGTTTGTTGGTAGGTAGGTACATACTTCTTTTATAGAAAAATTAAAAAGTATTAAAAACCCTAGAATTATATCGTATTAATTAAATACAAATTATTAACATTTAACAATAAATTATAATAATTTTTGCTAGGTATCTACTTGATAAACTTATTAATAATTAGTGATAATTCATAATAATAATTAATCTAACATTAAATGTTAATCTAAATTAATCTAAATTTTAGGATCTAGACATTTAGAACTAGTGATCTAGACAGAAGGGTGATCTGTAAATTCTTGACACAACGGTTCATTATCTTCTTTGCACAGATCACCCTTCTGTCTAGATCACTAGGTCTAAATGTCTAGATCCTAAATGTTAGATTAATTATTATTATCAACTATTTCTCATTGCAAACCTGTTCATTGTGTACCCAAGATCCTTCCCTAAAAGACCTGGCAGCGGGAAATATTATTCAACATGGTTTGAAAAGGGAAAAACAAGTTTTGTAAAAAATCCCAATGCTCTAGGTAGTAGTCGATACCAGTGACCAACATTTTCTTCAGTAGTCGACATGGTTTTGCACTAGTAGTCGACCTACATGTGTTAGAAGTCGACAGTATCACTCGAGTCAGTAGCCGACAGGTTTCGTCATTCCATCGTTTTCGAATTTTACGACATCTAAATAAAATACATTCAACTGTGAATCGGAACTTGAAAATAGATTAATAAGATGTAATAAAGTAGTTATCAGACTTTTTATTTGCAAACAGCTCATTATCAGTCTCAAATTGCAATAAGTACTTAAGTAAAAAGGTATGAAAACAATAGTCGAAAACTCATTGTCAGAAAATTGACATTACAGTTGGGCTTAGGTACCTATTTACATATTTTTTTGACATTTTCATGTCTTTGCTTTGGCACATGAACTGAAACGGGAAAAATTTGTTCCCTTGATTCACCCTTTCCCTCAGATCACGTCAGAACACAAGCGACCGGCGGGCCATTACGTCAGAGCCTATGACGCACGAGCGTATGACGTAAGACGGCTGGCAGGAGGCCAACAAGTACGTCAGAGCCTATGACGCACGAGCGTATGACGTAAGACGGCTGGCAGGAGGCCAACAAGTACGTCAGAGCCTATGACGCACGAGCGTATGACGTAAGACGGCTGGCAGGAGGCCAACAAGTACGTCAGAGCCTATGACGCACGAGCGTATGACGTAAGACGGCTGGCAAAAGGCCAACAAGTACGTCATAGCCTATGACGCACGAGCGTATGACGTAAGACGGCTGGCAGGAGGACAACAAGTACGTCAGAGCCTATGACGCACGAGCGTATGACGTAAGACGGCTGGCAAGAGGCCACTAGTGCGTCAGAGCCTATGACGCACGAGCGTATGACGTAAGACGGCTAGCAGGAGGCTAACTAGTGCGTCAGAGCCTATGACGCACGAGCGTATGACGTAAGACGGCTGGCAGGTGGCCAACAAGTACGTCAGAGCCTATGACGCACGAGCGTATGACGTAAGACGGCTGGCAGGAGACTAACTAGTGTGTCAGAAGCTATGACGCACGAGCGTCAAGGGGAAGGGGTTCAAAACGAATTTTGGTACGACATGGTATACTATGGTATGGTATATTATTGTATGTATGATTTAGTATAGTACAGTACGGTATGATAGGAAATAAATGGTATGAGTACGGTGAGAATATGGTATGGTGCCGATTTGCAACACAGTCTGGTATAGACAGAAGGGTGATCTGCACAAGGAAGATAATACGAGTGTCGTAAACCGTTGTGTCAAGAATTTGCAGAGTTTTTTTATTCGATTTTCTGAATCTACGTATCTTGAAACGTAAACCAACAAATTTTGAGTGGGGGTTAAATTTTTTTTTTCTTTGGGCGATTCCAATGGTTCATTATCGAAGATAATAAACCAAAACATTGAAGAATTCATTTTCAAGGAATTTATTTTAAGTTTGGTAGATAATTAGGAAGTCATTTTCAAATTGATTGTACTAAAAATAATATTAAGAAGTGTTACTTATGTTTTAAATAATAATTATTTAAATAGCAATTATTGCCAAAGTGGTAATATTTTTATTATGATAAGTAGAAACAATAACAGTAAAGGAGTTGAGTAGTTGGAGGTGGATTTATGTAGTAGTGTTGAGTGACTCCATCCCTAATTTTTCCTTTGCCTCTTGTACTTGTACCTTTCAAATAAATGCAATTTATTTATTTTTTTTTTTTTTTAATTACTTACAACGTAGAATATAATGTTTTCATATTTTCATTTTCACCAACATTTGTACATCGATAAAATATGTACGAAAGCCTGGTGAAAAGTAATTTACTGATATTTTATTATTGGAGAGCTGTACTCTTACTTCAAATATAAGGAACCAACTTGTTGTCCCTGTATCAGGTTTTACCCACTAGGGGGACTAAGTTTCATTCATTTATGTAGGTTATGTATTACTATACCTACCTACTTACTTTTTTTTCTCAGAAATGAACTGCTATTTTTCATTCATTCATGTACTTCCGCTAGGGGTGATGAAACCCACAAACTATGTAGTCGTCCGATGAAACGATTAATAAAAGACAATATTCTTCTGTTTCTATTTGACCAGAATGTGTTGGCTCGTAGAAATATTTGATCAAGTTTACTGAATTTGGTTACCTGGCTCAGTGATTCCAGGGAGGAAGTGGTGGCCTCTGTATGTATGGAGTGGAGAAAAGCCTCGTACTGTTCGAGCTTCTTGAGGCGGTAAAGGAGATTGTGAAGGAGGAGGGAAACCTCCTGACGGACGGGGCCTTCGACGGAGACACAGCGGTGGGCAACGTCTCGGACGTGCGACATGACCCGCTCGTCCCGGAAGTCGTAAGGGAACGTCTCGGACCATTCGCCGAGGAGCTGGACCATCCTGGGGAGCAACGCTGCTCGCTCCTGTTGATCAAAAAACAATGCATGACAATTTCCGGACAATTGATTGAATGATATCGCTTTATTAACAAAATCTGGCAAGATTTAGTCGCAAGCGACCATTCTTCCACTTTACCAGACTTACACCTAAATACAAATTTGAAGATGTCTACGTACTCGTATTAGGTTTATAATATTAACCGTAATATGGTTAAGTAGAAAATTATTATAGGAGAATGATAAATATGATGATGGTAATATAATTTGAAATGTGCCGTGCTGAACAGATTGGAATTCTAATATTTTGAAAATAAAACTTTCTTTATCTTGCTTTTGAATGTCACATAGTTCCTTGTCTCCTTCAATTCGGAACTCAAACCATTACAATGTAAAATACATTGACAAAGAAAAGAATTATGAAAAACTGTAGTTCTACGTGCAGGCAAACGATAGTAGGTGTCTTTGTTTCTGGTATTTAAAACATGAATGGTAGAGAATTTAATGAAATGATAAGCCAAATACGTGGGTTTTTGTGATGTCACTATTCGATACATGGAGTATGTAAGAGTGTAGACTACTCAATGTGAGTATGGAATAATGTAGGAGGTATGGGTTCCCCTTTAGACACGTAACTATGCTACGAAATCTTATATTTTATGGTAAGGTAAACTGGTATATTATAGTGAAGTGGTTGAGAGCAAGGGAGATGGAGGTCGCAATTTTTGACTGAAAAAGGTTGTTGAGGCTTGCTCAGGGATTTAGCGCATTTTCAAGATGAATTTTCCCATGAAATCATATTATCTCTCTCAACCCAGGGCAGGAATTGGTGTTACATTTCCAGTCCAAACTAGTACAGGCAGCAATAACGTGAGTTTTGTTGTGGCGACAGAAAATGTATTCCATAAATGGAAGTCATAATAAAAACCAGTTCATCGTGACAAAGTAGCTACTGAACGTTTTCCGTTCTAAATGATTGCTTTACCTTGGGCAACTGTTTGGACTTGAGCTGAGCGTCGGAGAGCGCCAGGATCTGCCCGAGGAGGTCGTGCGGTTTGATGAAAAGGCGGGAAGTGAGAAGGAAGGCGAAGAGGAAAGCGCGGTCCGGATAGTAGTCCGCCGTTGGGACGAGGTGCGTCACCAGAGCGTCGAGTCGCCCTGACACCAGGTTACCTTCTCGGAACATCATCGACTGTAAACAAACATTCGCAATAATCAATTGCATGATTAACTTCATCGTATCATCGTAAAATGAGAAAAACTTGATACATACTGGTAAACTTCGCAATATTTGTTTATTTGTTGAAAATACGGGCAAGTCCAATTAAAATTTGTTTAATAATAAAATATAAAGTATATAACAAGAATTAAGAAAAAAACAATAATATCTACCAGAATGACATAAAATATGTTAAGTATATCTAAGGAAGGCTTTGAGAGGAGATTAGGGCTGTTGAGGAATATTTAGATAAAATGTTTTAATTCGGGATAAGGGAGAGGAGACGAATTTAGGGTCGGGATGAATCTGCAGCATCGCATTTACTTCACGGGGGATTCCGGAAAGGGGTCTGTGGTATAGATAATTTGTTGAGATGAATGGATTTGGAATAGTGAAGCCGAGCGAGAATGGAACTGAGGGATTGAAAAAATTATTTGTGCAAGGAGTGAGGAGCAGTCGTTTGGTCCGTTCACCAACTTGTGAAGAAAAGAACCGGGAGCGCAGGCTGCAGACGCTCAATATTGAGTTGTAATCAACCTTATCAGATGGGATATGTAATTTGAAGGCCACACAACGAAGAAATTTCTTCTGTACCCGTTCCAATTGGGTGATGTGGCAGTTATAATGTGACGTCCACACAACGGACGCATACTGTCATAAGTGTAATTGGGCTTGCCCTATATAAATAAAATAAATACTCGAGGACAGGGAGCACCAGGGTCTTGTACAGAAGGACGATGGCAGGAATGTTGGTAAAGTCCCTCGTGTGCCGCTTTAAAAAGCCCAGAGACCTCATTGCTTTGCTCGCAATACGGTCAATATGGTTGCATAAGGCGAGTTCGGAATCGAACAAGACGCCAAAATCTCGCATCACATTCATCCATGATAGAGAAGTACCGTTAAGCTGGTAGTCGGAGGTTAAGGTGCTGTGGATACGGCTGAAGATGGAAACGGAGCACTTATCTACGTTGATGAATATTGGATGAATTGCGAGCCGGACGGCAGTACCAGAGTTCTTTGCATCACACCAAATATCTCTGTAGCGACGTCAGAGTTGAAGGGTACCTATAGGAGTTATATCAGTCAACCACATTGACGACCGAATACATTCCGTGTACATTCAATTTGGTTTTCACATTAAGGTACATTATTTTTGTTTGATTAAATTAATGTATATACTATTTGACTGAGTGGTGAGCCCAATTTACCTCTCCCCGAAAACTCTCCGCGTAAAAATCATTCTACAGCAGCCGGGTAAAAGATGATATCCACTTCCCCGCCCGGCTTTTTCCTTCCAACTAAAGAGATGTCCTAACCACTTCACAAGCACCGTACCCCTTTCAAAATCTTCCCTTTGCACCATGGCGAGGCGTTTTTATTACTCCACATATGTGTATTAGGAACAGGAAGAAAAACATGACAAGGGATTTTCGAAGTTATCAACACATTTAAGAACTCAGCGCCCTTTAGACCTAGCCGCTTGAATCTTTCAAAAGGCACTTCCTAAAGTTGAAACGAAGCTCTGTGCAAAGTTTCAAGTCAATCGGTGAAGGTGGAGAGGCTGTAGCTTTGGCTAACTGAACTACAGGAAAAACAAGGTAAAGGCGAAAACTGAGTTTTTGAAGTTGTATAACTCGGCGCCCTTTAGACCTAGCGACTTGAATCTTTTGAAAGGCGCCGGGTTAAGTTGAAACGACGCTTGTTCCTAGATGTGTAGGTATAATGAACCTAAAAGTAAATTGAGTATAATATACTGTTCATATCATGAACATAACATATTAAATGAGAAACGTTCCAGTCATGTCGTAATGAGGGTTGATACCTATGCAATGCATAGTATGCATGCCCAGTGATTAAAAGTAACGATGCACTAAGGAAAATATTAAAGTTGTACCTTCATCAACAATAAGCCGCTGATTACTACTTTACTATTGGATAGTTGAGTTGGTCATGTGTGGTTAGGGAAGGTCACGAATAGTTGAAAACTTGTATTGTTTGGTGTGACTTAAGTTTATGATTGCGTTTCCCAGGATGATGTTATGGTGTTGAAGTTGATTGCACTTCTATGGTGTGATGCAATAACACTCAACTCACTGAGTAAATTTAGTATCGACTTTGAAACGTTGCTAGTCTTGAAAGCATTTATGGTTGGCGAGACTTCGTAGAGCGCTCTATGACTGTCGCTCTTCTCTGAATCCAGAAACTAATTTATTAACTCCAGTGCTCTAAGCAGTTCTGGTTCATTCCAACGGTTGCTTTGCCGCTTTGTACTCATTCAACAATCCTTCCCGTTTCAAAACGTTCCAATCTATCGAGTACATAATCTAGGATTGGTGAAACCCTTTCCGGGCACCGCAAAACCTCAAACACTTAAAGGAAGATGAGAAGACGGGTAAAGGCTGAGTCGTCGGTAGAGGATTTCCAGTTAACCCTTACAGACAAATGTGATGTCGGTAGAAGGTTTAACACTTATCTCGCCTTCCCAAACCCGAACAAACTTGCGTTCTGGCATTGCCGCCTCGGCTTCGCCTTCTCGAGCTTAACTGAATTACCTTTCAGTTAGATAAAGACAAAGTTCCCACGTGAGATTTACCCTGACACTCGGCCCAGCCCTCATCAAAACATTGGAGTCCAAATAGTTTAATTGTTGCTATTTTAAACAAGACCTGCATTGCCGGTCCATCTTGAAAGACCAAGAAAAATGAAGAGACTCGACAGTTACCACAATATAAAAACATTTTACACCAAGAAATCCTTCGCAATCACTAATCATTCATTCATAGATAATACCTTATCCTACAAAAGTAACTAAATCGAATAACGAGAAAAACAAGTTATGCCTCGGGCACACTATACTGTCCACCGACAAGGCTGCATTTTTTCATGTTGAATGTTTCCTAATCAAGTTATTTTTGGTCAAATATGTAAATATATTTTTCGAGGGCGGCAGGTTCAGCACCAGCTTTACCGTTTTCTACCAGTTTGAACAATTTTCTCAACCAATTCTTCCTATTTATGAATCAAGTAAGTTCATGAATTGAGCCAGGTGATGAATTAGGAGAGAATTGTAGCACACCTTTTTGTAAATATTCAATATATTAAATATTACAAATTTTGTAATTCATGTTTTTTTAAATCAAATTTAGATTTAGAAAAAAATTATTTGAAGTATCAGGAACTTATTTCTATGCCATTCATTGTCTGTTCGCCGGGTCTATTTGTAGTGAGATGAACTACTGAGCGGCGCTTACGATACTCTCCCGCACAACTGAGCGGTAGTGAAGGCTGCGTTTGAACAACTTGATCGCTCCAAGCGAGTGGTTATCAGCGACGGTGTTGGGGGATCTACCGAACTGAATTCGGAGCGGACAAGGTGTTTTTCTTCGGGACAACGTGTTTCAGTCATCTCCATCAACCCTTCAGCAGTATACGTAAGGTGCGAGGTATCTCCCTACTGTTACTATTCTGTTACTATACTGCCGGTTATACTAACACATGACGGAATATAATAAAGTACCATATCATGAGAATACCAGCAATATCCTCCAAAACAATTGAGGGTAAAGGCCGATATTGTGAAGGAAAAAAAAACTTTCGTGGCATTATTTCCCTTGTAGTTTTCGCTCCATGTAAGGAAAATACCCTTAAAACAAAATTTTCTTGAAATCTTCTAGCGATATAATAGAAAGTTTCAGGGGGATACTGGGAGAATTCGTCACTTGATGATCGTGGGGGTCATGAAGAGTTTCAATGACCTGCCTATTTTAGTCGAAAGGGAAAATTCTCGGATCGGAAGAAAACCCTGTCGGTGGAGAGAAGATTGGGAAAATTGGTAGGAGGAGGGTGAAGGCCTTTAAAGTTTATTTCTACTAACTCCACTTCCTTCACACCCCATTAATAAACTGGGTGGGAAAGATGAGCCTGCTCTGATATAGATTCGAGAGGCAGTGAGGGTTAAGGAGTGGGGGAAGATAACTCTGAAAACCCTCCTCTCCAAGAAGAGCCTAATCATTTAACCTATAAGAATTTGGCTGTGATCCAAATAACCTCTTCCGCCGCACCCCCTCCACAACCAAAACCGCCCATGAGACACAGGGACTCCATCCAAACCGTTCCACCGCAGAAGCGTATTTCCCTTTCCGTCCTGTCGAGTACTGAAGGAAACGGCTAATGCATTTCCCGTATTTTGTTTGGGGGTTTCAATCTGCTTTCAACTTCAAAAGCAGGCGGCCTGGTGCCCTTTTCAGCAAAGGGAGCTCAACCAAGTGTATTGAGCTACCATATTTCCGTGCCTATAACCATATGAAGAAAACGCCGAAGATTCTATTACACACGATCCACTGTACACTGTATATTGAATCAGCCCACTAACAGAAACTCGATACATGAAATCTCACACATCAAAGCTGTGATGGAGTGCCTCCGAGACCAAAGGAGTGATATATTTATGGCGGATTGGATTCTAAATGGTCATCAACAACATACAGGAACAGAAAATCTACTGTTACGGGTTACTACGACCATAACACTTATCAAGGTCCCCAAACTACCCGAAATCACGTGTCTTAAAAGAGCCACAGAAGCCGGCAACTTCAAAAAGAATGGTATAGTATTTATCATGTACGTCTTGTTCACCAGCGATTAGCCAGAACGAGAGGAGAATACAATAGCAACCTTTGCACTTGACACGGCTGTCCTTGCAGTTGGTGAAACAAATCATGTAACGATACCCAAGCTACGAAGATCTATCAAGAAACTCCAAGACTGGACATCACAATGGAGGATCAATATGTATGAACCAATTCATGTCGACTTTACCAATCGTAAGCTCGACTATTTCCCACTTCACCTCAACGGTAAGACAATACGGTAAGTGCATAAGTTCAGGAAAATGTACTGGTTAATGGGCCGACGCTCCAGAACAAATCAACCCTGTACAATCAAGTCCTCAAGCCCGTTTGGACTTACGGAGTGCAGTTGTGGGGCTGCACTGCTCAAAGTAACACTTGGATGCCTACCGGTACACCAGAAATGTCCGGCTACACACAGAACTTCGCATACCAAGTGCCTGTGAAGTCATCAAGGCTCATGGTATAGCCCATCACAAGCGGCTACAAGTACACGTCAATGAAGAAGCTGTCCAGCTGCTTGAAGTTGACGACTACTCAGACGTCTCAAGAGTGGAGACCTGTGGAAGTGAGTGAAGGTGTTCTCGTGAATGAGTCCGTTCAGTGCCGCGTAACCGGGCACGAAATTGTCAAAACTATCAGCGACTTAGTTAAGCATCTATGTTGTATTACAAACAATTAACATATAATACATATTATGTCAAAAATATGTTGCTAATAAGTTGTTACTTGGCGCAATAAACCATTGAAAAGAAAAAAATGAAAATTTGAATAGATTTGCTAAATTTTCCAAGACCACACGGAGAATTTGTACGACCAGCCGTTCATTCTAAATGAGGGCTTGAGAGTAGAACCGAGAAGAAAATCATCAACATGAACGTGAATCAAACAGTAACAGTGACATATTGGAACCAACTGATTCAAACAGCACATGGTTATGTAATATCGGGTGTCTTATTCTGATATACTTTTCTTCTCTACACAAACAAGGTAATTTCTGATATTAAATATTAGAAATCACCTTCTTTGTGTAGACAACAAAAGTACCAACAAATTTTGTTGGTAGGTACTTCCTAATATCAATCATTGCCGACGTTCCGTCCATTATCAAAAAATCCCTCTTAGGGCGGTTTTGCCGTCTGACAAAGTCGTTATAAACCATAGAAAGGAGGTCACCAAACTGACAAGAGGTTCATCAGTGGTACAATTCAATGGGTCAATAGTATTGACTCCAGACAAAGTGACTCTGATTGATTCAAAACATCGAACAAAGGACAACCTTCAACGAAATCATCGAACCCCGTGTCATTGAGTTTGTTTGTTTGGGGAATATAAACTCAGTGGAGAGCGGAATATTTAACGGAAATTCTACGTTCTGTACGCAAATGAACGTTAGATAAATTAAAGAGCGAGTTAAAGGGATACGAGGTTTTTTAATAATGAGGCAAGGAAAATAATAATTTTCAACATGTAACGAACGAAATTTGAGCGCATTCAGAGGGTCCACGAGGGGGATGTATGAAATTAGATAGATAGTTGACTATTGAATCAATGAAGTGCATAATTTTAGAATGAGGAACTGGGGCTACTACAGATTTCACAGGGGATAATTACCGTCCAAGAGGATTTGGAGATTGGCCAAACACTCATTTTAATTTATGGGGAGTCCCTTTCGTATCTTACAGGGAGAATCGAACCTAATTAGGAAGCAAAGCTAGTCGTGTTAAAGGTGCTTTCCAGCTGGTTTTAGTGGGAATCGTTCAATATTCTAGGTGGATATTGTATGGTTAACGGAAACTATTGCAACCAAGTTGACCAAAACTGGCGGAAATTATTCTGTGACGTCAACGATTAGGTCACAGTGTAATTGGGACTGGAGCTGAAGACCACAAGAGTAATTGGTTCGAGACGGTTTGACCTCCATTTCCGGTGGTACTCGGGATGCTCCCCGGGAGGTCCAGCGGACCGGTGGCAAGTCCGGAAATCAAATTCCGAGGCCCACACACGGGAAAGGTCCTTTTGAAAGGTCGACCTTTACGAGACTCTGGTGGAGCCAAAGTCGGGTAAAAGGGAGGATCTTTGATCAAAGGAGATTTCAGGCGAATGTCAGGCGAATCAATGGGGCTGTGCGCAGACCAGAAGGGACGGGTCAGACGGGGAGTGGAATTGACGCTACTGCTGTTGACACCGTAATGACATGAGTCAAGGTTTGGCAACATCAACCGTCATATCAAACACCGAGCCCACTCGACAATTCATTCGTCCAGCAGTACATCAAACTGAGACGGATTTCACTGTATCCTTCCCTAAAAGTTCTAAAAATTCGTACAAAATAGATTATCCTACTGCGAGAAAGCCCGAACGCTAACCCGATAAGCCCAAACATGCTCAGTTCTAGAGTGGCGTTAATAGCGTTACCTACCTGAGAGTGACGTTAAGCAACGCCGTATTTTCCGTTTTTTTACACGTTCACCTTAACCCCCACGTACTTAGATTTTATACTTAACAAGTCTGTCAACGCAGCTCTCAGTAAACTCGACAATGAACACTGACACGGGCGGGAGAACCAGTCACTGTTATCCACATGTAAGGTTACTTTGCGATAGGACCAAACAGATCCCACGATAAGGACGCCCTATCTTTAAGACCGACGATCCCGGGTGAGGTAGATAATTCGATCTTATAAAACGGTAGATAAGGCGGACTTATCACCTTGGAACTCGCTATATCTTTGCTACACAATCTGAATACTCTAAGGCTTATTTCACATCTACCCGGCTGTCGTTTAAACGACCCCGTGTACACTACAAACGGGATGAAGACAATTGTCCGACAAATGTCGTGGTCGGTTAAACGACACCCGGCATCCCCCCTAGAACTAAAACTAAACTGAAACTAAAACGAAATAACTCAACTGATTTAGGTTAGGAGTTTACGTTTTTAACTGTCCGTCTCGGTTTCGATTAAATTCAAACTCCCGTAAGGTTCTAAGACGAGCTTGATGAAACGCCTCCTTCTTAGTTAACTGGTGGAGTTAACTGCTGGTTATTTCTTCCGTGAACTACAGTTAGTAGCTGTTGATAAACTTGCCCTAAAAATACTCAAAGACGAGAAAAAACACAGTGTCACAACTATTATAATAATAACGAGGACAGAATTATTCCCCAAAGAAATGATCTCCACATTTTCGACAATGTTCTAACGGGAAGATAACTATTTCCCTTAACGAAAAAATAGGAATTTAAAACTCAGAACAGCTCCCCGTGAATGGGATTCCATCTCTGATTAATTACTAAATCTGTCTCAGGGAAGAATTCATTGTCAACTCAAAATAGCTGAGTCAATTTCAAGAATTCAAGATGTCACCTATTTCAAGACTTTAGGGCCATTGACGCTCTACAATATCAACCGTCAGTTCGAAAAGCGAAAGAACAAAACGGTCAAATAAACTAGTACGTCTCATGGGTGGGGGACTGAGCGCCTTTTGCTAATTTTTTTTAAATCTCAAATTTAATGTCTCTTTAAAAAACCTGAAGGCTCAATTCTCTGAATAAACCCGATTTTCGTCCTCCTTTACCGTCAACTATTCAGAATTATCTTTTTGAAAAATGTATTGTTATTGCCTACAACCAAGTGCGCCTACTGCAGCTATTCAAGGCTGGTCCAGAACCAACGTCTTTTTATCTACCGTGGAATCGTCATAAAATAATAAATGAGGATAATATGAACGGGAGGTTTTATTGCGAAGTGGAAGGTGTAGTAATAATGAAAGGGTTTCCCTCATCAATCTTCATACTTAGAACTTTTCCAGCAGTATGTACACATTGGGGAAAAGGACTCACGTTATCCTGAGAAGGGGTGGTCTCCTGGGAGATAGGAACATCCGAGCCGTTCAACACCCCAGGCGGCGTCGATTGGGACAAACTCTGTAACAGAGAAGAAAAAAGCGATAAATTAGCGCCCAGCGGAATACGGTCACATATTCAGAATGTTATGAGTAGGTCAACGGCTGAATCAATTCAAAGGTGTACGTGAAGGTTCTATTGTAAATAAATTCATTCAAGATAAGTTCCATTTTCGAGTAAAACTGCTTAACTTGTTGGATATTGCCGGAAAGTAGCGGAATATCGACTGCCAATAGGAGACTAGTTTTTGTACTGTTGGTGTGATATATAGGGAGGTAGATAGATAGAAAATCCTTTTATTTACAATAATTGAACTCATTTTGGTTTATTATCTTCGATAATGAACCATTGGAATCGCCCAAAGAAAAAATTTTTTTAACCCCCCCTCAAAATTTGTTGGTTTACGTTTCAAGATACGTAGATTCAGAAAATCGAATTAAAAAAAATCTGTCCGTCCGCCGTACGCCGTCCGCCGTCCGCCGTCCGAGGCACTTTGCCCAGTTAGCGTTGAGTTAAAATTACGAAATTTGGTTTCTGGGTTTGGACCAGCCCCACAATGATCCACGAAACTTTTCATAACCCTAGGTCAAGGGGAAGGGGTTCAAAACGAATTTTGAAATTTTGAAAATTCCAAAACTCGAAAAATTCATATAGAACGGTATGTTTTTCATTTCATATGTAGATAGAGTTTGTTCCGTAGAATTTTTTAAGACCATCCGCAGCTGTGTACGACCAGCCGTTCGTTCACAATGACGGCTCAAAGATTGTGCCTCACAACACGATTGTGAATCAAACTGTTGAAATACAGGTCCATTTTCATACTAACAAGCTCTTTGGAACATCATATGGCTTAAGTGATGTCGAGTTTGTTGTTCTGAGGTGCTTTTCGTGCTACGGAAATGAAGGTAATTTCGAATGTTTGTTGGTAGGTACTTCTTTTATAGAAAAATTATTACCGACGTAGTATTAAAAACCCCAGAATTATATCGTATTAATTAATCATAATTAATAATAATTATTATTAATAATAAATACGAATTATTAATACCTAACAATAAATTATAATAATTTTCAGTAGGTACTTGATAAAATTGTTAATAATTAGTGATAATTGATAATAATAATTAATATAACATTTAGGATCTAGACATTTAGACCTAGTGATCTAGACAGAAGGGTGATCTGTACAAAGAAGATAATGAACCGTTGTGTCAAGAATTTAATTTATAATTATTATTTATAAACCTTTTCGGAGAGAATTCGCTGTATAAAGGAAAGTTATGGCATGACATGTAAGACTTCAGCCTGTGAGCCATTCGCCAATAGATTTACATCGTTTCACTTGCTCGGACATCTCTTCACATAATTATACCCACTTATTCATTATTTTTCAGCCATACAAATTAACAGGACATTAAATTCGTCCGACTAAGCATGGTACAACTTTGCAGGTAATTAATTTAGTTATTTTCAATAACTACATTTCAGCCAATGCAGCAATGACAGCCAATAGGAGATTAGTTTTTGTACTGTTGGTGTGAATAATAATGCAAATATACTCCAAGCATTGCGATGGTTCAGCGTATACCTCGGACCCTGTTACAAGAACTCACGAATAAATGCATCTTTCTCGGAGCTATTTTTTTCTTTTTTTTTTAATCTACATTCTCTCAGCGAAAATGGGTATTCATTATATTGATCCTGAGAGAAGCAATTACAGCTCGGGCGTTCGTGAGTTCATGCCGTAAATAATGCAGATGGAAGTCTGAAATGGCTTTTGAAAAAAAAAATTTTTTTTACTCCGTTCGAGCAGCGTTTGAAGTTTGGAGTTTCTTGAAATGAATGAACCTGTTGAAAGCGCCAAAGTTTGTTGTACAATGGCTGGGAACATGAAAGAAAACTGTACATTCTCTGTTATAATTTTTGTACTGGACAAGTTCTCCGTAAACCTTAAGTTTATCGCCTTCCTCCAAACATTCAGAGAGCGTGGATTATTTGCCCGTTCCAAGTACACAGATGAGGGAAACTGTTTCAGAGGTAATAATATTCTTGTGGGAATAAGCGTCTGATAGGCAGAAAACTGATAGATGCCTTGGAGCGTCATGGTATAGTGGGACAAGAGCTGTTGTGGTTAAGGTGTTATCTCCCTAATAGGAAACAGCTGGTGTGTGTTGATGAAGTGTATAGCGATACTCTTCCAGCAGATTTTGGCCTTATTCAGACCTATTCCTCATTTTTATCTAACTTTTAGCCCGCCTCCCGATAAGAGGTAACTTGTACCTTTTGCTGATGATGCTGCTTGCTTGCTTGAGCATCGCTCGTGGGAGAAGGTGTACACTATAATATATTATGTGATAAAAAGATATGAAAAACATATACCAGTGGCTCAACTCCCAGTCCCTCACTGTCAACGTTCAGAAATCTAAGTACCTACATCCTATTCTCCCATGCTAGAGACAGAGACTCTCACCCTTACAGTCTGAAACTACATTTTTGTAACTCCATTAACACTGTGTGCGCGTGCGCGGGGTAAGGAGTGCTAAATATCTTAAGGTCGCTAGTAGGTAAATCAATCAATCAATCAATAACACGTTTATTGAACAACAAAATATGCGATCAATTATTTACAAGACGTGATGCCGTTTTGGTTCCAGGAACCTCAGCGGGAGTATCGTCATAAGATTATACTCACCTGAAGATAACATAACTTTTAAGAAATACGTAATAAATACTTCAAACAAATAAATACTTCAAAATACTTCAAACATATAAATTATTAGTTTGACCAATCGGGAGGGCGCGAAGGCACAACAGAGCCTGGTGGTTGCTTATTGGGTATTCCACCGCATATTGAATTGATTGATTGATTGATTGATAGGAACCATTTACTCAGTCTACTTCAAGTGGACATTGACTTCAGGAAGCGGACTGCTTTGTCTTTGATCAATTTGATTCTCGATGTGTGATTCAGCATTTCTGGTGTGTCGGTGGCCAGCAACACAAAATTGCTGTACAATATGGCGCCTCCTTTGACGTATGACGTACTCGTATGAACAAGTGGTATGATACAATAGTCAATGAGTAACTGAAGTGAGGGATGTGATATGGGGGTATCTCGAGGATCACGAAATGCGGGCTCAGGCAGAGAGAGTTATGAATTATCACTGTACGATGTGACACCGAATACGGTAAATCATCTATGGAGTGATTTCCAATTGAATTGCGCTGTTCTTATGATCGTGTCTAGCCGAGGGCTGAAGAAGAGCAGATGTCAATATTCCGACGATACGTCATCGCGGTTTATTATACGGCGGACGACATCTTCGAATCTCACGTCGTGGAAAAAGGGGGTGAGGTTGTCGAAGTTTCCGCTCCAAGAAAACACCGTCTCAATTATACAGCAGTGTGATTGATCAAGTTTTTACGCACTCAGAACGCTATCGTGGTGCACATAACGGATGAACTTACGGTTAATGATCGGAAAGAACGACGACTGTGACTGCGAAGAAGGAAAACAAAAGGGGAAGATCAATACAGTAACGGAGAACTAAACAAAACGAATCGTCCGGGTATTTGATGGGATCTTGTTGTCGGAAATGCGATTCCTTTACTTGCCCTACTAAGAGCCAGGGCTCATTCCTAAACCCCAACGATTCCGCGGTGTTTGAAGAAGAAGTAGGTTCCGATATTGTCTACCGTTTGTTTTGAAGGCTTCCGAGTGCTTTTCGACATCGGCTAAAAACAATCTGATATTCGATATTTCATATTCGACTGAAGAAAACACCGCTCATATCGCCGTCTCTTTGTTATTTTCAGGTCAGAGAGTTGAAACGTTGATTCCAACACGTCAGGGATCATAAAACCTGTCGTTCGTTGAAATGAGAAAACATTTCACATTGAAACACGAACAGTCGTGTCGGGTGGGATCAACGTGTCTCTAATGGTTATGTAGTGTAGACGAGACCGGTCCCATTATGAATACACCCAATAATGACGTTGAACAGCCGAAACTGTAAATAATGCAGGAGAAGAATTGCATGGGATTGAGATAATGCTAATCAAGGGTAAAGGTTGAATAACAAACTTGTTTTAGGGTAAATTTCAATGGTCCATAACTGTAAGTATACCCAATGTATTTCACAGAATTTACAGCTAAAGTTGTGAAGCACCGAATGTTACAATGAAACATAACGAATGTAACTCTTTTTGAACACGCGCCATGATATCCGATAATTCTGGAAATATTATTCGGATTTTCAATTCAAAATTAAGGCTATGAATTATGCAGGGACAATTTCAGGTTGGCTTTTAGATGTTAAATTTAATGTTTGTTACGTGCATAATAACATTGTGACCAACTTCCAGTCGACAAATGAAAGAGACACAGAGGTACGTCGAATGGAATACAAATAGTTGCTATAGTGGACGTAATGACGTGCGATACCAGAAAAGTATCAGCACTAGTACTCGATACTGGCATCGATAGGAATATTCGATACCTACTGGAGTATTGAAAGAAAATAATCGATATTCCTGAGTACTCAAATAAGTACTCTTTCGAAGCGTTGAACTTGAATGAATTCAGCTATCCTAATATTAATCTTAGGTTTATTTTGATAGTATGCCTATGTATCTACATGAAAAGTCAATGTTTTGAAAAATTCACTACTTTCTAGATATTGAAACAAATGTTCGACATTACCTGTGTTTTAATGTTAGCTCAATTTTCATTTGAATACTTTATCCGATACTGCAGGAAGTAGGTATTCAGTACCTGTATAGTATGGAAGTACAAGATATGACTCCGAAAATGCTTGATATTGAGAGAAAATTTTCCATAGCTTCTTCCACGTACCTACTCATATCATCATATCAATACTTTTATCTAGATATAGGTGAAAACAACAAGAATTAGTTGATCCATCATAAATCTTTAATTGTCTTGAATGTTGAAATTCTTGTCTGACAGGCGTACACAGAATTATGAAATAGTTAGAATTAGTTGCCAACCATCAAACCTGAAACCCACATGATCCAAGGAGGGGGCATCTCAGAATGGAGATGGAGAGTCGTGTAATGACTATTTAGTTATTACATGGAGTAGGTAAATTCATTTGGAAATTTGCTTACAATTAGTTCACACAATTGAGTATGAAAAATACTAGAAGTAGGTAACTATGAGATTCAAATCCATTTGTGTACTTTTTCCTTGGTATCGAAAGAAAATATTCGATACTTTTCTCGAATTGATAGGTATCGCACGTCACTAAGTGGACGTCACGTTATTTAAGAAGATCGAACGAAATGGTTCGCTTATGCACTTTGATAAGATCGAAACGAACGAACACTTTCATCTGAAAGGAGCAATAAATAAAGACGAGGTATGAGAAAACGGGGGAGGAGAAATAAAAGGGCTTTGGAAAAGTCGTATCCTCGAGGGCGCGGTGAGCTCTTACATCTTAGAAGCTCATGGAGCCGTCTCTGGAGAAATCTTCCCTGTGCCCACGTCGTTGATTAAAAGTTTTCTCAGGATAAACCCCCGACTAGCGTCATAGGCTACTAGTCTTTCAACGACCTTCACAGTCCAACTAAATTTCCCACCAGAACAGCTTTGCGGGTTTGCGAGCAAGAAAGGAAATGAAGGGAGCTGGTCTCCGTAGGAGTCTCGCAATCATCGCCTTCCACATCGCCTTCCACAGGGTTTCTGGTTTAATAAAAAATGAAAAATAAAAACAATTAAAAACTCCTTTAAAACACCTCGAAATTCGTAGATTTACGTTCCTCGATCGGATCCGAAAATCGAATTTAAACAAATCCGTCCGTCTTCTTGATATCAATGATTACCAAAGTAGGTTGGTTCAAGTAAAAATCCCTTAGTGATTTAACTCAGCCTGGAATTCAATTGGAAAACTGGAGAGACCATAACTGTTCCAGTTACCGACTTTCCCCCAGACTAACCGGAGATGACTCCTTCTTGTATTCCTGGGAAGCGCAGGAAGCGGCGCTTCCCCACAAGAAATGAAGAATGGTAGAAGTTAAGAATAACAAAATATTTAATCAACAGTAGGTAAATCATTCAATTGAAAATTTGGATCGCTCGCTTATTATGTGTAATATCAAGGTTGCCTACAAGTACTACTGCTAGTGACTATGACCGGCATGGACGAAGCCAAGCCATCGAATTACAAATATCTGATTGCAGTGGGACCACCTACCAGGTGAGGCCTCAGGGGAACCGCAAGATTCTAGCGGGTACCCATGGCGACATCCCACAGTGTTAAGACAGGGCGGTTTGATTGTTCATAGTTTTTAGTTGTTCGTGCGCTGTTTATAGTCTCTAGTTTCGTTTATAGTTTTCGTCTTTATTTTTAGTTGTTCGTTTTGATCGTCCTAGCGGATAGTTGCTGCATCAATGGTGTACGCGCTTACCGCTATTTGTAAACACAGGACCTTTTGATTCATGTCTGAGGTTGTGCTGTGGGCTGACTGCCCTGCCCCTCTCTCTCTATCACTCTTCTTCTCGCCTTCAACGTGGCAGTTACCATTCTCACGCGTCTCGCATTTTTCCCAACTATTTTAAAACTACTTTTCGTTTCCAGACGAAACGATCTGGACCTCCGACGTTTCTGTCGCAATACTAATTCAGTTTCAATTTTACTTTAAAATTCCCTTCAATTCAATTAGTTCGATCCAAATTGTGCCAGCTCTTCGTCTGCGATCATCTTCTCCGCCGCATCCGACTGTAAGTACCGGGCCCGGGAAAAAGGTCATCGTCGTTGGTGAGTGTCGCATCCTTACGCTAATTTGGATCGATCTAAGAACTAGTTATAATACAGTCCGCTCATATTTTCAATTTAGTACTGTGTAAAATCAGCGCTTCGGATAGAAGGTTGTCCCTATCCGAATAATTGTTCCTTTGTAGCGAACAATAAAGTGGTCTATTTCGAGCCGGATTATTTAACTAAATTTTCCGTCGTAATTATTCTGTAACTTTCATCGAAATCAATCAGAAACTTGCAAAATCATTTATTGAGTAGGTACGATTCGGCAACTATAATAGTTGGTTTCATGATACATCGTGATCTGGGAATAGTGTTTCACCTTGAACTTGCGAACCTATCTCAACAACATTTTACAACCTATCTATACAACGTTTTACAGGCCTGATAATAATAGAACAAAGCTTAGGTATTTTATCCCGAACATCCCAAATTTCATTCCTCCTTCTATACCTATATCATTCCTACCTAAATGGCTACTTCGGCAGAATCCGCTATGCGTACTCTCCGACAATTGAAAAGGAGGAGGGAAATTCAATTTGCCGAGCTCCAAACCGCCTACGATCTTATTGGGAAGGTAGAAGCAGGTACTACTGAACATTTTCTCGCTCGTGCGGAATCCTTGCAATTTCTACGGAAGGAATTCCGCTCACTGCAACTCGAAATTGTCGGAGCCAATGAAGATGTGCTCCCCGGGGATCAGCTTCCAGTTGAGGGAGTGTCCGAGGCCTTCGATGAAATGTATTTTAAAGTAAAAGGATTGGAAAAATCGCTCACTAGGATTGTGAATCAGGCTCACGCTGCCCGAGCAAATGAATCAGCAAGTAATTCTTCGAATAATTCTAGTAATGCTGGGACTATTGTAAGTCAGTTGAGAATGCCTAAAATCTCAGTGCCCATTTGGGATGGTAATTTGGATACATTCAACAATTTCTATTCATTATATAAGGCTTTAGTGCATGAGGCGGATTACTCGCCCACTGCTAAGTTAACCTACTTGCGATCATTTCTAACTGGCCAACCGTTGTCAATGATCGAAAACCTTTCGTTATCGGACGAAAATTACTCCACAGCCTTTCAAATAATTAAGGATAAATATGGATCAGTACGCACACTAGCTACCCATTACTTGAAACGACTTTTTGGATTTTCTCCTATTTCCGGTGATTCTGTGGCTGAATTACAATCATTCTTAGCAATTTTTCAAACCAACATGCAAGCTTTCAAAAATTTAGGTTTGCAAAATCCGTACGATTTTATTCTGTTTACTTGGGCCATGCGGTGTTTACCCCCTAATGTACGGGTGCTATTTGACCAAAGTCGTGTAAATGAGCCAGAGTTACCTACCTACGATAGCTTGATTCTATTTGTGCAAAATCAGTGTATGATTAAAGAACTAACAGCTCAACTTAGTGACCAACCTTTGGTTAGGAATAAAGTTGGTGTTACTCCTAAGACCTACTTTGGTAAAGGAAAATCTTCCCCTACTTCGTTAGTAGTTACCCCTTTCAATAGTGGTAAGCCTAGCGCCACTTCGACTCCGAAACAGTGCGTTTTGTGTTCTGATGATCACTCTCTCCGCGATTGTGACAGTTACTCAGCGCTCAATATTGCACAACGAAAAAAGTTAGTGAGCCGGTTTCAGAAATGTTACAAGTGCATAGGTAATCATTCGACGAGCAACTGTACTTCAACAGGACGCTGTAGACAGTGTAGGTCAACGCATCATCATTCCTCTCTTCACGATTCCTCACTTGACTTCAAGTCTTCAGAATCCAGTTCTTCTCCGTCCTCTAGTAACCCCCATGCCCACGCAGGATTGTCAAAACCTATAAGCCAAGATTCCGAAAATAATTCTCGTTCTTCTCAACCACACTCTGGTGACATATCCATGCTCACAGGCATTTCCCCAGCTTCTCAGCATTCTGCTGTTGTAGTCCTGGGTACCGCACAAGGGTTCATTAGAGATCGACACTCGCATTGGACACCAATACGCCTGGTAATCGATAGTGGCTCACAGGTTAACCTGATATCCATTGACTGCGTCCAGCGATTGGGCTTGAAAGTACAATCATCCGATGTTCGTCTCGTTGGCGCTTTACAGACATCTGTTGGTACCTCCAAAGGGACTGTTCAAAGTGTCCTATCCTCAGGACGTCCAAGTGTCGATCCTCTGGTCTTTCACGCGGTTGTGGTTCGAAACGTTTGTACTAACCTACCCACTAGGGCTCTTACCAAGGAGGTATATTCTCACTTTGCTCATCTTGATCTTGCTGACAGGACCTTCCACGTTCCAGGGAAAATAGACTTTTTATTGGGTGCTGGTCTCTACCCTTCCTTGTTCCAGCCAGAACATGGCATCCTGCATGGTGAACCCTCAGCTATTCAGACCAATTTTGGCTGGGTGATAATGGGAGCATCTCCTTCAGAGAGTCTGGAAGGGAGTGAGGAAGCCTTTATGGGTCTCATATGCGGTCTGACTTTGGACGAATCACTGCAACGGTTTTGGCAGATGGAAGAAGTAAAACCAATTCAACATACCGATCCCACTCATGAAGTTGTTGAAAGGCATTTTTGTGACACTCACTCATTTTCACCAACGGGTCGGTACGTGGTGCGTTTGCCATTTGCTGAATTCCAAAACCCCTCTGCGTTTGGATTGTCCAAGGAGATGGCAGTTAAGAGGTGGTATAATTTGGAGAGAAAACTTAGTCGTAATCCAGAACTGCGAGATGCTTATCATAGTTTTCTAGATGAGTATTTACGCCTTGGGCACATGAAGATTGCGACAGTTCCTGGGAAGTACTTCATTCCCCATTTCGCTGTCCTCCGGGACTCTACATCGAGTCCACTCAGAGTTGTATTTGACGCTTCCTGTAAAGATACGTCTGGTCTGTCCTTGAATGACCGTCTGCACACTGGCCCTCCGTTGCAGAAAGACATCAGTGAAGTGGTCACACTTTTTAGGATTAAACCGATTGGAATCACTGCTGACATTAAACAGATGTATCGCCAAATTCTGCTGGCATCTGAAGACTGTGTTTATCAACATATTGTGTGGCGACAATCTATGAACAAACCTCTGCAGGAATATGAATTACTGACAGTGACTTATGGCCTCAAACCCGCGCCATATTTAGCACAACGGGTTCTTTTGCAACTTGTTGATGACCATGGTGGCAAATATCCATTAGCATCTCAAGCTCTCCGGGAATCCTGTTACATGGATGACATTTGTTACTCTGTCAATAACTTTGAGGAAGCAGTTCAACTTCGCTCAGAACTCACAGATCTTTTGAGTATAGGTAGTTTTGAACTCCGGAAATGGGCGTCAAATTCGTCAGAGCTCCTACAAGATCTTCCAAAAGAGCATAGAGCCGAACTGTTGACGCTGAGAGCTGAACCATCTCCAACCCTACACATTTTAGGATTGCAATGGAACCCTCTATTGGATACCTTCACCTACAAAATTGAGAAGCCTAGCCCTGCCAGCACCAAGCGAGCTATTCTCTCTCGAGTAGCATCAATTTTTGATCCCTTAGGGTGGGCGGCGCCTGTCGTTTTTTTGGGCCAAGGTATTCCTGAGAGAGCTGTGGACTCATGAGCTAGATTGGGATACCCAACTACCTAGTGAACTTTCAACACGCTGGACGGAGTTTGCAGGAGAGTTGCCCGCACTCCAAAATGTAAAAATTCCTAGATATTGTGTTGCGCTTGGTGCCAAGGCATACCAATTGGTTGGATTCTGTGACGCATCCGAGCTAGGTTTCGCAGCTTCCATTTACTTGCGTTCTGTCATTGGTAGAAAAATACAAGTGGAGCTTCTCAAAGCGAAAACTCGGGTTGCTCCCCTTCAGGTTCAAACAATCCAACGACTTGAGCTGAATGGTGCTGTTTTGCTTTCAGAGTTGCTTGATTCAATGAAATTCCTTATCAAACAACTTGCCATCAAGAACTTCTACTTGTTCACTGACTCTGCAACAGTTCTAGCTTGGATGAAGACTCCACCGCACAAGCTAAAGACGTATGTGGCTAATCGTATCGTCAAGATTCTTGAGTTAACTCAGGCCTCCTACTGGCGTCATGTAGTTTCGGCCTCCAATTCTGCAGATTGCGCCTCTCGTGGCCTATCTCCTCGAGAACTAGCTGAGCATACGCTTTGGTGGAATGGTCCCTCCTTCCTATCAAGTGATCCCAACAACTGGCCATCTTCCAACAACAGCTGTCTTCCATCCCTCTCCTCACTTTCAGAAATGAAATCTGAACCCAAGGTGGCGCTACTCAGCACAAGACCAAATGATTCTAATCAGGGAGAATACCTGCTAGCAGTCATCAGCCGCCACTCCTCTCTTACTCGAGTCCAACGAGTTTTTGCCTGGATACTGCGTTTCATCTTTAACGCTCAGAGAAACGTCCAAAGACGGCATAGTGGGACGCTTAAGGTTCAAGAACTACAGTCAGCTCAACGTATCATCCTCCGCCTAACTCAAGCGCACAGTTTTGCAGCTGACATGAAATTACTGTCCAAGGGTCGTCCCTGTTCCAGGCGTCTGCAGAAGTTGCTCCCATTCGTTGATGAATTTGGACTCCTTAGGGTGGGCGGTAGGCTACAACAGTCTCTACTTCCTGAGAGAACCAAGCACCCAGTGATTCTTCCCAAGGAAGCTTCGATAAGTCGTCTTCTCTGTGACTCATTTCACTTGCAAATGCTCCACTCGGGACCTCAAGCTGTACAAGCAGCATTGCAGCAACAATTCTGGATAATCTCCCTACGCTCCCTGCTTCGTCAACGCATCTGGCAGTGTCCGATTTGTTCAAAGGCAAGAAGTAAGGCTCAATACCCTGTAATGGCAGAACTTCCTCGTGCTCGAGTAACTCCAAATCGTCCATTCAGCATTACGTCTGTGGACATGGCTGGACCCTTACAGATTAAGGAGTCCACTCGACGCAACGCCAGAGTCTCAAAGGCCTATTTTGCTGTCTTTGTATGTCTAAGCACCAAGGCTGCCCACTTAGAGCTTGTGGGAGATTTGACCTCTAATTCCTACAAAGCTGCATTGGATCGTTTCATTGCCAGAAGGGGATTGTGCCACACTATTCACTGCGACAATGGGACCAACTTTACGGGTGCTGCTGGAGAAGCCAAGGCAATACAGCAATTTCTCCGTTCTGTAGAACCGACCCTTCAGAATTATCTGGCTGCTCGTTCCATCAACTATGTTTTCAATCCACCGGCATCTCCCTGGATGGGAGGATTGTGGGAGGCTGCAGTAAAATCTACAAAGCGACTACTCTCAAAGATAACAGTCCACAGATCATTCACCTTTGAAGAAATGGCAACGCTGCTTTGCCGTGTGGAAGCTGTATTGAACAGTAGACCCCTCTGTAGAATCACATCTCATCCTTTAGATGACCCTGATATACTCACACCAGGACATTTTCTAATAGGGGCCCCTCTGATCTCACCCCCCGAACAAGATCTTTCAACGACACCAATAAACCATCTGTCTCGTTGGCAGGCCGTCCAGAAGGCTACTCAGGAATTCTGGCGTCTATGGTCCAAGAGTTATCTTCAAACTCTTACAGTCCGTCCTAAATGGACTTCACCTCGGCCTCCCCTGAGTGTAGGCGACCCAGTCTACATAATAGGAGAGAGTACGCCTTCATTGGAATGGCCGTTGGCGGTAGTTGAGGAACTCATACCTGGGTCAGACGGAGTTGCGAGGAAGGCCCGAGTCCGCACTTTCAAAGGCACCTATCTGCGTCCAATAGCCAGGCTTGTCACCCTGCCCCCAGCAGACCCTCCTGACAATCCTTCTTCCTAATTCTTAAATCTGTGGCAAAGGGGGGTGGGTTTTTTATGGGTTTGGGTGGGCTTATTTTTTTGGGTTGTTTTAATTTTTCTTTTTTTTGGGTTTTCACAAAATACTTTATTTTGGGTGGGCGGTGTACGCGCTTACCGCTATTTGTAAACACAGGACCTTTTGATTCATGTCTGAGGTTGTGCTGTGGGCTGACTGCCCTGCCCCTCTCTCTCTATCACTCTTCTTCTCGCCTTCAACGTGGCAGTTACCATTCTCACGCGTCTCGCATTTTTCCCAACTATTTTAAAACTACTTTTCGTTTCCAGACGAAACGATCTGGACCTCCGACGTTTCTGTCGCAATACTAATTCAGTTTCAATTTTACTTTAAAATTCCCTTCAATTCAATTAGTTCGATCCAAATTGTGCCAGCTCTTCGTCTGCGATCATCTTCTCCGCCGCATCCGACTGTAAGTACCGGGCCCGGGAAAAAGGTCATCGTCGTTGGTGAGTGTCGCATCCTTACGCTAATTTGGATCGATCTAAGAACTAGTTATAATACAGTCCGCTCATATTTTCAATTTAGTACTGTGTAAAATCAGCGCTTCGGATAGAAGGTTGTCCCTATCCGAATAATTGTTCCTTTGTAGCTTTGTTCCTTTGTCGTTTAGTTCTCGAAATTTCAGCGAAAAATTTGACAGGTCCCAGATCTCAAGGGCTTGTGCGTACACTCGGCAATATAATGTTGAGAACTACAATAGATACCAATGGTTATCAGGGTGCTGTTCAAAAACCTTTTTTGTTTCCCAAGCATTTTGTTTTTTTCTGGAAAACATCATGATGTAGTGTCTTTTCTAGTATTACAAACTTGTCAAAAGCAGCTCAAACAACAGTGCCCTCGTATTAATCTTTTGTTGGATGTGCCACAAACCGCGCGAATATCTCTTCATAATGAGAACGTGAAAAAGGGGAAGATGATGACTTTGCTTGTTGACTGCATTCTTGTCTTGACTAAAGAGGAACTGCCGTTTAGATGGCATCACGAGTCATCCTCTTCTCACAGAGAATTACCTCGAGTTATTAAATTTCCTGAAAGATTACGACCAGCCATTGGAAAGATCATTTGAAAACGGCAACGATTTTTAAAGGGACCTCTCCTGTCATCCAGAATGATCTAATAGCTATAGCTAGAGCTATGGCTATGATCTATAGCTAGAGTCATTCTAGATGTCATTAAATATCATCTTTTCATTTGTATGGTGAGTTAGGAAGTATGGTGGGGGGGAGGGGCGGGGGTTGAATTGAGTGCGATACTCCCATGTCCAGAGCCTAACAGGAGATAATGAATCGTTGTGGAATAATGTGTGGTTTTTCTCTTTTCAAACCAAAAGTTTTACATCTTAGTGCCACTGTTATGAGAACGAGAGAAGTCTCTGTGTTCATGTTTAGGTTCCCGCGTATGTTTCCATTTACTCGGTGACAAATTTGATTCAACCAGTTGTCCGAAATCCCCTCGATAATTGAAATACCGTCCAGTTAATTCCGCCGGTCATTCGATTATTTTGTTTTTTCGGTCGACTCTATTTCCCTCTCGACGGAGCCGACTCCCCCAACGAGTGTCGGTCGCCCGGACCTCGGAAAAACGAACGAGCAAATGCCGCCCATTTCGATTATGGCGATTGAAATCAAAAAGACCCTCCAATGAATGTGATTTCCTGGTTAAAGGGAAATAACTCGATAATAAACTTCATGCGAATGGCGGATGAGAATCAGTATTTCGCCTTTTTTGTCCATCATTTTAAATGAGTTTTAGAGGAGACCAAGAAGAACCAAATTTTCTATCTCTCCCCCCCCCCCCCCCACTGATTTCACGTGTTATCAGTGTGATATTCACAAAACATAAGAAGGGTACAGGGGAAGAAGGGTATAATTCCACTATTTGTCGATTTCGAGGTTTCAATGCCTTCTAGAGGCTTTCTGGGAGTAGTTTCACGTGGTAGGTCGGTACTAGTGAAAAACGATTTCATTCCATGTTGGTTTGGAATAGTTGTTAATTTTTTTAGCCCAGTTATCTTCTTAGATCTGATTATTGTCAAATTTTTCTCCGAGTTCAGTTGAGTAATAATTATTCATTATTATTCATTAATATTAATAATTATTATTATTATTCTTTCTTTTGCAGGGAATCACACCTTGGCAACGTAGCATGAGATGGTTAAGTTAGTTTTCGCTCTCCTGAACATTCTCCAATTTTGGAATCGTACCGTTCTTCCCCTGTACCCTTCATATATTAGCACCCCAAATAATATCAAAATTCCATCTAAACTACTCGTACAATAGCAAATTACACTCCAAAACGTACTGAGGGAGGTAGTAAAGTCGCAGGAATAATAACGCCCTCTTCGTCATTATTTTACAACATATTATTCCGACTCTCGCCCCAATTTCAAATCAACATTTTTCGTTTTGTGCGCGGATAATCCGAGCAATTTCTCGCGGCGCTATTTACCCACAGAGCGGATCCGTAACGTTAAGGAAGGCGCCCGTTCTCCAGAACCCCCGCGGGTAAATCGTAAGCTCCGGGGATTGTAAATATGCGAGAAGGTCCGAAATAAATAGGTGGGTTTTCTCTTCTGGCTCTCGTAGGGGAACTTGTCCGTTTTATGAGCCGAAAGGGAGCAGAGGCCGCTTGGGCTTATGCCAATATTCCCAGAGCTAATTATCCCCTGAACCCTCGCCCTCTTCCACCACTTCGTAATCCGCCCATTCTATCTGTATTATACTTACGGTTGTTATCCGAGGTTGTATACATCTTGCTATCCTATCGGGAAACACCAATATTCATATGTAAAGTGGTTTTGGTTCTCCTACATATCGAAAGTAGGAGAAAAAAAAATTATTGTGCCAATGAAAAATTCACGGTACATCCAACCATATTAAAGGAATTCAGGGCAATTTTGTTGGATAAAACGAAGAAAATACTAGTTCTGCCCGTAAATTATTCGTTTCCCCCTCAGTATTGAATAAAAAGTTTTTTCGAGATAAATCATTTTATTATTTTTTTTATACTAATTTGAAGGGTTTTATTCATGTGATGGTGTCTTTTTGATATCAGTAAGTGATGACCACTTTAGTCCTCACAAACTACTGGCAGTATAGCTCCATCCTCTGCCCCCAAACATCGCACCTTTTTCCTGGCTCCTCTGATCCTCAGAGAGACAGCTCGTATCACTGCTAGCTTCAGCTTCACTCTGATCCAGGGGACTACTTGCGAGAATGGTTTGGTCCATTTTTCGGTCAGTGTAGCTGCCAATCTCCTTGAGAACACTGCAAACTCCCGGTGCATCACTCCGTCACAGGAAATATAAAGTTGCTTCGTGTTTACGTATGAACATTTACCGGATTGTAAACTTCTTATTGTTCGCTGACGATTTAAAGATCTTTAGAACTGAGGAAACGGAATCGGATGTGACAAATCTTGACAGACAAATATTGACTCCCTTCAGCGCTATTGTAACCAAAGTGGGCTAACATTAAATGTTTCCAAGTGTTGCATAATTTCTTTTACAAGGGCTCAGGCTTTGATTCAGGCGAACTATGTCGACCGACAGTCCTTTGCTCGGGTGTCTGCTGTGAGGGGTTTGGGAGTGGTATTTGATAGTGGGCTGGGGATGACAGAACAATACAGAATAATGGTATCGGGTGCTCTTAGGCAGCTTGGGTTTCTTATTCGCACAACTAGAAAATTTCGGATTCCTAATACCATAAAGCAACTGTACTTATCATTGGTTAGGAGCCGCCTTGAGTTCACATCAGTGGTCTGGAATCCGATGCTATTGAAAGGGTACAACACAAAGTGCTTATTATTATTAAACTTATTTATTTTAAAGACATCAATAGATTTGGGGATTTTGGTGATTCATCAATGTAAGAGCCAGGGCTTCCGTGCGTAACCATGGGGGCCATTTCGACAACAGGTGGTGTTCTCGAGACATAAAAATCGATTATTGGAGGGTATATCGATAATTGGATACGGCGATATCAGTGATAACATGGCTGTCCGCAATTGTGGCTCGATCCTTTCCGACATTTCAAACATGTTTACCTATTACGAATAGTATTTTTAAAATGTGAAATGCCTCCATTTTACTGGTTTTATAACAAGTTTTCTCTCCTTTCCGACATTTCAAACATGTTTACCTATTACGAATAGTATTTTTAAAATGTGAAATGCCTCCATTTTACTGGTTTTATAACAAGTTTTCTCTCCTTTTTTGCCGACTAACACCTCAGTTTATAGATTTTTCAACAGCTGAAAACGATTGTGAAGTCAGAATGGCATTAGAGCGAATGGCACTAGAGAATGGCATCTCATTCCGTTATCAGTTTAGAGGAGAATCTGCTGTTGAAACATCTGACGTTGAATGTTAGCAGTCATAAATGTTCAACTTTGTCTAACTTTTTGGCTCTTTTTTGCCGAGTAACACGTCAGTTTATATATTTTTCAACGCTGAACACTATGGTGAAGTCAGAATTTCGATATCTCATTCCGTTATCAGATTGGAGCACATGAACCGTGAAGAACATCTCAAGTAACAACCACGTACCTTCACCTTCAAAGTGCTCCAGTTTGAGAACGGAATGAGATATTCTGACTTCACCATCGTGTTCAGCGTTGAAAAATCTATAACCTGAAGTGTCACTTGACTAAAAAAAAAGAGACAAAATTGGTTACAAAACCAGTAAAATGGAGACATTTACATAAAACCAGTTATTTCTTCGAAAATTTGCTCTTATAGCAATGCTGCATGACTGTGGATTTTAACACAATATGAAATCATCACCTAGGTATTGGGTGTCGTTTATGTTTATTCGTAGTCCAAAACGTAAACTCCCGTCACTGGTTGCATTTTCAAGCGCAGTATCTCCCTAAAGTACAGTGCACTAAGTACCTCGTGAGTTTAGAGTTGGGTTTAGTGTGATCTAACTCGGATCTCATCAGTCAACGTTCATTTTATAATCGTTTAGTGACTCAATCTCATCAATTCAGGGGGGATTATCAGTGAGCCATCAGTGTTCGGAGGTCGCGGGGAGAAAACCATCAATTTTTCAGTCTCTCTCTTTCCCCCGACCTCTTCATCCGCCGTCGCCACCGGAGGTCATTAGCGCTCGTACGGCTTTCAATCCGTGGAAAGTGGTCGTGAGAGAATCGTGGTCACGGTGAGGGGGGGGGGAGGTCTGTATTAATCTGGTTCCTTCCTTCCACAACTCTTTGACCGGTGTCACTCGTAAACGACGCTCTGACGCCTCGGGAGCACGCCCTTTTCCACCCCTCATGACCTATCGTTGGCACTAATGATACATAATCCTCTCCACAACTGATGACGACCAGAACCTGATATAGCGTTTGTGTTCAGATACCTCGCGGATTTACAGTCGAGCCACCGCTGACGTTAACTCACCTGCCCACTACACACAATAACACGCTTATAACTCTCACACTTTGCAAGGTACTTCCCTCTTCTCCTCACTATAACTCCCAGCTCCAACTCAACCCTTTCACACTCCCCATCATCACATTCGGATGATCTAATTCCTTTAAGATAAAATACAAAGATAAACCCTTTTTTTCCTAATTTATATTTATATTTTTCTCCAAGATAATATCTTATATTATATATATCGAGGGTCTCACGGCAACTTCCCACGTCGTCATTTTTGGCCAAAATGAGTTACGCATACATTCAAAGCGTCTTCTCCCAGCGGATCGACCTAACTAAGTATAAGTTAGGTACCTATGTGAGGTAACACTAAATCTCACGATTTATTTTACTGAATTACTCAGTAAACATAGTCGTTGGCAGATGGTTTTTTGGCTCTGCTAAAAAGTTGCCGAAATGACGATGTGGGAAGTTGCCGTGAAACCCTCGATATGGATAATGCGACGTGTTCTTCGAGAACTCATCCAACGTACCCTCTACCATCACCAAACTAATCCCTCAAATTTTCTTTAACTTTGGAATTGAGTCCAGCTCACCCCGATTTATTTTTACAAAGCTCCTGGGCTATAAGTAAATAGCTCACAATTGTTCAAAATCAAGTTAAAAATGTCGAAAACGTCATATTTTTATCCCAAACCCGTAAAATGGAACGGTTTTCTGCACCAATTTGCTTCAGAATTCAATTTTTAAAGACTATCCCAACTATCTACTAAACGGTCAATGGGCAGCTGATTGGTACAAGTGGTTTTGTGGTATCAAGTACAGTTCCATAATCGTCTCAACTGCAATCTCCACAACAGAGCAATAAAGTTTTCTTTTACATTGTGGACCTGGAACACGAAAAATATCTCAGAATATGATAATATCATGTTCTGAGATATTTTTCGTGTCTAGGTTTAATGTTCCAACATATTATTATTCATATTAATATATTAACATAACATATTAATATTCTAATTTTCTAACATATTATGTTAGTAGTATGTTAATATTCCGTAGACACCACCTCGGAAACAAGGTGGTGTGTACAGAATATAATATATTCCGTATTATGGTGGTAGACAAGTAAAAACCCTTGAATCATATCAATACAAATAAGACTGGATTAATACTGAATTATTAATCATCGATATAAGTGTTACACTCATCATTTATATAAATAAATTATAGACGAGATCTGACGAGGTTGTTTCGTAACGTGGGACTCACAAGTGATCAGTACAGAAATGATAAACCGCTGTGGAAAAATTTTGCAGCGGTATTCTTTCTATTTTGTAGATGACCATCACTCGACATGGCGTTATTTCGAGAAAATGCCCAGGCGGTACCTTTATATTGTATTTATATAGCAATAATCTGTAAAGTATTCTGTCTCTTGTTATATATTTCACGATATATTCGTTTTATTTATTTTTTCTCTCCCTCGGACGGGAAGATCTCGAGAAACGTAGCGAATGTTTATTATGGAAGATCCGTCCCGTTCCACCGACTCGCTTCTCATTCGCATTTCTCGGGCAGATATCGAACAAGGCTGTCAACTCTGAAGGAAGATAAAGAGAGCCGTTGGCTGTCACCTCTGTCACCGCTGTCCCTCTTCAGCCCTGACGGATCCTAATGGCATCCACCAGCCATCCGTAAGTCCTCACATACCCTCGGGGGGGACCTGTGCATAAACCATTTTCTTCCCCGTGTCCGGCAGCTCGTCGTCTTCGCTTCCATCCGAAGATAAAGGACGTCGAAAATCTTTTGGAGGCACAATACACGTTGTAGGAATATGGGAAAATAAATCATTTGACTCTTAGTTCGGCATCACCGCTATCAATGGCAGTAGTAAAAAACATATAATATACGGCATATTATGCCGTAACTTCCTCAGAATTAGATTCTGCCGCTCAACGACTCCAGGAACTTCTGGAATGTCTCGGTTGATAGTGCACCAAGTTGCGCGTGAAAATCAACCCAAACAAATCATGCATAGTGACCTACACATATACGAGTAAAAGAAACTTCTCGACACCTACCATGCACTACTCACAACAGTTGATCCCCAATAAAACCCACCACAAGTACCTTGAAGTCCTCCTTTGATCGGTTTCTCACTTTTCAATATGACGTCACAGAAATACTCACCCGCTTAAGACACCGGACCAAACAACTAAATTCCCTTCTCAATAACAACAATGTCTCATTGCAAAATAAAATAATCATATTCAAAATGCTGATCAGGCCCATCTGGACGTACGCTGTCAGCATATTATGGGGCACTTGCTCAAAATCCTAGTTCCAAAGAATCGAGCAGCAGCAGAACAAAACGCTTCAGAAGAATAAGCTGACGCTCCTCCATTCGTGCGAAACGAAACCCTACAACACGACCTTCCGACAATGCCACCATGATGACAGTGAAATAATAAGTGTGTGAGGTTACCTTGTCAATGAGGAATATTGTACACACAATGGTCTTTGTAAATAAATAACAAAAAAGATAAAAAAAATGAAATTACAAACGTACAACCGTGAGGTTGATTCATTGAGTTCATTTAGACATCAGGGAGGGATTGGGACAACGCGGTCCTCTCTACCATCCCCCTGATGCATTTCAACAAAAAAATACCTTCGTACAATCGCATGTATAAGTGACATATTTTATTTGTAAAAAGTCCACTTCTTGTGTTTTCAACATGATCTAAATGCATAAAATTCAAATAGGTAATCGAAAATAGTACAGTACACTTCTTGAAAACTCTGCAAATTCTTGACATAACGATTTATTATCTCCTCTCTGGATCACTGAATGATAGATTAATCATTATTATGAATTAGCGATGTCCGCCCCTACAGTACTTCTGTACTACTTTAGGGAGTTTAGATCATTGCCCGCTGACAGCGCTAGGTCAACTTGAGTACTGCAGGCAGCCGCCAATAGAGCGCTACCTTGCCACTTCATCCCTTACACTAGTTCTAATATATTAAGTACATATTGTCCTCTTAAATTAGTTCTATACAATTAGTTAATTAAACCAGTTCAGTTACCTATGTCAGGAGCGGCACCTGGATTGGACTTAAATTAAAGAGTGAGCCACCTGTCTGTATTGCCTTCCTCCATTTACGATCCATCTCTCGATCCATGTTTTTCTTAGCTCTGTGAAGTCAGTGTAACCTCGCCTTCAGCTGGTTCATATCAAGGAGTCTATAATAAGGAGTATTATAGACTCCTTGGTTCATATTCATTCTGTTCTTAGCACTTGCATTGATAACCTCGAAGTGCTGTTCTATTTTGTAATCCTAGTTCATCCGTGAAGTATTTAGTCTAATTTAATTAAAACCTTGTTCATTGCAAAGTGTACCTAGTTCTTCTTGTTGCCCGGTAAAACAAGCATTGATTATCGATCATTATTTTCGAATATTATAAATTATCAATATTAAATATTGATAATATGATATTAATATGATATGATATTGATAATATTGATAATATGATTTATTATTAATCATTTACAATAAATTTTATTGTAAATGATTAATAATAAATCATATTATTAATATTATTGATAATAATTTAGGACTTTCCGTTACAAAGGGGGTAAGTGCCAAAATCTCGGTAAAAAAGATTTTCCAGTGTTTTGTTCTTCAAACCAATGCGATTGTCTCGTGAAACATTACACTATAACTTGCCTGGCCCTGTCAGAAGCAATGGCTCCTGTAGATTTACCAACTCGTTTTTGCTTGTAACATTTTTTTGTTACATTTGGCACTTTGTAACGTACCTAAGAGTAGTATATAAAATGGGGTCGTAGAACAGTTATTAATTATTATTATTATTGTTAGTTATTGATAATTATTAGGTACTTATTATTATTATTATTGTTAATTAATAATAAGTATTAATTATTATTATTTAGTATATGCTGTTCGAATCTGCTGGCCCAGTGAGAACATTGACCCGACAGGCTGCCGCATGATTCACCCTCATGTTGACGACTTTGTGTCTGCTCCAACTTTGAGCCCTCATTGTGAACTGGTCGTAAAAACTTCCAGATGATTTTTTAAAATTCTAAATATTAAACTCTACTTTTTTTTTTTAGTTTTATAAAGCCGTTTATTAAGAAATTACCACTAAATATACTTGAAGTATTTCATACTTCATCACAAAATAAAATGAATACTTCAGTAAAATAAATTAAAGTCTTTGGCAGTATACTGATCTCCATAATTTGAACTTAAATGTGAACTAAAAACCCCAGTTCAGACAACACCCACGATGGTCCTTGAAACTTTTCATAATCCTGGGTTAGTGGAAAGGGGTTCAACATTAATTTCAGTTTCAGTTTTCAAGTTGTGGTTTTCTATCGTCAAATATAATTTCCGGTTATTAATTTTTGAATTTCAAATTTCCCCTCCGTCATAAAACTTCCTTCAAATATTTATAACGATATAACGAGTGTTTCATTGTACGAGTTATTTCTGTTGCGTGATGTGTTTTTCTCGATAAATGGAATGTGATGGAAACGTTGAGTGCAATCGAGGGACTGAGTGTTTGTCAGGTGGACGAGTTGCTGTTCGTCTCACGGACAAGTTTTATTTAGTTTTAATAATAAAGTTGGTAAATTGGTCTTTTGTTATTCTTCCGACGGGCCGAAGGCATTTTCGAAGGGCGGATCCGATTAGCTCGAAACCGTCGACCGTCGCCCGAGTTTTAAAGCGAGTAGTTTTCAAGTGGGTTTCGGCTCAAAGTTGACTTCTATGAGAGTTGAGGGGTCCTCGCAGTGGCGACATGGGGGGGGGGGTGGAAGAGGACGAGGAGGACGACGACGAGGACAAGGAGCTTAGGGGAGGGAAATGATAGTGGGAAGCGGGGATTCCTGCGGCACCAGGGCGACAAATTTACTTTGCAAAGTAACTCAGGATCACGGTATTGAAACGGGGAAAGTGACGCGGTGGTGGGCGGGGGGGGGGGGGAATATTGCAACGGGGGGGGGGGTCCGCCTCTCGCCTAAAATCATCGATTATTCGGACGCTTTTAGGCGGGAGGCGAAAGCCCCCCCCCCCCCTCCGCCACCCCAACACTGTCGCGTTTTCCCCTCGTCCTTTTAGAGGAGTCAGAGACACGGAGTCAGAAACATGAAGAGATAGTCGCGGGAAGCGGCGTTGTTGAGAGGCCAAGCGGAGGGGGGAGGTGTCCATTGTGAAATGTATTCGATCCTCCTCCCCATCACTCCCCCGTCACTTCCCCTTTTTTCACCGTCATTTCTCCCGGCACTTTTCCGCAAGTCCGTTTTTTTCTCCTCGCTCACGCACTCACTCGCTCACCCCCCCCCCCCCCCCCATCACGACTCACTTTCACTCTCATCCCGTCATTTCACTTCTCACTTCACTGCCACCCCCCCCCCTCACCCTAATAACAGCCTATCACTCTCCGCCCTTTTTTTCTATTTCCCCCTTCGTCGCCGCCCCCCATCATATTTCTCCATCGGGAAATATGATGTGGACTCTCATTAACATAATTAATGAGGTGAAAAAGTTTGGCAGAGAAAAACGAGGAGCCCCCGAAAAACTTTACATTTTCCTCGCTTTCACTTTTTCACGGCACTCGCGGATCTCGAAGGAAAATACGCCATCGTTTTTAATGTTAATTATTAGAATTGAGCTAAAATTTCGATATTTGGAACACGACCTCTGGCCAGCTCGAGGATGATCATTGAAACTTTTCAATGACATCAAACTTTACATTTGCGCTTGTATCTACGAGCTGCAGATCTGATATAAATTTAAATAAGTCCAACAATTGTGAGTTGACGAAACATGCCATTTCACAAAATCATACCTTTGATTTCAACAATGTTATAATCATAGACTTTGAAACCCACCAGAAGAAGAGGGAGATCTCCCTCTTCTATAGCTTTTCCAAGTCAAATTGAGAATTTTCCAAGTCAAATTGAGAATTTTCCAAACCAAATTGAGAATTTTCCAAATAAAATAGGCACGACCAAAAACTTTTCTTTTAAATCTAGGTAGGTAGTAAGAAGGTATGAATCCGGTCTAGAAAGCTTTCTCCAAGATCAAGCTATACGTGAGAAACGTTCTCAGTGAGTCAGCGCAGAATCTCATTTTGAGTGAAGTGATAGCTCAAAGCACCCCTACCATTTCTTCAGCTGATTGTACCAATTGGATGATGGACATGTTCGTACAGTTAACAAACGCAGCTGCTGGGAACCCACTACATTGATTATTGTATGATGGCTTGTATGAGTACATACAAGCCTACGTAAATACCTACCTCATTTTACTCAAAATATGGACAACACTTTTACTTTACACTTTTACTCAAAATAGTGACAATTTTTTTTTTTTTTTTTTTAGATTGAAAAATGCAAATTTCTTTGTTTCAACTAGGTACCTATACCATGGCTAAATGGTAACTTGTACCATTTTATTCATAATTAAAAGTTTTGATTTCATTTGAAAAATTGTCACTTTAATTTGGATAATTCCTTTCTGTCTTTATTTTTTAAAGAAAATTCTCAATTTGGTTTGGAAAATACTCATATTGATTTGGAAAATTCTCAATTTGGCTTGGAAAAGCTATATCTATAAAAGAAATGATTTACATACATAAGACCCCAAACACACTAAATATGAGAACTGAAGTAGCTTAGTGGAATTTACTCAAATCTCTTAAGAACATGACAAACTCAACCTCCTTGAATAATAGGCACTTGAAATTATAGGTAGGCAGAGAAAATTGAGTTTTCTAATTTAAATAAACCAAAAACAAGGTTTTCTCGAAATAACCTATGAAAGGGCTTATCTGTGGAACGGGATGAGATAGAAACATGCGGTTAACTACAACAACTAATAACAAACAATAACTAACAACAATTAATAACAATATACTTTTTTTTTCATTATACTAACTAATAACAATTCAGAATTTATGAACTTAAACCAGTTTTTATTATGTTTGGAAAACTGAAAAGACTGCGCTGTCTCGGACACTTAGATGGAGATAAGTGATGGCAATACTTGTATCCCTTTTCGTGTTGAGTAAAGGTAAATAAAAAGACGGTTTTGCGCCTTTCAGAGCTCAAACAACGATGTTGTTACGCCCAAATATGTCATCATATTCTAAGGAAATTCATCTTCATTCTCTCGGCGTTTCATTGAGTTTGTTCGTGTAAAAGTTAAAGCGAAAACTTTAGCGGGGCCTCTGATATTAAACCGGACGTTATTTGACGCGGGAGTTTACACTTGACAAGTGGTTCGCCGAGCGTGTATGTGCGTGTCGTCGCCTGTGGACGTCACTTCATTTTCCACCTGCGCGCCTCTCGGTAAAACTGTTGCCCTCGTCTTCAACAAGCACCTGAAGAAAACTTGAGCGGATGTTTTTGTATAAAACACACAAGCGGGAACAGCCTGTTCCGCCGTTCATAACATCCGCCAACGTCTTTTTCACTTCCGACAATCTTTTCTTTCTCTTTCACTTTCCATATTTTGCCTACGTTCGCTATTCATGTTGTTTAGCTTTCACTTGCCTGTTTAGTTCCAACAAGCGACGAACCAACGAAAAAATCCCCAGTCGTGCAGCGTGGCTATAAGAGCGAATTTTTCGAAGAAATAACTGTTTTTAAGACTTGTAAGAACATGATGTCCACGAACATCTCATGTTGTCAACCACGTTACTTCATCTTCAAAGTAGGTACTCCAGTTTGAGAAAGGGGTTACGATATTCTATTTTTCAGGTCATCACGAACTACTTCCAAAAAATTATAATGGGGATATATTTGTAGGAAATTTCATGCCGAATCCAAATAAAACCCCAATTTCTTCTTCACATTGATTAAACCCCCCAAATCCCCCAAACACCTGCCGAAAAATTGCAAAAATAGAGTTTATTGTCTATTTTCCACTCACATTTTCGTTTTTGTAGACTCCAGTGGACCTGACAAAAATAATCAAGGGTAACCGTTCGAAATTGTACATTCTCCTGCGTCGAATGAGACCTACCGGAACTCTCAAAAATTGTAATAAGCGACGTTACGATTTTTTAACGCTACACAAATGGAATTGATTTTTTAGCGAAATATGGTGAAATGGCCCCACAATTCGTCATTAAATGGGATCTCGTGTCTCTGTGAATTTGTCTTCAGAATCCGCACACATTCTGAGGCAAATTCACAGAGACAGGAGATCAAATTACGAATTTACGAATTTCGAGGCCATTTCACCATATTTCACTGAAATCAATTCCATTTGTCAAGCGTTAAAAAATCGTAACGTTGCTAACAACAACTTTTGAGAGCTCCAGTTGGTTTCATTCGACGCAGGAGAGTGGTTCCCCTCGATTATTTTTGTCAGGTCCATTGGAGTCAACAAAAACGAAAATGTAAGTGAAAGATAGGCGAAATACTCTATTTTTGCAGTTTTTCAGTAGGTTTTTGGGGGATTTGGAGGGTTTGAATCAATGTGGAAATGAATTTGGGGTCATATTTGGATTCAGCATGAAATTTCCTACTAATATAGCCCCATTATAATTGTTTTGGACGAAGTTCGTGATGGCCAGAAAAATAGACCGTAAAGTTGTATTAAAAAATCATTAAAAAACGTCGAAAAATCGAAAACATCCCCCAACCGAAGAAACGGACAACGGATTCGAATTCAGCACCCTCGAAAACACCCATCCATGATGAAATGAGGCATGCCACTTTCTGGTCACTTTATTTTGTAGTCTCAGCCCGGTTTTGAAGGCTCCGTTATCACAACCCACAAGCACAGAAGGGCGACTTTCGCGATTTTCACTTTGCTCATTCAGAGTAGGTATAACTTTCAGCGCCGCCCCAGAGCTCAGGAGTAGATTCAGGACAAGAAGATTTAGTTTCTCCCGAAGCTTAAACGTCCCCGACATATTAATCCTCTGACGTCACAATGTTGACGCCGCTCAAATACAAACTATCAAAGCAAACAAACTCCTCTGCAAACCCGGGGTTGAATTGAGGTCGACCTATTTCAAGATGATAAATATCAACTGTAATTTATACCCTATTTAGAAGATGGAACATAAATAATGTTAGAGCAGTCGAATGGGCGGGATTACGGTATAAATCCGATTTCCAGAGTTTCATCGTCGTAATGTAATTGAGGTAGGAAACACCGCTCTACTGCGGATTGTGTTGTATTGTATTCCTCTATCCAATATAATACTACCATAATATTACCGCTCTTATTTTATTAGGAGATTTTTTGTGCTTTTTTTCACGTGTTTATGAGAGTTTTTAGGACGTCTTAAAGCAGCAGCAACGCCATCGTGCGTTCGAACCAGTTCGGCAGAGGAGAAAACAAAGATGTACTTTTATCAATTACAGAACATATGGGTGGTCGACAGCTCAGTGAAAAGAATACAAAGTGCAGTGATGAGCATTAAACAAATTTTGTTTATGGTTGTTACTAGTTGTTTGAAAGTGTTGACCACTTGAATACACCAGAACCACATTGTTGCCGAATTATCATTTCACTGATAACCCTTCCATTAAAAGAATCTATTTCAAGACAGGAGTCGATCCCAAGCCCTCGAGGCAGAGATATCAGCTGACATGCTCCTTTAACCGCTGGCTTACTATGGATTCAAATTCAAATTCAAAAATATTTTATTGGCATAAAGGTATCTACATAGGTACATACATACATTATTTTACAGTGGCTTAAGATATTTAGGTTGAACAATATCGGCCTGCCGGCCTTAAAAGTCTTTTAGTCTTAAGTAGTACCTATTGTACTCGTACAGATGACGCCGGGGTGTTAGCCGACTCCATCCCAGACGCCCAAAAGAAAATGAACGCGCTGATAAAATATTGCTCAGTAAACCATCTGAAGATCAACAGCCAGAAATCCAAGCTCCTTATATTTCATCGTGGAGGAAGGCGGAAGAAAACAAGACCTGTCTACTGTGGAACGGACGAGCTGGAGGTGGTGTCTTCCTTTTCGTATCTTGGAACAGTTTTCTCAAGGACGGGCAAATTTAGGCAGAACTGTGACGCCCGAATCTCGAAGGCCAAAAGTGCGATAGGAGCAACACGGCAGTTGCTGTGTACTGCCCAGGTGGATTCGTGGGACGTGAGATTCAGACTTTTTGATTCTCTTGTGGAGTCGGTGTTGCTCTACTCTTCGGAGGTGTGGGGACTGTGGTACCTTGAGGAAATTGAGGTCGTTCAGAGCCTATTTTTCAAAACTGTTCTGTGCTTGCACCGATCGATCCCTGGGCACTATCTGCGGCTGGAACTGGGAAGGCTTCCCCTGGGTGCCAGAGTCTTCGAGAGAGCGGTGCGGTTTCTGGTTCGAGTCCTAAAAATGAATAATAATCGTTGGCCTAAAATATGTCTGCTTGAACTCGCCAGGCTCCATGTGACCCGAGCTCCGAACTCGCAGTTTAACTGGGTGTCAGAGCTGAGCCGTCTTGTCGTCGCGTCTGGGGGGAGGATTGATTGGGGTGACTTGCGATATGAGGGGCTGAGGGCTTCACTGAACGGTTTGGTGGAATCTTGCAGAAACCATCTTCACGGTCTGGATGTGGAACGAGTCATCAACTCGAAGTACAACTCATATTTCCGATTAAGCCTGGATTTTGGTGGCCGCCAGTTATACCTTGGAAAATGTGGATCGATACATGCCGAAAGAATAGTGGCCCAGTTGCGAATGGCCCCCAGGTCTGAAGATGTAAAGGCAGTATTTTTCTATCATAGAAGTGAATCGTATTCACTTCGGACCTCGGAAATTTGCACGATCTGCCACATTGAGAACGAGAGTCTGTGTCACTTCCTCCTCGCTTGCCCCCTCTACGCTCCTCTTCGTGATCACTACCTGGCGCAATACCTGGCCGGTGCGGTCAACCGAACGGATGACGTCTCCTCTCTGCTTGATTTGGACCGGGACCTCCATAGGATCACAGACCTCTACAACTACACGACCAAGTCGCTGAAGATCAGAGAACTATTTGTTCAGTGAGAGTGCATCAACTAAAGTGGTGATCACCTGTTTTCTTTCTGGAAGGAATTGCATTTTGTTTTATGTAAAAAATTATTGAACTTTTGTTTGAATACTTTGTCGTACCTATGAAAAAAAATTTGAACTCTTGTAACAACCATTTTTGGTTAGTACAATAAAAAATCATTTCATTTCATTTCATAGTACCTATTGTACTCGTATGTAGTGTCTTAATTTAGGGGGTGCAGTAAAATTCGTAAGAGAAAAGGGAACAGTTGAAAACTCTTAGCGTGATGGTGGGGTCTTAGAACTAGGGCTATTTACATATTTACAGATTACAAATTCTAAAGGCCATTTACATATTACCATATTTTACAAATATATACAGAAGAACTCTGTCAGAGGTGGCTTGGGGGTTGACTTGCATGAGATGACTCACATCCGCCTCCGTGTGTTTTATCGTCATCGGGGTTTGTGAGACGTGTTTATGTGGTAAAGGAGGGTGTTTGGGTGTGTTCTTAGTTTGTCTGTGATTTTCTGTTTCGTGATGAAGGTGTCAAGTGTTTCGATTCCAAATTTCTTGTGTAATGTTTCAATGTTTGTGTGGCGTGACGTGTGGGTGGCAAGCCATATGCATTTGTTCTGTGTAATTTGTAATTTGTGTAATGAGGTGGGTGCTGCTGTGTGCCATATTTGGGAAGCGTATGTGAGGCTTACTATGGATACTATGACTTTCTATTGAGCTGCAGACTCATCTGTGAGATCAGCCATGACAGCCGCAGCCATCACATGCGGTATTAGGCAAACTTCGAGCAAAAGTTTGCCGAATCTCCGAATGTGTATAATATTATGTCCGAATGTGTATAATATTTGTGTATAATATTATGTCTAAAATTTGCCAAGCGATTGCTCGTCTCGGAGGCGGTTTTTTTCACACATCAAAGGAGACAAACATTTGTCAAACCCCGAGCATTTTCCCTAGCCACACATGTAGGGAGAGTATTTGCCAAATGTGGTGTATTTCCCTAGTATCACCAGGGTTGAACGATTATTCGGACAACACCCTGTGATTCACATTCACGCAAACCAGTTGCCAAATCAGCCAGCATGTCTGAGCCATCATAGCTGCAAGAAGTAGGTATCAATTTAGGTAATTTCATAAGGGTTCTTACTTTGCCCTGCTCCTGTTAAGGAACAGCATCCACCATCGTCTTCTCATTGTTTTCCTTTTCTTTTTTTCCTTTTTTGAAGAAGAAGACTCCCGTACAATAACAAAAATGCGGCGGCCGCCGCAACTTCTTGATACAGCTGAACAAGAATGCTCGACAAATATTTGTCCGTGCTCGGTCTATGCTCGATATTTGGCCAATCCTGAATGTGTGCACAGGGTGCAAATTCAATGGGACTCGGCTAATGCCAAATGCTCGGTATTTGACAAAATTTGTCATATTTAATATTCGGTAGGTACTTGGGTTGTGTGGTTGCGGCATTTCCAGAGTAAGACATTGTCTTTTGTAATCTGGATTCCTAAATAGCTCTCTAATTATAAATAAATAAATATGAATAAATAATTATAAATAAATTATGTGAATCGTGTGACGTTGGCCCACCTGACATCACCACTACTACCGCTAATTTTCTGCGCCATTTTCAAAATCACGTGAACTTTGTCTGCACATCTATGACAGCACTCCTTGAATTTTGTGATCGTTTATTCCTCCAAAATTTGGACGACGAAGAGATTTCGCTCAAGAATGGTGTTCTAAATAATACATTGATTCATGATTTTCCGCAATTCCACGATTTGGGAGAAATTACCTACCCATGTATCATTAAGTGATTAGGAATTACCCATGTACCAATAATTTAGGAATTTTTCTGACAAGCATAAAGCATTACGAACCAAAGTTAAGGTGGCGAAACTCTTCAATCACTCTTCAATATAATCAATATGTGTACTATATTTTCCGTGGTTGACGGTACAGAAAGAACTTTACGTGTATTGATTCCAAATCTATGAAAACCCCATGGTTTTAAGTATCTACTGAATATGTATGGAAGTATGACATACTGTGGAAGTATGGAAGTATGACACATTGTGTGGATGTAAGATAAAGTCGTGAGTGTGCCGCTTATGGGAATGAACTTAAAGCAGTCTATGTGTTTGTAGGTTTTGTATGTTTGTAGGTTTTTGAAATCTGTTCCCCTCAATGGGACTATTACACCGCCGGAATGCCAAAATTTACGTAGGCAATGGAGGGAGTCAACACCGAAACCATTTCCCAATTTCCACAACTTCTGGCGTGAAGATCAAAATTCCGCACAATTTACTGTACTAACATCCTTAAGATTTTTATGAACTATATTCACTGTCACTCTGGCGCCTGAAACAGTCTTCTGACGACATTCAAAGCATAAAGTAATTGTGCAATTATTATGAAAATGATCTATTACATTTCTGAGTCAGTATGACGAAATGGTAACCTTAACAATTTCGGAGCGTCATTGCCTTTTTCGCCTCGCCCATTTTCACTTTTATTCACACCCACAAATCGCCAAACCGAGAATTGGCTGCTGAAAATTGGCTGCTGAACAATGTTTGGTTCTGAGAAAATTTACTTGTCCGATCCTCGATAGATCCTCATTGTGGCTCAAGTTCAATATTTACCGTCGAATAAACCACAGAATCGCAAATACGACGGACGATTTATTAACAAGAAATTTGACTGGAGGAGCTATTTATTCCATTCAATAAACTCGGGGAAATTCCCAATCGTAATTTACAATCTCCGACTGTTCGATCCCATTTGGGAAAAAGCCGCAATAAATCGTCCGGTCCCGACTCCATTTTGTGTAAGAACCGATGTGATACTTTTGAGGTGAGTGTTCAGAGCGGCCACTTACAGTCGGAATCGAGAGAAGAAAACTTGAAAATTCAGGGCCTATCCGGCACGAAGTGGGAGATTACAAGTAATATTTCAAATCTAAACCCTTTCCCCACCGCCTTCTGCGGATTTATTGGCAGCCATTCGATTTCTATAACTTCTTATAACCTTCCGCTCTCCTAAGAAAATTTTTAAAAAAACCAGAGGAGAGAGTAGACATTTTGAGGTATTTTAAATCTTTTTTTTTCTCTCCCCTCGTGTTGGGCGAAGAGTTAAGGAAATATCCTTCGCCGGTAACTCATGAATTATGCATCCGACGGTACAGGACCTCCCCCACAATAGTCATGTCCCAATAAACCAGGAGGGTTTTACGGATCGGAGTAATCCGATGGATCCTCGAGGATTGTTTTCATCGCAGAGCTAACAAAATATTCGACGCCTTTGGATATTCCCTCCGAATTTTTTTTTCTTCTCCCGTTTAACCAAAAAGCGGTCACGTTCCGGCTTTTTTTGGCGCCTTCTCAACCCTTTGAGGGTTAATTCATACTTCACTCAGCTCAACTCCAACAGCGGGTGCCGACCAGGAGCAAGAGTTGATGTCATAAGGGCGTGCGGATCTTCAGAATTCGGTTTATGGGATTCAAACAAAATGGACGTATTCGGGTGTGCCTGAGTATTTTTTTTAGGATTTACCAATCCTTTTATTCATGTAAATTTGACCCCTCAATGTGATCGAACATCTGGTCGTACGATGATCAGTGTGGTCTTGAAAATTACTTGAAATCTACAGAAACTTGTACGAAAAACCAAAAAACTCAGTAAATTCAAATGGGCGAATTTCCTCCGAAATCCTTCGAGTGGGATGTGCCGATAACTAGCTTATTGGTGGTAATTCATGGACTTGGACTTGGACCAACCTACATCAACCATTCATAATGGAGAATTACATTAACAAATATTCGAAATTGGCTTATTTCCGAAAGCATGACAAAAACCACGTGTTCTGCGTATCTGACGTTTCCCAGTATGCAAACGGGTCAATCGGAAAGTTTCACCATTTTTGACCATTTTTCCTTGGATCTGTTGTTGTACGAACATTGTGAACGGCTGATCGTACATCGCTCCAACATCCGAGGTCTATTGATATTTTTTGTGGTTTATAAAATTAAAAACACTATACCGTTCTATTTGAAGGGTTCAAGCCATGGCGTTAAATAAGAGATTTTTCAATCGCGAACGCTAGAATACCCGTATGAAAATTCAATAGACGATTTCACTGGTGTCCAAAAATGTGGAAAACAGCAGTAGGTACTTTAATCGACAACGCTGATGCCTCCACTAGTGGAACGCAAGTAACTTTCCCGATTACACTTTGGAAATCGTTTCCCTCTCATACGATGCCCAGATTGTTTTCATATGGTATTATTTACCATTATTTAGTGGAATCCGCACAGATCGTGGATGATTGAAGGCAGAAGGTTTCGTACGTAGCTCTATTAAATTATAATTTTTTTTGTGCCAAAGCATAGGCGGGTGATAATCCAAATCCTAAACTGGTACATAGCTTATTCAGTTGCTAAATTTACTGTATATATTAGTTTCTTACAGAACTGTGCTATCGCTATTTTTTAAAGTTCACTAGCGTGTAATAGTTGAAAGTCATTATTATAAACTATTAGTTGATCAACGCCACTAGTAGGTATTGGGTACCTATTGGAGTCTTTGTAATTTTCTTAATTTTTTCATATTTTTATTGTAGGTACACATCATTTTTCAGTATTATGTACCTACTAGCAGTATTATGTCTTTGTGATTAATAGTTTGCTGAGGCACCCCGTAACCCGGGGAGGTTAGGAAAATACGCCCACCCAGAGGGGTATCCTGGTCTGCATTCACAGAGCAGGTACCCTCTAAACGGTGGAATCAGAAACACGGGAAGGAAACAACTTAGCAAACCATTACATTTTGCAATATTCTTGGTATTAAGAGAGTGAGGACTTGAGTTTTGCGCAGCCCAATCCCATTATTGATCGTTTCAAACGCTAAGAGGGGGATAATGCAATATTTGAATGAATCAAAATTTATTGTGTTAAGTATGTATCTTTTTATAAAAAGTTACAAGTTACCTATCGAAACCAATTGTTAATTCATCATATTAATATGATGAAGGGCAAAAAAAAAGTTTTAGAAAGAGCAAAACAGAGCGTTACCTTAGATTAAAAATTTCTAATGTATTGCATTCTAATTTATTTATTCGTGTTCCTCTCAGGTGGCTAAAAAATGCATAATATGCATTATATTATAATCCCATTTACAAGGCGTGAGTCGCTGTTACACAGCCTAAAAACGCAATGCTTGGTAGTCATAATTGTGCTTGTAGTCAGCTTAGAAAACTAAAAATAATCTAGATCACCAGGTCACTGCGACAAAGCCATAAAATACTGGACCTACCTACTACAAAGCAGCCATGATGAGTTTCGTTTTTTTTTTTTTTTTTAATTTGTTCATTGACCAAAGTCATTTACAAAGAGTACACGCATTAGTTAATTATACAGTTGGCCTGAAACATGAACTACATTAGCCCAACGGTTAATGTGACTTGTATACATTAAATTATAGCTTCGTAACAAATGTAATAACAATAACAAAATAGATAAAATAATAATAGCAACGTAATGTGCGTAGAGTGGGCTAGTCTCACAGTGCCAAACCAAGATGAACATCAGTGACGAATTTCCTCTTCAAAGTTTTGTGGTTTATTGTGGACGGTCCTCCTCTGACCAAAGGGTTAATATGAAGTCGCATCGATGTCAACAACAATGCCGAATGCCGCTGGATTACCTCACTGACAAGCTCAATGCGCAGGTCATTGTGTAGGGTTTCATTACTGACGTACCATGGTGCGTCAGTTATGATTCTTAGTACCCGGTTTTGAACTACTTGTACATAATTTATGTTGCTTTTCGCCGCCGAGCCCCAAATTTGGCAACCGTAGGTCCAGATGGGTCTGATTAATTGCAGATAAATTAGCTTATTAGTGCTTAGGTCAATTTGTTGTGCCGCAACTAACTCCCAGCCGATAAGGACGCACATGCGCAGTATCCGTTAAATCGTCTATTGGTTTTTAATCAGATTATTTTCAAAACTATAGTATACTGGCGTATACTCGCTTGTTCAGAATGAGCCCTAGAAGGTAGAGGCGAACCGAAATCACAACATGAACGTGATCAAAAAATACTCAATAATCTATAGAAATACTCAATATTCGAAGTCCCGAACCATGATGATAGCATGAGGCCAGTGCTACGATGCACGGGTGATCGGGAAGTAATACAGTAGACGCTTTCTTAACCGGAGTCGCTTTATCCGGCCTCTTCTAGGAATGCATTGATAATGTTTATATTGCCGCTACATAGGTATATGTTTTTTTACAGTTTGTGAAATTTTATTTTCTAATGTGTGTTTATAATACAGAATAAAAGTTATTTTCTGAGAGTTTTGAAAAAAACTATAAGTATGCATTCTTTTAATCTTACATTAATCTTATATATATATATATTTTTTTTTTTTTTTATGTGTTTTCACTGCCTTCTCTTCAACCAGCTCTTTCGTTATCCGGCGATAGGTCGGTCCCGTCAAGGCCAGTTAAAAGAGCGTCTACTGTAATCAATCACCCAATGCTGATGAACGAGGAAGTGGGGAATTTGTGGTGTTGTAATGATTACCTCCAGGGAGCTGATTTTTAATGAGGATCAAATTTCAAACCTGAAAGTGTCACCTACCCGAGCACCCAGCACGCTTGAGGTGACCATAACCGTCAATCTTCATGCAAATCGACCAACTCCGGTCATTGGGTGCTCGCGCGTTTTATAGCATAATCCCCGGATCGGATTCGATGAGTGGGCCGGCGATCTGGCCAGGAAATACCTGTCGAAAGTAAACACGGGCGAGTTGACTCTGCGAATTACCGGGAGGGGTCCCATTTGGCGACTTTCCCAGTGCCCCTGAGAAAGAGTTCGCTTTACTTGAAGGGAAGCGTTTGAGTACATAAGCTCAGTTTTCACAGACCGCGATGAGCTGATGGAACTAAGGGTGTGGGATGGGGGTAAAATCTATATTTATGAAGGGTGTGGGGGAGAGCTTCAGCTGAAGGGTGTGGCACATCTCATTCCCGCCCTTAAAACATGCTTTTTATAGATTATTCAACAGGGACCACTTATAACATAACATCCAGCGGTCAGGGAATAGCGTTATTTTATACTACAGTAAAGGGCGAAACAACTGAAGGGCTATAAATAGTCAGTAAGAAAAATTGTTGGAAAAATTACATCGGCAAGAGACTGCTACCAGCAGCAATACGATGATGAAATGGTTTCTTAAGGTTTCGATTGTTTATCGAGGTAGATGGAAATAATCAGGATTGTAATCGCTTTGAAGTAAATTTTGTAAGTAACCTACAACACCCTTTTGCCAACAAACTGCTCCAGTTAAAACGCTAAAATGAATTTTAGAAATACATATTTAGCGAATTTTCGAAGAAAAGGAAGCTATTGTTCTCGATCTAAAATTTTTAAAACTCGAATTTATGAAAAATGTTGATCAACATTTTTCATAAATTCGAGTTTTAAAAATTTTAGACCGAGAACAATACCAAAATCCGTTTCAGATCATCCTAAATTCACTGCAAAAATACACCAAAAATCTATGTACATATGAATATACCTGATAGAAATAAATATAAATGTACTACAAATATTTACATATAGTACCTATATGTAAGTGTCATGCCAAACTGTCGATAGGATTGAGATAACAAGTTCAAATTTTCACAGAAAATCTGACTTGGCAATCACACTAAGGTTTGTATATGGGCAGAATCGGGCCACTCTAAGGGGGTTTAGGGGAGTTTTGAGAGTGAGGGGGGGGATTACTCATAAATTCCAAAAATGTAACAGTCTGACCAGCGACACATCATTTTAAAGACTTTTTAATGGTAAACACGATGGTGCAATACGAATTTTCGATATCTCATTCCGTTCTCAAACTGGAGAACTTTGAAGGTGAAGAACCGTGGTTGTTACTTGAGATGTTCTTCACGATTCATCTCACTGAATTTGCTATCGCAGTTCTGACATCACCATCGTGTTCAGCGTTGAAAAATGTATAAACTGATGTGTTACTCGGCAAAACCCGTAAAAAGGAGGCATTTTATCTACATGAAACCAGTTATTTCTTCGACAATTCGCTCTTATAGCCATGCTGCATGACTGCGGATGTTTTATTATTTAAATGTGTGTTAAATGGTAGAAATCAAGGAGAGTTGTCCAAACAGAGTCTGATAGAAGTGGATCAAATAAGTAGCAGAAAAACCGTAGAAAGTCACTCGCATCATCTTCAGATTTAGATTTCGGATAAATTAGTCGGATTTTCGAAAAGATAAACTGACAACTGGTCAAAGGATGCCCAATACGATTCTGGCGTAGAAGATTTCTGTACCATTTCTGTTCCAAATTTAATTATGAAGAACTGCTGATGAAAATAGCTGGGATTCTTTCCTTTCAGTTTTCCTCATCGAGGGTTGCAATAATTATAATTAGCCAACTAGGAGTAACGGCATGTGTGAAGGGGAGAGAAATTAACGGAAGGGACAGATAAGAGCGTCCCGCCCATTTACGGGCTCTCAGGAAATGAAAAGACGTAATGAAATTAATTCCTTTGGATGAAAAAAAGGAATGAGTGGACGAACGGAGGAAGTGAGGTGGTGGGAGTGAAAGCTTACGGGCTGAGTTCAAACAGGATTAACCCGGGGAAAAAAGAGGACGCTATCCCTCAGAGCCAATTATCCTTCGCCTTGAAGGGAAGGCTGTAGGTCGATTTAAAATGGCCCATTGTTAAAGGACGGCCTACAGACTGCCCTTTAGAGTAGAGTGCCAATAGTTGGAGTGGCGGTTGACAGGCAGTTGAAGTTCTTGTGAGGGCAACGAGGGAACCTGTAGAAAACACCAGTAGCGAGGTGTCACACTACTGCTCTGACTCGTTTCAAGTTCTTATGGTCGCTGTTACAATCCCTGGGACTGACGACGGTCGGATCTTGAAAGTGTACAGACGCATCACGAATCGGTTTTATGAAAAACTATATTGGTTCAAGTGATTGAAAATTTACCTAACAAATTTTAAAAGGGAAATTAAAAATTGATGTTATATATCATGGTCGATTCCAAACGACTTGCAGCTCAAAACGAGAAACCAAAGGTACCGCAGTCATTTTATCCACCGCGATGCGGCGTAGTACTAACCCGGCTCCATACATACGATGATACCAAATCATGGTGAATTATGCTGCCTATAGATCGATAACTAGTCTCTTGACCACCCACGTCACATAAACAACTGCTACGTAATGAGCCCTTAGATGTTTCGGTCTCCCCAATCGTTGTGGTTGAGATGATGATTTGAATCATTGAAGCGGCTGGATTTGAGGAAGCGACAAGTAATTGATCGAAAACAGTACATTGGATGTCTATTGTAAACACTAATTAATGAGTGATTGAATTAACTTACTTTGTGCACTCTCGTAATTTCATTCAACTATGTTGTACAGTTTCAACCAGGTTTTTCAAGATACGTACCTGAAACAATAAAAAAATACATTATATATTTGTACAATTATTTGCAGTTGTATTGAAAGGTCTAGAAATTATTGAAAATTGCGACGATGAGGGCAAGCAGATTTGGTTCACTTGAATAGATTCAACTACTCAACGAGACCATTCAAACGCTAAGTAACTTATTAAGTGTAGATTGCATGTCGCATATTATATTGTACTAACTGCATATTCGGCATTTCCGTAATAAGTCTTTCTGAGGCCTTGAAATGGTACTGGTATACTCTCTTGACATACGATTTTGATGAGATATTAGTGAGTAATTATTACGACTATATTTGTTCACAGGTATAGGTGTTTCCTCACTACTAATCAGAGTATAAATTAATTGATGAACAAATTGATTGGTAGTTGATTATCCACCATTGAAGCCTTTGGGCAATGGAATCTTGCTACACTGTTGTTATAATTATTCCTCTACTGTCGTATGCTGTGTGTTTACCTCCCTTTGAGTGTCTTCCATCTAGTCTACTCTTCCCTTATCCTCCCCTCGTACCTTCCTATTTACTTGTGGTTGTTCTGGCAAGAACCTTCTTCCCTCCTCCCATTTCACACCACCTCCCTCACGACCGCTTTCTGGTAACTTGGCAATTAGGCGAAGATCAAACACCCGTCTCCCCTCAACCACTTAAGGGTCCTCCTTTCCGGCTAATTACTCGGTAATTTAGAAAGGACGGGTATCGCGGAGACGGCGTTGACAAGAGGACGCAATAAGAGGATGAAGGGTTAAATAGAGCTGAAGGTAAGTTTGTGGGAGGGGTTTTATCCCCGCCATCCCGAATACAGGCAATTAGTTAACTAACGGTTAGGGAGACTACTGTGTATGCAGAGTGCCAAAGGACTTCGACGTGTGTGCACCTGACGAGGAGGGATGACCACAATGGAATGTCAAGGCAAACACGTTAGCGGGGGAATACTGTCACTTCATTTACTGATTCACTTACTCATCCATGTCACTATGTCACTATGAGTCCTATACATACAGTTTTGGCAATACATGTGGAATGCATGGAACTGATCGCACTGGAATGCACTGATCGCCATAAAACAACACTGACTTACAAATGACCAACTACTTAATTACGGTGGGAGAAAAACTAATTCGGCTCTTGAGGGGTTTCGTACAGGAAATTGCTTGCTGATGACGAATATATATATGAGAGCTCCCAGTATTAAACTCGTTCGATTAAATCTTTTCCAAACACGTAATAAAAGGCGTTTTTAGCGAATTTTTCAACATAATTGAGCTATAGCAATGAATCCAACTATTGGGGCAGAACTATTATAAAGGAGAAAATATACCTACACTTTGACCACATCAGGCAGCTGGTGGGTTCTAGGACACAGTGGATTTTTTGTCTACATTTTTTATACAAATTACAAGATAAGTTTCAAAACATGTTATTATTTCTCTACATAATCGTCTTGAGGTCAAACGTTTTTGAAGCCTAGGGACCAGTTTTTGTACACACTCGTCGTGTACTTCCGCTCCACCTCCCAAAGCCATTTTTCGACAGCATCCTAAACCTCCTCGTAATTTGAAAATCGTTGTGCACCCAAAACTTCCTTCAATTTATTGAAGAGATGGTAATCCGATGGTGCCAGGTCCGGGGAGTAGGGTGGGCGAGTCACAACATCCCACCCAAATGAAACAGCAGGTCCTGATTGAGACGGGCGATATGAGGTCTAGCGTTGTCATGAAGGAGTGACACACCACACGTCAGCATTCCTCTCCTTTTGTCCTCGATTTTTTGTGGTCAACTTCTTGACTGTCACAGTAGGCAGCTGCGTTTATTGTGGTTCCTTTAGGCATAAAATCGACCGATAATATCCCTTTCCAAAAGACAGATGATGAAAGCCATGATCTTCCTTTCTGAAAATTGGACTAGTGGTTAATGGGTATGGCGCCACTGTAGAGACTGCCTTTTTGACACAGGAGTATAGTGACACACCCACGTTTCTTCACCAGTCACAATTGATTCAAGAAAACTTTCACCTTCGCTTTCATACCGTTCAAGAAATTTGCGTGCAGCCGAAACACTGATGTACATGGAGCTACATTGGAGGACGAACTGTTTGACGCGTTTGGCTGCTGTGGCGACATTTCGTAATGGACTGAGGCGTTTGATGATTTGTTTTGACCGTTAGGAACTTCTCTGCCTACCAGTGGTGACAACTCTGAAAAACAAAATTCCCTCCGTCCTACACATCCCTAGCAAACTTTCTTTCTGGATGTCCCTCGTAGTTTTGTATGTTGAAGTGAATCAAACGGTAATAAAACTCGAAGTTGATCTTACGATGTGACGCCGTTCCGGTCTGCTATTTGGAGATGGATTAGCGTTAGGTGTTGGCGTAGGGGGGGGTCGAGAAAGAATATGACGACTTGATTGATGTGACCGGAGGCTGGCGACAGGAGGAAACAGGCTGCCTAACCGGATGGGAAGGTCCTCGACAACTTCCGATGACGGAAATATAAATCTCAATCCATCCTCCCCGATAACAGTCTTGGACCGATGAACAGCTCTCTCGAAAAGGGTCGAAAATAGGGTCGGCTCGGGACAAATTTCCGGTTTGTTACTGCATAAAACCGCGAAGAAAAATCGAAACAGTTTCTATGGAAATCGCATTCGACAAAGGGGGTTTTCCCGAGGAAATTCGGGTAGGAAGCGACGATGGACGGTTTTTCAGGGGTATCGGGCCTCCGGACTTTGATGGAGAGGACTTAGAAGTTAACGATCCGAGATAAACAACAGTTCTGGGTGGTCGAACAACAATAATAAGACCCACCGTCGTCTTTGAGGCTCCTTTCAGGCCTTCAACGTAATCATCGAGCGGAAAGTTCGAAGAATTATGACATCTTTGTCTGCAGCTTCGTAGTTCTTTTCTAATAAACCATTAAATTGAGTGTCAATCTTCAGCTCCCCATTGCACCCGTTCTATTTCAGTGTCTATGGCTTCCCCTTTTCCAACACAAAAGAAGCTTTGTATTCACGCAGAAAGTCTCAAACGATCCCAATCCACGTATTTGGCATTTGTTTGACCCCAATCAAATCAGGCTCATCTTCGTCTCTGGTAAAATCCCTGTCCCATTCGTAACCACCCCAAAACTACTGGAACAGTTGTAATGAAATTTCCGAGGATCGTACGTATTTAGATAGGCCTAATGACACCTTTAGCAATCAGGACAATATTAGCCCCAACGCATGCACAAACGTTGTGTCCTTTTAACACTCTCGTATTTCCTGTACTACTGATCGAGTAATTAATAATAAATACACTCACACTATTACGAATTCTTCATTATAATATATGAATAATATATCCTACAAATTCTCAGTTATTAATACGAGTTAGAATGTCAATAGAAGGAAGAAATTACGATTACCCAATTACTTGTGAGAAAAGTACTTCAATGATGGAAACGACCAAAATTGTGATCATTTGCAGCGAACGAGTTTTGTACACCGGCTAAGATCAGAAGAGGTCCTGGAAACCACGTATTCCAGGTGTTGTATGTAGAAGGAGGATCGTGTTTGATAGAAACGGTCACCCTTTGATGATCGCATTCCACCGCCATCCACCTCCTAAACGCAACAAGGGCAGGAAATTACAGGGCTACGGAAATAGGGGGTGAAGGGTTACTCCAAACGGGTTGTCAAACACCCTAAAACCATCCGACATCCGGCTAATTCAGTTCCTACCTCAGGTGAAATTACAGTATTTTCCCACTCCTAAATAACCCGATATCAATTCCAACCATTTCGTCCGTCCATTCTTTCAATTCAATGCCCAAGCAACGACAGGATCATTTTCATAGGGAATGAAGCGGAATGATCTCACATTCTGGACATTCTACACATTCTTACCCTTTATCGTAATCGTTAGCGTTAATCCATATGGGGTTTTTACCTGTCATACGAATCACCCACTGTTTACCCACTGGATGTCAAGAGTTTCTCTGATTTCGTATGAAGGTTAATATGTATCCGACCGTCTACCTACTACCTTTTTTCACGGTGCCGCGACAAAAGCACCCGGTGCCAAAAGCTCCCAGGGACATAAGCTCCCAACTGACAGTTTTTTTTTTTTAAGTAAACTTTATTACCAACACAACGATTCTACAGTTGTGCAAAACATAATTGAATCAGTCGTTTGAGAAACCCGACTAGTCCACAAAACCCAAGTTACCAGGAAACGCGAAAAACTGCTGACGTCGCCCATCTAACATAGATTTGAAATTACTAAAAGTATAAATACTATAATATAGTATTTAGTATAATATATAGTATAATACAGTCATATTATGACTAGTTCTCTCTGTTCAACTAATCTATATGTATGGGATCTGTTGTTTCGAGTGTTTTTTTATTTTTGAGATGCGAGTAACTACAGTAATTGCCAACTGCGAACGAGCAAGCGAAGTGAGCCAGTGAGTATTTATAACTCTGATGATTGATCATATATTAATAAACAATGTGTCCACTCCTCATCCAATATAAATACGTTGGAACATGGACACCGGTATTCCCTGTAATTTGGGAATCCCACGTCTTGTTTTCAGGGAGGGTGTTGACCGAGGTTAGCTAAAGGCAGAGGTGGGGCATTTGAGAGCTTTATGTCGCAAATTTTAGCATGGGAGTTTTTTCCCTAGGAGTTTTTGTCGTACATCCTTTTTCACCACCCCAGTTTCTTCATTCCTAAACTCATACCGTAAAATAAGGGTGGCAAAGGGTGCAAAGTAGGTTTCAAAACGTCTTATCGAACATTTCCAAGTATAATTATACAACTGTACAGTTCCAATCGGTGGAACTTCACGCCAAGTTTAATATTTGGGAACAGCTGGTTGAAATACGTGCACCATGGTTGTGTGATATCAAGTATCTTTTTCTAAGCTAATTTTTCCAGTGTTTACGGCGTGATGGTAGTTTCGATATGTCATGGAAGGTACTTCTTGGCTTGAATAATCTCTAACTTAAGTAGGTACAAGTAAGAATTCCTGATTTATATACCCAAATACAAATGAATTGTAAATCATTTTGCTTTCATTTATTGTGTTAATGATTTAGGCAAATCAGTTGTGACTATTAGGTAAACCAGTAATTTGGTAGAAAAACTGAAGAGACCGACATTGAGCTAGTTACCGATTACGATCACACAATATGGTATGGTTATGGTAAGTCACAAGTCTGGAGAGTGGAAGTTCCGTTGGGCTACGTGTAGACAGACCTTACAGGAGTGTGGGATGATCAGTGGTGGGAGATGGAGGATTTGGGGGGTGAAAGAAGGTGAATAATAGCGCAGAACTGAAGAACACGGAACATTCCGAAGTGTACGAGAAGGACACATTGAAGGTTCCCACCACCAACTCCCATCAATCACCAACCACGACGTCACCCGAAGACGCCCCCGCCGATAACGGGGTCATATCACTCGAGAAGGAAAACCCCTCGATCTCCCACTTCCCTCAGCGACGAAGTCGGTGAAGTGGGTGACAGACGAGGGACGAGCTGAGGTGCAGATATTGTGGAGGGCACTGGAGGCGATGTCGGGATTAAGTGAGACCACCGAAGCAAACGAGGACGAAATTGAGGAGGTTGAGGACTCCCACTTGACCCTGACGCCGGAAGGAGATTCCAGATTGGAGCTCAAGACAAGATAGGTACACAACTCTGAGCACCGCTATTCACCCTCATAGGATGATGAGGCGTATCAGTGAAGCAGGAGGAAAGGACGATCTATGAGGATAAAAATCAAATAATTAAAAACCAGAACTCAGAGCGCGTAAAAGGACAAGGAGAAAACGTACAATTGAACAAGTGACTCAAGTTACTCGCACCTAAATTTTCTGGATCTTTCCATTTCATTGATTAATGGAAAATTTAAGTTCTCCATTTATAGAAAGATACTTATAGCGACATTACCATTGATAATACTTCAAATCATCCAGTAGTTCACAAACATTCCGCTTTCCATACTATGATTGACAGGGCTCTGTCAGTACCAATGGATGAAGAAAGTCTGGCCAAAGAAAAATTAGCTGTCAAAAGCATAGCTGCGAGTAATGGGTATAACGGAGATCTTATTGATCCAATATGGGTTCTTAAGAAAATGAGTAGGGAAGAGAGGAGGGAAGGGAAAAGGAGTAGGAAAATTTAGTTAGGGAAGCTTCAGCTGAAGAAACGTTTTGGATTACCATACCGTATTATGGGAAAATTTCAGATAGAATTGGTAAAATATTAACTTCTAAAGGGTTTAGAGTAGGGTATAGAACTAATAATAATAATCTCAAATCTGTATTAGGTTCAGTTAAGGATAAGATTAATATGCAGGATAGAAGTGGGGTATATAACATAAAAATTTTATATAATAAAGCATTTAATAATAAATAATTTTAATAATAAAGCATTTAATGCTCGTGTGGACTCGAGTATTGAGGGCAAACTGGTAGGAAGTTTAAGGAAAGGATTAAGGAACACGAAAAAGATTTTGGGGATAGTAAGGGGGAATCAGGTTTTGCACGTCACTTGAATGAATTAAACCATAGCTTCAGTGTTGATCTTGCAGACAGGCAATTTATCGAATTCCCTCATTTGTGCCAGAAATTTGAGTGATAGGTTAGTTTGAGTGTTGAGCAAATGTTTGAATGATGTAATTCTTTCGAGTTTTTCTCCATTGTTGCGTCCATTTTTATAATTTTCGGTAATAGCTTGACTCCTACGCGGTTCAAAAAACACAATTTTCCCAAAATGTAGAACAGCTGACTCAAACAACACGAAGTCATGGTGTTGTGATATCAAGTGTCTTGTTCTGGGGTACTTTACATGAAAACCACATAAATTGTACGAATAAAAATGAATTGCCATAAGGCCAACCAGGAATTTAGTTGTAAAATTGTCGAGTCCATCATTGAGCTAGTTGCGCGTCTGCCCCGGATATATTTCATTTTCGCTCGATTTCAGTGGTTCATTATTGAATATAATAAACCAAAAGCACTCGCTGACACTAAAGTCAAGAGCCAAAACTTTGTTCGGTGGCTGAGTTAATTACAAGTGAAACACTCAAGGTCTGGGAATTGGGTGGCTCATAATACATTCTAGCGGGGAAAGAGGTACGTGACTGTAATGTCAGAGTTTGTGTGTGTGTTTATATACTTGTGAAGCGAGTGTGAGTAAGAAGGCGAAGACTGAACGTCGAGTAAACTCGTGCGGAATGCGGTTCGAGTCGTACGGGCGTCCAACTCGACGGGAAGTCGACGCTATGCACATACAGGACCTTCGTAACAGCGCAGCTTTAAATTCTTTCAGACGTAAAAGATTTGCTACAAGTACAACAGATTTTCACTTCCCCTCGAAAACCTTCTCTCGATGCTTGGGGGAGCTCCCTGACGGCCAGAGTCTTGGGATTCCTCAGGATATGGAACTGTCGCCCTCTGCCATTCCAACTCCCGGCAAGTCCCGTAAAGGCCGAAATAAATTAAAATGGCCCCATCAAAACCAACGCACTCTGAGGGGGCCCTGACACTCGACCCTCGCTTTCCACTTGATGAAACTGCCACAAAGTTTGATAACAATAATGTCGGGCTCAGTACGTACAAGCGCATAAAATAAGATATTGTTCATATGTAGGGATAGATATTTATGTATTTAAAATGCCAAATGTTACATAAAAATGTATTTATTCCCCCAAAATGTGTACAAAATATGTGAAATTCTCCGTTCTTTCCATTTTCCTGTCCAGGCCGAAACCATGATGTTCAAGGGAAAACAATGGGTTCAAGGGAAAACCTATGAGATGGCCTACAAGTCGTCCAAGAAATGGAAAATTAACGAACCCATCACTTCGCCTACTACCGACTAACCACCATCACGTCGTAACATGATATTTCACGGTCGAACACACAATTTTTTACGTCATTGCTCCAATTATTAGTTTCTGGCTCCCACGTTGGTACGTTGGGCCGTATGTATGCTCAGTAACAAGTAGGACAACTTTCAAATTGCAAATATGTACAAGTCGATTTCGAACCAGAAAAATTGGAAAATATAATTTTTTCCGGAGTAACCACTGGTTATTTAATATCAGTATTAGTGGCAATCGGTAGACTTTTATTCAACCTTCATAAATGAGATGATATTAATTTTTAAATTGTAGAGGGTAACGTGAAGGCTTTTCGGTTATTCTGCATCAGTCCGAGAGATTAATCATGTGAATGGAAAAAATTGAGTGGTGCATGATTCGCGTCGAGAGAGGAGATTTTTTTTCCACTCTTAATGAATAGATTTCTCGATTTATAATGAACGAATGAATGATTTGGTGAAGTGAAATCGTTTTCCTCGGCGCGAGGGAAGCTCCGAGTTCAATTACCGCGAGCCGGTCGCACGTTGGTGGGCTGCGGGCCGCATCAATCAGACGTAATTGATAAATACGGCCTTATCTCATCTGATGAATGGCCGCTTACTTCCGTCCGCCTCCCGACCCTAATGGATCGCAAAATCCCCTCTTGGAGGTACTCGGGGATCGACTCCCGCTTCTCCCTTTAACAATCTACTGCGGATCATCCTCTTCCCGCTTATTCACAATGTAAACTCCCACCCTTCGTCGGTTCTCACTCTTCCCACCTTCCCACTTCATTCCTCTCACCTGCAATTCCAACTTCAACCAAACCGTTTTCAAACCTTATCGAACAAGACTCCCTACTAACAACTTGCGGGCGATTGTAAGCTGAGCCCAAATCCGGGGTAGCCGATGTAAACTGAGCCCAATCCTTCCTACTTGCCCAGCCCCTTGATGTGTAAACTCAGCCCAGGATGCACTCATACTCCAAAACTCGCTCACTGTAAACTGAGCTCAAGGAGCCAGTTGAAAGTAGCCGTTCATTCCACTAAATTTTATTAAGAGTAGGTATGTTTTTATTCCGCAACCCCTTCCACTTGATCTATATGTCCAACTAATCAATATGGTACTAATCAGTTGATCGGAGGATGATTTTATTCCACAACCCCGTCCACTTGGAGAAACTGATAGACTCCTGGGGCTGGGCTGAGATTACAACTCACATCGTTGAGCTATTAGAGGGCTGTGCTTAGTTTATATTTAGATAAGACAGTCTGACCCTCAGTCCATCGCGCTTGGGCCGAGATGACACCCGCCCCAACTTGCCTCAGATAAATCGTAAAGACACCCACTAACAACCGTATTTAGTATCCCACATTCAGGCAGTTTTAATATTTTGGACCCTATCTAATATTGGGGCCGAAGTTATGAGGCCAGTCGCAATAAAAGTGGTCGTTGCAAGGGCAACATTTCATTTTATTACTTCATTCGGCCATTGAACGGTTTCTGAGTTTTAATACGATCCGCCATTCATTGACAGGGAGACTCGTGAAATTAACGCAGTAACTCCGTTCCCAATTAAACCTCTGAACCCGAAATCGTGTTCACCAGGTCCCACGGAAAAGCGCAGGTTCGGAAAACAATTCGAAATCAATGATCCTCAAGTCAGCAACAGCACTACTACTGCTAACAACTGGTGGAATAATCTGGATGAAAACTCTCATATACAACAGTACGAACATTGAAAAGTGAATAAAAACTTGACTTTTCCTGAGCAAGTGATTTTCAAACACCCATTTCATTTGTTCAACTGCAGTACAATTTCACTCTTGAGTCACGTCAAAGGACCCGGCAGGAAAGAGCTTTGAACACGAGATAGCGTTATTATCCGATTATTACGCTCACAACGCAAAAACCTCTCTTCCACAGAGGTTTGTTATTTTCTGAAGCCCAGAAAAAACGTTTTCTGTGTTGAAAAAAATAAGCAGTTTCACGTATTCGTAGTTTCAAGGGAAATAGTAGAACCACCCACCAGGCGCCGATCGTTCTTGCGAGCTATATCCAATTCCGGAGAGACTTTCAAATCGAATCGAAGTCAGAAATATGTCCACTTGATATTGATCCTGAACGTTAAGCGCTTTTCAGCCGATTCCACTTCACAAACACTCGTACGGAGAGTTTGGCGTTTCGGCAGTCGATTTCGAAGGACCTTCTCGCGAATGTTCAAGTATGAGGTGTTGGCTCCAAAAAATACACGAGTTCAAGAACGGGCAACTGTTTGTATCAATTTTCTTTCTGCTGTTATAAAACTATTGAATTTTCGAGGTATGGCGCTTCGTGTTCTGCGGTACGTTTTCTGTCTACGCGAAGAAGACGATGTCAGATAGTGTTGGTAGTTATTGATATGGATCTAAACCAATGAAAACCTCTTGTCACAAGTATCGACAAATTACTTGGCTCGACCCGGAAAATTCGCGGGACCATCAGTCGGCTAGTTCCAAACTACCCTCTACATATGGTCTTACGTTTGATTTATTCAGGTTATTATTCCGTAGACACTGGCATTTTGTAGGTCGGTGAGTGCAAGTGTTGGTCAGAAGGGCATAGGATAAACTTTGGCGGTAGTATTTGCAGCGGGTCCAGGAAGGGTTAAGTTGAACCATAAATCGTTTGTAAGGAAAACTCATATCAAATTCAAATTCAATTATGCCGAAGGGACAGAAAAGGGCCGAAATTACTCAATTCAACCCACTCATTGGATATTCAACTAACGTATTTGCTCCAAAGGATCTGATCACGTTGGCTCCACGCTCCAACGCATCCAATCCCAAGTGGCAGTTTAGCACGTCACGTAGGCCCCTGGGATCCGTTTCGTTTCATCCGCCCACCAAATGGCATCGAATGGATCAGGTGTCGAGAAAACCGCGTTGTCTACTGATTTCATCTTCTCGGCGTCTCACTGTATTTTGTGTTGTACCCATGTACCCATGTAGGGCGTCCGGTTAGCGGGTCGGCCCTGACTCTACTGCGGTAGCTATTCAAATGAAATGTGTCAAAACCGTGAGCCATTTCGTGTGCCACAACACCAGTCGGAGTTGGCTCACATAATGTTGAGGTGCTTCTAGCGGTTTCTGGGTTTCTACAACCGCCTAGAAACGTGAGCAAAAGGTAATACTTAATAACGCCTAGAGACAAACGAGAAGCTAAATCCAAAAACCGAACTCCAGCCAACGAGACGTTAGTTACCTATTCTATCTCTAGCACTGTAACAAGTTATCAAGAAAATTCATTACCTTCAGACAAGGTTTCTGTACGGTCGCCTCCCAAGAGGAAAGTTCAGGATTCAATTTCAAAAGTAGGCAAGCATGCGTTTGTAGTTAGTAGAACTTGATCTCAGTTCCTCACTTCCACAGTTGCTCAGTAAAGAACAGCGGCCAATCATGACTTCAGTTTTCAAAAAAGTATCAGAAAACAACTCGACACAAACTTGTAGTGTTCTGTGGTGAATTTTGGAGCGAAAGATATCAAATTATATTGAGCTGAAGCGGTAGCTGGTTCCAAAGGTTACGCTGCCGACACATTAGTGCTAGAGGACCTCAGATGTATTTAACATAATATATTAAATATATTTTACGTTATATGTTGGGGTTATATTATATTAAATATTATTCAATTGTCTAGTTTGGATTGGAGGTACCCTAACACTAATGTGTCGACAGTGTAAAATTAAAAATAAATGCAATTAGAAGATGAAGTCGATAACTTCATTAAATGTATCCAATGATCAGCTTGGGCTAGTAATCCATCAGAGACTATGTATACAGTTAAATAACGTATCCTATCCCCGTGAAATCCAGCAACATGATGACTCTTGATGCCAAATTAAGATGGAAGGAGCATGTTATTAAAAAAAAAAGAACAATTAAACATAAAATTCAAAAAATTTTAACGGCTGGTGGGGAGGTATTTTGAACGATCAGTCCATAACAAATTGCTAATCTACAAGCAAATCCTGTGTGGACTGTGGGTATCCAGCTCTGGGGTTGTACTAAAAAATACTAACAGTAAAATTATTCAAACTTTCCAGAACACGTGAATCCGGAAGTTCTTCGTCTCCTAGACAACTGCAACGTCACCCGGCGGCTTGTTAGAACAAAACCTCTTGATCTTGTGATGTGACAAGTGTAGTGATTGAGTGTTACAGCCACTGGGCTAAAAACTCAACAAACAGTTTATAATATTGTAGGAAATTAACTTGATAGGCTGCAGCTCAGTTGCTATGCTATTGATATGCCAAATATATAGGTATCGATTATTTTTAAATAAAAGTGTAAAATTACAAAAAACTGCAATCAGTCTAAAAAATAAGGGATTAAAGATTTATAATTTTACTCATCTGTGTAAAGTGAGCTTAATGAGAGATTTGAAAGGATCCTAGTTAGCAAATATTTGGATCTATGTTTCATTAATACTTGTTATGTCATCAAGATTTGAAGGTAGAGGATGAGCTCGTTTGAAGGTCGCTGAGTTTGCGCACACCAACTTATTACTGGTTATAAATCGTTTGAAAAAAATGTTTGGGAGGTTTTGGTTTTGTTATAAATTTGCTCAGCAGTATGCAATTCTTTGAAGAAGTGAATTAATTCACATTTTGAGAGCGACGAATCAATATGTTGTTGGTCCCTCTTTAAATGTATTATTGCCACTTCATAAGTACGAAGAGATGTACATAGGAAGAGATATGTACTCGTACATTTCATCGTCAGAACCACAAAACAAGGTGGCTAGAGTTCAAAGCTGGATTCACGACCCAATTCCACTCGCCTGTAGGATCATGATTGATCACGAGCAATATTCATCAGAATCAATCGTCGCGGTCCCTTGTTTACTGCCGTTTGTATTCTCAACGTTATCATTTCGAACGGGTAAAGAGGACCGTTATCGGTACGAGTATAACGACAGATACCTTCTATCGCTCCCGGGCAATCGACGATACAATAACACGGACGGGAAGATGAAATCACGACGTCGATGGCTTGATGTCTGTTTAAGGGTAAATATGCCTAGCGACGGATTCAATTTGGATCGTCATCCCATCAAAGGAGTTGCCCTATGGGTATATTCGGTCCCATCTCGCGATCCTAACTGCATATCAGATGCTCTTTCCTGTCAGAACGTAATCGCTGCCTTCCCGTACGACAAACTCAGTAACTGGATTTCCTCGAAATCAATTTAGTCCACGACATCACTGCAGATGCCGTGCCTCCACGTCATCACAGTCAAAGGATTGAATTAATGAAATACAACACAATAGTACGCATTCATATGTCATCTCTGCTACTCGCTAAGGGTTCACGTTCTTGTTACTTTTGAGTTGCTCAATGTTCCCACATAAAATTAAGACAACATTTCAATACAGTGGCTCAATACACTGGTCTAAGCCAGAATGTTCTCCTACTTATTACGTAGTTTCTCGGCCAATAAAATTTAAGGTTTATCATCCTGGTAAACGCTAATTTTTTATGTGCGCAAAGAAGGGCCATTTATAAAGAAAAAGCCCAAAAAGTGATCGAGTGTGTTAAGATTAGTTTCATCAATTTTCCTCCCAGTTATGCACCTGTCAAGGGGATTTCAATAGAAACGAACCCATAAGCTCACCGGGGTAATCGATCAGCCATAAAAAAATTAACGAAGAGGGACAAATAGATTAATCATTTTTCAGATCACTCACTTGTATTTCCATTTTTCCTAGTTATCACTGTAAAATTTGGCAAAAATAAATTTCAAGCACATAATTGACCTACAATACCTTGAAATCAATTTTTAACATGGAACATGTTTTTACAGGCGCGATAGTGTTAGGAGGAGTTGAGATTACACTCCATCGAGTTTAGTATGGCTGAACCTGGTCCCAGCGGAATCCAAACTGAAACACGAACAAGGCAGTGGGTGTCTCAAGAGAAAAAACAGCTAACGAGATCTAATTTTTACCAGAAATTCATCAGTAACCTGTAAAAAATATGTCACCTATTTTAGTTACCAATCACCACTTTTGGCAATAAGTAAATACAGTCGAATCCGCTAAATGGGGGCACCTCGAGACCTACTTTAAGCGGTTGTCCCCTTAAACCGAAATGGGAAGATACCCTTGAAAAATTGGAAAATTTAGAAAACAGCGTCATGTATGTACATACATATGTATTTCGCGTCAAAGTCAACAGAATTTGCTCAAATAAACATTTAAAAAATTATTTGGATACCAAACATTTTAATTAAAACATTCCTGCTTACTGAAATGAGAAATGATAGCAGATTTTCTAGATTTATCAATGCGCGTTTGGATGACGTAGTAAGCGCAAGACTTGAGTTGATCAGAAGGTCTCGTTTCGTTGTTTCGTACAGTTGAAATAGAGATAATAATAGACATATGTAAATATTATGTGCATAGTGTTATGTAGTTTATTTGTCCGAAAAACATGTTCCATGATTTCTTGGTTTGATCCACGATCTAAACAGTTATAATCCACGGGCCTGGGGGTGACCCCTAGCAGTAATAATACTCGTACAATACATAATTTATTTATTTATTAACGCACGGCTCATGCCAATTACAAAGTTATAATCTGACTAAGGCAATCACAAGCGGCAATACTCTCGCAGGAGGCTAAGTTTGTTTTGGCTTTCTTCGAAATACCACTCTTAATTTCCTAGATATGTTAGTGTCAGTGGTGTTCTTCTTTAACTTGATATATTAGGACCTTACTAGCGGCTCAGGACCATAATAACATGACATATTATGTCATGTTATTATGGTCCATGTTATGATCATATATTACGGTCATGTTATTTCAAGTTCAAGAAGAACACCACTGATGATTTACTTGTCAATTTTCATTTCAAGGGTGACTCCCAACGGATTACACAAACCGATTAATATATAATTTGATTTTGTTGCGGAAAAGAATACGCCGGTGAGGTTGAATACACATAACCGAAGAATATAAAACTTAGTGAAGGGGCAGATAACACGATTCGGCTCTTGGAAAGTGAATTTTTTATTTACCACCTTTTCCTTTCGCTAGAATAAACACTTACCTTGCCCCTTAGGAGCGTGGATAATGGGTGAAAACTGAGTTTGCCACTCGGAAAAATTCCACCGTGCGGGTAGAAAAACTGAACGTTTTTTTCCCCCTGGTCGTCACTCAACGGGATTTTCGCCCAATAGAAAAGAGGTTACGAGAGATTTTGGAGTCGTTAACGCACATCCGAGCAGGAATATGTAATTTGGGGAGCAAAACATCCAAAGGGAGATAATGTAACCGAGGGATAATTACGTCAGCTCGTTAACCGGAGGTCAGAAAGGGAAATGGTGTCGGGCAGGAGAACTGAAAATTAAACGAGGAAACTTCCAAGGTGGCGAAAACGCTGGGGCGGAAAGGTTTTGTGGATGGGGAGAAAGTTTGAAAGGGAGATATGTCAGTTGTTTCAAGGATGAGGGGCGGTTATGGAGAGGCGAGAGGAAGGTTATGAAGAGGGAAGTTGAAGGCCTTCAAGACGAGTTTTCGGAGGGAACGGGTAAAGGCTTAGGTTAATTACACGGAAAGTGACGGGGTTTTTGGAAACGGATCCGCGAGCACCTGGAGAAAAGTAGGAGGACAAATAGACAAAGGTTCCAGTCGTGCATCGCTACCTAATGAGTAAATTTCTGAAGTAGGGGACTAAAACCTGGTAGCTCCAATTGCTAATGAAAATGAGAGAAACCCCAAATTGGAACTAGTTTTTCCTCCACACGTTATAATTAATTTAACCATTTATTGTCACTACCACCTCCATTATTGTCACTTTACGGCAATCTATGTCAAAATGTAGAAAAAACTCAGTTTCTGATCTTTTTGGGAGTTTTGTTCGTCTATACGTGTACGTCGACTGATCAGAAACTGAGTTGTTTCCAAATTATAAACAGCTGAAATTTGACATAGATTGGACGTAGAATAATGGGACTTTTGACTGAAATCAAAAATCGTTAAATAATGCAGTAAAAGTAAGTTAAAGGTAATTCAAATGTGAAAATTCGAAAATTTGCACATGTATATTGTACAACAAGAACTTGTTTCAATGTCTGTATTACGTCTTTTCCTTTGTAATTATGATTATTATTCTCCAAAATTAATTTTCAGACTCCAAATACGTTTGCATTTCAAGGTACGTAGATTTCGAATATTGACTTGAAAAATGCGGTAAATTTATCAAAACGGTTCGTTATTTTCTGAATGAATATCAACTTTCTGCTAGATTTATAGGGCTATGTAACGGATTTGTACTGAAACACTTTAACGAGTCATTTACTCATTACAGTATGTTATTTTATTTATCCGAAAATTCATGAGAGAATAGGGAAAATTTGGGTCAAGTGCAGGGGAGGAAGCAATGAAACTGTGGAGATTGGGAAAAAATATAGAAAAAGAACTTACTTATATGTTTACATACGGTTTGGCATCGTAACAACGGGTCGCTTCATAAAGCACTTTTTGGGAGAGGGAGAAAACTCCCAACAACAGACTTTGCAAGGCTTTTCCGTGTTCTCTACCCCCTTCATGAAAGAGAATTAGAAGGAATTATGATGTTTCCCTCTTCTACTGTTAGGAATCGAAAACTTTATGTGTTTTTTCCTGTTTTACGGGTTGGGTAAGAATTTTACGGTGAGCTGAATAGAAAACATTATTTTCGACGGTTCGTGAGTTTATTGGGAAATGGAGTTTGTTCAGTAACCTATTTACTGGAGGTGAGTAAATTGGGGAAGGAGGTTCAGGCACGATGCATGACCTAATGAGCGATTTTTCGGAATGACGTGCGTGAACCACCGAATTAAAACTCGAAGCACAACGGAATTATAAAACAAGAAATATGAAAAATAATATAAGCACAATAATAATATCATAATCTGTAGTGTAACCCCTCCCCCTAGCACGAGGATTTCATCATATGGGGGAGTAGCATTCATAAGTGCAGGTATTATCCCTTGAGTTACTATTATTAATTCACTCAATGTATATTTGTTCATAATTATTGCATCACTATAATCATAATACATTTCTAATGTAATTCTCAAATAATATAATGAAAAAAACATATATTCAAAGCCCATACTGAAATATTATTATTTACCGAAATTTCATTAGTAAGTCAATGTTTGAGGGGGCATAAGTATGAATTGTTGCGGTTCACCGGAGGTGTACACTTTGCAAATTTCCGTTACAAGAGCCACATTTCAAACGATGACTTTGATCAACTACTTCATCATATTGCAATTCAATTGAAATCAGTGGTCAAATATTCTAGCGAATAAAGCAGCAGTTTCAATAAATGTAAATATTTAATATTATTCCATTATTGAAAGCAAATATTTAATATTATTCAACTGAAAAACAAACATTTGAAATGAGGCTGTAATGTAAAAGTTCTTGCATATTATGTGCCTATAAGGTTTCGGTACTGAGGGCTACCAGTTGATGATGGGGGTTATTGAATATTGAAAATAGAGTTCTAAAAACGATATTAAAATTAATCCATAGACAAAATATCAACCTAATAATTATTATGATTTCAAGTTTAAATTAAATTGAAACTGCTGAAGCAATATTATTCCTACCATAGCTTTTATTTCTTGTAAATTAAGGTTAGTTATACTTATTCGACTTTTCCCCCAATCGTGCGTACTGTCACAAATTAAGCCCTGGCTATAATTTTGTAAATGAGGGATGTGGCCAAAGTTTCCTCATACAACTCGATAGACCACATGACCATGGGAACACGTACAGGGAAGCCAAACTTGTTTAGTTGAAATAGTTGTAAGATTTGCAAGATTTTTTTCAGCGCATCAACCAACTTATTTTATATTTAAATGAATTGATTTGAGTGCTCTTTCTCCATGCGGTAGCTAAGGTGGAAAGAAACCAGCGAATAAAGGTAAATTTGGAATCCCAGATGATTTACGAGCTCTCCCTCGCACAAAATATGTTTTTAGGTGTTGGAGGGGGGTTTCAAAGTTACCAAACCAAATTGCGTTTCCGGGGAAAGTATAAAACCTACTAACCAGCCTACTCCGAGATTCAAGTAGTTTTAAGGAAAGGAGTTGGTGTTGGTGGGAGGGCAGAGAGTTTGGGTTGCTACGGGAAACTTTTTAACGAGGTAACGCAAGATATATTAGCGTAACCTACACCGCGGGCTTCCACGGCACTTTTACTTACAAGTGCAAATTAGACTTCTTGCGGAAGATGATAGCACAGCTACCTACCGCTATGGACACCTACTTCATCGCGTTCGAATCATTAACTGTTACTTATCATAAAGCACTGAATGACCAGTGTTTACCATATTATGAGTTCATACGATAAGCCAATTCTTCAATAACTCGTACCCTTTTATGTAAAATGCTCTATAATCGAGACAACGTAGGTACAGAGTTTCGGTCGCTTGTTCCACTTGCCGCGCCGAAGTTTATCGGTGCCGTAAGAAGGTTGTGTTCCTATATCGAACCTCAAGAATAGGAGTGTGACAAGTCAAAAATCCCAAATGTTGGAAAACGCATTTGAAGTTTTGGGTCCCAAATATTGCTGAAAATGTCGTTAAAATACTTTTTTAGAGAAGCAGCTTATGACTAGTGTTTTTAGGGAAGCCTAGCCACCTTCTCCATCAACAACAAGCGACTTGAAAAAATTCTGGAAAAAATTGAGAAATGTTTTGAGAGGATACATTACTATCTTGGGTTTTCTATATTCATTTCCAATGATTATCCCTGATTGCCAAACATTATTCCAGCATCAACAACAGCAACGCAGGCAAGTATTATGTATTTATGTATGTGTCACTCCGGACGATAACTCTCGATAGAATGGAGATTAAAAGTTCAAATTTGCACAAAAAATCCGTCTTGGCAATCGAAGGGCTAATTTCGTAGACGGGCAGAATCGGGCAACTCTAAGGAGGGTTTCGGGGAGTTTAAGGGGGGGGGGAATTACCCATAAATTCCCAAAATGAAACATTCTGACAAGTGACCCCTCATTTTAAAGGTTTTGTTATGCTGAACACGATGGCGAATGTACTTTATTTTTGTAGGGCTTGTCAAGATCTGTCTGCCTATGAGTATAACTCTAAAATCGAATTTTTCGACTTGTCACACTCCTATTCTTGAGGTGCGATATATTGGACAACTGTATATACCAAAATATTTTTCAAAATATTCATCTGGATTTGAAGAGTCGCACAACTGGCAGACGAATAGGTGGTCAATTATTTCCTTCCAAACTGAGGATTTACGATATTCAGGTACCTGCCAGAGAATTTTCGCCATCACTTTCATTGAATTAATCTTTAGTTGCAGTATTCCAAATGTACTGATGTATTATAATGAAAAATACTACAAATAAATATGTGTTAGTAGCTGTCGGTACAGCCGCCCATTCGCGGATACAGTAGGGGTTTACCTTGAGCCCTTATTTCGAACGAACAACTCGTCCAACGCTCCAGTTGATTTCGAACACATCGAAATCTATTCGAATCTACATAAGCACAATACCGGCTTATTTAGAGATTTCGAGCTTAGACGTTCTCAGTCAATTTTAAAGGAGCCAAGGCCAAGTGTCGTGAACAATAAAATCCTTCATCCTTCAACTATAATGAGAAATAATGAGCCAAATTGTTAGGGGTAAGGGCGTCATCAATCCCAATTATTTTCAGTTTTCCAAGACTTCCACCATGCAATAATTCAACAGTGTATCTATGAGTCGGATGAAATTGGAACAATATGATTTTTCTTGTCGCTATCAGTTTAACTAGGCTCCTTAAAGTTCCAATTCGATATCAACAGTTAGAGTTCCCTCGGGTACATAATCCGAAGGGTTCATACGGTGTAAAGCGAGCCGAAGGTATCCTGGGGAGTGGGCTTATTCCCTAATTATTTACGGAGGTTTCCCGATGGTACCGGAGGTTCCAATCAAGTTATCCCGTAGAATGGGAAGCGGCGGCCATCTCAAGTTATTATCAACTCGGAGATAATCCTAATTTAATGTAACGAATCGAAGGAGGGTTTGAGAGCGCGTTTGCCGAACTTGGCGGTGCCTCGAACGTACCTTATAACTTCTGTATCGCTTCGGCTCGAACCCTCGAATGAACCTCGAAGGGATCAAATGAAGTTACTACGACTGAAATTTCCATAATTCAAATCACAGGTTCTAGTAATAAACTTGTCTCGGTTCCAATCACCCCAAATTTCAATCACAAGACGGAGGTGCCAAAGAAAATAAACGAAAACTACAATAATTGGTGAACGAATCGTGGACCAAAATAACAGTATTTCTTAAATACTTTCATTGAACATAAAGCTCGTTGTTATTATTTCACGTTGGACGTTGTGGGGAAGAAGAAGCTCCTCTCGCCAAAAGAGCGATATCGAAGTCCAGTCATGTACATTGTTGATCCTAGGTTTTCTCACGTATTTTACTGCAGGATGAATGCTGATGCAGGAAGAATGTGAAGAGAAAATCGATTCTTCGTCCGTACAGCATAGTTGTGCATAGACGAGTATAGTAAGAAAGGTAAGAAGGCACCATGATTACAGACTATGTCCTCCTGATATTGAAGATTCAGCAAACCTGGTGTCGTCTGGAATCATTGGTGGTCGAGAAAAAAGCGGTTGACTAATAAATTCACATAAATAAATCGGTGGAGAGAAATAAACCCTCACTTAATGGCTACATTGGTACGCTTTTTCTTTCTACCCGACAAACACTGCAGCTGTGTCTCACAAACGATCCATCTCAAAAACACGGGAAATATACCGAAATGGCCTGAAATTATCATTTATGAAATGAAATGGTGATAAACCTTGTTGGAAAGAGTCACGAATTCCATAGTTGACAATTCCGCTGGCAGAAAACCAGTTGAATTGCGCTTCTTTTTGGCCCTCTCTGTAGTTTGATAAACGTCGAGCCAACGGATAATGAGAAAATCTGTCCTTTAGAACAGCCAAATCGAAATGTGCAGTTGTTCAAATTAATCCGCGAGAGGTGATCGTTCTTAAGGTCAATCCGACCTAAAATAGTTCCAACAGCTTTCACAACGTTGCGCTTCAAAATGAGAAAAACTACAGCCGCAATTCTCGGTCGATTTTAAATTAATGTTACATTCGAGATCTGAATGTAAATTCAAATCAATTGATCATCTCACGCGCAGCGAATTCACGTCGCATTTTCCGCCTTACGATAAATCTATTAATCCGATTTAAAATTGGAAAAGTCCAATGTACTCCCGAAGGTTTTCCAAAGGGTGCTATGAGCGGGCTTTTTCAAAGATGTTTTTTAAAGTGTTTATAAATGAATTTAAAAAATAAAATTTGAATTCAAATTCAAAACTCGAATGTATCATTAATTTTACGTTCTCAAATTGCCGTTTTCAAATTTAACATCGCTCGACGATTGCGGCTGTAGTTTTTAAAGTAAATATGCCATGATTATGGTGCCATCCGTTGAAAAAGTTTCTTATTAAATTCCGGTCGGATTGCTTTTGAAGCGAGGGTTGGAGGTGATGTATACCTGAGCTCAGATCACAACAGATCACGTTTTCTTGTAGGTACATGTATACTCTACTAAGATTGTTAAATGACAAAATGTAGGAAGGGGGTATATTTGAAAATGATTAATCAAATTTATAAAAATTGTTTTATGTACATTTTCCAATTTAACTCTTTACTGGCTTCCGGCGAGAGATTTCGTACATTTACTCACAGATAGTTTACTAACAAAATTTCGGAAGGGGGTATATCAAAAAGCAATGTGCGTATGCAGTACATACTTAGATTTACTCTAACATGTAGTTCAGAAAAGTTGGTTGCTTTATTACTCATATTATGAAAAGATGTGGAACCTAATACGGTAACATGACTTGTTACTGCAATAAACGAATTGCAGTTATTTTGCAGACATAAATTGCACATATGGTTGGTGTACGTTTGGTTCAAGCGCTTATAAATGTAGCAAAAATGCACTGGAACCCTTGTAGAAAATAATATATTATTTCTCAACTAGAAACGATCGATTCAAGTCTGCACAAGAAACATGAAAAATAATGATTTGGATTGTTATTGACTTGGTGTACATTTACCTACGTGAGTGAAAGGCCCTGAGAGACGATCCCCTCCCCCACCTCCCCAATGAATCCGGTAAAACCGGGAGTGCAGTTGAAATCATTAGGGACGAATTCTAGGAAAATACTAAAAAGGATTTGGAGATAGGAGTCCCGTTTTCGAAAATATTTCAGAGAAATGTGATTGACCAGAACGCTGCGCTCAGGTTCACCTCTCGCGGGTTAATTTAATAGGATTATCATAATTAACTGAAGTTGGAAATCAGCCTCATTTGATGTACCTAAGTATCGTTAAAGCCCATCGAAGCCTTCATTATACGACTTCACCTTTGTGTTGCACTGTTTAAACAGCAATTTTAAACCGTAATGTTTACCAATTCTGTCGCTTCCTGGAAAATAGGAGCCGCTCTAAAAACCAAGTAGCAAAAACGAAAGAGGAAGTACAAAGACCCGCTCGACCTCATTAAAAAGTTAGTGTGACACCCGGTTGCTGCCTGATGAAACGTTTCCCCTCGAAGTTCGTCCTAAGCGGTAAGCTCTCCATCTCACATGTGAGTCACTGAAGGAATCCGAGGGGCTAATCGGATTAAAACTGATGATGTTGATGAAAGGGATCTGAAACGTTGAACAAACGTAAGAAAAAGCTCAAAATCCAACACTACAGATGGCAAAACGCAATTAGTTTAACGAATGATAACAAGAGCCGAATTTACACTGAATTCCGCGACATAGTTGAAAGTAGGTTAACTACCAACTCATGAAAAATTTATAAAACATATTTAATGTGTTTGTATAAGGAACGACTAAGAAGTACGTATTTGTGGTTAAGAGAGTGGACGCTAGTAGTGATATATAAGTTAAAAAATCCACAGTCATGCAGCATGGCTATAAGAGCAAAATATCGAAGAAATAACTGGTTTTATGTAAAATGTCTTCATTTTACTAGTTTGTGATGAATGGTTTGCTTAGTTCTCCCTGTAACCCGGGGAGGTTAGGCAATTACGACCGACCCACAGGGATATCTGGTCAGCGTTCACCGAACCAGCTATGCCCTCAGCGGTGGAATCACAAACACGGGAAGAAAGGGAAACAACTTAGCAAACCATTACAGGTTTTATAATAAATTTTGTCTGCCTCAGTTTATAGATTTATGTAAGATCTTCAGCTCCAGTTTGGGAACGGAGGAAGATATCGCAATTCTGATTTCACCATCGTGTTCAGCATTGAAAAAAACCTTTAAAATAAGGTGTCACTTATCAGAAGGTTTAGTGAGGTGCCACACACACCAAGAAGGAACATTGCCACGGCAAAACCCACAAAATGAACCTTTCTGAGTGTGTCGCTTTTCTTGCGGGTGAGCGATATATCGATAATATCGGATGTGTTGGTATCGATATCAAAATATCGGATATTGGACGCTTAATATCCATATTTCGATAATATCGGATATCGATTCCCATCCCTAATTCAGACACCCGTAGCAAATAGGAAAACTCTGCAAATTCTTGACACAACGGTTCATTATCTTCTTTGTACAGATCACCCTTCTGTCTAGATCACTAGGTCTAAATGTCTAGATCCTAAATGTTAGATTAATTATTATTATCAATTATCACTAATTATTAACAATTTTATCAAGTACCTAGTGAAAATTATTATAATTTATTGTTAGGTATTAATAATTCGTATTTACTATTAATAATAATTATTATTAATTATGATTAATTAATACAATATAATTCTGGGGTTTTTAATACTACGTCGGTAATAATTTTTCTATAAAAGAAGTACCTACCAACAAACATTCGAAATTACCTTCATTTCCGTAGCACGAAACGCACCTCAGAACAACAAACTCGACATCACTCAAGCCATATGATGTTCCAAAGAGCTTGTTAATATGAAAATGGACCTGTATTTCAACAGTTTGAGTCACGATCGGGTTGTGAGGCACAATCTTTGAGCCGTCATTGTGAACGAACGGCTGGTCGTACAAAGCTGCGGATGGTCTTAAAAAATTCTACGGAACAAACTCTATCTAAATATGAAATAAAAAACATACCGTTTGATGGGAAGTTTTCGAGATATGGAATTTTCAAAATTTCAAAATTCGTTTTGAACCCCTTCCCCTTGACCTAGGGTTATGAAACGTTTCGTGGATCATTGTGGGGCTGGTCCAAACCCAGAAACCAAATTTCGTAATTTTAACTCAACGCCAAAGTGCCTCGGACGGCGGACGGCGTACGGCGGACGGCGTACGGCGGACGGCGTACGGCGGACGGACGGATTTTTTTTTATTCGATTTTCTGAATCTACGTATCTTGAAACGTAAACCAACAAATTTTGAGGGGGGGTTAAAAAAATTTTTTCTTTGGGCGATTCCAATGGTTCATTATCGAAGATAATAAACCAAAAGGGATGTAATTAACGTACGATACTGTTGATTACCAGGCCAAATAACATTACATAAAATTCTTGGTCATCGTAAATGTGAGCCATGTTTCAGTAACTCAGTATTCAAAATTGCCAATTCACAAGTTAAGGTATAGGGTTAGGGTTGGGCTAGTTAGTTAAGCTGTTATGATGCTTTTTAAACCTTCAAAAGCAGATATCCCGCCCCAGTGACGATGAGAACTCAACTCGTTATGATCACAACCGCCAGTTCGAAATGGAAGAACGCGAGAGCAATCTCTGGGGTTCCCTCCAAGTTTTATTATTGGATTCCAAGTTTGATGAAGTTTGCCTTCAACAACCAGACCCCCCTCCCGCCAGCTTGAAAGTGGTGGAGACGACGAGGAGGATAAGATCCGGACGCGTAAACAGACGGTGGACCATTGGATTACTCCTACGGATTTACTCGGATGGCTCTAGGAACACGCCCAGAGCTACAGTAACAGCATTATTTAAACATCAAGCGACTCGGTACTTGGTCCGGTTCCTTTGAAGTAGGAATGGCGGAGGGAAATTAGAAATTAGCTCTGGCGCAACTTTTACAGAACGTTTCTCGGGAGAGTCGTTTGGAACTTACACGGTCGTTCACTTGTTGGTCGAAAGGAATCAGGAACCAATTTTAAATCCGCCAAGAATAAAAGAATTTCATTTGATAGCATCCTTAAAATTAGTGTGTTGACATTTCAAGGTACGCAGGATCCGGAAATCGTATTTTTAACCGTCTGTAATCGGTACATGGCCTACCTAGAATTGACTAACGAATTTGAAATTCGCGATGCGGGATGTATAAATTTTAATAGATTTTGATTCAGATACTTTGAAATACTTAAATCCTACATCAGTAGCAGACACTTCAGAGTAAGGTATGAAGAAGAGTATCCTGCGCTCAAGAATATCTGCGCAGGTGTCCCACAAGGCAGTATCCTTGGGCCTGTGCTATACCTCATGTAGGTACACAAGGGCTTTGCTAACGGCTGAAAGTGGAGTTACCGCAACTTTTGCTGATGATACAGCATTCACGGCCGAGGGGGACACAGCAGAAGAAGCTGCTCACAAACTGCAAAATCACCTCGATAAAGTCATCAAACGGACCCAACAATGGAGAATCAAACTCAACGAAGCCAAATCTGCAAACGTGAATTTTACGTATAAGAAAGATAAACCGTCGCCAATTACGAGTATTATCCACTCCCAACTCATACCCGCAGAAAACACAGCTGAATATCTAGAGTTGACGCTAGATGCCAAACAATAATGAAAAGAGCTCATCAAAAAACTGAGCTCCATCAAATATAGGAAGTTGTACTGGTTACTGGGGAGGCACTCAGAACTCGAGGTTCACAACAAGTAACTGGATCTTGGACAACAGTGAAACAATCGGCGTCCACACGACTTACCTATGACCAGTGTTGCCAGACAACTTGCCTCGAAATTCCCTACGGACCGTTTCCAAAATCCCTACTTTTCCCTACAAATTCCCTACCGTGTTAAAAAATTCCCTACGCGTAAAATTTCTGAAAATGTAAAAGAACAAAAGAAGATCACTTCCCTCCTAGTCATCTGCAAAACGACAATATCACTGCATTCACTGCTGCTGGTTTGGTTTGAGGATTGAAATAGCCATTGAACCACTGAGTTGCACAATGTAATTTTTATTGCTGTCTCAATAATAGTTAGATTAGGTCCATTCATTTTTTTTTCAGGACAAGAATTGTTAGGTACTTGAGAAATATCACTGAGATAAATATAAATATAATAAGGCTTATTACTAAGGCTCAAGAATGGTAGCATTGGTTACATTAGCCTTGGAATAGGTACCTATTTAAAAAAATCTTAATGTCGACGACCAGGAATGACTACGAGGAGAAAATATAATTAAAATGGTAAAACAGTAATAGGAAAAAAAGGACCAGAAAAATTTGGGATTGAGAATAGAAAGAAGAGCAGTAAAATCTTAGGTTAATCTCAAGAGGTTATCAAAAATATATCAAAAACTATTCATCAATGAGACCATCAAAAACCAATCAAATCGTCTTCGTCACTATCGAGGGATTGCTCGCTTTTATTAGAAGCGTATAAGCTCTGTGACGCAAGCAACTTCATCATATTTGGTGTGATGGGATGAAGTTGGTACTTTATTTATTGGTACCTTTCTTCTTCATACCAGGAATTATTGGTACCTTTCTCCTTCATACCACAAGTGGTTTTCCGATCACGAATAAATGTACTAAAATCGTATAATTATTCAATTTATTAGAATTTTGCCAGTGTTTGAATCACGTAACCTAGCTTGACCAAAAATCCCTACGTTCAGCGTAGGGATTCCCTACGCTCAATGCACCCCCAAAATTCCCTACGTGTAGGGAAAAATCCCTACATCTGGCAACACTGCCTATGACATACATTGTATTTCGCGTAATCGAGGACGAAAATGAACGGCCAAGTGTGCTTGTAATTGGGTCAGCTGATGGGCTGTAATTCCATTAACATGTGATTTATTGACAAGTGAAGTAGCTACTTAGTAGCTAGATGGGCTGTATGGCTCAGTTGTTATCTTACTCTTTAATAAATAACGAATTTGAAAAAAAAAAAGATTTTGATTCAGAGAATTTTGGAAGACCATGAAAGACTTATAAATATTCGGAAATATCTGCGAAAATATGATAACAAGTTGAAACCGTAATACGCTACGAATTGACAATTTTTAATAAAAATACAAATTTTATACAAATTTAAATAGATTTTGAGACCAAAAAGAGAAAACCCATTGCCCCAAAAATACTAATTGGAATGTCTGAGGCCGATCTTAATTATAGATATAAACCCGTTCATTGCTCGAAACGACCAGAAGCAGTTTCGGGATGGATGTGACGAGACGGCCAATTAAGTTGAAATCGCTTCTACACCCAACCCGTCCAGTTTTTCCTCTGAAAATCCTGAAAAGCGGCGAGGAGGGAGCGGTTTGCATATTTCATCGAATTGTTTGAAAACACAATTAGGATGGGTGCACACGTTCATGTAATTTGTGGACATGGGTTTTTCGACAAATGGAAAAATACTGGTCATTTGGGGGAGGGGGGAAAGATGGCGACTGATGCCATTTCCTAGATTACATGCTCTTCTCTGGGGAATGTTTACAGTTTTGAGCCGGTAAGTTGTTGAATTGCCCGATTTTCATAATATGTTGAAACGGATAGAATTTATACCCTCAACTCGGAACAATACAGTTCAGGGTAACGCGGTTTCTCGTGATGGAGTAGAACAAGGGAGAGGGTCCTATTGGATTACTATTCAGTGCAGACCTACATTCAGAGGCGTGAATTATTGCAGCAGTAAATGGATTTATCAGACGGACGTTCCGCTTTGGATGTTCAGCGTTGCGGCGTACATTGTGGAAGTGCAATATCGGTGTTGGCAACGTTTGGATCACATAACACTTGGTGATGGATCTATACGTGCGCAATGGTTTTGGCAACAACGAAAATATCTCATCTGCGAGAAACCGGGGAGGCAGAAAAGACAGTTCGATTTCTGAAGCAGACACTTGGATCAGAAAATTGTCCCAGTCTTTGAACAAATCCAATTGAACTGATTCGATGTAGTAGATTGCCTTAAATACCAATCAGTAACATGATCAACTGATTCATTGGATGTTGCATTATTATCGATATTGAAAGAATCAGCATTTATCTACCGGTAACCGCCATGTTATTTCCCTAAATCGTTCAGCACATTCGATCACCTTTCAATATTTCATTAATGGTGTGCACCTTCAGCGCCCTTCTCTGATTAAGGACCTTGGAGTATTGTACGACGCGAGCCATTCTTTCACCGCCCCATCGACTCAGTCGGTTGTTGAGCAATGGGTGCCCGTGGTTTTCTGAAACGGTGCAGCGCTAAATTCCCCGTCGAAAGGCCGATAGTGGAATATGGTTCCGTGGTTTGGCGCCCATAATACCAGACCCACATAGAGCAGCTGGAGAGGGTGCAACGCAGATTTTTACGATATGTGGGGTTCAAGCTGCGCATTCCATACCAGAATTATAGTGCTCGGTCGACAGCTGTACGTGTAATATCGAGTCACTTGCCAACCGTCGTCATATTGACGACAATATGTTTTTATACAATCTACTGAACGATCGACTGCCCTGCCTTGCTGTCTGAGATCGGTCTGAACGTCCCATCTTTCAACATTCGTACTGCGTCTCTGCTTCATGTCAACTTCTCCTCAACAAACCACCTACCATGATATATCATCAACCACTAAACAGATTACCCCGGCAAACCAACCATCTGCTTCAGGACCACTCCAATTTAGATTTCTTCTTGCGTCACTCGCAAATTGTATTCAAAACACTGCTGCGTGGTATTATCTCCAGTGTTCCATAAGTTCCTCTATGGGTTTCAGCGTATTCTGTACTTTTTCCCAGCTTGGTCAACTAATTTTTTCATTTCATACTGTTGTTCATTGGGCATTGCCCCGTTTTGTAAAATAAATAAATAAATAAACCGTAATTTTCTTCGATATTATTTCAATATCAGAGGCAAGGCTTGGATCTGTCAGAAGGCGGTGAGTCCCTCGTTGAGAAAAATAACCGCTGGTGTGCCCCAAGTTCATACGAGATCACCTCAGATGTTCACTCTAACAGATGGACAGGGGGAAATTCTGCAGAGGAAACCAGAGAAAAGCTGCAAACTGTTGTCAGCAATACCCTCAATTTGGCAAAGCTGAATGAAACAAAATCTAATCATATAAACTTCATGAATCTTGGCCAACCTGGGATGTTAGCGACAGCCCAGAGACAATCAGCTCTACCGCATAGCTAACGTCGAAATTTGGAGAGGACAGTAGCCGTTCGCTTGGTGGACGACAACTTGAAAAAGCGAACCTCCTCCTATATCTGCATAAACGACCTGAAATAATTCGTTACTCTACTAGGTTTCAAATGGAGGGAAATGCAGTAAACCCCCTACCACAGTTGCAACTCACAACATGTAGTCCCAATTACGTAATGGGCATTATTAGTAAGAGTCTGGATCATGACTTGAAAAATCCACATATATTCACAAGGAATATGTCCAGTCATCATTGTGCTTTTGGCCATTGTACTACTAATAAATTGAATAAGCAACTATGTTTACTAAGATGTCATCTTGTCACAGGAACATGTAGAGCGTCTCTCTATCTTATGCTCTCTAAAGCGCATTAGGTTATGTTGTACAGTTTCGACTACCATATAGAGGTACACATAACGGAGTTTTTGTTAGGAATACAAGAGAAACAATGAAGCGAACAGCACTCCCCCGTAGCAACACAGATCTCGGTCTAGCGCTGCGGGGTAATTGACTCTGAACATTAAATTATGCATATTTAAGATATAAGATATCAGAAGTGAATGTTTGCGTTTGTATTGTTTGTGATGACAATAAATTATTTCTAGTTCTTCTTCTGATCTGACAATACGACCAGGTTTTGAAAACTGTTCTACACCGCCGCTTCACGAACAAGGAAGAGCCGCTTCACCATTCCATTTCCAAGTGATTATAGTTGGAATAGTGCAATTACGAAGGCTTTGGCGGCCTTTTTTTTACCGGCGCGAGTGATTGTGCTCAGGAAAAACTTCGACGGAAGGAGTTTCGAACTGGGAATCCAATTCGACGAAAAGACCAGGATCAGTCTTAATTTTCGCTTCCCTTCCGCCTCAACGTTCATCTCTCATTTTCCTCCGTCTTCATCCCGTTTTTCCTCCTTTTTACCGCGAGAAATTTCTTTCTTAAGAAAAAAAATAATGACTTTTGTAGTGAAGCTTTGAACGAAGCGATATTATGACTCTCCCACTCAGAAGGATAAGGTAGATTGGAAAAAAAAGTGGTACAAACCGGGAGAAAAGGGTGAAAAGAAAAGGAGGAAATCAACGACACAATAAAAAGTGAGGGTTTGACAACAATAATTGTGCGGTAAAAACGTCCGACGGTTGATTGAGAAGCTGATTGGGGAAAAGACTTTTTCGTCCGGTCGCAGGAATAGTGCGGGCACAAGCAGATTGAGAGTTGCCACAGAAAGAAGTTTTCTCTCAATCGTACCTGACGAAAGGCGAGAGAGAAAAGTGTAAAAAATTAAAAAAGTAAGAGATGAATTATTAAGGAAGGAAGGAACTCATTAGGGCGTTGAGAAGTGATACCACTTCCTTTTGGATGCTGAAAACCCCCTCGTACAAGCACAAACTCGCTAACTAACCACACAGTTCTTTTTTCTTCGCCCAACTTCCTCTATTCTCGGTTTTTTTCTTTTTTCTCTATTTCTATGTATTTGTTCTGTGCCATGTATATAGAAAGGAGAATATTTATGTAGAAGGAAGCCCTGCGGGTTGGAGGTGAAAAAACTCTGTTATTGCTTCTCGTTTCACTGTAATATCTCAACTTGAAGTCAATAAAAACCGATCAAGACCAACTGGAATAGTTGATTAATTGCGTGCTGGGAGTTTTTCCATTCCACTGTTATATACTCAAACTCCACATACCGTTGAGTAAACAGAGTGACCGGGAAATGTCCCATCGCCCTCCCAAAAATCCTTAGAGAAGTTTTATTTATTTATCATTTGTTTTACAACGTTCATAGAGGAAACTTTACCTCAATTTTTAACGGAGGATCCAAATCTGAAAGCAAAATTACGAAATACATTCGAAAAGTACATTTTTTCCCACTGCTGACTACCATAACTTCGTAACCATCTCTACCTAACTTTCTACCTCTCGTATAATAGATGGCTTCTTACTGACCGTTCAAGTGAGGGTAAATTGGACGATGACGTAACTTTCAATAAATTATCGTTGAGTGATGCTCACATTGCTCTTCCTATATCGTTATGTAGGTACCTACTCGTACATATCCTTATCAATAAAAATCGTACATTACCCAACAATTAGTTATTGACATTGAAATGAATTTCCATATGCTGGGTTGTCGTGAAAGAAGGGCGAAATTATTATTTTATTATTTTAATTACTCAATTGTTTACTACTCTGCATTACGCCAAGACACCAGTTTCTGGTGCCAGAATGACACCAAAGATATTCCACTAAAGAGGGGTACAGGGGTAGAATGCTTAGTCTTTGAAGCCGAACAGTAAGAGACGTCAGTTATTCAAGTGAAAATCAGGAGATTTTGGGCTATGGACCCATTTACTTCTTTACCTTTATAGTCCAGCAGCCATGTACATTCTGCCTGGAATCGATTCCGAAGTTAACGAAAATTTGAGTGATTGTTTGGGGATGGGGATGGGTATATTTGCTGAGTTTTCGATTTTAATTACCAAACTAATGAGTTAATTTCAAAATTAATTATGTATTCGTTTTTATGAATGAATTCGAACCCTCAAAATAGTAGTAGTGGCAGGTAGGTAAAGAACAAATAGCATGATAGGCGCTTTTTTACCGCCTGAATCTTGGTTATTTTTTAGCCAAAAATACTTACTTTTGATCGATGATTTTTAAAGGAACTTTAATGCTCTTTCACGTGGTGTTCTTGGATTTTCCCTGAGCCACATGGTTTAGAAGATATGCGCAGAACACCTGAAGCGCTCTCATAAAGCGTTTTTAGAGCAAGGTTTCATATTATTAAATTTTATTTTAAATTAACATTGGATTCGGTGTCCTTTATGACATTTAATATGACATTATAAGTAAGGGGAGAATTATTTCTGGAACTGCATTTTTAATTAAATAGTTACGATAACATGCCGTTAAAGGGGTTGCTGTTATTAAACGAAGTTATTCAAAATTGAAATGCTTACCTACCTTGCCTATTACCGAAGCTCGAGTATCAAACTAATCGGCTCGTTACATGGACGTAATTTTACGACAATGTAACGAGGGTGCTTCGGGCGCTGAAATACGTTTTCAGGGGAAAAGTTGAGGGAATTAAAGATGAACGAACGCAGGCGCTGGTAAACAGCGAAAATTAGGCTGTGATGCATCGTTATGTGAAATTGGATTCTCAGTAAAAACTTCTAATCAACTTTTCGCCCCCCTCGTCCAAATACCCTTTGCCCGTCCCGAGGAAAATCGAGTAAAGTCAATACTGCGTGATTCAATGAGGGTGCGCGGAGGGGCGACTTCAAGGTTTGGCAAAAAGCGGTATTACCACGTTTGGTGTGGCTGTCTGCTCCCTAATACAGTTTTATAACTTTCATCTGGTTAGTTTATCGTTTCATTAACGAAGCGTGATAATCCTATAAGATGCACTAATTTCATGCTTACGCCTCGTTTCGATGGTTTTAACGTATCTACTGCACCTGTACCAACTCGTACTTATTCTAAACGAACGGTTAGACTTAAAAAACATTCAACATCTATTTAAAAAAAATCTAAATCTAAATCTATTCTTTACAAAAACTATAAAATTATAAATATTTTATAAATAAATTAAAATAAAATTATAAATAAAAAATCATAAATCTATTCTTTTTTTTTGACAAATTATAGATTTGTGAATATTTCAACCCTAATTCTCACGCTATGAATAGTTTGAAAGATCACATTCCTACAAGCCTACAAGCCAAATTTCAAAGTTCTACGTTAAATCTAAAAGGGCCTAAGGTACCTAAATAATAAACCAGAATGACATGAAATGTGCGACATTCCCTTGTTGGTATATAATTTTCTTTAATGAAACTGTGGAAACTCAACAGAGAACAAAAATATAACCCCGTCAATTATGTTTGCTATTATTTCAAGAGACGTAGGACCCGACCATCGAATAACAGCACATTGCTTGAGGCCAATGGGAAGGGGAGAAAAATAAGTCCCAAAAGGCCACAATCCTACAATTTGGAAGAGAACGCTATATCTGACTATAGGAATTTGAATGGATTTTTACGGAAGGTAAAACCATCAGAAAAGAAAAATATCATCAGTTAGAGAGTGAATCAAGCGGTCAAACGTCTGAGCGATTTTCATACTGGGAAACAATTGATGATCATTTGATTCTTCTTGAGTTTATTTCGTCGTTTATCGAGGTTCCTTTTGGAAAGGAAGAAGAAGATAAGAGTTTATTTGGAAAAACACAGCTTGGTATACAAGAAAAGTAAATTAATAAACTATACGGTATTGGAAACCCGTCAGCCATACAGAAAATAATAAACCGTTGATGAAGCATTCGCACTGCTCGTTGTGCAACATAATAATTCGTGGATCACTAAAAACTGGCAACTGTCAACATGATGCCACAATACCACTAATATTTTACAATCCTATGGTGCATAGAAATGTTTCCTTCTGTTTCTTCCTCCAAATAAAACAGGACATTATTCTCGTAGATTAGTTACGTAAATCTGCTCAGGCTTATTCTACGCTTAGTATGGAATAAAGACAAGTCTACATGTAAGGAGTAAAGCGGCACATCCAAATGTATTGGAGAGGCACCAAACACAGGTACGATGTATTTGAATGAACGAAGAAGTCTATATATATAATAAATAAGCTACGCACCGCCTGCTCTAGAGGGTTCTATACGTAATTTTGAAGGCATTTTTCCGCTCTCCATTTCCTTTATACACATTTATGCATTCACATGACTTCCTCCCATAAAAGAAATGCTGCTCTGCTGACTTTCGAAACGCCCTGATCAAATATTGGGTTATTTACTGAATAAACCAAACACTGGGCTTATTTACTGAATAAATCTATGCCGCCCTTGGCAGGCTTGAAGAAAAAACTTTCCGTAAATAAAGCCGGCCCACTTGTTGTGGATGCTTAACAACGTCGTCAGGTCCCGAGGGTGAAGAGCTCTACTGATTCTTTAATGGCACCAAAACCCCGCCCTTTTATACAATAAGGGCGGGTTTCGGAGGCGGGAAAGGTGAAGGTGGATTTGGTCCGTCTCCAGACATCTAGCGGATGTTAGATGAAGCAACTCACTGATGCTGGGCTGGTGTAGATGTCTCGCGTGGAAGCCAAATCAATAGGAGGTGGTTGAAACGGGTAGAAACCACGAGGCTTCGCTAGAGTAGGTACGAGTATTTTTGGTTCTGCCGTGAACTCAAATCTTCTAGTTTTGGATATACCATTGCCTAGGCTCACTAAAGGGGCCCTAACCACTTCACCATTCCTCCAAAAAAATATTTCATATCTTCATACATTTCGACGTTCAAGTTCTAACATAGCCTATTATATCTGAATCCAGGTACGAGGCCATGTTACTTAGGCCAGGTTAGAGCTTAAACGACGATTTGTATATTTTGAATTTTTTTATTATTCCATTAATAATGGTGGGTTAGAGTCCAGGCTGACCAGAGCCTCACGTCACACCATTCGATTGGTTTCTTCATAGATGTGTTCCAAGCTCGCCTCTCAGACAACAAGATTTGAATTAATTACAGCTTTGGTTATAATCATCCAATGATTTATCAGTTATGACGTTTTTCATCAAAATTCGCACAAAACGTCAAGCGTAAACGTAAAACGCCTCAAGTCGAGTTAATGTGTTTTTACTCCACAAACATTTATTAAAATACTATTACTATTACTGAAATCATCCCTGTTCTTCCACAGTTCTTTTCACCTTGATGCTATGTTGTACCTACTCGTCCAACTTTCAATGTAAACGATAAAGCAAATCACTGAACTGATGTTGAATATCTACACTACATGCAGATACATTGGAACATGGATAAATCTAATTTTCTCCCTGTAAAATAAGGTTTTGTGTCTCGAGTAAAAAGAAAAAAGAGAAATAGGGCTGGTATAATTGCCCGTTGCTGTATATTGGAATCGCGGAAAATTGTTTTTCCGTGTAGCAAACTTTTAATGACCCTCAGCGGAAAGACATACCCATCTCAAAAAAATTAATTAATTAAAAAATAAAACAACCAGAAAACAACTTTTTTGGTTTTATTATTTCCAATAATGAACAATTGGCTTTTTTTGAAATTTGTGTTTTTTGGACAATAAACGCCAAATATCATCAAACTTCAAATACCATCAAATATAAATATCTTCAATATCAACAACATCTTCAAATTTCATCAAATATCATCGCAAAACTTCATCAAGGTTGCTGTTAACCTGCCATACTATTCAATTCGTGGTCATAGTGCTAATGTCCACTGAAACCTCGTAGTTTGGCAGACAAGATTCTTGTGTCGTAAAACGATTTCCGTCAGTACCGAATTTCGACAGACTGAAGACTTATTTTGGTGGGCAAGTTGTCCCTGAATCTACAATCCTGTTATCACTGTCAAGGAGATGTGATCATCATTTCTACGATAGAAATTCGTAGATCTTTCTTTCGCCTGTAAAAAAAGTGTAATATTGTAATATAAAATTCTCTTTAAGGCCACGATTGTATTCTTTAACCACCACTGATGCAGCATCGATTTCGTCCATTGCATCCGTTCATCTGAACCGCCTTCACTGGGGCTGCCTCTTCGAGCGACACTTCACCTCATATTTTCACTCACCTCAATTTGAAAACTCATTGAAGCTACTAGAAATCCAGTTTACGACGAGTCTTCTTTTGAGAATGGACTTTGTAAAACTTAATCATTTGACCAAAGAGCCCTTAACACCTTCAGCATCCCTTGGGCTAATCGCAATTCAATCCCAAAATTGGCCCAACATTTCATCATTTCTCGAAGAGTAAAATTTAAAATATGTATCACAACCATATGAAATTTCTGCATAACCCTTCATCAATTACTTGAAGAATGTGTTCAGGAGGGCTGGAATAAAATTCAGCGGAATAAATACTTGAAACAGTTTATTGCTAGGGATCCTTGGGAGAGGTAGACGATTCAATAAGTTAAATAATCAATGCAAATATTATATCATTTTATACGTTAATCATAAAAGCTCAAATTCAATTTTAAAACATGATTTCACTATGTGGCACAAATTTACTTTGGCAATATGTCATACTCAATCAGGTGTTTCACAGAGTTTCACCTCTACAATTCCAATTACTTCAATTTACAATTCCTAAATCCGTTCATCAGCAGGATCTTGTACCCAAAAAGTACTCAGAAAATATCAAACATTACAAATATGGTAAAAGAAGTAGTAACCGCTGCTTCATAAAAGTGGTCTTATCACAACTAGGAAGCTCCAATTAGATAATATCAACTAAGTACATGAGTCCATCGGCTGTAATTGGTGATTTAATTCAATTTAATGCATTTAATTTAATAAGATTTAACTTAAAGGAGATCAGTTGAAATCTTATTAATTGAGCACTCTGATTTTAATTCCAATTATTGAATTCTAAAATGAATCGCTGGAGGAATTAAAAGGTGCGAGGTAGATAATGTGTGATTGTTATTTATTGTACTCATCAACTGATTCCTGGTATAGGTAGTTTGCATTATAAGAAAATTGTTAATACAGTAGAGTCTCGGTCATCCGACCTTCCGTGTACATGATATGCACGATCAATTTCAGGAACAGCGAGATTTGGCGGCCAGAAAACGATACACAGCCGGCAAACAGAAAAGAATCTTGGTAGTCTGAGTATAAGTGTGGTAGTACAGCTATAAGTGTGTTTTAAGGGTTTCCATTTGTGGCAGGCCAGGCCATAAAATATTAGCGTTACTATTATCCCCAACCGAAATTTGAAACCAAGCAGTATATTATTAATATACTGCAAAAGTAATAATATACAAGTAGTAGTAATATGCTGCATAACGTAATTTAAACCGAAGATAATTGAATGGATGCGGCAAACTTTGTGAAAGAAAATTTCGTGTTGGCACAAGGAACCTCATTACGGAGAAGACGGCCTACTGAGCGTGCGGCCTAAGCAAACGGAATAATTCATCAGAACATGAGATAAAACCCCCCTTCACTCCCACCCATGAATTCGGTGTTAATTCCTGAGGGTTCATACACCGACCTACCTAAGTATGCATTGAGCGAACCGAGATAAGACCCCTCGCCCGGTAGGCGCTTAACCCAATCACAAATTATGTTGTTAGTGAATTTTTAAGCTCGTTTTAATGTGATTTATGATCAGCTTACCGAGGAATATCCAGATATCCAGCTCAAGTTAGTACCGGACACTGCATATGAAAGAATCTTACGTGGATGAATTTTGTAATGCTCAATTATAAGGGTCGTCATTAAGGCCAATCCGACCTAGAATAATTTCAAAAGAAAACTACCACTACGCTGCGCTCCACCATGAGCCAAATTTAGACATTGAAACAATTCTCTCGCAATTTTCGGTCGATTTTAAAATTGAAAACGAATTTATATCCAAATATTTTTCCAATATAATTTTGGTTTATTATCTTCGATAATGAACCATTGGAATCGCCCAAAGAAAAAAAAATTTTAACCCCCCCTCAAAATCTGTTGGTTTACGTTTCAAGATACGTAGATTCAGAAAATCGAATAAAAAAAAATCCGTCCGTCCGCCGTACGCCGTCCGCCGTCCGCCGTCCGCCGTCCGCCGTCCGCCGTCCGCGCCACTTTGCCCAGTTAGCGTTGAGTTAAAATTACGAAATTTTTTTTATGGGTTTCGACCAACCCCACAATGGTCCTCGAAACTTTTCATAACCCTAGGTCAAGGGGAAGGGGTTCAAAACGAATTTTGAAAATTTGAAAATCTCATATCTCGAAAAATTCATATAGAACGGTATGTTTTTTATTTCATATTTAGATAGAGTTTGTTCCGTAGAATTTTTTGAGACCATCCGCAGCTTTGTACGACCAGCCGTTCGTTCACAATGACGGCTCAAAGATTGTGCCTCACAACACGATCGTGTATCAAACTGTTGAAATACAGGTCCATTTTCATACTAACAAGCTCTTTGGAACATCATATGGCTTAAGTGATGTCGAGTTTGTTGTTCTGAGGTGCGTTTCGTGCTACGGAAATGAAGGTAATTTCGAATGTTTGTTGGTAGGTACTTCTTTTATAGAAACATTATTACCGACGTAGTATTAAAAACCCCAGAATTATATCGTATTAATTAATCATAATTAATAATAATTATTATTAATAATAAATACGAATTATTAATACCTAACAATAAATTATAATAATTTTCACTAGGTACTTGATAAAATTGTTAATAATTAGTGATAATTGATAATTATAATTAATCTAACATTTAGGATCTAGACATTTAGACCTAGTGATCTAGACAGAAGGGTGATCTGTACAAAGAAGATAATGAACCGTTGTGTCAAGAATTTGCAGAGTTTTTGAATTCATTTCGAAACACTTCAAATACTTTTTGAAAAACCGCCCTTTGCAAACTTTTAAGAATATGTTAGATTTTTCTAATTTCAATTTGGACCGATTTGGAACATGATTGATTGATGAGTAAAATACGATGTCAGGTCGAGGGGCGTGGTATGAAAATTTGACTTTAAATTCAATACACGGTTGTATCATACGTTCTTATTATAAATATAAGTCTATCAAAAGTATAGCAACACTTTGAAATATATGAATTTTACAAAAACGTCTGTCTTTTCATAATAAAGAAGATTTCTGAAGTAGGTATGTAATAAACATTTTTATACTGGACATAAACAAGTTTCATTAAAATAAATTACAACATCTCTTCCAATATCCAAAAAATTTAGAAAACTTACCTACTTCCTAAAATTTTAATTTCTTGCAATTTTAACATTTTAATTTTAATAAGACGTATTGCTCCCTCTGGCTTGAATGCCTTGTGAGGGCGGGCATTATCATGCATGAGCAATGATTCAGAGCCAATGAACGGCATTTAAGTCATAACATGATCTTGAAGAATCATTTCTACATACCTCAAAGCATTCAAGGTCCCCTTGGATTGGCACCAACTCGGTACGTGCCACCCAACATTTGCCGGCCCAGAACATTATAGACTCCCCTTCGAGTGGCTCAGTTTCTAACGTTCAGCACTGACTATGGCTTTCTCCAAACTCTTTCGGCCATCTGGTCTGCTAAGGGCTGCTCTCGTCTCATCAGTGAATAAAACCTTTTTCCATTTCTCCACAGTCCAATATTGGTGTTGTCTTGCAAATCTCAATCTCTTTATGCGGTGTTCTGCGGTGAGAAGAGGACCTGTCACTGGCCTTCTTGAGCTGAGTTTTGACTCCCTCAGTCCTCTAATGACCGTTGAATCCGAGATTGATATCCCTCGTACACCAGCGATCAAGTTTTTAATGGAAGAAGCTGTAGAATTACGCATCCGAAGAGATTGAATTTTAACCATTCCATCGTTTGTTGGTAAACAGTGAATAAGATAAATGTGTCTTATCCCTAATTTCTCTCATTTAGTAAACAGTATTGCTATAAATCAATCAATCAGTTTATTCACAATATTGCCTGGTAGGCTAATGTGGGGAGGGAGTGGTGTTTTTGTCAGTAATATGTTGCTAGGATTGTGTCTTGATGTCTTTATGGGAGTGTTGCGTCTGAGTTGTTGTCCCTCAGCTGTCTCCTCTTCAGCCTACGACTTTCGGTTGGTGGAGGGCCCGAGATCGCTGCGACTTGAGGGTTGGAGTGTCCCACAGCTCTTTCATTGAGTGCTCTGTAGGCCACCTCAATCTTCTCTCTCACCGTCTCCATCTTCAGGTCCTGATGGAGGACCTCATTCCGGACGAACATTGGTGCTCCGCAGATTTGCCTCAGTACTTTATTCTGCATGGTTTGCACTTTTTGGACTGTTGTTGCGCAGGCGGAGCCCCAGATTTCGCACGCATACGCCCATATTGGTTTGATGAGCGACGTGTAGCACTGGCTATAACTATGAACAAAGTACGGATTCAGGTCAATACCAAGAAAATCTCGAGATTTATGGGTGTTGCAATACTTTCGACGGGGAGTATATTATACGTTCTTGAACAGAATTGAGGGAGAATTTCTTAATATACTTTTGCCAAGATAGTGGTGCGGTTTGTAGAAATAATTTCTTATTGAAATCCGGTCGGATCAGTGACTGTCCTATTTGATGCGAGAGGTAAATAAACCGAGAAAAAAAATCCATTGGTCGAAAGGTTTCAAGTTGATATATGCTCAGGGGTAAAATACCAGAAAAGCGATAGTTATATATCGATATAAAAGCGATATGTGTAATATTACACCGTTGAGGAGAAGGCAATCTGCACCAAGCAATGTGAGGTAATTACAAAGTTGGAATAACATTAATCACATTGTACTTGTACACACGTTGGAATGTTTTGTTGATCAGGAATTGAATTGTGAAAAATTGTATCTTTAACACGAATTCAATATTACAGCTAAATTATAAATTATCCTAAAAAAATACAGTACATACCTACATTATAGGTTGATGTTCCTATTGGATAATCTTAGAACATAATTAGTGTAAAGTAGGTACAACGCTTACAAAGACTACGAGGGATATCGGAATAAGTAACAAACTGGGATTCAAATGCCACCATCAAGTGAGTGAGATAAAAGTGTGAGTTCTTTGATTTTTTCACATTCAACAGAAAATACTCAGCAGTTTAAGACACTTCAGACAAGTAATTATTCATAGATTACTCATAGAGGCCTGCGGTTGGTGTTGTACGAACGCATGACATTGTAGGTACATTTTTTTATGGTGGATTGTAATTTACAGTTAGCCACAGGAAGGTTTCAACAGATTTCGACAGAAAGACTACTGAAATTATTCAAAAAAGCATAGGAATCGTTTATCAAGAAGAGAGTAATATTGGTGGAAGGGGCGGCAGTGGATGTTGGAAACTCTACACATCGAATGAGGGAGTTGAGGAAATGCGACTGCGACGCTTCGTAGCGGCAAAAGGTCGAACTGGATGGTTCAAAGAAACGCCGCTCGGTGGGCGGAGGGCGCTGCGCTCCTGCGGCCAAGCGGCGAACTTTGCTCGTCACTTTCCCGCCTTCACTTCGAGCCGCCGGCGTTCTCCGTCTCGTCGTCCTGATAAAAAGTGAAAATGAACCAGAACAAACAAAAAATGGATCAGTGAAAATGCGACGTTCTTCGGAGGAGGCTGTTATGAGAGTTATCAGGTGGGTTTAAGGGCGTGCGAACGACGGTGCAAAGGGCGGAGATGAATGAAAGCACTTTTTACATCTGCCTACAGCGTTCCAGTCGGGAAATGGGCGAAACGAGGCAGCATGCGATGAGAACAAACAAATGGGATGGTCACAATATGAACGAGGAATATACAGAATGGAACATGCGGAATGTGAAACGTACTGTACACAAATTCGAGTCAACGAGGGGGGACTACGTCAAGAACTTACGAGTGCAAAAAATTCGATACAGACATTCAGGGGATTCATAGTCGAGAGGCCTATGACGCGCTAAACTTCGAAAAACGTTAAGGACAGCAGAGAGCGGTGTCTCCTGGTGATAATGTCGAAATGGAGTAATTGCCAACGCAACATGGCGGAGGCCAACGGAAATAATAGATTAAATCTATTTAAATAAATTTTAGTATAATAGCTTTCTTGTTAGTGGACATCTCCCAATAGTGGACAGATGCTGAGGTCCTGGGAAAGTCCCGCAAAAATCAATGTATTTTGTCCTCTTAATAGCGTCTCAGTTTGTTTCCCCAGAAGACGATTGTGTTCATACACAGCTCGGTCTGGCCACCAGGGTAATTAAGGATCAGTAATGAAAAACCATAAAATTAAAAATTAAAACTTCGAAACGAACAAAAATTTTCCTTTGCTACTCATACAATATTCATACGCTCAGTGAATGTCTTCGGTAAGTTTTCAGTTCAGTGTAGATGTTTTATCTGGATCTCTCTCTGTAGTCGACGATTTTATCGGTCCACACGCTGTCCTTACTTGGAGGTTTCGCTGTACCTGTCATGTTCTTGAGGAACTAATTAAATAAATACACTCAGTCTGTTTTATCATCGTCAAACCACGCCACCAACGTACAAACAAGGTATTGTTGGTTACTAACGTCGATTTGATTGCTTAAAGCCGCAAAACAGCGTATTGTGCCTTTAAAAGAAATAGGCAACGTTTCAATAACTCGTATCAAAAATATATTATACATTTAGATATGTAGCATAATATGTTATATAATACGTAATATTAGATAATATGCAATATGTAACATACGAGTAATCTAGGTATATTATACCCAACCACGCCAACGCGAGTAAAGTGGCAACATGACGTAACTTATTTTTGGGGTATATTGAGTTAAAGGTATACATGACATTATTCACTTTTGAGATGTGCAAATATTGATACAAGTCTATTTTCTCGATGATAGGTCGGGGAAATCACACAAACTAACCTCAACATTCGATTCGGCGCGAAATTTTGAATAAAAAATCACCTTTAACTCAATATACCCATTGTATATCTTGACCCATAAACCTGCACACAACAAAAACTATCATAACGAAATAGTGCCGCGGGAAACGATTAAGCCAAAAACGATTGTACACTAACGTATACGTTATAACAGTTATAACTGCCACGTAATAATCGAAGATGTGATGAAAAAGTTCCTAGTTTAGCGTCTTTGTGGCCCCGCGCATTTTGTGTATCCTGCGAAATCGTCAAAAGTGCGTTAGGCCATGTTGCCACTCCTATTTGGTTATATGTACCTACATAGCATTTCCAAGTCAAATTCAACCTTTTCAAAGCAAATTCAATCTTTACAAAGCAAATTCAACTTTTTTAAACCTAATTCGACCTTTTCAAACCCAATTGAACGTTTTCAAGCCCAATTCAACCTTTTCAAAACAATTTCGACCTTTTGGGTTGAATTCGCTCTGAAAAGATTGAATTTAATCTTTTCAACCTTTTTAAACCTAGTACAACCTTTTCAAACTAATTCAACCTTTCCTCAGCAAATTCAACCGTTTTAGACCTAATTCAACCTTTTCAAACCCAATTCAACCTTTCCAAAGCAAATTCAACCTTTTCAAAGCAAATTCAACTTTTCAAAGCAAATTCAACTTTTCAAAGCAAATTCAACCTTTTTAAACCTCATTCAACCTTTTTAAACCTCATTCAACCTTTTCAAAACAAATTCAACCTTTCCACAGCAAAATTTGCTGTGGAAAGGTTGAATTTAATTTTGTTGAATTTAACCCATTAGTGCCCGTAATTATTTGTGTTCAAATTTCTTCGTGTAATTTCATTTCCTCACTAATTTTGACCCGAGGATCACGGGAAAAATATCAAAAAAATGCTATATGTAGCCAATTTTCCAATATTGGCCGATGCCATATGGCATCGTTGGGCACACAGCGACGGGGAACAGTATTGTGATCCATGATGAACCTAGGCCAATGTAAGTCTCATTTGCAATCAGAATAGGAAAGTAAAAGGATTTGGATGGTACTAAATTGTGAATAGAAAGTATAATTACAAATTGTAGAATAAAATTACATTGAAAATAGGAAAAAATAGGTATAGTTTACTATGAAATAGAGCAAAACAGCCAATGCGCAGGCCAACTTTACATTTTGAACACATTGTACGGGTTTGGGATGTACAAGAGGTCCCTGCACAGCGTTTTCGTTTCTTTTCCGGTGTATGAGTTACATAATGATGTTCACGATCAAAACGGATATCCTCCAAAACCCTAGCTGATGAAATAAATTTGCCTGATGGGCCAGGACGTCTTCTAGCAACGGCGTACCTCGTCAAGTATGTTTCCGCAATGCCTCTTCTGAATTCAAGTTGCGATATGTTTCTTGTTTTTTTAATTCAGAATCCAGGCATTTTGGATTACAGCGTCAATGGACCAGGTGAATGGAGACCACCACCACTTCTTCATTCTTATACAAAACCGGTAGTTGTTTTTTTCTGATCTATCAGATCCCAATAAGTACGATTTCTAGGTAGCTCAACGTAACCACTCAAAATCAGTATTCCAAAAAAGCATTTAACTCTTCGATGGTAATTGGCTCGTCAGTGGAATTTTTTGAACGCATGTAATTTTCCGTTTATTTTTGCTGCATGTCCCATACTTATTCATAAAAAAATGGTTCGAAAACTTCAACAGGTGACCCACTGAACTGTGAATAGTTGATAGAAGGGAAATTGCTCATTTTGTAGTTACTAGCCACTTTGACGTCGTCATCTGACAATTCATCTGGATTGGGAGGTTCGATGAAAATATCAACTGGGGTGACTGTATCATTATTCATGTCAATGAGCATGTCAGGGCAACTTGAAGGGAAATATCCTGGTCTGAAATTAGAAGAAAAATTTAAAATATAATGTAATTACCTCCGTAAAACCACAAGATACGAATGCACGCCATAAGTACCAAAAAGCGTAGTGGAGAATAACGAATTCCCAAAACTGTCGGTAACTGCCCAACGATGCCGTTTGGCATCGCACATATGAACACGGTCACCACAGTTGGATATCTTGTTTATTCGATTCGGAAACTTCATACTGTACTCAGAAAACATCTCAAGATTATTGAAAAGTATTCATACTTGGCCGAAATAATAATAAAGTGTACTTATGCCAAAGATTCTCTCAGGTGGTCGAGTTCGAAAATTTGATCCATCTTCTAATGTGTCATAAGTGTACTGCACGAGGTTATATTGATCACTGAGGGGAAAAATGAACGGACCAAACCTCCAAGAGAAGTAAACAAGTCGGAACATCAAAGAAAAGTCCAAAGTGCAGTCAGAAAACTCACCTGAGCAACCCCTCCTCCAGCGATGCCGAACGGCATCACTGGGCACTAATGGGTTAATTCAATCTATAGAAGGGAATTCAGCCTTTTCAGACCTAATTCAACCTTTTCAAACCCATTCAACCTTTTCACACCCAATTCAACCTTTCCAAAGTAAATTCAATCTTTACCTAGCAAATTCAACCTTTTCAAAGCAAATTCAACTTTTCAAAGCAAATTCAACCTTTTTAAACCTAGTTCCACCTTTTCAAACTAATTCAACCTTTCCTCAGCAAATTCAACCGTTTTAGACCTAATTCAACCTTTTCCAACCCAATTCAACCTTTCCAAAGAAAATTCAACCTTTTCAAAGCAAATTCAACTTTTCAAAGCAAATTCAACTTTTCAAAGCAAATTCAACCTTTTTAAACCTCATTCAACCTTTTCAAAACAAATTCAACCTTTCCACAGCAAATTCAATCTATAGAAGGGAATTCAGCCTTTTCAGACCTAATTCAACCTTTTCAAACCCATTCAACCTTTTCACTCCCAATTCAACCTTTCCAAAGTAAATTCAATCTTTACCTAGCAAATTCAACCTTTTTAAACCTAGTTCCACCTTTTCAAACTAATTCAACCTTTCCTCAGCAAATTCAACCGTTTTAGACCTAATTCAACCTTTTCCAACCCAATTCAACCTTTCCAAAGAAAATTCAACCTTTTCAAAGCAAATTCAACTTTTCAAAGCAAATTCAACTTTTCAAAGCAAATTCAACCTTTTTAAACCTCATTCAACCTTTTCAAAACAAATTCAACCTTTCCACAGCAAATTCAATCTATAGAAGGGAATTCAGCCTTTTCAGACCTAGTTCCACCTTTTCAAAACAAATTCAACCTTTCGAAAGCAAATTCAATCTTTACAAAGCAAATTAAACCTTTTCAAAGCAAATTCATCTCATGTACGAGCGGTTAAGGGGGAAATTTACTTGGGAATACCGGAGTGATCAACGTTGAAATAACGATAGTTTGTGGAGTACAGCAAGCGAGGAGCAACGGCATTAACGATGGAACTGGTGGAATCCATGAAGGCGGTGCAACGCGATGGAATCGAATGGGAACAGAAACATGAATCAAGAGGACTAAAGTGACGAGAGCAACTGAATACCGATGAATGACGTGGCAAGCAGGTTCAATGAGGAAGCGAGCGTGAGAGCTGAAATTGCAACAGCACCGACAGACACTGAAAGGCCAAGTTTACACAGGCAGGACAACGCGCGTGAAACCCATTGGTTGAGCGAAATCCGTTCAGGCGGTTTACCCAAGCATAATTCAAACGTACGCAGAGTTTAGAGAGGATTTGATGGTTGAGGAGAGGAATTGAAGGCGGACAGAGCACGAAATTCGCCCAACAGCAGCGACAACTGGTACGAGTTTTAATTTGTGCTAGACAAACAAAATGAGTGTCCGTGTCCGCAGAATATTAAATATTTCATTTGCAGTAAAATAGCGGGGATTTGATGAGAATGTATTGTACCTTTTGTACGAGTATACTGTGGTGTCCTTGGTTTGGCCAAAACTTTACGTTATCAACTCCAAAATAATGACATTGTAAAAGATGATTAATCATTTGCTGTCAGTATTCTTCCTACTCATCTTGGTAAATTACTTATTATTAGACCGGAACCGTGTGAAGGGAGAAAAGTTTAATGAATGGCTCCCCGGTGCCCCATTCAACTTCCACCGGATGGGGCTTTAGATGCAACATTAAACCCACCTCTTCCTTTTCACAAAACTACCACAGTTCACCATTCGGAGCAGTAATACACACCAAGATTTGTCCGGAAAAGGTGCACAGGTCGTTAGTATTCATTAAAATGCTTACATTGGTAGGTACGAAGAATATGGACATCCAAAACCTCTTTGAATCCTGAGGTGACTGAGTACATTTAGGCGTGCGTTCGTAAGTGAACACTTAGGATTCAAATATCTATAAAAAAAATATAAAATATTAAATGTTCCGATGCAGGAGTGCATTCACTACGCATAGGGTTATCATACTAAATCTAAAGGTACTACAAACTAATGCAATTGGTGCACTTGCAACCTAGTATCAGGAGTATCATCTTCACTATTTCAAACATGGTAAGAATGCATTTTGAAAGCTAAGCTTATTATGTTGAGTTAGGTACACTAAAAATCAGCAGTGATTTATATAGTTATGAGTTTGAATGGTTCAAGATTGAAATCCTAAATATGAACTCTTAAATACTGTTCCAAGTGAGTTGCGTAAGTCACGACAAACTTACAGGATCATTTTTTAAAACTCTGCAAACTATAGATGACTATTCTACTTACGACACCCTGTAACTATACAGAAAAAAACCAAAATTAGAGCATTCCGGTAGAATTGTGTTCGTTCGAGTGTGGGGTTAGTCGTTAACTAGCTCCATGGTGATCTGGATATTTTTATTATTATATACTATTTTCTTCTCCTTCGTATTTACTTAGCGTTATAAATGTTTGGAGAATCTTGTTCGGCCCAAACGCGAATTTTGACAGGCTATTAATGTGTTGTTTGGTGCAAAGGAGATGAGGGTTGGTGTTGGGGGTTTTAAGTGTGCTGAATCCAATTCTGACGACCGTTTTTCCCTACCAGGTCAAGTTATAACCATTTTTTTAAAGCTACATTTGAGTGTTGAAAATAGCACTTTAAAAAAAATCCAATTATTATTTAACTTTAAAACACTCTTTCTACGATTCTCCGGATCTTCTTCCATTCCTCGGAAAACAAATCGTAAATGGACAGAAAAATCTAATTTCGTAGGTGGGTAAACTGCAACTGTAACTCGGCAAAAAAACGGAGACAAAACTAAATGTTGTTGTTTAAACATTAAATGAATACCGGAAGACATTTGATACGTATCCAATAAGTACTCTTCCGGTATTCAAAACATCCCCCCCCCCCCCTTTCGAACCAAATTTTAATTTGCGTAAAACTACTCATGTTTTAATTTTTGTATGGTATGAAGTTGGGAAAACATGTATTTTCAGAAAGTTTAAGCGGAGGGGTAATTTACCGAAAACTACAAAATTTGTACCTACTATTTAGTATTTGTCACTATTTAATAGACAATTTTGGTTAAGTATGGTACCTAGATAGAAACTCTCAATGATTGGCCAGTCTAGCCATTAACTTATATTAGTGAGTGGAACTGGGCAAATTGTGTAGTTCGAGGTAGAATGCTAAATATTATTGTGTAAGCTATTCACAATAATTGTCCCTGTAATCAAGGGTCAGACAAGAAGGGAGAAGAAGGTCTTAATCTACCAACCCAATCGATTAATATGGAATTATTGGGAGTTCTACTCTTTGTTTTCAAGTAATATCGATTAATTCGCATTATAACCTTAAGAATGCTCATTCTTCCACATTCACAGGCATGATGCATATAATATAATATTATGTATATTATACATATAATTGTTGGTGTCTTTTGGTAGTGGATTCAGGAGGGTCTGAAACGGATTTTGGTATGAAAATTTTTCGAAAATTCGAGTTTTAAAAATTTTGGACCGAGAACAATAGCTACATTTTCTTCGAAAATTCGCTGAAAGGCCCCATGATCTTCTTTCCGAGGAATGATTCGTTTTTACGTTATTTAGTTATTTACTCACATATCCTCGTTATTTATTTTTTAACTAATTTGTTGCACGTGGGACATTCAATGGTTAGGAACCCACACTCATGTTCCATGTTAATTATGTCTACAGGCATACTATAATCAATGAAATAACCAACAAAATTGTAATGTCATATTTATAACAATAAATTTTACGTTGCTTTAAAAAAAACTCTGCAAATTCTTGACACAACGGTTCATTATCTTCTTTGTACAGATCACCCTTCTGTCTAGATCACTAGGTCTAAATGTCTAGATCCTAAATGTTAGATTAATTATTATTATCAATTATCACTAATTATTAACAATTTTATCAAGTACCTAGTGAAAATTATTATAATTTATTGTTAGGTATTAATAATTCGTATTTATTATTAATAATAATTATTATTAATTATGATTAATTAATACGATATAATTCTGGGGTTTTTAATACTACGTCGGTAATAGTTTTTCTATAAAAGAAGTACCTACCAACAAACATTCGAAATTACCTTCATTCCCGTAGCACGAAACGCACCTCAGAACAACAAACTCGACATCACTTAAGCCATATGATGTTCCAAAGAGCTTGTTAGTATGAAAATGGACCTGTATTTCAACAGTTTGATACACGATCGTGTTGTGAGGCACAATCTTTGAGCCCTCATTGTGAACGAACGGCTGGTCGTACAAAGCTGCGGATGGTCTTAAAAAATTCTTCGGAACAAACTCTATCTAAATATGAAATAAAAAACATACCATTCTATATGAATTTTTCGAGATATGAGATTTTCAAATTTTCAAAATTCGTTTTGAACCCCTTCCCCTTGACCTAGGGTTATGAAAAGTTTCGAGGACCATTGTGGGGTTGGTCGAAACCCATAAAAAAAATTTCGTAATTTTAGCTCAACGTTAACTGGGCAAAGTGGCGCGGACGGCGGACGGCGGACGGCGGACGGCGGACGGCGGACGGCGGACGGCGTACGGCGGACGGACGGATTTTTTTTTATTCGATTTTCTGAATCTACGTATCTTGAAACGTAAACCAACAAATTTTGAGGGGGGGTTAAATTTTTTTTTTCTTTGGGCGATTCCAATGGTTCATTATCGAAGATAATAAACCAAAACTCTGCAAATTCTTGACACAACGGTTTATTATCTTCCTTGTGCAGATCACCCTTCTGTCTACACCAGACTGTGTTGCAAATCGGCACCATACCATATTCTCACCGTACTCATACCATACCATACGAATTTCTTTCCTATCATACCATACTGTACTATACCAAATCATACATACAATAATATACCATACCATACTCATACCATGTCATAGAAACCGAGTGAATATTGAAATGTCGTCCATTTCTGACCTATATTTAAAATTTCAAGTATCTAGCTCATCATCAAAATTTAATTTGTTTAAACAAATAGGTATTATTTAAACAATTTTACAGACAAGAAAACGAGTGAATATTGCATTGTGATCCAGTTCTGAACTATTTTTAAAATTTCAAGTCAACAGCTCATCATCAAAATTAAATTTGTATTATTACAAAAAGGTATTATTTAAACAATTTTACAGATGAGAAACCGAGTGAATATTGCAATGTGGTCTATCCCCGACTCACGGTTAAAATTTCTAGACTGTAGTTTACCGGGAAGATGAAAAACGTAGTTTTATTCTGGGCGTCTGGAGGTTGGGTCACATAACGGCCGTTTTCGACTCGAAAGTTTAGTGTTTTTCCTAAACCTTTGCGCGCTCACTGTGAACGAACGGCTGGTCGCACAAAAATCCAATTGGTCTTAAAAGATTCGTAATTTTTCAGGTCATTCAAAAGTGAACTAAAAATTACACGGTTCAGTTGAATATTGGGAGATATGACATCGTCGAAATTTTAAATTTCGTTTTGAACCCCTTCCCCTTGACCTAGGGTTATGAAAAGTTTCGAGGATCATTGTGGGGCTGGTCCTAACCCAGAAACCAAATTTCGTAATTTTAGCTCAACGCTAACTGGGCAAAGTGCCACGGACGGCGGACGGCGGACGGCGGACGGGGGACGGCGGACGGGGGACGGCGTACGGCGGACGGACGGATTTTTTTTTATTCGATTTTCTGAATCTACGTATCTTGAAACGTAAACCAACAAATTTTGAGGGGGGGTTAAAAAATTTTTTTCTTTGGGCGATTCCAATGGTTCATTATCGAAGATAATAAACCAAAAGTAGCTAGAATATGAGCTATATCTCTAAAACTTATAGCGAAAAACGGTTTTCAGATTTGGATTTGGTACACTTAAAACCCCCAACACCAACCGTCATCTCTTCTGCACCACACGACACCTTTTTTTGTTGGCCATTGTTATTCATACCAATAGAATAAATTCCTCTTTAAATTTAAACTTGAAATCAGTATGGTGGAGGTACCTACGGTAACATGCGACAACAAGACGTGTTTAACTAGAAAATTTATATTGATGAAAATGATCAAAATGCTTGATGGGCTAGTGAAACAACTAATGAAAGGGATGAAGAATAATAATTTTGAACAATAACGAAGGTTCGTTTCGGCACGGGCAAGTAGTTTGGTCTACGACATCCATTGGTATGCAGAATTGAACATTTCATGAGAATTTGAGTGGATGGTACTCACGGTTAAAGAATTGAAGTCTGTGAGGAGGCTGAGGCCGTTGAGCCGGTCGTGCGGCGGCTCCAAATCGTCGGACGACTCGCTCGTCGAATTCGACTTCGACGAACTGGACGTACTCGACGCGACGGACGTCGGACCTTTTGAGATCGATGTGAGAGAAGACTGAGACGTGATGGGCTCCCAAACCGGTGCCTCGCTCGTCGTCGACGTGCTCGACGACACTTTGGTCGATCCGGAGCACGACGATGGAGCTCGAACGGGCTCCCAGAGCTCGGCGGTGCTCGAATTATAGAAATTATCCTCTTTGGTCTCGCGGGACCGACCGTCGATGACTTTGCCGCCTTTGGCGATGGTGATGTGCTCGCGGGTGACGACGGAGCTTTTGACGCTTAGAGACGTCTCGAGCCGAACGGGCGTCGACAGGACGCCGGCTCGGATCAGGATCTGGTTGAGGAGGTCCGAGTGTGGCGCCGTTCCGTGCATCAGAGCTTCTCGTATGACGGCGCCTTCTGCGCCGTCCAACCTGATCGGACATCCGTTCACCAACAAAACTTCTTCTTCTCTGATTGTACTTTTCTTCTCGCAATCCACAACTTTGGCTCCTTTTCCAAGAATGGATTCCACCGTCGCCTGTATCTCCGTATCGTCCATCTGTCAAAAATATATTACATCAGATTTCTACACACACAAACTCCATTCCAAATCCGTCAAACGCCTCTAACTCCCGATTACGTACTTATTTGATATTAACACATAATTGTGAGTATAACCCGCTCCATAAAATTCAAAATAAAAAGGCCTCCTTAGATGAGAAATATTTGTGAAAAAGTACGTACAACCATGGCAACTCTTAATTTGGACCTCACTTATCCTGTTAATCCATGTAGTTTAACCTAGTAAAGAAAACGTAGTAAACTATTCTGCCTTAAGTCCAATTTTACGAAAATGGGGTTTTTACGAAACCCCCTTATTTTGGACCGCCTTTTCGATGGTGAAGTCCAAATTTCAAAATTCGAACCGGAAGTGGGGGAAATTCTGACCACAAACATACGAAAATTTGTCAATGTAAGGGTAAAACGCCTGAACGACACGCTGTTAAGGTAAAACTCACCAAAATATTGTGATGAGGCGTTTTACCTACAAAAATTTGCATTATTTTGGGCGTTTTCCTAACAAAACATCCAATTGATTGGGTTGTTTACGTTAAGGTTCACGAGCATGTTGAGGCATTTTGCCTAAACAAACAATCCCAAAACGGAAGCTGGAAATTTTAAAATCGCTTAACTGCAATTAATCGTTTAGGTATAAATCGATTAACTTGCGAGTTTTTTTTTTTTTTTTTTTTTTTTTTTTTAATTTATTTATTTATTTATTTTTTTTTTTTTTTTCACCGTTGAATTGGTTGAAGTCATATCGATATCTCATCAAAATATGGGTTTTTATAATGATATAACCAGTCATACAGCATGGCTATAAGAGCGAATTTTTGAAGAAATAACTGGTTATACGTAAAATTGCTCAATTTTACTGGTTTTATGTAAAATGTCTCCATTTCACTGGTTTTAACTGGTAACGCCGCAGTTTACAGATTGTGGAATTTATGTGTAATTTTTCCTCCTTTAAAAAAAAATTCCCCCAAAATTCTCCTTAGTGGCCCGATTCTGCCCATTTACGAACTTACCCTTTACATTGCCAAGGCAGATTTTTTGTGCAAATTTGAACTTTTTTATCTCAATTCTATCGAGAGATGTCGTCTGGAATGATACACACATAGGTACTATCCACATCATATAAATATATATGATTTTTGTTGTCTTTTGGCAGAAAGTTAAGGATGATCTGAAACAGATTTTGTTATAAAATGTATTCGGAAATTCGAGTTTTAAACATTTTGGACCGAGAACAATGGATTCATTTTCGCTCTTATAGCCATGCTGCATGACTGTGGATTTTCCTTTCTTTTTTTTTTTTTTTTTTGAGAGAGAGAGAGATAAGCTGGTCATTAACACAGCTGTTTCTTTACGTAATTTTCTCTGCGTATACGCAAAGAGATTTGGGACTGGTGGTGGAAAGGGGAGAAGTTAAAGTGACGCTAGAGTAATTCAAATTTGAGTTGTGTTGTTGTGTTTTATTTTACCTCCTAAACGTGAAGGAAAACGTGTTTACACGTAACCAAGGAAACACCAAGAGGGGGGCAGAGTCTCGCTACCACTAATTAGTTGGTTGGTTGGCTGAATTATCATTTTTGAAGTTCTTCCTCCATGACGGTCTCAGATGTTTTGGTTGTTGTTATCAAGGTTATCTAAAGCTCAGGCGATGTCGACTCTGCGTGAATACGATTGCCGTCTGTCTGTACTACGGTAAGAGGCGGGTCTTTGCGTATACGCATAGTTCTTCACGTAATTACCGTTACTTGCGCATGCGCAGTAGGCTCTTTTTCTTCACGTAGTTGACGTAAAAAGAAAGACGCAAAGAACAAAAACTGTCTATTGAATCGCTGTAATTTACTCTAAACCAACCATAGCCGGTTATTCGTCTGAAGCTGAGTAACAAAATCAAAACACACCGGACTGATCAAATCCGATTTATTGAGTTGGCATTTACGTTGGTGGATAATCAAGGACGGATTAAAGTCCGATTCATTGAGTCTCCTTTCATCCGATCAGCGACTCGGACGGCGGTGCCCTCATCAAAACCACTTGTTGATGTGCTCGAAGAACCTTCGAAAATCCGTAGCGCACCGGTGCGGCAGACAGGAAATTGATTTCAAGCTGTTGGGCCTTCGTCGGAGCAGAACGCGACCTACAAATGTAGTGGAAGAATAGGAGTATTATGGGCACCGGTGAGATGGTGGGTGGGGATGTCGACGTACTATACAATGGTGAACCGACCGGAACAGATTGATACTCGGAACGATTCAGAACGTAGCGCTCGGTCAAGCGGGTTCCGCCAAATGAAAAGATGTCCTTCCACTCGACAACAGCTCACTCCGATTCATCCATCCGACGCTTTACTATTTTTGTCGAGCGTTCGCGGTTTATTTCCACTTTTCCGTCTCACGAGTTACTAACGAAGTGGTCATTCGATTGACACCGTTTAACTATGGGAGCTGTAAAATGGGCTATAAAATTCATTTAATGACTGTTCGACCTATTGCACATGCGTTCAATACTGCTGAATATTACCTATCAACAACAGACGAGGACGTTGAGGACGTTGTAAGGTTTAAACGCTCAAGAAAAAACAACAACTCAATGTCTTCAGGTCTTCAATTACCATATCTTTCAACGACACGCAAATAGATCACTCTTCTTCAAAGCAAAGACGAAGGTTGAGAGGGGCTTAGGAAGACATGGTCGATCTTCAAAGTTCAAGGTAGATTAATTAACTAGCTGCACCGAGGGCAACAGACGTCTCTAGACCATAACAGCCAGTAATCAGCGAAGTACCGACAATAAGTATTTCTTAAGGATCTCTTATTCTTAGATTATCAGTTAAGATTGCTAACATCCCAAGTTAACCCTCGACCTAACATTGTCAACATCGTGGTCAATAATATTTCGCTATGATGCACATTTTTTACATTAAACAATATTTTGATTTATTTTGAACAATGTTTTTGGTCGTCTTTCTATTTCCTACGAAACTTATTCTGACAATATCGATATCACATCAGGAGCGAATTTGTGACGTTACGCATTTCTATTTAGACTGGTACGATTTAGACTGGTGTTGTTTACACAATTTTGCGAATATATACATATGATTTTTGGTGTCTTTTGGCAGTGTAATCCGGATGGTCTGGAACGGGTTTTGGTATGAAAAGTTTTCGGAAATTCGAGTCTTAAAAATTTTGAACCGAGAGCAATAGATTCGTTGTCGCCAGAAATTCGCTCTTATAGCCATGATGCATGGACTGTGGATTTTTTTGATTTTTTTTATAAGGTCTTCAAGGTTTTTAAAAATTCTTGAATTCATTATTTTTTAGTTATACCTCAATCCAACCTAAACGCCTTCCAAAGGTGCCTGATTGATGTAAAATTTACCGCTAATTCCGATATCACCTTATTTTTCAATTGCACCGATCAATTTAATCAATCAAACCCCCCTTTTCTGAATTGTTGAAATTTGTTGGTTGAATCTTCCTTTGTTTCTACTGTTTTGTTTCTACTGTTGAATGTTTCTACTGTTTTGAATACAGGTTTACGCTGGTGATTCGGGTGAGGAAGGTCTCGTTGGAGGGTCCAGCAGTAATTATTACTGCTGGACCCTCCAACGAGACCTTCCTCACCCGAATCACCAGCGTAAACCTGTAGTCAAAGCAGTAGAAACATGCAAAAAAAATAAATAAATTCAACCAACAAATTTCAACAGTTCAACAATTCAGAAAAGTAGAATTATTACTGCATTGGCGTAAATCAACGTTGAAGAGCTTCAGCCCCAAAACCTGTGTTCAACCATAGAAACAGGTTTGTAAATAAAAACAATTCAACCTTTGTGTTAAATTTTCGTCTGCAGGTTTTCTGTACACTTACATGCTCCTTTTCGAGGTTCAAAATAGTTCTCGCAGAAAAACTGCCAAAAAACTGGGATTCTCACAGACTTTTCCCTAGTTTTTGGAGAAAATGGGGGGTTGGAAGCAGTGCAATCGACAAAAAATTTGTGATGTTCGGAATCAACGATAACGTTTACATAAGTTAGGTACTTTTGGACGGCGTTTGAGTTGAATAGAGGTATAACCAAAAAATGATTAGTTTGAAAAATTTTAAAAACCCGCGTTTTTCTTTTAAAAAAACGAGCCAATCAGATAAAACGGACAGCGCCCCAAAACAGCTCCGGCCGGATGTAAGACCGACCCAAAAGTTTGTAAACTAGAGTAATCGACGCCTTTATTGATTGGGAAGGTCAGGGAAGGATAATGCCGATAAAACACCCGAGAAAGCAAACAGGCGTGAAATACACCGCATTCTTTGCTTCCTACGAGGGTTACGTCCTACGTAAGATGCCTACGGTCGAGATCGAGACACCTGTGCGTCTAATTACTTCTCAAGCAGACTCGAGTACGAGAATAAATCAAGTTACAAGGGATACAAATTGAAGATAAGTCTCATTGTTTACTAAGTATTTAACAACTATCCTCGCAAGAACATCCAACAAATGAGGAAATTCCAAAGATAAAATTCGAATATTTTAGCCCTGAAAAGCTGTAGGTGTTATTGTGCAGTAGGTGCTCAGAATAGTAGGGTTTTCAAAATCCGTTGGTTTTACACAGAAAAAATCATTTCGAAGTTTAATAGTTTGTCCTACAGAAATACCAACGAGTGAATAATTAATAAAAACTCCCAAAGAAATGGTAAAATTTGCTCTACGTTTTCAGAGAAGTAACGGTACAAAATGAGGCCCTCATGATACAGCCCTTTCGACTAGCAACGAGGAACAAGTCAGATAAAAAAAGAAATAAGTTGAGTAATTAAAATAATTGCTAAAATAAAATAAACGAATATAGGAAATTTAAGAAGACAACAGTAATTTAAAACGGAGTTATAGTAGGAACACATTTTCTCGATTCCGTACATGTAACAAGTTCAAGTGAAATGCCTAGAAGTTTAAGGAATCGAATCAAATTTTCATAAAGCGTAGAATTTGAAGTGCATGTTGCTTACATTAAAGAAATAAATATAAGCAACATGCACTCAAAGTTGAACAAACTGTGTAGGTGCTGTCATTTTGCTGTATGTTCCCAGGTTGTTGATGATAGTGAGACAGTCACCTCATGTTAGAAAGAATAACCTGAAGGAATAACCACAAATCTCGAAGCTGTTGAACCCTAGTGAAACCAGAAGCCGAGAGAGCGCACCACTTTGCTCAACATTCTTCAGTTGGTTCTGGTATGATCTCATTCAATCAGTTCATATATGCGCGATAAAACACCGAAAGGTGATGGGTTGTGGCCTTGACACACAGGGCCCCGTTGGTGATTGCGGGACCTTCTCCGTTTAGCAGTGTCAAACAGAATCAGAGCAAAATGAGAGGAACCAAAAGCTGAAATGCCTGAGGAAATGACCTGAGAAGGTAAGTCGTTACGAAACAGTGAATACATCGTAACAATGTAACCAGTTATGGTAGAATTTATGACAATTGTCAGATGAATGCGTGTATGAATCTTTTTCGCCCGTCAACAATGAGAGAAATCCGGTTGTTCCAAATCGAGAACACTTGGTATGGAAGATGGGAAAGTCTCGAATTGAATGTATCACAGTGAGACATCCAAGGATCCGCCTTCCTACGTCTGCCTACATGAGAAACCAGAGTTGATGCTATCTAAGGACAGGTGGCCACTAGTGTAGGAAGCCCGGGCAAGTGGGTTTCGGACAATGTGTTACTCATCCGCGTACGACGGGAAATATGGAAATCCAGATTTAGGAACCAACCAAGACGGTGGGAACTTCACCGGATAGTGCCATACACCGTACAAGTAGCATGGATTGGATGAACGTGTGGATTTCGTATCAAGTCCAAAATGATGGCATGACAGGGGTAAACAGTCATAATATTGACGACAATCTTCCGTTGAAAAACTGTTATTACTGATTAATTTGGACGTAGGTACGAGTACGAAATATAATACGAGCTATCTGGAACACAGTATTATACTATGGAAGATTTTTTTCTATTTCGTTACGTAATCAAAATCAAATTTGAGTTTTAGGGCGATCCTATCACACGCTTTTCCAACGTACGCTTTTTTTCTTCCAGCACTTTACACCTTGAAATATCTGTCAATTACTATACCGACACTGTAAGTTGACTTCATTCGAATTCAGTTTAGCATGATCTGGTTACAGTTTGGACAATCCGACCACGCCTTGTTTACGTTCCTAATCAATTCGCCTGATCCAAACAGACGATGTGAGACAATCATAAATACATCCAAATGCCAAATTACAGGAGTTTGAAAGCCATTCGAGCTACCTAAAGCGTTAGGTTGATTTTCATATTCATTCAATGATATGAGCCCACCGGATCCGGTTAAGTATTTGGTAACTTCATTGACACCTCCCCTGAGCAAGCAAGTTGAAGATTGTAAGCGATATCTGCCCGATCAGGTAACAGTTTGGACAATCCAACCACGCCTTGTTTACGCTTGTAATCAATTCGGGAGCGCTCAACTATCATATCTCCGCGTGCCTCCACGCTGCAGTCTAAACCTCCGGTGCTTGACTCTCAAAGCAGTTACTGTGAAGTGCTGTTCCAATCAAACTACTCGAGCAATCATGGTTACATCCAAATGTCAAATTGTACGGAGTTTAAAAGCCATTCGAGCTAGGTTCCCTAGTTCTTTCAGTTGATTTTTTAAAAAGCTTCCAAACCATAGTCAAGTTCTTGATGACGTTCTTCATCAGTACCCAGTGCAAGCAAAAGGTTGTTTCGTTCAAGTAATACAGTTGATTCAATGTAATATCACAAGGTAAATCTTACATTAAAAGTAAGCCCCACCTGAATTCGCCCTATCTACGCAGTTTGGCTTCAGGAGTCCCCATTCGTGCCCATGGCAGCTACGAACATAGGGGACTCGATCATATTCTAAACGCTTACGAAAACAAGGAATCCAGCCTGGGTATGTACCTTGATGTCGAAGGTTTGGCAAAACTAAAACCTCACCTGAATGACACCTATTTCCGTATCATTCAGTCCTTCATGAAACATAGAGTGTTTCGCGTAAGTATAAACAACTTCTTGTCTGACGAAAAACCAATCCACGCCTCGGTACCCCAAAGTAGCGTGATAGGTTATTGTACATGTTCTACGTACACGACTTTCCCGCACCTGAGGCCAACTTGTAGCACAATCCGCGGACGATATCGCCATTCTCTCTAAACACACTCACATCTCCGACGCCTTAAACGTAAGCACAATAGGGATCACGCCGATGGCTTCAACTGAACTATATCAACTAGCACATGTAACCATGGGTCTATACTAAACAGAGCACCAGTCGCTCTCAACATTAGCACTTGAGACACGGTAGCTGTATCGAGCTTTATTTTCATTGTCAATACCACGTTAATGAATTAATGTTAATGAATTTTTCTTAGAAAATCAAGGCCAATTCGAATCTTGTTTCCCAATCAATACTCATCCCTCCTAAGAGATGACTCATCCCTCCTAAGCGATGGTCCTCAGAGAGGAACGGCTCTGTCGGCTCCCATAGCCTCGTCGATACTCTGATGACTGGCATTTGTATTTTTCGCTTTCGCTCATCCGATCATTTGTCATCAGAGGTTCATTCCATTTGTGGAGAAAAGAAGACAACACATGATGTGACAAGTGAGGTGTCAGAGCTTCTGATGCCCTTCATGCCACTGTCATTCTTCGGGCGTTTATCACGTGAGGCTTCACCGGCCACTCACGGCGTGAATAGGAAGACGTATCAACGAAATCGCAAGATTATTATCGAAGAAAGCTCCTTATCTCAAACCCCCGTGTATTTGCAAGTCCAAACTACAATTCTGCCCTATGAAACAGAAACGCCTCATCTGTAAATCATAATGTAAATCATAATTGCGTAAATTTGCCTCAAAACTTGCTCAATGGAAACAAATTGACTTATTTATAAATAATACCCAAATGTAAATACCTACTAATTGCAAAATCGATTTTCCCATTAAAGGAATCGATTCTTCGCAGTTGAGGCGATTTTTCAAATTTTTCACTCAATTCTTTAAGGTTTTTGTTAAGGAGAAATGCCTCATCTCGCCTAAAAGTTCTTTACTTTCACAAAAACAACTACCCATTTGTTGATATAGTTTTTTGCAGGAGAAATACCTCACTCCCGGGTAACCCCGAAGGGATTATCCACGCCTTCACAAAATAATTAATTCCTAATTGTTTTGTGTAAAAAGCCCAAACAGCTGAGTAAATATTTGATCGAGAAACGCCTTTCGAGACCCAATTAAACACCTCAACCAAAATCTGAAGCAGTTTGCAGCAAAACTTTTGAAGGAGAATCGCCTCAATTCAATATTAAGTGGGATGAGGCGTTTCACCTTCAAATTTTATCATAATAAACAATGATGTAAGGCGTTTAGACCAGAAGATGAGGCGTTTCTCTATCAAAACGCGTACATGAGGCATTTCTCCTTCAAGAAAAATGGGGGTCGGTTGAAAATCCCATTTTTGTAAACATTGGAGATGAGGCTTTCTTCCATCACAGGGCAGAATTCGTTTTTTGTATAAAAACTATCGTCGTAGGTCGATGCACCAGATTCTACAACCAACTGAACCGAGTTTAGATGCACCGGTGCATCCTGCAAAAACAAAACAAAAATAAAAAGAAAAAGGAAAATTCCAAGGTGTGTCTGTGAGCTCCTCAGACTAATTGATCGCGGCATCCGCACGCCATCGCCGCACCTGACCTCATTTGACCCAACCCACCAGCGAGCGACACATTTCAAGCTCAATGCAATGAGACTGACAAATCAAATATTTACGTTCTTCGGGGAAACTGCGGTTACAATTTCGTTTTATCGACAATTGTCGACCCAGACAAACGATTTGCTGACCAATTAGGACCATCGTACACAAGTAAATGGGCTCGAGCTATTTGAACATACCGTATAAATATGACCAACTTCTGCCATATGTGTAGGACTGGGAATATTTAACGTAACCGCTTCAAATAACCTAATACTCTCCAGTAACCTAATACCAGATAACCGATAACCAGAAAACCCTTTGAGGGCCTCTTTGTCGCCGGCCATTCAGGATTACGTAATAATAGGATTGCTAGGACTATTCAAAGTAATACCAGGTAATAGGTTACGGAAAACAGATGCGTGAAAGGTGTGCGATAATAACTGTCGACAAAGTTTTTTGAGTGAGGATTGAGTTAGTTTCGAGCAACAGCGACTGTCTGGTAATAGGTTGTGGTATTAGGTTATTTCGGCGATAGATTTCGAGAACCTATTACCAAGAAATAACCGTATTAGCCATGCCTACATTTGCTGTAAAAACAAGGAATCTAGCGAAAAATATTTAGTTTATTTCGTTTTCGATTCAATATTCAAGAAATTTTCTTACTTCAGCGACACCGAATGAAATTGAAGATATTGAAATAAATAATAGAGAATAAAAGTCTAAATCACTCGCAGTAACTACGACTACTAAAGAAATATTTTCGATCTTATGGCATTTGAGTTATTATGTGAAAACCCAAACTCAATAAAACGATGAAATGCTTCTTATTCCACAAATAATTTTCCACAGAATATAATTTCTTCAAGGTTATCGGAATCGTCAGCTCCTCAGGTGTTCAAATTATTTCAACTTGAAAATACTCTTGGAAGTGAAGGTTTGGGGTTTCCTTCTACCTTCTACTCCTTGTAAAAAAAAGAAAGCCTTGGGGTTTCATTAAATTTTGTGAAAAGAACCGATGGTAAGTCCTTTTGTCCTTATGTCCTTTTCGGGGTAATAAAGCTCAGGGAGACCAAGGTATAGAGCGGCTGTTAGGGTACCTTTACCTAGGGATTGGCTCTACATAGCGGATTTACCAAATTGACGCGCTTCGTATCGATGCCTCAATTAACCTTACTAACGTTAATACGCTTTTAGCGCGTCGTGACTGATGCATTCAAGAACCACCGCTGTGCAATCCAGTACGAAGTCATCTGAAGGGATTATTCTCGAACAGCACGCCAGAAAACTCGTTTGCGAATGCAACAAACAAAACCCAACAGGCCTAAAAAACATATAAGTCAGAACAGTTCCACAGGATAAAGAGCGAGTAAGTGTAGAACATAAACAATGTGCTTAATTCAGCTGAATCTTGGATAGAATCTACTGGGAAGAAAAAAAGCGAATGGTGACAGACAGATTGTTATTAGTTATGGGTGCCAGATATCCCTGCGTAACAGCATCCGGTTCTCAAGCACCGGTAAAAATGACAAACTAAATCTAAATTCCACATTATGCATTATGCATGAGTATAAGGTGTTGATAACAGCCGGTTTATGTGATAATAAGGGGTTTTATAACATATTCTAATATTATGTGTATGCTTTGCCAAGTTGCGTCACGTTGAAATGAATGGGCTACAAACTGGAAGTGCGGCCTTCGAAACAGGGCCAACTTGATGACATTAGGCCGCGAGCCTAACGATACATAAACGCTTCTTGTACTGGATAATACGAATAAGTAATGATATGGGCAGTTAAAGCCGGTGTCATCCGCGGGAAATTACGAATGGGGCGTCGTAAAGCGGGGTCCCCTGTGAGAAGATTATCGCCTATTATGAAAGTGAAACGCCCACTGCTGTCACGCGAGATATAGTTTTAGCCGTTAGAGTTGCTTGATCGTATCATAGAAAACCGTATACAATACAATACGAACCATGTATCACCGAGCTATTCAGATTGTTTCGGATGAATAGAGAGGAGAAATCTATATTATAGATTTTGTGTGAATTAATTGGCATTTTCAAAACACGATACTGATGACATTGTCAATTATAATTGACAAAACATTTTCAAAACACGATACTGACATTGTCAATTATCGTGTTTTGAAAATGCAATTCAATTCATTCATATTATAAAATTAAATATATTGTTTTAATCCCGACACTAGTGACTAAACTGACGTTACTTATTGATTCAACTGTTACGTGTTACAGATCTAGGTAAATGATGAACCAAAAAATGTATGGACCAGCCTGCAACTTGAATGAAACCTTTTGAGACTTCGATACTGGTATTTGAAACGGCACGATAAATTTGGATGGTGAAATAAAATCAAAATACCTACATCATTACATCATAATGGTCAGTCTCGAGCGTCAAGTTCACAATTCATTGTCTTTGGGTTTTAGTGCATGGAAAATAAAATTTACGTGAACGATAGAGTGGATTTTGGTGATAGGATTAGCTACGACAGTACCAGCCGATGTTCGAACTTTTCGTACTGGTGCTGTGAATACTATAATCAACAAATAACTATTACAAGTTAATTGCCCATAGCAATAGGTTAGGACGTCACTATTTAGAGTACCGACATAAACATTATTTCTCTCTACCAGGTGCCAAATTTGGGCTACGAACGAAAATTAAGGAATTTACCAAGTGTACAGTTTTATGCGTTACCTACATGTAGTGTATGTATACACTATTTCACAAATGCTAAGAGGTACCAACAGAGGCACCGTCTACGCAGTAACAAGCTGAAACAAGTGATAACCGAAAATTACCCTTAAAAGACGAAGAAAAGTAAAGTTGCCGTGGATTTCCTAGGTACCGATACGGACAGGTTAAAAGAAGAACAAATTGTTGCAACTATCAGATAAGAGGAGCGGCCCTACAAATCACGGAAGCTCCTATCGCAACTGCCATCAGAACGGAAAGTGATCACTACTGAAGGGAACGTGTGGGACTCGATAGGATAGGAAAAGGAAGAATCGATAGTTGGAAAATAGCCATCGCGTCAAGGGGGGTTTAAATCACTACAAAAGCGTGGTGACATCATTCCCAGGCCTGTCAATAGCCGTTGGCAACACAAATGAAACGAGGCGAACCACAAACGAATGGTTACCAAATCATCTTGGAAATAGAGCGGAGATCTAACAGATAGTAGGTGATATGTCTCCAGCCAAACAATATGAGGCCGATTGACGGCATGAGATCGGATTGGACATAAACCTGTATCATATCTACATCGTTTGACGCGATATTGGATTGCGTAGTTCAGAAGTTTCGTACGTGAAGTACAAATTGTACTGTACAATGCATATCAAATAGTTTTTTTATTTTTTTATTTTCCTAGAGGTCAGATAAATAATTGCATAGCAATAGGCACGGAAGTCGGTCTATTATCCGGAGTACTAATTTATTTAATCTGAAAATCAGTTTGGTCTCAGAACTGAGTAGGCTTTGCCTGGTCAGAAGGTGGGAGGACGTTGAACTGGAGCAAGCACCTGCTTAGTTAGAAGTAACAGATAAATGTACATGAATACCTCGATTAGTGTAGAATGGTGATGTGCTCTACGGATGTACGGTAACGGTGATATGAATTCTGGACATTGCGGTAAATTGGATCGTTGTTATCTTCACACAAGTATCCACCTTCATGAGTATCAGTTATGATGAATGAACAGAATATTCCCTACGCCAATACTCATAAGTATTTAGGGAGACTCTTAATGCCAAATTAAGAGGGAAAGATTATGTAATTAAAGAGAAAAAACAATTAAATATTAACTTCAAAATATTGTACTGGCTGCTCGGTAGGTATTTTGAACTAACAGCGCATAACAAATTGCTCATCTACAAGCAAATCCTAAAACATGTTTGGACTTATGGTATCCAACTCTGGGGCTGCACTAAATAAGTAAAATTATTCTTTTCAGGACAAGGTACTTGAGAGTATTGTTAACGCCCCTTTGTACATCAGTAATAATGACCTCCACCGAGACCTCAAGATGAAATCAGTCAGCGAACTGGCAATACATCATCACAAAGCGGCTCCGTGAGCATATGAATCCGGAAGTTCTTCGACTTCTACACAACAGCCACGTCATCCGACGACTGGATGGAGCAAAACCTCTCGATCATGGGATGTGAGAATGTGACAAATGTAGTGATTGAGTGTTCTCCTGAGTTACAGCCACTGGGCTAAAAACTCTACAAGTAGTTGTCATAATACTATAGGAAATTAACTTGATGGGCCGAAGGTCAGTTGTTATGATATTAATATATAAATATACATGACCTTTTTTTTTAATTACATGTAACATCTATTTGACCAACACACACGATAGTACTCGTACTTTCGTCAGATGAAGGTATAAACAAGATATTAAAATACAGTTGAGAGAATAAAACAGTAATATCAAAAAAGCCACCTACTAGGAGGACCACATCTTCAGCCTCATCTCTCGTCTAGCATTCTGCTAACGTAATACCAGTCCTACATCCTATCGAATTTTTAAAACAATAACTGCTTCCTTACAACTTGACATATCCCGAGCCAAACAGCCGGTGAGGTGGTCCTCATCAGGAGAGGGCTCTTGGATTGAAAAATATTGAATACGCGAAGGTGAAGAGGGAGGGAGTGTCGGCACCTGTTGGTCTATGAGCGGATGGATACTGTACGTGTTTAGTATCCATCGAAGGTGGGTGGACTATGGAGAACTCTAGGGGTTTGCCCTCGAACCACGATGATCAGGACGGCACGGAAGGTGGCACAACGGCAGCTAAGCTCGCTAGAGATCACGAATTAGCCGCACCCCCCAAAACAAGTGGAATTTTTTTGTGGTTCTGACTGTGAGAGAACAGATGGTACAATCGGGGCTCCAGGTGGACACAGAAATGCTAGATTTCAAAATCTATCCAGGTTTGTTTAGAAGAAATACTTTTCCATAGAATGTATCCCCCGGTAGGGCGTCAGTATTCTTCACCCTTTAATACTGAAGCCAATGCGACCGGACTTTAATAAAACACTTTTTCAACAAATCGCACCACTACCACTATCGGGGCCAACTTACATTTAAAAAAATTTGGGAACGTAGAATTAATGATACATTCAAGTTATGAATTTTTAATTACTTTTTCGACTACCTCTGTAGTCAATATTATTTAGTATTTAGTTAATACTGGATTTAGTTAAACCTGGATTTATTCGATCCTAAATTTAGTTATACCGTCTTCAAGCAATCATGGGTTTAGTTGATTCTGGATTAATTTAATCCTAGTTTTGTTTAATCCTAGAATTAATTAATCCTAGATTAATAATCCTGGATTTAGTTTAACTGAGATTTAGATAATCCTGGATTATGTCAATTATGGATTTAGATAATCGAGGATTCAGTTAATCCTCGTTTCGGATAATCGTGGATTCAGTTAACACTGGTTCAATCATGATTATCATTGTTACTTATTACATTGTCAATAATAATAAATGAGACCCATTTGACCGACCCTCGACATCCCTCAACATTAATAATAATAATGACAAATAATATTCCTACAACTAATGCACCCACACACACACACACATTAATACACAAACAAGTCAAGAAGTGTTTTTGTTAGGGAAATTAATTTTTTTTTAATTTCTTCTATTCAACCCATATCTAGTAAGAACTGGCTACTAGCTGTATGAAAATGAATTCATATTTGTGAGGGGAGTGGCTACTAAGTTGGGTGTACTAAGTGAGAAAACAAATCAAACAAAACATGGTAATCACTGGTATGAGAAAACCTATTTCTTGAACAAAAAGTACTTTTCCAGACCATATCCAGTGGACGTCCCCTGTAATCCGTGCATTCAATTATCGAAGTAGAGTCACGAGAAGTCAAGGGGTCATTGGCGTTTTCCACGTTTAACCGGGTTATTGGGGTTTTGATCGCCGTTTCTATTAATAAGTCCCGCGAGGCTCGCACCTGTTCGGTTTCCGGACGGTTTTCGCGTGACCTCCCTCGCAAAGGATAAACCGTTGGCCACAACCCTCGCACTTGTGTCCGGAATATGATTGTGATTAGAATTCGTCGCTGGGCGGATCTCATTGGGCATTTGGCGCGGGTAACCTAAACGATAAGACCTGTTTCAACCAACTTTATTTTGTTGAACATTCGTAGCAACGCGATCTCGTATGTTTTGACTTTTTACTGTCTCATGTTATACCCATCTGGATTGTGATTATATTGTATTGGTAGACCACTTCTTTCTTTTTTTAAATGTTTAATTTCCATGTAAATTACAAAATGACAACAACAAAAATATTACAACACACTTCTGAGTAACACAGGGTCGAACGTAACTAGAGTACCTATTCGAGGTGTTGTTCTTTCTACGTTATATCCCTACTATATCTCTTTCCATAGGTGCATGTCTTATACGTACTGTCCGCATGAAAACCAACCGACCTAGTGACATATTCAACTCGTTGACAACACTGTCGATAATTGAACTTTCAGCCCACATAAGGATATAAAATATTATTCATAGCAAATAAAAGAAGTTAACTTTGAAGTTATCTGTTAATCTAGTTTCCAAACACATTTATGAAGCAATGATTAGATTCCAGAAGGTTCTGATGAATCTGCGAAGTCTGGAAGTGGAAAGTCTGGAGCAACAAGTAACCATTAGTTGGCACACTGCCGTTTGTTTGAGATCCACGAGGCGATATGTATATTTTTGACGGAAGCCAATCTGAAGATTTAATTTGATTTTGTGAAGTATTAACCAATTTATACTGACAGTATGTGTTTTTTTCATATAATTTATGTACAAAAAACAATAAGATACCTTCATCGTTGTTGCCTATGGCTCATACCAATTGAAGAGAGAAATAAACGTGTGAAAACGTTACAATTTGAAGCTCAACGACTCATAATGTGTTGCTCTGAAAGTTTTGATTTTTCAAGTAACTCGATCGAATGTCGAGGTTGTCCTCATATCATATAACTTTGTAGTTCACAGTATTTTTCGTTCACTCAAAGGCTTTGAAATTCGATCATTTGAGTATAATACCGCACATTAACGAGCAATTTGGCAATATTTGGTGTTTCAATCAATTCAAAATTTAGATTTATAAATGTTTGATGTTGGTAGCGGATATTTTGAACAGTTTATTCGGGGTAGGGAAATTTGAAAACATTGTTGAAAGACGCTGTTTTTAGGGTTTTAGATGAAAAATTTATTATAAAGGTACATTGAGTAAAGTAACAAGGGATATGTCCGTGATCAGCGCAAAGTTTCCTGAAATGGACTCGTATTTGGGACCTGTGTCAGCCGGCGGGTTGATTCTAGACGGCAGAGGCCACGAGACGTGTCAACCGGCAGAGAAGAAAAGTGGGCGGAACGGAGGCGGAGGCTGACATTTGACTTTAGGCCACGATGGAAGGTCCGGTGTTTACTCGAGTGGATTCAGATCAGTTTTGACTTCTCGTTCTCTTACCTCGAGTTTCAGGTGTATCGACAAACGTAAACCTTCTCAAGAGAGTTGGTACCAGTTCTGTCTGAATCTGAGTGAAGCCCGGGACACTCCTGTCCGATCCGATTCAGACCCGATTTGGCCCTCAGAGCGGGATCGGAAGAGGTGATCGCTCGTGTCATACAAGCCTCCGACTTCTCCCGATTTCCGTCTCCGGCTCGAAAAGCATTCTCAAGTCGTGCTCGTGATTCCATATCAAACAACATGTGAGCAAATTTTAGTACCAGTGATCTGGGCATTATGGGAGTTTGTTTGGTCAAAGAAGAAGAAGAAAGTTAGATGACTTCCAGGAAGAAGAGGGAGCGGAAATTTGGGGGCACCCAGTTAGGGGCAAAGATGTGTGGATGGAGATTCTCACTCTCTTATCTTTTGGACGATGATGCCAAATTTTTGAGCATTTTTATTTATTTATAATACGGATCGATCCCAATACACATAGGGTATATCAAAATATACAATTAAAATCAATATGCAGCAAGAGCAAAATAGATGATGAGGAGGGGGGATAGTCAGATCTTCAGGAGGCGCTGTAGCTGTTGCATTCGATTTTTCTGAACCACAAGTGGCCCAATCTTCCTCTAATAGGTAGCTCTAATTATTTATTAGCACCCGCTTTGCAGCTCGATATTTAATACACAATTATCTATAATAACTCCATAGAAATAGAAGATAAATAATGTAATAACTCATGGGAGTGCTTTCCAGCAAACCTTTCTGTCTGTCGCCAACTGCCTGATACACCATTTCGATTACAGAAAAATACACCACTCTTTTGTATTGTATTTTATTGATAACCCGGTTATTTCTTTTTCGATTTTCATTATGGATTCTTCAATTCGCAGTTACAAGTTCACTGCAGAGGCGAGACCTGCTCAGGCAATTTGCTTTATTCAATTGAATACGTGGGTACCAGAATTTTTTGTGGGAATAAGTGGAAACTGCTGCCTCATGGAAATTTTACCTTCGAGGCTATTATGAACGAACGACTGGTCGCACAACTATCTAGGTGGTCTTGAAACATACTCGAAATCAAAATCTATTCATATTCATACAAATTTTGTATAAATTATACGGGTTGACCAGGAATTTATTTGGAATATTCACGAGACCACCACTGAGCTGGTTACCGACTACATCCCGTCATTCTCTCGATGTAGGCCAAATACAAGCAAACATTTTTGGATCAAGGTGAATCAGATTGATTTATGAGTCCCAGGGATCAGACAACTATGACGCTATAACTCTCTGCGTAGTTCGAGATCTTACGTTAGACGTACCTACTGCGAAAAAATTTTACTGTTCCTCTCTCTTTTAGTAGGTAACTGTTGTCTACGAGGTTACTGTACCTGTTGCTAAGGATATAGAACGCTGTCATGTTCTTTTTATACAAACAAATCGCGCAACCCTAGTTTTTGGCGACACTCCAGTTGAAGGCGACATCGAGGTTAGTGTTCCAGGGTCGTGTCAACGCTTCAAAGGGGTAGAACTGTCCTCAAGCTTGTCGATCGCAGTCATTTCGGGAAGAACTCGAGTTTTGCGTAAAGTCTAACGTTGAATAAACTTGAAAAGGCCGGATCAGTCCCAAGTGGGTAGAAATAAACCGCGTCGACCTCACTTTGACCCCCCCCCCCCCCCCAGCGTGTATTTCGTTTTTCGTTCACTCGAACCTACCGACATCGGGATACGAAATCGACGACAAATGTCCCCGTCCAGAGCAATTGAGTCCGGTCGGTCGTAAAGATCCCTAGAGACCGTGAAGCGGAGTTGGTTCGCTGAGATACTGGGGGACTCGAACCCGAAATGGGAGAACCAGACGGAACGAGTTCCCCGAGTTCCACCTATAAATGGACATTGTACAGACCCAGTTGACCGCTGGAAGTCCGAACGCTCGTCGTCAATCCCAGGATTCGCTTGCAGAAACGGACCCACGATCAACAAACAGTCTTTGTCTACACAGCAGCTGGGCTCATTATTCTATTTTCTTATGGTATGAAAACAGCAACACAGTTGTTGAAAAATTCTCGTGTTGAACTGCTGTTTCTGTTCTTTCTTACAATGGTGTGATTCATCCAGGATTTTCCAACTTCAAATGGCGAGTGTTTTCCGATGCTATTTAGAGGTTGGGGCACCTAATATGCTATTTTAAGGCAAGAATATGCGCAATATTGAAAATCAGAGATAATCTATAAGCTTTTGTGTTGTTTTTGTGAGCTCAGTTTTTGTGTTGTAAGTAATTGAAAATAATTGTAATAATTATTGGCGTTGAAATCGTCCTAGGAAACTATTTAATAAAATTAAAAACCCTTGGTTTGTAAGGAATGATGACCTCCACAAAGACCTCAAAGTGGAGACAGTCAACGATGTCATAAAAGAGCTAGCTGTGAGATATGAGCGCAGGCTTCTTAAACATCCAAATCCAGCTGCTATCCAGCTACTTGACCACTCTCAACAATTTCGACGCCTGAAGAGAACCAAGCTCCTGGACCTTCTGTGCTAACAATGAGTGACGTGCAGTTGAAGTGCGTTAGAATTTAATGGGCTCTCACCTCCAAAAGTGTTAATTTGTGAATTAAATAGATAGATAGTTACCTGGTTTATCAGTGTAACTAGTTGTTATATTATCTGAATAAACGCAAGGGAAAAAACTATTCTGTGTACTATATCTCACCCTGAGTGGGGGATAATTGGTAGCTCACTGGTGGCTTCAGGCTACGTCCAAAAATGCAATTTGAAAATGGACAAGACCACCACTGAGCCAGCTTGGGGAGGACCATTTGGTGACGTACTCGGACGTCACACAATATTTTGTACCACTACTTCAATTACTTTGTAGTTTCGTGACTCACGATGAAAATGTATGTAGTACACTGTTCTGTACAGTAACGAACCGTTCTGGACGAATTTGTAGCGTTTTCCCCTCTCGGCCTTTCAGTCCCATAAGACTGTCCCCGCAGAAGGATTAATGGAACCAACCCACGGCAGGACCATTTGGGCAGATTTGATTGATTTGAGAAAGAGGGTTCCCGAACGAAAGTGAACATGACGCCCTGACGAGCCGTAAAGGGGTCAAGCGGCTGCGACTGGTGCGGGACGCTCGTATCAGTGAAAGTGGTGGAAGTCGAGTGGGGAGTTCCGACTGCCTTTGCAAAACTGGACTTGCCAACATCTGGTCTGCTCGGCATAAAAACAGACTTTACACCCGACAACTTGCTAGAAATCTGAAAACTACTTTCAACGCGACGGGAGGATGAAGAGAAAAAAAATCGTCGGAGAAAAAGGTCTCGAACGAGGTTTTCTCTCTGGAATAAGAATATGTTGGAATAGTCGAAGTGGTTCGCTGTAGTAGTAAACGACTGATTTTTATTATAGTTTCCATTTTTTGCGTGGCTTCGGCGAAAGAATTGACTACTGCCACACAATGGAGTTATGACCAAAAAACAGACAGAATAACAATAAAAATGAATGTTGACACAAAGCCACGTCTAGTTCACCATTCTCTCACCTTACTCTTGTTGATATCGACAATATTCACAAATCTCCGTCGAACGGATGATGGTCGTAAAATAATAATTAACTGGTACAGAGAAGAGAAAGTTTCGATCTAGAGCAGTGGCGCAGGGTGACATTGATTTGGTCTATATGTCTTCGGTTCTAAAAAAGCCGTTGGTCCATCACGATCGTGGGACGAACTAGTGGGAAAACTACGTTAAAGGAACATTCATCAGACGAAATAGACGAGTGGACCCTTCTAAACAATACCGGAGCTGTGTAAACTGGGTGAAATACAATTTACACAGCAGGTTTAAAGGACCTTCCCCCACATTACATATACTTCGTTTCACTTCCAGATTAAATGGGTCATTCTCATTTGGAATACATAAATGTACATGTACATTTCGTGTCCTCACTCGTCTACACATCTCAGATTCAGGCTGATCCCAGTTTCCTGATTTTTTTTTTTTCCCTCGTAACTACCAATCCTATGTGACACAAAACACACAAAAAACCCAAAATTTGGTTTAATATTTAATATATTTAATATTCGTCTAATCTGGGTATTATTTCGATTAGAATGGACGAAATCCTGTGTTTGATAACGCCTCATGTGTGGTTCCGTCTACAGCGGGAAGTTGCCAACAACTTCGTTCGAGAAGTGTGATCATAAATTTTTCGGAAGGTATCTGAAGCCGAAAACTTGTAGTGCCTAGAGTAAAATTTGAGGAAAGATGTCACCGAACTACCAGACCTCCTATCTCTTTATGAGGTCACCATTGAAGTGTATCCATCACTCTTGGAGTTTTAGCGACCTTATCACTGTTACAGCTGCCAGTAGGTAGCATTGTGGAGTATTTTGGCGGCAACCTTCTCTTATCATTTCAAGCAGGTCTAGCATCAGTGTTTTCCTCGTTCCTCGCTGGTACGCAGCGTGGGCCGGCATCACGCGATCAAAAATGGTACGTATTTTTATTCTTCCGTGTGTGATTACCGTAGTTATAAGGTAAATAGCGAATACGAGTACACAATTTTTCTGGCGACTTTCCGTCAATAAGCCCTTTTCATTTTGAGTGTGTTGCAGACCTGGCTTGTTTAGTTTAACTACAATTCCCAGTTTAAGCTGGTTTCTCAAGTGCGTTACTGTTCATGTATGTTACTTGCTGAAGAGTAACACATGAGCTGCTGGTAACGCCCGTGAGGATTCCCACTTGCAGTTTGAGGGCTCACCTTTTTGACACATTTTATGCCAAACCACTTTTTGGTATTTTTAGCAACGAAATATCTTCAAAAAGTGACAAAAAATAATAACCGCCACTCTTTTTCCACCAACAAAACCTACTAACGCTTTGGTTTGTCTTGGGTCGCTGAATCCGAATCTGGTTTAGGTCAGCTGACCTTCATCAGGTCACGTTTAGGCAGTTTTGCTAAAAATAAGACATTTGACCTTGAAATGACCTTGAACGTGACCTGATGAAGGTCAACCGACCCCAGATTCAGCGACCCAAAAACCAAAGGGTTAGTAGGATTTGTTGGTGGAAAAAGACATTTTTTGTGTGCCTGTGTGGCATTTTGGTTTTGCTGGTTTACAGATTGATAAACAAATGATTCGTTTTTCATTGAATTTTTCTTGGATTCTTCTGAGCTCATGTAAGTTACCACGTCCGTAAATCGTAATGAAAAATGATCAACATTGAAAGAAGCAATGCTTTCAGACCTTGAGAGTTGGAAGATGACAGCTGTGATCACAGGAAAAAAGGTTGACAGATATAGAAGAAAATAGTCGTATGCAGGTGACTTCCGTATTTTGGTAACACACATCAGACTTATATCAGTTATGTAAACTGTTTCTCTTACATATCAATGAAATCATAGTTGGAACGTAGTTGAGGTGTTCTTGAAGAAAAATTAATAAGACAGTATGGGAGGTTAACACAGAGTTTTCAATAACGGTAACACACGTGAGGTTACGTCACATAATCTTGCAGTTCAAATTAATTTACTTCCAAAAAAAGGATGAGCTCACGAAATTCAAATACTTAGATTAGTGGTCTGGGGTGTTGGTCGAATTCAGCAAAAATATTGGCAAGCATAAGCTGTGAGATTCAAAAGTTGCCATATCGCTGTTTTGATGAGAACGACCCAAATACCAAACAACGCACGATTCAAAACAGGCGCCGAAATGGTGAGATTAGCTAAGTGCTGATCAGGCGCCCAAATGAACCCGACACCTCCTGAAGGTTCCGAAATAAATCAAATCGCCGGCCGGCTCAAGTCGCTGACACCAACTCGTATCAACTCCACTGCATCGTCGTGGCTCGTGACCCGCTCACAACAGTTATGATCGTCCCACAGGAACTAAACAGCAGCTCTGGTATATGGCAGTTAGTGACGGACTGCGAGCGTGTCAGCCGTTCACATTTCGGCGGTTCCAGTTCGCTGGTCCGCGACTCATGTGCCCTCCGCCCCGCGTTCGGATATCGCGCGCGAACGACTCACCGGAACCGCCGGTCTTTTGTTTCTCCAAGGCCATCGCGCACCTCTTGATATTAATACTGAACTCCTCCTTGAGACGTACACTTTTATATTAGCAGTAAAAATATGAAGAATATCCTCCGCGAGGCCTCCAAAGGCAGTACAAGACAACTGCCTCTGACAATAATTGGAATTCGTGAGTCAACGAATTATTCAGAAAAGTACGACGTCAAAGTCGAGAAAACGGCTCAGCCTCATCAAAAACTTTGAATTTAGATTTATTTGACATTTCAACGATTCCGAGTCCTGATTCAATGAACAACATCCAAAACAACCGAAGTACCTGCCCTGAAACAGCATATTGTTCCCTCGCCCTTCATCGCATTTTTGCTCAGACATAACGGAACGTCGTATTTCTCACTGAAAAGTTCACCCGTAAAAGTTCGACGAGCGTCAGTCAATAACCTCATCAGAAACGGGTTGTTTATCTCTCTTCAGAGTGGATCATCAGGGATCTGTATAACAAGCTCGCTAGACGACCTTACTTCTCAAAATAGAATATAAACGTTCGACATCAATCACTTCAGTTTACACAAAAAAGACTTCTGACGAATTTGGAAACTTCTACCGCAACTCGGACTGCCGCTATCTACAAAGAGTTTTAGCTCACTGAAGCAAAATCTCAGAGTCGACCGTCCGAATTTCAAGTCTTACGAAACGCTGAGTTTATCGTTCCAAAACCTTTTTTTTCTGTTTTTTTTTTTTTTTTTTTTTTAATTTATTTTTTCAACTTTCAGTACTTACCTGTTGCAAAACTCTGTGTTAGGCTAATATTTCATTAATAATTTTATTTGTACGGTACTATAGCTCATGTGTTATAACCCTATAGGGTTACTGTCCAGTGACAGTCCCTATAACAAGTCGTTTATAATAAGAAATTAAATAAATATATTAATAATTTTGAATTTCAACGAGATAGTAACAATAATAATATTCAGGTACGATTTCAATCACCAGGGTTCAATATGTCGGGTGTTTTTTTTCGTTTAAGACGTCCGGGTTGGTGTACTCCCCACAATGTGACAGTAGGTTTTGAAATATTGAAGGTGAAGGGTGGTTGGATTTAGTGGCATGTGGACGGTTGATGGTGGATTTGATCACTTCGTCACTATAGGGATTTCAAGATCTCTGTGGATAACGTCATTCCTCACGAACCATGGCGCATCCGTTGTAACCCTTAACGCTCTGTTTTGTTGGGTTTGAATCATTTTTATTCAAGCTAAACCCCAGATAGAGCAGCCGTATTGCCATATTGGTCTATGTAAGATATAACAAACATTTTTTGTTCGGAGTTAAAGGTGACGTGTGTCCGAGTAATGGTTTGAGGAGATTTATTCTAGAGCGTTGTTGTAGGTGAACATCCAAGTATCGGACGATCCCTAACGAACCATATGACTTCTGAACTATCAGGCACACTATCAATTTGATCAACAAACTCACGATTTCAAACATCTCAAATTGGTCCAACCTCTTCAAAATTATTGGTCTCTTTATGTAACTCTTCTGTTACGCAGCCCCGATGAATTTGAGCTGTCACGATACTAATGGTCGTCGTTTTGTATTGCAGAGAAATCAATGTGGCATTTATATTTCAATCGCAACCGAGACCCACGTAACTAGTGGATTCGGGTGATTGTGGTGTGAATTATAGAAAAGTGAATACGAGTGAAAATCTTACAAATGACTTCTGAACCATCAGGCACACTATCAATTTGATCAACAAACTCACGATTTCAAACATCTCAAATTGGTCCAACCTCTTCAAAATTGTTGGTCTCTTTATGTAACTCTTCTGTTACGCAGCCCCGATGAATTTGAGCTGTCACCTCCTTTCACTGAGGTTTTGCGAGTTGAAAACATCAGCTACGAGTCCTCACACATACGATAACACATACGTATACTGTTCCATCGAATCATCGCCCATGTCTTCAAAGTGTACAGTATTCTTGTATATTGGGTATTTTCTCAACGTAGCGAATAATCGGAAGTTATTTGTTAGTAGAAAACAGAGCAACTTTCTACAGCACAGGTCCATCCAAATTTGTCTCTTTTCTCTACAACGTTTCTCTAACAATAATTTAAATTAATTATTAATTTAAATTTCTCCAATTTCCTTTGACTTAGGTTGAAATAAACGCTGGTATTCTTCAGTCGGTAAAGAATTTATAGATGTAATTAACAATTTGCATGAGGACCCATTCTCTGGGTAAGTTTCTGTAATCAAGTTGATTACAAAGTGATTAGAGTGTGAAGAGCCAAAATCTAAATTTCGACCTGAAAATTGACTCGGGCCAAGTACACCAAATTTGTTTTATTCCCATGCATACACACTTGGGTCTATAGTATGCGACCACGAACACACACTAACACCTGAGGTTTTTTATTCACGGATTCGGTTTCGGAATGGTCTGGAACGTATCTGGTTACTTTCTTCGAACATTTTGGACGGTCTTCCTCCCAGCAAGATCAATTTCATAAGGCGGCACCTATGAATTAAGGAAGAATTATCTAATTTGGCGATTTCACCAGTCGTAATCACAGAGCAATGTAAGGTTTTTTTGCTTACTATTTTTGCTTACTATAGTAAGAACCAAAATCTTACACTGCTCTGTGAGTTATCAATAGATGAATTCGTTGTATAAACGGCACTACAGTTTTGGACACCAATTTACATCTAATATAACATGACAAGTGATTGGGGTGTGTAATTCCAATGATGTAAAGTGGTGGAGTTCGAATGTAGCACTTAAATACGTTTGTTAATAAATAGTGATGGTAAATAAATATTTATAAATAATGTCTGTTGTGTGGGGTCACGATACTAATGGTCGTCGTTTTGGATTGCAGAGAAATCAATGTGGCATTTATATTTCAATCGCAACCGAGACCCACGTAACTAGTGGATTCGGGTGATTGTGGTGTGAATTATAGAAAAGTGAATACGATGCCCGCAGAACTTCCTGTATCGAGAGGATTTCAACATCCCATCCTTATGGAGGTTGCCGTTCCTGGCATACAGGGAGAGTCAGTGATGAACTCAAGGTTTTGAGTCGTTTAACTTTTCATTTTAACTATAGCGATCCAAATTTCTGTCGACTGTCCGGAGCATTTCGGTCTTTCTACCCATGACTTCTAGCGGTAGCAATCGATGTTGTGTTAATTCCCCTCTGGTCCAGACAACCCTCCTCCGACCTCACTCCAGTAACGACACCCTCGTAGAAAACTTTCCACCCAAATTCACCGGGACTCACGATCCCATCCCAGTTCCTACCCCGGCATGATGTGGCTGGCTCTCCCTACTTCGGACCTGTTTTATGGAAACGATCAATACGCCGCCGCCCACAACCCCTGGAATCTCCGAGCCGTCGACTTCTTCTTCTGATGACTCCTCCAGCATCATCCAGTTTTTCCATCAACCCCATAAATTTCTCACCCTATAAGCTACGAAGAAAATACCATTCAATAAATTTCCGATTTATTATTTCGATAATGAACAAATGGAAACGACCAAGAACGAATAATTTCAACTCCACCTCAAAATTTATTACTTTTACGTTTCAAGATACGTACAATCCGACTATTCAACAGAATCAAATCTATCCATCGACCGTACGCGGCAATGCCCATCTAAAGTTAACCGAGAACTACAAAATTCAAGCCGAGGATGATCTTCAGTAGGAAGAAGGAAAATTAAGGATTTGAATTTCAAACACTTTTTATAGAACGTATAGTTTTTCATAGAAATTTGAATAGAATTTGATTTAGAAATACTCTTGAAAGAACCAACCGTGCGCTCACAATAATGACTCGAAGGTAGAACCGAAAAAACCTCATCACATGAGTGTGAAACCACCCTATGGTTTTTGTCTGATAACTTTTGGGTATCTGTTGTTAAGCACTTCTTGAGAACCCAAGAATTATACAGCTCTTGCCGGAATTTAGTAGGTAATTGACGACACCACTACTGAACTACTGATTCGGTGAGGACCAGTAAGGTCGAAGGAACACCCGGTATTTTACCTCACAACTCCAATTATTTCGTACAATTGTGAGAATTATAAGGATACAGCATGCAGAAAAGGGAAATCGAAACATAAAATAGCAGTCGTTGTGGAAGAATTTAAAGCTTTCTATTGATTTGCCATAAGATCCAATGGGGAAGTATTACTTGTGTACTTAAACACAAGTTTAAGATCTCTTCGAAATTTCAAAAAATTCTTACTGAATACCAGCGTAAGTATGACCAATTTTCACCGATTTGTAAAAAAAGTGTTTGCAGTTGTGCGCCTTATGACATCACCAATCTCCCTTCCTCACTGAGTGAACACCCCCAGGACGTTTATGACGTCATCAGCAGTTCATGTCAAAAATATAAAGAGTTTTGAATTATAAATTGGCTGTAAGGGTTTTATTAAGGCCACTTACTCCGATGTTGAACCAAGACGTGCTGAAATCCGTAATGTAAATAAGAACAAACGCTAGCTCCCAATATTGCCGAGTTTATCAAGTAGAACAAATCCATGGCGAGGTGAGTCAATAAAAATCTCAGGACGACGGAGGGTGGAAACGTGTACGTGTCATCAATTCTCTTAGTTGATGCCTTAATTCAGGCAATAATGGATCGCTCCAATCAAAACTATTTGAAAGATGAAACAACAATTATCATCAACTACATAAATATACCCTCGCATAGACATAAGCCACATGACCTTTCATACCGTTAGGTGACAAATGAGCATTCCAGACTGACTTAACTACCGAGGTCCTAAATAGGTAACAAAAACTGCACATCAGTCATTTGCAGGGGTTGTAAAACGTAGTCCAACGAATTCTCACACCCGAAACTCAGGAAGGTGTCGCTCAAATCTCCACCACCGCATTTACAGGTTGAACGACTTTTGTCCGTTTTGTCGACGACGCATAATAGAGAAAACGAGGGGGATTTCTCGAATTCCACAAAACGTGTCACAGTAATTAGTGTCTTCTATGCGGTCCATACAGTTTGTAGATCGGCCTTCACTCAGAGTTAATGGTGAACTAAACGCTAGAGACGTGAATGGGGTGTAACGAATCTGCACTCCCAAACTAAGGACTTGGAGGCAATGTGTCGATGACCAATAAAACTTGTATTATTGGTACTTTGAGTTTTTAAATGGACCCTAATCATACCATCCCGTTTGAAATTTCAAAGGTGACGTTTTGAAAATTTCAAATCCTTTTTTGCACCCCTACCTACTGACGTTTCAAGAAACATCCTCAGCTCAGTCCTAACCCGTATCCCAGTGTACTGAATCCTACGTGTTTCGGGAAAGTTGGGTTTGTTCCATTCGCTACCGAGTTTTATGGCGCGCTATTTAGGATCAGCCCCTCAGGTGATCTCGAACTAGGGTACTTCTCCCGATTAGGGTAGGGAGAGCGGTCTGAGGGCCCCCACTGTTGGTATAGTGGGGACTATTCGTATTCGTATCAAATGCTCTCCCTCTCGTGTCGCATCTTTATTTAATTACAATGTTTGCGTTGATTTTATAATTAGGATGTTTCAGATTTTTAGGGTAATTTTGAATGGGCGGACATAAATTCGTTTTTTGGCTAAAGCGGGCAAATGTTTTTTCTTAATGTCTCCTATTTTAAGTATAATACACTCAATATACTCAATAAATGTAATACTCTCAATAAATTCAATGTGGTAATCAATAAATTCAATGTACTTACTCAATAAATTCAATATAGGTACTTAAATTCAATTAATTCAATATTATTGAATTTTAAACCCACCGTTTTTTGGCCACCCTTTAAAAGGCTGTCCTAAATTTCTATCTTTACCCCATTAGGGTTGAAAGAAGGAAACACAACCCGTAGATGAGAGGAAACTTGTCCATTGCTAGAGATACGTATTGGTGGAAAAACGTGGAATGTGAAGGTGGTATAAGGATTTTGGACAGTCCAAGTATGGAAGTGATTATATTGAGATGTTTAAGGGACGATGTTCAACTCCAAGATGATGGAGATTGGGGCAGGAAGGCGGTTCGGGGCTTCAGATAATAAACTCCTTAGCTGTGGTCGGTTCCCATAATGAGGTCTGGCAAGTTTCACGGTCTCTTTCAAAGAGAAAAAAAAACACACCTCCGAAAGTAGCCGATGAAAAAAAAGTTACATAATCCCGCGGGTTTGCTTCCAAGCAGGGCCAACCACCTTAGGATGGTACGAGGGAGTTCATCGCAGAATTGAACTTCGGCGAGGAGAACAAACAAATTCCAGTAGATAACAAACCAAAATTCAGACCATATTTTTCAAACCTAGGCAAAAGAAGAAAATGAGTTTCTCGTGATGCAGCGAGCAAAGCTGGGAAATGTTGAAAGAGGATCGTTATTCATCAATAGTAGTAATTCGTGTTATATTAAATTTGCCTCAACCAGCATCGGAGAAACATGATTTCAATCAAAAACGCATTACGAAAACCGTGATGGATAGCCTACGTTATTTTTGGGGAAAAAACCATGAAGGTTTACTCACTCGACTTCTAGTATTAGCGGGGCCAACCCTTTAGTTCCACCTGACCTACTCCATCTAGGTATTTCCTAGACAACGTGGTTTGAAGGAACCTCTTAATGAACAGAAGAAAGTTTCCCGATTTTTTCAAATATCGAAAAATGTTTGGAAAGTCGTCCCTATTACTTCGAGACTATCGAGAGGCGGTATGAGAGTTTTTTCAAGACACTGTCATTGAGAGTCAAAATTTGGCATTCTTTTCTGGGCCCTTATTATTACGCTAAAGAGGATTTTATTAGGTCTCTAGTTTTAAGAAATATTCATGTCGAAGACGTCAAGGATTGGGTAGCTGAAGAGCCACCAAGAAAAAGTTCAATTCGTCAAATCGATGGATCATTGGATAAGGAGTGATTCACACTGCACAAAGAAACCCGGAATTCCTGGTACGAGCTGTACCGGCTATTGTTTGCAAACATTTTACTATCTACCTTATTGAGGACAACGTTTTCACAAGAACTCTTCCGTTTTCGATTTTTCAAGTGCCTGTTTCGGATGAGCGACTCGTCAAGGTCGGTTGTAATTATCGCAGAGAACGCGAAACTTCCTTTTTCCCATGAGGTTCAACGATCACAGAGGCCGCTGAGCCGAACGAGGCGCTTATGAGACCAGCTGACCTCTCCTGGACGAGCGAGGTGTCGCTTAGTATCGTTGATCGAGCAAAAAAAGTATTTTGACGGGCGAAGCAGTTTTGTTTTCTCGACTCAGGGCTGATTGTGGCGTCGGTTCGGGAAGCACAGATATCGAAAGGGCCCAGTGGACTCTGAGACAAAAACTTTACAGCCCTAAAGCTGTTGGAAACTACCACCTTTTATCAACATCAGATTCTAGTCGTCTCACAACTTCCCTAACCACTCGTATACTTCCATATGGTGACTAATACTGTGGCCCATATCATCAAACTTTCAATGATGAATAGTTGGCTTAAAATTGGGAGTAGCTATAAACATGCTATAAATTTTGAGTTTTTTCCTCCAATTTTGAGAACGTGCCTATAGCAAAACACTAGGATTAAAGCTATTATAGAAAATTATAAAAATGGACGCAACAATGGTGAAAAACTTGTAGGAATTACATCATTCAAAGGTTTGTTTAAACTATCTCTCTTAATAATTTCGAACTTCTCAAGTACATCCAACATGCTTCCTTCCTGGCAATAATGAGGGAGGGAACTCAATAAATTGCCTGTCTGCAAGATCGAAACTGAAGCTATGACTTAATTCATTCAAGTGACGTGCAAAACCTGATTCCCCCTTACTATCCCTAAAATCTTTATCGTGTTCCTTAATCCTTTCCCTAAACTTCCTACCAGTTCGGCCACAATGCTCGAGTCCGCACGTACATATTAATTTATATACCCCACTTTTATCCTGCATAATTAATATTATTAAGTTAATGTTATCCCAAACTGAACCTAATAAAGATTTGAGATTATTTTTAGTTTTATACCCTACTCTAAACCTTTTAGAAGTCAATATTTTACCGATTCTATCTGAAATTTTCCCATAATACGGGATGCTTGAGCAATCCCATCAGACCTTTCAGTTTGTAACCCCTCCCCTTGTCAAGAGCCAATAGCAATCTGCTTCTTCTGTCACTTCTATCAACCAGTCCTGTTCGACCTTTCACTTTTGGGGTCCCTATATAAGTTCACCTCTCTGTAATGCACCTTCAGTATTGATTTGTTACAGACGACGGTTTAATCGCCGAAACCAGTCTAACAGTGTACTCGTGTATCAGTGGAAGTAGACGATTTTGTGCAAATACTCTTGTTTTCCTGAACATGGGTTTTCACGATTTCGTCGCGAGTGATTCAGTTCGTGTTCGACAGCAATTTTGTACACGAGTTGCACACTTATTTGTCAGAATCGCATATTGTATCAGATTGGGTGGATGCGCATGTGTAGGGGGAGTTTGAGAAATGTTGTTGGAGGGTGGTGACAATACTTTCTGTTATCCTTCAAGTTGGGTAAGGCAAATAGAACATAGATGTTCAACTAATACTTCGTTGTCAACTTTTAATGGTTATCTCCAGTATCGATTTATCAATGGGAAGACTACAGCAGGATGGTTGTATTCAAGAAAAATCGGTGTAACTTATAGGTCGACGTCTACGCCTGAGGGATGTATGGGGAGGACGTATTGATTTTATTGTGAGTTATCAGCGAGGAACGAGGAGGCACAATGGGGATTCAATAAAAGAATCCGATGGAAAAGCTTCCGCCATCATGATGACCTCCGGACAGCCCTGATTGAGATGTCAGTTCAGGATATCTGTAAGGCCCCGATAATAAGCGCACAACAGCCGCAAAGCACGTACCCGGCGTCGAGCTCCGTACGATTCGCCCGATCGAAATATTTTCACTGCCCCAGATGACCATGAACGGGGGAGAGCGAATCTGATTATTGCGGCAGTTATCGTCAGTCAGATAACTCTAATAACACGTAGACGTTTCTCCGCGCTCGTCCAAGAGGTAAAAATGTGACCTCAGCCGAGGAGATAAGCTGAGGAATCCGTCGCGGATTCGCCGTCTACCGTGAAACCGTCGCGGTCTTGACGATCTTCGAGAGGTGCGCTTAGAAGACCGTTTAATTGATAGATCTCAGCTGCCAAACACCGTAACAGAGCAACCCTTGACTCGACTCCCAGATCAAGGCCGATCCCGTGGTTTTAGCGAATTTTCGAAGGAAATCCTATTATCGGTCCAAAAATGTTTAAAACTAGAATTTCGGAACAACCAAAAGCCGTTCCAGACCATCCTGAATTCACTAATCTGATAGCGGAATGAGATATCGCAATTCTGACTTTACCATCGTGTTTAGTGTTGAAAAATCTATAAACTGAGGTGTTTAACACGGCAAAAATCGAGAAAACATTTATGATAAAACCAGTAAAATGGTGATAAAACCGGCTGTTTCTTCGAAAATTTGCTCTTATTGCCATGCTGCATCACTGTGGATTTTTTTTTTTTTTTTTAAATCTGCTATTGGTATTGAAAACGGTCTATAAGTTTTTGAACGCTTTATTTGATACGGTTGGAGTTGGATTTGAGCCCGAAAACGTTCGGGACACAATTCCTTGTTTGAACTTGTAAAAAACGCAATAATATCGTAGTTGACAAACAATGAATTTAAACTTTTGACTCCGAAGGCCTCATTGTAGAAGTACTAACCGAAGTACTAAAAAGGAATCCCCGTTTTTGGTTCATTATGCCCAACACTAAACCATTAAAATGTTATAGGGGTGTTTTGTATCATATTTTGAAACTAGATTCATTCTATTCAAATCGTACCATATGGAACCTGGAGATGGGACTACGATTTGAATAGAATGAGTTTGGGCTAGGGACGTACTTGAAAGCATTAATTACTGGCAATCGATCAATATTTCCACTAATTTCCACCAATATTTCGACGATTAATCAATACAACGATTAATTGACAACTTTTGAAGAAAAAAAGAATCAAATTTTTATACAATTTCTTATTGAAATGTAGCTAGTCGGTCGTCGTGACGGTGGCGATTAAACCACCCTTGAAAGTTATCTTTTTGTCAAAATGCTGCCTGACCGCACGTTTTGGAGGTATTTTGGCACACTTTTCGGAGGCAACAACAAACGAACAAACAAGTCAAACAATGCACTAGGATTAAGGTAGTAAACGTGAAGGGCTGGGGCAGTGTAAGAGTATGATATAACCTGCTGCAGTCCTTCGCGTTTACTAATATTATGCGGGAGTGGGGACGGGCCCAGAGCTAGAGTGGCAGATAACTGATAACTGACAACAACATAGAATCGATTGTGTAAAAGTCAAACAGTTGTGAATGCATAAATGCAAAATCAGTCTCAAATCTCACGTAAGAAAAAGAAAAGTATGAAAAAAACTTCGATTAAAAACATATCAAATATTTGGGGAATCAATCGATTATTGCTATTAATCTATGCACATCCCTAGTTGGACTTAGCGTGTTCTCGAGTTGGTTTATCCAATATTAATATTTATTTATAATCGTAGTAGTGAAACTACAACTACTAATCCCCTTTTTACGAATACACATATTCGATGGCGAAATTACATTTTCATTGACAACTCTATGAATCGGAATTCGTTTGAATAGATTAAATCTGATGTATCAGAATCTGATGTGAATAATAACCCCATCATAAGAAGAGTGATGCAATAATATTGTTGGTAGTGATTTAACTTGAATAGATATAATCTTGGTAGGTAACTTGAATAGAACTTGATTAGAATGCAAGAATGTGAAGTAGAGAAGATAATGTGATTACCAGTTACAGTGAAATGTGTAAAGTTAACAACGATGCCGGCAAAATCAGTATCATTAGGTTACGTGAATGTTATAGTAACTGAGGTGCACGTTTCTAATTATGACCGCCACTTAGGAGAAGGGAAAACGATCTTGGAGTTGTTATCTTTGGTTACAATTAAGAGGAATTACTTTCACTCATGGTGGAAAAAAGAGGCGTCACAATAGTGAGAATTCTCGCAATGGAAAAGTAAAGCAAGAAGCAGGCGCTGGCGCCTGCTGTCGGCCTTCGGTGGGTTTTTATTAGGGACAACCCTCAGAGGAAGTCGTTAATGGATTAGTCCATAGAAAAGAAGCCCATTGTAGGTAATAGTATGAACTCTAAATTAACATCAACACTACAAAACATTAAGTAACTCTGAGATGTTACATATGTACATACAACAACACAAGGGAGAGTGAGGGACAAGGTCCAAGTTTCAGCACAAATTTTGTGCTATGCCCAATATATCGGCTGAAACTTGAAATAACACGTTGAGTCACCACAATGTCAATTAAATCACACAAATCAATACAACTCAGTAATGCCACTCTTTCTTCGTACAACTTTTATTTCGGTCATTTTTCATCTAAACTTAACATCCACTTCAGTTTCACCGTTCCAAAAATTTTAGAATCCCTTTCTTCCGGATTTAGATTAAGGAGAGGTTGAACAGTTAATTCTGTATTTCTATGCTTCAAGATGAATTTTACGAGGGACGTCCAGAAAGTAAGGTTACAAGGGCTGTGTAGGACGAAGGGAATTTTGTTTTTCATAGTTGACACCACTGGTAGGTAGAGAAGTTCCTAACGGTCAAAACAAATCATCAAACGCCTCAGTCCGTAAAGAAATATCGTCACAGCAGCTAAAAGCGTCAAACAGTTCGTCCTCCAATTGCTTCACCTACCGCAGGTGTGTGATACGCTTGTAGTTGATGCGGCAAAAACATTCGATGACAGCGACATTAGGTCGATTTTGAGGCAAATCCGCACCAATCAGTTAATAGTTGACGTTGAGCTTTTGGTATTGGAGAAGAATGTGATGAACAACTTCGGGGTGAACAAAAACCGTGTTCGATATCTGGGACAAGAGATGAGTTGCCTTTTGGAATTTAAAAAACAAATAAAAAAGCACCCTTTGTAAGAGAATAAAGAGGGTGGAAGAATATTTCTGAGACTCACTGTATAAACCGTACATTAGAGCTCTCTGTGCATATGAAAGTCGACAAAAAAGCATCTTCGTATGAAAAACACAGACAAACAGGAACTGCGACAGTTGCAGTGAAAGAAGTAACTCGAGTTCTTTAAATATCACATGATATTAAAATAGATCTCATTTTATATTTAAGCCGCGTAAAAAGCCTCGGGATATTTCCATCCGAGTTGCCGCAGGGGGTGTTCTTTCTCTTCATAAGCGGACGCTATGATGAAACCTCCAACCACACGTACCGTCGCTATTAGCCAGAGAGGGGTCTTTCCTTTGCTCATCTTCTCTAATAAGTCTGCTGTGAAGGACCATCCAACTTCCCCTTAATCCCTTCCGAGGTTGTACAATATTCTCTCAGCTCATTTACTTTCCTCTAATGAATAATGACGGTTTTCCCCCACTACTATTTCCACCCCTTCCCTGATACTTCTGACACTCCCTCACCTCTTCACCTCGAGTCTTAGCATCCTCAAGCCCAGTCTATCTTAAAGATCTGTATGGATACAACCACTAATTCTAATGCCACACTCTCGAAGACAAATCGAAGAAAAGGTATCGATAGCTAAAACCGGTGGTAACCTAGTAGCTAAAGGTGTTTCGCTCGAATTGTACAATATCCTTGAAAGTCCCACTGGTGTGTCCGATTAGATGATCAGATGGTCCTTTACAACTGAGCGCTTGCCATTTCAGTAACAAGCTCAGTGATGTTCACATCAAAATCCAAACCAAATTTCGCTACGACACGAGTAATACGAGAGATGCGACTCATTGTACAATTAGCGAGGAAGCTAACATTTTATCACCCTCCCCTCTCATAATATATCGGAATTCAAAAGAATTAATTAAAATTAATTTACATTGCACCGATATTAATTAAAGCTGAATTAAGTATGTACAAGTAACAACCCACACATTATACATGTCAGCGCGGAATTAAATTGATAGTACTTGGCGTTATCATTATGTGGTGTGATCATTAATGAACTAATAACTCGGCGAGGACCATCTGGTGACCTAATCTTACCTAAGCAATTTCATGATTTCATCTCATTACCCCGCAATCATTTACACTTACAAGGACTATACGTCAAATAATTCTGTAAAATTACGTATCTTGAAGTGTAAACCAACAAATTTTGAGGGGCGATCAAAATTATTTCATCTCTTGGTCGATTTCACAGGTGCATTATCGAAGATGAACAAAAACAACTGTTAAACTCACCAGGTGAGTAAGGTATGCTTTTAGAGGTTAACAGATTTAATGATTCAATATAATAGGGAATTTATGAGGGAGCTGATAAAAACACATACCTTTGGTGGTGTATATAATATAGTGCACTTGTAGATTCCACGATTGCTTTCTACACCCAAGTATGCTCGAATTCTATGCCTTTTGAATACAGAATTGAACCTGGAGTATAAATGTAGGTATAATGAACCTACCGATTCGATGATACCCAAAGAAGTCCACAACATAGCAACTTAGCACCTAAAATATCACCTTTCAATTATCCTAATGGCAAACGTCCACCTGACCAGACGGAGACGTTCATTTTGAGAGAATATTTAGCTGAGGTACCATAATATGAAAAATTCGTATTAACTCCCCCAAAATACTAGTAGGTTGGTTCAAGTTTCAAGATATATAGAATCCAAATATTGGAGTTGAAAACTAAAACTCTTGCTACAACCGATTGCTGCAGCCATGTACATATATGTAGTCATGTACATAATATGTACATATTATGTACAAGAGTTTTAGTTTTCAACTCCAATATTTGGATTCTATATATCTTGAAACTTGAACCAACCTACTAGTATTTTGGGGGAGTACGAATTTTTCTGTCCATTCCAAAGATCCATTTTTGAAAATAAGAAAACAAAATGTTCGATCACATACATGTACGTATGTATGGAATATTTATATAGGTCTAAAATGTTTAAAACTCGAATTTCCGAAAAATGTATACACCAAAATCCGTGTCAGACCACCCTGAATTCACTACCAAAATCATTTTATCATATATGTTTTATTATATATTTATATAGGTATGTATGTCATTCTAGAGTCTAGAATCTAGACAATAACTCTCGATAGAAATGAGATAAAAAGTTCGACTTCGTAAAAACAAAATTGTCTAAGCAATCGAAAGGCTAAATTCGTAGATGGGCAGAATCGAGCCACTCTAGGGGGGGGGGGGGGGAGTTTTAAGGGGAAAAATTACCCACAAATGTTGCTATAAGACCAGTAAAATGGAGACATTTTACGTAAAACCAGTTATTTCTTCAAAAATTCACTCTTATAGCTGCATAACTTTTTTTATGACGTAGTTTATAAGGACTTTTTCAAATTCAAAATTCCACGGCGAAAATACTTTTTAGAGGTCTGACTTGTTGGTTATTGCTTAGTAAGATCTCAGAGTGAATTATTCGAGCAAGTTATGAGGTTATGGGCAACGAGAGGAATCATGTCAAAACAGTTTCGTGGGAACGAAACATTTCAAGATGAATAGCCTGTGATGAAAAACGAAATGTACACTAATTTGCAACCTGAATAGAAGAGACTACATAATGTATAATTGTAATTCTCGCAGCTGGAAGTAAAAAGTTATGGTAATTCAGTTAACCCTGGCCACCCGTCCTGTCGTACTCTTTGCCTTCGGTATCCCCATGGAAACGCCTCCCGCCCATCAGAATCTCAACGTCATCCTCCCTCGGGAGCACCTGGTCACCCCAATTAACGTTCGCCTCGCCCTTTGCATCTGCCGGTTCCGCACGCCCGCGCCCGGACGACTCTCGAACCGGCGAAAAATCTCGAGATCGTCGGACACGCGCTGTGTCTCCTCCCATTACTTTTTCTGGCAGCACGACTCCATTAACATTAAACCTTATTACTATTGAAATATATTCACCACCGAGTTGGTGCACACGGAGGAGCTACGACCGGTTCTGTAGAACTCTCTAGAGATGTACGAGGGTGAATCAAATATAAACGGGACTTTTCGCCCTTCAGGCACAATAGTGGAGGGAGAACGTTCCCGCTTTGTTTGTTGTTGGGTACGTTTGTCAGGAGTAGGGGAAGCACGTGGGCTCGCCTCCTCGACCCCCTCAGTGTCCACAGTGACGATGTCAGAGCAAGAGGTACCTCCGTCAATTGCGCAACTCGTTATAATCAAGTTTCTCACCCCAGAAGGCGTAAAACCGGCCGAAATGTTGAGGAGATTGACTGCCCAGTTTGGGGAAGAGACACTGTCGCGAGCCAGAGTGTTTGCATGGCATGAACAGTTCGTGGAGGGTCGTGATCGTGTTGAAAATTAGAGCCATGACCGCAGACCTCGCACCAGCGGACAACATCAGCAGTGTTCGACGGCTTATTGAAGATGACAGACGTCGTACCACTTCTGAAATTGCAAGTGAGGTTGGGATAAGTTATGGGAGCACTTACTCCATACTCACAGAGGAGCTAGGGTACCATGAGGTGTGCGCCAGGTGGAGGTTCTTCTCCATGACAATGCTCGCGCCATACAGCAGCCTTGACTAAAGAAAAATTGGAGCAACTGGGTTGGGAAACTTTGGAACACCCTCCTTACAGTCCAGACCTGTCACCCTGTGACTTCCATGTGTTTGGCCCTCTCAAAAAAGCTTTGGGATGCCAAAGATTCGACAGTAATGCTGAAGTTGAAGCCTACGTGCGCAATTGGCTGCAGACACGACCTGCATCTTTCTACGTGGAAGGAATTGGAAAGCTGCCTATCCGCTGGGAAAAATGTGTTTCCAAATCTGGAGATTATGTAGAAAAATAAACTATATTCTTTTTTGCGTTAAAAATAAAAATAAATTACACAAAAAAAAAGTCCCGTTTATATTTGATCCACCCTCGTATTTGAATGTTCAATGCTTTAGTAACGTTCATCGAATACACTTGCCATCAACAAAAAAGTGTTGTTTGGTGAACAGGAGGTGAGGGTTGGTGATAGGAGTTTTCAGTGTACTGAACCCAAATCTGAAACCCGTTTTTCACCATCACTTTTAGAGATATACCTAGCTCATATTCTAGTTACGCCTGTGAGTTCAAAGTAGCACTTCACCAAATCTTAATTCATTTTAGCGAATTTTCAAAAAAAAATAATGCTATTGTTCTCGGCCCAAAAGTTTTTAACTCGAATTTCCGAAAATATTTCATACCAAAGTTAACTACAGTTAAAGCTGTTGTGTATTAGGTTTGTTATTTTCCTTACGGATCACTGGAGACTATTAACTTCAGTGGGCATTTTCACCATTAGTCTCAAGATCACTATTCTAAGTCTACTATTCGACCTCAACGGTTTCGTGTCTGGTATTGGTTCTGGTATTTTGACTTACGGCTAAATTCCTATAAGCATGAAATATCTTTAGCCACTCAGCTGATCTGGGGCCTGGCCAAAGTCAAGTTAAACTCCTAAGGAGGCTACTTACCCAATTACAGCTTCATAGTGTGATTAGCATACAAATTAGCTGAACTAACTGATCTTTGGAATGATTCTACATGAAAAACGCTTGATATAATAATAAACCAAAAGAGAAGACAAAATATTGATACAAGAAATGCTGACTTTAGTACCAAATATGCGCCGATATAGCCTTTCTTTGCTGATACTGGTCTTTGAAAGCAGATTCCGACCGAAAACACCTTTGTCAAAATTCAATTATAAATATAAGTATATAATAGTAGTAGTATATTATACTACTACTACTTACTACTTACTTATAAGTATATAAGTAACAGATTCGGCAGTTGGTTGAAAATCCCATCTCTTCAGTTGAGTTAGCAAATAACGTAGGGAATATCGCTTGCTACACGTTCTGACGCACTAAATTACGAAGATTTATGGCACGTGTCCCACATCCGTCACGTGACCACACTAAGACGCTATTATCCTCGTTACAACCACTAAGATCCCAATCTACCCCCAATGACTGCATACTTACATCCTGACAAAGACATTAGTTAGCAATCTTCTGCAGAACCCCCGTTTCTAACTTTCGGATAACATCGACGTTTTTATTCGTTACGAAAACAATGAATTTTATCATGTGATCATCAAAACTTGATGATAACATGATAGCATTTAATGCCCATTTGTTCATAACAGATGGCTGGGGGTCTTGGGCTTTAGGTAGGTACTTAGGTAATATTATTGTTATATTAATAACTAAAAATTACGGTAGGTATTTCCCTTGCGGTTTAATCGTGGATCTATTTCTCAAACAATTTTTGTCGGAGTGACGACAATGCGACAATTGTCATAACCTAGTTAGTCTGTATCAATGTCAGACTGCATATCGTCGCTTCAGAAGCAAGACAGCCTAACCCACAATTAGGACAAAAATGAAGTTGAGACACTTTTTTATTCCATATTTCGCGCTGAATAGCTTGGCGTCGTCAGATTTTCGAATATCTGCCGCTAAAATCCTAAAAATCACAAAAGTGTGCAGGATTACTTCAAAGACCGATACAATTGAATGTGATACTAGTACCCAAATTTAGTCAAACTGTTACCTAAGATTTTGACTCAGCGAAACTCTTAATTCCTAGTCTATAATTATTACGAGTTATTTAATTCCTATTAGTTAATTGCACACAACTATCCTACAACTATTCTCCAGGTTCTTCAAATACAAAGAATAGCGTAGGCACCCTTTCCTCTAAAAAATATTTTTTCACAGTTTTTCCACTCACAGTTTTCTCGTCTCTCCTGTAAAATGTGGAACATCGCGCTTACTATATTCTGCGTTTCAGGGGACGATGTCATTATTTAGATACATGAGGTTGAGGCCAGAGACAGAGAAGTGGATCCGACTCACTTCCCGTTACTACCTTCGACGTGTAGAGGAACAGTGCTTTCTTGACAAGTGCCACACCTTTCATGTTAACAAAACATTACGTGGTGGAGGCAAAGAACGAAAATTATTGGATGAAGACCGAAATCAATAATCAGTTGTGCTATTCAACTGTAATATATATACTTTGTGTCAGTCCAAATGTAGAGAGTAGTAACTACTGTAACCAACTGTTGGGGACGAAGGATTCCAGAGGTAGTTGGGTACAACTGAAAACTAACTGAAATTATTTCAGATATCTGTGCCCTTTAGATTTGGGCAGACCAAAGTGAGGACTATAAGAGAATTCACAAGAGTAGTCCTAAACTCTGGGGTTAATAACATCGGGAAATTCGGTTAGTACATAATTAATTACAGATTTCGATAGGCCAACCGGAATCAGTTGTGTATTCTTGAGACCCTTTTCGCACGATCGCCTCCGATCATTATCACGTTATCATAACACTAAAATTTTATTCAGTATCGGAAAAGACTGTTTTGAAATCGGCATCTCAGAAGTTGAAATCTCGTTCCAAGTCGTAAATCCGTACGTCGATCCTTTTTTACAACCCGTCGCCCAGTCGTGAAACCCCTTGTTTCCATTCGATCACTCTCGAGTTATATTTAAAACTTGTTATAGTTTCCCAAGATGTATGCATCACGAAATGAAACAAGTTGTAAACCAGGAGGAATGTTCGACTAACGGGCGGGTTTTCGAAGCTAAAAATAAAAGGGAACGCTTCCTAAAAACAGAAGCGATGAAAATGATTTTACATAAACCAATAAGTTGGAACATATTGAGATTGAAGTATTTCGAGTTACGCCTTGAAAGTTGAAGAGTTTCGGATGCTGGAGGAAATATATCCTGGATTCCCGGCGCCCCCGACATTTACTCCGTGGCAATTACGGAACTGCAGTTAAAAGTTGTTGGTTTATTTCTCCATTTACGTCTTTCCCTCTTGGGATTGGGGGTTGTGGTGGGAGGCGGAAAGGCACTTGAAGTGGTTCCTGGTAGTAAAACGGTTATAGAGCACTTCCAGAAATATTGTTTTCCTCGTTCGGTTTCAACTCAAGAGTTTGGTGGAATTTGGCTCACGTGGGAGCTCTGCCGTAATTGGAAGGCTAAGAAAAATGCGAGTTTCGAACAGAACCCTGGCTCTGGAATTTGCTGTTAAATTGGTTGTAGACAGGATTGATGGACCACAGTAGGAAATTGGGTGGCCCAAAGAATCAATTACGAAGTAGTTAGGAGTAACCCATCACTTGAGATAGCCCATATTAGAAGTAAGGGCACAAAAATTGATGCATTGGAGTCTTGGGGAAATTCAGAGGATTCACCATTTGGGCGCCTATAGCTAACAGTAGCTAATACATACTCATATTTACTCGTTAAGTTGTCCACAAATGTGACAGTAAATGGTATCCTCTCAAGCATCTGCTAAATAAAAATAAATAAAAAGTCGATTCAACTCCCTTCCCCAATAGTATCAGGAGCAAAAGACACTCGTTCACACGTGGCATCTGAAGTTGGCACGCGTAACTTCAAATCCCCAATTGAATAACTCCCCGTATCATTATCGTAACACTTACCGCCCTACACCCCAATGCAGGGAACAATTTTTAGTACGTACCAGCCGAATCATCTGGCCCTTGACCCTTTTACGTTACAGGCACCGAACTGTATTTTCAGCAACTCGAGGGGTTGAAGGAAAAAAATATTTAATATCCATGCGTTGAAACAATGTACCAGGGAGACTCTCCTGATAAGACCCAACTGCTTTACGGTTGTTAATCCTAAAATTTGTACAGCTATGACGTCAGCCAACAAACTCAATATGCAAAACTTGTCCTTTGCCTTGGTAGGCTGATGGTACCCAAAGCTGGAGTTTTAAATGAAGAGTTTCCATACGACTTCAGGAGAATAGTCGAATGTCCAAGATCACAGGATCTATACCCTAGCCACTGGAAATCGCGCAATGGAACGACATTGACTGCACCATCACAGTCAAGTTTGCAAAAAAGGCTCACAGTGGCGCACTCGAATTGGTCCAAACCAAGCCTCGTCTGATACAATACTATTGATTTCTGGTAAACAGATTGGCGCATTAATAACGTGGACATCGATATTATAACTGTACAAAGTACTTATTCAACGAGTGACTCCTCTGCCAGGATCCAGTTTCCCCTTCTGTATCAACATTGTGGGTGCTTTTCTGAGGACAATATTTTGCGAAGTGATTGAATTCAAAAAATTGTGCACAATGATATTTGTACTCATATCGGAGTTAAGAAATTCATACCTTAAACGATTTCCAGCTTCTGCAGCGAGTTTGTTAATGTTTTACAGAGCACTGCAGAGCGTTTCGGTCCCGACCATCGCGTTTCTAACACGTTGATTACCCCTAAAAGCCTCACTGGCGGCTGGAATGCCGGCAGATCGATGTCCCCTGTTTATACCTCCCATTTTTCGTTGAAGTTACCCGAATAGAGCTCGCCCGTCCTATAAATAGACCTCCCTCTCACCTTATGTTGTCAGTTATATCCTCATTCGTCTATTTAAGAAAATAAAGTACCAGACCAGAAACTGTTAGGTCTCCGACTTTTTTTTCTTCGCTCCGACACCAAATGATGTAAATGATTATCGGAAGGCAAGAAAAAAACGGTAAACAAGTAACTTCAAGTCATTACTCGTTAAAACGTCGAGTAATCACATCAAGAAGTAAACATTTGGTATGTGGTCTAATGACGGATCACACCCACTTTCAGCCGATTAATAAGGCTTGATTAGATTCAAAATTTAATACGACTGCATACGAACCAACACCAACATTTACTTTAAATTGACAGCTAACAACATAAAATCCTTTCAACTATCCTAACATCAATATAAAACCTTCTAAATAACAAACCCGACTTTTCGTCCAAAAGTTGACTCAGCCGAGAAACCGCCGTCACAAAGCTTCTTACCTTTCCGCACGATAGACGAAAGTCGAGCAGTCAGGCTACGTCAAAACAAGTTTACCCACATTTTAGCGTCATCTAATGGGATCTGGGGAGAAAACCAAATAAACGAAAAGAGCGGTTCGACACCAAGACGCGGATCGCGAGCACATTTGGCCCGTTCCCAGGTTTGTTCAAAACGCTGGAAAGGCCGGAAATGACTTCGCGGGATCTACAGTACGAAGGATAATATTTTGTTTACTTCCAAAAAGTAGTTTGGTAACACCAGTAAATGTTCGTTGCGACAGAAATGGGCCAATCCGGTTTAGGGCTCTAATCGAATTTTCACTCCTTTCGCGAAGTTGTTTCCAGTAGAGTTTTCTTAATACTTTGGGTAGCACAAGCATTACAAGCATGTTTTGAGTCTTTGGCATTACTTGTTCGAGAAGCCCCTAATTTTGGATTATCTTCAATAATGAACCTTTGGAATCGCCCGAGAAAAAACAATTACCACCCCCACCCCCCCCCCCTTAAAATTTGTGGTTTACGTTTCAAAAATCGAATAAAACAAAATCCGCCGTACGCGGCACTTTGCCCAGTTATCGTTATACTAAAATTACGACATTTGGTTTACGGGCTCGGACCAACGACACAATGATCCTTGACACTTTTCATAACCACAATTGGAATGGTTTCAAAACGAATTTTGAAGTTTTGAAAAATTCATGTCTGGAAAAATTCAAATGGAAAGGTATAGATGGGTTTTTGTAGAGAGTTGAACAGAGTTTAATTTTTAAATTTTTAAGACCATTTGGCATATTATTTGGAAATCTGTTTTTGGAACATTAACGGCAGTCGTGACGCATTAACTAAAGATTTATAGGACTTAACAAAAAAATTTATTTACTCTGTTTAACGGGAAAATTCAATTATCTAACAAACTCATTGTACTGCCACCCATGAATCCTTCTTATTTTGTGTCAAGTTTATATTTAGTTTATCCTCGTATTTGCCTGAACTCGTTGTAACAATCATAATATGATTGTTGACGACTTTCGATCTGCTCCAATTTTGAGCCCCCTAATGGCTGGTCGCACAAAGCTCCGGATGTTACAATTCAATTTGATTTGTAATTGAATTGTAACATCCGGAGCTTTGTACGACCAGCCATTCGGGGGCTCAAAATTGGAGCAGATCGAAAGTCGTCAACATGAGGGTGAATCATGCGGCAGAGTTTAGACATAGGATTCGAATCTGAAAATAAAAAATTGTCCGATACTCATGAAACCAAGTTTTGAACGCTGCATTTTTGACAAACGATTATTATATACTTAACTTCATTATTAATTTTTCTCAAAATAATAAAATTCATTATTTACTATTTAATAGTGTGACGAGGAGAAAACTGTCAAATTGAGCTGAAACCGAAACTATTCTCTACTTATTACCTTTATATTTTACTGGTTACCAACACTTTGTTCATGAAGTGAGAAAAATAAGCCTTAAGTGTGACAATGCGTATTCCATAATACTTTTTGGTAGAGTCGAGAAATAGTATAATGACTGGTGGACGAAACTTCAGATAAATGCTTCGTAGTTCTTGGGCAGAAATATTGGTTTCTTGAAGATCTTATAAGAACTACGAAGTACTTATGTGAAGTTTCGTCCACCAGACTTTACACTACTTCTCGACTTTACCAAAATTACTTATCTCCAATTATACGCTATATATGAACAACCATTACCTAATCCAGCTTGGATGGAGGTTTTCTGATTCGATTCAAGCTGGATTAATGGTTGTTCACATATAGCTTATAATTGGCGATAAGTAATTTTGGTAGAGTCGAGAAATAGTATAAAATCTGGTGGACAAAACTTCAGATAAATACTTCGTAGTTCTTAGGCAGAAATATTGGTTTTTGAAACATCCCGGAATAGTGGTAACATCTCAAGTTGACAGAGTCGTCTACATCTTTGTCGGGACAATGATTAACAACACGTATCGTATTATAAACATAACGATGTTGTTGATAGTAAATGTCGGGAAGCACGTGCGGTGCGGATCTTGAAGAGGACGGAAATAGTTTACGAGGCAGGGCCGTTATTTAAAATCCTGGTCGATGTTTGAAATGTCTTGGAGTTGAATCGATTGGTCTCAGGCGGCTTTCAGAAATATAATCACTGAGTTCCACAGGACCGTTTTTGTCTGTATCAGACGATTTGTAAACATTATTTGAATGGAGGAGCACGTTTTTCGACATCAGTAGTCACGAAAGAGAGTTGTTCTTGATAAATACATAATGCATCTGTACATAGAGGGAGGCACCCGGGCGCAAAGCCCCTGCCTCGAATGGCTACTTACTACCTATACTTTATGGAAAACAAATGTATTTGAAAAAATCGTCTATTACCACTGAAATACTCGTTTCAGTAACAAATCAATACTGAAGGTGCAATACAGAGAGATGAACTTATATAGGGATCCCAAATGTTCAATAGGAATGGTTGATAGAAGTGAAAGGAGAAGCAGTAGAGCAGGTGAGCCAATAGCAACCGGTCTAATAGTGTACTCACATTTCAGTAGAAATAGACGATTTTTTTCGATTTGGTACTCTTGTTTTCCTTAACATGGGTGTGAGGACTAGTTTCTGTGATGCACTATGGTACCCCTTACAAAGGGAATGACCAGTATGGTAGTTGACCAGTCTTGGAAAACCCCGTTCTCGATAGTTGGTGTGCTGCTCTTGGTAGACTTATTGTGATAATTCTAAATCGAATATAGTGGTTCCCCACAATAGGTGTCCACGATTTCGTCGCAAGTGATTTAGTTCGTACTTGACTTAACTTCAACACTACCGTACATCAATAAAGGGAATGCAACAAGTCAAACGATGAACGAAATTTCAAAGGAACCCGGTATTTTAAAAATAGTATAGTCACCATATTAAAATCTTAAGGTGGTGACTATATGATTGTGGCCTTCAGAATGTGGCGAAAGATTCAGGATCAAAGTCCAACTCAAATTCGACAATCTGAAGTTATCCCCTTTGGATTCTAGGGGCCTCATACGGTGGTGCAGTACCGACCAATCGTTTCATCAGTAGGTAATACTGTACATGCAAGTACGAGTATCTCTGCATCCGTAGGTGCTGCACGTAAATTTTTCTGAACACATCGAGGCAGTTTTATTATCAGCGAAAATACGCTTAAATGAACCTTCCAACCGCGTTGAGATTAATAATAATCGAAAACAACGGATGATGATATTATTATATACCATTATACGAAAGAAGAACTCTAAAGAAAGATCCCTATGAGTAGGTAGTTTACAAGCATAAGATCTCAGGCCAGCCCTTTGAGCTCTTTAAAATTCCAAATTCCTTCTTTTTGTGTATGGCAATAATGAATTACCACATCTTACGACCCTACTAGGAACGAAGAGTAATTTAAAATTTAAACGAATAGATTCAACACGTTATGGAGGTATTTCCATCTATTTAAGTTAGGAGCTATTTAACTTAGTTAGGTAGGCGAATGGTTTGGGGGTTGATTCAGTCACAAAAATTTGGTAGCTCACAGACAGGAGAGGAGTAGAATATAGAGCTCGATGGCAGGAGAGGGTTCAGGTGAAGTTCAATAGTACACTTAACCGTGTAGAAATCGCATAGTAGGTCACCTGCACAGATTTCATCATCAAGAATAATAATTATGGCTTTTAAGGAAATGGACTGCCTGACATCAACGGACGGCAACCATCCTCGACGCTGTACTCTAACCCGCAATTACTTCGGAACAGGGTTTGTCTAACTGAAAATTGAGCACTTACTCGGAGAACTTGAGAGGCACTTACAGAAAGCACTTGACGGTGTAGTGTTGGCGGCCAAGTGTCGCAGCCAATCACAAAGCTGTAAGAAACCTCATTACGCCGTCCCCAGGGTCACGTTGGAGCCTCCGGTTGACCGCTTCGTGCGAGCGCAAAAATCACGAACGCGGTGTTATGTCATGGAAACTGTAATAGCATCCAAGCAGAATAGCATCCAGTGAACCAATTCGACACGTCTTGATTTTAACGATCACAAACTCTAGCAGCAGGCGGACAACGCTCACGCCCACTGAACCAATTTACATACTACTCGTAGTATTATGGATCATACCACCAAAACAGCTCATACTCGTCATTGTAACTCAAATTTTAGTCAAGATGAGCTACGCATGTCTCCAGCGAGAAATTTTTTTCTTATCTAAGAAATTTATTGCAAAATTATGCTGACAAATAGTGAAAACTCACTCTATTGATGCCAAAATCGAATGAAGCATCATCATGACTCATCATCAATGTTCATCATGACATAAGATTAGGGAGACTTTAGTTATGTTATCCTGAAGTAAGAACGACGATATTACATTTGATGGTCAAAAATCGAAAATTGGTGACTCACAAGACATGAAAAACGAGTACTTAATTTCAAACGAGAAAATTTTTGTTTAACCATCAGATCGAACTGAAGACTGGCGAATTTGAACTTTTCCAGCTCAACGTGGTCGGACGTGGTTGTAGTTGATACTGTAGTTGAGTCGAGAGTCAATCAGGGGGTTTACAGAGCCGGTCTAAGTTCTGCTCTCTGATTGGACTGGGAGGTAGATGACGTACATTGCTTCCTTCTTCCCGCTCAATACGACTTCGAACCTCTCCAGAAAAATAAGTAATTCCTTAAAAATTTTTTACCACTGTCTTAATTATTCTGAAGGTGAGTTCCTCTCAGGAGAAAAATTTAAAAAAAAAATCACTGTCACTCCCTATTATGGCTGTTCTAAATAACTTGTTGTTGATGTTTCGTAGCGGAGGCTCGTCATGTATCCGGAGGCTCGAATTTAAGACGATAAGAACCTACCTAAAGAGTTTTCGAGGTTTGCTATAACTAAAAAAAAGTATATTTTTACCGTTGAAAAATGGAGTCTCAAAATTCGTGAACAAACGTTCTGTGCCGAAAACGGAATTCAGTGTCATTTCGGCTCACAAGCTGTTTTTCATATATTCAACGAGTTCAAAATGATAAAACCAAATGTTCGATAAAATACATGGAATATTTATACAGAAAGAAAAACCTTGTTTTAGCGAATTTTCAAAGAAAATGAAGCTATTGTTTTCGGTCCGAAATTATTAAAACTACTTATAATATTATAATAATTATAATACAATTATAATTATAATTACATGATTTTTGCATGTATTATAATTATTATAATACATGCCAAAATCATGTATTTATACATTTATATATTGGTGTTTTATTGTGTATTTATATATGTAGGTATGTCTCTTTCCAGACGATAACTCTCGATAGAATTGAGATAAAAAGTTCAAATTTGCACAAAAAAATCTGTCATGGCAATTGAAAGGCTAAATACGTAGATTGGTTGAATCGGGCCACTCTGAGGGGGTTTTGTGGAGTTTTAGGGAGAAACATTACCCATAAATTCCCACTATGAAACAGTTTGACAAGTGACTCCTCATTTTAAAGGTTTTGTACACTAAACACGATGGTGAAGTCAGAATTGCTTTCTCATTTCGTTTACATACTGGAGCACTTTGGAGGTGAAGAAACGTGGTTGTTTCTTAAGATGTTCTTCACGGTTCATCCGCTGTAATCAAAATGAGGTGTTACTCGGCAAAAAAAGGAGATAAAATTTGGTTTAAAACCAGTAAAATGGGGCATTTTGCGTAAAACCAGTTATTTCTTCAAAAATTCGCTCTTATAGCAATGCTCCATGGCAGTAGATTTTTAAAATAATCAAGATTCCTTCAACTGTTCGCAGAGCTCTAGTAGTTGACATTTGGGAGTTTGTTTGTCTTATTTGGAAGTTTGTTTGTCTTATTTGGAAGTTTGTTTGTACCGAGCAGCGCGCACTGTCGGCATCTGTTTGTGATGGTAGTTACTGACATTCAGCAAACACAACATAATATGTTATTCTATGTTTCTGCGATTCTCTGGGGGTCCAGAGGAGGTTTTTGAGTCTGGAGAGGCGCAAAGCGAGTTTTTTGGAGCATCAATACTGTCATTCGTTTAATAAATAGGTGTAATAAACCACCACAAAAATACAAGAAGAAAAGAATGGCCCTATAAACGCTCTTCATCACACGAAAAATCATCAATACATGGGATGGGGGAAAAAAATTATTAGTAGGTACCGCTCATCATCTAGCGAGAAAACGTGAATACGCGAGTGGAATGAGAGGTGTCTCCATTGTTATCCTCTCCCGAATTTCGTTTACAGCGGTCGTAAACTCGAGGGAAATGAACCGGCGGTGGAGAATTCGACTCAGATAGTCTGATAAAAAACCACCTTCGAAATCCTGCACACAAATAAACCTGACAGTCGGAACTCTGCCAACACACCATAAACCGTTGTGTGCTTTGACACGAGTCGTAAAGGGAGTGTAATTATCATCATCATCACAAGTAGATTCGATCGTCATAATTCACCGTATGATTAACGTTACCGAAATTGAGAGCGTAAAGCTAATAAACAAACTTATTGAAAGGCGTGTGTATGTGCACCATACGTGGGAGTTTCATTGGAGGCGTTAGACGGATAATAATCAGGTAGATAATAATACAGTTAAATAATACACAATTATTATAGGGACAACCTTCGTTTGATGGACAACTCGTTCTTTAGAAATCACCGAGCCCTTTCATTCAAATGATGGGTCAAATGATGATTAGGTACCATACATTAGATATTGTGCACATTGTTTACGGGGGACATCGACTGTTTCCCGGCAAAAGGAGGTCATCAGTGCAGAGTGTTGAGCAGATTGTAGTAAGTACAAAAATATCCAAATCAGTACGTACTGAATTATTGAATAACAGAGTTGGTTTGCTAATCAGAGTTTAGAAGAAAACAAATCATGAATATCATAAGGGAGCTGATGGAAAAGATGTCATCCTTAACACGTTGACTGCCAATTAGACCAAAACTCTCACGTGAGAGTGTGGGTCTGGGATGTTACCTCTACCTTTCTGAGGTTTTAGCGTTCCTAGCGGCCTTTTTTGGGCAAACACGAAATGTATTTCAGTTCTATGGTATTTATAGCATCCATTGCAACTCTTAGCGTCGAAAAATAATATTTTTATTATTTTATTATTTTTACTATTATTACTTAACATAATATTATGATTATATTATGATGGGAGTTCACAGTCATGGAAGAAGTGGGACCCCTTATTCCATGTTCACAGTCCACTTCGAATTGCTAGTTGCTATGTTTACTTCAAGGAGGCTGGATTGTTTGATTATTCGTCTACTGTTTATGTCACAGGTGATATTCGCCTTTCTTGTGATAATAGTATACTGTACATAATATGAACATGATGTACATCTGATATTAATTCGACTTTCTTGTGATTATAGTGTACTGTACATAATATGTAAGTACCTACATCTAATATTATTAGATTGAAGGAGATAATATTATGAATTATCTTATTAGATCCATTTTGGGTCTTATCATAGAGCCACGAATTCCTTCACTGGGGCCAATAAGACCCAAAATGGGTCTAACCGAAAAACTGGTTTTTTTGTTGTAAAATATGGAAAAATGTCACATTTTGACGAATAAATTCAACTTAGAAGTTTTAGAGGAAACCAAAATTTCGGCCTGAGGCTGAGGTTCCCTGTATTTTAGCTTGGCAGTCAACGTGTTAAGAAAGACGTCATGATTCCCGTAGTGATGGCAACCCGTAGTAGCATTCGACACATGTTCCCCGCCTTCTGTCGCTAATAACCTGATACCTGTTATTTCACATCACGAAGGTATTCATGAAGGAGGGCATTTGGCGTCGTGAGCATGAATTGTTGGTTGTTCGGCTCACCACCTTGTTTGTCTCTCTTTCTGATCGGGTCTTTAAAATGTCGAATACGGGACGTTCACCTTTAGTTAGTACGAGTAGGTACATCTTGATTTCTCCAATTCAAATACAATTGATAGCCAAAACTCGAAATTTATTTCAAACTTACATTCTGCAAGATATTTTCATTGAAATAAGCAGAAAATATCTTGCAGAATGTAAGTATGAAATAAATTTCGAGTTGTGGCTATCAGTTGTATTTGAATTGGAGAAATCAAGTAAGTTTTAGTAACTAAATTTTATTAAGTTTCCTTGGAAAATCGAAATGTTATTGCGTCACATAAGAAGCAACAAATTTGTACAAAATGAATTTAAGAAATTTTCTTGTTCAACATTTTGGTATCAAATAGCGTGACGTGGTCAGAATTTCAAATTATTATTTTTTTGATTAGCTGGGCGACACAACCTAACCCTTGTTATCATCTGTGCACTTCCAAAGTCAGTAAATGAAACAGTCAGCCAAGTGACACCTCAATTTAAAGTTTACAGTGAACAAGATGGTGAAGTTAAATTATGATGTCTTATTCCGTTCTCAAACTGGAGCACTTTGTAGATGAAGAAATTCGATGGTTCGTCTGCTCTAATCTGTTAACGGATTGTCATATCGCAGTTCTGACTGCACCATCGTGTTCAGCGTTGAAATCTATAAATTACGATGTTACTCGCCAAAACAAAGAGACAAAATTTGTTATGAAACCAGTAAAGAGAAATTTTACATAAAACCGGTTATTTCTTCGAAAATTCTCTCTTGCCATGATGCATGACTTTCGATTTTTTCTCGTCGTGAGATGGTGTTTTGATCAATGTACCCATTTTGCAGTATTTTCTCGATTAATGAATCAAGTAAAATGTGTATAATTTCACAATAATTTCAACCACCGAACACCATTTATGAAGCTTAAATTCCGTAACCCTCACCATTTTTCGTTCGCAGCATGAATTAATTTTAAATATGGTAGGGTACTTCTCTGCCATCTTAAGGCAAAACGCCACAACCCTAAATTCAAAACATTGCAGAAATTCGCCTCAATGTTTTTTACTGAAACCTTTGATGCAAATTAATATCGATCTCACCAAAAAATGGGGTTTTTAATGACTTCAACCAATTCAACGGTGAAAAAAAAACTCGCAAATTAATTGCTGTTAAGGGCCTGCAGGACCTGAGTTGGAAGGATTTTGAGGATATCTAAGGATGTGATTGACTTGCAGTTTTGAAATGCGGGTTTTTCTTTAGAAGCGCCAAGACATCCAATAAGAAGAAGGTTACGATACATTTATCAAAAATTCGAGAAAAAAATAAAAAATTTATTTTATGAATTTCAAAAATTGGACAAATTAGGGGCAATTTCGTAGTAATACAGTGAATTTAGAAATTTATTTCAAAACTCCAAGTCAATCACAGCCCGAGATATCCTTGAACAACTTCCCAACCTAGGTCCTGCATTTTAAGGCCCTTAAGGCGATTTTACAATTTCCAGCTTCCGTTTCGGGATTGTTTGTTTAGGTAAAATGCCTCAACTTGCTCGTGAGGCAGTCACCTTAACGTAAACAACTCAATCAAACGGATGTTTTGTTTGGAAAACGCCCAAAATAATGTAAATTTTCGTAGGTAAAACGCCTCATCTCAATATTTGGGTGAGTTGAGGCGTTTAGCGCGAAAATAAATACGTTTTGAGGCATTTTCATCCTAGAGTTGAGGCGTTTTACCCTAACATTGATAAATTTTCGTATGTTTATGGTCAGAATTTCCCCCAATTCCGGTTAGAATTTTGAAATGTGGACTTCACCATCGAAAAGGCCAGGTCCGAAATAGGGGGGTTCCGTACAAACCCCATTTACGTAAACATTGGACTTGAGGCGTTTTTATTTAACAGGGCAGTTCTGGGAAGCCTACTTCTGGAAACTAGGTATTCATTTTAGCGTGAAATTACCTGTAGTTTTGGAATAAAACAGTTTTGTCTCTCCTGAAAAGTTGGTAGAAAATTGTTTCTAAGCGAGGGTTGTGTATTTCGAATGATCAAATTGCTTTTCAGATTTTTATGTAGGAACCATTTTTCCATTATATGGACAACAGACTGTCATGTTTTTTGTCTTTACACAATAAAGGTTTTATTATTATTATTATTACATAATAAGACTTAGGTATGTTATTATTCACTTGTTGTTCTGAACTGATGCCTCAGAATGTCAACATTGAGTAGGTTACGCCCTTTTGCCGGGAGGTACGAGCACGCGCCTTCATCACAATATGCCAAATTCAGGTGTGACAATTAGGGTCGTCCATCAAACTGAGGTTAAATACGAAGGAAATACCAATTTAAATATGAAATATCTACAGGTGACGATTGGAAGGTGAGTGGCGGGCGTGAAGGGCGTTAGTAAACAAACCTTCTGGTTGGTCCAGGGAGTCGCTCAACGAGTCGGCGTCATTTTCACCGAAGGCAGGAAACACGTTGAAAAGCGCAGGTGCGACGAGGCGAGCTGATATCCGCAGCGGCGATCACACATTTGTCACATAGAAAACGGGAAGGTTTTGTCTTCACGGAAAACACGTTGTAAACAATGACACAATGGCGGGATGACGACGGCGGAGGGGAGGAGGGGGTCACTACACGAATACGAAGGCTGAAGAGGGCGACGTGAAATCACCGGAACGGGGTCGCGGGCCGCACTGAAGCACTGAAGGGAGATGCGAGGGAAGGGAATCGACGCCCCGGGGCCGCAGGTTGGCCAACCTTAGGAGCGCCGCCGTTCTTCCCTCTCGCTCTGTCACGGACGACCCGCGCCCTTTTCCCCTCTCTCTCGCACGCACCCACTAATGTGTTCTCCTCCTCCTCCTCCGCCACTTCACCAACCCCCGACTTGAAGCACCGGAACGACTTTCGAGTGGAACCGCTCGCCCCTTCGCCCTCAGAATCGAAATGTTTTTCAAACACTCGACGGAAGATGATATTTTATTTAACCCACAGACAATAACCGATGAAAGTACTTGAGTGGAAAATAACTGCTTCGAGTTGAAGAGGACCATTTTCTGAGATGTGAAGACCACATCGCACAAGTTTCACCAGCAAACGTGTCACTGGCGTCGATTATTGGGGGGGGGGGGGGGGGGGTTACGGGAAATTATGGTAGGAACTTTTAAGTATCCCCCCCTCCCTAGGGTTACCAGAAAAGTCTCGGCGAAATAAAGAAACTTTGGAATATAAAATAAAATACGAAATATAAAAGACGAAATCGTGGAAACGCATGTTAAGAAAAAGAAGAGTATTAAATTTTGAAAAAATCGTCTATTTCCACTGAAATATGAGTACACTGTTGGACTGTTAGACGATTTTTCAAATACTCTTGTTTTTCTTTTTGAAAATGGGGTTCGTGAGTTCTTCGATTCAAAGCCCAAAGAGTGGTACCATCAGGGAATTCAGCTGGCTCCCAGATGGCGTCAAACCATAGAGCACAACGGTTTATATTTTGATCATTGAAAACCTTGTAAGTAAAAGAAAAATTAATTTTGATTTTTACCTGTAAAACGTTCATTTTTGGTTTATTATCTTCGATAATGAACCATTGGAATCGCCCAAAGAAAACAATTTTTTAACCCCCCTCAAAATTTGTTGGTTTACGTTTCAAGATACGTAGATTCAGAAAATCCAAAAGGTAGACTTCATATCGACTTGAGGTGTTTATTTGAATTTGAATCAACCTTCAAGAAGAGTAATTATCAACTCAAATACATCGAAACAAACGAAAAAAAGTAGACTTCATATCGACTCGAGGTGTTTATTTTAAATATTAAAACCAACAAATTTTGAGGTGGGGTTAAACAAAATTTTGACATTTTATGTCTTTACTCTGGCACATAACTCGAAAAACGTTACACAAAAATCAAATGCTTGCATACGAGTCTGCAACACATTGGGACATTTTATGTCTTTAAAGAAGGGATTCAAGGGCCTTCGAACTATACTACATCACCTACCTCAGTAGCGTAGTTGTTATACTTAATTGAAAGGTTCATCATAAATTATGAAGCTTGCATTCGTCTTGAAAATATAAATTATTGAGAATGATCACCTGTGTGTAAACAATTATTTAAACAATCACGCTCATACCGCAGCTTGTCGGCCACGCACTCCGCAGTGGTTAACGTATTATGGTTAGGTAAATCGAGAGCTATCCAACGAGTGGTGAACGATTTTTGGACGATGATAACTGGCGAAGTTGAAGTTCCGTAGCAACGAATCGGTTATACGTGAAAATCATTATAAATTTTTCATAACGCTTTCTTCGTCACACCGTCACCGTCACAATGTCACACTTTTTCTTTGGGCGATTCCAATGGTTTCTGACTCATTCCATTATATTATATAATATATATATATATATATAAATCTGGGAGCCAGCTGGATTCCCTGATGGTACCACTCTTTTGGCTTTGAATCGAAGAACTCACGAACCCCATTTTCAAAAAGAAAAACAAGAGTATTTGAAAAATCGTCTAACAGTCCAACAGTGTACTCATATTTCAGTGGAAATAGACGATTTTTCCACGATTTCGTCGCGATTTAGTTCGTACCCACTTTCAACTTCATTTGCGTTGTTGAATGTTTTTCCACGAAGGAAGTGAGCCATTGATCTGAACAGGTGGTTGTCTGATGGTGCAAGTCCTGGACTATAATATAGTGATGAATTCAACTAAGTATTTTCTATTTGACAACTAAGAATATAGGTAATAAGTAGGTACTTTTTCTAGTTGATATGTCGGATGAGGGAGAAGCTCGATTCCATCCAAATCAGCTAGTTTTTCATTTGTAAGGCGAGAGGTCTGGCATTATCTTGTTGGAACAGGACTTGCTTTATGTTGCCTAAGCCTGGTAGGCTACCAAACTTTTTCCCTTGTAATATCGACGCTGGGCAGGGCTTTTGAGCCAAAACCAAAATTTTGGGGAATCAGGTTTTTCTATGACAACGTTAAACAAGTTGAATCAAATTTGAAAGAAATAATCCTTTGTTACTGGTTTTTTTCTGAATCCAAGACTATCTTTAGTTTTAAAGGCCTACCTATCCAAGCTAATATTCTTAAAATTATTCCCGATAATATACCGATCGGCCCTTTTTCCCGGTTTCACCATTTCACAGTTTTGTACTAAATGCCTTTTTCCCAGTAAACAATGTCACATTCGCCGTTTCCTGCTTCATACTTCCTGCGTCGCTGGAATCTTTCTTTTGAGGGGAACATTAAGCAGTAGTGTTAAAAAAACAGTGTTAGTTACCTTTCCCTATCTGGCATATTGGCCCTTTTCCCTGTCAGTCATTGGCACAAGTGCCCATCGTTTTTTCCGTTTTTCTCACTTATCCGTTTTGTTTTTATGTTGTTCGACTTGATTCCTTTTCCATCTTGTAGAGGATCGAATAATGACAAAACCCGTGTGCATAACACGACAATGTCAAAAATGGTGTGTAGGCCCTTTTCTCTACCCAGCGATATGTTTAGAAGAAGCACTGCACTTAGCACTGCAATATATTGAGACATATGAAGACTATAGTGAGACATTTTCGCGTATGAAGTTATGAACGGAAATCTATTGTAAACTAGGTACCTTAGTTATGATAAAAAACCAAATTCATGAAATTCTTGAATGCCTCATAACGTCAAATTCAGTTGCTAAAATGCAATAACAAACAACAAACTCATTGCTGAATTTCTTCTTCCAAAAGCGGTGCTGATGTTTCTCAATGTGTTGCTCGTGTTCCATTGAGCAACTGATTCGTGCTACGGAATTGCCAACAAATCATTTCATTCCATTTCACCGGATACGGTTCGGGACACGTCGTTTTCTAAAATGTGATTCGAAAAGAGCTGCTAATCTGCTCTGCTCCTTCACTCTTTAGGTAGCAGGGGGATTGGGAATGGTGCTACTTTTCAGAAATAGGGGATTTTATCCTGTGAAGTGATTTTCGTCCGACCTCTAGATCGTAATCGGAACGGAATGGTGCTTGAGGTGTATCCCGACCTTTATACGGTGAAATGAAATGAAATAAAATGATTCAATTGTTGGCAATTCAGATATATACAATGAAACAAAAGGCACGTAGTAATAGAAAAGAACAATTTCACTAACGTACAGAACATTAAAATTAACAGATTGCCCACGAAGGCTCAAATTGAAGTGACCTTATGTTATTTACTGCTCATGTTACTGCTTTTTACTGCATAATCTCTGGCATGTTCGGGACATTTGTGCTGCATAAAGATCCGGTCACTAGCAAAAACTTGTATCAATACAAATACTTGTTACATACATAATTACCTTTTCTCCACCTCTTCCCACGTTTGTTTCGATTTTGGTGAAACTTCTTTGTTTTCTTCAATTAGGTAACTATTTTTCCTAGACAAGGATACTACCAAGTAACACTAATTATCACCGAAATGACTAGTAATCGTTAAATAAATTCACTCACCCGTGCCTTTGGTTGTTTCGTGCCACCTTGAGGCTGACTTCGGTTATTCTGGAAACATAAAAGTGAATTTGGGTCAGTTGTAAGTTTGTTTCGGTGATACGCCGACGATATGGATTAGGGATCTTTTACAATAACCAATTTATTGTTATAATTAATATAATAATAAATACCGAGCTCTATTAGTACATTATGTTGTTTCAACCCGGGAGACGAGTTATATAACTTCAAAAACCCGGTTCTTCACCCTTACCATGTCCTTCTTCCAAGTTAGGCATGACTACAGCCTCTCCTTTATTATTGCTTAATTAATTAATTTTATAAATTTATAATGTTATTAATAAATACTTAATATATAAATGTGTTAATACACAATTAATTTATAAATTTAATAAATTGCTTTTATTCTTGCATATTGCCTCTACAGGTCTTTTTAACTTCAGAGCAAAAAGATGTGATATCCCCCCCCCCCCACCATACTCTGTGTAAAAATCACGTTGAAGCTTAAAAAGCTATGAAGGATGCCTTTTAAACAATAAGTCCTTCATAGCTTGTATAATATAGCATCCTTCAATTATTGTAGCTTGTATAATATGGTAAACGATCTTCTCGCTATGTCGCCAAAGGGAGATTTCGAAGCGGGTACGGTGCTTGTGAAGTTGCTTGCGAGGAAATCTCTTAAGGCAAGCGGGGTGTAAAAATATCCGGAGTGTTTTTTGGGGGTGTAGTTTTCTAGACTTGTTCTCGAAAATATTTATAAGAGTTGTTTACAGTAACCTCCGAAATATGAGTTATGTTAAGTTCTAAAACCTTTTCTATTTCTTTTGAGTAAGTCACAATGCACGAGGGTTATTAATATAAAGCCACTTTTGGCTTATAAAATACTCCTCCCTCTCAAACACGGCAGTACCAACAACTGAGAACTTTCCACCAAGTCTTCATACAATTGGTGGGTGTAGTGCGATTGTGATGGGGTTTTCTGGTCAAATGAATACTTTATGTCGATGGCCAGAGATGGATACTTCCCTGCGGTAACTTCTGAGATGAAAATTTCAGCAACTCAACCTCAGATACGCTTGGAGTGTTGCTGTAATATTTAAAGAACGGGAAAAGGATGGTTGGTGTTGGTTACGCGCCGATTCATAGTTACAGCATCGAGATTTGCTACCAAACGTCAGACCTGTTCCTTATTGAACGTCGCTCTCAGGTTCACTCTCTAATTTTCTGGGGCCCTCGAAGAAGCTGATGGTTTTCCAGATGGCATGAAAGAGGATCTCGAGATGACCGCCGCAAGAGAAACCTATTTATCTGTTCGGAATTCCAATTCCTTATTGGGTGATAAGTGCGTCAGCTAATGACTGCTCTTTCAAATCCCCGCGTTACCATCTTTTGAAAGGTTCGGCACCAAAGAAGCGGCCAAGGCTCATGTTTTCTATTTGGATCCTTTGTTTGGTTGACATTTTTGCATGAAAAAGCGAGGAAAAAATCACTGTTAATATTTTTTGCACGGGATAACGATGACTCAAGAGTCACTTCTAATGACTACATAGTCCTATTTTGCCCAGGATTCGTGGGTAGAGGAAGAATATCTTCCCTTAAGATGCCACAAGGTCTATCTCAGTTTTCCCAACTTTTCAGGAGAGAGAAAAAACGGATTTTCCACTGTACTGTAGTAATTTCCATGGTTATCGCAGCTTTTTTACGTGGAAGAAGCCTTTTCCTGCATTGCAATATAAGGCAAACCAATGAGCTAGAAAAACGGACTTGAGAAGTATCCGTTCCAAACTCATTTTGCCAAAAAACTGAGTTAGACCTTGTGGGACGATATTCAGTAATAATTACTGATCAATCTTAATTATTAATCAATCTTGGACACATCACTAATTATATGAATCTGTATACTGATGAGAGGAAATCATACTTTCCACTCACTTTTAAGACTATTTACGAAGATTACAGACGCTTTGTCTTGGTGGATCCTTCTGACGGTTGCCTGTGTAATAGACCAATATCTGAGATCTTCTGCCTTCTTCTGAATTATAATATACTCGTACAATAGCCTTATCTTGGGTTTCATACATGTCACCCATTCTCTTAGCGTCGGAGATTCCTAAATATTCCTCTTTACTATAATAGCTGTCAGATAGTATCTGCCTCAAGCCACAAATACTTGGGAGTCACCCTAGACCGCCATTTAACGTTTCAGGATCATATTACAGACTTCACAAAACGGGAAAAACCGTATTAAGCCCACTAAGACCACTGCTTAACAACTGCAACCTTTCACTGTCCAATAAAACTATATTGTACAAAACCTTAATACGTCCCATCTGGGCATAGCTATCTGGGGAACGTTTAGCGATTCGCAATACAGACGTCTCGAGAGCCAGCAGAACTACATACTGCAAAAGAATGTTCTTCGTACCCCACCATTCGTCCGAAATTCACCCATCAACAATGATTTCACAATGGAATTACCGACCGAACTTCCATAGAAAAATTCCATAGAACCTACTCTTACCACTTCAACCCACTCATCACAAGCAGTTTTACACCATTTAACAACTGAAGGCTCACCATATCGTCGATTTTATCACACCTCCAACTGTATAAACGACAACGTTAGCCCCTTCGACTGTGATCTAAATGAAGTGATATTTACCTAGATAATATATTATATTTATTTATGCGCGTACACTCTTTTCAATGAGGCATGATCATGTAACAGCCTCAATCAAAATAAAATTAATGAATATAAAAAAATATATAAAGCACCAATAATCTATATGAAAGGAAATATTATTTCCGTCGTGGAAACTTTTCCTAGGTGACAATGTGTTTCTATAGGTACGTCTTACCATGACTGGTAACGTGTTCCATTGCTTTTCCGAATTTGTGCAATATAGCTGTCGTTCTTGTGATTTTCTCTAATCAAAAACTCTTTTCATTTAATCACTATAATCACATTAAAATTATATCTCATATTCATTACCTTCAGAACTTGATAACTACATATAACTAAATGTAGTATTTAATGTGCTAACTCGTTTTCAAAAGAAGTAAACTGAACTGCTATTCGTTGTGGAAAGGAGAATATCTAAAATATATATTATATTCTCCTTTCCACAACGAATAGCAGATTCAGTTTACTTATTATGTCAGTGGCCTTTTGTCAGTGGTTTTTGAATAGGTTCCAACTTACCTTTACCACCAAAAATATTGAAAACTGGTAGGTATTGCTTTCAGTTTACTTATTATTATTTCAGTTTACTTATTATTGACATATTATGTCAGTGGTTTTGAATAGGTTCCAACTTACCTTTACCGCCAAAAATATTGAAAACTGGTATTGCTTATTTAAACAGCTTATGACGTCACAGCGAGTTCCGTTGGGATTTAAAAAAAAAACCTACGGGGTAAAAGGGCGACTGAAATAACCTTATTTAACCAAACATAATCCCATTTGTGTTCAGAAATTGCACCCCAATATCGGATTTTCTCCTTCTATAGGAGGTAAAGGTCAGAAATGAGAGCATACGCTTTGAAAGAACGAAAATCTTGAGATTGAAATAATGCAGAAGGCTCTCAGAACTGCCAGCCCAGAAGATGAGATTGGACGAGGAGAATGAGAGGGATAAATGGAAATGGCCCTTTGGAAAGACCGCCACCTCAAGCCCGTACCCTATTAGTTGCTCGAACAGTTTTCTCCCGTTTTTCGCGGCCAATAATCGACCGATTTTATTTCTGTTCAACGTATTCTTACTGTTTTCCATTCCGAAATAGATAGCGTCCGGAACTTTCTAGTTCGAAATGGCATTATCATTTAGGATTTAGACATTGAAAGGTGGCTACTCACGAAGATTGGGCCTCAAGTGAGCCAAACTGTGCTGACATGGAATCGTAGTACGAACCGACTAGAACTATTTCAACTCTGCTTCATCTAACGAATCTTGGTTATGACCTTATGATCTTCTGATCAATTGTGAGAGGTAATGTTTTGTCTTCCTGGACCCTTGTGTATTTGTGTCAGTAGGCTCCACAAACATGAAAACATCGCAGTATTGCGCCTCCTGTACAACAGTAGTGACGTACGGCAATTGAGTGACCTAAACCTTCGGACCTAAATGTGTATTGGTGCAGAGGATAAAGGTTTACTTCTGACTTATCGACCAAACATTTTTGTTATATTATATACCCTGGTCGGTACCAACGTGTGTATTTTGACAAACTATAGATTAGAGATTTTCGGCCAAGATAAAGTCGTACGTATCGTAGAACAACGACGATGTTATGGAGAGTCCTCGAAAACTTTACAACCTCTCCTACAACACATGTCATCTAAGTTTCCCCTCTATTGCCTTCCATGACAAGCGTCAACTCAACGACGCTATCGAGCCCCTAGAGACTTATCAACCGGTCATCTCCCCTTTGCAGAAACTCTCGCTCCCTTCGCGGAAGTTTGCCGAAGGGAAAAGGGGCTGAATTGCTGGAGTCAGTAAAAGTCAGAGCCACTACAATGCGGACAATCCTTGGGGATGAAGACCCTGCGCAAGGAAGAGTTGTCGGGAATTGCGAATGATCTTCAAACTGAAGAAAAAACCTCTAGAGTTGAAGCCCTAGCGTTGTTTATAGACACAAAGATGACGAAAAGACAATGCATAGGTAACAATAAGGAGAAAATCGATACCTACTCCATCGAGCTGGTATTTACCCTTTGTACAATCAACTTTTACTGGCAAAAAAAGAATGTTACCCCCCAAACATTACGTTGACTGATCGTTCAGCTGGAGTTGAACTACAATCTCTGGTGGATCATACAATAATGAGATTGATAGAGGCGCAAAGTGAAGCTTTAGCCCAAATACACTGTTCCGAAATGACATTATTTGAGGCGTTCAGGATCGAAAGCGGATAACTCCAAAACTGCAAACATTGATTTTTTCAAAGTTTTGGCACGTTCAGTAAAGCCATATTAATAACAATTAGTACCTAGTTATATTAATAATAATTTAATTATTAATTATTGTAAATATTATGGCTTTACTGAACTTGCCAAAACTGTGTAAAAATAAATTTTTGAAATTTTGGAGTTATCCGCTTTTGATTCTGAACGCCTCATTTATTAAATGGAGTTGTGATGGTGCAGCAGGGCAAAGTGAATATAAGCAACGTTTCTGTGAGGAAGAAGGTACTGATGAATTTCTGTCCTCCATTTCAATGGTACCTACCTCTGACGTTGATCACAAAAAAAAATAATAATAATAAAATAACCATGAAATAATCCTTTGGCAAAATCCTAGGTCTTCATCTACGAAACATTGTCGACTTGTGAAGATCAGGTTTAGATATCAAGGCTCAGATATCTAACCTTCAACCAAACCAAGCTGTTGTAGATGGTAATACTGTTGTCTGCACACCTGTGTTAAGCCTCACCATGATAGATGGACAAATCTGTAGCTGGTTGTCAGGTACGTCCAGCCAATGCTGTCATATTTGTGATGCTTTACCGAAAGAAATGAACAATTTGGAGAAATTAAACGAGAGACCAATTAACGAGGATGGTCTCACTCTTAGCCTTTCTGGTCTACATGCTTGGATCAAGGTATTAGAGTGTATCTTACTTGTGGCTTACAGACTTGACGTCAAAGTATGGTAAGTAAGAAATTGTAATATGGGGAGAGTACAAGAGAGAAAGCACCAAATACAGGCAGGTTTTAAAACAGAAATGGGTCTACTTATCGATTTGTCTAAACCAGGAATCCCATCGTCAAACGATGGTAGTAGAGTTTGGTGCGTACTACTAAGAAACCCACCAAAACAGGTTTCTTTTGGTCAGGTTGCTCCAACAACATCGACATGAAATAAGTCAATTTCAAGTTTTTCAGCTTCCATTAGATTTCAAGATCTATATTTTTTTTCTACACTTGATGGTATGGTTAAATAAGTCGGGTCACTTATCTACAGGTATTTATCTACAGAATATTAAATTTGGAACTTTGAACGCTTTCCACCGCTGTGCGTCCTGGGCTAGTTGGCCCATACTATGAAATAGCTCTTGGTTATCAAAAATGTCACAACCGGTTGCTGCCGGTCGACATCATCAATCAGTATTGGTCACAGCTGCCGTACACGTCTCAATTCAAACCATGACGGATTAGAGTCACTTTTTGTCTTAATAACAGGAATTACAAATTAAATAATTTAATAATTCTGTGTATAATTATTATACAGAGAAATCCTAATGAAAAAAGTATATGAAACACCAACAATGTTATGGGGCAAAAAAAGGCCTGCACTTGTAACGCTTTCTGGTCACCGTCTCCGTAGGGCTCAAAATCAAGTCACATCTACTCTAAAAGCTACTCTCGAAATTGTTACCGGCTTGTTCTTTAGTGGATTTGTCTTGATTATCGAAAAAGTTTCAACGGTGCAACATGGATTACCGTTGTAAGGACATCGTGAAATTTCTGCCCCCCAACGCCCCACCAAAACCGTGCCTTATCGAGCATCACATTCCCTGTCATACCGGCAAACGCTTGAAGCTCCGGTACCCAAATTAAAATAACGATTCTACCGAGGAGTACGAAAAAATAAAGTCATCATCCACAAAAATATTTCATTACAAACGTTTATTACGGAAACTTATTATCAGAACGATCACAAAATGTTAACCATACCTCCATCACTGAAGGTACTTGAAATATACATGACTTCACATGAGCACATTTGATACCTTTTCCTTCTTGAAGAGCTGTGGATTTGTGCCTCGAAATATAAATACAACGCAACACTTTCTTAAATTTACAAGTAAATATGTTGTAAGTAGTTCTATAATTAAATATTTCAATATTATAAAACAATATCCAAAAAGTTAATTTACATCAAACTTTCTAAGTAGTTATAGTACTTATAAACTATGAAGGTGATAAAGCCATTCATAACGTAATACCAGTAGTTTGGTTAACTAATCATTTAAGTAATAATTTGTGTGCTTTTTCCGGGATGAATTTTCCGTGTGGTTAATAATGAAGTGGAGAACGTACCTACATCAATCACTGTACAACTCCGTTTAGAAAAACCCTGCAAATTGATTATCGTCTGCACAGATCACCCTTCGGTCTAGATCACTGTTCGGTACAAAGGTAATATCCTTGTGAGTCCCGTAGCTGTACGAAATAAATTGTATAATGAGCCAAAATATTATTGGAATAACCATGAATTATATATATTCATTTTCTTTTGTATAGCTCTGGGGGTTTTACTTGTAAGTACCAATGTTGGCATTTATTTATAACCTACCTACCAAAGAAATATTCAAAATTATGTTAATTCCGTAGACACTTGGTGGGTCTTGAAAGCTTCTCTGAACTAATTACCTAACTCTATTCAAATTTTTGAGATAACGTTTTCAACATTTCAAAATTCATTGTGAACTCCTTCCTATTAAATTGAGGGGACTGACACAGGGAAACATTTTGCACAATATTTTGAGGATGTCGTGTTTGCGCAAAAATATTTTGTTCAATATGTTGTAAGTGGGGAAAGCGATATGAGGGGTTTCCATAGCGAGTTAACTCGCCATTCAAACATTGTGCAATATTTTTGTGTAGTCTGAGGGCTCCCTCCCGACCGTTCAATAATTTGTACGATATTTTGGCTCAAAATATTGGACTCATTTTTTTCTCCGTGTGAGGGCTCCCTGAAGGTTACGAAAGAAAGTTTCAAGGATCATCCTCGGCTTAGTCCGAGCCCGTAACCCAAATTTCACAATTTTAGGACAACTCTAACTGGGCAAAGTGGCGCGGAAGGACGGATTTTTTAAGCTTCGATTTTCTGAAAATTTTACAATTTTGAACAAACAAATTTTGGGTGAGTGTTGCAAATTTGTTTTTCTTGGTCGATTCCAATGGTTCATTATTAAAGATAATAAACGAAATCCTGAGTGGAAGATTTAGTGATTTCATTACTCCACCAAAACTCGTTGAGTAATGAAGTGATGAAGTTTCGTGTTTAAATGTCGGGATTATCGACAAAATCTTGACTAAATTTTTATAAAATATTATAAAATAGTAATGCCGCTTGGAGGCGGACAGGAGGGAAGAAAATTGTGCCTACTACGGCTTTACACCTGAAATCAATCGAACGGTCGTCAAACCATCTACCATTACTGTTATAACACTGTTATAACACATTGCTATAGCAAACCCACCAATGCAACTTGCAAACTCGATTGTAAATTTAAAACAGTGTCGAGTTTTTGATTCGTGAAAAAATTTTTACCGTCATTCATCGTCCAAAATAATTGTTTATCCAATCACTCAAAAATCAGTGCACGCCAGTTGACCGTAAAAATTTCACTTGAATACTAATCATCCAAACATAGTTTAAAAAATCGGTATAAAATACTTTGGCGCAAGGGTCCGAGTAAAAAGTACAAATATTGAGCACGAAGTGGTGACAGAGTTGGATGGATTCTGATAGGAAGCTGTGCATTTCATAAAAAGTGGTAGCAACAAATTGCTAGAAGGACTCAATATTTGATTTTTAAATAAGCTGTCAAGAATAATTAATATTCATAATACTCTTATTGGCAGTATATACCTAATAACTCACCTCAATATTATACGAGTGTTACGCATACTGAAGTTATTTGTCATAAAATTGGCCTTCGCCCAAAAACCTTACGTAAATTACCTTACGTAGTTGTAAGTGGATAGAGTATTATTTATATAGTCAGCAAAAATAGCCGAAATTCACGATAAAACACCATTAATATTGATCAGTCTGACTGAGAGCTCTTATGATGAGTTCCATCAACATAATATCCCCATTCCAAAATTATCACTCCGTTCGGCAGTCTTTCACAACACTAATTTAGATCACATCATTGGTAACGTGGTATTGTAGAATACACGTCATTCACAGCAGAATATTTGTTATTGTTAGCATGTATGCCAGGTTCATGGTATGAGGGCAATCAAAGTAATTTCCATGGATTAGCTCAATTGTTTTCTCATATTGAACAACTGAACGTTAAGTTCTCTATCACTAATGTTAAGTTCTGCAATTCGGAATTCATTCTTCCAGTCTATAAAGGGCAGTTATTTCAATACAAAAGTTAATAAACCACCCAATATTTATAATATTTATAGTATCATATTTAATCATGCAATTATTAAGATAGTAGAATAACATCGCAAGTCACTGAGAGGCTCTGTGATAGAATTCATTGAACATTTACTAAATTTTGCTGTGAGTCCTGTCTAATTTTTAGTTATTTCATCAAACACTAAGGTTTTCATTCTCTTTTGCTAATGAGAACGATCAGTTTCTAGCAGTACTCCAGTACTTGATTTACGCATAAAATCTGTATTAAATCCCAAAATTGATAAACAAATATGTATTGAAGTAATGTATGGAAAAATGGTACATTTGGATTGTTTTTTCTCCATTTCTTCAATTCTGAACCCCAAAATAATCGGGAAAAAACTATGACAGGCCGGAAACACCTCTTGTTGACACTATGTGCTGTGTTATTATAATTCATTAACAAAATTTAATGGGTTGATCAAGTGCAGGTTTCTCACTGAAATTATAATATTCAGCAGAAAGCAATCTAAAAATATATCAATATATTACATAAAAACATACATTATAGCTGGTCAAAAGTTCAAAAATTAGTTCAAGTTAGGTATGAGTATGCAAAATTAATCTTTTTTTCAGGGCCCACTAGATTATTTGTTTGTCTTGAATTAAGAAAACAATTTCGCAATAGGACCACCCAATTGGATGAGTGATTAAAGTTATTCGCTAAAACAGGCATTACATAAAGGTATCGGTAAGGAGGTGAAAAACACTACTTGCTATCCACTACACGATGGCGGAGGTGGATCGGACGTTAGACCCTCAGGTACATCAGAAAGTGTAGGGCTGGTGGATTGAACGCCAGATATATTTTCCTTATTTATCATTATGTTTGAATCAATTAATAATTATTGAGGTTCCAAGTTGGATTCTGTGGTTCGGTTGTTTGTGTGTTTGGTTATGTGTGCGCAGATTCAATGAATGTGTCAAAAAGTGTTTTTTTTTAAATTAATTTATTTATTTATTCATTTTCTTTTCTGTTTTTTAATGCAACTGAATGTAACTATGTCGTACGATAGGAAGCTCCTTGATAACGTGGTGCCCATTTGAGCACGTAAACGACAAACCCTGCTAACGACCGAATTTCGGTCGCAGTTCTTTTCTTCTTTTAAAAAAAAAATCCATTTCAATTTATGATTTAATTTTCCCGTCAAATTCGTATTTACCGAGTCAAACGTGAGTGCAAACGCGAGAACTCACTAGAGGTGCACGCTCCCCTTAAAGGAGCCAGTGGTTTCAAGGAAAATGTACAAACTTCAAAATATGGGCAAAATACCTTTGGAACAGGCTGCCTGTGAAATTCTCAAAGCCTTTGAAAGGAGGTTGATGGAGGCGAATTTTGCTCGCAATTATCACCATATCGATACCCTCATTCTAATACACGTGTCGTCAATTTTGGCCTAATTCGGTTTTTAATGGACCCTGCAGTATTTCCTAACGCCCGATCGAATGGTGCTGTCGCCAAATCTCTAGACAAATTGCTTATTGCTTATGGACAAATAGCCAGTTTTCTAATAACCCGCATCAGCTTTGTTTGTTTTGCTGCTTCCAATACCTCATATCAGGCTTTTCGTCAAGGGATCCAATACCGCGTATCAGAATTAAGATCATTTTGGCGTTCGAATAACACGTATCAGTTCCATCAATTCCTCGATCTCATGTGTTGACCACTTTTTTTCAATTTGCACAGACGTGACGCTCTTGGTCTTCTCATTGGCTTGCTCAAACCCGCATTTTTTCCCATCACCTGTTTCTCTCTCTTGTAGTGCGTGTTTTATTGTACCTACGCCTTCGGTCTTCTCATTACACCTGTACTGACAAAATTTGTCAGTATTTAATACCAAATGACAATACCACGTATCAGAGTTAGTTTTGATTTCCAATACCACGTGTGAGGATAGTCGTGTTCACAAAGCCATTAAAGGGATTTTTTTCTATGTCCATCATTGTAGAGGGTTGTCAAGACACAACACGATTTTAAAACATTCAGAAAGACAACATTAACCCAGACATTTTTTGCTCTCCTGAAAAGTTGGATATTTTCTGATACGTGGTATTCGTATGAGGGTACCGATATGCAAAGACATTGGGGCCTACTACTGGCTGATTGAACCCCACTTCTATGTCTTAGCATAACCACAACCTCCCAATATCACAATTTCTTTGTGCTGTAACATGAGTTGATAAATATAATATATTATTTTACCAACGTGTCAGGTTTTAGCTACACAGCGTTCTGAATAAATCCAAAATATTTAGTTCGAAGATTTCGTTGTGTAGTTAAAGACCCTCTCTGTAATTTGTGTACGTCGGAGTTTTTTAATTTTTGGGCTCAAAATGTATTCCAATTATTCGAGTTTGGAACAAGTTTCTTAAAATCTAGACGTCATCTGGCAAGGCCTATCAACACAGTTAAGCATGTGACCTCGGTTTCAGGGCCTATCGTCTACATATTATACAAAACGCTCTCATCAACACCTACTGGCCTTAGATATTCCCTCCCAATATGAATCCTAAAGTTAACTACCCGAAAACGCCACACAATCCCAAAAAATGTCGTCGTATTGCAAAATTTGAATACGCTCTCAAATCTCTCTATTTAATTCTCTTTCCTGCCTGGTAGCACCGAACTCGGTAAATCTACTTGGTTTCGTTAAATCAAGATGAGTTATTTCAACAGAACATGCCTCGACAAAAAAAAATTGGGTTTTCGATCAATAAAGCTAACATAACACGCCATTTAGAGACCCATCAAACCAAACACGCAATTCTTATCCACGCACAGCTCCAATTAAACACTTCATGTTAACTATCGTCGCGGTAGGTAGTTATGGTAGTTATGGTGGCCATAAATCCGTTTTATAAGGGAATTTATGTACTTTTTAGACTGTCGTAAAATATCGTACCTACACTTATCTGACAACAATTTCACTTGTAAAGTAACTTATTATACCACCTGTTATGCGATTAGTGGTGTATGTACAATATAATCTCTCTATGCATGTTATTGTTAGGAGCCCCGAACTAGCTATTTTATGATACGAGGAGATGCCAATGTCCAAGGCTGAAATGAAGCGTCAAAATAACGTCGATGTACCTACTAGTACTAGAAAATGTGTGTAGTAGGAAGAGTAGAAGTTCAGTTTTCCGTTTGCGTTTGTGTGATTTCCAAATTTATCTTATTAAAGGTACGTTTTGCTCGGGATGACTGTAACGATGATCGCTGCACACTATCTCTTCCATTAACGAAAATCGTACAGCGGAAATAGTCGTACGAGCGTAGGGGTGGATATAATCGTCAGTCGTGAACGGTCATTTGGCCGGACCTGTTGGTTTTCTAAACAAAAATAAATTCCAAAAATGAAACAGTCTGACAAGTGACACCTCATTATAAAGGTTTTTCAACGCTGAACACGATGGTGAAGTCAGAACTGCGATATCTCATCCGGTTATCAGATCAGAGCAGATGACACGTGAAGAACATCTCAAGTAACAACCACGTTTCTTCATCTTCAAAGTGCTCCAGTTTGAGACCTAAATAGGATATTTCAATTCTGATTTCACCATCGCGTTCAGCGGAAAAAAATCTTCTCAATGTCACTTGTCAGACTGTATCATTTTTGGAATCGATGGGTAGTTTTTCCCTTCTTGAAAATCCCCAAAGTCCCCTTAGAGTGGCCCGATTCTGCTCATTTACGAACTTAGACTTCCGATTGCCAAGGCAGATTTTTTGTGCAAATTTGACGTTTTTATCTCAATAATTGAGAATTATTCTATCAAAAGGTATCGTATGGAATGACACATACAGTGGGAGGGAAGTATTGCACACCCGGTTTTTAATTAATTGAAAACTAAAAACACGTCAGCTTATAGATTTTTCAATGCTAAACACAATGCTGATTTCACCATCGTAAAAAAAATAATAATAATAAAAATAAAATCCTTTAAAATAAGGCGTCACATGTCAGAATGTTTCATTTTAGCGAATTGTGATAATAATTCACCGATTGTGATAATAAATCGTCGTTTTGATTTTTAAATCACGTTTCACTTCAGCAATAGGGCGTAAGCAAAGGGTGTACCTTGGTTCAGACCCGCGTAGCAGATAGATACCTCGTTTTTCCACTGCTCACCTGAATCGTCGGATGTTAAATGCCATATTGCCACCTTATTTTAAACTTTAAAAAAATTGATTCATCTCGTTTTACAGTGGGAAATGATGTTATTGCTGTTTATAATGTCTTTAAAATTGGCTCAAGTGAAGAATACATGGAATTTCCGAGGGAAAATTGACTCTCCTGAACATTTGGGAAAAATTGAGTTATGTACCCCGTTTTCCCCTGTAGTCTTCAATTCTTTGTAGATGATCTTTTTATGTATTTATTGACTTGTACCGCATTGTTCTTTACTTTGTATTTTTGTTCTTTCGTGTAGGTTGTTTTGATTTGTTCAGTGTTTTTTATCGTTTGATTTTGGATCTTATGGTGAAAATTTTGATAAAATTGAAAGAGAGAGGCGAGCGATCCACCTCCGCCCTACTGTTTTATGACTGGTTTGAGGGTGCGTACCTGGAATCTATCGTCCGCGTCGTATGACCTAGCTCTCCCGGACATTCTCCGGGGGTCACCACCTCCGCCGTCACCGTATTTGGACGTTCCCGACGCCCCTTCGTCTTCGGACAAAGCGAAAGTGACTCGCGGCGACTTCCCGAACGAGCTTCGAGCCGATCCCGTCGTCGACGACCCGCGAACGAACCCGCCCGATCGGAGTTCCTCGACGGAAAACGTCCTTTTCCCGACGTCGCGCGTCGTCGGGACGGACCCCGTCGTGTGACGTCCGCAGTTGCAGACGGATTTGGGCCTTTCGCCCGACCCCGGGTTCGCCGCCGCCGGACAGGCGGCGCTCCGGTCGGGGCAGACGGTCGTTTTCGCGAAATATTTCGACGTCGAGTATTTCCCAATTCTCGACAACGTACTCGAGTAACTTTGAGTCTCCCAGTTATCAGACTTCAACCTCTGCAGTGTTCTGCTATCAGCGCTTTGTCCTCTCGCCCTTTCATGCCTTCTGTACTCGTTCTCTTGACACTCTCCGAAACTGCTCCACAACTGGTGACTGGGACAACTCGTTGAACATCCCATCGACAATTTCGAGTCGCTCAAATTCCCCAAACTTTGCCTCCGGAATTCAACCTGATTTTTAACCCTTTTCCCCGGAGGTGGTCTCGGACAAGGCTTCGCTATCACCCCCAAAGCCTCTGCAGCGCTGATTTTCTTCCGTTCTTTCTCACCGAACGGCGACGACGACCTCGACGTCGCCCTAGACCCAGGTCTTGACCCCGACAACGCGTCCAAACCTACCTTCAACCTTTCACCTTCCCTGTTCTCTATTTTCATCCTCTCCAATTCCACCCTCGACTTTTCCGTATCACTCGCACCGTCATCTTCATTGGCAGACGTCACCTCGACATCCGGTTTCATAAATTCTTCGTCAAATTTCGGCAAAGGCGGCAACGAACTGTCCGCTATGTGTTGCATGAATTTTTCAACATGGTGCACTCTATCGTCATTTTTGGGATTCGATTTGAAAAAAGAACGATCGTTGGCGTGTTTTTCGTCGTTTTTGAGGAAAATGTTCTCTTCAAATTTAGGAAAAGGGGTTTCTTCTGGTCGACAATCGTCTTTCGAATCGGATTCTTTTTGTTCGACAATCACTTGAGGTTTTTGAGGAACTTTTTTGAGTGGTGGTGACTTTATGAAGGCGTTGTCGATTGATGCTCGGTGAACGAGTTTCGCTTTGTTTTCACGTTGGTCGTCCGATGTTGAGTTACTTCTGAACATACGGTCTGGTTTTTTAACGGGGGAGTCGATGGCACGTACCCAGATGTCTGCGGTGGCACCTTCCTCTTCTGAAGAGGATTCTTTAGGGCTGTCTTTGAAGGACGTTCGGCTGGATGAATTTGAAAGGATTTTATTGTCGTACGACGAGAGAGGTGGATCCATTTGGTACGTGTTTTCGTAGTTGGGTTTTCGTGTGGGTTTATTGGGCGGTGAAGATGAGTTGATTTTCCGTTCAAGGGCCTCCAGGGGTTTGGCTTCATCGCGAAGAGGCGGCCCTGGAACGGTCGTCAGCCGAGTCAGTTGATCTCGTTTAGGCGGTACAGGAGGTTTCGGTTTAGACTTGACTGGACCCCTCGGTGGAACGACCGGTGGGAGCACTTGGACTCCGCCCCTGGGCTTCATCGGGTCTTGAAACCCTGGGGGCCCTGGAACGGGCGGCGGCGGGTTGGGAGGCGGTAGCGGCGGCGGTCTGAACGTCGAGCCGTACGGGAGGGCGGCGCCGTTGTGCGTTGTATGGTTGTCCATCGCCGCCAGCCGTGCGACGTGCCCCTTCGGCCCGCTCCCGTCTTCCCTTAGGGGCAGACCGCCGACGGCCGGGAACCAAATTTTGCGAGCGATTCACCTCCTTCACGCCCCCAGGACCCCAACTCAAAAACATGAAACCGTCAAGTCCCTTTATAAAAACCCTTTAGCCGACCTCCTGTTAATCCGAACAGCACACAATACAACACAAATCCGTTATAAAATAATCCCGAATGGTCACATCACTGCACACACCTTGTAAACAAACTGAGTTGGTAGCGGATCGAAGTGCCTTCCCCTTGTGTAGTACAGTGCGCATGCGCAGTGGGGGCGGCGCTGGTCCATTGCCGCCACCCTCGCCGCTTCCAACCCTTCTGTCCGCCCCCGCCAAAAACTCAAATCTCTTTCTCCTACTTCATTGTTTCAATTTTTTTTAAACCCGTTCCACGACAGCCTGCTCCATTGTAACAGGCTCCATTGTTATGGCCCCGAATATTTCAATGGGGACGAGGCGATACCCATAAAACCCCTCAATAATTGTCAGTAGGCCTGCAGGTACTCCGTATCTTCATGGAACATGGAAGGAAGCTTGTACGTGACAACTGGACAGCATGATGACATCCCACTCTTGTGAGGTTAGTATTATTTTATGTACGTATTCATATATGAAAAAATATTCATATGTATGAATACCTACATCAAATTATACTATATATCGCTCATTGGGTGCTAAAGTGTCATATCTCCATATTTGATGCTTCGGCGTAATCGAAGAAGACAAAAAAACATTTCAACTTTGAAATATTCCGCTACGAATTTCACGAAGCCAGTTTTTAAAGCTCTAATTTCTGAGCTTTAAAAACTGGCTTCCTGAAATTCGTAGCGGAATAATATTCCGGTGGGGTGTTCCCTTGAGACCCTCGATATATACAATATATATAATATATCGCTCATTGGGTGCAATAGTGTCATATCTCGATTCGGGAAATATTATTTCAAAGTTGAAATGGTTTTTGTTTTTCGATTACCCCGAATCGAGATATGACACTATTGCACCCACTGAGCGATATATTATATATATTGTATATATCGAGGGTCTCAAGAAAACACCCCACATCGTCACTTTTGGCCAAAATGAGTTATTCATACCATTCCGTCTTCCACCGGCGGATCGATCTAACTAAGTATAAGTTAGGTACCCAACCAAGTTAGGTAACATGATTATTAGTAACACGATTTATTTTACTGAATTGCTCAGTAAACATAGTCATTGGCAGATGGTTTTTTTGGCTCTGCTGAAAAGCCTCCCAAATGACGATGTGGGAAGTTGCCGTGAGATCCTCGATATATTATAATACAATATAAATAAATTATATTTGGTTTTATTTTATTTTTGGCCATGGATTTGTCTTACCGCTAGGGAACGAGCAAAAAGTTTGCTACACGGAAAAAAACGTACGCGATACCAACAACAGCAACGCGCAATTATACCGGCAATTCGATGCTATTCACTCTATGAAGCTGTTATTTGGTATGTAGCCTCCTTAGGACTTCCACTTAAAGCAGAATAAGCCCAGGATCGGCTGAGTGGCTCCTAAAGCTAATTTCAGTGCTATTCACTCTATGAAGCTGTTATTTGGTATGTAGCCTCCTTAGGACTTCCACTTAAAGCAGAATAAGCCCAGGATCGGCTGAGTGGCTCCTAAAGCTAATTTCAATGCTATTCACTCTATGAAGCTGTTATTTGGTATGTAGCCTCCTTAGGACTTTCACTTAAAGCAGAATAAGCCCAGGATCGGCTGAGTGGCTCCTAAAGCTAATTTCAATGCTATTCACTCTATGAAGCTGTTATTTGGTGTGTAGCCTCCTTAGGACTTTCACTTAAAGCAGAATAAGCCCAGGATCGGCTGAGTGGCTCCTAAAGCTAATTTCAATGCTATTCACTTTATGAAGCTGTAATTTGGTAAGTAGCCTCCTTAGGAATTAATAATAGTATTCGAAATTGACGCAAATTCCCCATTGACGCAGAATAGACATCAGTAAGCTCATATCGAGTCTGAATTTGAATAGGATAATCGTGACTGTTTAGAACAACTAAACCAAGGCTACGGGTTTCACAAAACGACACAGATAATACCGCTCAAATTATATTTTATTCTCTATTCACCATAAAGATAATAATAATAATCTATTTCAACCATAACTTTATCACATCACAATAAAATTAAAATACTGTAGTACATTTCTATCAAGTTATACAGCAAATTGCGGGGAGACGATGAAAATAACAAAAACAATTTGCGTTCGCTTTAAAAAAAATCCAAGATCGAAGACACCTGCAAGCATCTTTACAAAATGAATCGTAATTGGCATAATGAAGAATGAATAAAGCCAAAGCAAAGATGAAAAACAATTATACAATAAAGGCGCAGGCAAGTCGAATCCTAAATAATAGCGTTCATAGTTTAAATTACAACTAAGCCTTAATATATTAGGATTTCTACAACACGATTATAGAATTCGGGGGAAATAGTTTCATCCAACTACTTAATAATATTGCATGCAAATAACTGCTCGGGGTTTCAACTTCTCATTTTACTTGAGGGGGTAATTTTTTTAAACAAAATTTGTAAGTATGGCAATAATTTCATTTCTAGCGAAGATCAATGTTTTGAACATTTTCCAACAATAATGGCACTATTTGCAACAAAAAATGTACAATTTTAAATTACAATTGTCTAAATTATGATTATAATAGCAAGTGCCAGTGCAAAGGTTGATAAGACAGATTCAAGGCCAAAAATGAATGTTGATAGGTGGATTTCAGAAAGGAAATATGAAGTGACTTTAGAGTTTCAAAACCCAAGCTCCAACTGGGACTTGAAAGTCAACAAGTCGAAACTCTAATTGGTATTCGATATCCGAGGAAGAGAAAATTTAAAATCAGAACCAATCAACAATAAATAAACTATGTTGGACGGCTGTCTTAGTAACACATTACGATAACGCAACATTCACTTGTTTCCATATTCTACATAAGTAAGTGCACAACACATTTATAAAGAAATTCTTTAACCACAGCCTTATTTCTTCAAGGAAAACAATTCCAACCAACTAAAATGGGTTTAGGATTGTGATCAACTTTCTTCTTGATCGTGAAAATACTTGTACCACGAGTCAAGCGTTGAAAGTACCCTAGAAATAACTGGGGAGAGAATGTGCACAATACGTTTACAGTGAGCTTAAAGTTCGTAATAACGTCATTACGAATCGTTTTTAGTTCAATAGGTTATTAATTTTTCAGGAATATTTTTTATGGTGATATTTAAATACTGCCAGGCAAAACGCTGTACAGAAAATGGTGACAATTTGTATCCTACTCGTATAATTCATCGTAATTTGGTTATTGAAAGTAGTATACCGCGTGTTTTTTAGAACCAAATATGCAGTCATAACATTACTGTATAGTAAAACCTTACACGCCTATAAAAAATGGACATTGGGAATAATAATAAATTAGGGTTTCAACTTTGAACAGCATGCGATTAGGGCTAACCAGTAAGGTGTACAATGCTTAGTAGGCATCGGTGGCGGCTACTGATAGGAGCGTGTGCACCCCCAGCCAATAAACCAAAAATAATAACCGAATTCTCTCATCCCATTCGAATTGTAAGTTGGCTATTGAAAGAAGAGGTGATTTTGCTATTTGAATCGACGCGCGAAGCAGAGCCGTACCTGGCACTTGGGAGGGAAGGACCAGTCAGAAGCACCTCGGAGAAACTGCTCTTGTCCCTCCCTTGACTGATGTCCATAAAATAAATAGTTCCGTTCGTTCTACTGTTTTTTTTTTTTTTGTTTTTTTTTTTACGGCTTCGGCCTTTATTTACCATTTGCCAACATATACAACACACTACATTTCATTTACTTTTGTATATGATATGAAATGATGAAATAAATCGTTTTTAGGGATTATAGTCTATGTCGGTAAAAAACTTGAACACTGCTACATAAACTGTTTCCTTTTGGGATGTGAGAATGGTTTCCAAGGACATCGGCTGCGTCAAGATTCGTTGTAGGGAGTATATCATGGGTCCACGTCTTTGGGCTAGGGGTGGACATTCCAGCAGCACATGTACGATCGTCTCCTCCGCCCCGAGCAGAACCTGCAGGCGGCGGAACTCACCGCCCCAATTCGGCTCAAATACGCGTTAGTTACGCCAGTGTCGCATCGCAGTCTTGAGAGGCACTTATAAAACTTTCTGTTTGTGTTTTCAAAGTTGTAGAACCATGGTTGTCGAGGAGGAGTCGGGAACATCTGTACGTACTTCTTTCCTGCTTGGTACGTCTTATACGCGTCGTGCCATTTCTTATAAGCCTCTTTTTTGAATTTGTCGTTGAGGTCCGTGGGTGGGAACACTGCCTCTACGTTTTCGGATAAATTAGCGATAGCATATTTAGCCAGTCTATCCGCTTCTTCATTTCCGCTTATATTTATATGCCCCTTGATCCATACAAATACTACCTCCTGGTCCTGGGCATTGAGATCGTGTATGTCTCGCAGAATATTCCTTTCTATCGTTCCTATAGTAGTGTCAGGTCCGATGTTCTTCAGTTTTTGAAGTGCACTTCTACAGTCCGACATGATTACATTTGTTGTCCATTGCTGCTGGGCATTCTTGAGTTCTACTGTTAACTGCCTCGCGTTTCTATTTGCTCTCCAATTTCTACTATTTCAACTTCTACATCATTCGTGTGAGATTTGTGCCAAGCTCCGTCAAAACCCGCCTCTTGCAACAGTACACCCATGGGATGAACCCTCTTCAAATTGGGAAAGCGTTCGTTTGGACCATGCGGGATCGTATGAGGGTCACTACTTCCTCATTTGCGTAGATGCGATGTCAAAATGGATCGAGATAAAAACAATGAAAGATGCGCCTTCTACAGATTCAACTATTCAGCTTTTGAATGAAATTTTCTCTATAGATGGTGTCCTGCGGTGCTTGTCTCAGATAACGCCACGATTTTCACAAGTGAAGCCTTCAAAGAATATTGCACGGCTCGCGGGATTTTCCAGAAATTGATAGCGCCAGGTCATCCAGCCACAATGTCCAAACGTTCAAGCGGAGATTTGCATCAATTGCGGCAGAACCAGGAACCGTTCGAGACAAGATCCAGCGGATTGTCTTCCGTCACCGAGCCACACCACTTTCGTGTGGGAAATCTCCAGCTGAGCTGTACCTCAACCGTCATTTTCGGATACAGATGGATGCGATGTTCCCTATTTCACCAAAGAAGACTCGCACTCCTGCGTCAGCTTCTCGTACTCTATCCAAGGGATATTAGGGTACTTTTTGGTCTGAATGTCGAGCCTGTGAGACTGACCAATCATAGAGCGCAAAACAGGAGAGATTTACCAATCAAAGAGCGCTAGGAGAAACAATAACTTGTTGCTCCGCTGCCAGAGGCGCTGCAATGCATTCTTCATCATTGTTATTGTTGGGTTTTATATTCAGTTCTGCCAATTTTGAATGTAATTGGCACCCCTGGTTTGGTAGGACTGGTTTTCCTTTTATCTGTTAGGATATTTGCAATTAGCTTCCTCTCTACCTCATGATATTTTGTTTATTGTGAAATTTGGCTCTTATTTAATTGGGCCCGGTTGAAACAGTTATCTTCCCTCATGCATTATCATCTGTTATCTCAAATCCTCCTTTTCCCGTTTTCTGATGATGAATAGTTTGGTAGAGTTCCTCAAACTCAACTATTCTTGTTCGTCAGTGGAAGATAAGGCTAAAACATTTCCCTTGCCGTCACTTCCTGGACTTCGGCAACTATTGGAAAGGAAAAATCGTCCAGATTCATCTCGTAAGTTCAACGCCAAATATTATACAAAGGTATACTGGCTTTGAAGATGTGGTAACAAATTATTTTGCTTTGTTTGCGCGTCCTTTGTTGTAATAATCGAAATGAGGCTTGGGTTAAAAATGGCGTAAGTGATTTGGCTCAATTGGCAAAAAAAATCGAAAAACACGAATCGGCAGTCTCCCATAGCCATTGCTTTCACCTGAACGCTGGGTTCTTGTTGGGCAGATAGACATTTCAGCTTTAACAATAACAAACATTTCTTGGGTTCACTCCTGTAATGATTATTTCAGACTATCGTTTTCATATGAGAACATTTTTCATGTCTATTGTACGAGTATGTGTTTAGTCGCGTTTGTAATTTGAAGATGAAAAAGCTTTTACTAGATTTATCCCACTTGTATATTGCTGAAATTTGTATTTGGCTGAGAAATGCACCTCTCCCGACCCCTTTGCGTTAGCCCTCTTGATCTAAGTGCACCCCCTGAGTTTCAGGGCAGGAGCCGCCACTGCTAAGCATAGTCGGACTGAAAAATTCAAGTGCGATGAATTAAAATAAATAACTAGATTCTTTTCTATGTCAAAAATTAAGCTTCATAAGAAATGTATTCAGTCAGTTCAAAGAATTTCAAAGACAGGTACTTATGAAATTATGTTGTTTCAACCAAGGCATTCTTACTAAGGTGTGAACTTTACGTTGAATATTAAACCATTATTATTTGATCTTACACAATAGAATACAATTTTTAATGTTCATGACAAAATATGCAAAGCATCCATCAAACAGTTGCCAGAACGTTAAATATACCTGGAAATGCAGCAACGTACTGCACTTGCAGATCTTACAATTATAAGGAATAGACGTGAATTTTTAAATTCTCTCTCCTTTAAGAACCCACTACGGAAAACACCGTATTCAAACGTCAATTGATTTGACTAATAAAAAGTTGCCATGGCGTCATGCTCTTGCTCCGCGTATCACGAGAGCAGTTGATTCCTCGAGCTCCTAAACGACTCGAAAACTTGATTATTAAAAGATTATTATTCGAAAGAGTAGAATGATTGGACCTCGTACTTGATTTTTTGAATTCACAAGGGTCCTAGTTGCTGAATAAACTCAATTAAACGTAATTCATGAATGCTGTTGAAGGTGAACGAAAGAGCGAGTGTGTAACTTGCTGGTATTAATACTGCAAAAATATTTTCAGTCAGGTTTACCGCTGATTTTATTTGAAAGGTTTCATTTCGCCATTTTTAGGAAAGGTGGAAAGGTCTCCGTGGAATGAACGAATATTGAAAAACGAACTGAACGTTCCCCTATCAAAGCGACCTTATTTCGAAATTAAAAGGAGGGTTCTAGAGCTGTAGTCAAATGAGATCTGAAAATTAAATTGTAACACGAGCTTTGGCGTGGCTTTTCAGTAGTAAAGTGAGGGGGGGATTGAGACGCTATTCTTTGTCGTCATTGAGACACTATTTGAAGGTTAGATTCTGGTGTAGTGGTCTCCATCGGATTGGGCTGCGAAGAGTAAAGTTAACAGACAAGACATCCCAGCAGGATACAAGGCGAGGATGGTGTATAGAATTACCTGCCCATATATTTAACTGACTTATATTAATTGCTGATTCATACATATTACGGCTGTATAAACCTGTATTTGAAGCCAACAGTTAAAAAAAAAAAAAAAGGACCGACTTATGATGAATTTCCTAAACTGACCCTTTTGAAACTGGAGAAAAACTGTTTCATTCCGCGTTTTATTGAAGTTTATATTTTTTGCTATGATAATTTTAGACTAAAATATTCTGTGTTAACGGTAACGGCAAATAAAACATTAAATGTTTTATTTTACCATGTTATTTATCATGTAAATTTTACATGATGGTTTGGAATAGTTGATAATGTTTTTCCTACCTTGGCAATGTATCATGAGATTGTAAAGTTAGTTTTTGCTCTCCTGAATATTTTCCAATTTAGGAATCATACCCTTCTTCCCCTATACCCTTCATTTAGTCTAAAAAATTGTTCGTTGTCTCTTATATATTCAACTCCTGGCTTTTAAAATTGATCATGCCATGGACCACCTCGTCTTCATTTACAAAGTGTAGGGCTGCACCATCGTCCCTCCAGAATCCTAATAGTGCCCATCGCCCCTAGGAAACGCTTCGCTATTGCCCGAATTTCCAGGTTTTCGATTCAGCCCATTTAGAATCTCTTGTTTAAATCCGGAAGCCGGCAGGGAATTTCAAACTAATTGGGGAATGAAGGTGAATGAGCGTTATTGGACCTCATTCACCTTCATGAAGCCCATGAATAACAAAAATTAAATACGCCTAAGTGAATCAGTGTAAATCACACTCAGTTTATTTCAAAGCCAACCGTACTGAAGTAAACTGGTTTTCAAATACTTTGAAGAACAATTAAATTCAACAATGCCGCCCAATAAGACACCATTCGAAATTCATTGCTATTAATTTCACTGTAAAATTTTAAGTTTCAGAGTCGAGAAGACGTATCCACAAAATTCACGTCTATTCATGGCTGACACAAAAATAAAAATCATCGAGTTCCCATTTCGTTCCTTCGGTTCGTTTCTTATATTAACGCTTAAACTTGAAAAAAAAAAAGAACTGATTCGTTCAGATAATTTGTTCGTAATAAAATTATAAAGGGAGGGATTAACTAGAAGTTACGTTGAATTGCACAAACAATAAAGTACATAATAGACTACAACACATCTAAGAAATGTTTGTTCGTTGAACGTCGAGAACTTTCACGAAATTTAACTAAACCGTATGGGGCACGACAATGCCCAAGGATGTGCACGGTTATGGCGGTTATGTCAAGAATGTCGATGAAAAGTTATTACTATTTCACTAAAATTGACTAACCCCTGTAGTACGAATGACGGCATTCAACTGTCAAGTCGCCTGAAATAGTCTAGTGCATGTGAAAAGTGGAATGGTCTCGTCAAAGACTTACTATGGAAGTGAGTGCTGGATAACAGTCGACAGCATAAAATCGTTATGATTTTAAAAGTAAATTTAGGAATAACATGATTCATACAGTTAAGAGATGTGGATAATACATAGCGGATATATCCGTTAAGGAATATGTACAAAAGGATAATCGATGCTAAACTGCTGACTCATCATTCTCCAGTGTCACTCCATTTTCTTTCTTCTTGTATTCTATCGAAGCAGTCAGACATGTAAGTGAACTGTAACAGACCAACATTGGGGATTTAGCAATGTTCACTGGTGATGTAAAGCTAAGTATTCTGTGGGGAACCACTATATTCGATGCAGAATTATCACAATAAATAACTACCAAGAGCAGCACACCAACGGTCGAGAGCCCCCGGGGTTTTCCCAAGACAGGTCAACTACCAGTTCACACAGTCATTCACTTTGTAAGAGGTAGCGTATGGGAGACCCTATATCACATCGACCAGCCATAAGCAACTACGACAGTCTGGTAGAAGCTCTTGGTACGACCTTACTCATATTCATGCCTTCTCATTCAACCCAAAAACCTTTCCTCAAAGTTAGCCTAGTTCATCAAATTCAGCTCTCTTTAAAATTGGTCAGTTTTTGGTTAGCCTTTCCTCTCATACGAATTAAATGAACGGTGTGTGCAGATAGAAGTATCTGGTAACGACCGCCTACTTATTTCGCATCCTCTCCTCTATATAACAAGGAGTGCAGATATCCATATCTGGTAACACTTGTTATATAGCACCTTTTCCTACGATCTGGAGTGCGGAGGTGACCACTTTTGGTAACACAGATCATTCTTTTCACCATTATGTATAAAGGCGTGCAGATATACATATCTGGTAACACTTGATACATATTACCTTTACCTAAGAACTGGAGTGTGGGGCCTAACACCCTCGGTAACACAGATCTTCCCTCACGCTATCTTAAAACCTTCCTCCAATTTACTGAACCAAAAATTTAGCTAGTACCTTCCTCCTCGGAAGGAAAAGTTTAAATAGTGAGGTGCCATACTGCATCACAGAAAGTATGTCCTCACACATTCTATCATCAATGTAACAATGAATTCAAAATATTGATTTGAGTATGATTCACCAAAATCTAAATAAAATGCAGCATGCATTCGTAACTTACATAGGGAGTGAGAATTTTAACCCATCGGGAGTTCTTGTCGCTTTTCTGATATTGAAATGAGAAAGACATTCCTTCCTCGTCTACCTCCCAATGTGTGATGGTTGTCCATGGGAACTCAACAACTTGACCCTGCGAATTCACAAAAAAAAAAGATGTGTCAGAAGGCAAGTTATATAGAAACTGAGAACATTTTTGGATGATGCTAAGATAGGTAGCTTGTATATGGTCTCCACCGACCATGCAATGCTCTCTAGCTTAGAAAAACCTCTCTTCCAACCAGGAGCGTGGCTCTGGACGTGGGGTACCGCACTCAATTCAATCCCCCCCCCCCATTCCCACCAAAATTCCTAACTCTCTCACCCTAAAAATAAACAGTGACTTAGCTAGATCAGATTTAATGTCATTTATAAGATCATTTAGGATGACAGGGGAGGTCTCCCTTTGAAAATCGTTGCCGTTTTCAAATGATCTTCCAATGGTCATAATCTTTCAGGAAATTTAATAACACGATGCGTTCAGCCCCCTTAACGGCAGTTCCTGTTTAGCCAAGAAAATAATGCAGTCAACAAGCCGAGGTATAATCTCCGTTTTTTTTTGTTTTTTTTTTACGTTCTCATTATGAAGAGAGATTTGCGAGGTTTGTTGAACATCCAAAGCTCCGCCTGCGCATTACAACTGGAAACGGTAGCCTGCCGTAGCCTGACCTATGTTAACCCAGTCAGGAGACATACACACAAGCGCGCGCCAGAATAACCAGATTAACGCTGTAGGGTGACGTCATGGGTCCCCCATTAAATAGAAGGTATCACTGTAATTAGAGGAATCACTGTAATTAGAGATTTGTGATTCGTCTTCTTCTTAAATGACGGCTTCGACCATGCCAGTCATAGTCATTGGATTCTTGATTCAAAGGAACTATTAAAGGTAGGTAGCTGTAGGCAACTGTGGCATAATGATTGGGAGATTCATAATATATTCAGTTGAAAATATTATTTTCAACTGAATGTTTTACTGTTGATTAAATATTTGGTCTAAATAGAAAAAGTTCTTACTTCCATGGTTCCGTCGTTCTTGCAGGCGTGGAGTTTGAACATGCTGAAACCAATACTAGCCACAACATGGCCCTCTTTCCTGCTATCACACGAGCAATGAGGAAAAACTATTTCTCCATAGCCTGGCAAGTCTCGAACTAGTTTCAAATACTGTAACAACAATTGTGACCACCCAGGATCAATGTAGTCAATGCAAGATCACTTATCTGTAAACTAAATAACAAATACAAACCTCGTGTTTCCTCTCGGGGTCTTGAAGAGCTTTCAGTTGGTAGAGTCGGTCCGCAGGGAGTACGTGGCCCCGGTCCACAGCATCCACTGCCAACCAGAAGAGGTAAAGAGCAACCGTTTCTTCGCCGTGCAGAGTGAGCTCCATCTGAGGAACGAATAGCCATCTCCGGATGCATAAACATGTGGAGCTAGCAGTTGAGTAATTCTGGATATAAATACTGTGAGGAAACTCGTCTGGGTGCACTTTCCTTTCTGTAATCCCGAAATCATAATGCAATCACTCAGAAACAAGACAAATTTACACACACATAGTAATAAACTCTTACCCCAACATTCACTTACTCATAATCGTAACTCATGTCAATATGTGAAATATTCAACAAATTATCACTTTTGGATGACAATTTACAATAGAATCCTGTAGTGACATGAATAGTAATTATTAAAAATATTGTAAGGTTCATCGTTTTAATTTTGAAGCTACAGGATCACATTGCACACATTGTATATTTATTAGTCAGAGATATTGAAGCTATGAAGTAGGCCATTATGAATTCGTTAGAACTTTTACTGCTTCCTGATTACCACAAGTGGATGGACCTAACAAATATCATTAATACAAATAAATACCAAAGTCACCACTCACCAAAATTATATTCGACTATTTCGAAGAGGTAGAAATACTTGGCAGCGTTGCTTGATATGTTTATTCTTTCCACCACAGCATCGTAGACATCGTTAGCCGAGGAGTTCTTTCGAACAGTAACAGTGACGATCTCTCTATCAGGTAACAGAACTTTCAAATCTACTGGCGTTGTATTCCCCTAAAGGCAGATAGTGACAACATACAATAACTGATTATGCAACATAATTGAAATTAAGACATTACTGACAATCGAACATGAGACATCGATTTCAATAAAATAGTAGCATTATGTGCGTAAATAACGTTAAATAATACCTGAGGATCTTCTGTGTCAGTGAGGAATCGATGCATAATGTCGCTCTCAGCTATAACGCGGACAGCACAAACTTTTTCTAAATATAATTCTAGTCCCCGCCTGCGCTGATCAACTTGTTGACCACTCAACCTGAAATACAGGAGGACTATTGACAGTACATATCCACTTTAATTTTTGGAACTATCATTATGTACTTACACTGTAAAAAACTCTGCAAATTCTTGACACAACGGTTTATTATCTTCCTTGTGCAGATCACCCTTCTGTCTATACCAGACTGTGTTGCAAATCGGCACCATACCATATTCTCACCGTACTCATACCATTTCTTTCCTATCATACCGTACTGTACTATACTAAAACATACATACAATAATATACCATACCATAGTCATACCATGTCGTACCAAAATTCGTTTTGAACCCCTTCCCCTTGACGCTCGTGCGTCATAGCTTCTGACACACTAGTTAGTCTCCTGCCAGCCGTCTTACGTCATACGCTCGTGCTTCATAGGCTCTGACGTACTTGTTGGCCACCTGCCAGCCGTCTTACGTCATACGCTCGTGCGTCATAGGCTCTGACGCACTAGTGAGCCTCCTGCTAGCCGTCTTACGTCATACGCTCGTGCGTCATAGGCTCTGACGCACTAGTGGCCTCTTGCCAGCCGTCTTACGTCATACGCTCGTGCGTCATAGGCTCTGACGTACTTGTTGGCCTTTTGCCAGCCGTCTTACGTCATACGCTCGTGCGTCATAGACTCTGACGTACTTGTTGGCCTCCTGCCAGCCGTCTTACGTCATACGCTCGTGCGTCATAGGCTCTGACGTACTTGTTGGCCTCCTGCCAGCCGTCTTACGTCATACGCTCGTGCGTCATAGGCTCTGACGTACTTGTTGGCCTCCTGCCAGCCGTCTTACGTCATACGCTCGTGCGTCATATGCTCTGACGTACTAGTTAGCCTCCTGCCAGCCGTCTTACGTCATACGCTCGTGCGTCATAGGCTCTGACGTAATGGCCCGCCGGTCGCTTGTGTTCTGACGTGATCTGAGGGAAAGGGTGAATCAAGGGAACAAATTTTTCCCGTTTCAGTTCATGTGCCAAAGCAAAGACATGAAAATGTCAAAAAAATATGTAAATAGGTACCTAAGCCCAACTGTAATGTCAATTTTCTGACAATGAGTTTTCGACTATTGTTTTCATACCTTTTTACTTAAGTACTTATTGCAATTTGAGACTGATAATGAGCTGTTTGCAAATAAAAAGTCTGATAACTACTTTATTACATCTTATTAATCTATTTTCAAGTTCCGATTCACAGTTGAATGTATTTTATTTAGATGTCGTAAAATTCGAAAACGATGGAATGACGAAACCTGTCGACTACTGACTCAAGTGATACTGTCGACTTCTAACACATGTAGGTCGACTACTAGTGCAAAACCATGTCGACTACTGAAGAAAATGTTGGTCACTGGTATCGACTACTACCTAGAGCATTGGGATTTTTTACAAAACTTGTTTTTCCCTTTTCAAACCATGTTGAATAATATTTCCCGCTGCCAGGTGTTTTAGGGAAGGATCTTGGGTACACAATGAACAGGTTTGCAATGAGAAATAGTTGATAATAATAATTAATCTAACATTTAGGATCTAGACATTTAGACCTAGTGATCTAGACAGAAGGGTGATCTGTGCAAAGAAGATAATGAACCGTTGTGTCAAGAATTTACAGATCACCCTTCTGTCTAGATCACTAGTTCTAAATGTCTAGATCCTAAAATTTAGATTAATTTAGATTAACATTGAATGTTAGATTAATTATTATTATGAATTATCACTAATTATTAATAAGTTTATCAAGTAGATACCTAGCAAAAATTATTATAATTTATTGTTAAATGTTAATAATTTGTATTTAATTAATACGATATAATTCTAGGGTTTTTAATACTTTTTAATTTTTCTATAAAAGAAATATGTACCTACCTACCAACAAACCTTCGAAATTACCTTCATTTCCGTAGCACGAAACGTACCTCAGAACAACAAACTCGACATCACTAAAACCATATGATGTTATAACAGCTAGTTAGTATGAAAATCGAGTCGACCTGTATTTAATCGACCTGTATTTCAACCGTTTGATTCAAGATCGCGTCGACAGGCTCAACCTTTGAGCCGTCATTGTGAACGAACGGCTGGTCGTACAAAGCTGCGGATGGTCTTAAAAAATTCTACGGAACAAACTCTATCTAAATATGAAATAAACCTACTGAAAATTATTATAATTTATTGTTAGGTATTGATAATTCGTATTTATTATTAATAATAATTATTATTAATTATGATTAATTAATACGATATAATTCTGGGGTTTTTAATACTACGTCGGTAATAATTTTTCTATAAAAGAAGTACCTACCAACAAACATTCGAAATTACCTTCATTTCCGTAGCACGAAACGCACCTCAGAACAACAAACTCGACATCACTTAAGCCATATGATGTTCCAAAGAGCTTGTTAGTATGAAAATGGACCTGTATTTCAACAGTTTGATTCACGATCGGGTTGTGAGGCACAATCTTTGAGCCGTCATTGTGAACGAACGGCTGGTCGTACAAAGCTGCAGATGGTCTTAAAAAATTCTACGGAACAAACTCTATCTAAATATGAAATAAAAAACATACCGTTTGATGGGAATTTTTCGAGATATGGAATTTTCAACATTTCAAAATTCGTTTTGAACCTCTTCCCCTTGACCTAGGGTTATGAAAAGTTTCGTGGATCATTGTGGGGCTGGTCCAAACCCAGAAACCAAATTTCGTAATTTTAACTCAACGCTAACTGGGCAAAGTGCCTCGGACGGCGTACGGCGGACGGCGTACGGCGGACGGACGGATTTTTTTTTATTCGATTTTCTGAATCTACGTATCTTGAAACGTAAACCAACAAATTTTGAGGGGGGGTTAAATTTTTTTTTTCTTTGGGCGATTCCAATGGTTCATTATCGAAGATAATAAACCAAAATGTTTGTTAAGTACAATATAATATGTACACAATACATTGTGTACTATTTTCTTGAATAAAAATTGAATTGAATTGATATTTATACAAATCCATTCGTAATAGAAGGCCTCGCTCAAAGAAACGAGCTATCTGCATTTTCCAAAATTGTTGGAGAATCGAAAAAAACTTTTCTGAAATCCCTGCTTTATTAAATGTTTAAAAATCCAGTTATACTAAAATTACCTATGATCAAGGACGAATCCAATCCACAAGATTCCATTTTTTTTTTTTTTTTTTTTTTTCCAGCCAATATAACATAATATGTTTAAATGCTTCAAAAGATATTGGTTGGAAAAACGAGCTACCTATTCGTCCTTGGTCATTCAAATTGACCCAGTATTTTGAATTGGATACAGATCATTAGTAGAAAGCAGAGCAAAACGTAAAATAAAGAGTACTATAACTAAGCCCGTGCTAGTGATAGATTTGAATAAAAACAATAGTGAGTAAGCGTTTGGAGAACTGGGAAGAACTCGTGGATCAGGAGTATGTCAGTGGTAATCCATTACTGATGCGTTCCCCGCATGAGTATTTGCTGGCAGTTATGAATACTCTACGTCCCAATACGTGGGCGAGCGAAATCCTATAATCGAATAATCCAAAATAGCACCCGTCAAATTAGAAGTCGCGAACCGAAGAGAGAGCCAGCCCCTTGAGAGGGCCTATAAACCAGTATAAACGGATTGCCTCAACATGTGAAACCACCCTTCGTTCAACTCTACTAATACTTTTTCGAGTTGCAGCTAACTTCTTTCTTATTGAGTTAACTAACAGAAGTATCGATTTAAAAAGTTGACGGAACAATATAATTCGTTGGTAGAAACACTCACGCAAAAGGCCATTTCCCAGGGAGTTTGGGAAAACTGAATCCACCAAATTCTTTCTTCAGTTCAGAGTGGAGGTTTGCAAACTCCCTGTATCTCCTTGAGCACAAGTGTCTTCCGGCCATGTAGATATTGAACACCTAGAACGAAATGTGTTTTCATGACAAATGTATCATGTACATATATGTGGACTCACAAAATTTACATGATGTAGTTACCTACTTATTTACATTATACCCGAACACAAACAAAACTGTACAGTACGAAATGACATAAATGGCGACTTACTGCGAATTTCTCTCCGTCTCTCTCGAGATAGTGGTAGTCAGGGATGGAAATTGGTAGAGAGCGTTTCTCACTGAAATCAATGTAGCTGTACCCAGACTGTTCCTCATTGGGTTCTAAACGTTCAGCTTCCTGTAAAGAAACAACATGAATTTCAATATCAACTAAAACCCCACCACAGCAGAGACCATTTCCAGACCAATCGGCCAACCATTTGTGCCATAGAAGTGATGAATATTGAAAAGCCCACAAATTATCAATAAACAACTTCACTTTAATGTCCTAAATGACTATTTTAGCGAATTTTCAGAGAAAAGGAAGCTATTGTTCTCGATCGAAAATGTTTAAAACTCAAATTTCCCAAACATTTTCACTTCAAAACCCATTCCAGACCATCCCGAATCCACTCAAAAAAGATACCCAAAATCATATGTATATTATATTTATGTATCTGTCACTCCAGACGATAACTCTCGATAGAATTGAGATAAAAAGTTCAAATTCGCACAAAAAATCTGTCCTGGCAATCGAAAAGCTAAGTAAATGGGCAGAATCTGTTCATTCTAAGGGGAGTTTTAGCCAAATTACCCATAAATTCCAAAAATGGAACTGTCTGACAAGTGACACCTCATTTTAAAGGGGTTTTAAGCCGAAGACGATGGTGAACAGTGCTCCGTCTTCAACCTAGAGCACTTTGAAGATGAAGAAACGTGGTTGTTACTTGAAATGTTCTTCACGGTTCATCGCAATCCTGACTTTGTCATCGTGTTCGTTCAGCGTTGAAAAATCCATAAACTGAGGTGTTACTCGCGAAAAACAGGAGTCGAAATTTGTTATAAAACCGGAAAAATTACATTTGGCATAAAACCAGTTATTTCTTCGAAAAGTGACTTTTATAGCCGTGGATTTTTGAGTGGTCTTGGGCTTAACTTTCTTTCAAGATATTTCCCTAATCGGATCGTTCAAAGGGCTCAAAACCACAAAAATTAAAGATTAGCCCTACACTAACAAACATTTAATGTTATTTTGACGAGTGTACACCTTTGGTACTGCACAGGTGATACAGCATTGTTACAGAATGATCTCAAATTATTTCACCAGATCCGAAAGTTGAAACGGAGATGGAGATGGATAAAAAGTTGTGAATGTCTTGAACTCTGCGACACCGGCCATGTGTGACACAAAGAGATACCGGTCGATAACATTGTTCAGGCCTCTATCACTACGGTAAACTAGTACCTATGAGAATATACTGACCTGAGGGGTGACTGAGATAACGGTGAGCGACAGGACGTCTCCTCCGGACTTGATGAGATCCACAACTTGCTTGTGCGTTGCCCCTTCAACGTTCACATTGTTTCTAAAACGAACACGTAGTTTGAAATAGTTGAATTCACGAATATATAACGTGACAGTACAATTACCTGAAACTGGATATTTCAATTACAGTTATTTACAACAAGAAGTGAGGGGTGATAAAGCAAATCTTAATGAACACCTTGGGCTGATCTGATTTTGCAATCAACAGTGAATGTAAAAATATCACTCACACATAAATGGACTAAAATATGTGTTACGGGTATGACTGTCGATGTTCGTAAAAGTTACACCTGGATCCAAGAGTACCAAGGGTCCTGTTTACAAATATTTTTGCGAGGATACGAAAATGTAAGCATTTGCATTAAAACGAATAAAATTGTGATAATAATCATTTAGCAAAAGGAAGCTATTGTTCTCGGTCCAAATTTGTTTAAACTCGAATTTCCGGAAACATTTTATACCAAAATCCGTTTCAGACCATCCTGAGTTCACTGCCAAAAGACAGGAAAAACTTTGCAAATTCTTGACACAACGGCTTTGGACTTATCATCTTTGTGCATCATTATTATCATCTTTGTGCACATCACGGTTTCGGAGGAGTTTTAAGGGGAAAATTACCCATAAATTCCCAAAAAGAAACAGTCTGACAAGTGAAACCGCATTTTTAAGGTTTTTTCGCTGAACACGATGGTGAAATCGTAATTGCGACATCTTATTCCGTTCTCAAACTGGAGCACTTTCAAGATGAAGAAATGTGGTTGTTACTTGAGATGTTCTTCACGGTTCATCTGCTCTAATCTGATTATAGAATGAGATATCGCAATTCTGAGTCACCATCGTGTTCAGCGTTGAAAAATCTACAGCATACATTGCACTTGCGCTGTATAAATCACCCCTTTGCTGTAATATACATTTGTTGAGACCAAATATAAATATTGATTGACTGATGAATATTATTGTAGACAAATCATCAAATTAGGATCAGTTGTGGATGTGTGATTCAAATAAACCCACAGTCATCCAGCATGGCTATAAGAGAATTGGTTTTATGTAAAATGTGTCCACTTTACTGGTTTTTTAATAAATTTTGTATCCATGTTTTTATCCCAAAACTCCACCCCAGTTTATAGATTTGATTTCAATTCTATCGAGAGTTATCGTCTGAAATTACACATACATAAATATATAATATATGATTTTTGATGATAATATACGTATGATTTTTGGTGTCTTTTGGCAGTGAATTCAGGATGGTCTGGATTTTTGGTATGAAACATTTTAGGAAAATAGAATTTTAAACATTTTGGACCGAGAACCCTTTACCCCTTTTTTTTCGAGAATTCGCTAAAAATAGAACTTATCTATCTCGAACACCACAACCATACGGGTAACCTATGACTATCAAATTGGTTATCAAAGAAATTGGTTTTTCTTCGGAATCCTCACTTCATAAACGGATGAAGTAGAGAGGTGAGTTTCTCATTTTTGGCTGTTTAAAATTAGGGATCGAAATATTTTCTGTGTTTGATGAAAACTAGACGAGAACAATAGCACGGCGTGAAGCGTATCTTAGGTCGAGATTTGTCATAATTTCGGAATCATAACATCGCATGTAATTTTTTCACATTTATTCACATTTATTGCAAGCAACTCAGAAGCATTAGGCAACTATACCTAAGTTAACTAGTATTTATCATGGATGAGATAATGAATACATAATGATTAGGAAAATAATAATTGAACTGTTTAGAAGGAATTAACTATTCGTGTTACAGCCAATTTATGACGTTGGTAGTTAACATGAACGCGAACTATTTAAATGAGTTCGTAGGAGTTTGTTTATTGGTATCCAAAACTTGATCGATTGTTATTCGATTGTTATTCCTAATTTCATATGTGAGAATAATCACAAGCGATACGATTATGAAGTTACGATAAGAGATCTTCACGACACCCTTCAGGCTTTCTAGAGTTTTCATCTAGTTTCCTTCAAACATATAAAATACGTAAATTTTTGCAATACAATTTTTGTGATTGACTATAAAAATGTTTGAGCAGCTAATAACGAGAAACTTACCTCAGTAATGACTTAGTGGACCAATTTTAGCCATTAATGGTAGTAGTGTTTGATCGATACCAGCCGTATGTTTTGGTAATCGGCCTACCATAATATTTATCAATCAGCCCATGTCCAAACACACAGGTTAAACATATCGCTATCAAATTCATCCTAAGCCACAGAAGCACTTAACAGTTACCTACCATTTCCAAGGGGTATAAATGGCCTACAGACATACGATCTATAGATTTCAATAAGATTCCAAATCATTATTAATACCCGTTCTCACGGGTTACAAATTTTAACAGCCCATTATTGTGGATGATAACTGGTCTACAGAATCAGAATAGACCTGCAACAGTAACTTGAGATTAGACCAGTCATCTACTTTCACACCGAAAGTATACGTATTATGCACAATAATTCTCATTAGGCTCATCACTCTACTTCATGAGATATCTTTGTATCCACTAATTAATTGAAGGCTCGATTGATCTTCCACCTACGCGATCGACGTGCCCTAGACCTATAATTGACTGTAGGGGACATCCCCTTGACCCTTACATCGAACAGGATCGTGGAACCCAGAACACTGGAAGACATAATTCAATATGAAAATCATTTACCTAATTTGAAATTCTTGTAACCAAGCCATTGTCCCATGGACTGCTAGAACGACCCGCTTATGTAATCAACCGTGGATTGTAAACAAGGTATAATTTGTGTATCTTATCAAATCACCTAATACTGTGACAGTACCCAAAAGTGAAACGCTAGAGTTAGCTTTATTGTGATAAATCTATTACAGCAAGAATGCTGATCACACAAAAGATGGGAAAACTCAGTTTAGGGGGGAAAGGTTGCAACACGACTGCACAAGCTGGTGCAGTGGATGCTATCGTTCTGCGGTTACACAACTTCGGCCACCTAAGAAGTCTATTCGATACAATCGATTCATCACAACTACACGGAATAACCATATAAAAGTATTGAATCTTAAGATCAGGTATACTCACACTTCTAGTATCCTATCCCCTTTGCGGATCCCGGCCTTTTCGGCGGCGCCGCCCTCGAGAACAGCGCTGACGTGCTGCAGAGGAGCGTAGAGCTCTCCGTTTATACTTCGCAACTGGCCGCCCTCACTAACTTGACCCCTCACATTGAATCCGAACCCGGTCTCGGATTTGTAGATTTTGACTACCCTCGGTCCGCTCTGAGCCTGGTTCCGGATGTAGTGCTCCGGACGCTTCACCGTATCCACGTCCGTCATGTTAGTTTTATGTACCCTGAATGTCACGGAGCAACGACCCGTCGATACGGAATCTTTACTCGAAAGCCGATATATGAGCGGGCCGCTGAAAATCCACAAGAAACACTAATGTAACATTTGACACGAATGAACGAAGTTCACTAACTGATAAGTCGCAGACGACTGATAGTGCTAGCAGCTCTCAGGCCAAATGGTTATGTCACGGGCGGATATGAGACGTATAGGGTCTGACTTCTAGCTGCTCCTTCACGGCTGATTTAAGGCTGAAGGAGCGAATGAAAGGGAGTACATTTTTCCAGAGGAATCTCACGAGAAACACGAATCACTGGAGGAAGATTGGTATGTGAGGGACAACAACGGGGACAGAAGACCTAGGGGAGTAGACATAACAAGACAAGGGAAACCCCTGCGACCCCTGTCCATTGCTTCGTATCCCACTGACACCAACTGTCGAAGCCTGAAGCGTAGAGGTTTTTCAATATAACTGGGTATAGTAGGGTTTTCTGTGGTCCCTACATACTCGAACACAAGCAAATTCTGTAAATCCCCAAAAAGGGCATCTCGCTAGCTCCAGCTTCAACTCCATATAGACTTCTAAAGAAAAATATAATGATGCAGAAATTAACAACTCAGGAGCAAGTAGTCTTGTGTCTTTAGTAGGTTTCTACCGAATTTGCATCTAGGTTGGATAACCTGTTCTCGTACGTTGAGGTCGATGGCTACCTACCTGTAGCATTGTAGGTAGCGCTGCAGTCTGCCATAAGAAAAGGTGACTGAATTTCTACTATCCATACGTTTGCCACATCATTTATAGAATATAGATCCTTTATGTTGTGAATGTTCTATATTTTCACAAGTTAAAAAGACTCTTCAAATTGTTTTATAGCATTAAGTTACACATTTTTTCCATAAATCTTACTAGTGAGTTGAAGTATCCATGCCCATAACAACGAAGAAGAAGCAGAACAACGCTTGGTTTGTTCCTGTTGGGAGAGTGGGAGTACCCTTCAAAAATTCCGTGTTTGGGTGTGTTGTGCTTGTACGTAGTTGGTATATGCTCAGTTTCTCTTGTGAATTGAATTTTTAACAAAGTAATTGCTCGCACCTGAGAAGATTTTGAACATCCAACTGTGCCAATTCACCAGCTACTCGATACTAAAATGAAGTCCTTTTTGGGGCTCCTGTTCCTGGCCACGATCTCAGCAGGTAAATTTGTTGTCTTGCTTCATCCGTCCCTCAAACTGGTTTCATTAGCCGTAAAATCAGCTCAAAATGTACGTTTTACTTGATGTATTTTCAATTGTGAGCAGTATGTACATCGAAGACTACCCGGCACATTGTGAAATTGCCGTAAAATCTTGAATTTGTCTCAGTGTGAATCATTCCTGAGCCATGAATCATGCGTCATGGTTAATTACAAACTCGGAATTTAAGCGTATCATTGGTCATCCGTATGAATTACTCGTCCTTATTGAAGACAAATCTGGTATCCTTGTAAAATCTTATTCATACAAGACGGTATACTGGTATCCTTGTACGACCTCATCCGTCAGGGGAGTATGAAATAGAACGACACAAGGAATGCGGAATAATAATTATTGAAAACGTCGAAATAATATTGTGAAGTATGAGAGAACAGACTCAACAAAACTAACTACTGACGTCAATCACCAGACCTGACGAAACGCGACAGATTTATTCCAAATGATCACTTCATCACACCCTCCTTATTTGAAACTGGTTCTGGTCTCCCTCAAACAACAGTGGAAACGTTCCCTGTCCAGGGCCGTGATAAAAGAGTCTGCCAGCTATTACTTGGATATTACCTCATCCTTGTTAATCCGTCCTTGAACAAAATGATGACAAACCTCAATGTATGCTTACTGCGGACTTGATATGCAAGTCCTATAACGAGTTCAGAGCCCAGGAACATCTCTGTGGAAACAAGTCTGCGGAGCCATACCTAATTAACCATTATCCTCAAACTACTGCTGAAACAGCCATGTTCTCCGCTTCGGTAGTAGAGAATGCTGTTTCTTTTTATGCCATGAAATTTGTGATCTATTCTTGAAGAAAACGAAGAAGAAAACCGTCCTTTGAATTAAGCTTTTGGCTGGTGACCGATGTTGCAGTGATAGATACAGAGGTGTCTCAAATTGATTACTTATCGTAGTCGTTGGAGCAACGTGGCGTATCTCCTAATTTCCAATTTTACAGGAGAGAACAAAAAAATTAGATACGCCGTGTTATCAACCAGTTTTAGATACGCCAGGATAGTTCATTGTAAAATTAACTCATCTACCGTCGTCATTCACTTAGCGTTGTGCTAAGTGGAGTTGACGTTACGTTTAGATTAGGCCACTACCATCAAAGCTGACTTATTTGGTTGGTAACTTAGTAATTTGGTTAATAGTACTCCAGATACTGAATAATTCCATAATGAACTTATCTGTTAGAAACTCTCTAATGACGATTTGACCGCATTGTGTTGGAGTAATATTAAAACTGATGTAACCATTGGATCCGGCGCGAAAGTTTGAATGTAGAAGGCTAAAAACCTCAACGTGAGAAAAAATTGAGTTACGCCATGTTGCTCCTACAGCGACGTTTTACTTACGCGGTTTCTGTACTCTCCATCAAAAGTACGCTCTAGATCTAATACGTGCACAAAATTCAGAGTTTTAGGCATTGCCCCCTTTAGTAGATTAAATGTTGTAATCCCAGGACCTACATTGCCTTACGTCTGTGTTGGATAATATGAATTTAAGGCCGAAATGACAAAGATGTTCATAAGTACATAGTAAATTATATTATACGTGATATTATATTTTCAAAATTTCATGTGTGACCAGTCTGCATACCAACCCTCACATACTCTCAAATTTCACCTCTTTTCGACCGTTGAAATTGAAAGGCACCAGATAACTTTTTTCAAGTATCACTGTTAAGTTTCCTGTGGTTCAATAAGTGATTCATTACTGAGGCGAATGTTAGCGGTCCATGTTTATGGCCAAATTTCCAAGAGTTATATGCATACTAGTTGTTTCTCTATTCTACCGTTATTTCCATATTCTCACCTCCAGTTCTGGGGCAGCGTACGCCGACAATCTCTCACATAACCCAGGAGCAGATCAAAGACATTGGGGGTGTCGTAGAGCTGGACTGTAGCGTTCAATACGCTCAGGAGTACCCTGTGCTGTGGATGAAAATCAGTGCTGGTCGACCATCGGACCCCTTGCCTGTATCAACGGGCCCCACCCTCATCATCAGGGACAGCAGGTTTGCTCTCCGCTATGATCCTTCCAGCTCCACTTATACGTTACAGGTTAGTAATCAACACAATCCTACCATATCAAAACAACCAATTTGAATTTGAGTCACTTACATTTTGATTATTAGAAACTTACATTATAACAGTAAAATACTTACATAATTACAAATTTGTCTTTCCAGATCAAGGATATCCAAGAGACAGATGCTGGTATTTACCAGTGTCAAGTTATCATTGCTTTGAACAACAAAGAAAGTGCAGATGTTCTGCTTCAAGTGCGTCGCCCCCCGGTTATCTCTGATAACTCGACGCGGTCTGTTATCGTCAGTGAAGGACAGCAAGTGACGCTTGAGTGCTATGCTAGTGGTTACCCTGCTCCCAGGATATCATGGAGACGAGAAAACAATGCGATCCTCCCGACCGGTGGTTCAATGTTCAGGTAATATCCTGGATGCCGTTTTTCCAACTATTATTTTTCTAGGCGTAGTTCACGTCATTCACGCCCATTGTCTGCGTGGGTCCCAATCGACAATGATTCGGACGCCTTGGGATTGGGTTGCTGTGCAACATTTGAATGAATAAAAGTGGTTAATTTCCAGAAAATTGTACATTGCAAAAAACGCGGTATACTTGATTTCTAGGAGTACAAAAACGGATTCCGTGAGTGATCTTATACTGATACTGAAAATAAACTAATTATTTTAATTTTGGTACTTTGTTCTTATTGTCACAGAGGAAACATCCTGAAAATCATTTCTGTGAAGAAAGAAGACCGTGGCACTTACTACTGCGTGGCTGAAAATGGAGTTGGAAAGGGCACTAGGCGTAACATCAATGTAGAAGTTGAGTTTTCGCCTGTGATCACTGTTCCCCGTCCCCGTCTGGGACAAGCTCTTCAATACGACATGGATCTCGAGTGTCACGTTGAGGCTTATCCGCCCCCTGCTATCGTCTGGATCAAAGAAGACGAAGAGCGACAAATTGCCAACAATCAACACTTCAGGTGTGTTGAATATCCACCTTGCATGTGTACGAGGCGTATTTTATTCAAGTGGGGGATGTATTTTATTCAAGTTACAGCTTTTTTACCTTCACTTAATCGATTCGTAAACACAGCTGGAAGTATCATCTACTTTCATCTAGTTTCATCTACTTTAAGTAGCATCTACTTAAATTGCTAAATCAAGTTTCGTTGTATAACTGATCCAATATGTTTTAATGACTCTCTTTGGTGCAGTATTTCCCATTTCGCTACTGCCGACGAGTTCACCGACACAACCCTCAGAGTCATCACCATTGAAAAACGTCAGTATGGCTACTACAAGTGCAAAGCTATCAACAAGTTGGGTGCTGCTGAGGCCAAAGTTCATCTTTTTGGTGAGTTAATCAGAGTTTTCTGAGCATGAACTTGAGTCTGTTACGTTCCTGATGTAGCATCATTGACTTTAATCTTGTGATTGAATTTTACATAGACAGAATATCCTTATATGACAGTGATTTGTGATGATGTGTTGCTCAGTATTTTAATCTTCTAACGATTTCAGAACATAGTAATCGTGAATTATTCATTCTTCATCATTCATAATGCTTGTTCAATTCTACTTATGCCTTTTTGAATCTTTTGTCTCCTTTACTTCAAAGTAGTCTCATTTGTCACTTCCTCGCTGTGTTGCTGAAATGTTCAAACCGAACGCATTACAATGTTCTAAACAGTGAAGTGTCACAGTTGGCTCATTGGCGACAGCTCTAAAACCCCTTCACTCGTGTCACCTGAAGGCAGAACCAATTTTACCTCTTCTGCACATGACATTTTTGGCTCGTACATCTTTTCAACATTTATCTGATAAAAATCGGTCGTTGGGGGCAATATCAATCCAACTCTAGATTTCAACCCTATTATAATATATTTTTTGTATCCAACTCATTCCGAAGGTACCTATCAATCTAATGTTGGCTACAGAATAAGAAAAAATCGCTAAGTCCGCGAAAATATGAGTAAGGGCGAAAGAAAAGCTGAGTGCGAAGCATTTTGTATAGCTGGAATGTTGGAAAGCCAAAACTTAGATTGATTAACTCAAATTAGAGCTGTTGTGTGGCTTGATTAGTTATCTAGTTTCCGTACCTACTTAACTTCCCATTTTCCTTTAGTCAGCGATATAACTTGAACATCCTCGGCTCTACTTGAGCTGCATTAGAATTTTCAAACGTTTGTGAGCCATGGCGCCACTAGTAATATAGTCCTCAGGAACTCTGTGTTAGCAATCGGCCGTCCATCGACTTTTGAAAGTAATATGAATTCGTTAGAGGTTGTCAAAATAATGGTGAATATTAGACATTTTTTGTGTGGTCCACGTATTTCGAAAAAGGAGACGAATTTTAGGTTGCCAGTTTCTGCTATCAACTGGCTTGCAGTCACTTTCCGTTTCCTCGTAAGTGGAGACTCGTACAAGCCTCATGTATACTTTCAAAATTTGTAAACGGATATTATCCGAGTTTGTTCTAAAACACATTATTGCGGACTTCATGGCTATGGATGCTGGCTAATGCCAAATGAAATAATCCCAGTGTGGACCTACTATCCTATAAGGTTGGTTCTCCCTTCCTGTCTTCTGTGGTTGACCAGTGAATGGCTGGCGGTGCAGTGCGATCTGTTGTTAACCTTTTTGAAGCTTCAGATTTGCAATCCTAATCTTACTTAATCTAGGTTCGAGGAGCTAGGGTTTATCCATATCAAGTCCAAGTGAGGGCTTTAACAAACCTGAGTTAGGGTTACGTAAATTTCGAACAGAGAATTTTCGGTATTTCCCAGCAAGTTAACCTATCAATACCATATAAGACCTAACTATCAGCATGCTTTCATAATATTCAGTTGTTCGTTGGGCAGGATTTTGTTTTTCCACGATAATGGGGAGTGTAAAGTGAAGAGCCGCTCGTTAAGAGTTTCTCAGCGCGAAAAGTAACTCTGGTCCCTCAAACCTACCATTATGGTTTATATACCAAGTTATAGGCTTCTCCATAGTGAGGAGTTGAGTGCATTATAATATTTCATGTTGCAGAATAAAAAACAATGTCTTCGTGCCCATGGTTTGTTGTTGAAGATTGCAATTGGAACTGCGCCCTTAAACCTGTGTCATTTTGTTTGTACTGCTTGTGATAGTTGTTTTGAAACCCGTTAGTTTGCTTGGCTTGCCTGTTGGGAAACATTGCGTTGTGTTACAGAAACTGTAGTGCCTGTTTGTCCGCCTGCATGTGGCCAGGCACGGTACAGCTCGGCGTCGGCCACTGATAAGTCCATGGTGGCTTTCCTCGTGATCCCTCTCATGATCTTCGGAAACAGGTAATTTATAAATCCAATGAAACCTTGAATGTATGATCTTTTTGATTTTGTTATTATTTAGGAAGAGTTCAGTGGGTCGAGCTTACTGAAGTACAGCTTCTAACTTCAACCAGATCAGGCCCGGCAGAAAAAGCCTTAAATATTCTCGATTAGACTCGTTTCAGACACTTGCCTCAATCCTGCCTTCTAGTGCTAATTTTCAGTTAAGATTTAGGGATTCGATATTCTGTTGGGGTGAAAATAAGTAAAATAGGATTTCTCCAAAAGTTTTTTGTTTGATATTAGATTGTTCATCTATGACTTCCAAATTAAGCCCGCAATAATAATAAGCCCTTGTTCTGTTTTTCTACAATTTTCTTAAATTCCATTGGACAGGCTTGCATCAATATGTTGAACAAGAAGAGGTTCGAGGAAAAGTTTTTTTTCCCTCCGATTCCTCAAAGTGACTATTGAAAGAAAAATTAATTCAACCATCTGATTTGTATTGATCGTTTCTAGAGTATGAAGTGCCTAATATCCACTACCGAAAAGTCATCTACAGCCATGGAACTCAATTACGATTGTCTGTAGCTGCCGTCAGCTCAGCCCTTGTCCTTCACATCTTGATATGCGAGTAATATCTTTTTATTACCTATAATTAATTTATCAATCAAATTTTAAGAACGATCGATTTTTATTTATTTTTATTTTTTTCAATTTTTTGTGACGTTCTTCTAAATATTTATGACACACTGATTCACTGGATGATCCATCAAGCTCCAGCGAGCACGAAACAGCTCTTGCGATCCTGCATACATGTGCCTTTGGCATTGAATAATCTGGTGATATTTTGTACATATTTTAAGTCGTCTTTCAAACACAAGACAATGAATGAATCTCCTGCAGCCGAGGACCAAATCCTCACTGCATAATCATGAAATTAGTTTATGCATTTCTACTTATAATTTTGTTCCCATCCATGAACAAAGTAGACTTGGGTAAAACCCTGAATGTTGTGACGTCTTTGTTCAAACGTCGTTTTCACTTTTTTACTACTAAAATTGATTTCAAGTATTATTGATTCCATCCATTAATGCGATTTTAATGTTGTGTAATTAATGTATTTTTTACATTTGTGTTTTATAGCTACATATCTATGTAACTAAGTTTTACCTTATGCGTGATTTATTTTGTTCGCCTGGATTGTGTTGTTTGCTGTAGTAATTTCACTCATTCTTCTTACTTTCAATTATTCCTCAGTATTCGAATGTTATGAGTCTACTTATGAGTTATGAGTATGTACAATGATCTGCTTGCTTAGCCTTGTCCATAAGTTCCAAAAAAAATGTGAAAACAAACTGCTAATCTGGAGACAGCCTTTGATGACAATTTGGGAATCAAAGCGCGTCAGGAGGGTACTCTCCAACCGCCATAAAGTATATTATACTTTATGGAACCCAATCAGCTCATTATCCTACATCCTGGTGGATCGGAAATGGTAAAATTGTTCACTCGAGGTTTTGCAAGTAGACCATCAGCTACAATTATTTATATAATATCCATTAATTGGTTGTGGCTTGGATAGACTGCTAAAAAAAATAGGTAACCATCGTTTTGGTGCCTAGTGTGGTGATCATAGATTTTGTGTCCTCTTTTACAGCCATTTCTTTTCTTATTCTCTGTGAAGAAAGTTATGTGCTAGTGTGTCTTCAATATTCTGTCATGTATTGTAAACTTGAATGAATCAAAATAAATACTTCATCGTTTCACTCTCACTACATTGTAATTTATATGGGCATCTAGTTCGTCTTCCATGTTGTATGAAGTCTTGGTTGAAATTCCGATGATAATTTTCGTTAAAATGAAAACGAATCGATTGATTAATTGAATCCGTTGATTAAAACTCATCGAAAACCTTTTTCTTGGATATATGACTTCATTTTGACCCAATTGTAACCGTATCAAAAATTGATGTAATACATCACATACCTAGTACATACAAGCGTGGACCACCTTCGCAAGACTTCCATAATTGTGTTCTTTGTATCGTAACATTGCGATAACTTGAATTACCGATGCTTTCCCCATTGATTTGGTTTCTTTTTTTTTTTTTTTAATTTCAATACATTCACGAAATCTGATTAAGAAAAGTGCACATTTGGCACCTCTAGTGTTATACTACTTGTTATTCTAGTACCACTTTTAATATATTTAGAAATAGTTTGCTTTTCATGTAGAATACTATGCAATATTTTTATAAATATTTTGTACATTTTTCAAGAAACCTTTGGAATTGTCTTGATTGTTGATTTATTTCCCTTGCAAGATACCATATTGTAGATGTTTAGTATTAGTATGACCGTTTTGGGTTATTTTTTGTATGAATATTTTGAATAATCTTGATGGCCCACGGTGAAGTGTTCACTCAACAGATTTGTTTTCAAATGCTCCATTATTATCCAAAACTAAATCAATTCCTGTTACCATGACAATACATAGGAATCTCATATTCAACTTTGCTTTCGGCACTGATGAAGTTTTCAATTTCCTAGTAATAAGTGGTACATTGATCGACCATCGAACAATGCCTTTATTCTGCCGTACTAAGATAAAGTCCCCTATCGACCGTTTTGGTGTTTTTGGAGTTGGGCACATGGCTGCGTAGATCTCGACGTGGCCCGTCTTTTCTGCCAAGGTAGAATTTCCTATCTCCATTGGAAAGGTTCGAAAAAAGACTTTATCTTATCTCCAGTTTGATGATCTGGGCCCCCTTCCTCACTTAACTGCATTTTTCTCGACATGAAAAAAATGGAGATAGGTGGTTTTAACTTACGGCAGCAGTATTGTACTATAAAGTAGTAATAATCAGCACAAACAGAAATACGGTCGTATATTTACTGACATCTCCGCCTTGGAAAGGGTGTGTGAACCTCTCTTGTAAACGTAATTTATTTTGTATGAGATTAAATTCCAATTTTGGTTTTATTTTAGTATTTAAACTAGTTTGCACTATAATTTTCATAATAAATTGTAATGTGGCCAACTTTCTGGTTTGTTTGTTTTATCCCCTTTCTTCGTAGATTATGATCAACCGAGTCACTCATCTTAAAAACTCATTATTGTACTTTTCAGTTCACACGAGTGTTGGTAATTTCATGATATATTATTGTATGCTGCAAAAGTTTCATTGATTGAATACGTAATTCATTTTCTGAAATAGGGTATGTTCATACTAATTTTTTGGGCAGTAAGTCGGAACTTCACTCAAGGGGATTTAAAAATTATTTTGTCGGCAGCTTTTGGGGCAAGTTAGTTGCCATTCCGTAAAGTGTGAGTCCTAAGGAGGCTACATACCAAATTACAGTTTCATAGAGTGAATATCATCGAAACTAGCTTTAGGAGCCACTCAGTTGATCCTGGGCCTATTCTGCTTAAAGTGTGAGTCCTAAGGAGGCTGCATACCAAATTACAGTTTCATAGAGTGAATATCATCGAAATTAGCTGTAGGAGCCACTCAGTTGATCCTGGGCCTATTCTGCTTAAAGTGTGAGTCCTAAGGAGGCTACATACCAAATTACAGTTTCATAGAGTGAATGGCATCGAAACTAGCTTTAGGAGCCACTCAGCCGATCCTGGGCCTATTCTGCTTAAAGTGTGAGTCCTAAGGAGGCTACATACCAAATTACAGTTTCATAGAGTGAATGGCATCGAAACTAGCTTTAGGAGCCACTCAGCCGATCCTGGGCCTATTCTGCTTAAAGTGTGAGTCCTAAGGAGGCTGCATACTAAATTACAGCTTCATAGAGTGAATGGCATCGAAATTAGCTTTAGGAGCCACTCAGCTGATCCTAGGCTTATTCTGAGTGTAATTACTAAGGAGGCTGCATACCAAATTACAGCTTCATAGAGTGAATAGCATCGAAACTAGCTTTAGAAGCCACTCATCTGATCCGGGGCCTATGCAGCATCAAGTTAAAGTCCTAAGGATGTTACATACCAAATTACAGCTTCATAGAGTGCTGAATAGCATATAATTGCCCGTTGCTATTTATTGGTACCTATCCCGTTAGTAAAGATTTTCCTACACGGAAAAAAATGTAACGCGGCGTTTTTCGTGTAGCAAAATTTTTGCATGGCCCCCAGCGGCAAGATATGTCATATAAATAGAAAAGGTCTCTAAATTTTAGAGGTCTAAAACCAGTTCATACGGGAATCTCATTTCACATGTCAGTAAACTTACGTACTTGTACAGTGTGGACGTAAATTTTGAATTATTTGGCGAATGTGTCTGTAGAGGAAGATCTGTACCTCTAACATTACCTAGCGTCCTACACATATCCTTGCTAATAATCCCCAATAACCGTACCCCCACCCACCACCACCTGATGAATCGACAAAAACGATGTCATCAACATGTGAAGATAACCATCGAAGATCCACAACTGCCAATGCCTACGGTGACAATTTGTCGAATTTGAACTGAACAATTTGTCGAAGGCAACTAAATGAGAGAAAAGCACACACACACACCCTTCTTCCACGCTACCTCACCTTGATATTGAAGTAGAAGAAGAAAATAGTAAACAACTGCTCGACGAGCAGTGCTCGTTTTGGCTCTTAAATCCTTAAATTAATTTTGCATTTTATAGAGAATCATCGTTTTTAATCATTCTGTAAGTATTTTATTCAAGTCCATGTTATTATTCAGTGAATGTGAATGAAGAAGTTGAAAAATTGAGCTATTCGCTAGTTCGAGCTAATCGTACTTAATAGTTGGCGCCTACGAGCAGAATACGGCGTTGTTGTTTCTCATCGAAAGATATCGTATTTAGCAATACTGTGTGTGTTATGAGTTGAATTAAATGTGTTTTTCATTCGTAGAATAATCCGAGAATCGAACCAACACGTGAATGAATTTACCTGGAAGCTAAGTTAGATGTCCGCGGCGTAGCGTTATCCACCTTGGAGGCGTTGTTGGTAGGTAGGTAACGTATTCACCTAATTTATTATACGTAGGTGTACTGAAGAATCATGTACTTCAACCTGTAATTCCATTATTTAATTACCTATCATTTGACTGGAAGACTTTTATCTACCGTTGGTGGACACAGGGTAATAGGGAGTACGAGTGGGTTTGGAGAAGTGATCAAATGCATTTTACAGGAGAGCCTGTCAAAGTTTTCGATCAGCTTGACTAGTAGGAAAGTGTGGATTGCTAACCTAATATTTGTTCAAATCCACGTGTTTGTCATGTATTGAACTCTGAAATACCACAACTGAATAAAACGTGGAGGATGCAGAGGATAAATACATATTATGTTGTAAATTTAGGTGTCCTTGTCTTCAGCTGCGGTTTGCTATCTCGAAATGGGAAGAAGAAAGAGTAAGAGGAAGCCACCGGCGAAGAGGAAGGCAATAGAGCCTCTTGACATCCAGTTCAATTGTCCTTTCTGCAATCACGAGAAATCCTGTGAAGTGAAAATGTAATGTATCCTCCTTATTCTCTGTCAAGTTTAGTCTTGAGTTTAGAAGAACGAAGTGCTGTGAATAACGGGCTTGTACTTGAAAAGCTGGATGTGGTTTCGAAAAATAGTCTGAATATAAATGTATTCAAATTCGTATGAAAAACTGTACCTTTCTGTTAAAAGTTGTTGATTCTGGCATTATGAAAATTTCAATCTCATGATTTCATCCTTTCCTTTTGACTTATGATTAATTTCGATGAACGTCCTCGAAGCCCTCTTGCTGGATTTCTATATTCTTCGTTCATTTTGAAAGAGCCAATGAACGGAATGATTTGTTCAACTTCTACTTATCTTGTTACAAAACCCAAGTTTTGCGAAGATTTGAAAATTATATTTTTTTTGTCGATTCCAATGGTCCAATAGTAAACATAGTAATCCTAAACCGTGGCCCTCCTAGTAAACGAGGTTGATAGCCCCTTCCATGCCCACTCTACACTTCTTTCAACAGTGTATGGGATGTCATGAGGAATATCTGTTTACAGACGTTTCATTACCCGTGCTCATCTGCCCTCCTTCTTTTCAGGGACAAGGGACGGAATTCGGCCCGAATCACTTGTAGGGTGTGCATGGAAGACTTCCAAACGACGATAAATTTTCTATCAGAGCCCATCGACGTGTACAATGATTGGATTGACGCATGTGAAACTGCAAATTGATCCTGTCTGCAAAAGTGCTCGTTTTCTGAGTTTTACGTTCAACTTGAATTCCGTCGGATTTCACTAATTTTGTATGTTCTTTCGTTGTGTGAGAAATCAATTTCGAGTCGTCCCACAAGTACCTATTTAATTTCCCCGATTTTGAATGTTTCGTGTATTATAATATAGTTATCCAACAATTAATGCATAATCGTGTAAATCCCATTTCCCATCAACGTGTTGTATTAATTTCTCCGTTTAGCGCAAGGTTCTTTGCGTAATAAAGCATAGGGTCGAATAAGACAGTATTTGACTCGTTTTTTTTCCGTTGAAAAACATTGCTATAAACCTCTCATAAGAGTGGTAGATAGTTTCCTACACGTATGTAGCTTGATAAGAATGAAATAATCCGTCGTAAAACATGAGAAACAATTTTTATTAGAAAAATTATATACATATAGCAACATACGAGTATAGTACAAACGTTTGTAATCGTATAAAGACACGCGTTTAAGCAGAAAATAGTCACATAAGGTAGAGGCCGTCGAACTTGAAGGTTCATCCTTCAGTAAATATTGTTAACACTGTCATTAAAGTGAATCCAACACAGACGGCTGCAAACTGGATGAAATTGGCACCAGCCTTGACAAACTTCGTACGCTCTCTCGGTATAATTTCACTCACCACGACGTATAGGAGGGTGCCGCCTGCAAGTCCCTGAAGTCAGAAAGGTGCACAAATTCAATCAAGGCTTAAGGGAATTTCATTCTTTCTGCTCATTCACTTGAATGCGTTTCACCAGACTAACTCTTTGATCATTCATTCCTTAACAGACTAGTGCAAGGTTTAGCTCACGCCCAATCGTGATAATCGGCGGTTCCTAGCAAAACTTTCGTTTGATTGACTTCAGAAGCTCAAACGATCTTCTATGAACTCTAGGCATTCTATTAGTGATGGGAAACTAAAAATAGTTGTAAGTTTGATTTCGTTGGCAATTCGTTAGCTTATTCCAAGCTGGCTCAACCTAATTAGGTGAATAGTAGTATTAAGATCTCTATTTTCGATAGTTTAAAGCCAACGCATCCACATCACCGCTTCACATTCTATAGATTTTAGGCATGGGACAATCACCACAGAGCTTCTTCGCCTCAAATTATCTTCAATGACATGGCAAAGCAGCTAAAAGCCGTCGCTGTACTAGGGATATTTGTGGAAAAAAGATAAAGCTGCCTACTTGGCTTATTGAAGATTTGAAACCATTGATACTCTAGGTTTTATTTAGATTCATGAAGGTGCTATTACCTGTTACAGACACTGATGTCTCAGTTAAATTAAATCTTGAACAAATTAAATCTATCTAGTGAGCAACTGATAGAGCTATGTACCTGGAGAATGGGAATCGTAATACTCAACATCCCGGAGGAATCTGGTCTGAAGAAGGCTCCCAGGGCGATGCCGACATCTGAGCCAATAATGAAGACGGACAAAGGGGGAAGAATGTTGCGATACGGACGCCCATCAGCAGTCAGCTCGGCTCCTAGGCAGAAGGCAACAATGAGCTTGTGGCTGCACACAGCCACAAGCAGCACAAGGACCTAATAAGGGAACGAGCGTTTGATTAGTTCACAACAGGTTATTACGTACCTGGTTCCTAACGGGGGCGGGTCAACCCCCCACCCGAGAGCCGAAAATCGGTAATAGTATGCCAGCCTTATTACCCAAAAGCCGCTAAATTTTCGGCAGGATATCTCGATTCTCAAGAGAGTGACACCGCCAACATTTCGAGGGGTAACTCAATAGTTCGAACATGGACGTCTCCTCCCGAAATATAGAGACATTTAAAAAATATTGAAAAATCATGAATTTATTCTGGAACCCCCATCTTTTCGATCCCCCTCCCGAACGAAATTCCTGGCTACGTTAATGATGTTCAAGCAGAAGTTAGGTAGAAATTCAGTTACCGTCAGCGATTCCCTATATGCAATAGAAATAATTAAATCGCTAAAAAACTTAGGTAATGTTAGATTATGAACCCCGAAATCGAAGTTTGGATCCGCCCCTGGTTCGTGGAGCTTAACGAGGGTAAATTCTCTTACATTTGAGCATCAGGAGCAGGATAAGTTATCCTAAGCAAAGTTAAGTATTCCACAGCGGATTAGAGCGTGCCTTTGTTTAGGAGGCGATGATAGGAAACTAATGGTGACCATGACAAGGTGGCGTATAAAATGTGTTCATAGAGATTTTGCCAAAATTTAATGAAATGGGAATAGCCCAATGCAAAGTGTTCCAATTCAGCAGAGTGGTGGTTCCTATTGTAGATGACCAATAATGTGTCATCGTATCTATCGGTACGTGCGTGTACATCGAGGGCCGCACGGCAACTTCCCACATCGTCACTGTTTTCCAAAATGAGTTACAGGTAACTCAGTCTACCTTTGCATACCATTCGAAGCGTCTTCTCCCGCCGGATCGATCTAACTAAGTATAAGTTAGGTAACACTAAATCTCATGAGTTACCTATTTTACTGAATTAGTCAGTAAAAATAGTCATTGGCAGATGTTTTTTTGGCTCTGCTGAAAAGTCGCCAAAATGACGATGTGGTAAGTTGCCTTGAGACCCTCGACATGTAGATTTGTTATGTATAACAAATCTAAATAATATGTCTACAAATTCAAACCATGTCATGGCCTATGAGAATAATTCTGGAAAAAATCCCGAGTGTTCCAGCCAATTGATTTGAGAATAAAATTTATTTTTTATTTAATATAGATGAATTAGTATTACTTTACCCCATGTGTTGTTTTCTCGACGCCGATGACGAGCCCTTCCAGGACAGAATGAATAGAGAACGCTATAAGGAGGCTGAAAATCGAACAACTGCCCCCGTTATTTGATGGTAGCTCCTGAAATTAATAATCCTGGGCTTTAGTATTAACGTTTTTCCTATCCGGAATTAAAACAAAAAAATAATTGTAAGACATGTTTTTTGGAAGACGTACAATACCTGGGAAGAAATGCTGCTGCTTCGACTAGTTAAGGAATTTCTATCATCTCCATGTATTGCCCCGTAGGAAGGATGTTCAGGGGGATTAACTAGGAGGGGAGCTGTAAACCAAACAAAAACATTCAATATTACTCGATTGTAGCTTGAAATACGTTTTACCTACCTACTAACAAAAAAAGAAAGAAAAAAACTCACTGTGGGGTCTGCGTCCAACAGGTTGAGTAAGAAACTGGACAACCACATCAAGGAAGTATATGAGGAGAAACCCGACACAGAAAACGAGCTGGGACCAGTTTGGGAGACCTTTTTCAACATCAGGTAGGATGTGGACGATAGACGTGGCGAAGAGAACTCCACCCCCGAAGCAGAGAGCAGCTGACATAAACAGGGAGTTGCTGTGTCGACTCCCCAGCCCACACATTGCTGGTAGAAGACCTGGAAATTTCTATTTGTCAACATTTTGATGAAGAACCATTCGTATAGACCTCGGTCCAGTAATGGTCAATTCTTATGAATAAAATGTATAATGACATGATACATCAAATAATTATTCTCAATATTATAAATTCAGGTACATGAAATGAACCACGTAGCCCTTATATATATAGGCCTAACCTTGAAGTAAATTATTTATTATTTCCATATTAATAATTATTTATTTAGTATCATGTTACCTGATATGAGACATCCCACAGTCACGATAGCGATGGCGATGAGCTTGAGATCTAAAGGTGAGAGGGAAGTATCCAAATCCATCGGACTAACGTGGAACAAGACTGTCTCAAGAGGTTTATCAATTACCTTGTTCCAGATAACGCATGGACCACTTGCCTGGCTGATACCTGTCAACCTAGATAACGACCCATTATGATTTTTTCTTACATTACCGAAATAATCATCAAGATAAAATTCAATACAGTACAGATTTGCAAAATGTGAAGGAGACTTCTATACCTAATCTCATTATGCGTCCGAACATTAAATACTCAAAGAATGGTTATTGCAGTACCCCACCATGTTGAGAAATTACTTACTGCTCAATTCGTGGTGACGAAGAATTCAACAATAAAATGGATATACGGACATATCTGATATTACTGTTGTTAACACTTTACTTTTTGATTGACGGCTTATAAACGCTTCAATCAAACACTTAACGATTAGGTTCATCTCACAACAAAATGAATTATCATCAATTTACCAAGATAAACATGTGTGACTCAGTTCAAATTGGTGTTACTAGGCTGCGCCAAATAGGAATTCACCAACGCTGTAAGATTCGATCATTTCCTATAAGCAAAGAAAGAACTCAACAAGTGATTCAAACAAAGAACTCAACAAGTGACTCAACGCGGCAACAAATTTGTCATTCCTAATAATCTCAACGAAACTTGCAGATGCGATATAAAACTAATATCAATCTTAGCAGTTTAAAAAGATACCACAATTAGTGACATGATTAGAATTAATTTTTTTTTAAATTGGTCACATTTGAAAGATTTTGATCAACATAACACGAATGATAACAAACATGGAACAACATGATAACAAACAGCTTTTCACGGCATGGATTTACAGTACCTATATGATCCATATAAATGAGTAGGATACAAGCCAATTTACGTCAAAAATTAGGATTCACCCGTAACGTAATTTCTATTCGGTGCTATTCGGTTGTTCCGATATCGAGGATCATTTGATATCGATAACGATATTCAACGTCGATATCGATACAGCGATATTATCGCTACAAAATATCGATGTCAGCAATATCGAATGATTTATTGCATATCGATATGTTGCAGATAATTTAAATTAAATGTTTAATTTAAAATTTGGTTGAAAAATTCATTTGAAAGCTAATTTTTAATTTATATTAAATTTTGATTTAAAATTTTGTTGAAAAATACACTTGATACGCTCATTAAAAAAAACTTTTGTGTCATGTACTTGTTGAGATCGCTTTTTTAAGCTACATAAAACAGTCAGACAATGGATTTTTTGTACCAAAACATTATTTCGGTTTTGGTAAATTTTTGTGCAGTATGGTACTTGTTAATTTTGTTTTTAGGAACTGCTATTCCTAAATTCAAACATTTTCATTCACAGATAAAATATAATGGAATACAGATAGATTAATAATTACCATTTGACTGAAAAATGACAATAAAAAAACAGTATTTTTAATTGGAAATATAATGTATATGGGGCCTAATAAGATAGGAGATCATGTTATGATCTCCTATTAAGGATATCATAAACCAACATCATGAACAGAATCACGATACTATCGTGATTATTGGAATCAAAAACCGTATTTTTGTAAAAATACAATATCGAAAGCCGATATTCACCATAATCTTTCGATATCACGATGGTATCGCATTTCCGATATCGATATAATATCGGAACATCCCTAGGTCAAGTTTGTTTACATATTTTCTATAGGATGCTTATGTGCTCTTTGGTCGAGCGTTACCCCCACCCCTTAATTTTCAATGAACTGGGATTTGTCACCCCTTTGTATTCCCAGTAGGTACAGGTTTCCTTTGAGTTTGTTCCGTGTGGTTCATCTTTGAATCTCAATTGAAAATTGTATATTTCTTCGGGGGAGCTCTCGTGTTGTTGGAGTTCCGAATGATATCGGTTGTTTGATTGAGTTCTCGTAACTGAGAAGAGGCAGGCATTCTTCCTTCAGGTGATTACAACTAATTAATCGGTACTTAGGTACTTTATATCCGTCATTGGGGGTGATCGGCAACTAGTTCATTTCCTTTCTTCTGTTGCCGACTTGGAATCATCGGCAATGGTTATTTCGATGTAGGTATAATATAACATATTATGTTTCTTGTAAGCTATTCAGATTATTGACGCCGGTAATTTCATTTACACATAGATTTTTGTTTCGTGATGAGTTCCAAGTCAAGTAAAGCTTCGCCATGTTCGTGCTTCTACATACCGATGAATATCCATTGCTCTGGATATCCTGATGATTTATATCAAGGCACCACTATTTTTATTACTCAGCACTGGGCTTATTTTTATATCGTGGAACAGGTTGTGTATGGTTGATGTTGCAAGTTTGGCTAGTTCTGCCCCAATTCAAACCAGCTCGCTTTGATTAACGCCCGTCAGTTATTGCATTTGAGTTGAAAAACTGATGACCGTTGGCCAAAAAATCGGCACAGCGTATTGATCCCCATAAAGCCCTCTGCCCCCTTTTCTTGACATTAAAGTCTCCGCTTCATTCAAAGTTCAATAATTTGTCATTAGCTCCATTTTGTTTTATCCGCCATGATTGTGGTGATCGATTCCCGATGAAAAACTTGAACTACCTACCTTCTACTAGATTGTACAGTCACAATATTTGACGTCGACACGACATTTTGATTCAGAAATTTGGAAGTCGGAGATTGGAGATCGGTTTCTGGATGAATTTTGCTATCAGTTCTAAAAGAAGGAAAACAAGCAATCTCAATATTCGGTTCACTCAATAGTCAGTGTAGTGCGAAAAATCAGAAAACAACTGATAGAAGACATTTTACAGTTCTTCCTTGAGATAGGTACCTACCTATTCGGACCTATATATACTTACCTGATTCTTAACCTGCGTGAGAGAGACAGTTGAGCCTATCGAGTAACTTTTTTGAAGGGCGTTCGGTATTGCCAGGACTTCAAAATGATAAAACTAACACACATGCAAAATAGTAAAATACTTGAAAAATGCTTATGATGTACTTATGGATCTCATTTCTCCTCATATTAGCTGTTCGTTTATCAAGCACTCAACGTTTGGTGGCCAGATTTAAATCATGTACAGTCCATACAACCAGATGCTCTACTACAACGGTACCAATGGAGACGACACACGATATTACCAAGGTAATGTACCTAACATTTGAACTTATTAATCTGCTCAAACTCTGATGAAGTTGTTTTACACTACCTGGATGTTGTTCTTGAGGCTGCGGCAACGCTTTCAGGTTCTACTGAGCCACTCTTTCATTTAATCGTAAGAGTAGGGTAAGAATAGATCGCGGTATCATCATACTACTAGTTTACAAAAAAATTCATCTTCGATAAATCGAGGGTCTCACGGCAACATCCCACGTCGTCACTTTTGGCCAAAATGAGTTACGCATACCATTCGAATCGTCTTCCCCCGGCGGATCGATCTAACTAAGTATAAGTTAGGTAACACTAAATCTCACGATTTATTTTACTGAATTACTTAGTCAATGGCAGATGGTTTTTTGGCTCTGCTGAAAAGTCGCCCAAATGACGATGTGGGAAGTTGCCGTGAGACCCTCGATATCTTTTGGTAATATTAAGAGATTAAAAAACTTTTATTACCTATAGATTTCTTTAAAAAAAAGTTTTTTTATTAAGAAAAGTGTTAAAATTAGTTTGAAACTCTCCATTTAGTACCCTGTCCCCCCCCCACCCCGAACGAAATTCCTGACTGTACACAGTGCGTGGGTGGTGTTGTTGAGCTTTCTACCCATGTAATGGATGTATGTTTCTGGGTTCCGTCTTCGAGTTCCCCTTGAATCTTATCAAGTACTGTGAGTTGGTTTCGGAAAATTGTCTACATTTCTCCTTGAATACCCAATTCAGTAAATATGGTTTAGTGATATTTTATTGATAGAACAGTTGATTTATCAAGGGTTTCTCAAGTTTACTTCGGTAGTGATTCATTTTGAGCGAAAGTTGAATCAACTGTCAACTGTTTGGCATCCACTATTTACATCCACTATTTATTCTCTCTGTCCAACTAGTCTATATTTATGAGTTTGGGGGATTTTTTTCTTTTTTGAGATACCTATTGAGTGCAACAACAAAACGAGCAAGAAATACTTGCGGAGATGCCGTGTTTTCAGGATGTATAACAGGATGTATACTCTCCTCCTTCTTTCGTGTGTGGTAATAATGTATTATTGTGTTCGACAGGGAATGCGAGGAACCCCAAGCTCAAAGACGATCGTAAGCCCCAAAATACTGCCTCTTCTCACCTCAACAGCTTGCCCTCTTCTCAGAATGCTGACCGCTACAACCACACTAATGGCCAACGTTACAATAAACACTCGCATCCTGCTGGTACCCGAATGTTCAATAATTCACAACAGAAAAGATGGCCAGAGAGACAGTTCTACATTCCTCCCCCCGCTGGGAAGTAAGTAGCAAGTATTGGTGGTGGCTGTTGGGTTAAGTGCAACGAACAAAACGCTCCTGCTAATATGTTTATTACATTGTTGAAACAATTCAGTTAGAAGTTGTTGAACATTTATACAATTGTGCTTTTGCATGTTCACACAGGCTTCGAGATGGCCCAACCGAGCCAGCACCACCCACCAACAAACCTGCTGACCGGGTGAACACCTTGAAAAAGCCGAAACCGTTTTTTAAACAACCTGTTGGCGACAAAGAAAATTCAGGAAAGGATACTGCCCGTAGTAACGCTACTAAAGACCTAGTCGTCAACACAAGTCCTGCAGCTGGCTCCCTGAAAAATTCGGCAGACAATAAATCCTCGACTAATCGCCAAGGAGGGTAATATACTCTGCTTTAATATAAACATACCAAGTTTTAATATCACTAGCGGTCGGGCCCGTCCCTGGCGGGCAGAACTTCTACCTCGTTACCCTTCCAGGACGGGTAGAACTCGGGATGGATCAAACTGCCACTCTTACCCTTCGCACAGTGGGCTAGATCGCATAATTAGGTGGAAAAAACCCCATTTTTGAATGTTGACAGAATCCAATAGGTGGGTTTCATAGAGGTGTTGTTGGCGAACTCTGCCCTGGAAGGGGGAGCGCCATTGTTTACACTGAGACGCGTGATGAGAACAGTCGAAATACTCGATTTATCTCTTTTCTCACTTCATAATGTGTTTGTCTGCTGTGGTGTCCAGTCGCTCTTCAGAATTAATTTGACGATGGGGAGTTCCACCGAAGGTAAGTAGAAAACATCCTTCAAATTCGACATTTGATTAATTTTAATTTTTTTGCTGTTCCTGCTAAAAAAAAAAAAAAAAAGATGAAAAAGTCGTTTACATCAGCTTTAAAATACAATTACTAAAATCGCAGGTAATTGCAGGTTTTGCGCTCCTTGAATATGTGATCTAGTAGAGTTCTATTAGAGAAATAAGAAAAAAACGGGCCGTTAGCACCCCGCGATAAGGCGTAATGTTGATTTTTCACAGGGTACTGTAACCTACCGCTGGATCTTCCAGCAGCGGAGACATTTTAAACACCTGACGCGTGATGCTAGTATTGAAGAAATCGCAACAAATTTTCCAAATCCGACAACAGGTGATCTAGACCAGTGGTTCCCAACCCGTGGTCCGCGGACCACTTGTGGTCCGCGCCGAGTTTACGTGTGGTCCGCGGGCTGTTTCAGAGTACGTCTTATAGCTATATAATGAGACATTCATCCTCGGAGATACGTTTGTTATAAAAGTATGCCACATGAGTAATGCTGTTTTTATTTCTGATTAACAAAAGTTTAATATGTTTATTATAATCTGTTTTCTGACTTTATAATAGAAACGGAAGGTATGAATATAAATAAAGAACAGCTGTCATCTTTGGTAAAGGCTTACATAGCATCGCTTCAAGGGTATTTTGACAACTATTTCCCTGCCAGTTCTGACGTCAGTTCTAAAAACTTGTGGGTGTCAAATCCTTTTTTACCACTCAAGGATATTGATCTTACACTTAATGAACAGGAAGAACTTATTGAGATATCTTCTGATCCTCAGCTTGAAGTTGTCAAAATACAATGTGACAATATTGCAAGCTTTTGGATCAAGTTACTTGATGAGTACCAAACCCTCAGCCAAAAAGCCTTGAAAATTCTACTTCCTTTCAATTCTACATATCTTTGTGAAACAGCATTTTCAACACTAAATGTTATTAAGAATAAGCATCGTAACAGTTTGTTGAAATTGGATGCTCCATTCAGGTTGAGTTTGACCTCTTTGAAGCCAAATATCGAAGATCTTGCCAGTAAAATGCAAAACCAAGGAAGTCACTGAGAGACTTAGTTTGATATTTTGTAAGCGTTTTACAATAGATTTATAATGTTTCTATAACTATATTAAGACTATAACTATGTTTTTTTTTTCTAATTACTTACTCTTAATACAATGTGTATTAAAGGATTTAAAATATATTTCTCTAGTTCTCAATTTAATTTACCTAGTTATAAAATCATGTGGTCCGCAGACGTTTTCTTATAGATCTTGTGGTCCTCGAGGGAAAAAGGTTGGGAACCACTGATCTAGACTACAATAAGGTACTTGTCGATTTGACAAAAGTCGTTAAAAACATCGAGTTAAGATGCTCAAAAACTTCTCATCTCTCTAACTTCATTAATCGAAATAAGTCTTGGTTGAACACGATATTTGGTCGAAGAGGCTTCGGCAAGATCTCGTCAAGGTGGCCGACCAAAAAAACTGTTTGAAGAATGCGGGAAGAAATCAAAAATATGCAAAATCAAGGGTTCAATGGGTCACTCCATTGAGGAACTCTCTCTTGCTATTGAACGAAAGCTGCATGCGACTGGCAACCGTTCCGCTGCAAACATTGTTCAAAGTGTATCATCTACAATACCAATGCGCGCGAGAAAATACAAACATGCTATGACCAGTGGGGGTAGGTCTCCAAAAAGAATCCATTATTCAAAAGTTAATAAAGTTTTCTATTGATCCTTGGTTTTTACTTATTTAGAAACCTAAAAAAATCATCAAGGTGATACCTAATATGGATTTTCTTGGAATATCTCACATTTTATGACAAGGTTTGACACAAAAACGAGTATAATTCATGAACTGTTACCTTTATCAACTGGAGGGTAGTCTAAATCGACTCAGCACATGAAAATACATTGAAAAAGGGATTTTTAGCCAATACGTTACTTATTTTGAGTTTTTTCCACCTAATTATGCGATCTAGCCCACTGTGCGTCGCTTTACGGATTATACCTCTTTTCATGTCCCTTTACAAACCCTTATAATCTTGAATACCAAAAATAATATTCATCTGTCTCACGGGAAGGAAAATTTGAAATTTTTATATTTCCCCACCCCTATGCATCGGATCCGGAAGTGAACCCCCCTATGTCTTTCCCCGATCACGGAAACATTTAAATAAGGGTGAAGGGTTCGATCCATTGAGCCGTTTTTGCGTGATTGAAGGACAGATTGACAGACAGACAGTCACCAAATTCAAAATCGGCATGGTTCGACTCCATTTCACGCGAAACGAATAACTGTAGTGAAATTTTTCGAAAATACCCAAGGAACACGAAAATTGTCTCTAAATTTAGTTATAAAACATGTCATAATCTAGGTATCATTTTAACTATGTGACGTTTTCTGTTGCAGACGTAAACCAAACTCTGGGCGACCGGTGTATACGTCAGGATCCGGTAAAACTAGGAACAAGAAGGATCCGTTCAAGCACAACTGGGAACAGATGAATTTTTTCAACTCGTACTATTTTCTAGACCACTCATCGTTAATTTTCCCTCCAGAAGCCTGTGCTGGGTATTGTTTATTAAAAAATAATCGACTGATTTTATTTTCGTGGTACGAGCTTTTACTTTGACAGTTTTCAGGTCAAATATCGCAAATTCGGAATTGATATTAGATGATTGCCTCAGAAACTTATAATTCATTTTTCACGAGAGTAGTAACTTGATTATTAAAAAAATGGTTTGATACAGTGTTAGTTCTTGTATGGTTGTGCATTTTGATTAAGTACAGCAATGACGACATTCGTTTGAGCCCTCATTCCCTAGATGAAATGTAGACCGAGGAATTCACACTGACATTGTAATGGGCTGTATGAATATGACAATTTTAATCCAGGGGTATCGTACAGTATATCTTTTGAACCTTCCAGGACATTCCTTAGACTTCCATTTGTGATCTGTTGCTCCGAAGGTGGTACATATACAAATTTGCCGTATTGCCGACATGGTAACGAATTAATACGCTGTGTAAATTGAAAATGGGAGCCTTCGAACGGTGTCTAAATTTCGACTAAAAACAGAATGTTGTACTGTTTCTGGTGGTCGAATCGTCGTCCGTAATATACAATGAGGGAACGTACGTAGGGCGGTGAGAATCGTTTAGTAGTGAATGGAAGTCGATTTTGATTGGCTGTTGAATTAAAACTGTTGAGTAAATGGTACAAATACGGTCCAAGAAAACGCAGATGTAATCCAAGAAAACGAGATGATCTGTTTCACATTCTTGGACAATTTTTGTTGTTTTGGAAATTCGTCATAGTTCATTATTAGGCTCCTTTTAATAACTTGATTATTCCCTGCACTATATCCTGAGTGTCCACTTCAACATCCCATTACATTTTTGCCTCTCCCCCCTCTTATGTACCGTAATTTATTGTTTGTTACTGACGATGACCAAAAACAGTTTGACAGTGTACTTTTCTGATAGGAATGGACATCGTTTCATTTCTGTTTTTATTTGAAATGGGTTAGCACGACACCATTTGAAATGATTTTGTTCAAACGAGTTCAGCAAGCTTAAACAACAACCAATTACAAGCTAGTTAATTTATTTATAAAAGCACGTAGGAAAGTTATTTGAATCCTGTTTTCTACTTGCCTCATCAAAGTAATGATCGAGCTCTTTCCACGAGGTTCTACTATTTTAATTTTAAATATCTTATTCATTTCTAGCCGTGGTTATCCCATGTACATTAGTACGTCGCCAATGTATCGTTGTCTGCGCAGGTCTTCTGTGATGGTCGTTACAAGTCCTCCGGAAAACCTCACCAACGGATCGTGTTGGGACAAGGCAAGTATCTGGCCTACAGCACGTAGTTGACTTGGACAGACTGATTGAAGGGCAAGTAGAGTAATAGCCAATGGAATGGTCCAAAGCATGTAAAATATTAATTGATTTGTCGCATTTCCAGCTTTCGGAGGCCATGTGGGATAAATTCTATATGAATCAGCAATGCGAACAAGTGTACTGCACGAAAATTCGACTGTGGGAGTTTTTGTACATGATTATACGAGTAAGTCAGATTCAAATCTACAAATCTGATCTATATGGTTTATTGTGACTTGTTCGTTTTGTACCCTAGATAACGTGCAAGTTGCGGATGTGCGGTTACAACTTGTGGTGGAGGAGGCGCAATTTAACCCCCCCCCCCCTCAAAATTTGAAGGTTTACGTTTCAAGATTGGTAGATGCAGATAACCGAATTTAAAAAAATCCGTACGCATTCCGAACCACTTTGCCCAGTTAGCTTTGAGCTAACATTACGAAATTTGGTTTACGGGTTCGGACCACACCCACGGTGATCCTTGATACTTTTCGTAACCCTAGGTCAATGGGAAGGGGTTCAAAACGAATTTTGTGAACGTCATATTTTAAAAATTCAAATTGAACGGTGTAGTTTTTTTTATAGACATTTAGATACATAGTTTGATTTTTACATTTTTTGAGAACATACGGAGGTTTGTACGATCAGCCATTCGTTCACAATGAGGGCTCAAAGGTGCAGCAGATCACAAGTCTTCAACATGATATAATTTTTTTCCCATTAAATCGCTGGCATAAATTTAATTTATGCATCCACTAAAATTATATGACGAGTTCCCTCGCTCTACATGATTTATTTTAATATAACAGAAAACGGGATAACCTCTTTTGTTATGTTTACTGTGATCGTGAACGATGAGGTGACAATAATCTAGGTACCCATCTTTGCACGTTGGTCCGCAAACAACACGCTTTGAACCCACGAACAGAGCCGGTCCGCAAACAGCCAGCACTATTTCGTTGACCGGCACCCATTTTCTGCCCGTCAACTTGCATGGAGCCGTCCTTTAGGGCCCAACGTTTTTCACTGGTGCATCCGAGCAATCGGTGCTTGTGTTCCCATAAATCATGATGAGTTGTGATACAACTTTATGGATTATCGCCCAATACATCCAATTTTCATCCATGATTATGTATTCTTGAAAATTACCATCTAAAATCAATCTCGTTCAGGCATATTTCCCTCGGTACGGGCTGTACTTGGTTGGCTCATCTCTCAATGGCTTTGCTATGGACTCGAGCGACATGGATCTCTGCCTTATGATCCACCACCTGGAAATCGACCAACGAACTGATGCCCAGATGTATCTGGGCACCATTTTTGGCGTCTTGTCTTCGTTCCGTACGTTCAATATATTTCATCAATCAATATTAATCATTTTCTCTACAAATTGAACTTGGTATGACTTTTATTTGTCGATAATTGAAGAGTTGTGTGAAATGGGAGTAGGTAGGGAATTTGCCAAGTTGATAGGACATTGGCCTAAGGGCTGATTTGAAAAGGTTGAATCATTGCTTGGTCATGATTAGAGAACCATCCATGATTCCACCATTTCATGATATCCGGTTAAGGATTTACAAGCAATCAGCCGATTTTTGTTGATATTAACCACGATTAGACAACAGGAGTGCTTTGTGGTGTGAACCTCCGAAGTATTTACAATGAAGATTGAATTTTTTTTAAAGTACCAAAACATACAATGTATATGGATACAACTAATCACAACATGTATAGCAAATTTAGTTTATAAAATAAGTAGCAGAATCTTAAACGTCTGGAACGAGGAGTTTTCGACTTGGTAATTCCAACAGACCTCTAAGTCCAAGAAATCCTAAATACAGGTTTGATTTTACTAATTTCATGAGATCACTTCTTGATTTAGGAGGATATAGTGTCCATGTCGACATAAATCGTGTTAGTGGTGTTCATAAAAATTAGTGTAATCATGGGACTCCGGCAGTTACAAATCGCGATTACAATGAAGTATGAGTTTTGACAAATTTGGACACACATATAATATTCTCTAAAAGTTATAAGGAAATGAATCTGAGTCAAGTGAGCTATTTAAATAAATGGTAATATTGATGTCAGACTGCCCTGCCAGCTTCGCAGACGTGATGAGCTGAGGATCAGTACTTGTTTCTGATTCATTTCTTTTCTCTTGATTACCCATTGTCTCGCCTCGAGTGGAGATTCCCCTCAGTGACTCAGTGGAATAAAATCCCAGTTGTATCATCAGGAAACCATTATATGATACTGTATTTCATCAGGTTAGCATAAATGGTTCTTGTTGGTTAATCGATTTCCTCATTGAAGATAATTCCTTTTCTTACATTTTAATCATTTTCAGCAGCTTTTATAGACGACTTGAAGCTAATCCATGCAAAAGTTCCTCTTCTAAAGTTCAATGATGGCAACTCAGGTTTGAATGTCGACCTGAACTGCAATAATTCTGTCGGCATCAGAAACACTCACCTACTTCACGGTTATAGCCAGTGTAAGCATTTACCAGCTGCACTTGAAAGTTTCAACAAATTATTCAGCATTAACATTATTAATCTACTATTTCTAAACTACTTTTGTGAACTTGGATCACTTATTGTATTGTTAAACCTCGTTTTCAGTGGATTGGCGAGTGAAACCGCTCGTCATTTTGGTGAAGATGTGGGCCCAGTGCCACGACATAAATGACGCCAAGTGCATGACACTGTCCAGCTACTCTTTAACTTTGATGGTCATACATTTCTTACAGTGTGAGTAGACTTAATATGCTTATGTTTCTCACCACAATGTGGATTCCTAATCAGCACTGAACTGTGGATCCATCCCTCGTGTGATTTCAGGTGGCGTCCATCCTGCCATACTGCCTTGCCTCCAGAAGTTGTATCCAGACAAGTACAATCCCATTATGAACATCGGTATGATACACATCCCTGAACTGATTCCTCCCCATAAGAACGACAACAATCAAACTTTGGGCGAACTCTTCTTGCAATTCTTCCAGTATTACACACAATTCGAGTAAGCAAAGACGTATATCCTGTCATCTTGAGGTGGAACACACATAGATTAATAATAATATGTGGAGGTGGGATATACATTTCGCTCGTAGAGGGGAAAAACCTGGAAATCCGAGATTTTTGAGTTTGTAAACCGGTAATTATCAACAAAGTAGCTCAAATTGTGATCCAAATTACTGTGTAGTCCTAGATTGCAAACAATTTATGGGACGACCAAACTTACACGTGGTTCAAATTTTGTTTTTCTGCCAACAGCTTTGGAGGGGATGCTATTTCTGTGAGGTTGGGGTGCACTTTACCTGTGGAAACTTGTCGTTTTGCGAAATCACCGAAAAACGACCCAATGCAGTGGAAGTACATCAACATCGAAGGTAAGTTTGATGGACATCTGGAGATGATTTCGTGCTGATTGTATTTTGGTTTATCATCTTCGATGAACCATTGGAATCGACCTAAGAGAAAAATTGGTTTACGTTTTGAAATACGTAGATTCAGAAAATCGAATAATAAAAATCCGTCCGTCCGCGGCACTTTGCGCCGTTAGCGTTGTGCTAAAATAACGAAATTTGGTTTACGGGTTCGGAGCAATGATCTTCGAAACTGTTCATAACCCTAGGTCTAAAGGAAGGGGTTCAAAACGAATTTTGAAAACTCCATAACTCGAATCATTTAAATGAAACGGTATAGCTTTCAGTTCACATTTAAATAGAGTTTAATGTTTACATTTTTTGAGAACATACGGAGGTTTGTACGATCAGCCGTTCGTTCACAATGAGGGCTCAAAGTTTGAGCAGATCAAAAGTCGTCAACATGAGGGTGAATCATGCGGCAGCCTGTCGGGTCGAAGTTTATACTGGCCCAGTTAATGGGAACAGCACATGGTTCAGATATCGAGTTACTTAATAATAATTAGTAATAATTATTACTAATAAAAATGTACACGCCTTCATAATAATTAATCATGTTGAATGATAAATCATAATCTACCATCTAGACAGATGGCTGATCTGCACCGAGAAGATAATATCCGTTTTGTCAAGAATTAGCAGAGTTTTCAATCTGCTAAATTTTATGCGAACTTTAACATTTGGAAGTTTTTAATTTCTTTGGTTAATACTGAAGACGAATGAGTACATACCCCCTTTAAACGCCCATAAAAGGAGCTGAAATGTCGATGGTTCATGCATGGTTCCTTATGAGTTTCGTTGAAATTGAGCTTCTAAATACCCTGAAATTTGAGTGTGGAGTTTCATGAAATTTTTCGTTTAAGCGAGTATATTTTTTGTCGAAACGCCCACAGCCCCTTGGACTTACCAAAGGACTGTGATCATTTTCTACTCATACTGACATTGCTGAGCCATGTAATCCCTGGATTACCCTGAAACAAATGTTTTACCCGTGGTCAATCCATGAGCTGTCACTAACACTTGCAATAATTTTCTTCCCATTTCTTTATTCAGAACCGTTCGATCTCACTAACACGGCAAGGTCAGTCCACGAGCCACGCAACTACCAGCGGATACTCGACGTCTTCAGTCGCTCCGCCAACGCTCTTGAGGAAAGCCGCACTCTCAGTTCCGTGTTGACCTCAGACGGCCACACTATTTAATTCGAGGCCACCTCGGTTTCTCGTGGTTTGTATTGACCTCCGGCTTATATTTTAGATAAGTTTTCGTATATTGTTTTTAATGATGTAAGATTTGTTTGATCTAGTCCGCTCGAGTTTTTTGACACGGCAGGGCGTTAGGTTTCGGCATTTTTGAGCGGTTTTGATGTAATTTAGAGATAAGTTGTCAAATGTCGGTTTTCGGAAACCAAAAAGAAAAGAAAAAATCGCGTGATTCTGGATCTCGTTAGCCCCTCGAGAATTTGACGGTCTGTAACCGTCCTTTGGTTAGGAGTAAGTTATTGCACGCGTCTTGGGATACCTGTATTCCCTGATTGGATGTGCGTGCTCCCTTGAGTGAAGATCTTCCTATAAACGTACCAAAAAATCAATAATGATTAGAAAAATATATTTAAGAAAAAATGTAAAAAAAAAAACTGAAATAAAATTTTAAAAAACAAAAAAAAAATTAAAAAAGGAATGAAAACCAAAAAAATTCATAAATGAAGATAAAATGAATAAAAATTGAACAAATAAGAAAAGTATACTTAACGAAGTGCCTTATTTCCCCAAGAAGTGAAATGAAATGATGTTTGGCCAAGTGTAACTTGCGTATTCGTGTGGACATTAATAGAATGGGTGTACAAAAGTTTTTGAATATTGAAAAACGTGCATGTCGGCTTTTTCTGTCCCAATTGAATCAGTTGTAGTCTGTCCCGCGAATATTCAGTAAGTCAGTATTTATGTATTTTCCCCCCATCCACACTCTACACATTTATTTAGCTGACGTGTAATGAGCTGTAATTTTTTAATTTTATTTATTTTTGTTTGAGCCGTCATCATTCAAGCCGAGGTTCGCCCTCTTATCAATTATATTTAAATGCCCCTGTAATTTCCCTTAATTTGTTAACATGTGATGAAATTGTTGGGTGACAGTATCTGTCCTTGAGATTTCGCTAAATTATAATTTAATTATGTAAAATTTGTACTCATTTAGTATAGAAGGAAATCTTGTACAGTGGTAAATATTTTGTTGTTTTCAATTTTGGAATAAAAGTCAAGTTTAAATCTGCGCTGTGCTAATGTTTAAGGTAGTAGAATCAGTATATCAGAAATTTTTTTAAATAAAAGATGCATAATCAACCAATAAGTGAACAATTTGTACATTTGACCCTTTCAATATCAAGATAATACCTACCATATAACAATAATATTGTATTAATACAAATAATATTGTATAAATACAATAATAATTATATTATAATATTTTCTTGATGGCCTGATGGTGATGTCCTTACATCGAAATGCTTTCCTCCAATACCCGACGTATTCCTCCAAAACGTTTGTTGATAGTACTTCTATACGAATTGGGTTTTCCATCTCCAACTTGGGAAGTTATCTCCTTTTATTTTGCTCAGTTGAAATCTCCGAGAGCGAGAGCAACTGAAGGCAAAGGTAGAGAATTCGGGATGGTCTGAAGTGGTATCAAAAATTTTGGATCGAGCTTCCATCTCTTCAAAAATTCGGTAAAAATGAAAGAACGTGGTTAAAATTGGTGGTTGTTTGTGAATCAAACTGTGAATAACTTCCCGTCTTAAATAAAGGGCCCTATTCAACACCTTAAATAATGAAATGTGGAACAAAAAAATCTGTTCATATTGTAGATTTCCGAAATTCGTTTATTTTGTTTCATAGAAGTAAAAATGTACGAATTAGCCGAATGGGACGCAATTATGAGCCGAACTCCAATGCGAAAAATGAACATCTAATAGGGACACCATTGTGACTAGCAATATTCTTTTATTGGTGAACATCTTTTTCGAGCTAAAAATATTCTTCAGTGCAGCTTCTGAAACAAAAGATGAGTAAGCCTTGAATTAACTCGAATTAGCTACGTATTTCTAATATTATTCATTATAACGTTTCTAGATGAAGTAGCGGCAATGCCTATACAATATGTCAGGTGAATTTTTAACTAAATCAGGCGGCAAAATGAGGTTTTGAGCTATACTGCTAAAATTTGGCCTTGCGCACCTTCTTGATCCTTTATAATCAATCTTGACCCTTTATAATTGAGCAATAATTACTTCTCTATGACAGTTTGTGAAACCGCGTAAATGTATTATGTAAGTAATTACGCAATATAGGTTTTTTTTCGGGGCAAGAGCGGTTTTTACGGCCAGTTTTAGTCGAAAACATCAGAACATTAACGATAAATATTAAAAATAAAACAAAGGTTTTATTGTACAAAGTGTATAACTCTAATATCAAATTTAGCCTAAATAATGTGGGGGAGGGGGGGGGGGGGAGCTCCTCCTTGCCCTTGAATTGAACCAGCAACACAATGCATGTAAGAGATTATAATCTTGACAATGTTACCTGCAGAGCGCCAGTAGACACAGCATATCCATACATAGCTACAAGAGCGACAAATACTGCTATGAATTGATTCCTTCTAAGTGTTGGATCCTGCTCTACCTGGTCCTTTTGAGCTTTTAGATCCTTTTTCCTCTTGGCTTCATAATCTGGACAAACGGACAAAGGACTATGAAGGAGTTCACACTAAAAACATTGTTTCTCCTACAACTCAGGCTGTAAGTATCATAATCGATCTTCATTTGCTCTTACCCTAACGTCTAGTGAAGGAAGAAAGGCTTACCGTTATATTCTTGAGAAAAGTAGCGTTGACTGATTCTAGACACGTATTTATTTAAATTTGTGCAAGCTTTTAGATGGTTTTGAAGCGCAGTACTCCGCAAAGGAGCTTTAAGTAGAGGTGCCAAATAAGCGTATAGCGTGGCATCTATAGAAGTCGGGTGGGAACCAAATATAAAGTCCGAGGATCCCAAACGGATGGAGATGGCTGTTAGGCATTTTTCAGCATCTCCTATCACCTGGAAGAATGGTAATACTCAAGTGGTCATGTATGTGGTGGAAGAATGGTAAATTACTGATTTCAGTTGTAGATCAATAAGGGTTAGCAGGAAGCGCGTTGAAAATCACCAAATTCATCTAAACGATCAAATTATGAAAGTTTTCTTAGAGTTACTGACTGAGTGAGTTACGTTAAATCCTGTCTCACAAAATGACGATGTTTCCAAGAGATATGGAGCAGTTGTTTCAAAGTCAAGGTACACGAGCTAAATAATTTAGGGAATCCGTTGCGAAAATAATAATTATTTTCGCAACGGATTTCCCCCCATCACTTCAAATGGAAAATTTTAATTTTGGCAACCTGTATTAGCGTGAATTCATGAGAACAACTCTATTCTGAAAGCTGTTAAGCGAGTCGGGAGAAACGGTTAATTGAAAGAGATAAGCATGTCAAATACGACTAATCGAAAAAGGTAATCGACAAAATAAAATGAAACTTCAAGGGGCGGACTTCTTGAACTTCTCTAGACAAAAATGAAAAATCATATTCTCCACAACCTTTGTCATTAGGGAAGCTTGACCACATTCATCATGTATCTTTAACAAATATAAGTTGAAAAAATACTATTTACCTTGGACTCAACATCTTTATCATTTTCATAATTGTCGAATAATGCTGTTAACATCCCCTCGGCCTCCCTCTTATATTTCCCAGGGTAGTAAAAATTGAACGGAATGGGAAGTATCCTGCTGTACCAAGGGGTCGTGAATCCGGTTTCATTATTCTGATCCAGCCACCTGGCAAAACAAACCATTGCATTGTGTTGTGATCCTTTTCTCACTCAAAATGTCTAGGATTTATAACCTATAGTAACATACTTGAGTCATGACCATACAAAATGAATGTAATCGAAATGTGACTAGGTACGAAAACTAGACACTACAGTACTGGATGAGTACACTAAGTAGCTTGGAGTGAAATATTGGAATATTGACTTACCAAACATATTGTAGGGCAGGGTACAATTTTTCTTTCAGTAATACGCGATAAGCCTGAGCTTCAGCTTGTTGTTTTTTATTCAGCCCATAATCTGGGTTCATGTTCTGAAATTGTTTCAAATTTGTTGATTATAAGGTCAATTATTACTATTAAGTAGACCATGACTTGAGGCTAGCCTGCCAAGCCTGGCTTACTGTCTACGTAACATAAATTGTATAGTCACCTTCTCTTCCATAAATTGAACTAGATCTTCGAATTTTGATATATTTCTATCTTTAAGGCGGACGACTGGCAGTTTTCCTTCTGGGGTAAAATAAGGGTTGTTCACATGGGTAATTTGCATGTCAATGGCGTTGATTTTAATGTAGGCCTGGTAACAAACAACTCAAGTTCAGTTACATTGAATATACGTCTATCCAAATTCATGGTTGGATATTTGTGAAGACAAATATTTCGACTCCATTTTTCAACATACGAGTACTTATAGCCATTTAGAGAATGCACCTACTTACAGCTCCAATCACAGATTCATAGATAATAGAAGGTACGTATTCAACCTGTCAAATCAACCAGTAAACTAAAGGCTTATTTTTCACAAAATCTCGTCACTGTGAATCCCATAAGTGGTACAAATATTTGAATGAAGAAAATAGAGATAGCCAGACTTTGGGTTTGAGAATTGCCAAAGCTCCCTTACGGAACAATGTTCAAGCCTGGCAATACCATACATATCTAGTACCAGGCACATTAAGTATTTCTATATATTTTATGAAGGGCTAGTACAATAGGCTGTCGAAAATATTTGTTTCTTCTAATTCTAAGTGATAAGATATTTGATTTGGGATTGGAAGGCTTTATATCACATTCCTGCTTCAAGCACCATCACTTCAATACAAATCAACGTTCGACCCTATCAATATAAGATGAATTCACCTACCAAAAACTGTAGACAATCAAGGTCGACGGAGGGAAGGCCCCAGTCGCCTTTCCAGACGTCTATCCGAATGGGTCCGCGGATGGCCATCGCTCGGCGTTTTACAAACTTATGTTTAAGATGAATGGGAACATCGTATGAGTTGATTAGTCCAGGAAAACCCCGGATCACTTTGCTGATAGGAAAGCCTCAGAGAGTAGCAGTAAGCTTCACATGCGTTGCATGAAAATAACAAAACACAGGTGTAGGTGCAGAATTTGAAAAAAAAATCCTGAAGACGTTTGAAACCTCTAACTTCTTCTTCTGTTTCCATTTTCTGTCCTGATGCGGCAGCATCATGGCGGACATATAATTTGTTCATCTTGATGAGAGTTGTATTCATATTGGGTGGTGGATGCGGTGATTTGTTGTACGTAGTTTTGTTTTAGTAATTTGTAGTATTTCCCCTCTCTGTCTCATTTTGTCTGGTAAAGTATATTAAATAATATTTAAAGTATATTAATAATATAGTTTAGTTAAAGTATAATATACTTTAAATATTATTTAATATACTTTAAATTCAATTATTGAAACCTCCCATGGATACCCTTTGTAGTATCCATGGAAAATCAGCAAAACGAAGCTACATCGCACACACACTTGACACTTCTGTAGCATCCACAAAAACTTTCTTGTTTATTCTGATAAGTCTCACGTGGTCTGTATTTTTGAATAAATTCGTACAGTAAGTTCTTCGCTGTGTAATATCTCAGTGGTAAGTGTCATTATCAAGTTTACGGTATTTTCCTGATTCATGTCGATGTATCTACTACGTATCCGTCGTGTTGTGACGCTCTCAATAGTTCTGCGAATATTACAGCATTGCTAATCCCATCCTGAATCAAAACACTAATCATGCCTAGACTAATTCCCTGATTGATGAGCTTCATTTTGGGTGGCTCTGAATGACTAATTATTCTTCGCTGCGTGATAATGCAAACTTTTGTTTGAAGCCTGAATGATACGGACTGGAATAACCATCCGGTTGGTGACATAGGCTATCTCATCTAAGACGCTATGTTTGATGTCGTGAATACGAGGTGTTAATAGCTGCGTATAGCTCTTTCTCTGAGGAAAGGTTTTTCTTATTACGAATCGTCCATGCGGCTGTCACGATCATTGCCTTCAACATCGATCGCTGTTTTCTGATTCCTCCCGTATTCAAGTCTTTCACCTTCTTTCCAGTCATACCCGAAGTTGTCCTAACAATAATTTGGTGTCGTTTTCATTTATATTCAAGTGGGTCCAAGATGGGGAAGTTCAAAAAACAGAAGCCCTCAATCAAGTTGGCTAAAGTGCCTCTGGAGGAACAGATGAGTGATGCCATTGTCCAGAAGAACAGGAATAAAGTTCGTCTTCGGCAAGAAGAAGAAAGCGTAAGTTTCTCCATAATTTTACTGAAAAATAGTAATCAATCTCGTACATTATTTGAAGTTTGACATTTCGCTTTTGTGGTAACTTAAATAAAATTTCTCTCTTTAAGTTGATGTTATACTAAATCTTGGTTTTCTCAAGTTCGTAGACGATCGTCTAAGCAACAAGATTCTCCTCGAGGCAAGGAAACAGCAGTTAGAATTGGAAGATGAGGTCTCCGAACTCCCATCGGGCTCCAGTCAGACCAGCAAGTTTCAACTCGACGTTCTGACCGGCTCTGATCAAGACAGTGACTCAGAGGGCGAAGCCGAACACAAAGACAACCTGTTCTACGAAGACGTGGTGAGATTGCTCAAAGAGACAAGTATAAAATAATTTTTGAAAATTAGATGAAGATATGACATCCGTGTGTATGCCAGATCAATCTGTTCAACAGCAAACCACACCATTTTGTCTACGTGACCTGCATATCCAGACTAGTGCGATGTAAAAGACCTTTGGAGTAACAAATTATACCTTTTATATGACTACAAACCACTACCACACTTATTTGTGTTTTAGGAAATCGACGAAGAGGACGAAACAGCCTTGGAAAAATTCATGAATAAAAACCCAGCCCCACGATTGACGCTAGCTGATATAATAAAAGAAAAAATCACCGAAAAACAAACGGAAATACACACTCAGTTTTCTGACAATGGCAGTAAGTATATGCATCGACTGGAGTTTGATTCTCGATTCTCTCATAAGAATATCGAACCTAATCAGAGGTGGGCAGAAATTCAGTAAGACAGGATTTCGTGTAGTCCCTACTCCTTCACTCAATCTAGGAACGCAGTAGCGACCCGCCCTCCCAAGCAAACAAGTTGAGAAAAACGAACGGTCTCAAGTGTATGTAACGCGTTTTTCACGTATCCGCATCTCGGGTCCTATTGGACCGATCAACTTGAAATTCGGTGGAATAATAGAAAGCCCCGAAAGTTTCAGGTCGCTAGGTCTAAAGGGAATTTCAAAAACCCGGGTTTTCACCCTTACCACGTTCTTTTTAAGATTAAACCCATTCTCAACCCCCTAAAAAAAACATAATAATAATAGTATAATATGCCCCAAAAATAACACAACCCCTCAAAAAATCACTAGTGAAAAAATATGATCCAGCATCATCATCAACATCATTATAGAGCAGCCGGATAAAGTTATGATATCCACTTTCCCCGCCCACCCTTTTCCTTCCAACTGAAGAGATGTCCTAACCATTTCACAAGTACCGTACCCGTTTCGAAATCTCCTCTTGGCACCTTAGCGAGACCTCTTATTACTACACATCTATGTATCATTTCAAAGTTGCTTGTGAAAGTAATATAAACGTCTCGCCATGGCGCCAAGGGAGATTTTGAACTTGGTACGGTGCTTTTGAAGTGGTTCCTGCTGCTGTAGAATGATATTTGCAAGAATGATTTTTACGCGAGTGTTTTTTGGGGAAGGATAGGACCTTATTAACGTCAAAGGCTCACTACGTTCAATTTAGGATTATGATGCAAAGTCTGTATATTCATTTGCAATAACATTGAGTTAATCTATTCAATCTAAATTACAGGTGTCACAGTAAACGATATCGATCCTCGAGTAGCATCTATGTACCAAGGAGTCAAAGAAGTACTATCCACTTATCGTTCTGGAAAAGTTCCCAAAGCTTTCAAAATAGTTCCAAGACTTAGGAATTGGGAACAAATCCTGTATTTAACTGGTGAGTAATATAACATATTATGTATTTAATTTATTTAGATATATAAGATGTATCCTGGTGAGCTATATCCATCTTCTAAATAAACCTACAAGGGTCGTCTCAAAATTTAAAAATAAAAAATGTGTTTAAAAGTTCCAAACCAATTTATTTTCATTAAGAAATATATCATTATTTTCCTATATAATCGCCTTAAACGTCGATGCACTTATGGTGCCTGATTTTTAGTCTTCTCAGTCCACCCTTGTGCCACTCTAGCGTCAAACCAGCCAGCCAACTCTCAGCTTGTGCCTCTTGATTTGCGAATCGCTGTCTTCCCAGGTGCTGTTTCACCTTCGGAAAAACATGGAAATCACTGGGTAGGTCCGGTGAATATGGAGGATGTCCAAAAACAAATCCCACCATTTTACCAAGGATTGGCGGCTTGTCAATAAACATCGATAATCTTGCGACAAATTGCCTTTCGATGTGAAAAAACTAATAACTGAACGCATTTCGCGGTAGGACACAACGGGAGCTCAATTTTGTTTGAACTAGTAAACAGCTGTTACGAGACAACTTGTAGGTTTTAACACCAAAACGAAACATCCGTAGAAATTTCAGCCCGATCGGATCATTTCGCGATTTTGGCATAAAAAAATTGTTTTCCTAATTGTTTGATCCAATAGCGAATGATGTTGCCTTTTCACCTGAAAAACGCTGGTTAAAAATGGGAGCCCTGGCTAAAATTTCTTTCAGGTTCCATAACTCCTATGAAATATGCCTTCTTGAAGAATATCTCGAGAGAAGCCCTAATCGCCGCAAACATTTTGCTAATCCCTCAGAATGCTTATGAAACACAGCTTATGAGAGCACTTGTGTCAATCTCATTGTCTATAATATTTCGGTAATAATTACTGCCCTAACGATCCCAGAAGCAGATTTCTAACTATCTCACAAACGAGTTTCACTCTAGTGGAAGTTTGCAGTGGTACACTTCACTGGAAGACACTCAAACACAACACGAAATGAAATTTTCTGATTGCAAGACAAAATGAGAGTAAATTAATTTAAATCGCAAACACAGATCGCTTCTGTGAATAACAAGTGATAGCGGGAATCGTGATGAGAGAAAACCGAGTAAAAAGTCAAAGCAGGGTTTTTAGTGAACAAGTAAAACTTCACGTGAGGTATGGGAACTGAAGGAATGAATTTTTTCCAAAACCCTTTTAGGGGTGTTCTATCAGGCCTAAAAGGCAGCAAATTTTCCCTATTAGAAGTAAGAATAAAAATAATTGGAATATCCATCCACAGGGTGGAAGGAAGGAGTCGGATCCTGTTGGTTTCCTCCAACCCAAGTTAGAGGAATATTTTTAATAATTTTACTGAAATAGATTTTTTCCTTAATCTCAGAGCCGGACAAATGGACTGCTGCATCGATGTACATGGCAACAAGGATATTCGCATCAAATATGAGAGAAAAGATGGCGCAGCGGTTCTACAACCTGGTTCTCCTTCCTCGCGTGAGAGATGACATAGCGGAGTATAAGCGTCTCAACTTCCACCTCTACCAAGCCCTACGAAAAGCCCTTTACAAACCAGGAGCGTTCATGAAGGGTATACTCCTGCCACTGTGCGAAGTGAGTCAAATTCGAATAAGAACCCACTCCAAACATTGTTGTTTGCATCTTGTAAGAATGCTAGTCCATTTGTTAATGTTTCAGAGTGGAAATTGCACTCTGAGAGAAGCCATCATCGTGGGATCTGTCATAACCAAGAACTCGATACCTATGCTCCACTCGGCGGCTGCTATTCTCAAACTCTGTGAAATGGAATACAACGGCGCAAATTCCATCTTCCTCAGGTTGCTCTTCGACAAGAAATACGCTTTACCGTATCGTGTAATCGACGCTTCCGTATTTCACTTTCTGAGGTAAATTTCTCTATAACTTACCAAAACAACCTGCGCCAATTCTTCGGTCACGCCTACTCTTAATTGTCGAATGAATTTATTTAAACCCATTTCTTGCTGACAGGTTCGAGCGGGACCAACGGGAAATGCCGGTCTTGTGGCACCAGGCCTTCTTGACTTTCGTGCAGCGTTACAAAAGTGACATCAGTTCTGAGCAAAAGGAAGCTCTGCTGAAGCTTCTTCGTTACCAAAGTCACCCAACAGTCACAAGTGAGATCCGACGAGAGCTGCAAAACGCTAAGCCCAGAGACTTGGAAGTAGTTGAACCTGTTAATGTGGCCATGGACTCCTAATAAAGAATATTTATTTTTTACTGTTTTTGTTGTTTTATAACAATTTATTTGATTCCCTGACTTGCACACACAGCTAAACATTTAATGGAGTTTTTCAAAGCATTTTCAGTTAGGTACGTACGCATTACGTTTCAGTGAATGGTAAAAGTTGGTGTTGACCTGATCTGAATTATATGTATTTATACATTGTACCACAGACTGGTAGTACAAGCAATGCTAGAACATATCTTAGCACAACAGTGAAGCAACTTTAAGATGCAACGCTCCATCTTTCTTCTTGGTAACCTCAGTGATCCTGAGAGCATGATTTTCGCCCAACCACCTCCCTACTGTAAAGGAGGGGTGTTTCTGTATAATATGAAGAGTAGGATATTGTCAAAGGGTTCAATCTTGACCGTACAATCCGCTATTCATGTCGGTTCTGCTGATAATTGTGTAGGATATCCCCTTGGGAATCAGCTTGAACCAATCTTATTTACGGCCGTACACAATAGGAAAGGCTGATAGTCATGAAAAGCCCATTGACTATGGCGTAATACAGAGAAGCACGTTGGGTCCGATTTTATTCCTGATACAGGCACACCCTGCAGTTGCGTTCTTTTGGAGAAGGTATCGAAATATAAATAGCAGGGTGTTATGATGGATTCGGCTCCATTATGGCATCATCACATTTCATTCCTCTACCTCAGACGACGTAAGTTCATAATATATTATATCTTATGTTATACCTTTATGTGCCGTGAAAATGTTACCTAATTGATGTTATGAAAGGTTACCTTTAAATTTAGTTCATAAAATGAAGTTCGAATGATGTTGATGCATTGAATCTGTTAGTGTTTTAAACTGTTTGGAAGACGACTCTAGCTCGTCAATTCAGGCTCTGCCTACCGACGAGCTACAATCATTATTCAGAATCAGCTTTTGTTTGTTTTATGTGCGCAAGCTGATTGAATAAACTTACTTCTCTCGCTCTCTTATAACCTCAAATAACAAGTTTTCACTCATCATCAGTTGATAATACTGATCATTACCGCTTCTCTAATCTGCCTTGCTCAACATGGAGCCACAGAGATTACTTAAAAAATGTCAAAATTTAATCCTAGTTGTTAGCACATAACGCGTTGTTAGCTTATAGTTTTTGTAGAGACTTGCGTCAAAACTGGGAATCGTTCCTCACCTGTCGTAATTTGGCTGGGACAATTTGAGCGGATAAGAAATTTGTCGGGTACGTCCTTTACTGAGTATAAAAATTTCTATTCACATAAAAAGGTGATGTATAGATATTCTTATAACAAATAATTATTTAATACTTTTGATTTAATTGGAATCAATCGTTGTGAAAAATTATATCTCATCGTTTTACTGTAGATTAACTCTTCAACTAAAAATTTATTTTATAGTAACGGGGAACTCAGACAAGTATAAGTACCGATCAGAAACTGGGCTACGTTCTTCGATTTGGTTTTCTTGCAGAGGGAAGTTGTCGTACTCGACAGGAACAATGTCTGGTATGACTTCAACGTGTCTGACAGCACCGAAAAAGTCGGTGATTGGCACTTTACGAGTGTCGCGGTTGAAGAGGTCTTTCCGAACACCGACAGTCGAGATGCAAACTCTTTTGGGGCAGACGGCGAGGAACTCAGAGAGGGTTTTGGTGCTGTTGGGTTGGACTCTTTCAAGGAAAGCCAGGGCGTAGTAGGTGTAGCGATCTATGATGTAGACGCCGATGGCGGGATCGACGTGATGACTCAGGGAATCTTCTCCTACCAAGCTGCTGGCAACAGAAAGGATATTGGGAGAATAGAATTTATCGAACATGGAAGCAGCTTGGCATGTATCAATTATGAAGAAGATTTCGTTGTAACGCCTCTTCTGCCACATCTGTTCGACAGCGTCGGCCAGCTCTTGACTAGTGACCTCCTCGGAGTCCTGGAATTTGAGAAATCCGTCGCCTCCGTGACCTGTGAGGTAAACTAGGATGTTGCTGCCTTCGTTTGTCAAGAGCTGCTTGGATTTGGGCGTACCCTCTGGCAACCTTCCCGTGAGGAGTCGAACGAAATTCTCTACAGTTACTTCGTATCCTCGGTAGTCCACTTCAACGTCGTCTCCGTACACATTGATATTCTGATTGGCGTTATTGAACACCGTGGCAGGTCTGGGGTTTCGCGGGTTGCAGGCCATATCGTCGGCAATCATTAGAATTATTTGGCTATCCGGAATACCCAAACGCTTTACACTCCTGTAAATTGACAAAACATTGGCCACATGTCTGTAATTGAACCAAAACCGCGATGTATCTACCAACACAGCCCAATTATTGGTATGCCGTGAATCTACATCAACCGGTAGAAAACACATGCAAGCGGACACCAAGCAGAAAATCTTGAATTTCATGTTTCAAAAGATACTTTTCACCAAATATCCCTAATCAATCCTCTTTACCATCCGAGATGTTTCAGAGAAACCACTTCACTGCACAACTCTAATCTTCACAACACCCGATTGGGGGTGATATTAAATTAATCTATGAATAAGCGCATAAAGGAGTGCGATCACGGGTAAGTTCTTTGCTTGATGAAAACATATTCACATGAAAAATTGAATTACCTAGGTGTCCAAGAAACAAGATAACATATCATCCGGCAACGATAACAATATCAACTTCTTCTTCACCTTTTTAGTTGTTCGAGTCTTGACTCGTGTCGGACATAACATGTTTTAAGTACAGGTTCATATCATTTTTCATAAAAACTGATCCAAGCAAGTTTGTTCGTATACATTTCAAATGCGCATTTTGTTTATTAACTTGCTTTGTTAAGTCAGCTCGTCGTCATCACTTCCCGGGTCCAGTTTTATTGTTGATTAGAAGTATAGATGTTTCTGATCAATATATCGACAGCCTCGCTGCAAAAGTCAGGACTAGACAATTCTGAGTGTATCTTTCCTCCCAGGATAAAAGTGGCTGGTTTTTCGAATATCTGGACCATTATTTTGACTTATCTACAGCAAAGCGAAAAGCCTCAAAATCACAAGAATGTCACTGTTCACTTACCTCAAACAGTTTTATCTTTCTTCAAGTTCAATGATTATGGGCAAGAATCCCTGAGCCATACGTAAAAATTTTAATCGCCTCTTCCACTACCACATAGCTTGATGGCCATGTAGATCTTGTTATTGGTCAAATTCCGTCTTTCAGATACATATACACAGATTCTGCATTCTTTGTGAGTAGGTACAAAACCATAACGTTTGACCAGTAAGTGCAAAAGCGGACTGTTGGGCGAAATTTCACTACTCATAATAGTTTGATTCACTAAATACTCACTAATAGTTTGATAAAAGTATTAATTTTATCAAACTACCAAAATTTATTTAATAATAGTCTATACACTCACACTTTCTCGTAATTCGATTATTAAACTTAAGACTGATCACAGCAGAAGATACTGAGATTGTCATACAGATGATCATGGTTTAATGCTCAAAGCACGACGTTTTCTCGTGTTGAATGTGGTTATATTAATTGAATGAGTCGCACCAAAATGGTATATTTACTGGACACTGCAAAAACAGAAAGTACATACACTAATTTCATCGTTTAGTGTTAAGGGGATAAGGAAACTGAAATATAGGTACCAAATGTAGAGGGAAAGAAGTGAACGTTTTTTATTTATTTATTTTTTTACAAAAATCCAGTCATGCAGCATGGCTGTAAGAGCAAATCTTCGAAGAAATAACTGGTTTTACGTAAAATGTCTCAATTTTACTGGTTTTATATTAAAGGTTGTCTCGACTTTTTGCCGAGTACCACCTCAGTTAGTAGATTTTTCAACGCTGAACACGATGGTGAAGGCAGAATTGCAATATATCCCATTCAGATTAGAACCATGAAGTATCAACCACGTTTCTTCATCTTCAAAGTGCTCCAGTTTGTGAAAGCAATATCGCCATTCTGACTTCACCATCGTGTTCAGCTTTAAACAGCGTTATCGTCTGGAATGATGTAGTCAAGAGGGTGAGAAAATACGTCTTGGTAATCTGAACGTATCGAAATGACCGTGCAAGATTCATCGTGTATGCGACTTATTGAAAGAATCAATAAACAAAATTAAAGTTCACTTACTTGAGCTCGGAGGCTCCTCGATGGATGGTGCACTTACCCCGTTTTCCGAGATATGGAACGGTTGTAACTGGTCAGAGATATGGAACGGTTGTAACTATCACAATCCGTTTCAGCGTCAAAAAAGCCTAAATTTCGATACTGAACTCACTTCCACGAAGAAAGTTGGCTTTTGGTTGATTTTCATCTAAAAACCCACGTTTTTCATTTTCCCTACCAAATTTCACTGTGAAATTTATACAATTGGAAAGCTTAGATTCTGGGCAATTTTTCCCCGAGGAGTGCACACCGAAAAAACCCCTTACCAATAACGAAAAATAGGAAAGAAAAAACGGTGATTTTTAAATCTTCAAATTTTGGATATTATATTATTATTATTTTGGCCATTTTTTTCATTAATTAGGGCTGTTTTTAAAAAATCGGATTTTATATCAGAGAGATAGATCTCTTTCCAACGGTATCCTCAACTATTATAATAATAAAATCTTTACAAATAAATATAAGGGAGGTAGAGCCATTTTACTGAGACAAGGTCGAAAACACGAAAAAAATCTTAAAAGTGAAAAAAGTCGGTTTTTTAGTTGAGTAATGAAAAAACTCTAGGAGGCAGTTTTTGTTGCAAATTGGCAGTGGTTGTCTTTTGGCAGTGGATTCAGGATGGTCTGAAACTGATTTTGGTATACAATTTTTACTGAAATTCGAGAACAATAGCTTCCTTTTCTTCGAATATTCGCTAGAACGTTTTTAGGGTGACCCATTCAATTGTAGGTGTTGAAAGAACATTTTCATTGGGTTCCAACTCTGATTGTTGTAGTTGTGTAAGTTTGTCAGCCTATTGAAGTGCAATAATTATTCCATATTTTCTATCGTGTCCCTGTTAGCAAACTAACATGTCTCCTATCCAGTACTCAGCACTGATGAAACGGTTATTTCATGAAGACACTTGGGATACCCGCCATTCAAGGAAGCCATGAATCATTGTATCTTACCTATCTCAGGTTTTTATACCGTGCATGAAAATCTAAGTTTATGAAGAATCTACTCGGTATTATGCCTGCTTGCCCCTATATGCAAATAATTTGAATTTCCGTTGAGTAACGACCAACGAGTCGACTTACCGCTCTTGAAGACCATTTCCAGAACCCTGCTGGAATAAGATTCGCGTAGCAATGGTGGTAATATTAGTTGGTTCGTGTCAAGATACGTTGCCTTTCCAGCGTGGAATATACCTTCCAGAAACCATTACAGGTTACTACTTTATACAGATTATTGAGACGTACGTACTGTATTAGTGACCTTATCCTGTAATTGCCGACCACTCTTGGCGGGTTCCTCATTTTCATTTAGGTGTCACTACAGTGTATTTTCCTTATCCTCATATGAAAGCGTGGGAGATTGAATGCCAGTACGAATACGTCCAACATTTATTGAAAAACGCCAAAATACAAAGTTCAGTCTCATTTTGCCAGCAAATTATCTGAGTAAGATGAAAAAAACCACACATCTCCCCCGACCAAACTGGTACATTCCAATGACAGCTTGATATCCTGGGTTTCGCAGTGAGGCCCCTTGCACTAGAAATAGTAAAACAGGTCTCATCACTTCAATTGCAATTACAACTATCCCACCACCTCATTTCTTCATAATATTATTATGGTTTTGTCAAGGTGTTGATCTTGATCTTTCAAATAATGAAGCATGCTGTTTAAATTGTTATTTAAAACATAATTACTCATGGTTGAATAAGTGGCTCCTGAGTGGAATTCGTGGCAATCAGACCAAAAGGAGTTCCAAGCCCATGATTTCAAGTTAATTCCCAATAATCAGGATAATACTTATTGAAAGAATGTTAACACATTGGGCACCTTCTAAATTATAGGTCTGTAAGTAATGCGATCTTAAAAATACAGTGAGGCACACTATCAAGAAGAAAACACCAATTATGGAACACCCAGGATATGAATCTCTTGTCAATCTGACTCGGTGTCAGACAGACAAGAGGGGGGGGGGGGGGATTCAGGATTCTATCCCAACCTCCCTTTCACAATAGGATCGAGACAAATTCTAAATGAAATTCTAATTTCAAAACATTGTCCGAGCCGTTCCTGAGTCAAGCGGAAAATAATGTGCCATAATTTAGTCAAGCAACCCACATTTCCTCCGTTTTCTGGAAATTTTACGGGTTTTCAGAACCAGACGAATTTTTAAGGAAAACGCGCTATGGCCATTGGCTCATCAAGTACACGATTTATTGAGATAAACATTTATAACTATTTTCAGTCGAAATGCATTACAATAACCTATTACATACGTCAAACACACACACGGAGCATGAGTATGCCATTTACACGTATGTAAACAAGATGCACTCGGAAACTATTGTACACCCCTATCTAATCCGTCCAAACAGAAAGGTTCAAATCTACAGTCCAATGCAACACTACGATTGTGTTATCAACTCTTTAATGAAATAAAAAAAAATACTCGTACAATGGAAAATAAAATACAAATCAGAAAAAATTGATAGTACTAAAAAAATTAAGAAAAATCCTAATTTTGGTTATGTTAAAACAAACACCAGAATCCATTAAAAAAAATAAAAATAAAAAAATCAATAAAGTAAGTCATATAAACATTATAAATCCATTTTAAAATCTAAAAATAAAGAATTCTTCAAAAACTAAATAAATCATTATTTCAAGCAAAAAAAATTAATAAACTATTCTTTTAAAAGTAAATGAATGAAATAAAGTAAAAAGCAAAATCAAAAAGTGAAAATAATAATACGAGTACAGAAATAAAAAAAATAAATGTTGGATACATAATATCCATGTTGCTTCCAAGTTTACACCAGGTAAGACGCTTTTATCCACTCGCGACTTAGTGCGATGAAAATGAAAAGGAATACTGCTCATATAGCTCATATACTGCTAGTCTAGATAATATCTAGATATTATCATCAAATTGGTATAAAAATTCCAAATTTTTCTCGATTGCAGTAACAATCAATTCAAATCTGAAGATGAGACTGAAATTGCCGAGAAAAAAAAGTCGTTATCTCAACAGAAATCTTGTTTTTGTGGAAATTACAAAAATAAATAAAATATTAGTTCCTTCATAGAAGTGCGTTGACTATAGCACACAAACAAAATGCTAATTTCTTCTTTCAAAATAGGAATAATTGTGTTTCCATTTCACTCGTAATTAAACCTAAGTAGTAGAAGGTCAAAAATGGTTACAACGATTGCCTACGTCACACTAACACATAAGTATAAGAGTTATTACATTCCAAATGGTAATCAATAGCATTTTTAAAATTTTTTTTATTTAGAGCCTGTTTTACATTCAACCAATCTAAACAAGGCTAACAAATATGACAAAAGGATTGCTAATACTAAATTTCATTCAGTTATTTAAAAAAGAAACAAAACTGGGAACGAGGTTTGTTTGTCTATCTTTTCTTGTTAGTTTTGAAAGATACTTGGAGTACCCGGTTATCGAGGGGGTAGCCGTTAAGGGAATGTATCGCAATTTCAGCATCATCCCGGTTGGTCATAGTGACGAATCCATAGCCTTTGGTATGACCAGTAACAGGGTCGCGGATGATATTGACTTTCTGAACGGCGCCAAACGGCCCAAAGAGCTGCCAAAGATGTTGTTCTTCTACTTCGGGCGAGAGGTTGTAAATGTACAGGCACCAGCCGGCGTTCCCGTCAAACGAGTGGTAGAAGGGGGTTGGGGCGGGGGCCGAGATCCCGGGCGACACCGAGCCCATTGGCGAGAAACGGTTGGAGCGGTTGTTAGTCGATCCGATTCGCATAGACCCCGGACCCGGGTACCTCATCGGACCAGGACCAAACCGACCCTGTACGAGCATGTTCTGAGCCTGCGCAGTTGTGGGGTTGGCAAACTTGACTACGATCGGCTTATCAAGACCTGCGGGGATGTGACCGTTCAACTCCTTCATAGCAGTCTCCGCCTGAATTCGCTTATCGAACCTAATAAATCCCACTCCCCCAATGCTATCGTTGATTACTTTAGAATTGATAATAGACCCATATTTACCAAACATGACCTCCAATTGTTGTAACGGCATATTTTTTGGTAAACCGGCTATATACAAATTGGCACCTTTTATCTCGTCCGAACTGGGTCTTGCATGGGATACTTTAATAACTTTGGGGCCGAGTTTCAATCCGTTTAAATTATTTATGGCTTTTTCCGCATCTTCTTTCTTCCTATAATTTACAAAGCCGTACGCCAAACTTTCTCCAGTGTTTTTGTTCATCACGAGGTGTGCTGACTTCAGGTCACCAACTGATGAAAACAAAGCGACAAATTCATCTTGTTTCATAGACTGTGGCAAATAATTGACTATCAAGTTGGTATGGAGGTCGTCATCCGAAGCATTCGAGCTAGTGTCGAAAGGCGAATTTTCTCTCTTCGAGGCGTCAGTCCCATGGCCATTGAGACCATCCAAATTTTGATTCTCGTTCATCCTCGGATAGATTAATTTATTATCTGTTAGGTAAAAAAAGAAAGAAAGAAATAAATCAAATCAAAAAACTAAATAAATCAAACATGAAAAAATGACAAACTAAATAAATTATATAACGAGAAAATGAATAAAGGTTGCTTCAAATCATTCAACCATTTATTCACCCATCCATGGAGACTCAGTTACTGAGTATAATTGGCTTTACTCCATCAAATATTCTACTTGAACATCACACAGGCTTACAAACAGTTCCATTCATGCAGCAAGATCTAATGGGCTAATTTTTTATGTAACCTACAAACTAGTAGGACGGCCAACTAATGCCGAACGCCTATCACTTTGGAAGGTTTACTGACAGAAGAATTGACCTACCACACTAAAACCTCAAGTTAACCCATTTTGTTCAAACGAGAAATAGCTGATTGCAATTACCAACATTTTGGCGATATTCGGGTTTTTGTCATGTACACAATATTAGATATTGTCTGAGCTATGGTGCCCTATCCAATTCAATCAACTTCGGGTGGGGAAGGGAACAGAGGACTGAATCATGTTTTAGGCCAACAAAACCTCATATCATGACTTTGTGACAGGGTACTAAACAGTCAAATCTGTGCCTTGAAGCGTGTAAATTTTGACATTTTATGTCTTTGCTATGGCACACAAACAAAAAAATCGTCACGAAAATTGTTGACGAAAACTAACTTCCTAATTTTCCAACCCATGAAAATCGTTCACCACTCGTTGGATAGCTCTCGATTTACCTAACCATATTACGTTAACCACTGCGGAGTGCGTGGCCGACAAGCTGCGGTATGAGCGTGATTGTTTAAATAATTGTTTACACACAGGTGATCATTCTCAATAATTTATATTTTCAAGACGAATGCAAGCTTCATAATTTATGATGAACCTTTCAATTAAGTATAACAACTACGCTACTGAGGTAGGTGATGTAGTATAGTTCGAAGGCCCTTGAATCCCTTCTTTAAAGACATAAAATGTCCCAATGTGTTGCAGACTCATATGCAAGCATTTGATTTAGTTATGAGGATTTACACTTCTGATGGTTTGAGTTATGTGCCATATTAAAGACAAAATGTCAAAAGTACGTAAGGACACCATGTCTATTTTCAAATAATATTGAACATATTATGTGCAATTTTCTCACATTTAAATTAGGTTTTTTTGGCAACACAGTAGTACTATCGATAATTTTGTTAGTAACTTTAATAATAAATTTTGCTTAATAATTTTATAATATTATGCAGCAGGATGAGGATAATGATCAAAACCATTTGGTTCGGGAGTGACTAAATTAAAGTGTGACGTGTTATTAATTAATTACTATCATTTGATCTGGGTGACTATGAATAGACTGGGTGTCTTTTGTAAGGGCGTGATTTCTATTTAATAATTGATTTTGGTCGAAACTCAACTGCCCCAGGTTTTAGGGTACTCTGTCGTTAAAGTCTCGGTTTTCAGACAAAAGTTTTTTTTTTGGGTAACAAATTTCTCGAGATGTTTCATATTGCACTATTTCATATTGTGGATATAAATTTTAGTATAGTTGATGTGAGAACTGCGGAAAACATTGCAAACCAGTCAAACAGGAATGTGGAAACAAATGGAACGAGTGTTGCACAGATTGGATGCGTCTAAATACCAAATGTGTTCGCTATTGAAAATTGAGAAAGAGCGCCAGCGTTGAAATGTTTTTTCTTATCTTTCCTAAAACCAACCAAGAAACTGCATACTTTATGGAATCGCTTTTCAATAGTACAAACAGATAATTTTTTAAAATCGACACAAGTTGGTGTAAAATATTCATCTACTCTTCACACCTATCTCAACAGACGTAACTTAACATTGGATGGCCAGTAAATCATGATTGGTGTGTGGACGCCTCGAGAAACCCAGAAAATTCTCGACTCTCTTACGAGATGTAGGTACTTCAGGTAGGCAGTAAGACGACCCTAGTAAAACATTCAGCCCACCAGTGGCATCTCTTCACTCACAGTAACACTCCTTACACCAACGCGTAATTTGTAGTACAACCGTCGGTACCCAAGTAGCACACGAAGGCCCATTAAAGTAATAGCAAGAAGGGACTCTTGTGTGTTACCTACTCTAATCTCCATCACGCGAATTTCGTGTCACCAATCAATTATTTATATAACAAAAACTATGAAGCTGATTTTTTTCGACTAATACACAAAAAACTAAATTCATAGATATTTACCTAAACTGCGAATAAATGCGAAGGTTACTCTAGAAATCCACTAGAGGTTTAGTAGTAAGAACTTGTCGACGAACGAAAAATAAAAAATACCTGAAATAAAACCAAAATCAATTATTATTGAAATCATTATTTTTAAAATGCAGATGAATAAGGAAATTCAAGAACACAAGTCATTTACACACAATTAATTAACTCAATTCCATTCAGAAATATTCGTAGTTTCAAAATACAGTAAAACTTCGTTAAGACGCTCCTGTTTAAGGGCCTGCAGGACCTAGGTTGAAAGGATTTGGAGGATATCTCAGGCTGTGATTGAGTTTTGGAATAAATTTCACAAATTCAAAAAATTTCAAAGGTTGATCGAATGAATGGCAAACTAGTGTTGGGTATTTGTTCACATGACACACTGAAGACAAGACAGATACCACTGACAGCACAGCAACTGAAACTGAGGAAATTCTCCAAAATTTTCCCGATCACGCGTCAGTGGATGACGCCCTTGTAACTTGCAACACGCCACCACCGACTCTGTGGAGAGTAGAAAATGACTGTGAAGAAAAGCCATTTGCAACACCTACAGTTTCTGCTCACTTGCAAGACGTGGGCGAGATCAGAAAATATATATCCACCCTAGAAAATGCAGAGTAGGTACATGCTGTTAGATTAACAGAATTGACAACTTCCTCCCCACATACGATACCAAGAACAGGTGTCTCTGCTCAGTGAGTAAGCAGTGCACATAAATATTATGTATTTGAGTATTTATCACATTCCTGTGCAAGTATTGTGTTTAAAAAAAATTTACATTCAAATTTTGTAATCACTTTCTTTATTCGAGCATTCTGAGATTTTGTTACTTTTCCAGGTAAAGTAACTTTCCCGGCGCTCTTTTGCGCCGGTAAAGTAACTTTCCCGGCGCTCTTTTGCGCCGGTAAAGTAACTTTCCCGGCGCTCTTTTGCGCCAGTCCCTTGAAGAGCGTCTTAACGAAGTTTTACTGTACATTAATTAGTACCTACCTACTGTTAATAGAACAAGTATTTAATAATATTTTTTCTCCTAATCGTAATGGACATTTCAAGACGTAGATAACAGACTAAAATGTAAATAAATTGGCAGGCGTACAACAAACTCATTGATGAATCTAAACAATAATTGTCTCTGAAAACAATTTAACCCGCCCGCAGCATGGGGTTTTTCGCGTTATAAAATGTCAATCATTGGTGTTATCCAACAGCCCCCCCCCCCCCCCCACCAACTCGTTTTCAATGAAGTTTGAAAAGAAGCTTTTACAACACTTTGTAATGTTAGAAATTTAATGTAAAATAAATATCACTCCAAGTTTCAAACTTTGTTCATTACCGCCATTTTTGACAGTTCAAGGCTTTGAAATTTGAAAAATACCTACTTTAGTTGTGCAAGTTGCTACATGGAAGGTATTTGAGAGCTACATTTCACGGTCATCAGCTGAACGAACAAATTTTCCCATATCACGGACTTCAACGACAAGTTAGTCGGAAACAACAGAGCGAAATAATACTCATTAATACTGTACTGTCCTATTGCCATGATTTATGTGGCCGGTATATGTGCTCAGAAAGTAAAAAAGGAAAATACAGGATTTATACGAATTATTGAGAGTTAAATAGGGACCGACCGCTCAGTACTAATGGACGTATATAAAACCTGTGAATTGAGAAGGCTACTGCTAAAAATGTACCGCAAATGATTACTAACAAGAATGAGCATGATCCCCATAGTACACATGAAGGTTCAGACTGTATCGATCGAAGGTGTTAGCGTTTTTGTTGGTCAACTAGCATCAAATTGAAACTTTTGAGCTATGATTCATCAACGACCAATCAAATCATGATTAAACGTTAGTTTATCATGACTGAATGAAAAACATTGGTTAGGTACTAGCATACTACGGTCTCACGCTCACATACGGAGTAGTTGGGAAAATCAATGGCGAGTGAATATGGAAAGAAAATGCGGTGCCTTGCTCGACGCTTGGGGGGGAAAAAAATCAATGCTTGGACCAGACACCCCAGCGCAACGCCAATCAATACTTCCCATGCTAACACCGAAAAGAACGTAAACTCGAGTCGAGCCGTTCTGTGAAATAACAACTGAATCCGTACGATAAACCACAGTCGGTACCGCTCAAGTCCTCTAGCAACGAAAATGAATCAGTGTATACCAGTAAATTTGGAAATACTCTCTTGAAATCGACCGGGTGCCAAAGGCGCTCAGATGCATGATGTAAATTTGGAACACGACTTGGATAAGGCTGAAGATGTACTTACTTGATCTCCTCAGACGTTGACAAAACTATTTAGACTTATTTAAATAGCGGATTGAGATCACAAATGAAAAATATTAAAACTAAAAAATTAAGAGAATGAAGAAACATAAAAGAATAAAAGGCCGAGGACCCCAGAGCTTTTCAGGTTTCAAATGCTACCAACTTGACTAAACCCCCCTGTCGCCAGAAACATGGAATTCTCTCTTATGTAATATCCATGTCTGAAAATATGGAGTGGGCATCGAAGTCACGGCTGAATACAGAGATGAAGTGAAAATAAATTAAGAAAAATACATGTAAGAAAAATCACGTGTGTATTAGAAAATCTCGTAAAAAATGCTCTACCTACAAGATTTCATGGAAGAAGGAATTTATTCACCCATGACAAGAGTTTAGACTAGATGTATGTTGAAGTATCCACCAACAGTACCATGGATACCTCCTTGTGCAGGACAAGCCAATATCACTGAAGTAGAAGAAGAAGATTCCGAGAACGCCATTTTGATATTCCCTTTACCACGCGCTGTGCCATTTGTGTTGTGTGATTTAAGGGCAAATAGGTAAGATTTTATCCTATTTCATCGCTTACATTTCATGTAATTACTCTTCGTTGTTTTGACTAGATGGTTGGAAAATAGGTCTTTTATTTTATAAATCACAAAGGTGTGCTGATCGATTCAAATTGCTTTTTCAAAACCTCCGCTAACAAGGTAACCTGTGCGTTTCTACTGATTCGTGCATTTCATGTTATGATCTTGTTTAGTATCGAAATATATTTGAGTCTCATGTTTTAGGTAATTTTGATAACTTGTGTAGAGTGTATGCTTGGTGGGAACACTATTTTTTTTTCGCTCGTCGAATCATAGGTCATGATTAGTGAACCTTTCCATCTTACAAAATCTTGATGGGCAGTACTTACCGTATTTTGAGTATGTTTCGATCCAGAGGTAGTACTCTTGATAGCTCGAATGTTCCCAATCGGTGTATGCTAAATTACATTCTATACATTATCGTTTCGTTCGTGTGTAAATGGCTGTGATTCTCAGCTGGCAGTTGGGATGCGAATACTTTGCGTGTTTGTTGCCAGGTGTTTCTTAAATCTTATTGGACCTTCACTTCTAAACCTGGTGACTCCAACCAGCTACATGGACCCACGAGATCTTGAGAAACGCTTGAGCAAAATCAAGGATTTGTGAAATGGCAATTTTCTCTAGCGAATTCAAAAACTGTACCACCCAACTTGACATAGTTACTCCTAGATACGTACTAATTTCCTGCATTTTTCCATATATTTGGATTATTTCTATCACTAATACAAGTAGAGTTGTGATTGAATAGTTGCTTTTTCCTGTCACGTTCGCCCTTTTGCTGCTACTGTGCTGACCAGTGATAGTGACATTCGCCCTATTACAGGTTTCAGAAAATAATTTTTGGTTTAGATGATTTTTTAGTCTTTCATTATTAATAATTATTAATTTTCGGTGGTAAATAATAAACCATTATGACACCAAGGCTGTGTGGTTGTTCAATGTTATTAGGTACCTAACTACCGACCTAATCAACTTTTTAAGAAGAAAAAAAATCGTGTGTCTACACCGTAAATCAAAGCAGGAATGTAAGAACGTCGTTATTTCTTCAAAATTGTCCATGAACATTCGCCCCTAACTTTCTATCTTTTACCCCGAATATCTCCTTTCTGATTGGTTGTACTTACGCGCTCCTTTTAAACCCAAAAAGATGGGATAACGCAAAAAAAACCATATCCATACCTCAAAAACGTAAATTTGGCGTATTTGCCTGGGGAGGCACGATATTATTATATTGTGTTGTGAGTTTTGGATGTAATGTTAGACTATCACATATTCCACTGTTACAGCTATGGCCCCTACGCCCAAGTATGAGATGGCTGTGGGCCTCTCCAAAGGCCACAAGACCACCAAAATCCCCATGGGGAAAACCAAAAACGATAAGAAACACAGGATGAGGCCTTCCAGGCTGAAGGGAGTAAGTATTCTTGTATTTAACTTCAATTCCGGGAAAGTCATCCTAAAGTTACGTTCTTGTTCATTAGTTGAAAACGTAAACATTGTAGTTACTCAGGTTATTGTGGAAGAGTGGTTTATTAGTTTCATTTATACTTGAATTCTAGGTACGGATGAATTTATTTCGTATTTGTAGATTAACGTTTGCTCTTGATATTTGTCCTAGATCAGATGGGCATTGATGAAATTAGTTCCTAGCAAAATTATTCTCAACGATCATGAAATTTCTGACGAAAGCAATACGTTTTTCAGGCCAACACGAAACACTCCAAATTCGTGAGAGACCTCGTGCGCGAAGTGTGCGGACACGCTCCCTATGAAAAGCGAGGTATGGAGTTGCTCAAGGTCTCCAAGGATAAGAGGGCTCTCAAATTCTTGAAGAGGCGTGTAAGTATATTACCTTCATTGGAATAATTCACTTAATTTCATCCCAGTGTTGGATCGTAACCGTAAGTCTCCGATCTTTGCTGCCGTATTTTCGGAGGGTTGATGACAATTTATTCTTTGTAAATAACGGTTGTGACATGCCTAGTATAATACTCGATAATTCAATTCAGACATCCTATTATCTCAAGTTCAGACGAATTTCGCGGTTATAGAATCGTTGGAGCTTCTGAATCTTATGATTATCTACAGCAACCTTCATGATCATCACAAAAAAATCAAAGAAAGAAATATCTGCTCAAGAACATTTGCTTAAAATCCTAGAACTTGAGTTTATCAAATTTTCCTAAGCAAAAGAGTAGGTCTTTTGAAATGAGCCTTTCTAGCATAGTATTTTGTGAAAGGCTGCTGGGGTTTCAGCGTTTTTCATGAAACCCAGAATGGTACCATCGAGACCAGAATTCTGTTCAATTCATGATACTTAGTTTGTTATTACCCTTTCCATATGGCGAGTCGCCATTGGCGACGCGCTCAGCTCTTGCCTCTGACGGTCGTATCCATGTGGCAACATGATGAAGGAAGCTCTCCTCAAGTTCCTTTCGGAGGCGTTGGTCTAGGAATATGCTGCCGCGATGAGTGTTCTTTGATTCTTATGTGTTGAGCAAATCAGCTCCAAATATTGATGTTTTGTACATCATTAGTTTCGGGATCATATTATGAACCCCACTTTTTTTCACCGTGAGTTTTATGATCTAACCCGATATAAATATTGTTTCCACATTCTGTTGAAAATGTCAATTAAAAGCCCATATCTCAGGATTGTTATGTACCAGCCTTGGATTTCCATCCATAGTTCACTTGACATAATATATTATATTTGTTGAAACTCTTGTTTCACTATGAGGCAGCGGGTGGGTATTGATGAAGATTTTTGATCTTGGTCCTTTCAATTCCTTTTGTTTAAAAACATTCTTTTTGAAAATTGCAGTTGGGCACGCACATCCGTGCTAAGAGGAAGAGGGACGAGCTGAGCAACATCCTGACCCAAATGAGGAAGGCCGCTACCCATAAGTAACGTGTTAATTACGTTTTAATATAATTTTTATTTCCAAATCTGTCGTAATTATTTATTTCCTGTTATCCTCAATGGTGTTTCTCATTATAGTCATCACGTAGTTTGATCAGTATATTATTATTAAGAATGAAGTTCCCACAACGTTTCGTTTCAAAATTGAGTAGGTTATTAATACAATAATTTTACATGAGGCTCGATTCGCTCATTTTGTTGATACGTGTACATAGTTCATTCATCTCCCAAAGTGTGCCAATTTTAAGTGCATTAAGATTGTAACTGGTATTGTGGGGAATTTGCGTCAATTGTCGATTTCGAACATCATCTTCCTGTTGTATAGTACGGCCATAGAGAAACGTGTATTGCCAGCAATATTCATTTGAAACAATTAAATTTTGCTTGAGGAGAAAAGCCGCGGAAATCGAGGTGACCGTTTGACGTCACAACCAGGGGCGCTGACATCGCCGGGTTTCAGAGGCGGGGGTGGCGTCTACGGTCTTCTCGAACGCTCTACATTTTTGGGATGACTTTTCAGGCAGCTGACCATCATTTTCGTCATGCTTTTAGCTTATACTTTCGAGAACAGAAATTTAAAAAATTCTCCATTGTATGTTCATACAAAACCCACAAACATTTGCTCGCCCAGTACCTACCTACGTTCTCATGTCTCTGTACTTAATTTCGAGAGTATTGTGTTTTTCGGAAGATATTATCGTATCTACTTTTTATTTCACAAAGCGTATGTAATCTTCCGGTTTTATCGAATTTTACGCCGTTGGATAGGCACTTCCATATACAACACAGTGACGATGAATAGAGACGATGTTGCACATTCTGAAACATAGCACCGGGTTGAGCGATCAGACACGCTGTTTGTCATCTTGATGTTTCGATCCTCAAGGGGTTAATAAACAAATCACGAGTTCGATAAACATTTAACATTACCAACAAATTTTGATTCAATTCTATACAAAAACAATTAGAAAAAAAAATCAACAATAATAACATCATCTAGATTTGAGGCGTTTACAGCATCATGGCGTACATCATCAGAGGAAGAACTATGTTATCTACTTGATCTGTTTTGGCCTCGACTATTGACGAAGTGGCGATGGCGAACGTAGGTTTGATCAAATTAGTCCGAGGAACGTATCCTGAAAGCAACAAAATCTGTAATTGATGTGTACCTTATCAAAGTCACTAGAATACTATACCTATTAGGTAATGGTTAGTCGAGCTGAAAATGCAAAGCTAGTGAAATTTCGATAAGCTGTAAATCTTTCTGAATTATCAGTGCATGAGAAGAAGTCGTTCTAAATGAAGTGGTGTTGCGCTATGTCTTAGCCATTTATAAATTTTGTAAATGGCTAAGACATAATCCTTATATTTTCAACCAAGTACAACTATTGGCACAGCAATGGGGAATTGTACAGCAACAGGACATCTCCCACTCCGTTTCCTTCATTTCAACTGACTCAGCATCGATACTGCCCCCATAACCACCACCATTATTATCAATTACATCGATGCAATACCAGAATCTCAACTGAAATGGTTTGTTACCTATGTGAATTAGAAAGATGACTAGGAACAACTGAGACAGGAAACACGCAGCAGTCCCTTCCTTTGTTTTTTTAGAGCCTGGGGACAAGCAAAAAATTAAAATACGGACATGAAACATCACATTACAAATTGAATTTCAATAGAGAATTTTAACAGCGTAGAAAATCCATCAGCTACCTGGCCACCTGTTTTTTCCGACATATGTCCCACACGTGCTGGCAGCCGAGTCACCGACGCCAATGGACAGTAGACCAGCGAAGAGCGGGAGGAGATCACCTTTATCGAGGTCAGGGTGGATCCAAAGAGGTAGAGCGCAACCGACCAGAAGATAGACCGGAGTCAAGGCTAGAGGACCGTCGTCTTTTTCGTCCACAAACCTGACGAACCCAAGCTGGAGGAACTTTCCTAACGGCGGCATGTCCAGAATCCTCAACATCTGAAATACAACGGAATCACGTGATATCTATTCTACTAGAACATTTGATGGGGTTTTTAGAGAGTAAGACCGGAGAAGTAACGTGATAAGCATTGAACAGTTTTCCACCAGAAAGGGAGAATCGCTGTCCAGAGCATCCAGCCATTCCCTGGTGCACTGTTTTAACTTGGGAAAAATTCGTGTATTTGCTATCACACTTGTTTGACGAATTCCATTCATAAGTGATCCCTAAAATAGAATTTAAATCCAATCAACCAAAATGACATTCTTTCACCTTTGCAATTTCTTAATTAATTTTTAATTGGCTAATTGAGCCTGTACGTGTTTGAATTACAGAATTAGCTTCAGGTTGGCTAGACGAACGTTCCTGATTTTTTCAAAATTTAGTTGTGACATACACTTTTCTGGAAAGTAGAATCTCGGGTTCGCCCTTTCTGGTGGTACAGGTGGGCCAAAGAAGTGAAAATATTAGTCAGACAAGGGACTGAGATTAACTAAGTAACTAAATGATTATAGATATTATAGGAAGAAAATATCGACCAATAACAGGAGAGAAGGATAATTCTATTCACATTATGTAAAATGAGTGGTATTGTTTATATCAATAATGGACCTGAGACAATGATAGTGTTGGCGAAATTGTCACTGTCCAGAGAAATGAGAGTGGAAGAGTAATAATTTTCATGTTGAATGAATTGTGCGCGTTTCAATACTGAATACATGACACTGTCCACATGAAGATGAAGTTACTGTTCGTCATAATACAAGTTATCAAGTTGCAAGATTGAAACTATGTCAACAAAAGGACAATTTAAATTGAAGCACAGAATTAATTAGGAAGTGGTATAGTTACCATTTGGGATCAAAGTTGTAACCATCAAATCCTGGTGTAATGTTCGCAAATGTATTCTAGTGAAATGTCTCAATTTGGTGACAGGGATAAAGTAAGCGTAAAACTTTGATTCAACTTGGGTCTGAACAATGTCCCCTCTTTCCTACGAGTATGTGTGCACTATGTTCCTAAATTCAATTAGTTTCCTCAAAAATACGTAATTGGCGGTTTTTTGTTGAACATGTGTATAGTTTCTCTAGCACAAGCAGTAAGACGTACGTCGAGGGCTAGGAGGAGAGCAAATGCAACGCCACTAGCGAGGTAGATAGTGCAAGGTTTGAGTACGATGCCTGGAACAAACACCAAAAGGGACAAGAGATGGAAGATTTTCCTTGTCACTGTATTAGCTTTCTTCTCGCTGGATATTTGAGTGGAGACCATCGCTAGCGCCAAGGCGGAGCATGCCGCCCAAAACATGACCATCCACACCTGCAAGTATTGAATAAAAGATTACTGAGACATGCTACCAAGATGCAAGCTATTCAGAATCATACAGTGAACCATTATCAAACAAAACACAGCATTCAAACATACTCACAGTCACCATGTCTCTGGTGAACAGTGTGAGGATCCATAACAGAGGATTTTCTCCAATCAAGAAATACAAACAGATCAAAAGTGCAAACACGCTGACGGAAAAGAGGCTGTAAAATTCGAGAGGTTTGCGCTTCAGTTCAAGGCGGTAAGCACAAGCAGCAAGACCCAACATGCAAGCATTTCCACACTGAAACAAAAAAACCCACACATTTTCAGAGGGGAATAAAAAAACATTTCTTGGTCGATTCCAATGGTTTATTATTGAAGATAATAAACCAACGTTGTTCATGTCAGTGTGCCACGGGCACTATGGCTCGATACCATATTATGCTGTCAGAATATAAAAAGTGAGAGATTCATTCAATTGTAGCGATGTTTCCATTAAAATAATTGCAAAATGTCCAGGCTCATTTGATAGATGAGTGTTGACTATCCTGCCAAGTAACCAACATACCTACCCAAGGAAAAAGGAAATGAAAAATCACCATTCAATATCTGGTTGAAAATGAAGACCAAAATGTAGAGGAAGAAGGGAAAAGTTATCTCCACTTTGCTCAAAAGCCCTGCTCAGCACCAAAAATCCCTACCTCAAAATCCCAGTGTTTGGTGGTTACTGCTCTTTCTATTCCTTTGGGCAAAATGTTCGTTTCCTTGAAGGGAAGTTTGCATCCCCTGAGCAACTGGCGTGTGCAGATTTGAGTGCAGCTCTATCACATTGAATACTCATACTGACTATCCATTAGCAACAGATTGTGTAAGTAACTGACGAAAGATCAGGCGGCAGAGAAGTACACGAGTGTAGCCCTCATTTCGCTTTCTCTTTCACATGATTGTCACCAGCCCATTTTCAAGCACAAAAATATTTCAACCTCAGGCTCGTGGAGCAAGTCGCGACTAGATTCTGGCAAACATAATAATAATTATTGTCTTCTCTTCTAGAGGTTTTCAACAATTATTGTTGAAAACCTCTAGAAGAGAAGGTAGTGGTTGGGTAACTTGTTCATGAATACACCTGAAATACAAAATAGTGCTTTTGCATCCAATTAGCACTATATCACAATAATTGCGTTTCCATAGCTTCCAAAATAATGCAAGGTGCTCTTGAGAGGATGATGAGTTTAAACGAGCGAGAAACAAACACTGGATCGTTGATTCTGTACATCGTCCAGGCTATCTATACTTTTGCATTTTTGGGTCGGACGCAGATTATGCTTATTTAGCACTTTATGTTACTCTCATATTCGAAGTGTTCCAGAAGAGTTTACAGAGAAAGTAGATACTAACAACAACATGCTTCCTATACACAATAACCATTACGTGTTCTTATAAAGAACACAAGAAATAAAACAGCTCTCACACAACTTACAACGAAAGCATTGTATAAAAGAGAAGCGACTAATTTTACAAACAATCCAGCATTCATGCAAATCTTTGCACGAAAGGTCAAGAAATGGCGAAGTAGTTCAACTTTCACGATTAGTAAGTTTAGGAACAACACTCATTTCAAGTATGGATTAAAGTAAAGAGGGGCAATCAAAACCCTCAACAAAGCTTTATTGTTGTACCTAACCACAGCTAATGGATAGAACAAGGGTACCATCTCTCGTAGGCACTATCATGGGCACTATTTCGCCGGTCACTATCATGGTTTTCTGCAAGTGTAAACCCTACGATTAACGACAAAGCTGAAAATTACTGAGCAATGAGGAAGTGAATCGTCAGATGGAGAGGAGGAAGTTCGTTCTAGATTAAATTAATTTATTGACATTTCTGCTGGTTGTTTGGGGGGGGGGGATGCCTGGTGTTTAGAATAGGTTCATTTGAAAAGGATTTCCGAACATTGCCACTTCCCCATTGACCAATATCGTCTGTCTAGAGGCAGAAGCTGTAACAACCCAAAAGCTTGGTAGATCTCTTTTGCTTTTAAACCAAGTCTTGAATTCAATCACACTCCAAGGGTACTTTATAAATAAAAGTAACTTCCGTTGGGTGTTTTAAAGACTACCGAAGATGCGAAATTATGAAAGCCTCCTTGCCTCTCACGGACGACTAAATTCATGACTACTTGATTCAAGTTCATTACACGGAAGGTGGAGTCGGCGGGGCGTACTAACCTGTAATATAATTGTGGCGGTTGTATAGCAGGTAATTGCGCGGTTTTGTTCACCAATCATGCCAATGAACAAGAATAGAATGAATCCTTGGCAAGCGATGGTGGCTTCACCATAGGAAAAACTCCTTGGGAACAATTTCATAAGTGGAAGAATCAGTGTGTGATATGTGTAGATACTGAGAGACCCGTATAAAGCACTCAAGATGATGCCTAGAACAAAGATTTACAATTAGGCAATTATTACAAGTGGGTTCCAATTTAAATACACTCACGCATTGAGGCTCGTGCAAAAAATACGAGTCACTTACCTTCGGCAGATAAAAAATAAAGACTAAGAACGGACGCGACGCAACAAAGGAAGACTTCGACGGGCTGAATGAACTTTTGGTTGTAGCTCCTCGCCATCACGATGAGAGAGTGGAAAAGTATTCCTGTACTTATGCATGAAGCAACTTTGTACTTTGCACTGGTGTCATAAGCAAACTCTCCTCTGATTATGCAGAATGGTAACAGCGCAGAGAGCCATACTCCAGACCCAGCATTTCTCCTGTAGGTAAAATACGAGTATTTATTTGGGACAATTTCATTACTCAGCCGAGAACATGATAGGTACCAGCATATGGATCAATAGTTAGTGTGTGCTGTCTTGAGCATTAAATAATGAGCCATTCCCTATCCAATTAAAGTGATAACAATTAAATGTTAATATAAGCATTGAAATGAGAATGCAGTGGAGGGAGGGAGTAGGGAAGGCTTACGAGTGGTTTTCATTGCATTCACCCCGAGAGGACAGAATAGTAGAGTCCAGGTGGTCACGCAATCATATTGAACTCACAAAAATCTGTTTCACTATAAGTAAATTCCCATTGAAAATGAATATCAATTCTGCAAAACATTAGGGTGTGCGCATGGATCGGAAATTCGTATTTTTGACCCCAAATTCGTTTTCAGCGCCCTTAAAACCTCCTTAAGGTCTAATTGTCAGGTCAAAATTCGTTCAGGTTTAAGTGACAATTCACAAGAAAGAAGCGAACGTTTGAAATATTTTGTTCGTCAAGATTACGGGTCAGCCACAAAACAGCCTGAAAACGGCAGCTTGGAGCGCTGACTTTGCGCGGTTGTGGGATTTTGGTTTCAAGGCTGTTTCAGTACGTTGGTAGGTACTCCCAAATGCTCCAGCCATAATAATTTCATTGTCATCATCATCGTCACCCGGCAAATTTATAAACTGCCTTTTAGCTATTGTTCTCAGTCCACAATTTTTGGAATTCGACTTTTCGAAAAAATTGTGTACAAAAATGCGTTTCACACCATTCTGAATCCACTATATATATAGTGGATTCAGAATGGTGTGAAACGCATTTTTGTACACAATATATATATATATATTTATGTATGTGTCATTCCAGACTATAACTCTCGATAGAATTGAGATAAAAAGTTCAAATTTGCACAAAAAATCAGTCTTGGCAATCGAAAGGCTATGTTTGGAGATGGCCAGAATCGGGCCACTCTAAGGAGGGGGTTTGGGGAGTTTTAGGGGGAACACAATTACCCATAAATTCCCAAAATGAAACTGTCTGACGAGTGAAACCTCATTTTAAGGGTTTTTTGTGCTGAACACGATGGTGAAGTCAGAATCGCGATATGTTATTCCGATCTCGAACTGCAGCACTACTTGAGATGTTCTTCACGGTTCATCTGCTCTAATCTGATAACGGAATGAAATAACGCAATTCTGACTTCACCATCCTGGTTAGCGTTAAATCTATTAAGTGAGGTTTTACTCGTCAAAAAAGGAGACAACATTAAATGTTAAACATTAATTTTATTATAAAACCAGTTATTTCTTCGAAAATTCGGTCTTATAGCCATGCTGCATGACTGGGGATTTTTAAATTTATTTTCTATGAATTAACGGGAAGGTAATTTTCGCGCATGAGGTAATCTTTGCCCTCTTTGAAGCATTTTCTTTCGAAAAAAATATTATGCGCACACCCTAATAGGTTCCACCTCAAGGGAGCTTTCTATCCTAGTGTGAGTATTAGTGAGGCTACTGTCCGACAATATAATTTATTGTAACTATTTAATAGTAACCCATAGATGGCCTTCCTAGCCCACCAAGAATTGTTCCATTTACACAATCGAAATCTTGTTTCTATTTGAAGACTTGACATTCAACAGCAACACAAAGGTGAAACCTTGTATTCGTCTCCATCAACGTGTCAAGTTATTCAAGATTTCTTAGATTATTCAGTAACGAGTTCTCATACTTAAGTCAAAAGCATGGAGAAAATATTTTACGCTCAAAAAGTATCTCAGAGACAGATGTTATTCATTCTGTAACATGTCTCCTCGGCAGAGCCATCATCAATCCATTAAGCTTTCGGAGGAATTCTCGAACAAGTAAGGTCCTTGTTATTGCAAGACTGAGATGAGATGGCTAATTACATCAATCACTTGCCTTGACGTAAGTATTTGACATTGACACCCAACAGACGGTAAATGGAAACTTCCAAACACTCAATTTTTCAATCCATCATCGACTTACACGAACTGATTCTTCGGTCTCTCCTGTCCCAAACATTTTCACAATTCGACAGTGAAATTGATTTAAAAATTCGTGATTCCACATAAGGTTGTATCCTTGTGACGAGTCTTCATAAGATGTGCCCTTGTATGGCCAAAAGGTTACATAGCACTTGACCTATTTGTGAAACCCAGTACGAAATCACATATGACCAGACTTACATATAAGAGCCTATATAGAGATGGTTTATTGACGAGAAAGTCTTACTTTACTTGAAAACCAAATCCGTCGTGTTAAAAAACGTAATAACTATATTGAAAACTTACCTAGGTTCGATGCCTCTTTCGACGAGGTAACTGCTGATATGTTTGTTGATGGTGTGAAGAAAGGAATGAGCCATTTATCACTTGATTCGTTTCGTAGATTTTTTGTGCATTATTAATTAAATGAGAAGTACAGTGGCTTCGATGTGCGGCGAGTTCAGACGGTTTTCTACACGACAGTTCATAGCTCACGTCACCCTCCAGTATCACATTTCTTATCACTGGAGAGAATTGGAGAAGTGGAAACTACCCAGAAGTGGCACTCGGCCTGTTTCAAAGGTTCGTGCGACAGTTCCGCTGAGCGGCCAAATGTTGAACTAACGCCTCGTCAACCCCACAGTTCCCGCCATATTTTGAATACTTTGGTGGTTACCCAAGGTTTGTATGTATACAATAGAGCGTCGATAATCCGGATTAATTAGGACCAAACTTCATCCAGATTTTTGAAAATAGGCTGTTTTTATGCTTTAGAATTATAAAAACTTAACTGAAACATTGAGAAATTTCTCAATGTTTCAGTTTCTGATCAATTTCTGAACTAACTACAGTTTTTTTTAGACAGTATTGTATTCTGGATTGTTCCAGTTTCATTAAGTATGTACTAACTTACTACAGCTACTGTACTAACTTAGTACAGCCTACTGCACTTGTACACATACATGAAATTATTAAATTACATTGTAATTTAATTAAAGTGATTTATTTGATTTAGTACATACTTAATGAAACTGGAACAATCCAGAATACAATACTGTCTAAAAAAAACTGTAGTTAGTTCAGAAATTGATCAATGGATACAACAAAACCATACAAACAACACTTAAATTTCATCTGACGTTCGGCAATACAATTATAATTAATTATTTTTGACATTTTATGTCTTTACTCTGGCACATAACTCGAAAAACGTTACACAAAAGTGTTACACGAAATCGTCACGAAAATTTCTGATGATTTTCGCTTACAGCCGATTCGTTGCTACGGAACTTTAACTTCGCCAGTTATCATCGTACAAAAATTGTTCACCACTCGTTGTATAGCTCTCGATTTACCTACCTAAACATACTCGTATTACGTTAACCACTGCGGAGTGTGGCCGACAAGCTGCGGCATGAGCGTGATTGTTTAAATAATTGTTTACACACAGGTGATCATTCTCAATAATTTATAATATAAATGATTGTCTATACGAATGCAATACGAATATTATTGTCTATACGAATGCAAGCTTCATAATTTATGATGAACCCTACAATTAAGTATAACAACTACGCTACTGGGGTAGGTGATGTAGCATTGTTCGAAGGTTCTTGAATCACTTCTTTAAAGACATAAAATGTCCCAATGTGTAGCAGACTCGTATGCAAGCATTTAATTCTCGACTGTATCAACAACAGGATGGAGTTGACATTCTTTTGACATTTTCATGTCTTTGAGCTTTGGCACATAAACTGAAACGGGAAAAATTTGTTTCCTTGATTCACCCTTTCCCTCAGATCACGTCAGAACACAAGCGACAGGCGGGCCACTACGTCAGAGCCTATGGCGCACGAGCGTATGACGTCAGACGGCTGGCAGGAGGCCAACTAGTACGTCAGAGCCTATGAAGCACGAGCGTATGCCGTCAGACGGCTGGCAGGAGGCCAACTAGTACGTCATAGCCTATGACGCACGAGCGTATGACGTCAGACGACTGGCAACTAGTACGTCACAGCCTATGCCGTAAGAGCCTATGACGTCAGAGGGCTGGCTGGCTAGGTGATCGGGTTTTAATAAGCCTCTGGAATTCCGCGCCTTCATTTTGCATTCATTTACATCTTCACGTTGAAAAATCCTTCATCTTGTCGCTAATTTTATTTTAACACGCCACGTTTTCAAGGCTACGCACAATGTGTAATGTGTGTAATTTTGCCAATCTAGGATGAAAATCGAAAAAATGAACCAAGTAGTTTTAGGTTTTTAATACTACATAATAATATTATGTACTATTATGTAATATTATACTACATAACATATTAATAATAATATCTTGAAAATGTGACAACATAACATGTTGTCACATTATGACAAGTTCAATGTCCGAGGGTAGGTACTTATTGGAATCGAAACAGTTGAAATTCTAAGCCCAGTTTTCAGAACAATTTAGAATCTCTCCTCTGAAGGCTGCATTGTATGGATTGGAGTAGCGCTGTCCACTCAGCTGTTGAAATCCCTAGCACTAGAAGATGATGTCACTCTTTATACACCCTTGAGTCTGACACTACTGACATTGAATGCAATTTTTTTGAAAATTTTATTTATTATTTTAATGAGCTTAGTAATAATATTTTTTAATATTTAGGTATAAGTTAAATTGTATTGTATTTTTCTTTAGAATAAACCAAAACTGAAATTATAATATAATTGTTGATAAAGCTCATCGATTGTCTTCATTTGACTACTTTAATATAAAAAAAATTTCATGTCCTCCTAGATTGGCAAAATTGCACAGTGTGCTACGGTGACTTGGACAGTTTGAAAGAAATACAGTCAGTTCACCTTACCTTCTACTTCAAGCTGCAGGATTGGTGTTTTTAATCATATCGTACCAATTTCAAACATATTTGATCAATATCAGAGCCAAGTATTATGAGGAGTAAAGCAATTACCTGTGAAGGGGTCATGACATGAACATCTCGCCAGCTCATCATTGCCTACAAAACATCCGCTACTGGACGATCAGTACCGGAACTACCACTGTTTTCTGGGTGGGGGGGGAGTGGCCGCACTCAATGTAATCATTTTCCTGATGAACTCGTTTGTATATCGTACTCAAGACATGGTGATATAATATATAGATGCCATCCCTATTGAGGCTTCGATGTCCCAACCCTACACAACAGTGAGGATGTTGAGAAGCGTACCAAGCAAATGCGGCAACCCTACTAGAGAAGCTGGTATATTCAGCATTATCAATTTTTCAAGGGATCCGTAAAATAATTTCCTACGTTAATATTATTTATGATAAATTCCGATGGTCAGACCAGTCAACCCCCTAGCTAATTGTTGAGATATTTCCTGGAAATGCCTCTTAGATGATTATGGCGTAGAGGTAAGTAATAATACCGTTGTTCTGATTTGTACTGAATCGGCGATGGCAGTTTGACCCAGTAACGGAAGTCATTCTACCACGGCGGTTCCCGAAAAATTTCTGGGAAAACACCCCTTCGAATCGTTCCCTTTGGAAACTCCCACACCCCAAGGACTCTACAGATTTGGTCATACTCAACGGTTGGTTAAAAGTGATTATGCATCGACTACTAAGTTTATAAGTTCTATGGGCTCTGGAAAAAATAAGAAATAATAGGAGACAACGTTTATTACAACAAAGAACAAGTGATGAGTTAAAAAATTGTGAGTAAATTCAACAAAATTACACATTGAAACAAGTAAAGTGAATACTGATTGCATTTCGGAAAGGAGTTCAACATGAGTTAACCACTTGCTTACACTACAGTACAAAAAAGATCGATTTGATTTCAGACAGGAAGAAGAGCGTGGTCCGTTCAGTTTACTGATTTGAAGTACTCAAGGCTTCCGTTAGGGGTTGCCTTCATGGTTTTGCTGCCAGGCTTCCATCCAGCAGGGCAAACTGTAACGAAAGAAATCAACCATTTAAAAGCATTCAAACTAATCTAAACAGTTACTCATTATCTAAGTAGGAGGTTGATCTCATTTCCAACTCCACTCTTTCAATGGTGTAGATCAGGGGTATCCAACTTGCAAGGCCTCAAGGGCCAAAACTAAAACCTTTGATGTCGTTGCTGGCCATATAATAATTGTTTTAATGGTATACAAATTATTAAAACAAAAAAGGTGCGGCGCGCGGGACAGCACTTGTGATAATATTATGTTATAAAAGTGATAAAAGTTAAAAAAACAGTGATAGACCATAAAATATAAATCTTATAAGATTTATATTTTATGGTCTATCACTGTTTTTATATAAATGGTTTTTGTAAAACCTTACTCGGACCACAACTAATAGCACCGCCAGTTGGACAACCCTGGTGTAGACATAGTGGAACCATTCAGAACCTATAGATCCAACCATGTCATCACAAATAACAGTGGAGTAATAATAGGCAGGCCACTATACCTTCTCCATGAGTATCAGTGAACTGGAAGGCCTGGACGAGGCGGAGGGTCTCATCGACGGACCTGCCAACCGGTAGGTCGTTGACGGTGACCTGACGGAGGATTCCTTTTGTATCGATGATGAAAAGGCCGCGGAAGGGGATGCCTGACTCCTCATCATAAATACCGTAGCTAGTGGCGATCTTTCCTGTAAAATAAAATGTACTTCATTGTCGAGATAGGAATTTACATAGAAGCACGTTTGATTCAACCACTGACTGCATCGACTGAGAAAGCCATAGCAGTTTAAACCGTAATGTTGAAGAGCAAGAAGTCCCCAATGATTATAACTAATGCTAGGTTTACATTAGCATGTAGAAGTGGCTTTTAGATGCTTCATCACTTTTACTGGCTTCCAAGAGGCGCGAAAAATGGAGCATGTAAACCTCAAATGGCGCGTCATTAGAGCAGACGCTACTAATATTTTTTCCAACATATACAGGGTGGTGCAGATGTTATGACCCCATTGGAAATGGTCGTCATGTGCTTAAATTGGAATTAGAAGATTGAAATAAGCGCATTTCATTTAAAAAAATAAAATAAAAAATGTGGAAGTTTATTGGGCATGAGTAAGTAAAATCTTCATTTGTGGAAGTTAACGTCCGGTAAATGTCCTCTTCGACGATTAACAAATTATTCGCGTTCTGGCTCTTGCGTGACGTTCCATGGCTGCCTCTCTCGCCCAGCCTCTCCCCATGTGATCTCTTTTACGGGGTTATCTAAAAACGTTTACGTCGACAAACCACGTTAGATAGCGATCAAATGCAAGAGTGGAGAAGATAGCGATGAATGTGAAGATAGGCGGAAAGGTTAGTGAAGAAAGGTCAAGGTGAAGGTAAATATTTGCTACTTGAGTTAGGCTCCCCCCCCCCCTTTATTTTCTCTAATAATTGGGGATAATTTTCTCTAATACCTAATCGAGTGAGGGGTCAAATTTACGTAAAATTTCCCGCAGAATCCGAATCTGCATTAACAGAAGGGGGTTCCCATTTGAAAAAACAAAGTTGATGCGCATTGCGCACATTTGCGCAAGCACACAAGGCATAATTTTTGAAAACTACGAAAAAATTATGAAGAATGGCGTTTACCCGAATTTTTTACTCCGACAATAATTGTTAGAGAAAATAAAAGGGGGGGGGGGAGCCTAACTCGTGTAAAAACACCGCCGTTCATTTTACAACTGAACTGACGCCGTTATTGTGGTTTGTAGACGATGAGGACGAGATCGAAGTTGTAGTCGGACCTCGTCTACATCCAAGGCCCTCGAATTTTGTTGACGAAATTGTGCAAGATTCGACGACGAATAGTTGTGCAACAATTCAGAATTTTATGATTTTTGTGAGGGGTAAACAGAAAGCTTGAGTATGATCGTAAAATCGTCAGAATGGGGCTTAAGAACCTCAAAATTGAATAAAATGAATTTTAAGTACAGATATTTCAACGAATTTTCCATGCCTTTCCTAGTCCATCTTTTTGGACATTAGAATAAGGATTTTTTACTGTAAAAACGGCAATTATTCAATCAAAATGGAATAACAATGCGTCCTTTTCATGCAGACAAAAAATCTTCGAGCTACTGGCTTCACGCTGTCTGAACTCATGAGAAATATCATTTTTAACTCAGTTAGATAAAAAATGGAAATTCTCTCCTTGTTTTAACTATAACATGGCAATTTTACCGCGACCTGGCTGTGAATTCCCTCTGCAGGTCTCAAGGAATTCTTGTCAGAGATTAGGATCCTCAACTTGGATTCCCCTCGAAACGACTATTAAATTCCTTGAAAGTATGTATTATAATTGCTTCACGGGGCACACCAGACAGGTTATTCCACTTCCAGTTCTGAGATCGTTCGTAGTGCAGAACACGGTTCTAAAAACTGTCAGAACGAGCACTGCGAACGATGATCAAGTCATACAACCATGAGACTCAGATCGTTACCTGATTTGTCGGCCAAAAGGGGGATGTCCATCTGACCGAGGCCGCCCTTATCTCTGGGGGTGTTGATCCAAGCAAGATGAGAGTAGTGGGAGTCGCACGACGCACCAATCACCACACATCCGATTTTTTCAAATTCTTTTGCGCGGTCCGAGAAAGCAATAATTTCTGTCGGACAGACGAAGGTGCTGTAAACAGAAAAATTACAATCCTTAGAATTATATATGAGAATAAACAAATAAAATTGCACAATGATTATCAGGTTGAAAAGCAGACTCGGAAAAGATTGATTCTTATAGCACTAATAATTAGTATCCAACGAAGCATGTACTTACAAATCTAATGGGTAGAAGAACAGAACGACATATTTGCCTTTGTAGTCTTTTAAACTAATGTCTACGAATTCACCGTTAACCACGGCTTTGCCGGAAAACTCGGGAGCAGGTTTCTGGAGCTTAGGAGTCATATTTCTGCAACAAGAAGGTTCAAACCATAATATTATAACAGTTAAGTACATGTTATATTATTACCTGTTATACTATAACAAGGCATTATTTTAGTAATAATTACTAATAGTTATGAATTATTCATAACTTCATCATTAGATGAATTTTGTTCAATGACAATCAATTGTACATCTTCAATTAAGCGTATGCTATTTACAAAATGAAAGCCAACGTCAAGTACCTATTTCATTGTTCATGTCAAAAGTTGAAAGTTATAGAAATTAACAACAAGAGAATTTTCCGGCGAAAACTCTCGAGCCCAGCGATAAAAATCGGTGCGTGACTGGTAATGAGCGATGATTAGAAACCACCAGCTTTTTCTATCTCAAAACGCTTTTTCCAGTTCAGAATGGCAATATGAAATGGGGTGTAGCTTTATTAAGGATATTAGATTGACTAATACGTAGGTAAGCATAAGGTTGGCCAATACGTAGGTTAAGCATAATGATATGATATAATATTCTATAGGTATTTATATGATATCGAGGGTAAAGTGGCAACACGGCCTACCTCAAATAGTGCAGAATAACATGACCTAACTGAAATTTTTGGGCATATTGACTTTTATATTTTTTTTATTCAGCGGGATTCAAATTGGAATTCATTAAAATTATTCATCATCTCGTAAGTTATCTGTATAGTATATTGGCACCCGAAAGTGTCTATAGTTGCAAACAGTCACGTACCTATATGTTCCCAAATTTTAGAAATAGACAATTTTTTGTGCCTCCTGTAAATTTTTCCAAAAAACACTTAGGCCATGTTGTACAGCACCATTTGAGGTAGGCCATGTTGACCAACCAGCCTTATCTCAGGTAGGCCATGTTGTTCAGCCCCATTTGAGGTAGGCCTTGTTGCCACTTTACCCTCGATATTATATTCACTATTTTGGTTGACGTAATCGTGTTGAATAGCATATAATTCAATCAGATACGGGCATTGTTAATTTTAATTAGACAAAAGACAATTTTCCATCAATTAGCTTCGTAAGGGGAGTTGAGAAGTCGTATGGTCAAGGGTCCGTGAGAGTCATTAGTAGACTGTTTTCTGCCACTTGAAATTCAGTACCACGAGTTATGCACATAGTTTTGAATATCTACAATTTTCTTGGGAGCCGATTTCATTCAAGAACGCATTATTCAACTATCATGAAAGTATAAGCATCTAGTGTCCTCGATCAAAACAGAGAATCAAGTAGAAACTGTGGGGTGGAATAAAGAGGAATTTTTCAATCCTTGTGACTCAATCCCCAGGTTAGCCAGTGTTGGATAACCGGTAAACGCTAGCCAATTAAATCAGTGTGGATTTTTCCAAACAATTTAATCACCTAATTAGTCCGTCCTGACCTTGTGATTCTGTCATTGAGCGTAAAATGCTGCCAATTAATGAATCTGCTTAAAATGATGCGTGAATCTTCTTAAAAAATGTACCTTCTAGGGAGACAAATGAATAAATACCAGGAAAGAGAACAAGTTGGATTGGAAACACGCAACAAAGAGATTGAAACCGTCAGAGATAACCACAGGGTTGTAAAACGTCAACTTCTAATTTGATAAGACATTCACCAATAGGTTTCAGGTTCAGCGAGTCCATCAAAACTCTAAACAAGAGCGATTCGAGTTTTGCGACTGTACAATCGATGGATCACAATTTATTTGGCGTTCATCTGATTTCTATTCCACTCTTTATGCTGTACAACTTCCGCACTGTTTTGTTTTGTGTTCAAGTCAGCCACACGGCCCACACAGACCTATGGACAAGGTATAACCAAAACCATAAATAACGACGTAGCCGATTGAACGCACCGTTAGAAGAAGATCCAAGGGAAATGTTCGATCTAATTTGAAATCTGCCCAACGCCTCAAAACGGATTTCATTAAAGAAATGTCATTGTCTCGGGATGAACACGTGAATCTAGTGATTTAAATGTGGGTACTCTAGTAATCAATTGCAATTTAGATGAAGAAACATTGAGACTACGTACAGATAACGTCCGTTAAGAATCAGATGGTCATTATTTTCAGGCGAGAGAAGAATTTAATTGAATATACTCGTAGATACGAGACCACTTCCTCCAGAGCGATTAAATCTACAGACAAATAAATCTAAACAAATTTTGTTATCTCAATTGGACACCATTCAGTCGCTGATTAGTACATCAATTCAGACCATGTAAAATGAGACGAGTAATCATCATGTTCCTTCAAGAGTACAATACAAACACGTTTAAGTAAGTGTTCTTGTAATTGAGGTGCAGTTTTTCAACTCTACGGTGAGATCATATTTGAGTACCAACATGATTCAATTACCTCCTTCATGAGATGGAAAATTTACCGTGAAAATGGGGAGGTTTTGCAAAACGGTGTACATCCAACTTTTGTAGCGTTTTGCTAAACCGTTTCCACTGAAACCCCAGAATCTGGGGTGGAAACGGTTTCGTCTGATACATCTTTTCCATTGATGCCGTTCGATTTTAAATTGATCAAAATATTATTTTTATTTTATCTTAATGAGACACCCATCTCATTTTTATTTATTGTAAAAGATGTTCTATCCTTTGCTCAGATGGTTGGAACATTTTTAACTAGAAAAATAGGTAATAAAGAGAATAAAACAGATTTTAAGATGGTTTATGGTATCGGTTGAAGAATGAAGAATCCAGAAAATCTTTTCAAAATGATTCACATCTAAAACAAGCCACCCTCATCAGCGCTGTCAAACACCTCTTCTTCAGCCTCCTTTAGCCCCAATTTAGGTAAATACTACCCGTAGGAGTCCTAACATATAAAAAATCGTCTTTATTGACTGGGCTATTACCTCATAACTTCTCTTTGGTTTTCGAGATATCTCCCCTTTTAATTTGCGTTATTTTCCTACACGATCCAGTTCCTACCAATATTTACTTATTCTTCTTCTTTCTCTCCAATCAGTTATTAGGTAAAGGATTGTTGGAACGATGGAGACATAATCGTAATCACATTGACAAATCCCTTGGATTCCTTCATGGATTTGTACCATTTTGAAAAAAATTAAACGGATAATAGTCCTATATTGACAAACCGTAATGTGGCCACTCGATTCCTCGTAAAAGTTTACATATAAATCGATGCTAAACTCCATTTTGGCGCCTTTGCAAAACATCCCCTCAATTTGAAATCCCTACTCGTATTGTAGTTCATAAAAAAGTAAATACCAGCCAAATATGTAAAATTCTATCACCTGACAGTTTTCTGTCCATAACAAAATTACATCATTACAGCAATCAGATCATCTAGGTATCTTAGATACTTACAATAAGATTTATACGATTTCACAAACTCGCCACGCCTCCTCATGTCTCTAAATGTGTCAATTTCAAATGGAAGTGCACATTATCAGAGATAATTTCCTTTGCCACTCGTTGAACGGCAAATCGAAGTAACATAAACCACACTATCATGGTCAATAATACGGCGAAAACACTCTGAAGAAGAATGACCAGTTTTTCATAAGTTTGAAGACCGGAAAGTCTTTAATTGACAATTTTCACTCGACTCAATGAAAACGTGAATATAATAGATAATTATTATAAATGTGAATTATTCACATCAATTCATATTGAAAGTTAGTTAATTGTGACTGACCATACTGTGTTATCAAATCAGTAATCGAAAAGTGGCTTTGGAAATGAGTAACTACTGCCTTTTGCACACAACGGTTTTTTACACAGTTATCTTCTTCTCCTTCCTGTCAAACCTTGTCAACCACGGGCAAACCTCATTCACTAATCGTTTACGATAAAAACTAGTAGGCCGATAACTACAGGGACCCATCACGTTACGGGCTCTAGCTCGATTCTAGTCATCCATTACTCATCCAAGAAAATAATGAATACCATAACCTGATACCAAACCGACGTTAAAAATTACTGTGAATCTCAGTGAGACACAGAAAATCCTAAAACATACTGTCATCTTATCCTTGGGTGAGTTTGCAGAGCGATACTTCGCCGTCTTTGATGAGAATATGCGACGAAAATTAGGAGGGAACTATGATATTTAATGCCGCTTAATTATTGTCGAGTGCTGCCACTATTGTGAAGGGTTCAAGTAGGGGAAATCAGAGCACTTATCTCTGGAGAGCGCAACAGGTTAGATAAGTAACCGTTGTACACCAAACACCACGAACATGTGAAAAAAAGGAAAAAAGAAGTCAACTGGCAGCTTCTTATCAGCTCCAAAGGTACATTTGAAAGGTAAGATTAGAAGAAAACCGCAACAGGTTTTTCACAGTACCGTTATCAGTCTTATCCAGGGCCAAGAGATAACATGATTGGGGATTAACTACATACGATCTCGAACTCCAGTTCGATCGCCGATTTATCATGAAATTTCGAGTTCAAGTCTGTTAAAAGCTTTGGGAAATTATAGAAGGAAATATAATATAAGGAAATTTTATTTCCTTATATAATAAAGAATAATATAATATATGACATGATGTTTGGGCTGGTAGGTAGTGGTTGTTACTTGCCCCAATAGAGTGCTCACCATGATGGCTGGTAGGAGCCGTTGTTCGGTTGTCCAACCTGTTCCCCCGACCCGACCCGTTGTTATAGACCGATTGTTATCACTACAAAGTTTCTGTACTGTTATCATTATTATAATACCGTTTGTTTTATCCAGTTTCATCCGTTCTCGTGTGAATTAAAAACAGTTATTATCCGGTGTTTATTACGCGTGATTATTTCGTTTACCCGTTCAAACATTTTGGTGCCGTAAACCCGCGGATTGTGGTTAATGTCGAGCGTGTCCGAATTTAACCTAGTTTACCTCGCGACTTTGTTTACATCGGGTTTTTTCCATTTACCGTTTTACCGTTTTACCGTCGTTTTTACCCGTTTTTCGCGTTCTACCGTCCAATAATGCCGCCAAAAGGAATTATGAAGCGTAGATCCCGTCAATCGGACCCGGATTTTCCGTCGGACGATGCGGTTGTTCAATCGGTTCATCCAGTTTCATCTGCGTATGATGTCGTCAAGAATAAGTCTATTCAACTTGATCCCGCCGTTTTTGATCTGCTGAGTGCCCCTCAGCAAGACCTGTTGAAGAACATCAGACGTTGGTCAATCAGGGCTAATGCAGTTCTGAAACGACAACCGATAAGTGCACTGGCGGAGTTTATCAAGGACGATTTCCGTCGAGGAAGAATGTTCCTCGATGCCGTTGAGGAGGCTCAGTTCGATCAGCAGATCGAGGAAAATCTGCTTAATCAGGTAACTTCTGTTGTTGTAAGTTTGGCTGAGCGCCTCCCCGTTGAAATTAATCCAGTTAGCGCTAAGAAAGAGGTTGATGACGAAGTTGTTCTCAGTCATGAACAAGCTTACGCTCAGATTAAAATGATGAATCAGCTGCTCACAACCGTCCCGTTATTTGAAGGCCAAATCTCCCGCTTTGCGGAGTTTAGGAAACTGTTTGATGGTGCAGTTCATAACATGAAGCACATACCCGATGAAATTAAATTTGAGAAACTGTTGAGCAAGCTTTCTCCCGATCTCCGATCATCATTTGCCGGTAGCAGCTATCAGCAGGCTTATGACGCCCTGGTAGCGGAAAATACCTCAAAATACCGTTTGGCTCGTTCAGTATTTGCGCAGAGCATACATTTACCCCGTTTGGAAAGGCCCAACGTTGCTGACTTGGAACATTTCCACAACGATGCTCGTTCATGGGTAGGATCAATGCTCGACCTCCCCACTCCCAATCTCCGGGACTACTTATTGTTTGAAGCCCTGTTTTTTCGCTTATCCGCTGAGCTCAAAGAGAAGTTCAACCGGGAGGTGATGGAACAAATGGATGCCATCCCCTCTCACTCTGATCTGCTTCGGTTTATTGGAAAGGAGCTAAGGATAGCTCGACTAGTCCCAGAGGAGAAGCAGGGGAATAAACAAGCTCCAACCACTGTTCAGAGAGCCCGTTCACCCTCACCGTTCCGCTTGTCAGCCGTTCCAGCCACCAGTTCCACTCCACAGCCGTCACCCGCTCGTAGTGCTGCTCACCCTGCTCCCAGTCGTGCAGTAAAATGCAATTATTGTAGGAAGGATCACTTCCTGTTCCGTTGCCCAGAGTTCAAGGAACTGAGTGTACCTGAGCGCATACAAACCGTTAAGAAGCTACGGGCATGCCAGAACTGTTTCTCCACACTCCACCGGGTGGAAGCATGCCGTTCAGATCGAAGATGCCACTGTGGGCAGCCGCATCATCCCTGGCTCCACCTACTGCTTCCAACCGTTTCTAATCGCCCGGTTTCACCTGGATCAAACTCAGGTAGTTTCGTTTCAATGCACAATTCACCCGCTTCAAGACCTGTTCAAGAAGAAGAAGAGATGGCCATGATGAACTGCTATCCCATGGGTTCAAGCCAAAGGTCCCTTTGTTCCAGCCGTTCGTCCCCCTCTCCCCCCATAGAAACATCAGCCCCGTTATGAAGGTACGACGGCGTTCAGCCGGTTCCTTCCAAGGTATCATTGGTGAGCGCTACTGCCAAGAGCCCATTACCCGTTAAGTCTTCAACTGTTAAGAATTCAGCTGTTCGACGTCAACTTGTAGGTAATGTTAGGCGCATGTTAGCACCTAGGAATAATTTCAGGGGCCTGTTTCCTGGGATTGAGTCATCCAAATTAGGCGTAGCTGGCTCATCCCAACCCGTTAGTAAAATTGACGTCACCCATAAGTCCTGTTTAAAATTATCTCGTTTTGGGCTCACCCCTACTGCTGTAGTCCCCCTTTCCTCCTGTAGAGGGGAAATAATTAAATTCAGAGCTTTGATTGACTCAGGAAGTGAAGTCAATATTGTTTCCCCGTTGGTAGTGAAGAAGTTAGGACTCCGTTTGATTCCCATGAAGGGCAGTTTACAGGGAATTGGGAGTTCTTCAAACCCCATTCACAGTTCCGTTACTGCTCAGCTTCACACACGTTCTGGTAGGGTAATTCCTTTTGAAGCGCTCGTTATGGAGAGCCCCCTTTCGCCGTTGCCCAGCCGTAGTTGGAACCCTGATTTATGGTCAAATATCACATCCATGGAACCCCACCTTGCTGACCCACAGTTTCACACTGCTCACTATGTTCAGGCTATTCTCGGAGCTGACATTTTTTCCCAATTGCTTCCCCGTTCCTCTGGGGTTGGTCTATGGGAGACTGACTTGGGAACTCTGGTTACTGGTGCCACTCCTCCCGTCTGTAAAAAGTCCGTTCAATTCAGCCGTTATGCGCATCAAATGAAATACTCCAGTGAAGCGCCAGTTAACGAGATAGAGCCCCACCCCTTCCTTGTTCAAGCTGGACTGCGGGCCGCTTATCCCTGCTCACAGGGACCCCATGTTTTCACTGTTCCTAAATTCTTGCCTAAGGACTACCACTCGCAAGTTCTTAAGGAGCTCTCTACCGTTTTGGAGGTAGTAGCTGCCAATCCTAAACCCCAACGGAAGCCGTTTCCCCGGTTCCCGTTCAGCACCGTTGCCATTAGGATTGAGGCCATTCTTAACAGCCGCCCGTTAGTTCACCAATCCTCCTCACCAGATGACATACTGGTACTTACCCCTGCTCATTTTCTCGTTCAACGCCCGCTTACTGCTTTACCTGAGAGCAATGTGTTTGACTTCAGCTCCCGATTAGCTCCTAAGTGGAAGTTTGTTTCTAATCTGGTAAGTCAATTCTGGAAGAAGTGGCACTCTGAGTACCTGTTAGACCTCCAGACCCGATCTAAGTGGAATACCCCTGATCGCCCTGCTACAGTGGGGGATGTAGTGTTGATTAAGGAAGACAATATTCCTCCTCTGTCATGGCCCATGGGTGTGATAGTGGACCTGATTCCTGGTAAAGATGGTGTAACCCGTGTAGCTAGAGTCCGGTCTGGTAATGGGGAGAAACTCCGCCCGTTAGTCAAGCTCTGCTCGCTACCAAAGGACTGTTAGTGCCCGTTTCTTAAATTTGTTAGAATGAGTGCCTCATTGTGGGGGGAGGATGTTTGGGCTGGTAGGTAGTGGTTGTTACTTGCCCCAATAGAGTGCTCACCATGATGGCTGGTAGGAGCCGTTGTTCGGTTGTCCAACCTGTTCCCCCGACCCGACCCGTTGTTATAGACCGATTGTTATCACTACAAAGTTTCTGTACTGTTATCATTATTATAATACCGTTTGTTTTATCCAGTTTCATCCGTTCTCGTGTGAATTAAAAACAGTTATTATCCGGTGTTTATTACGCGTGATTATTTCGTTTACCCGTTCAAACACATATTAATAATATGTTAACAGTCTTCTTCGGGAAAAGCAATCCGTCACGATAACATTGTTTTAGTCTGAACTCTCCATCAATCGCCATGACTAAGATGAATTGAAGGTTACATAACTGAAGGAAATCATCGACTCGTGACATAACTTTGGCAACCTCAAGATTCTACAAAATTTTTTCTGGTGATGACTAAACATTTTTGGTTCGAATTGTTGAATTGAACAAATTTCTCACAGCAGGCAATTCCAATACAGACAAGGAGGCGAGTCAGAATATTTCGTCACTTATGAACAGCAATGGACTAGGTATCTCCAAATTTGATGCTACGGCGTAATCGAGAAAAAAAAAAACCCATTTCAACTTTGAAATATTCCGCTACGAATTTCACGAAGCCAGTTTTTAAAGCTCTAATTTCTGAGCTTTAAAAACTCGCCTCGTGAAATTCGTAGCGGAATATTTCAAAGTTGAAAAAATGACGATGTGAACCTGTCGCACGATGTGAAACTACGAAAGATATTAAATTTTTAATAAAACCATTGTGGACTGACATTTTATCGCTAGAATAGATTTCCAAATCGATTTCTTTTGGTGCCGAATACTAGTTTTGAATTGCAAGAAAATTGTTGCCAGCGATCTAATTGGCTCCTGGGTGACGACGTGGCAATATTGGAGACCTGCATTTCCTGAAAGACCTGATTCTAGTTCGTCATGGGAACATAAAGTGAGCAAGTAGTTCGGAGGGTTACGCACAAAAGAAACTAACGTCGAAAAACCTGTTCCGTTGCCTCTGTAGAAGGTACATTTCCCTCTACCTGCTCCTTCTTGGTCGAACCATCCACAAAACAACGATTTGTTACGTAACTAAAAGAAATTAGATGATTCCTCAAAGGCAGCCGGTGACGTAACTATCATTTTTATCATTCTGTAATGTTATAACTGTCGCCGACATCCGTCAAATTTAGGCTGGGTACAGTCTCCTTGTTAGATACTGCCAGTATTCAAAAAGCTGTAGTTTGAAAATAATATTTTTCAACAGATTTTTGAATTATAATACAATTCAATAGAATTGAGGGGTTCATTTACGATGAAATCGACCTTCTGAAGACCTAAAACAACTCAAAACAACTCAAAGACGTCGAAAAATTGGTATAATCGATTCTGATTGAGGAAGAAAATTGAGTTAATTAAGTAATCTGAATTTCCGAAATTCGACTCGAAGACGTCCCAAAAACTCGAAAAAGGTTGAATTGAATCGAGTTAAGGGGTTCTTTTCCCTATAATTTCACTAAAAACTCCGTAGACCAAGAAAACCCCGAGATACAGCTCTGTAAAAAAGGTCATTTTTCCAAAAAAGTGGAAATTTTATGTTACGGTAATTTTTCTTGTCTCGTATCGGCCTAACTACTGGTCCTACAAAAAGGTCGTGAGATGAGGATTTGAAGACAATTCAATACAATTTAATTTAAGATCAGAATGGTGCAGAAGGTGTTCTCAAAAACCAACAAAAACCGAAAAGCGGGAAAAACCGGTAATCTGGACTCAACTGACTTGAAATGTACACGGCGTCATGAAGAGGTTTTATGTCGTAGTATTATGCTTTACTTTCTTAAAGAGCGTTCATTCTGCATCGATGAACCCCAGAAACATTCCAGGAGTTTGGGCACCACACGCGTTCAAAGATCTCTGCGAAAACACGGTTCCGGTCTCCTATTAGCTCCAAAACTATTCGTCCGATCCATTTTTTCTTCTGTGAAAGCTAGTTAATTTTACTTTCAGGCCACATAATATTATATGAAATGTTAATAAAGTCCCTTAAAATACCCGTGGATTATCGATTTTTAGCGTCCGGTTTATTGACATTCTACTCTATAGTCAAAAGAGACCGACGAATCTTTGAACGCGTGTGGTGGCCAAACTGCTGGACCCAATTTAATGTTTCTGGGGTTCATCGAAGCAGAATTTAACGCTCTTTAAGAAAGTAAAGCATAATACTACGACATAAAACCTCTTCATGACGCCGTGTACATTTCAAGTCAGTCGAGTCCAGATTACCGGATTTTCCCGCTTTTCGGTTTTTGAGAACACCTTTCGGCCTAGAAGCACCATTCTGATCTTAAATTAAATTGTCTTCAAATCCTTCTGTCACGAACTTTTTGTAGGACCAGTAGTTTGGCCTGTACGAGACTGGAAAAATAACCGTAACATCAAATTTGCACTTTTTGGAAAAATGACCTTTTTTTGCAGAGCTGTATCTCGGGTTCTTCTTGGTCAACGGAGTTCTACTAGGTACCACTGAAATTGTAGGCAATTTCATATACCTACTTTAAAGAAGGAAATCATGGTTTTTTTTTCGCCAAGAGGCTACTAACTACTTTTTTTTGCCAAAAACTAAAACTAGTGCAAAACTTTTCCGAGCCCCACGAAGTTAGCTCACGGCGTTCAGGGTTGCAAATTCAAGTAATATGTTATACTACCCGTAGGGGTCCTGACATCATATGCAAAGTTTGATATCAACATTGACTGGACTAGTTATTTAGAGAGTACCACTGAATGCAATTAGCTCATAAATGTTGAATACCAGCTTTTGAAAAATGAGAAATTACCCTTAAAAACATTTCAAGACATCCCAAGAGACCTTTCTAATTTCATCCTTTCGAGAAATATTTGCAGGTGAGACATAAATACGAGTAGTACCTATACCTCGTAATCTTTCATTGGTTCAAATAATTCGTTCACTCACGAATGAACTAACAACACAAAGTGAAATGCCGCCAATCAACACGTTGATGCATATTTTTATTTCGTGTGCCGGCCACACCATGTTACTTTGACCTTGACGCTCCTAATCGCGATGATACTCGTAAGTATTGCGTTACATAAGCAAAACTGCCGGAGTTACCGAGAAATGCAGGTTATCTATGACTAACCAATACATCATCTCCGGACAGGACAGGATAATTATATGTATATCACGTCTTATTCTCTTGAATGCTTCGTCATACCATCTCAACTCAGTGAAGGGATAGGTATTTGTGACTCAAGGCACAGGTCAAAGTGACATAACACAGCGTTCAATATCACTATGGTACAATTTTCGCAGGTCAATGGAATCATTAGAGCTGTTATTTAAACTTGAAAAATTCAAAGCCCGATATTTCTGGACACTATTTGTTGAGTACGTACATTAAGATGTAGTACAAAACGTACACGCGCATAGCACACGCAAAAATATGGACATTTTGGTAAGATGTAAAAACTACCAACCAGGGCCGGATTTAAAAACAGTCATGCAGCATGGCTATAAGGGCAAATTTTGGAAGAAATAACTGGAGTCTTGTATTAAGTGTGTACGTTCAACGTACTATCTACAAACACGACCATTCAAGTACATTGTTTTGTAAGTTTAATAGTGTCGCCTCTTCTTAAATCCGGCCCTGCGACCAATATTGGTACCTCAGCCATTACTCTACTAACAGTTCAAGTTCTTTGAAGGGGGACACAAGGCTAGAACTCCAAACCGATTAACGATAACAATTTAACCACTGTTGTATATTCAAGTAGATCACCTTAGGTGTACTTCTAAACACAGTAGAAAAGCAATGAAGTCTTACGTAACTCGGCCGATAAAAAAAAATCCTAGTAAGTCGGCATGTTGGACTTACGGATATCACTTGGGTTTAACACGTGAAGTGTTATACCTACTTACTACAGAGATCATCTCGAATGATCTTGAGGTACCCTAAACAAATGAGGAGTGAGATAATTGAACACAAAAAGCAGTCACAAACAAGCTCAGCAAAAATAAGCAAGGTGATTGTACCGATTGCCCGCCGATCCCTCCGGTCACTTGGATTCCGTCCTTGAAAAATAATAGCAGTCGCTTAGCCGCTAGCCGGCCTCTAACTTGATTGCATCATCCAACACAATGAGTTACCTACAAAGTACGCCTATAAAAAACTTACACATAAGAATTTCATACGATGGCGTGAGAATGGAAAGAGCATCGATGGGAATTACTTGGTACCTACCTACCTAGTGGAATCTTCATTGCGTAATTATATATGCACAGAACCGGTAGAGTGAATTTTGAGCAGCTACATAGGTCTGGTATTGGGCACAATATCGGTTTCTAATACAAATGCTGCAACTATCAGTGATAATGATATACTGTACAACCAGAGGAAGTGCATCCAATATATGAAGAGAAAACGATTTCGCCGACCGGGGCCAAGATGCGACAAAAGATTCCGGTCAATACAAAAGATTTCTGTATTTCTAGGTGAATCAAGTTGAATTATCAGTACTTAGTTCTTACCAGGAATGAGAGAACGTAGACCAAGAAACGACTCCGGCGAGAACGACGAACGACTGCGCTACAGACGATCACGAAACGAACAAAAATGAATGGGAGGGATGAAGGGAAGGAAAACGTGGGACGGGTGGAGACACCTTTCGTCAGACGGTAGGTTCCCTCCGCCAAGCAGCGCTAGTAGCTTGTCGAGACATAAAAATCGATTATTTGAGGGAATATCGATCATTGGATACGGTGATAATATTGATAACCATGGAAGAAGGAATCTTCCTTCTTCCATGATTGATAACACGGCCATCCACTGTTTTGGCTCGTCATTTAAAAATATCGCACCCTTCATCTCAAGTTGAGATTCTCAACCGAGGAGATCTCAATTCAAAATAATTTTGAATTATTCATTTCAGGTGTAACAGGGAGGAAAACTGTTGATCCTTCAGTGCATGGTGACGAATCCTGTTGGTTGACTCTTCATCAGCATTGATTGGTGGAAGAAGGGCAATGATTTTTGCTGCTCGGGAGTTGAGGTTCATCTTCAATCGTTACATTTTGACTTACCCAAGAGAAAATCTGCAATTTCAATTACCAATGACGTGTCAACTCGAATAATTATTGTTACACTTGGAAACTGTCACTTTTGGAACACGCGATAAAGAGAAATAAGAGTAGTATAGTAGGGTTTTCTGTGAATAAGGCATCACAACTCAAGTTATGGTGGGGAAGCTAGGTGAGTCGTCAACAGTGTTTCAACTGGAGGCACTAAACTTGTAACGGTTCTTTGAGATTAATAGGGCTTGTTATTCTGAATCTTCTTCTTCTTCTTGGAGTGCCGTATCCGAATTTCGGACGTTGGCGACCTCTCACATATAATCCTGTGGTGCACGTCTTCACAAGTTATACGGGACCTACAGTTTATCGCCGGTTCCGAACGGCACTATTTGAGAGGCTGTACTAGGCAAATGATACTGGTGGTAGTTTGCCATATCTATAGATACCAAAACGTAAAACCGCTAAATTTTGAGTTGTAGCACTATTCTCGCGAGGGTGCGATATGTTTACCTATTAGAAATAATGCTGACGAGTTTTCTGTAATGTGAAAACCAAAATGTAAGTTATTTATACATGTAAGTTGAAAAGATATAAATAAAAATTGCAACGAGAAACCTCACGAAATTACATCTTGACGCAGTCCCTACTGCGTAACGCCTCTGAAACCTACCTCAGTTAATACAGTCGTATGCATACTCGTGAATAATCCATTACATTTTTTTCGGTTCCCTCACTCGGAAAAAGAAACTCAGTCAAGGGGGTAGTGCATCTCAAGGGTAGAAGAATTTCACACTCTGAAGGTCGTTTAAATAATAATTTAATCAGTAGAACCATTGATATTAAACATACCAACTATTCGGCCAATCCCAATAGTAACATTCACATAAAACAATTGAACATAATAATAGTAGGTAGCTGTTAAAAATGTAAAACAATGCTGATCTACAGTATTAGTGCCAGCAAACAAACTTCAAAACGTCGCAGCGATGTAAAGAAGCTTTGATAATAATTATTCCACGATAACAACGAGTGAAATAAAAATAAAAATTAATGTTTCTATTGAGCATGTCGATATTATCACAAATGGATCACTTTTCATAACAAAAGCAAGCTGAGTCTTAAAACAAATTTAACTCACCCAAACAGAATAAATAATACAACCAACGGACCGAACAGAAAGATTATCTTTTGACTCGAAATTGATTGGCACAAAACGTACTGGTAAAAACAAAATTTAGATTGAAAATAGACAACATAACAGATAGCTTTGTGTTGAAGCGAGTAAGCGAGTGGTACAGAGGTTTAAATAGGCAACGCTTTAGTATAGGTATTTCTTGACAGAGAGTTTTACTTCGTGTCTCACCAAGTACCTACCTATGTAGTATATAAATCATTAGGCGACGTTCGAAGAGAATATATGAAAAGTATCAACACATTTTCCGAGGAGGATTGAGTTAACATGATGTTCGCGAACGATTTCTTAATAAATATTATTTACATCGAGTAAGCATCAAGAAGGTTTTCCTGGGTAGTTAACGACAAAAATTTAGGGAATAGGTACTGGTTCCTATAATGAATTTTATCTATAACAAATAGGTGAAAAACCTTCACCCATGCAAACAATCATACAAAAAAATTGGGCTCAATCTAATTGACCACTCAACCAGTTTCCACTAAATACTATGATGTATAAGTAAAAATATAATTCACTATTCATTCTAGTTTTTCTTTGAAAACTTGTTTCAAAAATATTCTTTCAACAACCTTCAAGTTGCGTTTTAAATAACTTTTTTTCAAGTCTAAAATTAGTAAAGCACTTTATGAGAAGGTGAATACGCCTGGACGGTATAGGAAAATGAAATGGTAAAAGATGTCATGGGTCATAAGTCAAGTGGACGAAACGTCTGTCTGCAGTAGATGGAGCCCAGTGATATAGGCTGATCGCTGCGAAGGTATAGCTTGGGGTCCTTGTCGGGGAGTTTATCATAGGCCAGCTGATACTCCTTGTCAAATATACCTGAAATTGTGTAAACAAGTATTCATTAGATTTTTGGGAAGGATACAGTAATAAATAAATAAAAATCACATTAATTTTGTACCAAAAGAATAAATATTATGCATTCTAGTTTTGACAAGCGTCTTCAAGTTCAGCGTCGTAAAGAAAACAAGCATAAATCCGAGATAAAAAATCCGCAATTTCCTGGTTCATTCATTTTGAAATCACAAATCGAATTCGACAAAAATTGAGGGGAAAGCTGTTAACTGATTTGATCATAATAAAGGGACGGTAAAATGATCGGAAGCTAAACAAAATGTATCTCACCTGTTTTCTAGATATCAGACAAACCGACTATCAGATAGGAGGCCAGGAGTTTTAACTAAGTTAAAACTGAGGTTTCTAGAGCCTACGCATTTTTATTCATCTAGGTACGAAATCTTACCAGTGCTTTTGGGGAGTTATACCAAGAATAACAAGAGTAATGACTGTCAAGCATAACTAAATGTATGTAGTTACTTCTATTGACGTGGTATTGTACAAACCCTGATCAATGTTTTCCCTGCCAAGGGCGGTGATTCCGAGGAATAGTATTTCCCTGTACAATGAATGTCCTCTTCCCTTGAGTTTCTGCCGCTCAACAGCCAAAAACTTGAGGGGCTCCACCAGATCGTTACACTGCAGGTATGATAAGACTCTCTCCATTGTACTGTGAACACAGCGTAATTGACAATGATGAGTCTAGAGATAATGCCGAGAGTGTACAAAGAGCATTGTTTTAAGACTCACATGACGAATTACGAAACACGTCTCAATAACACCAACCTGCTAATAATATCAGGGAGTCTATACTATGTAGATTATACAGTAATAGAATAGCTAATTATTATTTCAAATGGGGATGGAACGTAGACACAGGATGACTTTATTATAATCTTTGGGGGTGATTAATTCTTGGAAAACACCACTAAGAAGCCATCCATGAGAAGCGAAAAAAGTCATTATCAAGTAGTGTCTAAACCAATGGTGGCTCTGTGGCACTTGGAAAAAGCTTATTCAACTTGAAGGTTCTGCTAGATAATCACCTGCTTTGAACTGGTTGATGGTCGGTAACGAGAGCACTAACCAAAGAACTTGGTTGGCTATTGATGTTGTTCCAGGACAGGTACATGGGCTGGCCGACCTGCAAAATCAGATAGACAAATATCACCAAATTGGAACAAGAAAACTAATTGAAGATTATGAAACTGGCCATTTCAGGGACACTAATTTAAAGCACTATCTAACTAGAGTTACATTTTACTTCAAAATTCCTCCCCAGTTGTCAGCAGATGTGAGTATTCAATATTTTCCCCTCCCAAACAGTTGTAAATACATGCCAATCATTTTAATGGTAAACCAACATCCCATGATGACCAGTACATAGAATTGCATAATGGCTGTAAGTGAATGTTCAGCTAACCTCATCATGCAGCCGAGGATTGTGCCACATTGTGGAAATAAGAACGCTGGAAGGTGTAATATTCGCCCAAGACGGATGAGGGTGTGTCACAGCGCCAGCGAATCCAAGGACTAAGTTGAACATGTGTGACTCAATATTTATCCGTGTAAACATCCACACCTGTGAATAGAAAGAACGGGGTTTAGGTTATGAATAAGGAGAAACTAAGTACTGATACAAAAAAAAAAAAAAAAAACCCCGGGTAGGTTAATACCAAATTTAACAAGCGATCCTCTATCCTGTATAGAGAGACCCTTCAGCACCAGAAAGAAGTCAATTACAGTCGTGCAGCCACCTAATGAGTAAATTTTCGGGGTAACCGTCCAGTCCCCAATATCTATTACTATAGTATGCTATACTATGCAAGCAAACAATATACTATAGACAATGATTTCCCGACATAAGCTCAACATATACAATCAAGTTCGAAGAACTAATTTTTTTTTAATTGTTCTACTACGAATATCCGTAGTAGGCCGCAAGAGCTGACATACCATGTTCCAATAGATGATGGGGTGTTCGTCAACGAATTTCGACTGTGTGAGAGAAGAATCTCCTTCAGCAGCCAGGATGGACTCTAGTTCCTTCCGCAGAACAAGAGGATTGAGGTAAGGGACGGCAATTGGCTCGCAGGTTTTAGGCTGTTCTTCAGTAGAGTCCGCCAGAGACGTACGACTCGTTCCTGAAATATAAAGATTGTATCGATCACAAAATACTTCGGAGTGGTAGTAATAGTTTAGTGGGTTACTCCAAAGAAGTCACGTTAATAAATTTTATTATTTCTTACAAACCTAACGTGTTGCCAAGAGACACAGTAGAAACTTTTCGTTCTTTCTGAGGGACAGGTGTGTTCCTGTAGTCAATGACAGTGACTGTCAACAGGGGGACTGTAGCTTTTTCGCAGAACTGACATCTGAAACAAGGATGTTACTCTGAATCCTCTAAAAAAATAACCAATTTGTAGATAGTAAGTAACGATTCTTTGAAATGCTATCCATAAAATTTATGATGCAATGAAATCAACATACTTGGTGTTCAAATTGGAGTCTTCTGGGGTCCAACCAGCCATGATTTCTTCATCGTATAGAATACTTGAACAGTTATGGCATTTGGAACAAGTCGTCATAATCACTTCCATTGCGAATGGAATAGATGACTCTCTCTGGGGTTTTGGGTTGGGGAACAGCACGTTTTGCAATGATGTCCACTGACTTGCATCACCTGGAATGGATTTTATCTGTATTTATAAACTACAGGTGGAAGCTAGGCACATAGTATATTTAGCTTCTACATACATACTTATGAGGTAGTGAATATTGGTCCAACAGTAAACATTCATTGTGCAGAACTACGATTTATAGCACCAGAATCAATCATCAGAGTTATAAATGCTCACTTGCTTGCCTTGCTCACAAATAAATAAAAAACATCCCCCAAAAAACAGATCACATAAATATAGATTAGTTGGACAGAGAGAACTTGTCATAATATGACAAGTATATTATACTTGTAAAATAATAAAAGTATATTATACTTTTAGAGGACGCATAAACTAAGTTGACCAGGGCAACAATGAATAGAAGGAGATGAGGGCAACCACGGTACCATCTACCGGACGCCCGGGAGACTATTTCTAGAGCTTGAGGCAACTTGTCCCTTTTGGCGGATACGGTCTAGTGTCACATGAAAGCTCCATCGTTGTTCCATACTCATGAATAATAAGTTATGATGGATTAACCATAGAATACTGGTACTGACTACAATTAAGTCCCTTATGACGAGCGAGAAAAACATTAGAGATAACAGAGAAACAGACAAGGAGGAGCTCAAGTGGTGGTATGCAACACAGCTCGGGATCCAGCCTCCTCTATTCTATCCTTGTCTAATGGATAAGGAATCTCCCATCATTTCCTTCATATTTCAATACTTGAGCCCTAAAATTTAGACTCTTCATCATTAGTAAGTAATGGACGGGTTATTAGGGACCAACCTAAGTTAGACGTGCTGCCCTTCCTACTCATATCGCCCTGACGGTCGAGGAAGTTTGACCCCCAGGAATCTCCATGACCTCTGTTTAGAGGGGAGAACTCGGAGGAGATTTTTCTTCGGGAGAAATTCATGTCGTCGGCGTACTCGCTCTCATCTTCAATTAAACAGGCGTCTCGTTCGAGGGTCCCCCTCCTTGGAAAGAAAACCACACAATACAACATTTATCATAAGTTAGTTGCAATGAGGGGGTGACGTCACACAAAGTTGAAAATCCACGAATAAAATTCGTTTTTACCGTCAAGGTGTGAAAATTCTGATCATGTTATTTCCCTACCGTTAAGGTTTTTATTCTCAGTCCGAATGTTAGGGGTAAGGGGCGTTTTCAAGACTTGGAAAACCCTTTTCTTATGTCCCTCCAATGATATACATGAACGTAGGGGGGAAAAAAGGCAGGTAAAAACCTGAAAAATTGATACTGTGACATCAGGTTTTTGTGGCGTGTGTGAGTTTCACCCTTAGCCGTATTGAAACTCCTCACCCATAACGTTTGAACAACGAATGAGTAACTTCAACTAGAGAGTAAATCGGCCAATGAAAAACAAATATTTGGATTCTTACAAGCTATTGGATTTGTTTGGGGTACTGTTAGCTGAAATAGCTCCTTTGATTTCATCAAATTTCTTTGCGACAGATGTTGCGGCAGATTTCAAACTGCTGAGTCCACCCATGATCAGCTCGTTGGATTTCTTAGAAGTCAGGCTGCTGGGGCTGTGGACAGGTTATGAACAGTACACATTAGGTCCATGACATTTTTTGTTCAATATTTCCAAAATAGAAAATGAGAGATCGTGGCTCACAAGAGCCTGTGTACAAATTATAGTCCAAGTTATGTTCATACCCTGATCTAAAATTCCACACATTACCATAAATTATCTACGTCTATAAAATCAAATGTATTTGTGTGTCTGTCCCGTATAAACGGGCAAACCGCTAGACCGACTTTGATAGTGATTTCTTCATTGTCATGAGCAAGTTCCAGGGAGGGTTATAGGCTATTGTAGAATCTCCGAAACGTCCTATTCGACGAGAATTGGCCTTTCCTTCGCGACACCGCCCGGGTAAACAATTTCTTAACTAGGGAAGAGCTAAAAGTCATAAGAACCGTTTGCAGACGGTACAAATTTGAGCGATACAACAAATGTGACGTTTTTTGCGGAATTCTCGTGCTGGCGGAGACTTGAAATTTGGCACGTATCCCCCTTAGGACTTTAACTTGAAACTGCCTAGCCCCCGAATCAGCTGAGTGGCTCCTACAGCAAATTTCTATGCTTTTCACTCTATGAAAGTGTAATTTGGAATGTAGCCCCCTTAAACCTTTAACTTGACGCTGCCTAGGTCCCTGATCAGCTGAGTGACCCCTAAAGCTAATTTCTATGCTTTTCACTCTATGTAGCTGAAATTTTGTTCATCAATTGTCCAGGTTATCTACCAATACGCTGAGTATTTACGCACCCCGACCGGGGCAACCCCGGGTAATCTGGCTAGTAGGTGATAAAATGCTACAAAAAGTAAAATCATGCATCATGCAGACTGGGGACACACACAGCAAATGCAACTTAGCCAGACATGAAAGAAATCACAGGAACACACGAAACATGCCTACGAGTGCTTGTGAAATATACTGTTATGAATAAAACTAGAAACGTTCCAGGAAAGAGGGGATGAGTTTGAAAGAGGTGAAATGGAAGGGAGATTCGTAGTGTGATAATGATTGGTCGGCCGCTTGTTAGCAGCTATTCACCGTTTCCTGGGGTTGGTTCGTATCACATTGCAAAAGTACAGTGGGCAAGTGGAAGGTCTTACAGAGGAAGCAGTTTGAAGCAGGTTTCCAGCCAGCCGATGTTTACTAATGCAATTGTCAAGATGTGAAAAAAAAAAACTTTGTGAAGAGATGATTTTAATACGTTCCGCACTGGAGAAAAAATCAATGATGTTCTCAGTAGAGGCCCGTGATGATCAGTAATCGAAATAATTATCTATGTTCCGTAGGGAGACGATCTTCTTCAGATGAACTCTTTAAAAATTGAAGACAAAATAAAACCACTTCCCGCCGGTGGGGTGGATAGTGTTGAGTCTATAATACGTGAGTTCCGCTTGTAACGTGTCAAATAATGGCAAATAACCACCACTTCTCCCAAAAAGGGCGTTAACTCATTATGTACTGCTCTCAACTCCCAAGTCAAAGAAACAACTTGGAATGACTAAAGTTTCCAATAAATAAGCTGCCCCTCCACCTTTGAAAGACCCAAGGTATCATGAGAAGGCGTTTGTTGGACGAGATGTATCAAACTAAAGCAATTCGAAATTCATATCTACCTCAGGCTCGTAATAGCATTTTCAATCATCTGGGTATTGATCTTATCAGCTGCTTTGCGAAGGCTAAATCGAGCAGGAGAATAACGGCTGTGAAGCACAAAATATAAACAAAACCAATACAGAAAAATGGTCTAAAAAAATCACAAACCAAACATAAATACATAAAAACGACAATAAGTGTTATAGCCAAACAACAAATGAGTTTTATCCAAACAACAAATAATGAATATGGCAGTAAAAACTAAATAACATTAGGAATGTTGATCTACAAGTGCAGTGGCAATTGGTCAAATTAGGAACATTTAACATCCCTAACAGCACAAAAAGTTGGATTCTATAGAATTTTAGCGTCTAACAACTCAGTCCGTACTTCATGCGACAACGGAAGTGTGCACATTGACCTCAAGTGTTATAATCAATATAGAAGCCACGTCGCCAATCACTACCTCACAGTTCTGTAACTAACGAGTGCAGCCAGGGAGTGGGTTTAGGGGGTCCATCCATTCCCCCCACCCCCATTCTGGTTTTTTCTCCAAACTTCTGGGAGAGGATTGCATATCTCTCGCCGTAGCCCTAGACTTCGGAGTCGCTGTAAGGAACGACCACGTGAGCTCTATACCTAATATCAGCATCAGGTCGAAAATTCCATCCCACAGCCTTTTTGGAATTATTTATACTATACCGTTACACCTCTTCCAATCTGTAAGACTCTGGATGGAGCACGTGCATCTGAACCAGGGTTAATTGCTGAGCTGTTTGCCACTAATTGTTCTTCGGTATTCGAGCATCCTGTTACTTATGACCCACCTTATCCCACTCAAGACGTGGTTTCATTGGGCTCCATTTCGGTTTCAGAGGAAACGTCTTCCGTTGTCTGGTCGGGTTGGACGTGGGGAAGGGCATGGGTCCTGATGGGATTCCCCCGGTATTGCTACAGCTCTACCGTCGCTTTTCAATAGGTCACTCCAGTCAGGCCGCTTCCCTTCCAAATGGAAAGTATGCTACGTTACATTTGTGCACACGTCGGGTGATGAGAGCATCAACCACCACCGCTCGGTTTGCTCACTTTCCAACATGCCCAAGCTCCTCTAAAAGTTGGTAGTTGGCCAGCTCACATTGGCGTTCAGCCCATTCTTCGCTATCGAGCAACACGGTTTCGTGCGTGGCTGTTCAACTATAACGAACTTGCTGGAGCTCCAGGACTTTTTCATGGATGGCTTTGGGCGGGTCTGTAGACTGAAGTCATAACAACGTACCCCCCCCCCCACCATGTTGGTGCCATCGTGTTGCTGTATAAAGCTTCTTCCTAGTGAATGGTCAACGGTAAATCGAAAGCTTGGAAGTCCTTCCCTTGCTGGAATATACATCTTCCGTGTGGTCTCCTATGTACGCGATTTACAAGTACCTCCTGGAGCCCGTTTAGAGGAATTTCTTGCCTTATATCGCCTTCAAGACGGGAGTCCACTCGGGAGAGATTGACTACGATTCCATACTCCGTAGATGCAATTTGTTAACCCTTGAGAGCAGAAGGAGTTCATCTGACCTTGTGCTGCTCTACAAAATCATCAACAGCCTGATTTACTGCCATCGTGGCTCTCCAAGATTTACCTTACCGCTCCTCGTTCTTCATCTCGCTCACCGGTTCTATTCCTGTTCTCCTCAACGAACTACAATCGAAATAGACCGCTTCGCCGTCCCCCTTGCAGTGCGAACCTGCTCTTGTCGATGAACTTTTAGCTCGATTTTTTTCTATTCCTTCCTAACAAATTTAAATACTTCATAATAATATGAGATAAGGGAGGATATTGTCCTCCCTTATCTCATTTAGTTGACCAGAACCTCAGTGTTTTCTTTTTCCTCTGTTTGATTCGGGTAGATGTCTTACATTCATTAAGTTTTCAATTCGTTTCATTTTTCTTTTTTAGAATCTCGTGTGAATGTCATGTAATTACACTAAGAATGTTATTGGGCTTGGGCGTGAAAATAACAATAGAAATAAAATTAAAAAATAAGAAGTAATACATGTTAGCAAACAGAAAAGTTCAATATCGATTGTAAATAATGTACGTGCAGTGTATCATAGGAGATATTGTGATGACAAACCAAAAACTATACAAAGCACAAGTTGGAGATGGTAACGGATCAAAAGTGTTCTCACGTGAAAGACGGCATTTTAAACGATGAAAACCCAGACTGAAACGGCGCGTCACCGACGTTAGTGGGCATTGTGGAGGACCTGTGGATGGGTTTTCTGTATTCAGGATCCACAGAAGGATCGATCTCTTCGTCCGATTCTTGTTCGTTGATAAATGTAGCACTTCGGACTACAGAAGCATTCCAGTCGGTTGTTCGTCTATCGAAGAGTACAGGAGCGCCTGATTGATCTAGCTCAATTTCTGAAGCAGCCTAAGAAAGAAATTTCGTTATGTTAAGAGATATTCGTAATGAATAATTAGATACAGGCTTTATCACATATGGATCCCTAGAGAGAGGAAGTTGGTTGAACAAAATCTCACCAGAAAACTCAAAATTATTGGGGGGAAATATAAGATTTTCCTACTGGTAAAATTTTAAGGAAGCACATGTGAAGAGATCCGGCCTGTCTAGAGGCCAAAGGAACATAGTATTCATGGTGATATTTGTGTATAAAAAAGGTTTATAAATTATTTAGGGCGAGATACTCACTCTTGACACAGTTGTAGCTTTAGTTGTTTCATCAATTTCGTTTTCTTCTAGGTCCAGAGCACCCAAAGGATCATTTTCAGTGACTGGCGTCCTTGATGGGCTCTTCACGGGAGATTTGACTGCGTCAAAACTCTGATCGCCAGACCCTGTCGTATCAATCGTACCAGTGCTGTGACGATCAGGATTCAACTTGTTCAATTTAGCACCCAATGCGTTGAAGAGGCGGTTTCTTTTGGGTGTGTCCATGTTATTGTATATGTCCTCAAAACTCCCCCTTCCTCCGCTTCCTGTAACAGTGGATTCACCACAATATCAAAACCATATACGAGCATATACAGGTTCTAAGCTCCACTAAATAATTCCCTCACTCACCATTTAAATGGAAATAACAAGTATTGGAAAGGGCAGTTAGTTACTTTACTATGTCAATGTTGGACATAATGATAGCTAGCAAAATCTTGAAGCATGCACAGCAGAATAATGCACGTACCAGTGGATCCCAAATTTTCGTTTGACGACTCGTAACTATCGGACGCAGCAGGGTCCTTGAAATTCTTCAAAGTTAAACTTCTTCGCCTCTTGAACAGTACTTTCGGTTGCCACGGTTTGGGGCCACTAATGTGGTTAGGAGGAGTGTTCTTCAACCTTTCCTTTTGTGATTCAGGTGGAGTCACAGTCGAAGACTCCATTTTGAGCATATTCAGTTTTGCTAGTATTCCAGCATCATGAGCGAAACTCTCGGATCTGTGGCAGAATAAAGACTTTGATACTTTATGGCAACTCGAAAACGACCTCGAATCAAACATAGCATTGAATGGTTCCTGCACCTGGTCAGCAGTTTGAAAGTGCTATCTGCAGCGTTCTTTGGAGGGCTCGTAGGAGGTTGTCGTAGTTGGTTGTGAGAGAACTCTGAGCAGGATCCACTGCGGAAATAGCGTTTGGGATTTGCTGAACAGCTGGGAGGAGGGCAGATGGGCGAGGCCAAGACATCTAGCTGTTCCAAATCAATGCTTTCTCCTTTCAGTGGGCCACCCTGCCCCGTAATTAGCAGACCAGCACTGCTGTCGACTAGAGAAAATAAATTTGTTATTAACATAACTGAAGATTCAGGTCTTGATTGCTTACCGCATATGAAGGAGCCTTTGTAGTTTCATTAGGGATGCACGGATACAAAGGGTTAGTATACTTACACGGCTGCTGTTTGTAAGCGGCTACAGGGCTTAGCAGCGGTAAGCCTGAAGGCCTCACAATGCTCCCGATTCGGGCACGAAATCTTTCAAAGGCTGCAAATCCTTCACAGTCAGCTAATGGGGTGTCTGAGACTGAAAACAATTCCCAAAGGCCTTAAAAACATCTCTGCACTGGGTACCACAAAACTATACATTTCCAGCCAAATAATTGAGTAAAGGCATAAAAAGGGGATAAGTAGGTAAGTGAGAAATCTACAGTATATTTATAAACATAAAATGGTGTAAGGACCGCAGAGGTGCAAGAGGTATTTATGGAGTGATAAGAGTGATGAAGCGGTACCATCCTGTAATGTTTGATTACAGGTAGAATGCCTCTGAAGAGAAAAGAAACTTCAATTAGTTAACCCGAATCGTTACCCAAATGATGTAACTGTTAAGAATGGTTGAATGAAACAGAGAAGAAAGATTGAAGATTGAGATGAGGTAAAGAAAATGACGAGTAAGACATTTTGTTAGTCAATACGTGCTTGAAGTAAGAAATTAAGCGATTGCTCATTAAAATGTGAATGTATCTCCATAATCATACACCGGCCCTTGAGTAGTGTAATATTAATTGGAAATAAGGTATCGTTAGGATCGACAGCATTTCATCAAGAGATCTCCAGGCCCAAATGAACCCCAACATTTCATTCGACATACCAGGACCATCGGTTTCACAGTCATTCTGGGATACATCAGCTGATTCGCCAGATTCCTGCACCTGCTCCATGGTAGGTTCTGTAAATGTATTAAACGTGAGCAGGAATTCCATAACGAAGAGTACGCGTACTCTTCTTAGTTTACTCTCGGAAGATTTCTTCCAATCAAATTCTGGATTAGCCCCATTAATACCTCGATTGAAACGGGTCAAACGTTTCTTTCTCATCCAATTTCAACGGGTGGTTGATATGACTTATGTAGAATGTGAAAGCGTTTGTGCAACATCCGTGCAATGGTATGTGCAATGAATGAAGGGTGGGTGGACTCAGTCATTGGCTTCCTACAAGCTGCAAAGGAATATGAAAGGCGACAGGAAAATTTGAATCAACCCCCCCTCCCCCCCCCAGGCAGATTTAGAAACAATATGAATGCCGCCCAAAAGAAAAACGAAGAGAGAGAGTACTTCTGAGCAAATTGTCACTCCCACCTTTGAACACGTAGGCGATTTAGAAGTATTAGTAGGTGGAGAAATGTTTTCAAATTACAAATAACCAATTGAACATAAATTCTCTATCATACAGTCGGAGATATATCAGCGAGTCAATAACACCCCCTGGCTCCCAAAGTACGTGCAACTACTCGTTGAAATGTGAGCATCATCTTACCATTTGATTTGTGGTTCAGGCTTTCAGCACTGTCAATCGAGGTACGGGACCCACAATTCATGACTGGATCAACTATAGAGAGACTGTCCTCAGTAGCACAAGACAACCTTCGCTTGCTTGCATCCAACCCAGCTCTTCTAAAGAGGGCAGCTCCCATGATTACGTTTCTAGAAAAAGCATGAAAGTATGAGTATTTTAGTGTTTGGCTTACTGTAGGGGTATTTACCTACGGAAACTAAACAGAAAAAACTAGCGATATGTGGACTCAATTATAATAATTATTAATCAAAAGATGTTACCTGAGTTTATTCCAAAGCAATTGGCTCGAGTTTTCACTCCCAGATGGCCAGGTAGCCTCCAGTACGGCGCGATTGTAAAATCCGTAGGTGATAGCGTTAGGTTGGAGCCGCTCCCGTTTCATGTTCATTAGAAGAAGGACAGCCACTACAGGTAGACGGTAAACGCCACACAACTGCATCATCACTCGATAACAAATCTGTGTGTGAAAGAGAAATTTTTCTAGACCTGAACAAGGCATTACGAAATATGAAGAAGTTTTGAATAATGGTTCAAGTATTATTGCAGATAGTGATTTATTTTAGGCGAGCACTCACCTCATCAAGACGGCACTTTACCCTGTGCAGCTTTATTAACATGTCATACGCATACCCAAGAGTGGATGACGGATTTTGGGTCACTATCACGTAACTTGGAAGGTGGATGAACCAAATGCTGAAACAACAGTAGAAAACTTTTTTGATGATATGAACTAGAAAAGGCAAAACTAAACTTGGCACGGAAAAGTTACAAAAAAAGTAAGTACAAAAAAGTTGGTACATCGAACAAGAAACCTCAAACATGCTTCGTATTGTACCTGTAGCATGTTGACAAAAGACAGTGTGCCCAATGTCGGGGGGTCAGAGCCCATTTTCTTGCGAGCTTTTGAGCGACTTTGATTTCGTATTTGGTCCTTCTTGCCATAGGGCTGCCAGGGGGGGCTCCGGAGTTGCTTAGCCGATTAGTGCTAGATTTATCTTTGGTCTTCGATAAACCATCGGTGCTTGACAAGTGAGTTTTGAATCTTTCCTCATCGAGCGTGAATTCCTATGAAGCAAAATTATTTATGAGTGTGAATTAATCATATTATTAAGTTAACATTGTGAGAAAATACCGAATCACACGCACAAAGAAGAACAGAATTACAAATAACCACGTAATCCATTTCCCAAGTCAATGGGATGTTGATTTTTTTTCCTCAAGCCAAAGTAAATTAATAGAAGTATGTTCATTACAGATCAAGAAAAGGCTTATTTCGTCAAGGGCCTACACGTCTGAAAATGCTCCACATTCCCACCCACTGTTTTTCACGGCTGGATTGTAATTGATTTTCTAATCATCCACTAATTTCTTATACAAGTACAAAATAACGCGTTGAATTTTCCCAGTAATTACTAACTTTATAATGGAACGGCTGACCATGCTGAAATTCTGGAGGAGGTATGAAAACCGTGTGCTCACTGTAATGAGCTCCTTCCACTTCCAATAACCTATAATTTTCATCCTCTGACTCAACCTGGAATAAAGAAAAAATAAATCAACACAAGTAAATCAAGATTGTTCTACAATAGTGATAATTTTAAAAGAAATGCACGGAAGTTGGGGTTTCCAATCCGTGAAAATTTCCTGAGAATAACGAAGACTACAGCAGCACATTGCCTTGAAAGGTTAATGGCTAGAAAAGCACTTGGTGGATGATTCCTACCTTTTCTGTACACTCATCGAAAAAAGCCAGACCAGCGTCCATGTCAGACACAAAAGATCTTTCTTCTATGAACCTAATAAACATCTGGGTCTTGGTCACCTGAGAGAAAAACTTGTTATGTTGTTTGTCTCTAGTTCGGAGAAATCCTAAAAAAAAAACAAAAAAAACAAACAGATGAATTAGTATTGTGCGAATTAAGTGATAACTACACAGGTAGTAAAACGTTCGGTTGTTCCAAGTGCTTGTTGAAATCTGCACTTGATAGTCTTTGAGTCACCTTGTAAGTCGAATAGCGAGTTGGTATCTGTTGTGCCTATTGTTGGTGCTTTGGTGATAGGCAACAAGAAGTTTCGGTAGCCTTTCAAAATTGAGACCATGAACTTCAGAAAAGCCTCCTGTATTTCAAGTTCTAGTTTTTGCTGTATGAATGAAAAAATCAGGAACATTAGAAGTGGACAAAGTATTGAGTGATACTTCATTATTTCTGATTTGCTGTTACATATTTCAGTAGTAAATACCAAGTAAGTATTATAGTGAGATATGAATTTAGACTGAAACACGCAAGAATGGTCTTCATTCATATCACCCTGAACAAGTTGAAATAAATGGAGGCAGAAGCCACCCTACATTGAAATATGTGATCTATAATAGTGGTTACCTCTTTTTTCTTCATTTGAAACTCCTTGTCAATTGAGTCATCTGCAATACTCAGGTTGGGGACTGAGTCATCGGCCATACTATCTTTCTTAATGGAAATTGCTATATTACGACATATTTCTTCAAGGGTGCTCCTGAGCGCACGACCAGCTTTCTTTGGCAGGAGTTTAATATTCAGATGACGTCGTTCTTCGCAGCTGGAAATGATATGCATTGCTCATCAAAATGCAACGGAACAATTGATTTCAGCAAGAAGAAGGAACTCACGGAAACGTGATGCTTACATAGTTATGTTATTTGTGTCTAAATCAACGCAGTTTACGTCAGGTGGTGGATCGTACAGATCGAAAAATCTCGAGTCGACACCTATAAGGAATGGTAGAGGTGCGTGGAGTACTTCAGCAAGTCCGAGGGGACACAGCGGTATGTAAGGACACTGCCACTTGAACGGGAACATGATCTGAGCAAAATACGAGAGCTATAATAGTAACCTTTTAGAAATAGAAACTTCAAAGAGGTATACACTAGTAAATAAATAATATTTAGAGAACTGTTGGAATTGGAGAGTGATCTGGAGAAGAACAAACCATGGAAATCGCCTCAGCTACCGCAGTTAAAACATCAGGTCGAAGAGAATGGACTAAAATTTTCTGTTCAGTCAGTGCACACAGAAGAATCAGTAAGCAATTGTCTGGTCCCAAGTTAGTAAGAAGCTGCTGGAATCCTGCTCCACTGAAATTACAATTAAGTACATTAATAAATCTCCTTCTGCTGCCAACAATATGAATGAAATCATGGTCGTCTCTACTGAGGAAACGTCACTCCAAACTTGTTGCTAAGCGATCAATGACGATCTGTGTTCCTGCCATTAAAGTCACTATGGAAGCTTTCAATGAAGCTTCCAAATACCGAAATATCTCCCTAGTTAGCTCTCGGAGGGAGTTTGATGTTCACTGACTACCGTCCCAGTCTAAAGACCATTCACAAATAAAGATTACAACTATAGGTACCTAAGCCAACTAAATCCTCACTCTAGTTTTCACAAAGATATCACGTTGGATTACAGCACACAGGGGCGGATCCAGAGAGAAAGCCAAAAAAAGGATTTTTTAACGATAGGTGATTTTAGGCTGAATTTTATAGTAGAGTTACCGTATAAAGAAGTATAAAATAATACACTTTGTACAATTAAAGCGTTGTTTTATTGTTAATATTTAAGCAATATTCTAATGTTTTTGGACTAAAACTGGCTTTAAAAAACCGCCCTTGCTTAAGAATCTGCCCCCACCCCTTACGAAAATCCTGAATCCGCTCTTGCCAGCACACTTACTTGGCCTGTTGTGGGTTATCATTACTAACAGGAAAACCTGCGACGCAATATCCTCAAACGTTATATGTTTCACCATTTCCAAGTACTTGTGAAGATGGAGGTACTCGGATAGCACGGTATACAACATTAAACATTCCGTAATTTAGACCTTTGGATATACATAATATTCAATACCGGAGCGAATCATCATAATATGATGATTCGCTCCGGTATTGAATATTATTTTGGTTTTGGGAATTGTATGTAATTGTAATTTGTGATAAATAAAGACAATAAAACCAAAATGTTAAGGTACGAAGCAATCATAATAATCAATTCACCTGCGTGGGAAAGGTAAATCTTCAGGTTGAGTCAAAATCACACGTTCACACTGAGACAGCTGTACAAGGATACGAGGCCTCTGTGGTCCTGGGAACGGAATATCTTCTAAGAAATAGGTTATGAACCTGAAATCCATAAGGCAAAAAATTAAACCAACATCAAAAATGAACAAGTAAGTCTCAAGCGAGCGTACAACTTACCTTTCTATAGAAACAGTGTGGGGTGAACTGTCACGAGACATTTCATAAAGAAATAACAAAAACTGCTCGTATGTTTCAAAAAACGGCCAACGAGATAACAAGCATATGCACTTATTGATATGGTAAGACCAGTCTTCAGAGCCCTCTTTGTGGGATAACATTGATTTTTGAACATCAGTCAGATTTTCGATGGGATACGGTTCATAAAACGTGACTGCAGAACCATACAACTGGAAATAAAGAAACAGACGTATAAGCATTGCACTAAAGACATACTGAGTATGAATTTTAGCTGCTGTAATATCGTGATAGAATAAAATTTCCCACCTTTTCAGCGGCATCAGATACAGTTAGAACGAAAGTGGAAAATATGGGGGTGGGCTCTTGAGCCGTCGTAGGCCATTTCTCTAGCGAGCAGCCCATCGGCATGCAAAACATAGGAACACTCTCTGGGAGAGGGAGATTTGGCCGGTTCTCAAATGGGTACCTTATCAGAAAGCCTGCAAACATGACACTGTTGAGAATACTACAGTAGTAGACAAAGGTAGATGTACATATTTTGTCATGACCTCGTACAAGTCTGATATCTGACTTTTAAGAAAAAAATGATTTCTCTCTGAACAGCTCATTTTGTTACGAATAACAATTATTATTATTGATGAATAGGAAGCTCACCTGGTTTATAACTTATCAAACTCGGACGATTAACGGATTTCTTGTAACAAATGTAAACGTCTGATCCAACCTGCAAAACAAAAAATTTGATACTAACTCAACATAGCAAAATAATATTTTAGAATAACATATTATAACATAAAATAACTTATTATGTCTTCTTACAATTAGTAAATTATATTGAAGGTATTGGTGAACACATTCAAAAATAATAATAATTTATAAGCTTAATAATAATTTACTAGGCTTATCGAATAGTGCACAGTGGGAGAGCAGGGCAAAGACCACAAGGAAGAGTCAAGAGGCTCTCTGGGATTGTAATCTCAAGAACCCTATCAAAGTGAGCAGTTTACTGGGGTGCCAAGTGTTCCTAGTTCAAATGCTCGGTAAAACTCAACAATTAGGAATGAAAAATGTACACATCATAAACACTTAAGAGGTGAGAATAATTAGTCTTGGCCTGTTAATGGAAATAATTGGTTGTAATTGATGGTAATGGGAGTGTAAAATCAAATGGGGTAAAAAAGTGCTCTTACCAGACCCCTATTCAAGTTTTTCTTTATGCAGCAAAACGCATGGGGAACCGTTTCCCCTTTGTTTGTGATGATTACGGCTATATCAGTGACGACGAGGGAGTTACAGGCCATCGTGGGTTTGGCTCGCCGGTAAGTCAGGAAAGTCTTGGACGCCGAATTGTTCACGTTGGCGCAGTGATCTTTAAACGATCTGTCCACTATTTTCGCGTCTCCAAGTATCATCTCCTTTCCATCGTACATTACCCTAAACATTAAATATTATAGACCTTAATCCTTTAAAAAAAAAAAACCAAGTGAATAGTAGGAATGCCGACTGTAGAACTCATTAGAGATCGTATTACGATCATCGTAAAGCTTTGAAAGACAAATGTGGTATTATGATAGATTAGGTAGGTACCCGATGTCCACCAGAGGAGGTTTGTCTCGTCCTCTCCTGAAGCAGAGGAAAACCTCAGGACTCCGTAAACTTCCATGATTTAGATCAGCGAGTAAACCTTAAAAAGAAAAAAATAATAGTAAGTAAGTGTGAATATTAGTTTCAATAGCAGTAAAAGGAAATACCAATTGCATAGGAATTCAGAAACAAGAACTTTGTGCAGGCAGTTACACTATGCTTTGAAATTGTTTACCTTAGTAGATTCAACGTTCCTCTTATCGGTTCAGAAAGCTATCAATGGGGAATTCGCGTCAATTTTGTTAATTTTTTTTTCTCGAAACTACAAGCTAGGATGATAACGAAAATGATGGTCAGCTGCCTGAAAAGTCTTCCCAAAAATTTGTTGTCTTAAATCTCATTACGTTCCTCAGATACCATGAAATATCCTGAAATACCATAAATTTTATTGTATTTTCAACTAAAAAACTTCATTGTAAAAGAGAGAAGGCTTTTTAATTGCAGAGCAGACCTAGGTTGTTGTCTTAAATCTCATTACGTTCCTCAGATGCCATGAAATATCCTGAAATACCATAAATTTTATGGTATTTTCAACTAAAAAACTTCATCGTAAAAGAGGAGAAGGCTTTTTATTGCAGAAAACCCAAGACAGCAACGGAAACGTTGATGGTAGGTTGAAAAAACTTTTTTGGCTCTCCTGAAAAGTTGAGAAAAGGGAGTTAGACCTTGTGGGATCTGAGACGATATGATGTCCCAAGAAGGGATATGAACCAACACGAGCAAGACTTCTCAGGGACCTTCGGATACAGTTTCTCAGTGACCGCAACAAAAAATGCTTCCACAGGTGGTTTCGAATATGAAAATATACAAGGTCAAACATGGAGAAAAATGTTTCATACAAGCTTGAGTGACATCGCACAGGCGTCCACAAGACAGCCCAAGATAAATTTAGCTAATGGGGTTATATTGAAATACTGGACGAAAAATCCATCTATTCGTGGTAAGACGTAGTACCTACGAATTGAAATAATTTATGGACATCATGAAGGCTGGGTAAAAAATGAAACTATCCACTTGAGATATTTTTAAAAACAGATATAACAGATAAAATTCCCACTTCCACCAAATCCCGCAAAAGCTCACACATGAGAAATCACGTTCTTTGAAATGACAATCCCTGCTGTAGCTGTGGGTTCTTAGTAATTTAGCACGATCGCGCTTCATTATCTAATCAAATGCCAGGAAATGGATACCTACTGACCGCACCCATTGGGATTGTCAGCGGAGGAGTATCGATGACTTGTTGATTAAAAATAATAGCGAGTTGCAAAGAAAGCGGTCAGATTGTGTGATATTCCCGGAGCATGTCTTATCTGCTGACATACTAGAAGATGAACAAACCATTTGACAATAGAAAAACCCCACAGACCATATCCGTATCCAAATATACACCGGTTGATAATATTTTGCAAGGGTTTTTTACAGCGCTCATAGACAAACAAAATTTGTCATATATTTAATATAACAATCCGACATTTGTTTTCAACACACTCAATTTTCGAGTAATGTGCCGATTTGCTCACCCAAATTGGATTGAATTAAAAAACTTGAAAGACGTTTCATTTTTCAGTGGTTTTTTTTTTAAATTACCCGACTCTTGGTCATTTAAATAAAATCATCAATTGATCAACTCTGTTCAGAACAGACAATAAACAAACAGAGCAACTTCATAAAAACTTTTGCTAAGTACCCGCATATTATATTGTTTCTGATATTAGAGGTTGAAAATGATCAAAATTTGTTTTCTAGTAGGTCAGCGATATAAATCTCGTTGTCCATTCAAACGACTTTAATGAAATAGAATGAACGAGTACAGAGATGAGAGCAAAATTGGTCCATAGTGAATGTCCGAGTAGGAGAATTTGATTAAACAATTATTACAGCGACGAAAACTAAAGCTATTTTTATTTTTAATGAGATTATTTGCTCGTTACGCGTAGTGCCCTTGTATCCCTGGTATGTTCCAGCCACTTTCGCCTATGCAAGGTCGAAGGATGGTGGTTAGAGGTGTCCCAAAAATCTGACGTATCAGAACGAGGCTTGTTTACCCATTGTTTGATTCTCAGCCAAAGGCTATTCATAAAAATAGCAACTCGCGACGTAATTCGTCTTTAAGACGTCATGTAATCATCATTCAACTAAGCTATTGCAGCACGGCGTCTTTCAAGAACTTCTTTAAGGACATGTTTACACAAATTGCATAAACTATGGGTACCTACCCAATACTTATTCACCGATACAACCAACTCACTTAGCTTCATTACTTGCTTTACTGAGATGGGTCGTAGAAAAAAAAGAAAGAAAGAGACACAAAATTAAATGAAGTACAGCCGAAATTGATCATCCAAGCTGTAAAACGTTGACATTAAATTTTGTTGAAGACAATACGATTGGTGAGATGAGATCAAGGGCGAAAGTAAGGATGTATAATGGTATTGGACGATGTTGACAACCAAGTGCGAGTTATCACGCCAACATACTGATCATCTTTATCGAGTTGGTTAGAAATGATAGGAATAGAAGAGGCTGTAGATGTAATAATATTATGTTAAGGAGACCAACACTCCCATAAATTATACAAATGCGGTAATGACACGACTTAACGGCTCTACCAATAAGCAAAATAACACAGAAAAACTTGATAAGGAAGTTTGGAAACAATCTGATACTACCAACAACAGCTAAATTTGCAACTAAATTCGAATGCATAGTTCACCATTGTTAGATTTCTACGAATTCACTAGAACAGGAATGATATGTGTCATGCTCACCTGTTGGGGTTTTATTGATGACAGTGTAATCGTCTGGTAGAGTTTCGCCGAGCGCAGGAAAGAAAACTGCGATGTCAGTGATAGGGGCTTTGCTGTGACTCTTCGACGACGGGAGATCGTCCACCTGTCTCTCGTCAGGGGGGAGACCAGCAATCACGAAATAATCAACAACTTTTCTGTCATCCATAGCAACGATCCGAAAATAAAAAAGCGAAAGACGCAAAGAGTAGAACTATAAAATGATTCCGTCACTGGGGAAATCGAATAATCGTATTATGAAGCCCAAGGTGAGGGAAACGGGGGACGATGAGACCAACTCATAACGGCGAACATCGATGAAACTCCGAAAATCCGGTCACTCTTAGAGCACACAAATCTTTCAACATTTATGGAAAATGAAAGAAACTCAACAAAAACCAGGAGTTTAACGAAACCAAGAATAAATGTTTACAACCACACCGCACCGAGATGTGATTATTTTCGCCATTTTGAAGTAAATAAAGATATGATAAAAAAGTGATATTAGTCATGACCACAGAGAAGTTTTTTATTAAAAACCTTGATTGTGCATTTACATAATCCGTGATGGAATTCAAACAAAAAAATGTCCAAATAACTCCTCTGATGTCTAGGTTTGAATAATGTATATATTCATCACTATTCACGTGGTTGATGAATAACACTTGTCAAATACTTTTAATTGTAGTTTGAATCGTTGACTGCAAGCCATGAGAAGTTTGGTGGTGAACGGTGTGGAGGAAGACACGTTCTGCATTTAAGGTAGGTAAATACAGGGCAGTTGAGAAGCAGAATCGAGTGCCGATTCATTGAGGTATTCCGTTCTGGTCGTTCGTAAGTTCAGATATCAACGTATTGAATTTATTAGTTTTCGAGGATAGAAAAATGTTTTATTTCAAGGTTTTGCCAGAGGCCGAAAGGCCCCACCCCCATGTCAAGATCCCTGAATACTTGAGCGTTGAACGCCAGTAGCAGCTGAGTGTCAACTGATATTCTAATAACAGGTAGACCTTGGAGGTGACTCAGCAAACGTTCACGGCGACCTTCCTGATATTTATAAGACATTTAGGTATTTGGACAGCCATTTTTCCAATCAAGGTTCAATTTCGTTTTGAATAAACTCAACACGAGTAAATAGCCAGCTGAATCCAAGTGACATCAAACCACCTGTTCCACAAACAGTTGTTCCTGTCGTTCCTTTAGAAACATTTTGAGCTGCTACTTTGAGGCTACTACAATCATGACGTCACTAAAGCTTACAATTTCCGCCGGTAGGGCTTGAGCTAGTACCACTCTCCTATGGTTATTTCTAAGAATATTTTTGTTTTTCGATGAAGAAATAAATTCAAAGGGGTTTTAATGTCTTAGATATTTATAGTTGAATTTCGGGTGAAGTACATCAACAGTTCATTTACATAAACGTTCAAAAAAGAAGGCACAAAGGACAAAAAGAAGGAACGAACATGAAGGGCCCAATCTCGCCCTGCCTAATATTTAGTTGGCCATACTGGTTTTTGTTGTAGTACCGTAGTTTAGGCTTACTCATTTTAATAACAAATAATTTATGTAGTAACAGTGTTCTTCAACGTTTTTCGACCGATAAAATGCCTTTTCTCGCTATTATTTAACGCGACGGGTGTCCAAAATAGCTACAACCACGTTCTCGATCGGCGAAGTGGTGTACTCTTTGTGGAGTAGGTGTGTGCTTCAATCAGCGATGACTGAATATAAATTGGTGGTTGTCGGTGCTGGAGGTGTGGGCAAAAGTGCTTTGACTATACAATTGATTCAGAACCACTTCGTAGACGAGTATGACCCTACGATCGAAGATTCGTACCGGAAGCAAGTGGTGATCGACGGAGAAACCTGCCTCCTGGACATTCTAGACACGGCTGGCCAAGAAGAGTACAGCGCTATGAGAGACCAGTACATGAGAACTGGCGAAGGGTTTCTTCTAGTTTTCGCCGTCAACTCCGTCAAAAGCTTCGAAGACATCGGGATGTACCGCGAGCAAATCAAAAGAGTTAAAGATGCCGAGGAAGTTCCGATGGTGCTGGTAGGCAACAAGTGCGACCTCCCAGTCTGGGCCGTCGACATGAGCCAGGCGAGGGAGATCGCCAAACAGTACGGCATCCCCTTTGTCGAGACGTCCGCCAAGACCCGGATGGGGGTCGACGACGCGTTCTACACGCTCGTTCGAGAAATCCGGAAGGACAAGGAGCAACGCGGTAAGGAGAAGAAAAAGAATACGAACAAAAACAGAAGGAAACGCTGTTGGATACTTTAGGTTTCTCTCAACCAATTTCACATAACAAAAATTTTTAATATTCCAGAAAAAAAAAGAATTTTCCTTATATCTATTTATTAAAACATTTACTTTGCATCAACGGTAAATGTCATCAGAAAGTATCAATGTGACTCACTACTCCTATTTGTATCATACCATAACAGGCTAGTTGACAAAAAATGCTAAGTATCCTCTTATTTTTCTGTTTTATCAAACGCTAGAACGATGTTCAGCCACAAATGACGGAATTGTCCTGAAGGATGTTAACGAAGTGCCAAACCTTCCTAAAAACACCCACCCACCCTTCTAGTGATACGATTCTGTTATCTCAAACTAAAACCTCATCTCTCGCTCCGATATTCCAAAAGTGAAACTACGTACTCTTCGTATTGAGTACTCTTATTACCACGCCTACAAAACAATTTACCTTGACATTTCTATACGATCCGACAATTTCTTCCCGATTTTCCTCATAAAATATGTACCCCCACCATCTAGAAAGGCCATTCCGTTCAGTAGGCACTTTGTAGATTTAAAATCTCCCCCCCTTCCTCACACCATTCGCGGTGTAACATTTTTTCAACAAAGTACACAATTATTTTCCAGTGTTAGTCGAATCTAACATTTGCCGTTGCCTTCTTTCGGCTTTAAACAAAAACAGTGCGTTTCATTTAGTGTTCTCTATTTTTTAAAAGATAAATCTTGGACAAGTTATCGCTATAATTCCTTCATTCCATCCAAGCACTACCCCAGTATAACATTGACCGTCGAAGCGCTATTTGTAAGAAAACGTCAATGCGCAGGTTTTTCGAACTAGAGTTTGTATCATAATATGTCACAAAATATATTATATTTTGTGACTTCCCCTTCTATTTTCTGTTTCGATTCCCTTCACAGAAAAGGTGTTGTTCACGAATTGGAATTACTTATTTTATTCCACACCAGGTACTTTCTGTGTATAACCCATCCAGGTTCTCGTCTTCAAGACGTCTTCAATTACTTTTAATTTGTAATAAATAAGGATTCGTTCTGTAAAAAAAAAAAAAAAAAAAATTGTAACCCAACTGGTTGGTCGGTTCCTTCCAAAATGAGGATTTATAAAATACAAAAAACACTGGTAGTTTTGATTGTTTACCATCAAATTTTGGTCACGCCTGCCAATGCAAGGTTCAATCCAAATAATCAAGATTAAAATTTTTTGCTTCTTTAGTCTTTTTAAAAATAAACGAAATAACAACAAAAAACACAAAAACAAACATATAAATACATATATTCTCAATCTTGTTACGAAAGATTTGTATATAATAAAATTACTGCTGTGGTAGGTTGAATCTCAGTGGTATTTCAATCTTCAAACTTCATGCCTTTTCGCCCCTTTTTTAATTAATGGCTTGTTTTAAATTGTACAAGAAATAATGAAATTGAATATAATCTATGTCACAATAAACATACGCAGCGAAAAGTGTAAATATTGTACTTTATTACCATCCGCTTGTTTGAAATAACAGGTTTTTTGTTCTCCGTTGTGACAATGTTGCGAGTTTTATTTTTAACGAACTATTAAACTCAGGATGTTTTTAATCAGTACATATTTCACCTCATTTTTCAACCTGGAAAATACGGATTTTATTGTAATTCATTAATACTTGGTTACTTATCCATGTTATATTTATCTTTTATGTGTTATTATTTTATAATATTTAATAGTTTTTGCTTTGTTTGTAATTTCCTTCTTTTTTTTTCGTCTTCATGGATTGGAACCTGTTCTCAATTCGCACCTTATATGTAACATAGTCTAAGTGCTGGTTACGACTATTGTTGTATATAATGTTATAGCTGTATGACTATATATATTTGTCTTATTGTTTACAAGTTTGAAATAGGTAATATTTCAATAAATTTATGACGTTATGTCCCTAGTTCTTTTTACTCCTTTCTAAACTGTTACACACATATTCTAAATATGTACAGCTGTGTACAAATCAGTGTCAGTCATTAAGGTGTTGATGGGTCAATTTATTTCAATTAAATCGAGTGGTGATTTGATAAATAAGTGCATTTGAACTAAGTAGTAAACAAGCTTACAACGTGCGATCCTGGTTAGATTAAATACATGTCCAAATTACCGATTATTATGAGCTTTTTTAGTGCAAAAAAGAACTTAAATTACTTAAAGAACTATTACACTTTAAACTTCCAAAACTGGTATGTACTGCATGTTAGGAAATTGGTATTTGACAATCATGTTACTATTGAGTTTTACACAATTAGTTCGTAGTATGAACAGGTACACCTTCTATGACAACATGCGGGGTTTTGAAATTGTTGTTTGAACATGGAGTGTCATCATACCTCGAGAATGAATCGTTTTATTGGGAAGGAAGGGTCCGTTTATTACAATGAAAACGCTGGCATTTAACACGAACATTCAACACCAACATTCAACACAAACATTCAATACGAACATTCAACACAAACATTCAACACGAACCTATGTGTTCGTTTTCGTGGTAAGTATCACTTATCTACAAATCTTGCGAAATGACGCCCATCAATGGTAATTGCAAGGCTTAAGGAAATACTCCCAACAATGGTAATTAGACGTCTATGAGACTTGAAAAAAAAAAACCCCCGTCAATGGTAATGATACGTTTAGGCGTCGTTGGAAAATTTACGTTAGATGGTAATGTTGTCTCAGAAGCTCCCAAAATTTTAGAAAAATCAGCTTGAATCACCTTCAACGACTTGAGCTGCGTCTGGAACACTACTGCCACGTCCAAGTGGTGCTGCTGCAGGCAATCCAGGAGGGCTGGAGCGCTAGTTAGATCGAACGATATCTGGTAGCTGTTTTATGACCTGTATGCGCCTGAGAGGCGTATAATTACCAGTGTAAGGTTAATTAATTATTATTATCATAATATTATATTCTTCTATTAATAATATTCAGTAACATAACTGTCAAGTGTCAGTCGAACAAGCAAAGATTGCGTATTTTGAATACTGATCCAATAAATCGGTGAAGTCGTTAGAGGTTCACTATGCTTGGAGATCGGATGATTGGGACGGCATATTCAGGGTAAATAAGTTGAGGGCATATGGTGCATCTTGAGCGTTCGAGCAAAAGGGCAGAGGTAGTGAATGTCCTGACCAATGAAATTCTGCTGAGGTGCGATTATTGATAGTTGGAATCCATGAGATGTACCTACCACTGCGAAGGGATTTCATTAATAACATCTACAAGATTCGGTTAAGAAAAAAAAATCTCATATTCATCACCCTTCTAGAGTGTGCCTCATGATACCATATAGACTGATTTTCATTATAGGTATAACAGTAAAAATAATGCTCGATATTGAATTTTGAATAGAATGCCTAAGTAATGGTTCACGTTATAAATACAAGAAAAATTCACAAAAGGACACTCCAAGCAGCTCAATCAACCTTCCAACATTGAATTCTCTCTTTGTGAAGTACATCTTAATGTACATTGTATATTAAATTCTTTCAATACCTGATTTCTGAATTTCCACATCCGCATGTTCAGTCATAATCCAAAATATACAATGTATCTCTAAACAATAGTTTCAAGCATGGTACTTAATTAATAACTCCAGCAATATTACTTACAAACAGCAGCTGGCACGTGGTTGTTTATACCAGTGGTTCTCAACTTTTTAACTACTGAGGACCAGTTCGTATCCTTCAGAATCCGAGGCATAGGTACCACATGTGTATGTATACGATAGAATTAATATTTCCACAACAGTTACATAGGTAGGACATAGGGCGTTTTTACATGATTCGTTGGCTTACATTATATTGTATATATTATATGTAACAGAAATTGGATATCGATATAAAATCAATTGGACATAACTCCAAAAGTATGAAAACTCTAAGTTAAAATTAAATTTGTTTCTTGTCTATATTTATCAAACAAATATTTAAACTTACTTTGCAAATTCGTTTGTATTTGGTACTATATTATGCTCAAATGGTAATATGATGGTAAATTCAAGTCTTTAGGCCAACTTGTAAAGCAAAAGCCGTCGAAACTAAACAAAGATAGGCGAACTAACTGTTGGGCGCGTACGAATCTGTCTACTGACGAGTGTGGTCAACACGATACTGCAAACACACACACTTCAGGATGAGTGAAACTCACCGCTAAAATAATTCTAGAAGTGATCAGTTGCATTTTGAGTAAACCAATTTCGGTAGATGCACAAATTCAGGTTGAGAATCACTGGTTTATACCACTCATCCACACCCTTCAAACATGAATGCCGTCCTATTCTGCACGACTGTTAAGTTCTGTGGGTCAAGTATAACCATTTCACTTAAGGCGTCAAAAAAACCCTTGATTCACACGGCCGGACGACTACTTTCACAATAGCGTTGCATATCAATTTCATCATAATATCATATCTCCTGCAGTACTTACGTCTACAAACGCGCAAAATTATTTGCTTGAAATGTCACTATGTGATAAAACCAGCTGAAATTTGTAGGGCGGATACATATCAATAATATGATAAATAATTAGGTGATTTGGTCTGCGCATACTTGACATCCAATTCTAATAATTAGATAATAATAATAATTAGATAATAAATAATTATTATTATCTTTGTAGGATATTCAGGTCAGTGTACATTTCGAAATAGGGTTATTTCAGGCCGAGTAATCCTTGTATTAATTCTTGTAGATCTGGAGCAGATATTTTTACATTCATGGATATAATGTGCATATATGGCATCTGTATATGTCAATTATGTTTATTGGTATTCATCATTATATATTATAATAAGAACTCTTTGTACATAAATTTCAACTAAATTAATAATGGCGACGTGAATCTGAATGATTACCACACCAAGGAAATAGTGGAAGCAAATTTTAAAGGAACATAATTCATTAAGTACAATGTAATTTATTACAATGACATGTAATGTACAATGTAATGTTATTAGTACCTAATAAATGCAAGATTGGTTAGGAGATTGCACCGTCATACACCACACGGTATTCCAATAGCTCTGTCATTGCCTGGACCACTGTATGGAATACACGTTCTTACAAGTCAGTAGGTAGTAGAAAACGCACAACAATTCTAATAAGGCTGTGCTATGATCAGGGGTGGAACGAACGTCCAAACATCAAACATATTTTTCTATATCTGCATAAGAATAAGAATGTTGTTGTCACCTTTCCCTATCACATTGTCATTACAGAAATGTGAAACTTGGACAATTCTGGATTGCCCGAAACAAAGACAAAAGAAATTATAATTATACAAAGAATTTGCCACTAAGGCCTGTTTGAATCACACATGACTGAGCTGTCATGCTCTTGAATAATAGTTGATGACTAATAGGGGCATGAATCACCATTCTATGAGAATCTGTCTTCGAATAGGTTAGTTCGCTTTCATTACAATTCAATTGAAAATCTTAATCTACTTGACAAGAAACGTTGGTAAAAATTTGATTTGCCTTACCCCACATTTTCTTAGTTTATGTGGTAACGTATAAGCGACCAGATCTTATGTTATCATCTGTACCCACAGTTTTTATCGAACTTAGATTGCTACTTTTACCTGATTAGGGCGGCATTTTTTGCTAGTTATTTCCGTCTGCACGCATATGGGGGTATAATTGATTGCTGTTGAAATCCATCGTTCGTAAACGGAGTCTGGATATTGAAACTGACGTCTCCCAGCGACCCGTCTGGCCGGCTCACTGAAACTGCCACCGTCGAGCACCTCCAAACTCACGCTCCTAATGAACAGAACTGGTTATTTTTTGTCGGGCGAATTTCGGTAACTACTAATTTCTTTGAAACTTGACCTGACCTATAAGTATAATTATTCTTGTTTTGGCGCCACGACAATTGGTAAAAGTGGTCGATGGAGGTTTAGCGAATTCGCCGTAGGATTCGGGGTGCTTTTGAATAGGAGGAGTTACAAACAGAAGTGTGTCTGGTTGCAAAACCGGTCATCTCCAAAACAGAAAATGTTCCAGGAGATTCGATTTACTGTCACAACTAGGGAAATTGTGATACGATCCAAATCTCTAGTTGTTAATGTGTCACCGTAGGATTTGGCCAAAATTGGTCGTAGGATTGGACCGGTTTTGCTATTATATGGTTTCTCGTTGTCAATGGATGGGAATGTTGGTAAAGGACTTGATACAATTAAAAGCCATTTCCCAAAAACTGAGGAGTAACAAAAGTAACTTGAAACTAAGTGTTTCGATCTCGATGGCATAATGATGACATAATGATCTAAAGGATTCTAAACAATTCATAATTCACAGAGAAAGAAAAGAAACGACTCTACGAGAAATCCTCATACTGCAACTATTTTACCAAGATATCTATGACCCTTCGTAGTGCAGTTTACTCTATGGCATGCATAAATTTGCGTTTGGTGGAAATGTGTGGATTAATGCGTTTGGTTTGGATACGGTAATTGAGTGACACAACTTGCGCACTCCATAAGATCAGAGGTGTTACGTAACGTGGTGATCTCTTTCTTCTTTTTGTCTCAGTGGTAAAAGTAGGTACACTATGGCTGGAACAGGAAATCGCTACTGAAAGTTCAAATATGATTGCAACCTATTTATCTCACAACCCCTTGAGTGTATAAGTAAAATAGTCAGAATTGCTTTATCAGATTAGAGCAGATGAACAGTGAAAAACATCTCAAGTAACAATCACGTTTCTTCTCCTTCAAAGTACTCAAGTTTGAGAACGGAATAAGATATCACAATTCTTATTTCACTATCATGTTCAGCGTAAACAAAACTTTAAAATGAGGTGTCATACCTACTGTTTCATTTTTGGAATCTATGGGTACCCCCCCCCCCCCCCCTAAAAGTTCCCTAAACCCCCCCTTACAGTGGCTCGATCCTGCTAATCTACGAAACTAAGCATTTCGATTGCCAGCATGGATTTTGGTTTATTATCTTCGATAATGAACCATTGGAATTTTTGTGTGCTAATTTGAACTTTTTATTAAAATTCTATTGAGAGTTATATTCTGGAATGGCACATGCATACATTTATTAATATAAATATAGGTATATTATGTATAAAGGTATATTATATGTACACATGATTTTTGGTGTGTTTTGGTAATGAATTCAGGTTGATGTAAAACGGAATTCGTAATGAAAATCTTTCGAAAATTCAAGTTTTAAAGAGTTTTAAAGGAAACCGAGAAGAAAATTCGCCAACGAGAACATGAAGAACTTGATCATCCCAACTGGCGCACATTTAGCTGAGATTGACGCCGTCATGGCCTACCCATACATTTCGGTACCTCTATATCTTTACTATGAGCGAATTTTAGAAGAAACTCGAAAATTTTTAAAACTCGAAAATCCAAAAGATACAAAAATCTCATACCATATATATTTTATAATAAATGTTGTCTCGATAACACAAACACTTATTGTGAATATTGTGAATAATCTGATTGACTGATTTTTTGCCGAGTAACAGCTCAGTTTATAGATTTTTCAACGTAGAACACGACGAGATATCGCAATTCTGACTTCACCATCGTGTTCAGCGTTGAAAAATCTACAAACTGAGGTGTTACAAGGCAAAACATCGAGACAAAAATTATTATAAACCCAGTAAATCGGAGAAATTTTACATAAAACCAGTTATTTCTTCGACAATTCGCTCTTATAGCCATGCTGCAAGACCGGTTTAATTCATAGATTTGTCGCGAGTAATTTAAGAAAAAGTTTAATTCATCGGTCTACGTATACCAACAAATATGTAATTCTACTTTTATACGTACGAGTGAAAAGTTTTTCATACTCTCGGAGACACCCGTGCATAAAAGTTAATATCGTAGGTAAATCTACGTTAACCATTTCACTTCGAATCTGAGCCATATTTGGCTGCTGGAGTGATTCAGGGAAGGCAAAGCAGAGTGGATTTTGTGGAATTGGTACCAACTACATCGGAACATTCCTAATTCCTCCTCTGTGCAACACTTCGAGAACCCAATGATTAAAGCGTTGCTCAAAAAGACTGTTCGCGTGGTGAGTAAGCGACATCTAAAAACCGCTGTTTATTAATTATTCGTCGATCGGAGTTATTTTACCCAACTCGCGGCTAATAATTACAGACCCCAAATCGGAGCCCGGTATCAGGTTTTGCCTGCAGTAATAGCGGACGTTCACATTTCCCAGAAAATGTCTATCGTTCTCAGGTGTTCGTGGGTATTATCGGCGAAAATATTCCACAGCGCACAGTATTTTCCAATCCCTGAGAAGGTGAAATCCGAAGACTAACGCAACACTCGATGAAAAATGTTGATAGATACGTCGTATGTCTAGATGAATTTGTATTAATGAAGTAGGATATTCTGTCTGTCCTGTCTGTCCAACCGACAGAGCAGACCACTGTCCTGTACAGATCGCCCTAGTGAGCAGATCACTGTTTTTTTCAGATCACCCGACTGAGCAGATCACTGTTCTGTACAGATCGCCCTACTGAACAGATCACTGTTCTGTACAGATCGCCCTACTGAACAGATCACTGTTCTGTACAGATCGCCCTACTGAACAGATCACTGTACTATACAGATCGCCCTATTGAACAGATCACTGTCCTGTACAGATCGCCCTACTGAACAGATCAATGTTCTGTTCAGATCAACGGACAGAGCAGACCACTTTCCTGTATAGATCGCCCTATTGAACAGATTACTGTTCTGTTCATATCACCAGACTGCGCAGATCACTGTCATGTACAGATCGCCCTACTGAACAGATCACTGTTCTGTACAGATCGCCCTACTAAACAGATGACTGTTTTGTACAGACAGCCCTGTTCTGTGTGGTTCACCTTTTTGACAAGCACACAGTACTTTGTAGATCGCCCTTCCGTATAGATCTCTGTTCTGTACAGATCCCCATCCTGTCAACTGTTACGCTCTAATGCCCACTTTGGCCTGTTTCCTCGATGTCAGAGGCTTTTTTTCTGAGTCGTCATTCTCATCGCCTGATCATGAGCTAGAGCCATGAAACGTTAATCCCTATAGGTCGGTACCCAGCAAATCATTGGATAGTCGGCGAATCATGGAAAAGGATGTCTCACTGCATTTTGATTACTTCTTTAGTTTGATTTTCATGGTTAAAAGACTTATAGAATTTGAACTATTACAGGTAGTAAAAGGTAATATTTTGAATTTCAGACATTGGCATCTAAACAAGATATGCAATGCATTGGGAATTTCCTACATTGGCACTTTCAGAATCTGACTAATATATAAAAACTCTGCAAATTCTTGACACAACGGTTTATTATCTTCCTTGTGCAGATCACCCTTCTGTCTATACCAGACTGTATTGCAAATCGGCTCCATACCATATTCTCACCGTACTCATACCATACCATACGAATTTCTTTCCTATCATACCATACTGTATTATACCAAATCATACATACAATAATATACCATACCATACTCATACCATGTCATACAAACCGAGTGAATATTGAAATGTCATCCATTTCTGACCTATATTTAAAATTTTAAGTATCTAGCTCATCGTCAACATTTAATTTGTTTAAACAAATAGGTATTATTTAAACAATTTTACAGACAAGAAACCGAGTGAATATTGCATTGTGATCCAGTTCTGACCTATTTTTAAAATTTCAAGTCCATAGCTCATCATCAAAATTTAATTTGTATTATTACAAAAAGGTATTATTTAAACAATTTTACAGATGAGAAACCGAGTGAATATTGCAATGTGGTCTATCCCCGACTCACGGTTAAAATTTCTAGACTGTAGTTTACCGGGAAGATGTAAAAAGGTAGTTTTATTCTGGGCGTCTGGTGGTTGGGTCACATAACGGCCGTTTTCGACGCGAAAGTTTAGTGTTTTTCCTAAAACTTTGCGCGGTCACTGTGAACGAACGGCTGGTCGCACAAAAATCCAATTGGTCTTAAAAGATTCGTAATTTTTCAGGTCATTCGGAGGTGAACTAAAATTTACACGGTTCAGTTAAATATTTGGAGATAAGACATCGTCGAAATTCTAAATTTCGTTTTGAATCCCTTCCCCTTGACCTAGGGTTATGAAAAGTTTCGAGGATCATTGTGGGGCTGGTCCAAACCCAGAAACCAAATTTTGTAATTTTAGCTCAACGCTAACTGGGCAAAACGGCGTGGACGGCGGACGGCGGACGGCGTACGGGGGACGGCGTACGGCGGACGGACGGATTTTTTTTTATTCGATTTTCTGAATCTACGTATCTTGAAACGTAAACCAACAAATTTTGAGGGGGGGTTAAAAAAATTTTTTCTTTGGGCGATTCCAATGGTTCATTATCGAAGATAATAAACCAAAAACCGATTGAAGTCTTTCACCCGGACATAAGACTTGAAATCAGAAAATAATAAATTGAATTAAAAATGTTTTCTACTTCCTATACCTACGAGTATACCACGTTTTTAAAACGGACTAAAATGTATAAAATAATTTTGCATGGCCTTTCTACAATTTTGAGGGAGGATCGTTAGTGGCTATGGATATATTTTGGATAAATACTTGGAGAGTAAAGCAAGGGGCGTCAATATATCCATAGCCACTAACGATCCTCCTTCAACATTGTAGAAGGGCCATGAAGAAATATTTTATACGTTTTAGTGTGTTTTAAAAACTGGTAAACTGGTAATTAAAGAAAACATTTTTTTATTTTCTTAATTCATTTTATACATTGGCCGTACAGAACTCATGTTTGCACTGAACTGACGATTATTTCCACTAACGCTATTGTCTTCATGTTGTATAATTTCACAAACACAACAGCGAAAGTACGAATTATAGAGAGTCAGGTGCGTGGGAGAAAGGGCAGTACGAATTACACAAGGTAGAGACAGGCGGATTACGAATTATAGAGGGTGAAGTTGAAGAAAAAAATTGGAATGATCGAAGGACCTTTGGATTTTGTACGAATCACCATTGAATAAGGGTATTGGAGGGACCGCCACTTCAGTACGAATTGTCGAGGTGCGAATTATCGCGAGACCACTGTATGTGGTTTTGTTTGTTTCTCTCTGTGTCCATTCTTTGGCTATCCGATGATTCAATTTGAGCGGAACGCTTTTCAAATTCAGTCTAGTTACAGCGTGAGGTAAATCAATGGTATCATAATGGCAGTTTACCGTAGGAAGTCACTTAAATGCGTTCACTTGATGCTCATCTGATCTCATCAGCCGGTAGATAGAGTTCTTGATCTAATGTGGTATAATTTCATAACCAGTGTTGATAATATAACAGTATGATTGAGAAGTTATAATGAAACTTGCAATTTCGTTCAGCGTCTTTCCTGCGGAGGTACAACGCCCGCCTTGTTGAACCGAATTGCTGTACCTATCAGTTCGGTTCGAAAATTAACTTCTGATTGCAGTAGCCCTCAACCCCTCCAAATATAACCCACATAAAGACCTTGCACCTGTAGCTCATCATAGCGAGGTGGACCAGCAGCACTCATTATCCACGGGTATCTCTTGCGTTGAAAACCACTTGTTGCTTATTAGGTGCAGGTACTCATCACATGAAGGCAACTTCAACCGGCCGCAATATTTGGGGCGGTCCCGACGGGCTCGGACCGTCCGACCGCGGACATTACGTTCGTCGTATCCTCAGGCGAGATGTTACGAAAACTGAAATGCTCGTTCCGTCAATGTCAAACTGCAACGGACGAATGAGTTGGGGCATGCGAGGTCTCATACGCTCTAACTGACCGGCAAATTTCACGAACGAAAGTGAAGATTCGGGACTTACACTCGGCTTATACAATTCCTGGCCGATCTAGTGGTTTTGAGAAAGCATCCTTTTGATGAATTACGCAAAAGATCCAAACTGGTGCAAACACTGTGTTTGGATCCAGACGTTGTACAGAAGATCGGTAGCATCTCAGCAAGGGCGTCGCCGGGGGGGGGGGGGGGGGTATGTAGTTTGGAAATAAGTGATACAAGAAAAATATATTTTTAAGTGAAATAAAATTAAAATATTTGCGAAAATCCATCAAAGATTGAAAATTTTTTGGGCGACTTGATACCACCTAAAAAATAATCAGTTTATTAGGAAGGTTGTGACGCGCGGCAGTTCCGAACACGCGTCCACAATGAACTGTTGCGCAACATTGTTGCAGTGAATCCCATTTTCGATGGGACTCAAGAACACTAAGTTTCAGACCCGCAATACACCCCTGCAACAACGGGAGCTTCCCCGATTCTGCCGCGATTCAGACTTGCAACAATGTCGCGCAACAAAAAGTCTCTGTCTGGACTAAGCTTTAAACTTACATTTAACTTTGATTAAACGTCTTAGGCTAATCACAGCTTATTTTAAAAAAATCAAACAATAGCGGTATATTTTGTTGAAATTTTGTTTGGGAGAACTTTTGTTCCTTATTGACGTTGGACACAACGTTATCTAGGGACGCGGGAGCGTCCCGCCCGCCAAGAAAACCGAAGCCCTGAAAACCGAAGCGACTGAGACACTGATTACGCGACGGAACAAGTTGGGGTTTTCACCATACCGTAGCTCGGTCCCCTGAGTGTCTCGAGAGTTGATTTTTTGTACACCAACTCTCCAGGGGCACGTGAGGACGTAAAACAAATTTAAGCTCTTGGGAACATCAGGTGTCGGGGGTATAACAATTTTAAAACCACTATTTTTCACGTTTTTCGTGTTCTTCTTCTTCTTGTTGTTGTTGTTGTTGTTCATTGACGGGGCTACAGCCCAGCAGACAAATCGAATCGAGCTGAAATTTTGCACACACGTTTGTTATGCTCCAAAGGAGTGCCTTTTGACCATTTTTTCTCCCTCCCCCCATTTCCCCCCCCAATTAGGGGGGAAATAGTGTTTTTTAGGAATTTCAAATGGTCATAACTCCTTCAAAATTGAAGCTTTTTCAGATTTTCTTTTTTAGTTGTGTTCAGCTTTTCAAACTGTTTAATTTGAGATCAAAAAATGCTTCCTAAAGGGAAAAATAAAGGAGTTATGGTGATTTTTCTATTTTCAACAACAACTGCCGCAAATATTGATGAAAATTGGTGCGGTTGGTCTTAAAATGTCCGCTAGGTTGTTTAGAATATGCTCAATAATTTTGAACTAAATCTCAATCGATTTGACTAATCCACAGCCAAAAATACGTGAATAAATTCCACATCTACTGATTTGGCTAATTTCCGAAAACATCAAAGTTGAACGGTGGTCAGAAAAATTGTCGTAGAGTGGCGCCTTTTTAAGGATCGATAGGAAATTTAATGGGCTTTCGAATGAGGGTAGCACACTTTGCCACTTTTCCCAACGGTTCTCGAGTTATTCGCGATGTTTGGTATAAAAACGTGCGTTTTACGTTTTGCAAACTTTCTGTGGCCGCCGGTAGCTTTTTGCCACATAAACAAGCCTGAATTGAAGCATTACTTCATTATAGGTGTACCACTACTGATTACTCGTGACCACCAGTAATACTTATAATATAGAAATGCTTTAATTCAGGCTTGTTCATCTGGCAAAAAGCTCCCGCCAACAGCATTGAAAGAAGCGTAAAGCTCCCTGCTGGTGTAACAGAGGAAACATACTCGTATTAGGTGAAACCGAGGGTGACTGAGGGTGAGAGGGGGTTGTGGGAAGGAGACAGGGAACAGGAAAACATTGACGGTGGAGGTTAGGGGTAGGAGGATCAGGTTTCTATATGCATACTCAACAGCGAGGTGCGAAGCACCGAGCATCCTATATATGTGGCTGGCGGGCAAAATGGATATCATTCCTTTTTGCGGCTGAGGTTTTTTGGCGGGCCAGTTTTTACAACGGAGTTGTTTTTGGGGGGTTGGAATAGTTATTGGACACAATAACTATATTTTATACCTTTCTTTTGTAGCAGTTGGAGCTGGCTAACTGACAAAAGTACTTGATAATAATAATGATACTGATTTGCCCATTTGGTACCCAAGAATGACAAAGAGCTAATAAGTAGACTGTTAAGTAGGTAATATTGCTAATAAGTAGATTAAAATAACATTAAAGATAGGGTTTGTGTACCGATATTGCCTTTAAAACTCATATTTTAATAACTTAAATGAAATGTTAATTTTCTGAATATATTAAAAAAATAATTTTTTGGAGTTATACAATTTCACTATGAATTGGTAGAAGTTTTAGACGTTTTTTGAATTGAATAATTTTTTATATAGGTAATATACAAAATATTATGTAAAACTAGCTACGTTTTGTTAATACAAGTTAATAAATACTGAATTAAGTGTGATAATAATCACACTCAGTAATATAATAGTCAGTAGATTTTGGAAATCTATCTTAAGCAGTTGGGGAAACTTGGGGTTTCTCTCTCCACCCCCTCCCCACCACATGGAATTTTACCAACCAACGCCACTGCATCTCATTAGTCTCAAGTTGACTTTGCTGCAACAATAATTGCAAATTATTCATGTAGTGGAGCGCCATTCTTATTAACGACTTGCTAAACATCCACTTTAACTAGGAACTGGATTTTATCAAATAGGGTGGAATTATAGAAACAGTCTGCAAGTTGATTTTCTCCGCTCTCTGACCAAATCACTCATCCGCCGATGACTTTGCTGAGGAATCACGCATTGGCTCCTCACGTTAATTTGAAAATCGTCAAGATCTGGAGTTATAACTACCGCGAAAGGTTCTTCCGTATTCCTAACTTAACTTACTTTCTCTGACCTCCTCGTTTGTGAATTCTACAGGTATCTTTCAGTACATACGAGAAATACTATTATGGTAGGAAGTACCTACTTGGGCTTCATAACATCCAATGCTTCTTATTAGAATTTCGAGTAAAGGTCATATTCTCCCAAAATGTATTCAATATTTTGACATATTTTTACCCTTATGGCTCATTTTCTAAACAACCTGATTTGCCAATTTTAGATGATAAACTTTCGTGTACGACCCCTGACTCCGTGTTTTTGTTTGCCCCCATGACAGTATTATTAGTCTAATTTCGTCATTTTCTATCCCAAAGTCCAGTATAAGTGCAATATAAGTTGATAAAATACCGAGCTTGAAAGCCTTTGAAAACAGTTACTGACCACTCGGGGTCGTAGGCGACCTTCTGGCCCAATCCATGGAGAAGTGATGATGTGTGAGCAGGAAGCTTCCGGGAAAGTCACCAGGTTGTCAATTTATTTTGACATTTTATGTCTTTACTCTGGCACATAACTCGAAAAACGTCACACGAAATCGTAACGAAAATTTCTGAAGATTTTCGCTTACAACCGATTCGTTGCTACGGAACTTTATCTTCGCCAGTTATCATCGTACAAAAATCGTTCACCACTCGTTGGATAGCTCTCGATTTACCTAACCATATTATGTTAACCACTGCGGAGTGCGTGGCCGACAAGCTGCGGTATGAGCGTGATTGTTTAAATAATTGTTTACACACAGGTGATCATTCTCAATCATTTATATTGTCAACACGAATGCAAGCTTCATAATTTAAACTATAATTCAACGTTTATTACATTGTTCAAAGGCCTCTGAATCCCTTCTTTAAAGACATAAAATGTCCCAATGTGTTGCAGACTCGTATGCAAGCATTTCTTTTGTGTTCTGCCTATTTTCTCCGACTGAGTACATTTTTTCGTAGCGTTTTATGATGGAAGTAGGAATTCTTAAAAAATACTTAACTCGACGGTAATTTTATATTTTATATAATGGAACTGTTGAGAGTACAAGTAGATTCAAGATTACGATCCGTATTTACATAATGCTTATTAATATTAGTAAGGAAGAAATGGAGGTTTAAAATATTTGGCTCCCCTTGACCCCTCTGACGTCATCCGTTCCTGCCGGTCCACGTACGTCATCCATTCCTGCCGGTCTACGTACGTCATATCCTGTAGGTGTTCTTGCCGGCCACTTGTCTGACGTCATCCATCCCCTGCCGGTCCACGTACGTCATATCCTGTGAGGTGTTCTTGCCGGCCACTTGTCTGACGTCATCCACCCCCTGCCGGTCCACGTACGTCATATCCTGTGAGGTGTTCTTGCCGGCCACTTGTCTGACGTCATCCACCCCTCGCCGGTCCACGTACGTCATATCCTGTGAGGTGTTCTTGCCGGCCACTTGTCTGACGTCATCTACCCCCTGCCGGTCCACGTACGTCATATCCTGTGAGTTGTTCTTGCCGGCCACTTGTCTGACGTCATCTACCCCCCTGCCGGTCCACGTACGTCATATCCTGTGAGGTGTTCTTGGCGGCACCTGTTTGACGTCATATATTTTGAGGTAGTTGGTCGCTTGTGCTGCGACGTCATTTTAAAACTTCTTTTCCTCTTGGCTTGAGCGTGTAAACCGGCTTTTACGCACTATTCAGTGCTCTAAAGGAGATTTTGCGGTACGGGAACTGTGAGGGAGAACAGACTTAAAAAATATCCCCTACAAATAGATTCTATACTGAAGACGAAGTGCAGAGGAACGTTTGACACAGCTTTTGACAAAACTTCCCCAGATAGGTGTTCAAGTTTGTCACAAATTACAAAGTGGGTCAACTGTGCAAAAATCGAGGTCCTGTTGCAGCTTCAATCGACTTCGTCAAGATTTTACAAGATTGGCCAATTCATTATGGGGCACGACTCGTACAAACGGAATCGTTGTAAAGTTGGTAAGAATTAAACATTGTATTTGTGCGAGAAGTGCTAGAATTTCCTGGATCCTGACTGTTTCAAGAGTTACCATTCTATAATATAGCACGGTCATATTATGACGTACCTATCGGGCCAAAGGGTCGTGTACGATCCATGCCATATTTCAATGACTTATGACGAAAGACCTTTTTTATCTATGTTGTTTACGACTATTATAGTCTCTATAACAGAGATTATTAGGTATCTACTCTATAACAGAGCTTCTAAATGTATAAAATTTCGGTAAAAAATTAGCGTTTACGATTTTTTTCTGAGTCAAATTATTTTAAGCTGAATAATAACGTAATGTGTTATCATAATATTATTATATTGAATATGTTATATGAATTATTGCTGTTACTAGTTCTGGAGCAGCGCACGTGTAATTGGTGTTATGTGCACCTAAAAGTTAAATAAAAATCGTTATCCTTGAAATTCCCACCCTGAGCTCAACATCAAATATAGGAAGTTGTACTGGTTACTAGGGAGGCACTCAGAACTGGAGGCTCACAACAAGTTACTGTTGTACAAGCAAATTCTAAAAACAGTCGGGACGTATGGCATAAAAATTTGGGGCTGCTCAAAAAATCGAACATCAAACACATCCAAACTTTCCAAAATAAAGTACTTAGGGGGATAGATAGTCAATGCCCTGTGGTTCCTTATGTATAAGGAATGATGACGTTCATCGTGACCTCAATATGGAAACCGTCACCGAAGCCATCAAGAAGTACGCGGTGAGGTATGAAGAAAGACTTCACAGACATGTAAATCTAGAAATGATCCGTATCATAGACAACAGTGTATTAGACTTATGTATTTCGCGAAGTCCCCTGTGCTTGTAATTGGGATCGAAATCACGAAATCTAGTTCTAAAAATAACGTTGTGCTAATGCACCCCTTGATGTCTTCCTCAGTATTGCATATTTCGAAGCGCTCTCAGGGGTTTTCCATGAAAACATTTAACAATTGGGAGCAGATCGATATGATTTCTCGATTATCGGTTATGGCTATGCGTTCTTCTGTGTAGATTAATCATATTATGAGCTTCGATCAATATCATCAAGAATCACATAACGTGAGGGTCGTACAATATCACCGCCTTAGAAATATGCCGTTCGGGGATCATGACTCAGAGCAGTTTCATGGATATTTAGCTTAGGCTCGTATCCCACTTCTGTACTACTAATCTATCTAATATGACCCTACGTACAAAAACTCCGGACGAATATCTATGAATAATTCGAGTAGATCTCTCTAAATTTGAGTTGATTATTCGTACAAAGAAGCTGCACTAGCAAAATATTGATAAATAAATAATATTGTAGGTACAAGGAGTCAACTCTTATCCAACTACCAATAGCGACTTCCTTAGTTCGATTTGTCATTAGTAACAACCGAATAGCTGCATTCCAAGTTGCAAGTTGCAACACGATGTGAAGAAAATCGAATTCATTTGGATACCCCGTCATATCCTATAGGCTCGCTCAACTGGTTTCAAAGACGCGATCCAGAACCTGCCCTCAACACGCAGCTCGACAAACATCCACACACACCAGGGACGACCCTGACCACGAAGTCTGACTCATATTGTCCATTTGACGTAACAGGGGTGTAATATTCTTCTGCTGAGGACTCGCAACCCTCCTACCCCACTTCTGATTAATCCAACATTCTGGACAGTCCCAAGTTCTCGAATTTGACCACATTATGTAAAAACAAAGCCGGGGCGGTGGGAGGTCCTTCGGGAGTGGGACGGGCGAAAGTTAGGGGGTAATAATTATTTCGCTAGTTATACCTCGAGACCGGCCGGCCGTATATATAGATCACTTTGCTTCTTCATCGACAGTAGTGCCTTCTCGTATTCTCATCGAACAACATCATGTTTAAGGTACAGGAATCAAAACCATAAAATAACCCGTTATCACCTTCATTTGCCATCCCCACAAGTGATGATTGGTATCGAACGAATCGCATGGAAACCCGAACCAGATTAGCTATTTCCATTATTTAACCAATTTTTGATGTAGGTATACAGCAAAGCAACCATTATTTGGCTCATTCTCATTTCAATTCTTCCAAAATCTTTTTTTGTCAAATCTACATTTCTAACTATTTCTGATTCACTCCATACCATACTTTCAACGCATCAAAGTCGACACGTTTACACAAAGAAAATAAAATTAAAATTAAAAAATGTTCCCCACAACGCAATCAAATGGATAGTATCGTTCTTGAAATAATGTATTCATCCATTTATATATTACTAGTGCATATCCAAGTTAACACAAGTTCATTAAGAACTTAGCTTTCCGTGGGCACAGTTTAAATTTACTGAGGATGACAAAATTAATTTGGACAGATTTTTTTTTCTTTTCTTCTTATATGTTTTATTTTTATTTTTATGTGAACTTAGTTATGTGCCAATAAATAAATATCGAAGGTACTTCTATTTTGACAAAAAATATTAGGTACTATGTCAAATGGTACATTGCCGGTCGGGATGTTTTGTGCACGAAATACGAATTCAATGTAGGTTCAACGTTAAATGCCTTTTCTATTATGAGCATTTCCAAGTTCCCCTGCATATGCTCGTAAAACGTATAAAGGGTTTTTTTCTTTGAACATTTCTTTTCCTATTACTACTTTACATTTTCGTTCAGTCTGGTTTCTTAAGCTTTTGGAGATAAGTGCATTTCATGTGTGCCTAAAACTTTTGTGTATGACTTAAGTTTTGTGTATTGTATGTTTCAGTTGTTCGTCTTGGCAGCCGTTCTGGTCACCGTAAACGCGGTAGCTCCTTACCAAGAAGGAGGATACATCCACCAGGAGGAGCCTTATAGCGGTGGCCACGGAGGCTATGGACACCAAGAAGAGAAAGGTCACTATGTAGAGCCGCACTACAGCTTCGCCTACTCCGTACATGACGCTCACACCGGGGACTACAAGAGCCACAAGGAGGAGAGAAAAGGAGAGTACACCCAGGGAGTCTACAGCTTGAAGGAGCCTGAAGGTGGTGAACGCACCGTTGAGTACGTCGTCGAAGGCAAGTCCGGCTTCAACGCTAAGGTCATCCGTGCAGGCACCAAACACGTTTACAAAGTAGGAGGACACAGCAGCGGCGGATACGGCCAAGAAGGATACGGAAAGTCTGATGGCGGTTACGTTCAGGGTGCTACTTCATACGCCAGCCTCAACACGAAAGGAAACCTCGGCGGTGGCTACAAATCCCAGTCCTCCAACGGTGGTCTGTATTCTGAACAGGGCAATGGCTACAATCAGGGAGGCTACGCTTCGTCCTTCGGTGCTGGCCATGGTTACAACGGCGGAGCCTACTCCAGCCTGTCCTCTGGAATTCAGTCCGGTGGATACAAATCGCTCAACAGTGGTCTCCAGTCTTTGAACAACGGATATGGCGCTTCTTACTCCAGTGGACTCCAGGCCGGTGGTTACAACTCCCTCAACGGTGGTCTCCAGTCTTTGAACAACGGATATGGCGCTTCTTACTCCAGTGGACTCCAGGCCGGTGGTTACAAATCCCTCAACGGAGGTCTACAGTCTTTGAACAACGGATATGGCGCTTCTTACTCCAGTGGACTCCAGACCGGTGGTTACAACTCCCTCAATGGTGGTCTACAGTCTTTGAACAACGGATATGGCGCTTCTTACTCCAGTGGACTCCAGGCCGGTGGTTACAAATCCCTCAACGGTGGTCTCCAGTCTTTGAACAACGGATACAGCTCTTCCTACTCCAGTGGACTCCAGGCCGGTGGTTACAAATCCCTCAACGGTGGCCTCCAGTCTTTGAACAACGGATACGGCTCTTCCTACTCCAGTGGACTCCAGGCCGGTGGTTACAAATCTCTCAACGGTGGTCTCCAGTCTTTGAACAATGGATACGGCTCTTCCCACTCTAGTCTTTCCTCTGGCATTCAGGACGGCGGTTACAAATCACTGAACGGTGGGTTGAACAACGGCTATGGAGCTTCCCTCTCCGTCTCCGCGGCTGGCGCTCAAAATGGCTACAAACTTGGTGGTGCCCTTCAATCTGGTCAGTACAATCACGGTGGTGCCAGTTCATACTCTAGCTTGTCCACGTACGGAGGAGCCCAATTAGGAGGAGGGTACAAATCCTCTGAACAATCATACGGACCCCAAGCTCTGTACGGTGGTCAATCTCAGGGTGAAAGCTATGGCAAACTCGGTGGAGCTTCTTCTTACTCCAGCCTTTCAGTCGGCGGTCTGCACTCCAATGGTGGATACTCCAACGGAGGATATTCTAATGCTGGATACAACAGTGCTGTACAATCAGACGGCGGATACAAGGCTATTGAAGCTGGACGTGGCGGATATCAAGGTGCCTACAAAGCCGGACCTAACAGGTACTACAGCAACCAGCAGTACAAACCCCAGTCTCAAAACATTTACCAAAATGGTGGCTACAAAGCTGCAGCCTACTCCAGCCTCTCGCATGGTGCTGAACTCTCTCAACAGAGCTACCAGGTGAAGCCCATCTCACAATACTCTCAGTCAGCTTACAAATCCCACGAGCAGTACTCCCAACCCCAGTCCTACGGCCAGGAGCTCTACAAGCCCCAAGAGCCAGCTTACTACAAATCTGAGCCCCAGTACAAACAGCAAGAACTCGTGTACAACCAACCCCAGCAGTCCTACCAGGGGTCCGGTGAAGCCTACTCGAGCGTCAACATCAACACTCACGGTGCTAAAATCGCCACCAAGACCTACCACACCATCCCCCACAAGAAAGAGTACTCAAGCAGCTACTAAGCCAAACTAGTCTTAATATGTAGAAATGTATAGTGTACAGTTTTTTATATTTTTTGTACTTTTGTAATAAAAAATGTTTGCACATGCACTTCTTGTCTTTTGAATGTATCATACCATTCTCCTTAACAGTGTTGGTCCTAATCACGTTCTGAATTCTCACAATCATTTATGAATTGGAACCAATTCAAAGAATTAGCAGATTATTGAAAACTCAACCTTATTGTACATAACTTTAGTACAAGAATGGTTATGGTGCAGTAAGTAGTACAGCTATGGCAAAGATTAATACTAAAAATCAATTTGGTCGTAATGACGTTGAGGTTTAATATATTTACACTGCTTTTAAGAAGAGTTTTCAGTCAGTAAGACCATTTACGGTTGAAAATGACTAGTTCAGCGCAATGTGTTGAGTAATGCAGTATGTTTTATGAAACATGTATTTCAAAACTTACTAACATCATCCCTGAGTTTCATCAACAGTTTTCCGGTACCTTAAAATTAGAACATTCCTACAAAATGGTCATGTGTTCCCTCCTCAAAAAGCCACAATCGCCCAAATTAAATCAATAAAATTTATTAGTACATTTAATGTACTTATATAATAATTTCGAATCATGTAATGCAGCTGTTCGATTGTTCACAAAAACTGGATTTAATTGTTGCAATTTTTAACTTAATTGTGGGGACTTATAGGCCGTACTTAAGCCGTACTTGACGACAAGATACTGACGTAGCGCCTGAAATAAAAAAACATTTGCAATGTGCTAAACTCGCGGAAGGCGCTGAAGAAATAACTAAGAGATTGTCGGTCATTGGTGGCATATAATTACAATCACGTCCGCAACCTATGAAATCCGAGCGGTCTCGGGGATTTAGAAAGCTCTGATTTCTCTTTGACATCGGCTAGACTTGTAAGTTGACGGTATTGGATTTATTGGGCTTTAGATATTTATGATTGGGGGAGATTGGATGCATATTATTTAAAATAGGTGGTAATTTCAATGATAACTGTGCCATTAATAATTCATAAGTTACTCCTCTCCAGCATAGGGGACCTTATGTGGAGAGTTTGTTGAGAATTCACGAGTGAATTAAATCGATGATCCAAAAATAAATTGCTAATTATTTAGTATGAATAAGTTTTTTTCTTCAAAATTTGGCATCAACTTATTGAAATTTGAAGATCAAGAGATCGATACCAATACTGCAACAACGCACATTTAATTTTTGCCAGATTTTCAAGAGGGGTGAAAAACTGAATTTCAATGATTTCCAGAATAATTGTCATTGAAAACTTTCCATTGAGTTATTCAGTTTCCTTCGTGGTCTTATAGACAAAGTATTCGTTTGAGTTGAGATATGCGTATTCGAGTTGAGATATGCGAAATTACTGACTTTAAAGATAAATAACTAATATGCGTTGTTAATGCAATGTCTCAGAAAATAATGAAATATTAGTTTAAATGAAAAACAGTAGGTAGGTAAGATATCTATCACATTTTTAAATTCTTTTCTTATAATTAGGAAACACAATGTTCTCAAGGCACTAAAAAGGAAATGAAAAATCATATAAAACTTTCCTTAACTGTTTTGAAAACAAGATATCAATTCAAATATTTCAAGACATCAAAGATTACCTTCATTATACAAAATTCAATACGACCATTTCAGTCTTTAAATGTTTCCTGTTTTAGTATTTTCTTTCGTTTTGCTGTTAGTATCGAGAATATTAAATCATAATATGTTTGACAATCTCTTACAATAAATTTTTCTTTAAGATATTGCAGGTCATTAAATTTATGTAATGATATTTATAGACGACCCTTATGAAGAGCAGGAAAGTTTAAATTTTAGTAGGTTGAACTTTTTTATTGGGCCTGCAAGGAAGAGGGGTAGTTAAAATTAAGTTAATATCATATAATTCCATCAGAATCGTACTGCATCCATCTCAGTTCACAACAGGTTGGGTCGTGAGGTTTCTTCCCTGGGCGAATCGATGGGTAAAACATAGTTTCCGGAAGTCATCGTGATGGATTAGCTTGGCTTCGTAAGGAAACGGGAAAATTCTTGAGGTCATTGAGAATTTAACGTATTCATTATGGCCTAGGGCATTCACAATGACCTCAAGAATTTTCCTGTTTCCTTACGTTGCTTAGTGACTAGGCAAATAAATATCCCGCTCATCATGATTACTGCAGTAATTTTGTTGTCAGCAGAAGTGGTTGCGGTTCATCAATCTACTGTTAGAGGGATTCATTAGGAATTTCACTGATAAGTTCATCAGCTTCGCTGAACGTCGAGTCTCCGTTGGTGATATCATGAGAGGAAAATCACTGAGCGACAACTTCGTCAGGAAGGAGGATATTCTTCGGATTCACATTCTTCGGACAATGATAGCGGAATAGCACCTTTTGGATCAATATAAAATCAACGGAGTTTTCCTCAAAGCCGGGATCGTACGAGTAGTCATGTTGAGGTGTTGGGAAGGAGCACTGAAACCTCTGAAGCGTTGGTACTCGATTAGAAGTGTGAACCATCGGGATCTTTCTTTGGAAATAAATCAAAATTGTATCCATTACCAGGACACAATCCGTTGTAGTCTTGTGAACAATCTATTAACCACAGTCTGTATCGAAAGAATGACTCAACAGTGAAAAGCGACGTTCCGAATGGTATATTATAAATGGCTCGAACTAGTGAGAAGGCGACACATCGATCTCATCAAAGCACTTCTCATTCAAGGAGTTACCTCTTTTCAAAAAGTGTAATGGAGTGTTCAGGATCTTTAGAAACCAATACGGTTTTTCTAACGAGAACACTGGACCGCCTCAATATTCTTTGACTGAGATCCAGTAATAGACAACAACAGCAACGGTAAAATGGTACTGAAGGACACTTATGAGAGGAAAATGGAAAAATTTCGCAAGGCGATCTTGACAACTTACCCTTGATAGGTCCGAAGTGTTTTCCAATTTGCCGGCCTCGCTTTTGAGTTGTAAGAGCCACATCTTTATGAACTGTACATGACTCGGTGGAAATTTATAGAACTTTTTTCTATCTTGTTTCTAGGCCAATGTTAAACAGTAAATTAATCTTGACGTAAACGGGTGGAAGAAGAATGATGTATTACGTGCTATTCGGTCACTGGGTCGACGACAGGGCGACTGGGTCGCGCCTACTCTTTTCATTCACAAGATTTCGGTTTATTATCGAGGCTTTACGTTCTTTCGTTGACGTGCCATATTGTTATTGATAGTTCAAGGCACCTAAGACACCAAGGATCGCAACCTTACAATTATTAGGATTTCCTCTCCTGCACGTTGGTAACCATTTTTATGGTAGTTAGGGTAACAGTTACTGATACATTTTAAAGATAAACAGGGTAATCAGTTAGGTACTGATCAATTTTCAATAACATTTACAACTAGGACCTGCCTTGGGTGCCAAGTGGTGTAAGTCTAATTCTTCCAATTTTCCGAATATTAATTTGAAGCTTGTAAGTCCATTGAAAATTCTACGGTCGTTGTAAAAATTTATCTATTGACGGCCCTCGTAGCTTAAAGTTTAAGCTTAAAATTGCAAAGCTTGCTCATCATCTATGCAGTGTAACCTCAACAATTGAAATTTTAAAAATTTTACTAGAAATTTTTGAGTTTGAAAAAATAAAATTTATCTATTGACGGCCCTCGTAGCTTAAAGTTTAAGCTTAAAATTGCAAAGTTTGCTCATCATCTATGCAGTGTAATCTCAACAATTGAAATTTTAAAAATTTTACTAGACATTTTTGAGTTTGAAAAAATAAACATTTTGAAAAAAAAAATAGTAAAAAAATTTTACTAGAAATTTTTGAGTTTGAAAAAAATAAACATAAAAAAAAAAAATAAATAAAATAAAAGTTTGAAAAAAAAAAAAAAGTGAACCATAGAAGAATGTAAATTCTTCTATGGTTCACTTAAGCTATCTCATGAAAATTTTAAATGATAAATTTGTATAAATTTGAACACGTAAAAGAATAAAATGGCGAATAAAGGTAGGAACTCAACTTGTAGTCTTAGGCACTCTCAGAATCACTCTCGGAATTACGTGCAACTCGCAAGTTTTCAAAAAATGAATCATATTCGTTTGGGATGAAGGGGAGTAAAATTTACTCCCCTTAATTTAATCCTGCATGTTGACATTTTATGTCTTTACTTTGCTACATAAACTCGAAAATGTAACGCGGGAATGAAACGCGGGACATGTAACGGATTTTCTGATGATTTTCGCTTACAACCGATTCGTTGCTACGGAACTTTATCTTCGCCAGTTATCATCGTACAAAAATCGTTCACTACTCGTTGGATAGGTCTCGATTTACTTAACCATATTACGTTAACCACTGCGGAATGCGTGGCCGACAAGCTGCGGTATGAGCGTGATTGTTTAAATAATTGTTTACACACAGGTGATCATTCTCAATAATATAATATATTATATATATTGTCAACACGAATGCAAGCTTCATATAAGTTTCTGATGGGAGGGGGCGCAAAGACGTAAAATGTCCCTCGTGGTTGCGTACTTGTACGAAAGCTGTACCCACCGTTTGTGTTGATTTTTACAATTTAATCCTTTCTTGCGGCAGTGACAGTCCTGTCTTGGGGGTACCGAAGAAAGTTTGATGGGGCGGCCCACTTGCGGAGCTTTCTTCAAGTTTATAGGTAGTTTCAAATTAAGTTTTTTCATTTTTCAATTCCACTTTTATGAGAAGAATAGGAATGAGTGTTTGTCTGACTAGGCACCTATCAACGGTAAAAACGAGCACCACCGTATTTCCAAAATCCCAACTTTTCAGTAGAGCAAAAAAATTATTTTTTGATCCGTATGGTTCCTTGGGGAACTAGGCAACTCTTCTCTTGATTTTCACGCGTATAACTCACTTATTCAACGCTTCAAGGGCTAAAATCGGTGGCGTAGCAAAATTTGGAGATACGAGGTTTCTCGTCTTCACCGTCGCTATGCCGGTTTTTTGACATTTCCGAACTGGTGGCCGAACACTTCAAATTTACGAGAAATCGTCGTCGGCAGCCGTCCAGCGATTTCATACAACGCGACTATCCGCGTACGTGTTGCCTGCGAGGCGGATAATTAGTTGGAAAATAGCACTGAACCAACTCGTCGATCCTCAATAATAACGTGACCACAATAGCGACTTCTACTACAATAAGCGTTCGACATGGGGCCCCTGAAATCGCAATAGCATGCATTATTATGTTATAAATGTGTGCAACTCGGCCTAAAAGAGCGGGTTCGAACTTTTTTTTTCTCGATCGGTTAACTAAACTGGGTTATTTGTGAGCGTGGGCATAATACATCGCCTGCAGTCATAAGTCGAAGCCCGAACCGTCCTCTACTATGAAACACAGTTGAGTGATGGTGCTCCCAAGCTATCCGTTGATAGCATCTCGAATACCGACTCATGTGCCCAGAAGTTCGGTAATTTCGTATAAAAAACACGAAGAAAATATTGACGCAACGGACCCACTTACAGCCTAGAAGGAAGTTGTACGTTACAGGGTGTTGACGTTACAGGGAGTTGGAGAGTGTTTGATAGGTACATTGAAAACATTACAAACTAAATACACCCACCGTTGCACAAAACAATATAATTTCTCTCAGATGAAGGTGACTTTCAGAGACACTTAGACCAGCGACATGGTGCCTACATCAAGAACGTCACTGAATCCTACTAACAAAATAGTTTATATTCTGGGAAATAAGTTTTATGGGAAATACGTTAACTCAAAAAATTCTATTAGGTACATATTTACTTTTTCATTTTGGTCAATTTTCGAACAAACTAATCGTGCGACTCCTAAACCTCTGTAAGTAGGTAAATAAGCCTGAAAAAAGAAGAATCGACCAAGATAAAGCGTCAACTCCGAACTAAGCTTGACTTTCATTTATGTTACTGCACGATTTGAATGAGCAGAGTTACCTACAATAGTTGAATTCATACCGTCAACGCACGGGAAGGTAAACTTGGTAGATAGTCAAGTCAAGATGTACACCCATGCTTGCAAAAAATCTGTGCATTATGAATTGAAGACACGAGTGGAAGAAGGTGCTATGTAACATTTTTTCGATAATTCATGTGGTAGCGCGTAGCGCAGATAATCATCAAAATATTAGGTTTATTGTCATCAGTGTATGATTGACAACACCTTAGCAACAACTTGGAGAAGAAAAGAAGAGAAAAATTCCGAACCATACAAAATAGGCAAGATTGCAAACTCAATTTTCTTGACATTTTACTTTTGTTACATAGCACCTTCATCCACTTGTGTCTTCAATTTTAGAGTTACCGTCTGGAATGGCATATACACATATTATGTGTATGTGCCATTCCAGACGATAACTCTCGGTAAAATTGACATGTCTAACAAATCTGTCTTGGCATTCGAAAGACCAAGTTTGTAGATGGGCAGAATCGGGCCACACTAAGGGGGGGGGGGGGTCTTTTGGGGAGTTTTAGGGGAGAAACAATTACCCATAAATTCCCAAATTGAAACATTCTGACAGGTTCCGCCTCATTTTAAAGGTTCTTTTATGATGATCACGATGGTGAAGTCAGAATAGCGATATCTTATTCCGTTCTCGAACTATAGCACTTTGAAGATGAAGAAACGTTGTTGTTACTTGAGATGCTCGTGTTCAGCCTTGAAAAATCTATAAGCTGAGGCCTTACTTGGCAAAAATGGATACAAAATTTGTTATAAAAACAGTAAAGTAGAGACATTTCACATAAAACCAGTTATTTCTTTGAAAATTCGCTCTTATAGCCTTGTCATACCACGACTGTGGATTTTTTTTTTTTTTTTATATTATAGGAAGGGCAGGGTCACTATATACAGTCTTGAACTAGACTTAAGTTTTACATTAGTTAGTTTCACTTTAGCTTTACATAGTATTTTAAACTTAAATTATGCAATAGGCCTCATAATTTTCATGTAAAACCTATTTAAAAAAAAAAAAAAAAAAAAAAAAAAAAATTCGGCGCTAAAATGTGACGTACGTTGAAAAGATTTTTGCTCCCTCTCCCTCTTTCTCTTTCTTCCACCGTATTATTTAAGATACCTCCTTATTAAAGAACAGTTCGCGATGAACTCTTTAAATATTGCTTTTTCTAACAAATAAAAAAAGATGCGCATTATTAATTATAACATCAGGTTGTCAAGCACATTTGTCGTCAAGCATATTTATCGAATTCGTGATCAGCGAGAGTGTAATTGGTTTTTAATAATTTAGTAGTTAGGCTAGGTACATCAGCATCATTTTCGTCGTAGGTAACTAAGCCAGAACTTCACTCCAATAAGAAGTTTTCTCAACAAAATGAACTCGTAACCAATGGTTCTCCGGAATGTAAGGAGGGGGAAATTGGCAGCGTGGCATGTGGTCTGGTGTCAAATAAATTCACAGCTTTCCAAAACGTGGTGAACAAATGTTGTGCGATGAATAATGGCGAAAATAAATTTCCCTTGCAACGATCGGTTGTACGTGAAAATCATAATAAATCATAGCGCTACTTTCATGTCTTTTTCCTGTCGTTTTTCGGCGGGGGGTCCCATCGCAAAAACCTTTTCAAGGTTAAAACCATTCAAGTCTACAGATACCAGTGTGGTTTCAAGATGAAGCTAATTACATTTACTTCAACTTCTTTCTATACAAGGGTTTTTGAAGGTATTTCGTGAAAAGGTGACCATTTCGACAATTTTTCACTTTTTGGAAAATTATGCCAGTTTTTGAAGAGATTTATCTCGGAAACTAATGTCATTTAGTCTAGTTAACCCGTCAGACCCTTGAAACAAAAACCGGATAAGTTTGAAAATTAAGTGGTTTTTCGGATATAACTTCGGTCGCACAGGTTGCTGCTTTTCTGGTTTCTTACTATCATCAGTCCCCTTTTCATGTCTTCCTTGATTGCCAGTACCGAATGTTATGGAATGTTATGGAATGTTTTCATATTTTCTTCAAGTTTTCTGGGAGACTTGAATGAGGTGTAGGAACGTTTAGGGTTGAAGGATGCAAAGATGATTTTTACAAAAGTACAAAAACGTTTATTACAAAAGATACAAAATTTGATTGATTTATGTACATAGTTGATGACTTAGAAGAGGCCTCGAGTTAATATTTGGATTCGTAGCTTTGCTTTTGGGGGACAACATGGTTCGTAGAAGTGGCGATTTTGGCTCCGTGGGTGGCGAAACTGACGCTGGAAGTGGCATGTCCGCTGCCGCTGTATGCAGGTTGAGAGTACTGGGAGTCAGCAGTGTAAGCAGGTTGGGAGTAGTGGGAGTCGGCTTTGTAAGCAGGTTGGGAATAGACAGAGTCAAGTTTGTAAGCCGGTCGGGAGTATTGGGATTCGGCTTTGTAGGCAGGCTGGTATGATGGTTGGGGCTTGTAGGCGGGTACTGCTTTGTAAGCTACCTGGGGTTTGTAGGAACCTTGAGGTTGGTAGAAGACGGCTTGGGGCTTGTAAGATGGTTCGACTTTTTTGTAGGCGCTGGATAGGGCGGAGTAGTTTGGCTGGTACGCTTTGTAAGCAGGAGCGGCCGGTCCGGAGCTGTACCCATGTCCACCCTGTGATTGGTACTCCTGAGAGTGTTTCGACTCTTCCTTTTGAACTTTAGCGTTGAAACCGGACTTTCCTTCGACGACGTATTCGACAATCCTCTTAGATCCGTCAGCCTCGACCAACATGTACATGCCCTGAGTGTGATCGCCCTTCCTCTCTTCCTTGTGGCTCTTGATGTCTCCGGTGTGCTCGTCGTGGACTTCATAGGCGAACGCGTAGTGGGGCTCGGCGTAGTAGTCTTTGTCTTCGTGTCCGCTCTCTTGGTGACCACTGTAACCAGCAGCAGCGGCTTGGTGACCTCCGTAACCGGGAGCAGCAGCTTGGTGACCTCCGTAACCAGCAGCTGCGGCTTGGTGTCCTCCGTAAACGGCAGGTTGGTGACCGCTGTAGACAGCAGCAGCTTGGTGACCTCCGTAGTTTATGTGACCTCCATGTCCTTCATGGTATTGGGCCGATACACCAGTAAGGGCCACCGCTACAACAACAAACTGAAACAAAAATCACCCCATTAGTGATATACAAAATCAAAAATCTGATTCTGGCAGTTATTCATGGACCTTCAGTCGGTCCAATAGTGCTTTATAATTGTTTTCAAATTTTATTAGATCCATAAATAATGACAGTGGGATCATTGAATTGTTTACTTTAATGTACATTTGTATTTTAATGTACCAAATGTGTAGGCTAGGCAAATAAAATTTAGGTAACAAATGAGTGTGTGTGATTTAGTTTGACCGTCAGTAAGAATGATGTTCGGTCAATTTTCATTTGACCGACCCTCGACATCCCTCAACATCATTAGGTAACAAAGTTTAGGTGAACCAAATAATTCAACAAAAATCCACAGTTATGCAGCGTGGCTATAAGAACGAATTTTCGAAGAAATGACTGGTTTTATGTAAAATGTCTCTACTTTACTGGTTTTTTTTAAACAAATGTTGTTTCTATTTTTGCCGAGTAACAACTCAGTGTATAGAAGTCAGAACTGCGATATCTCATTCCGTTATCAGATTAGAGCGGATGAACCGTAAACATTTCTAGTAAAAACTACGTTTCTTCATCTTCAAAGTGCTGCAGTTTGAGAACGGAATGAGATATCGCAATTATAATTTCACGATCGCGCTCAGCGTAAAAAAAAATTCTATAACGAGGTTTTCCCCTATTGACTGTTTCATTTCAGGAATTCACGGGTAATTTTCCGCACTTAAAACTCCCCAAAACTTCCCTTAAAGTGGCCAGATTCCGCCCACCTACGAACTTGGTCTAAAAAGCGTCTATCTATACCTAATAAAAGCTGAAAATAATATCAATTACTATGGAGCAGTTACAAACGAACACTTCGTGATTATTATATATTTTCGTTTGAGGGCTAAAGCAAATATTCAGAGTTGATTATTGACAATATTGAATCTAGATAATTTGTTCAGCCTCTTGATAATTTGACTCAAAAATACAATTAAATGTCTCAATTTGCTTCTTTTGAAATTTCATTTAAACTGGTGTTTGGACCCAAATTTTAATAAATCAATCAACAACAACAATATTATTTTTTTTTTTAATTTATAAATTACGATTTTCCACGATATTAAGTAGGGGAAGTGTTATATGTAGGTGTGACTTCATAATTCGATTAAGAACCTTAAAAACTCTGTGCAGAATTTAGAGCAAGAAGAAAACAATGGGCAACTATTGCAAATATTGGTCTAAAACGATTTTGTCTGGAACTGAGAATTACACTCATGAGTGTAATTGAAAAGCTTAGTTTCCTTCAAAAATTTGACATCAATCCACATTGTTGATCTCTCTGGAAAAACGGAAAACGTCGGCCACTTCCCGCTGCTTGGAGTAGGTGCTGAAGTCCGCGAATATCCATAGAACTCGTCACTGGTCAACATTTCACTGTCATTTTACCTGAAGAGTTTGATCTAGATCTGATTTGAAATTTCGCTAATTGTTAACACTAAACACGAGAAAATTAAGAAAACGAATGAAAATCGAGCTGAGGATTTCCCACCTTGAACATGACGGTAATGGTTGAATAGACGAGGGAACACTGGTGCCTCAAAAGCGCTAAGGGTCCTTTTTATACTCAAGTGAATATCCGTGCTCCCCGTGCGCTCCCGCCCCTTCAATTATTTTAGTTCGGGGGCCCCCGTCGCCCCACCAAGTTCCGATTTTTCAGTGTGTGAATGAAAGAAAAAAAAACCTTCTCTTTGCGAAAGGGAGTCATTCTGCGCGGGAAAGGGGGTGCGCGAATTGACATTCACTTCCAAAAACATCGCGATCTTGAGGCGTCATTCTCACCGGCGATTAGGCGAGCGGTCCATATCCTCCGCAGGCGCCAAGGTCTGTCCAGTGACGCCTCGACGCACAACAATGAGCGATTTTGCCGATCTAGGTGATGAAAAGTACGAAAATTGATAATTCTGAATCATGTTTTGGTCATCAGAAATGTAAACATGTACTGAGTTCAAGTAAATAGATCCGAGTGTAACTTGTTCAGTCATGAATAATGTACGTCTTCTTAAGCGAACTGAGTCAGTGCTAAACAAAAGGCCGTACAGTAACATAGTAAAATTTACTATTTCCATCTCAGTTTGGCATCAGGCGTCAGTCCAAGATATTTTGCTCAATGGACAGGCAATCCCACATGCTAAAGAAGCAAAATATCTTGGACTGACGCCTGAGGCCAAACTGAGATGGAAAGAGCATGTAAAAAAGAAAAAAACCGAGCTAACAGTAAAATTCAGAAAAATGTACTGGCTTACGGGTAGGCGGTCAAAAATGTCCATCCATAACAAGCTCATCCTGTACAAACAAGTCCTGAGACCCGTATGGACTTATGGTGCACAATTGTGGGGATGCACCGCACCTAGCAATCGCAACATTATTCAGCGATTCCAGAATAATGTTCTGCGTTCATGCACAGATGCATACAGATATTTTCGTAACGACCGATTACACTACGAGCTTCAAGTGGAATCGGTCAATGAGGTCATACGCAACCAAGCCATCAACCACTTAATGAGGCTACAAGATCACGTCAACGACGATGTTGTCCGACCCCTAGACACAGATGATCTACTCCGAAGATTGAAACGTACCAAACCGCATGAGCTTGCTCAACTAATGTGAAAACGTCAGAACAATATAAGTGATGTACTTTAGTTTTGAACATTTAATTTAAAATTCAACATACGAATATTGCTTATAAGTTTACTTGTATATACTTGGCGCAATAAAATATATTAAAGAAAAAAAAGTAACATACCTAGTGCAAAAAAAAAGTTATTGTTTCACAGTTTCAAGCCCCCTGGACCCCCGGTTACCTCTATTTACATACTTCGGACGAAATTATAAAAACACAGAATGTTTTATAATTTCACATAAACCCGTCATCAATCTTCGGTTGAAGATTGGTTAACTTCCTCCCACTTATCAGAATTCCGCTACTTCCCTCCCACTAAATCAGAAACTTATATATTCACCACGTCATAACAAAATATCGCATAGGTAGGTTACACCAGGTTACACGATCCTTAGTTCCGTATCATCAATAGCCTTCTAAAAAGTCAGTCTTCAGATAGGGAGGTATTTTATAGTTTTATTGAGATTACAACATTTGAAAGAACCCCATAACAGATGGTAAACAACGAGTAGCTGTTTTGACTGTGTTTGAATCTACATTCGAAACTGACTTCACTCGTAGCCATACAGGGAAACTCTGGGAAACCGTTACTACGTGATAATTGTGGAATCTTTTTCGACTGATATTTTGACTGCTCATAGGTTACACCAGGTTACACGATCCTTATTTCCGTATCATCGGTATCCATGTGTTCTACCCAGATTTCGTTACGAAATTTCGTTAGCTTTTTTGGCAAGTTAGTCCATGGCTATAACACATTCTGTGTTAAAAATGTTTCAATGGATTTACCACTTATCGGCGAGTAGTTTTTATTATGACGTGAATCGTTTTCTTAAAACTCTGCAAATTCTTGACACACCGGTGTCCAGAAACTGAATGATAGAGATGATGAATTAATTACAAATAAGATGTACCGATATAATTCTGGGGTTTTTAATTCCAGTCGGCAATAATAATTATTTTTCCATAAAAGAAGTACCTACCAACACACATTCCAAATTACCTTCTTTCCGTAGCACAAAAACTACCTCAGAATAAAAAACTCGACATCACTAAAACTATATGATGTTCCAAACAGCTGTTCCTTAGTATGAATTGGCCTGTTTTTCAACCGTTTGACTCACGATCGCGTTGACAGGATTATATCGGCTCAACCGTTGAGCACTTATTGTGAACGAACGGCTCGTTGTACGAAGCTGCCATCCTCAAGAGGCCATCCTCAAAAAATTCTAAAAAAATAAACTTTGACTAAAAGTGTACATAAAAATACACCGTTTCATTTGAATCTTTCGAGATATGAATTTTTCAAAATTTCAAAATTTTCAACCAAGCGGTCCGCCACACACGCCAACTTATCCAGATCTTTCTGATCGACAACAACGAGAATATCTTTCATGCGTCGGGGAAGACCTCTGAGCCATAAGTTTTTGAGAATGTCGTTTGGGATAGATGAGCCCCCAAGCAGTCTCATTTCGCGCAAAAATGGCGAAGGTTTCAAATCACCTAGGTGTTTATCTTCTAGCGATTGAGTAATTCGTTCATTTTCCGACTGAGAGTAAATTTTAATTAGGCGAGATCGGAGCTCCTCATAGGGCGTTTCAGGAGGACTGCGAACAAGGTCGGCAATTTGCTTGAGAACCTCATAATCGAGTTTCGCTTCTGTATCCTCAAACTTGCGCTTAGAATTCAGGATTCGAGCGGGGGAAAATATTGCGTCGACCTGCAGGAACCTCATTTCTGGATCTTGCTTCCAGAATCTTAGCAGTCGATCACAAACGCTATGTGAGATGGCGCTAGCCGCATCCACAACTTGTGAGGGACCATCAGATTCAACATCATTCCTGTCCTTAATTACTAGTACATATGTACTTACAATGAACGATGTCGGTGAAGATTTTCAACGAGATAAACTCGATCGTATTCGCGATGTTCGCGAGCCGAACTACACAATCGTTAAACAACGAGATCACGTCGGGAATCACCACTTTCATGACTCCGGTGCTTAATAAAGATTGGGGTAGTTCGCAATAAGTACGTTTACTAAAAAGCAATTAAACTTGTAGGAAAAATCTGCAAATTGGAACAGCGGAATGAATAGCATAGCATCGTATCTATAGCAACGTAGTTTCCATGGTAACATAGGGACTGTTACAAACTAATATGATACAGTTTGTAACAGTCACTATGTTACCATGGAAACTACGTTGCAATAGTATATTGTACAATATACAATATAATATTATTATACAGCCCCCAAGGGGTGATAAAGATCGAGAAAAACAAATGATATCCCACTGGCTTATTTTTTGTGAAAATCCATACTCGGGGGTTTTTGAGGTCGCTGATTACGAATTAGAGTTCAGGCTTACAAAATTCGTAGATGACCCTACCATGCTCAGATCCCATGGGTCCCATCTGCTCAGATCACTGGATTTTTTCTGTAGAAATAACGGCCTCAATGATTAATAATAGCGGAATTTTTTTCAACTCGTTAAGCTTGTTGAAAAACTTTGTAATCTGTTGGAACCATTGATAACAGACTTTGGCAGAGGATTGTTACCTACGTATCAACGGCCACTGAGAACAAAATTTTCATCAATATAGCAACTAACATTCATTCAGTTAGTGGTATATTTTAAATAATCAATCAATCAATCAATTTCTTCCACAATATATACCTCAAGGGCTGGTTGTGGGGATCAAGGGTGATTAGGTACTATAAGATCAATAAATGATTGATCAACGGTGAATTTCACTACAAAACTTACCAAGAGGTTCGCACTCCACCCTATCAGCCTTTTTTGATGTACCTACCTTCAATTAAAGATCCATTAGGCCCGCGCAGACGTATAATTTGGCTCGAACGGATTCAGGGCAAAGGCTACCGAAGGGGAACAAAATACCGATCCTTCACCCAGTAGGTAATTTGCCTGGACACAATTCTACCTTGTTAATGTATGGAATTCATCACTTGGGTGGAATTTTTAAACGACGCGCAGCACACGGGCAATTTGTGTCCTATTGAGCAATATGGACTCGGGCGTTGCTACATTTTTGTCGGAACGATTTAGGAGTGAAGCACTTTGCTTACTCATTTCAGGTCGAATTCCAAGGGCGTGTGCGTTTAGGGACACTTTTTTTTTTAGCGTTTCGCCATACAGCAAATTACTTCTTGGCTCCATTCACATTTATGTGAGAGCACTGCAATTTTTATCAAAAACTCAGAGAACTCACTAGGCGTCTCATTTTGGTTACCACATTGTCAATCAGGAGGATAGGATTTTGTAAGCCCTTCGCTAAAGTCGTTGCAAATTTTTCCCCAACGATTAATATTATTGGCTGTTTAGATCTAGTCGTACTTTTTTCAATGACCCTCTGTCCACTATGTGGGGTCCAGGAGGACCCCAGGCTTAGTTTTCTTTCTGTGCATGCGTCATCTTTGAGCTCGAGCGTGTTATCTTGAGTACCTTCTTTTCCAGCTGTCCTCCAGCAGAAGTAACAAAAATCATTCACCACTTTTTCGACAGCTCATCTCACGCTGCTGATTCCCCCCCTCTGTACATTTGTAAGACCGACAGAACACGCATAAGTGGCGAAGCGGACGCCACTTGACCAGCTCCTCTCCTACACCATCACGCACACACACCCAACTTAAATACCTTACACGCTTGCACCATAGTCGCCTGATGGGCAATATTATGTAAATAAAACATTGATTGATAAAACGTATAGCGTGAAAGAAAGGTTGGCTGTAAGACATATCCATGTCAAAATATCATTGGCCATAGCTGGTAGACGCGTCGCTTCATCTTATTCACAGTGCGACGGATGTGGGGTCTCCATGTGAGTCTCCACATTAATAATTGGTTATTGTCCTGGATATAGAAATGAGCCCAATTACCACTAGTAGGGGTGGGGGGAAAACAAAAAAAAAAAATTGGGCACATATTGTCACATGTACACGTTGGTAGCTATTATTAGGACTGGTGTTATTTTCCAATCAGCCCCAACTGAACCAAGAGTGATGCAGGAGTGGAAGGGGTGGTGGGACAGCCCTGTTTTACCGAAAAATGAACTTCCACATTTATTCATTTATTGGAGATGGCTATGGCCAATGATCAACCCCAAAGCAAAGTTGGATCTAAGCAACAAGAGGCTCCTGTACGCTCTCATGATTAAGCCCGTGTGGACATATGGATGTGTGGGGTTCTGCATGCGTGAGCTCTATCCAAAAGATTCAGACTATGCAAAACAAAATCTTGCGCCAGATCTGCGGTGCACCTTGGTTTGTCTGTAATGAGACGTTGCACCGCGATCTTAAATTAGAATCGGTGCAAGACCATGTTTTTGCAGCGTACAGCGCCTTGCGGACAAGAGCATCAGGTCACGGCAACCCGGAAGTGGAGGCGATCGCGGAACTCTTTGAAGTTCTTTTACGGTTTTAGGGGGTTCCATGTCCAACACTGCTTTTATTTTTTCTGGATCCGGTGATACACCTTCCGATGAAATCCAATGTCCAAGATACTTTATACTAGTTCTGTGAAACTCAGTTTTGTCTTTGTTTAGGGTGAGACCAACAGAAGTGAATTTATCAAGAACTTGGCGGACCGTTATATCGTGTTCCTCAATTGTTCTGTCCCAAATTAACACATTAACATTTTTCTGGTTCTTCAAAATTGTATGCATACATTTCTGGAAATGTTCCGGAGCGCTTGTGATTCCAAAAGGGAGTTTGAGAAATTTATACCTCCCGAATGGAGTTAAAAACGTTGTATAGTCTTGAGATTCAACAGACAAGGGGACTTGCCAAAAACCACTGTTGGCGTCAAGTTTGGAAAAGTATTTACCTCCTACTACCGAACTGAGCGAGAATTCGATTTTTGGAATTGGATGATATGGGCGTTGAACAGACTCGTTAAGCTTAGTCAAATCGACACAAATTCTCACTTTTCCATTCTGCTTGGGAACCACCACCATGGGAGCACACCATTCCGTTGCATGTTCTACTGGAGTTATTACTCCGCAAGTTACCATGTTCTTCAGTTCAGCTTCAACACTGTCCAATAAGGGAATCGGGACGGATCGAGGCGTGGTAATTGCATAAGGCTTACAAGATCCGTGCATTGTTATTGTGTATGGGTCGGGTATAGTGCCCAATCCGTAAAAAGATGTTTGTACTCGCTAAAAAAATTGATTGTTTTATCCTCAACACTTGACACAAACGACAAAATACCTAATTCTTCTATAGCAGGACGACCTAGAAGAGGAGTCACAAGTTCCTTGACCACATAAATGTTTTGGCTTATGATCTTCTTATTATAAGATAATTTTGCTTGAAGCGTGCCTAAAATGTCCAATTTGTTCCTCCCAGCGCTATACAATTCAATAAAGCTCAAATCTACTAGATCAGGAGGGACGACAGTGACATCGGCTCCTGTATCCACTTTGAACTGAATCGGGTGCCCGTTGAGGTTCGATAATGAACCATTGGAATCGCCCAAAGAAAAAAAAATTTTAACCCCCCCTCAAAATTTGTTGGTTTACGTTTCAAGATACGTAGATTCAGAAAATCGAATAAAAAAAAATCCGTCCGTCCGCCGTACGCCGTCCGCCGTACGCCGTACGCCGTCCGCCGTACGCCGTCCGCCGTCCGCCGTCCGAGGCACTTTGCCCAGTTAGCGTTGAGTTAAAATTACGAAATTTGGTTTCTGGGTTTGGACCAGCCCCACAATGATCCACGAAACTTTTCATAACCCTAGGTCAAGGGGAAGGGGTTCAAAACAAATTTTGAAATTTTGAAAATTCCATATCTCGAAAAATTCCCATCAAACGGTATGTTTTGGTTTATTATCTTCGATAATGAACCATTGGAATCGCCCAAAGAAAAAAAAATTTTAACCCCCCCTCAAAATTTGTTGGTTTACGTTTCAAGATACGTAGATTCAGAAAATCGAATAAAAAAAAATCCGTCCGTCCGCCGTACGCCGTACGCCGTACGCCGTCCGCCGTCCGCGCCACTTTTCCCAGTTAGCGTTGAGTTAAAATTACGAAATTTTTTTTATGGGTTTCGACCAACCCCACAATGGTCCTCGAAACTTTTCATAACCCTAGGTCAAGGGGAAGGGGTTCAAAACGAATTTTGAAAATTTGAAAATCTCATATCTCGAAAAATTCATATAGAACGGTATGTTTTTTATTTCATATTTAGATAGAGTTTGTTCCGTAGAATTTTTTAAGACCATTCGCAGCTTTGTACGACCAGCCGTTCGTTCACAATGACGGCTGAAAGATTGTGCCTCACAACCCGATCGTGTATCAAACTGTTGGAATACAGATCCATTTTTATACTAACAAGCTCTTTGGAACATCATATGGCTTAAGTGATGTCGAGTTTGTTGTTCTGAGGTGCGTTTCGTGCTACGGAAATGAAGGTAATTTCGAATGTTTGTTGGTAGGTACTTCTTTTACCTATAGAAAAATTATTACCGACGTAGTATTAAAAACCCCAGAATTATATCGTATTAATTAATCATAATTAATAATAAATACAAATTATTAATACCTAACAATAAATTATAATATAATAATTTTCACTAGGTAGGTACTTGATAAAATTGTTAATAATTAGTGATAATTGATAATAATAATTAATCTAACATTTAGGATCTAGACATTTAGACCTAGTGATCTAGACAGAAGGGTGATCTGTACAAAGAAGATAATGAACCGTTGTGTCAAGAATTTGCAGAGTTTTTTGGTTTATTATCTTCGATAATGAACCATTGGAATCGCCCAAAGAAAAAATTTTTTTAACCCCCCCTCAAAATTTGTTGGTTTACGTTTCAAGATACGTAGATTCAGAAAATCGAATAAAAAAAAATCCGTCCGTCCGCCGTACGCCGTACGCCGTACGCCGTACGCCGTCCGCCGTACGCCGTCCGCGCCACTTTGCCCAGTTAGCGTTGAGTTAAAATTACGAAATTTTTTTTATGGGTTTCGACCAACCCCACAATGGTCCTCGAAACTTTTCATAACCCTAGGTCAAGGGGAAGGGGTTCAAAACGAATTTTGAAATTTTGAAAATTTCATATCTCGAAAAATTCATATCGAACGGTATGTTTTTTATTTCACATTTAGATAGAGTTTGTTCCGTAAAATTTTTTAAGACCATCCGCAGCTTTGTACGACCAGCCGTTCGTTCACAATGACGGCTCAAAGATTGTGCCTCACAACACGATCGTGACTCAAACTGTTGAAATTCAGGTCCGTTTTCATACTAACAAGCTCTTTGGCACATCATATGGCTTAAGTGATGTCGAGTTTGTTGTTCTGAGGTGCGTTTCATGCTACGGAAATGAAGGTAATTTCGAATGTTTGTTGGTAGGTACTTCTTTTATAGAAAAATTATTACCGACGTAGTATTAAAAACCCCAGAAGTATATCGTATTAATTAATAATAATTAATAACAATTATTATTAATAATAAATACGAATTATTAATACCTAACAATAAATTATAATAATTTTCACTAGGAACTTGATAAAATTGTTAATAATTAGTGATAATTGATAATAATAATTATTCTAACATTTAGGATCTAGACATTTAGACCTAGTGATCTAGACAGAAGGGTGATCTGTACAAAGAAGATAATGAACCGTTGTGTCAAGAATTTGCAGAGTTTTTCTAAGGTAAGTTCAGTGTCGAGTAAGAGACGGTCGAACATCCTATCACCAATCAACCCTAAAATCAGAACCATAAGAACCATTTCGTCGTTAAGGTTACCCCAACTGCAAGTTTCTGCTAGTGAGTGGAGACTAGTGATGAAGTCGTCAATTCTTTCACTATTCGCTTGACGGCGCCTTAAAAACTTTGCCCGTTCATAGATTAGGTTCCTTCTAGGTATGAAATAGTTCTCGAACCTGAGCATTATTTCCTCATATTTCGGCTGGATATTACTAGGGATCTTAAATGAACAAAATATTTCGTCTGCTTTTTCCCCCGTTGTATAAATCAAGGTATCTACCTACCTGTTTTTTTATCAGTTTCTTCGCTTAAACCAGATGCAGTTTCTTCCAGGAAGTCCATTCAGCGGGTGCGAAGGAAAAATCCCGCGGAGGGTCGGTCTATCCGGAAGTTAGTTCGCTGGAGTACCATCCTTTGACTGGAGCTCCTCAGCTGGGTTTCTTATGGTTCCTCCTCACTTTCAGAAGAAGGAAAGAGATTTTTCCCACTTGCTTTCTGACCTTCGGACGAATTAATTTCCTCTTCATCGTGTTTCATGAGTCGTCTAGATTGCCTCTTAGTCTTTTTATTAACCATGATTTCCGATTTACGCTGCCACCATGTAATATTGTTACAGTTTATCATATGATATTAAGCACAAGATTTTGTTGAAAGCTTTGCATCGAACTAACTTTTATTTGCCACGTCATACGTTCAGCGATAGTGAACAACAACGAATCGTAGTAACAAGAATAATAATTAATGGAGTCCCAGAACAGATTTGAATTCTGAGAACTCCTGCGCAATCTTGACTCTGAACGTTCGACCACTGAGGAATGATCGCATTAAGAGGAATAGAGAGTTGGGCAGGAATTCTCTCAACTTAAATAGCAGACATTCTTGCCAGACCTTGTCAAATGCTGCCTGAGCATCTAGGAAAACTGCTCCCGTATACTTTTTCTCCTCAAACCCTTTAGCTATGTAGTCCACCACCCGATGAACTTGCTGCACAGTAGAATGAGAGCTTCGAAAGCCAAACTGAAAATTTGGAATTTGGGGGGAGACGTGAAGTACATTATTGATTCTTGCCAGGAGGATCTTGTCAAATACCTTACCAAGCACTGGTAACAAACTGATGGGACGGTAGGATGCAGGATGTTGTAAGGGCTCCCCTGGCTTTGGGATAGAATTGTGCATGTATAGAAGTGATGGGACGATGGATACCACAATATTTTCTTTTGGAAAAATATAAAAAATTGTATTTGTATAAAAGTATAAAAAGGTATAAAAAATCTTAATCTAGGGACGTCTTTGAAATAATCAAGGTACGAATGACTTGAGTTGTAGCGATCAACGCTTAGTAGTGCTTGCTGGGGGCAGCGTGGTAAGTCTGGGTGGCGATTTTGGCGCCGTGGGTAGCGATGCTTACGCTAGAAGTGGCCTGTCCACCGTAGGAAGGCTTGTAAGAAGATCCGCTGTAAGAAGGCTCACTGTACGAAGGCCTGTAAGCGGGCTCACTGTAGGAAGGCCTGTAAGCGGGCTGGTAAGATGGCTGGTAAGAAGGCTTGTAAGCGGGCTGGGAGTATCCGCCGTTGAGGGATCCGTAAGTTGAGAAGCTTGAGGAAGACGTGGCTCCGCCGTATCCACCGCTGCTGTATCCTCCGTTGCTGTATCCACCGCTGCTGAGACCACCGTTGCTGTAACCGCCGTTGCTGTATCCACCGCTGCTGAGACCACCGTTGCTGTATCCGCCGTTGCTGTATCCACCGCTGCTGAGACCACCGTTGCCGTATCCGCCGTTGCTGTATCCAACACTGCTGAGACCACCGTTGCTGTATCCACCGCTGCTGAGACCACCGTTGCCGTATCCACCGTTGCTGTATCCAGATTTGTAACCTCCTGAGGGGTGCTTGGATCCTTCTCTCAAGACTTTAGCGTTGAAACCGGACTTTCCTGTTAACAAAAAATATTGTAATTTACCACCTCTTATAAAATTCGTATTAAGCAGCATGGAAGCTTCGGACTGATACTGATGGTACTGATGCCCGGGTGATACAGATAAACACACCAAGCAGACCGTAGTAAAGGAAAATGGTATGCAGGACTCAATGTATAATTTATTATAACGTATAATTTATTTGAGGTATAATGTATAATTTATTTGAGGTAAATATTGTTTGAGGTAAATATTGTGGAATAAATTGATTGATTGATTATAACGGATTAGAGAGGGGAGAGGGCTATGATTTAAGTATAATTCATTAACACAATTTGGCCTCTGAGGCAGTTGTGGGGGTGTAGTTATAGTTATTTTAAAGGGGGTTGGAGTTGGGCAATTTTTAATGATACTTTATTGGTATAAATTTTTTAAAGTTGGGTAATTTCAAAATGGGACAGCCGTGTTCTACCGAGCGACGAACTCCCACATTGGATCATCCCCAAGATGACGAACATTCCCCATACTGACTGACACAAAAATTACTGACACAAACACCACTCCCTCCCCACATTAGCCTACCAGGCAATATTGTGAATAAAATGATTGATTACTGAAAAAAAAGGTGGGTAATTTCAATCAATTTATCCTCCTGTACGCCTCCAGGAGGGTAAAGTAATGATCAACTTGCAGGGTAAGGGTTGGACACAAGTTCTCGTCATTCAAGGGGGCAAGTGCAGGAGTTCCTCAAGGCTCGCCTCTGTCTCCCCTGCTGTACAGTCTTTACTGTCACGACTTCCCTGTCTCCTTGGCAACAATTACAGCTCGATATATAGATGATACTGTTATTGTGGCAGCAGGGGATATTTGCAACATCATCTTGATGAAGTGAGCCAGTGGTGTCAAACATGGAAAGTCAAGATAAACTCAGCAAAATCATCACTGATCAACCTCGCGGGGGACTCAATACCACGCATGTCTGAAGTGCGATATTTGGGGCTGCTGCTGGACCGTCGACTAACATGGAAAGGACACGTCAACCGTACTGTGAGCGAGATGAAGTGGCGTGTAATGAATCCGGGTGCCAAGTTAGACCTCAACAACAAAAGGCTGATATACACGTCGCTCATCAAACCAATATGGGCGTATGCTTGCGAAATCTGGGGCTCCGCCTGCGCAACAACGTCCAAAAAGTGCAAACCATGCAGAATAAAATACTGAGGCAAATCTGCGGAGCACCATGGTTCGTCCGGAATGAGGTCCTCCATCAGGACCTGAAGATGGAGACGGTGAGGGAGAAGATTGAGGTGGCCTACAGAGCAATGAAAGAGCTGTGGGACACTCCAACCCTCAAGTCGCAGCGATCTCGGGCCCTCCACCAACCGAAAATCGTAGGCTGAAGAGGAGACAGCTGAGGGACAACAACTCAGACGCAACACTCCCATAAACACATCATATCAAGACACAATCCAAGCAACATATTACTAACACAAACACCACTCCCTCCCCACATTAGCCTACCAGGCAATATTCATATCAATCAGTCAGTTTATTCACAATATTGCCTGGTAGGCTAATGTGGGGAGGGAGTGGTGTTTGTGAATAAACTGATTGATTGATTGATAAACACATCAAGACACAATCCAAGCAACATATTACTAACACAAACACCACTCCCTCCCCACATTAGCCTACCAGGCAATATTGTGAATATTGATTGAAAAATTAATCATGAATTCATGGTTGTAAAAAATTGGTAGTTGGAGAGGTTTACATGCAACCAATTGTAATTAGTGTCATTGGCTGATTGTATATGTCACCAATATTGGTATAGCGTTTTCTCTTTCCTTGAGCGAAATTGGAAATCATTCTGAAGCTGTGTACCAATTGGATGGTTGCCAATATAAAAACAAAGAAATAGAATTGGTTTCTAGAATTGATTCCCTGAGTTTTCTGCATCAGGTCTCTTCAACCCTCAATTTGCAATATTGATTGATATCAATGATGGTCCTAGACAGACCAATTGACGTGTTTGAGCAGATTTAGGACAATAATAATAATTTAGTGACAATGGACTTAGACAATAGTTTTAATTGGTCCCTACTATGGTCGGGTTGTGGGGATCAAGGGGAAGTGTGGTCAGCTATAATTTTTATGGAACTCCTAGTCCAGCGGAGTGGGTGCGTTGTCCCTCAGGACACTTCTTCTTAACCTTCACTCACCATGAGGCGCTGGCCCAGCAATGTGCGCAACTTTCGGGTTCGGATATTGAGACGTTGCACCGCGATCTTAAATTAGAATCGGTGCAAGACCGTATTTTTGCAGCGTACAGAGCCTTGCGGACAAGAGCATCAGGACACGGCAACCCGGAAGTGGAGGCGATCGCGGGACCAGCGCCATATGAAAGAAAACGCCTCAAGAGAAGAGCGCTGCGGAACAACGTCCGAGAAGATTCAGAAGTGGACGCCACTTGACCAGCTCCTCTCTCCTACACCTTCACGCACACACACACCCAACTAAAACACCTTACTCGCTTGCACCATAGTCGCCTGATGGGCAATATTATGAAAATAAAAACATTGATTGATTGATATGTCCATATATCAGCCTCTTGTTGTTGAGGTCTAACTTGGCTCCCGGATTCATTACTGGCCATAGCTGGTATACACGCCGCTTCATGGGACTCAATACCACACAAGTCCGAAGTGCGATACTTGGGGCTGCTGCTGGACCGTCGACTAACATGGAAAGGACATGTCAACCGCACTGTGAGCGATACTATGACAGCTTAGTTTCCTTGCAGCGGAAAAAACACCCTCAGAGACTGAGGTACGTCTTCAGGCGCACCTTGATGCACTTGGAGGGTGGTGTCAGAAATCAATCAGAATCAATCCCTCCAAATCAACGTTGACGACCTTAACTCTTAGGCGAGGTTCCTGCAGCAATGTCAAGATGGTACCATCCCCCATAAGCCATAGGTACGGTACCTGGGCCTGATTTTCGACCGCCGAGCTACCTGGAGGGCCCACGACAACCGCACAGTGATGGAGATGAAGCGGCGTGTATACCAGCTTTGGCCAATGTTCAACCCCAAATCAAAGCTTGATCTCGCATACGAAAAGCTGGTATACATGTCGCTTATGCGTACGCGTGTGAGGTTTGGGGATCAGCCTGCAGCACATCAGTACAGAAAATTCAGGTCCAGCAGAACAACATTGTGAGACACATCTGCAGCGCCTCTTGGTTCGTTAGAAATGCACAACGATTTGGGAATAGACACGGCACAGGATAGGATCAAAAGAAGCTATGACCTTTTAAGGACGAGAGCTACGGACCATCCGAATCCAGAAGAGGCGCAAATCGCGGGACCAGCCCCCTTCACGAGGCTTAAAAGAAGAGTCCTGAGGGATAACATTCTAACCTAAAACCCCTAAACCGCATCTACAGAACAGAACAATCAATCAATCAATCAATTTATTTCACAATATATACCTCAAGGGCGGGTTGTGGGGATCAAGGGGAACAAGAAACAGCTACATTATAATTCCCCCTGTTCCCCACAACTCGCCCATCAGGTACATATTGTGAAATAATTTGAATTGAATTTATAATAACCATTGTTAGTTTTGAATAAAGTTTATTGTTCATTCAATTCATTTCAATTTATTTCACCCTAGGGGTGCACGGCATTACCCTAGGGGTGGGCGCCATTACCCCACGGTGCGGGAAATGCCGCCCAAAGCATTTTATTGACCTTCTTAGCTAGTTTTCTTTTAAAAATAATTGATTGATTGAAAAATAATTTCAGGTGAGAAAGCTCTCATACACTTAAAATAGATTAAATTCTCAAGCCTATCATGTAAAAAAAAAAAAAATTTATGACGTTAAGTGAACGGCCCTACCCCTCGTTCCTCTACTGTGGGGTGGGGGATGAAGTCCTAGTTCAGTTTATTATTCAATATCAGTCAGTTTATTCACAATATTGTCTGGTAGGGTAATGTGGGGAGGGAGTGGTGTTTGTGTCAGTTATGAAATTTGCGACAACAAAAAATGAAACGCAACAACCAAATAATCTCTTGGAGATGTGCTAGTCTAGTTACCGACAATATTGAACACCTAATATTAGTTGTATAATATACAACTATATTACTCAGTATACAACTATAATATACAACTATATATACAATATTATTCAGTCGCCACATTGATGATCTCGAAACGAAACAATATATTTATTACTTTAGTTATAAATATATTTATAACTAACGCATGCCGACCGGCACTCGGCCCCCAGCCCTCTCCCGTCCCTAATACATACTTTAGTTATCATCGTATATTATTGTGTATTACTGATCTACCTGAACCAATTTCTGTACAATAAATTTTATCAAGTAACTATTGAAGTTTGTTTATTATCAATGAGATTCAACAATGTGGATTCAGCAAAGTGGATATGAAAATACAGTGCCCAAAAACATATCCATGATGGCATGATGGTGGATATGTTTGGCCAATGTTCAACCCCAAATCAAAGCTTGATCTAGCATACGAAAAGCTGGTATACATGGTGTCATATATTTTTCAATCAATCAATCAATGTTTTATTTCCATAATATTGCCCATCAGGTGACTATGGTGCAAGCGTGTAAGGTGCTTAAGTTGGGTGTGAGATATGATTTTCTGAATCAACGTATTCTGAAACGTAAAACAACATATTTTGAGGGGTGAGGGGTTAAAAAATGTTGTTTCTCAAGATTGTGTAGCTACTGGTGGTTTCCTACTGTAATTCGGTAGGTGAACAGGTCAACATACCTTCGACGAGGTACTCAACAGTCCTCCTTGAGCCATCAGGTTCGACAAGGTAGTAGACGCCTTGAGTGTGTTCGCCCTTCCTCTCTTCCTTGTGGCTCTTGATGTCTCCGGTGTGGGAGTCGTGAACTTCATAGGCGAACGAGTAATGGGGCTCGACGTAAGCGTAATCCTCTTGACCGTAACCTCCGTGGCCTCCGGCGAGACCTCCGTAGCTTTGGTGACCTCCGTAATTTTGGGGACCGCCGTAACTTTGAGGACCTCCGTACTGTGCGGCGACCGAGCTGACGACAACTAGAAGTGCTACGAACACCTGGAAACCAGAGGAAACGTTCAAGCATCAACTGTTTAGCGTACATTCGAAGAAAAGGAAGCTATTCCGCCCTGTTAATATAAGGAAAATCGCCTCAACTCTAAATAATTGATTTTTCAGAAATCAGGTTCGAAGTTTACTAGTGAAAACTCCCTTTTTTTTTTTTGGAGGATTTTGATGAAAAAGCCCTCAACTGGTCACCAACATACTCGTAACTCAAATCACTTATACGCCTCCATTATTGGAGTTAAGACGTGGAGTTAAGAACAGTGTTGTTCTCGGTTCAAAATGTTTAAAACTCGAATTTCCGAAAACTTTCCATACCTAAATCCGTTTTTAGACCATCCTTAATTCACTGCCAAAAGACACCAAAAGTCATATGTATATATTTATTCTTAAGGCCCACAGCGGATAAGAAAGGTGAACAAACTCACTCTAATATCATGGGAGTCTATGCAAGGCCTGGTCCCCGTATGAGTACCGATAACGACGGCAGTAACTCAATATTTTTAATTTTTATTATTTTATTATTTTAATTTCTATTATTTTTATGACACTTTTGGTTTATTATCTTCGATAATGAACCATTGGAATCGCCCAAAGAAAAAATTTTTTTAACCCCCCCTCAAAATTTGTTGGTTTACGTTTCAAGATACGTAGATTCAGAAAATCGAATAAAAAAAACTCTGCAAATTCTTGACACAACGGTTCATTATCTTCTTTGTACAGATCACCCTTCTGTCTAGATCACTAGGTCTAAATGTCTAGATCCTAAATGTTAGATTAATTATTATTATCAATTATCGCTAATTATTAACAATTTTATCAAGTACCTAGTGAAAATTATTATAATTTATTGTTAGGTATTAATAATTCGTATTTATTATTAATAATAATTATTATTAATTATGATTAATTAATACGTTATAATTCTGGGGTTTTTAATACTACGTCGGTAATAATTTTTCTATAAAAGAAGTACCTACCAACAAACATTCGAAATTACCTTCATTTCCGTAGCACGAAACGCACCTCAGAACAACAAACTCGACATCACTTAAGCCATATGATGTTCCAAAGAGCTTGTTAGTATGAAAATGGACCTGTATTTCAACAGTTTGATACACGATCGTGTTGTGAGGCACAATCTATGAGCCCTCATTGTGAACGAACGGCTGGTCGTACAAAGCTGCGGATGGTCTTAAAAAATTCTACGGAACAAACTCTATCTAAATATGAAATAAAAAACATACCGTTCTATATGAATTTTTCGAGATATGAGATTTTCAAATTTTCAAAATTCGTTTTGAACCCCTTCCCCTTGACCTAGGGTTATGAAAAGTTTCGAGGACCATTGTGGGGTTGGTCGAAACCCATAAAAAAAATTTCGTAATTTTAACTCAACGCTAACTGGGCAAAGTGGCGCGGACGGCGGACGGCGGACGGCGGACGGCGGACGGCGGACGGCGGACGGCGTACGGCGGACGGACGGATTTTTTTTTATTCGATTTTCTGAATCTACGTATCTTGAAACGTAAACCAACAAATTTTGAGGGGGGGTTAAAATTTTTTTTTCTTTGGGCGATTCCAATGGTTCATTATCGAAGATAATAAACCAAAAATCCGTCCGTCCGCCGTACGCCGTACGCCGTACGCCGTACGCCGTCCGCCGTCCGCCGTCCGCCGTCCGCCGTCCGCGCCACTTTGCCCAGTTAGCGTTGAGTTAAAATTACGAATTTTTTTTTATGGGTTTCGACCAACCCCACAATGGTCCTCGAAACTTTTCATAACCCTAGGTCAAGGGGAAGGGGTTCAAAACGAATTTTGAAATTTTGAAAATTTCATATCTCGAAAAATTCATATAGAACGGTATGTTTTTTATTTCATATTTAGATAGAGTTTGTTCCGTAGAATTTTTTAAGACCATCCGCAGCTTTGTAAGACCAGCCGTTCGTTCACAATGACGGCTCAAAGATTGTGCCTCACAACCCGATAGTGAATCAAACTGTTGAAATACAGGTCCATTTTCATACTAACAAGATCTTTGGAACATCATATGGCTTAAGTGATGTCGAGTTTGTTGTTCTGAGGTGCGTTTCGTGCTACGGAAATGAAGGTAATTTCGAATGTTTGTTAGTAGGTACTTCTTTTACAGAAAAATTATTACCGACGTAGTATTAAAAACCCCAGTATTATATCGTATTAATTAATCATAATTAATAATAATTATTATTAATAATAAATACAAATTATTAATACCTAACAATAAATTATAATAATTTTCACTAGGTACTTGATAAAATTGTTAATAATTAGTGGTAATTGATAATAATAATTAATCTAACATTTAGGATCTGGACATTTAGACCTAGTGATCTAGACAGAAGGGTGATCTGTACAAAGAAGATAATGAACCGTTGTGTCAAGAATTTGCAGAGTTTTTTCAATTTGTTTCTTCCATTATTAGAATCAAAATCAAAATTCCTCACACAACTAACACAAATTCTTTCTGTCCTGTATATCCACCATCATGCCTTCACGAAGACAACCTTTCAACAGTCTACAATTTCTACTCTGAAGAAGGCGTGCGTGAGTTTGTTTTTCAACTTTTGGTTTATTATCTTCGATAATGAACCATTGGAATCGCCCAAAGAAAAAATTTTTGGTTTATTATCTTCGATAATGAACCATTGGAATCGCCCAAAGAAAAAATTTTTTTAACCCCCCCTCAAAATTTGTTGGTTTACGTTTCAAGATACGTAGATTCAGAAAATCGAATAAAAAAATCGAATAAAAAAAAATCCGTCCGTCCGCCGTACGCCGTCCGCCGTCCGCCGTCCGCCGTCCGCCGTCCGCGCCACTTTGCCCAGTTAGCGTTGAGTTAAAATTACGAAATTTTTTTTATGGGTTTCGACCAACCCCACAATGGTCCTCGAAACTTTTCATAACCCTAGGTCAAGGGGAAGGGGTTCAAAACGAATTTTGAAATTTTGAAAATTTCATATCTCGGAAAATTCATATGAAACGGTATGTTTTTTATTTCATATTTAGATAGAGTTTGTTCCGTAGAATTTTTTAAGACCATCCGCAGCTCTGTACGACCAGCCGTTCGTTCACAATGACGGCTCAAAGATTGTGCCTCACAACACGATCGTGAGTCAAACTGTTGAAATACAGGTCCATTTTCATACTAACAAGCTCTTTGGAACATCATATGGCTTAAGTGATGTCGAGTTTGTTGTTCTGAGGTGCGTTTCGTGCTACGGAAATGAAGGTAATTTCGAATGTTTGTTGGTAGGTACTTCTTTTATAGAAAACTTATTACCGACGTAGTATTAAAAACCCCAGAATTATATCGTATTAATTAATCATAATTAATAATAATTATTATTAATAATAAATACGAATGATTAATACCTAACAATAAATTATAATAATTTTCACTAGGTACTTGATAAAATTATTAATAATTAGTGATAATTCATAATAATAATTAATCTAACATTTAGGATCTAGACATTTAGACCTAGTGATCTAGACAGAAGGGTGATCTGTACAAAGAAGATAATGAACCGTTGTGTCAAGAATTTGCAGAGTTTTTAACCCCCCCTCAAAATTTGTTGGTTTACGTTTCAAGATACGTAGATTCAGAAAATCGAATAAATCTTGAAACGTAAACCAACAAATTTTGAGGGGGGGTTAAAAAATTTTTTTCTTTGGGCGATTCCAATGGTTCATTATCGAAGATAATAAACCAAAAAGTATGCAGATGCCCCTTTGAATTGCTTACGCGTCCATTCAACGAATTGCAATCTGTCTGACTGCCAGTCCTGCCCTTTGCTGCTTCGTAGCACCAATGTAAAATACTTGGGTGTTGTCTTTGACCACAATATGAAATGGAAAATCCAAATTAATGACGTTAATAATAAACTCAAGAAATTATTGTACGTTTTTGCGAGGTTGAGGAGGGTGGTTCCTCCAAGCGTTCTCAGGGTTGTGTATTTTGCGCTGGCTCAATCGGTTCTCCTTTATGGACTGCCGGCCTGGGGTAGTGCATATGTTACCTCTTTGAACCCGGTAATACGCACACAGAAAGCACTATTAAGGTTGATTACGAGCAGTGGGTATCTCGAACATACGCCTCCATTATTTAAAAAAACAAATATCTTGGATTTGTTCAGACTCAGGAAAGCTTCCTCGATACGGCAGGTCTTGAGAGAAAAGTCATTTTCGCTCCCTCGGCATAATCTGTCAACCCGCTACCAGGTTTTTGGATCTATGGTCCTCCCCCGTTGCGCCACTACAGCGGGCTTGAACGGCTATCGTTATTTTGGGACCAAGGCGTTTAATCGATTACCGAATGAGCTGAAACTTAGGCTTCTAGACTATCCAAAATGTACCAATATTATTTTAAAAACTCATTTCTTAAACTCTGATTAATTTTTTTACTATACCTGTAACACTAGCTGTAGATTGAATTGTCGCTCAGAAAACAAATTTTTCTTTTTTGTAATCCTTTTTTTTCTTCTCAGTAATTTGATGTTTATTAGGTGATTTGTGAACTGAACTCTTCTCCCTAACTCGGGCTTTAGCCCTCATAGGGGAATATTTTCCTTAGTTATTTTCACATGTTTGTAATCCTATTATGTTTATCTGGAAATAAAAAAAAAAAAAAAAAAAAAAAAAAAAAAAAAAATCCGTCCGTCCGCCGTACGCCGTACGCCGTACGCCGTCCGCCGTCCGCCGTCCGCCGTCCGCCGTCCGCCGTCCGCCGTCCGCGCCACTTTGCCCAGTTAGCGTTGAGTTAAAATTACGAAATTTTTTTTATGGGTTTCGACCAACCCCACAATGGTCCTCGAAACTTTTCATAACCCTAGGTCAAGGGGAAGGGGTTCAAAACGAATTTTGAAATTTTGAAAATTTCATATCTCGAAAAATTCATATAGAACGGTATGTTTTTTATTTCATATTTAGATAGAGTTTGTTCCGTAGAATTTTTTAAGACCATCCGCAGCTTTGTACGACCAGCCGTTCGTTCACAATGACGGCTCAAAGATTGTGCCTCACTACAGGATCGTGAATCAAACTGTTGAAATACAGGTCCATTTTCATACTAACAAGCTCTTTGGGACATCATATGGCTTAAGTGATGTCGAGTTTGTTGTTCTGAGGTGCGTTTCGTGCTACGGAAATGAAGGTAATAAAAATGAACAATAAATTATAATAAGTTTCACTAGGTAGGTACTTGATTAAATTGTTAATAATTAGTGATAATTGATAATAATAATTAATCTAACATTTAGGATCTAGATATTTAGACCTAGTGATCTAGACAGAGGGGTGATCTGTACAAAGATTGTATATTCAACTCTCTTAGCCGCTCTATGCCTTGAGAATATCAAGTTCCTCAGGAACCCAATTATCCAAAAATTCCCAAAATGAAATCTGATAAGTGACACTTTATTTTAAAGGTTTTTTTTTTTACGCTGAACAGGATGGTGAAGTCTGAATTGCGATACCTCATTCCGTTGTCAAACTAGAACATTTTGAAGGTGAAGAAACGTGGTTGTTACTTGAAATGTTCGTCACGGTTCATCTGCTCTAATCTGATAAGGGAGAGAGATATCGCAATTATAACTTCACCATCGTGTTCAGCATTGAAAAATCTAGTTGATGATTAGGCTTGATTATGAGAGATGACAGCAATTGATATCTGATCATCAAATTAAATCACTTATGACGTAGGGGTGTAAAGGCTTTTGAATTGTGATTTTGACAGTTGGCTACCCCATACACAGGCGTGGCCCCCACCGTGGCGGCTACCAGGATCCCTTCTATGCAAACGATCCTTTGAATCTTATGATTCAACTATATAACAAGAGTTAGTGCAGCCGGATTCATTACGATGTTTGGTGAATTAGCGTGAAATACTATAAAGAAACGGAAGCCTAAGACTACAATAGAAGCCGCAAAATTGTAGGGTATTGATTTTCTCTGTTTAAGGATAAGTTTGGGCAACAAAGACGCGAAAATCTCAATCCATATTTTCTACCATTTTCCGTTGTTTGAGGGTTATAAAACGTTTTTCGAGGTTTTTCCGACCACAGAAGCACTTAAGCTGGAATCCGGTAGAAATAACTTCGGTTCGAACAGAACAGTCTTGAGCCGTACCTTTTCAAAATCTGATTGCCCTCGTATTTTTCCGGCCTTACGCTATGTATACCACTAATATATGGATTTGTTGGTCAGTCGAGTGGTGAGCTCAAAAACAAAATTGGAAGCATTTTTCTTGGATGATTAATAAGTTTCATGATTGAAAATAATCAAACAAAACGAAGAGACACAACTAACAATTGTGCCTTGAGAATTGCGGCCAGAAAAAATAAAATATTAACAAAATTAGAAATAAAGTTTACCGAATATCAACTAGTCATTCGGGAAAAAAGTCTAAGATTAATTGTATTCTTCGGTGTTCTGTGATGATCCATTAAGATTGTAGTGTTAGCTGTGCACATTGAAAACGGCTAAATTCTTTATAAGCAGAATAACGAAAATTTTAAAATACGGCAAGATTATATCCAGCTATATATATAAAGCGCGACAATTTCTTACCTTCATCTTATGAGATTCCCGGTAAATGTTTACTTGAAAACGTTTATCACTGAACTGTAACGAAGTTAGTTCTGGTTGGAGATTATATAGGAGGAACCTTACACCACTCGATGGCATGGAAGGGCGGGGACTTAGTGTGAATATGCGTTGACCAGCCTCCCCCCAACCGCTCTACGCTCACCACACCTATATGATTTTTGCTCAACTTCACGTGGGCTTTTAGTCTTTATATTTTAAAGTCCGAGTATAACGAAATGAAAGGGGTGTTAGGAAGACGGCGGAGGAGGGAGTGAGAGGGCGTGAGCGGCCGGGAACCTGTTGACCAATGGCTTGATAATGAGGGATACGACAAGTTTCATGAGTGTACACAAGTCGTTTCAGTTTGATATCATAAGACAGAGCCTTCAATTACCGGGGAACAGGAGTCAAGAGTCAGAGAAAATTGGCGGTAATTACGACAATTAACACCGCGTGACGATAACGTGGGATCATACGATTTTCAAGGGATGCAGGTTGAAACATACCCATTTTGACGAATTTGATGGAATTTTGAAGGGAGAGTTCATGAACGGACGAACTAGAAGGACTCTTTAGGATGTTGTACTCAAACAGTGATATTGACTGAAGGGTGATCTACTTTTATTTGTTTATTTTATTACCATAAACGGGCATGATGCCCAATGACGGACAGTTTTTAATGCAATTCATGTGACAAACATAATACAGAAATTGCAAAAAATAGAAAAATGAACAACAAGCTGTGGGAATGAAAATCATGTAATAAAACAGAAAAACAAATTTTGACACTCGATATTACTTCAACAAGTGCTTCATAATAGTACCTACTCAACGAAAACGAGTGAACTTCAAAACTGTCATCACTGCTCAAGAGATTCAAAATCCTCTGTGCTCTTAGCAGAGGATTGTTTAACAGGTAATTGGTGGTTGTTGTAGGTACATAGAATGGAAGGCTATTACTAGTACAGTGCAGTGGGGCATGGAAACAAATTAGATGAAGAAGCTGAGGACAGTTTAGAAATAAGTTTAAAAAGAAAAATACCATCCGCAGCACGACGGTGGCCTTCCAGAGTAGGAGTTTGGGAGAAATTCAGTTATTGTCAGTGATTCCCTAAACGCTCCATATTTCTATGGTCAGGTTTGGTAATGCACCTCATACAACCCCCCCCCCACCCTTTGATTTTGATCGTTTTACTGAACACCGCATCGAAATCGGTGAGTGCGGTCGAACAGACATTATATTTTATAGGTGTAGAGAGTTTTTTTTCCCAATATTTCATCAAAGGGTCATGACTTCTCCGAACATTGTAGCTTATTGTGCATATTTCCGTCATTTCAATTCAGTGGACTTATTGATCGTTTTTACGACATGTCCACTTTCGTTGCTAATGCTCCGTTTTACGATAAACGTACATGACATGTACGTGTAACACTGAAGCTCACTCCAATACACGAGGGCGACGTTCGATATCTATAATTTATAGAATAAACACCTTATCGAGTGGAGCGGGTGATTGATTATGAATATTGTACTTGAACACGCATCATCGTCATTAGCTCGACTACCACGCAATTCTGCTTGGACTTCCACTGTTTGTTTTAGCTGTCAGTCCTTCATTGACGTTCGTTACGTAATACCTTGGTACACAAATTAAGTATAACTCTACTATTCATCTACGCTGAAGAATAGACTGTGTAGGTTTAAATCAAAGTTCAGTGAACGAAAATGAGAAAGAGTGCTTGTAATTTGAATTAATTACTCTTTTGAAAGTCTAACATTTGAAAGAACCCAGTTTCAAGGGGTGTGAAACAGCAGGGACCGTCGTAAATGTTACAGAAAGCATTTGGCTTCGATTTGACGCTATAAGCATACAAAGCAGTTGCGATGATTGACGTTGAAAATGATCGCATTCGAACTGTGAACAAACATCTGATTAACGAATTCCTGTCTGGGATAGAACGGCTTTCCGTGCCTGTGAGATCCGCGACGCTCCCATTGCCGCCTTTGTCCATCGTCCGACATTTGAAACTGCTGCAGCTTTTCGGCGGAACGCCGCTGTCGTTGGAACCACCAAATTTTTCCAAAATCTCGAAACGCGCTTTAAGTTTGACTTTGGTGGTGGCAGTTTTGAACGCAGTGCATGTTTTAGACCCGTCCATTGCGTGGAGACGTCAAGGCAAGGTCACAAAGTACATAACTCATTTAACAGATACGGTTTTCGTTCTGTCTCCAATCCTGTTGACGTACATGGCTTTACGAAAGCGTTTCTTACAGGAAAAAACGTTGAATGACCTTATACGGATTCAGCGTAAATTAGGAGCGACTGAGTACAAAATGTTCGGATCCACAGTATTCGTGAACACAGTATTCATCGTTTTCATTACGAGTCTTGCGGCTTCTAGAGTGGCAATTCTCTTCACTCTCGACAACGATCTTCTTTGGCTATGGGACGACATCATGTGGATCGTCTACTACTCTTACATGCACTCAAACTCAACCAAAGTTTGTTACCTGCTCAAATGTGCCGGAGCATGCTTTTCACGACTTGGTGAGACTCATTCAACCACAGTCTGTACCAAAGAGTCGGTAAGGATCTTCGTCCAAACATATAACCAGCTCGTCGATGTCGTCGCAGAGCTGAATGACGTTTTTGACTTGACGATCTCGATGTATCTTCTGAGCACCTTCAGCGTGACATTGGACATGACGACTGAGCTTTTCATTAGCTCTGATGGGCCATGGTGGGACCAAATTTCGTTTTACGCCTGGATCCCAGTACCAATAATTGGAGCATACTACTTGTTTGATACTTGTCACATTCTTACAAACCAGGTAGGTGATTATCGAATGATATAATTATATCTCTTACAATATCCATAATGTGAAATGTTTCTGTACGGTGTAAATCTGTAATGGCATTCGTTAGCCCTTCGGGAATGTTCGTGGCCCATGAACTCGTTATGGAAACCAGAGTGAAACTTTGATAGAACTTGAGCTGTAGTTTGTTTGAAAGTTTAAATAACCTTTAGAAATTAAATTCAAGCTCATGTTTCATTTACTTAAGTAAACGCCTTCTTGTCGCCACGTAGTAGATGGGCAGATATTATCTGCCACAGAGATAATAATATTATTATCTGCCAACCTACTACGTGGCGACAAGAAGGCGTTCTTCGGACAAGAACCGTAAATACTGCGGGTCGAGGCAATATTGCGGGTCGATAGTTTTAATTTATTCCTCAAAGACTATTGGTCCTAAAGAACTAGTGCTGGATTAGAAAAACCATAAAAAATCTATTCCGACTATTCAATAGCTTTCTGCGCAAAATGCAGTCTTCCCATTATAGGTACTTAATTGGTTGGTTGAACTTGCTATCTCCAACAGGGATTGGCTCACCGATCTAAAAGAAATTTAATATATACGTGACCTAGTGGGTCCACTGACCCACTCATGGCAAAAAAAAAATTAGGTCCACGAACAGTTGAACGCATTGAACATGCTAAATCATAATCTCGATGCTCCTGCAGTGGAAGCTTCTGCAGTAGAAGCTCCAACAGTACTATAGTCAGTACTGTAGTCATTACCAGAAGCAGTATCATTCCAGGGGAAATTTAATTTAATGCAATTTAATTCCACCCTAAAACTGTCAGCTGTGCAAGTTAAGTACTAAGTTGTCGCCTCACTTAACTTAAACTAAATTTTAGTGATTTGTTCCGATATCTACTCAGCAAGGTGTCCTTCGGTTGTATGTGTAAGTTTCAATAACCAACGCCATCTAAATGGATCTCCTGCAAACCGCGAACCATACACATGATATTTCATCATTTGAGATCCATCGAAAACCCTGCAACAATAGAATGTAATTTGAAAATCTTCCGGTTCTTTGGAGGTTTACCTCTGTCTTTGGAGTTCCATCGTACAGAAGTGTCCAGATGTTTCCTCGGTGTCACAGTCGTTATCGGTGCGACGTATGCCTTTCATCAGTGTTGGGACAATTCGCTAAATATGTTTAGAATTTCTCGAGGCTGCAATTCAAGTGGCTCCTGCATCTTTGACTCTGCCGATTTTGTGGGGAAAACGGCGAAGAAGATCGTCAGCCTGCAAAGGAGGCTGGGAATCGACGAGTACAGGATCTTCACGTCTATCAAAATCGTAGCTTCGATCGTTGGACTGACAATTATTCTATTCATGTTATACAGAATTATCATTCTCATGACTGTTGACGATGAGCTGGTTTGGCTGGTGGATGACGTGTTGTGGTACGTATTCTTTAGCTTATTTGTACTCAACGATCCTCCTCTTAACTTACTTGGTTCGGTGTGTTCGGGTCTGCTTCGCCAGATTGCCGCGCAGTACCAGCTTCACGCCTGTGAACGATTTCGTACAAACGCACGCCGCTCTCGTAGTCGTGGCAAACAACCTAAGGAACACCTAAAGGACATCTTCTTGATTAGGATTACGACTCATCTACTCGTCGCCTTCGCGCTTTTCTTTGGACATGACTTCAACGATCTTCCTCGGCAATCAGGAAGTAGGTACCTATGGCACGAACACATCTGTTTCTACTCTAGGCTGATCCTCTTCTGGTTAGGTGCCTTCCATATATTTAGTACCTGCCACAATGTCGTCGTTCAGGTGATTTATCCCTAGACATACTGTTAAAATATACGTTGTCAAAGCGGAGACATCAGATAAAGTACAAGAATACAACTTAATATAGCTGATCCACATAATATGCAGGTTCAATGTTACTACCCGTTCTCACTCCAAAAATACACTACCCCGGGGGTTACTGACTTTCTACTCAAATTATTTTCCTATGTTTCAGGCTGAAAAATGTAATGCCGCGCTGGTGAACAGCATAATCTTTCACAACAGCGAGTCAGTGCAGAACAACGTACGTAGCTACTTATTTGTCTTTCGTTGTAATAAAGTGATGTAACGTTCATATCAATAATTTCTTAACATACAATAGATAGTCATAAATTATTATTTTATATTAATAATGTCAAAATTATTTTAACCGGCGCTACCTAATAATGAATAGCATTGCCCTCATGTAACGCCCATATGTCCATACTTATGTGTCCATATAGCGTATTCCGTATATAACATAGGACATACAAACCTCATAATGACCTTATAATTAACAACTGCGCTCCTACCGTTCTATTCCAACAAAGCGGTCAACCAATTGAGATGTGACCAGTAAGATTCGATAATTAGGTGATTGCACTGTTGCAGCCGCTTGTTACGGTTCACCTCAGCGGGAAGAGGACTGTGCTTTTTAAATCCTGCGACTGTTTCATCATAGATTACAGTTTTGGAATATCGGTAATTACTTACACCCATTTTATTCTATCTCGTTCAAATTTATGTATATATCTAAAATTGTAAAATAATGTTTAACAAATACCTAATACCACGCTTAATACCTGTTCTTGATTGTTGTTTTCAAATTGTCAAAGAGTAATTTTTGAAAGTGGGAATCGCTTTAATCGAATGTGGTGTCATATAAGTGAAATTAAACATACTCGTATTAAGCGATAGTAGTGTAACTAATGGCGTCAGAGTACCAGCATGGATGCCACATAATGAAAAATAGAATTAAAACATATACCTATAAATCACAGTTTCCCATGTATTTCAGGTCATCACAATTCAGGTCATATTACAATTCCATTTTGTCTGTTTCAGATGCTTGCCGCATTCTTCACATACATAATAATTCTCTATCAAATGGAGAGAGACGCTTCAACATTAGTACCTACAACTACATTACTCGCTCCTACGTAATTTTACAAATTAAATAGATCAAGACCTAATAAGTGGAGCAGAATAACGCCTTTATGTCAAATGGTTAACAGCTAATGTGTGATAATAATATTAATTTTCTTATTGATTAAATACTTATTTTCATCTTCTGAGTTGGTTTAATTTCACTTGGGGCTTTTACTAGGGGCCCTTCCATTTTTGTTAGGGACTAACTTTCAGAGATCAATAGAAAATATTTCAGTTACGTTTCTAGAATAGAAATGGAGACATGAATTATAGACAAAAACACACCAACATTATTCATTATAACCTACCAATATTATTCACATAACTTATAATTATACATATTTATATAACATTCTAGTTGATCTACGGTTTTAACAAAATTGAAGGGGGGATTTTAAGGGGGTTTAATTAGATGAGGCTGTGTACCAAATTTCAGCACCTTAGGGTGATTAGAAGAGAATTCAACTGAATCTAAAGAGCATTTAGTGGGAAAAATTACCCATAAATTCCCAAAATGAAACAGTCCGACAAGTGACACCTCATTTCACACTGAACACGACGGCGAAGTCGGAATTGCGATAATTAAATAATCGGAATTAATCACCAGATTAATCAAACATAGATTAATCGATTTATCTCAATAGTATTGAGATAAAAAGTTCAAATTTGCACAAAAAATCTGTCTTGGCAGTCGAAAGGCTAAGTTAGTAGACGGGCAGAATCGGGCATAGGTGAATTTTTATGTGAATTTTAACAGGAGAAAAATTACCCATAAATTCCAAAAATTATACAGTCGGACAAGTGACACCTCATTTTAACACGATAGTGGCAACAGAATTGCGATATCTCATTCAGTTCTCAAACTTGAGCACTTTGAAGGTGAAGAAACGTGGTTTTTACTTGAGATGTTCATCTGCTATAATCTGATAACGGAATGAGATATCATAATTGAAGACACGAGTGGAAGAAGGTGCTATGTAACATTTTTTCGATAATTCATGTAGTAGCGCGTAGCGCAGATAATCCTCAAAATATTAGGTTTATTGTCATCAGTACCTACATGATCGACAACACCTTAGCAACACCTTGGATAAGAAAAAAAGATAAAAATTCCGAACCAAAGAACATAGGGAAGTACGCAAACTCAATTTTCATGACATTTTACTTTTGTTACTTAGCACCTTCATCCACTTGTGTCTTCAATTCTGACTTCACCACCGTGTTCAGCATTGAAAAATCTATAAACTGAGGTGTTACTCGGTAGAAAATAGATGAATGCAATGTTAAATAAACCAAAACATCACATTTTACACAAAACCTGTATTTCCCAGAAAATTCGCTCTTATAACCATGCTGTCTGTTTTTTGTTTGTTTTTTTTTGTTTTTTTTTTTAAATATTCCGTCAATGTTGCAAGTCGTTCGTCACCGACGTTTAAGAATGGAAATAAAGTCGACTACCTCATGGAAATTCCTTTAGCGACGGTTCATTTCTGTTCACAGTTTTCGGGGCTTCACCGGTAATATATTAATTATTATTCCTGGTGTTATTCAACGTCTCGTCCCAACTATTGCTTTTTGACCGAGTTTTGGGCCCTCTGAGGCGCGAGGGATTCATAATCGGAGCGCTCCTGAGGATTTGATGTACGACCGGGGCATTAATCGGTGTCGCTCGTCGGGTTGTGAGAAAAGAAGGTCTAGCGAGGGACTGCAGTACCGCAGCACACTTGTAATCGGAGAGAGGTGAAAGGATCAGAACGAACGAGCACCTTTGATTAATTTAGTAGAGCCCTGTAAATGATTTAAGATGAAGAGAAGTAAATTTGCATGATCGATAGTAGTTGTTATGAACAAGAATGTCTGTAACTAAGCTTGAGCCAATCACTAATAGACTCAACATGTTGCAAGTCATTCCAATGACGGTAATCAGGCACATTTCAAGGAGATTGGTCATCGTGTTTCTGATCCATATCAACAATTTGGTAGACGAATTGACGGATCACGGTGTCCAATCATTACAATTTGTCTCATCTCAGTAAACTATAAATAGCAATGAGATGAGTGGGTCCTAAGGAATGAGTGAAATATCGCAGTTGGATTATTTTCTGTAAATTTTCTGTCGAGGAGTACTTTGCACGTGGGCCATTTTCCAGTGTGGGTCGCTTCATCTTCATAGACTGTATCTTGAGAGACAATTCGTCTCAACCTGCTACTTAGGGCGATCAATCACTATTTCCGATGTGGAATTGGTGTAAATAGATTACATTATGTTGACGAGGAAGAAAAATTAGCTGCAATACAATAATCACAGCCACCATGGATATAACCGCCTAGTGATGTTTATTAGGCAGTTCTTGGATGTTTGTCGGGATTCAAATCGAAAGGACCGATATAATAAACTTAACAGAACCAAACAGAATGAAGTAGAGACATGAGCGAATTAGGCCAGAATGTTCCACGGCAAGGGGTTTTAATGGAGTTAGTTTCAACCAGTGTCATCCTCTCATCGGTGGACAAAATAGCAATAAATTGAGACTGCTGCATCAAAATTTTTATTACCATAGCCGTTGGCCTATATCAAATTTTAATTTAGGTTAACTAGGCTACCATTCTATACTAGGGACGTACTAGGGGCATACAAGGGACGTTTGACGGGAAAGTTAAGGCTAGTTATATTTACTTATTCGACTTTTCTCCTGATCAGAGGTTCGTACCGGTTCGTACCATCACAAATCAAGCCTTTCATTGCATTTTTCTATTGTAGACATTTTTATACGTTACCACCTCGAGAAGGTCGGCCCCTCCATAAAGTAAGTGCCTGGTGGGTATTTCAGGGATATTCAACATCTAGAATGCATATATACTTAAGAATTGAAACTTTGGCACCGACCATTGAGCTTACCACTGGTGCAAACGTATCGCATTCATAAACGTTTACTGTCTTGGCATTTTATTCATAGGACTTGATCTAAATTTAACGCCAGAGCCTCAACTGCACCGGAAACAAAATCAAGTGCGAACTTTATCTGAATATGGTGTTCATGACCTGAATATGGTCTCCTGGACTGTTTTGGTTCTCGGCCTGGTCCACGACCATCCCATTAGCCTACTTATTCAGGCTTTGAGTCGGGTTTAATCCAAATTTATTTACTGCTAATTAATAGCTATGGCCATCCATAGGTTACTAGATGTTTAGTTGTATTTAAAAGCACAGGAGTGCTTTGCATTGATGTTGCTCTATTCATCTCTTTCATTAAACATTAAACAAACCTATTCAATTAACACTAACGCGAAATACTACAAACAAACCTATCGGTGATGAACTGTATCTTGATCTAACAACAAATGTCTGAGGTAAATTTGTGAAGTTATAAATAAATCCATCAGCTTGAGTAGAAGAAGAAGAAAGAGGAGAAGAAGAAATAAGGAGAAATGAGGAGGAGGAGAAGAAAAATCTGGGGATGATATTTTAGTGTTTAATTCTTATATTTATTACTATTCTATTGGAAGAATTACTAATTAAATTCTTGTACCAGCGCCAGTCTATAGCGCCACTCTCGTCAACAAAAAGCGACCAAATTTAACCAATTAGGACCGTTATCTCTGCAATGGCCTGGTCTCGGGAAAGAGTTGAGTTGCCGAAGATGGGCAATTAGAACTCGGTAAGGACAGGAAGTGCAATAAATCCTCCCTCTCCTGCAAATGGCACATTGAGCAAAGTTTTAACTGCTTTGTTGCATAGGGTTTTGCATTCAGGTTCAGCATTTCCGTCCTCGCTCTCAAGGCCCCAGAATCTCTTAAGTAAGTATTTAACGGAATTCGAGTCGTGAGGATGCGTCCTTCACCTTGTCCGTTACCAGAGACGGGTCGCTACTATCAAGCTCTCCATCTTCCAGGAACACCGAACGGTGGTTACGTCACTCGGCCAAATCAAGTTCGGACGAGCCCCTAACCTGACCCGCTCTGTGTACATTCAGCATTTTTAGCTCATGACCGAGGGACGAATTCCCATTTATCCGCATTCTTATCACATCCATCGATGTACCGATAGTGCGAGTCGTAGTACTGAGTTACAACACAACCACCTTCAACTAAGTTATCTAACCAAGAATATCAGTATCAATGTATCATTGGCAATTCACTTGAATCTAATTGAGGCAACGGTTCAGTAACTATGTTGCTCAATGATGGTTGATTCTTTCTCGATAGAATTTGGAATAATCCATGAAAATCTATTAAATACGTCGAAGTTGTTATGGAGCCATTTCATTTTGAGGGTTTTCGGGTGTTATGAATCCAAATCTGATATCAGTTTTTGCCTCACACGTCTAGTTTCCAAGATATAGTGCTTGACACTATTATATAAAACTCAAAGTTTGTATGTTTGTGCTCTATAGACGCCCATACCGCTGAACCGATTTCGATACGAGTTGCTCCATTGTGATCAGCAAGTTGCATGGATGTTTTCTGTCGATATTAGATTTCACACACCCGCTCCCTACATCGCGAACGAGGCTTTCCGTAGTGTCGATACAAATAACTTGTTAGTAATAATTACGAATATGCGTCTATCTAACTTCTCTCCTGTTCACGCTAAGGCGCTGAAATTTTATACGCCTCATGAGACCACGGTGAGTGATTGGGAGTCGCATCAGCTGAGAGAGCGATAATGCGTAGGAACCCGTGCAACACACGGACATCACCTAGAAGCTTAACATTTTCTGTGCCAACAGAAATTTTTTCGGCGTTCTAGTTTCTATAATTTTTAATGCATTTTGGGGTGGAGAAGGCAAGAATCAACTTGGGTTTGTATATTTGCTTGGTTTTTGTAAAAAAAAATATACTTAAAGCAAACAAACATGCAAAGATTAGTATCATCACGGTTCTATGACCTTAAAATGGCCGGACACCCATCATACGGGTAGTGAATTTTGGGAAAGCTCTCTCTGCGGAGATCTACCACTAGAACTAATACGGCCATTTGTGATCCGACGAAAATACCAGATCGAATTTCGGTTCAATTACATCAAGTCGTCGTCCATGTTGAATAGCGGTGGCACTATTTGCCTATTGCTTACAATATGTATTTCGGTAATCGCTCATGAAAATATGAACAAATTTGTTTTGTTGCGAGTGTATTGTGGGAATGTACGTCATGGGATTATTAAATTGAATTAAATGCTTTAAAAAAAATAATAATTACGATTGATTGAATAATGATTGAAATTCATACCCTCTGGCTGTGAAGGAAATTTGTTGACTCGTGATATCGCCTTAGGAAAGGTTTAACTTTAGTTGGACCAAGTTGAAATGTATGTATTTGGATGAAAAATTGAATGTTGTACGTCACCCCTTATGAGAACTTTGAAGTACCTTGTGTTTTGTGTGAATCCTGAATTGGATGCTAATGCCATTTGATATTTAAATACTACAGGATATCGATAGGAAGAACAGAAAATGCTATACGTAAAGTGAATTTGCGTGAACAATCAACTACCAACCTGAGCCTCAGTGATATTTATATTTTGGGATACGTACGACTAGTGTTACAGTATTCTTGTATATGATGTAGTAAATTCTGTTGATATTAAATCGCAAGATCAACAAAAATTTACGTTGACTGTTTCAAAAAATTTGATTCTCAACAGAAGAGTTTCACCAGAAATTGTGTAGGTAAATATTCACGGAAGCACGAACGCCTAACGTTAAAATTGCTGATGATGGTCTTGGCCTCTTGAAATTCTTTCACAATTTCACCACCCGGGTTTTGTGAGGCGGGACATATTTACCACTGTATACCACTACTGTGATTCGAGGTTTTGTATTATACAATATACAGGAGTTGTGAATAACGTGCGAACGTAAGCCAGCCCATTAGGAACTGTTTTCGAAACACTGGACCCCTGCGATACGAACTCAAGACATTTCAAATCCTTACGACCATAATTGTATCTACTGACCACCAAGACACCAGCTTCGTCCAATCATAATAGGAGCGATAGATAGAAAATATTTACTAGACAAAAAATGAAATAAATAACAGCATCTAGTCCGAGTAAGTGGGTCGAAGATAGTGCGGTGGAATAACATAAATCCTTGAAAAAGTGAAATAATAGACAGGTCGGATTCCGTGGGTCGTTTCCTAATCTAGATTTTTTCTCTTTTCCTCTGAACTAATTAATAGGAAGGAGCTCTGAGGAGTTTCGTTAGTACGAGTTTGGAAGGGCGGGGCAAATTAGCGGGCGACCGAGCGTTTTTCGTAAAGGAAGGTTGGAAACAGGTGGTCTCGATTTTTAGCTGCAATTCTGTGACATAACTGCTCCACGCACTAAGCACCTCCCGAGTTGATGAATACGCTCTCGTCTCGTCCGAAGGGTATTTCACCATCTTTTGAATCGGGTTTCGGTTTCAATTTTTTTTTAATATTCCAAAGGCGTTCAAGTTTTGATGGGAAACGTTATGCGACTTAGAAATCTTGCATTTGATCCCAAAATAGGTCTTAGCTCGACGTAGCAGAAGCGATCGAAAGATTTCACGAAGTATTATCCGGGTTCGGTGTCTAAAACCGATCGGTATCGACCTCTTACTAAATTGAGCGACACAATTTGTTCGTTGCGCTGCCTATAAATTAGGTGTTGTCCTCAAAAGCCCACCGGTAGAATGCTAATGAAATTACCACGAAACCATAAGCTTATCATTTGACAGTCTGTGGAACAAGCCACGCCTGATCTCCGAATATCAGCTTATCTCGGTTCTGTTCGTATAGTTAGGGGCATTGGTAGAGAACGTACATACTTGCAGACAGCACCAATAGGTACTTCAACTGAGGCGTTGATTTGGATACGGTAGTAGGTAAGTCAAGAAATCGAATTTTCACAGGGGGAGCATAAACGATTTTGAACAGTTGAAATTAAGTAAAAATAAGCACATATTATGTTATTATGTGCTTATTTTTACTTAATTTCAACTGTTCAAAATCGTTTATGCTCCCCCTGTGAAAATTCGATTTCTTGACTTACCTACTACCGTATCCAAATCAACGCCTCAGTTGAAGTACCTATTGGTGCTGTCTGCAAGTATGTACGTTCTCTACCTTATATTATAAGATCAATTTATGGAGATCAAAATTTAAATAGAAAATTTAGAAAATCATCATATTTATTTATGTACAAAGTTGTTGATTAAATGCAAGATATCTTGAATCCATGAATTCCAACATACACAACAAGTCTTTTTCAACATGGAACATGTTTAGCCTTCACAAAACTGGCAAAAACCGTCCATCCGTTTCTATGCTATTCGCTCTATGAAGCAGTAATTTGCTATGTCGCCTCCTTAGGGCTTACACTTTGAGCAGCATAGGGACGAGATCAGCAGAGTAGCTCCTACAGCAAATTTCTATGCTATCCACTCTATGAAGCTGTAAATTGGTATGTTTAGCCTCCTTAGGACTTTAACTTGAGGCCACCCAGGCCCAGGATCAGTTGAGTGGCTAAATCATGTTCCATGCGTATAGAAATTTAGGAAGTGGGGATAAGCAGCTCCCCGTGGCTAGGCCCGCCGGGCCGAGTTTTAGAATCACTAATGGCTGACCTGTTTCCAAGTGCCGGTAAAAAGTACATTCTAGGGATTTTATTAACAGACTCTCCTTTTTCAAAGATGTTAATAATAGGAGCATAATGTACTCCTTCCTTAGTTCCATGCTGCCTTATCTTGTATACAGTAGAACCTCGATTAACCGGGGTAGTGGTCAGGAGAAGGGCCACGGATATGAGAAATCACGGTTAAGTGGCTGATAAAAAAAGAGACTGAATTGCATAATTTAGCTAAAGAAACCACGGTTTAATAGGTATGCCTAATTTGAAAAATTTTGACTGTACAACATACAAAATATTTACAAAACTACGCAGTTTATAGTAATTACTGCATTGTTTGTACTGAATAGCAGGTGACCTAAGGAAGTCGATCATCGTTGTTTGCCGTTTTGCACCTCTTTGTTTCCTCGCAACCGACGATCGCAGCTTCCGGATCATCCCACAGTAAATCATCTCCCCGGTTAATCAAGCGTTGCGGTCGTATGGGATGTGTCACATGCCAGCCGCTATTTTCTACCTAGAACGTAGCTTATTCTGCCATGATGAGTTCGCCTGGACGTCACGGTATTTACAGCAATATTTGAATTTTCGAACAATCTGAAAAATATTGTTTGGTTAATTTGGTCCGACAAACACATAGGTTCCCGCAATATTTGAATGACTGAATGAAGCAGATGGGAATGAAAATACCTATGATCACAATAATGAAGAACCCCAACATTCCCAGCTGGAAATTCCACGAGTTTCCCATCTGGTCATTCATATGGAGGGGCCGAAAAAAGGTTATGCCGCCCGAATTATTGATTTATTGAATTATTTGGTTGTCCAGGTATCGCAGATGGGTAAAATTTCTTGTTATTTCTAAGTTATTTAATAACTTAGAAGTTCGTAGGAATAAGTGATTGAGTCTAAAAGCAGCGGCATGTCTCATGCCATACATCTAAATCGAGCTGGTAACAAGTGTATGTCTCACATGCCATACGCCCAGTAGCTATTCAACCTCGTCAATGGATGACGTCCAGGCTGGATGGCATGTCACACATGCCGTACGACCCAAAAGGTCAATATTTAATGGTATAATATGTCATTATGTCTTTGACTACCCAATGAAAAGACAAGTTAGGCGTCCTTCATCGTTCACCTTGTGTGCGCTCTGTTACGTGTAATCCCGTGTGCTGTTACGTGTAATCCCGTTTTACCTTTCGCGCTCCTGTAAAACGGGACTCGTCTGTTACACAACTCGTTCCAGGTTCAAGTTCATCACTCTGACATTACCGCGAGTCTACTGACCATCCCGATGACACACATTTCCGACATCTTACTACGCTCGTTCCCCCTCAAGGCCAACAATGTTAATAATCAAATTTTAACAAGCCCGTTTTCATTATTTAGTTACTGCCAAATTCATGACTGAAGAAACACTTCAACAATTTCTTTTGTAATGGTGCTCCGACCGTCATTCTTCCGTATTCTTCCGTATTCAATACGAGGTCGATTGTGTTTATTGATTTCAATTTAAATTATATTTTATTTGGCATCGACAAAATTGTACAACTGAAAAAAGTAAATATCCACAGTCATGCAGCAAGGCTATAAGAGCGAATTTTTGAAAAAAATAACTGGTTTTATTTAAAATGCTTCAATATTGGTCTTATGACAAATTTTGTCTCCATTTTTTGCCGAGTAACACCTCAGTTTACAGATTTTTCAACGCTGATCACGATGGTGAAGTCAGAATTGAGATATCTCTTTCCGTTATAAGATTAGAGCAGACGAACCGTGAAGAACATCTCAAGTAACAACCACAATTCTTCATCTTCAAAGTGCTTCGGTTTGAGATCGGAAAAAGATATCGCAATTCTGACTTCACCATCGTGTTCAGCGTTAAAAAAAAACCTTTAAAATAAGGTGTCACTTGTCAGACTGTTTGAATTTTGGAATTATTGGCAATTTTCCCCACCAAAAACTCCAAACAAAGAAATAAACAAACTTAGCGTTTCGATTGCTAAGATTATTTGTAAAAAGTGGAACTTAGTATATTATTTTCGGTGTCTTTTGGCCGTGAATTCAGGATGGTCTGGAACGGATTCTGGTAAGTATAACATTTGTTCGGAAATTCGAGTTTTAAACATTTTGGACCGAAAACAATAGCTTCCGTTTCTTCGAAAATTCGCTAAAAGACTCATTCTACCCACGAAAAGTTCATAATTAATGTAAAAATATTTAGGATGATTTAGGATTATTCGTATTTGAGCGAGGGTGATTATTGTAAGGATGATTAGTATTTGCGGGTCACGGTGAAGGGCTTCGCGGTACCAGCAGCTCACCCACGAGGTTGTGGAACTTCAGGTAACAAGTATCACTGTCGTCGTAACCGACGTCGATGATGATCTCCGACGGACCAGCGACGTAGCTTTCCCGGTAATGGATGACCAGCTGCATCCTCGGTTTCTTTTCAGACCCTACGATCTCAGCTACGTCGTCCGGGCTGTGATCCTGATTGGCGAAGGGTGGGAAGAGATTGGAGAGGTCAGCAGACCCTTCCATTTCGACTGTTTCCAAGTGGTCGACCAGCTTTTGCCTTCTGCCTCGAAGAAAAGGCACGACTAGTGGCAAGTTCCACACCTCCTGCATCGGAACGACCACAACGCAGTGCAATCCAGTCAAATTCATATTCTGATCGGAGCACCTGTAATGAAGACAAGATTGTGATCAACTACCTAAATGTTAAGCCCAACCAAAGAATGAAAATACAGTAATTATTATGAAGGACGATTTATTGTTTTAAATAAATAATATAAACTGCTCTAATACAAATAATGACTCCCACAATTAACACTACCTTCATTGTATAATTGCGTATAAATGATAAAAAAGTCATACTATGAAACCAATATTCTGCTAAATGAACAGATCCCAGTTGCAGTCGCAAATCCCTGGCGAGTGCATTGTCTACTGTAGACGACAGTTGTAACAACAGTCATTTTGTGCATTTTTGCATTGTAATACAACAGTCATTTTGTGCACATGTGTATATGTATATGTATATCTAAGTATACTTGGAACTACAGTGGTTTGGGATTTCACCCTTTCTGCTGTCCTAAAATCAACTGCTAGCTACCTACTAATTTCTACTTGCCCGAATCGCACTCAAAGACATTTATTCGATAACACATTCGCACCTGACGTAATATTCCTCGTAAAGCTCCTTGGCCGCGTGGTATCTGGACTTTTTCATCACCTCTGGATAAGGAGATTCCTGTATCAGCCGGTAACCCTCAAGCAGTTGATTGAACAGTCCGACTGTATGCTGCGGATGGGGGGTCAAAATCGAGAACTCCATTTCCAAGTCATGAATCCTGGAATCAATACTATAATTGTATAATATGTTGTAAAAACTGGCCCGCCAAAAAACCTCCTCGGTCGAAGAAAGGATAGATATCCATTATGCCCGCCAGCCATGTATATAGGACGCTCGTTGCTTCGCACCTCGCTGTTGAGTGTGCATATAGAAACCTGATCCTCCTACTCCTAACCTCTACCATCAATGTTTTCCTGTTCCCCGTCTTCTTCCCACAACCCCCCTCTCACCCTCAGTACCCCTCGGTTGCACCTAATAATTATTATGTTTCCTCTGTTACACCTGCAGGGAGCTTCTCGCTTCTTTCAATGCTATTGGCGGAAGCTTTTTGCAAGGCTTCTGGGAATTAGAAGATACAGGTGGTAGCGTTGGTGATGAGTACTTAGTGGGGGTACAACAGTAAAGTAATGAGCCATTTCAGGCTGGCTAACATCTCAAAAGCAAGGCGTCTAAGAATTAAGTATTAATGGTGGTCATGAGTACTTAGTGATGGTATTACTACTGTGAAGTTATGCTCAAATTCAGGCTTATTCAACTGGCAAATTTTCAATTCAAATTGAATAGCTGTAAGAATTGAATTGTAGCTGAATAAAACTATGAAAGAAAATCTGAAAAAGCACCAATTTCTAAGAAGTACGACCATTTGAAATTCCTGAAAACTACTCATTACCCCTAATTGGCGAGAAAGGGGGGAGGGGAACAAAATTTACAAAAGGCACTCCCTTGGATCATAACAAACGTGTGTGCAAAATTTCAGCTCGATCCGTTTTGTCTGCTGGGCTGTAGCCGTCAATGAACAAGAAGAAGAAGAACACGAAAAACGTGAAAAATAGCGATTTAAAAACTGCTATATCCCCGGCACCTGATGGTTCCGAGAGTTGAAATTTGGTTTACGTCCTCAAGGGTACCTAGAGGGTTGGTGTACAAAAAATCAACTCCCGAGGCCCCCAGGGAACCGATATATGGGGGGGGACCCAACTTATTCCTTCGTGTCTCAGTCGCTTTTTAGGACTTCGGTTTACTTGGCGGGCGGGAGGCTCCCGCGTCCCTAGATTACTTAATCCGCGCCAACTATCTATAAAAGTAACCGAGAATGTTGCGACAAAACGTTGACGTTTGGATATCATTTTCGAGTAAAGGTATCGACACTTTTTGTAGGTCAGTAACTAATTGTAGGCTGCGTAAGCCAGTAGCAAGATACCTTCTGCACAGATAATTTAGGAAGCGCATGTTTTCTTGTTGAACGGTTTCCCTCAAGTACGAGCTCAATGTTTTCTTCTTGTCATCAATGTTGAGTTCCACGTTGAAAACGTTTGGAACCTGGCAAATAGCTTTGAGATTCGGCGTTTTGAAGAATCCATAAACGTTGTAGTAGGCACCACCGGTGACCAAGCGTTTCAGAGCAAGTTGGAAGTTGAAGCTCGGGGCGCACATCAGTAGATCGATTACACGAATTTCAAAGGGTGTTTTGCGGGAGGCCATGTCGTACAACCTTGAATAAAAACACACGTATCAAACCGAGCGGTTTTCTTTCAAACAAAAGTTACATACACGCAAAGTGCATATTGAGGTTCTAATTACACGGTATAGGTACATGGATAAAATTTATACATGATTAAAAAAAAAAAAAAAAAAGTTTGTCCTGTATGTTGGCTGATGTGATACTAGGTGATTTAACATTTAATAATTAAATGTTAATTAATTAAACATTTAATGTTAAATCACCTAGTATCACATCAGCCAACATACAGGACAAACATTTTTTTTTTTTTTTTTTTTTTTTTTTTAATGAGTGTTTCGAATAATTTCTCGGTGCAGTTATGGAGTGGAGCAACGAAGTGATTATGGAGTTTTTGGACTTGTACGAGGGAGAACCTTGCATTTGGAACCCCCAAAATCCTGAACACAAGGAAATAAATAAATTGTACGATGCTTGGATGCGAATCGAAGAACACATGAGCGTTCAGTGTTCTTTCAAGGAGATGGAAAGGAAGAAAGAAAATTTGATAGCGACTTACAATTAATGTTCATCCAACCTTTGTTCCAATCCGGAGTCAACTTTACCCAAAAATAGGTGCCATTGCTCCAGAACGTTTCTAACCCAGTAGCCGTCTAAAACGTGATAGAGGCCGAAAACGTAGCGTGAGGAGATGGTGTCGTCGAATTCTCGGATCACGGGAGCCAGATGAGGAGCCAGCTCCGTCCATGCCTCGTGGTCGTCTCTCAGGCGCCAAACGCTGGCGAAAAGCACTTCGATTTCCTTAGAAATATACCTGCAAAATAAAGGGAAGTTACAGTAACCAACGAGTAGTGCAATGTACTGCATCGTTTTTTGACAAAGGTACTTAGATCTGTGGAGTCTCAACTTTCACCTGTAGTTCCGTTATCCACACGCAGATAACTCCGCAGATGTCAAACAACTTAAAACCACATTTATGATGAAGAACTGTACTATTGTAAGACACGACCATATCAACTGAATAAGGGTACGAGAAGTAAGTGTTATGCCTCGCACATGTTTGTCAACATGAAATATGGTACATGTATACAATAAGCAAAACCTACGAGTATTTACCTGAGAACACCGATGGATTCAAGACCAAGACGTTCTCGATTCAAAGGCGATTCCAGGAGTTTGTCCTTAACGCATAGAAGGGCCTGAGCGCAGTTTCTCCTGAGTCCCAACATTGCAAACTTCAGGTGCAGGCGTATAGCGTCGTTCAAGAGCGAGCTCTCCCTCATCATTTTTACTGTGTCCTCCATCGGAAGCCATTTGAAAATCTCGAGCAGTACTTCAACGGGGACCGATTCGAAGTACGTCACCCTGCCGGATTTTTCAGAATTATTATTTTCAATTTCTCGGTATCATATCAATTAGAGGAGACTGTTTTGTGTGTTAAAATTGCTGGCCTTGGCGTCAAGAAACATGTTGTCAGAATTTGTTGGAACAGTTGGTTTTGGGTCTTGAATGTAGAAATTCAGAAGGTACATTCTCTTTCGGCGTCAAAAGTACATTCAAATACATTGATGTGCGCTCATATTAAGGCTGGTGGACACCAAACGAGCATTGTTCGCGAACACACAAAACGAGCTCCAGTTTACACCGCCTGAGCACGCCCGCACGAGCAGTTGTTCTCGAGCATTCGAGAACGTTCCCGACTAAATCTGAATATCGAGGGTCTCACGGGTACTCCCCACAATGTCACTTTGACGACTTTTCAACAGAGCCAAAAAACCATCTGCCAATGATTTTCTCCTCTCCATCTAAAATACCTACCTTATTTCACAAACCAATTAGAATATTTTCTTTAAAAACAGGACGATGTGGGGTGTTGATCATTAATTCAGTAAAATAAATCGTGAGATTTAGTGTTAGTTAGATCAAGTTGAAATTTGGTATGGTCCTTGTTGGTGTGGCCAACAGAAAAAAATCTCCATTTTCACCGATTGACTTGAGCTCAGCTGTAATTTATTATTTTTTCATTGGTCGAACAACTTTGAATTGTGTAAAGCAGTAACGTCTGTAACTGCACTACGTCTAATAGCTACGCTTCACCCTGTACAGGAAAGATATTTTGGAGTATCATGAAACGAACCCATCAGATTCTTGTTCGCTGTCACGACGACTTGAAGGTCCTGGAAGGTTCTCCGCTGAATACTTGACTCTCTTGGTCATTTCGTCAGTCGACACAAGTTTGTAGAAAGTGAGTAAATACTTATCGCCGTTCGAGAAACATCTGAAGTGCGCATTTTACAGGAAGAAGGAAAAACTGAATCATATGATTGTGTCGTCACGCTGAAACTGATTATTATTAAAACTGGAGAGAACATCAAGGCATTCCGGGTGTTTCCTAGCATCAACCCTCCTTAACTTTTTATTTAACTTTTTATTCACAATCCAAGCAACATATTACAAACACCACTCCCTCCCCACATTAGCCTACCAGGCAATATTGTGAATAAACTGATTGATTGATTTAGGAAAGATAGGCGGTATTGCCTGGTTTGAAAAGAATCCACAGTCTCTAATGGCGATAAGAGCGAATTTTCGAAGAAATGACTGGTTTGATGTAAAATGTCTCCATTTTACTGGTTTTGTAACAGATTTTGTAACAAAGTCCGTATTAACAATAGAAGGCGAGACAGTGTGTGTGAATGGTGGTGGGGGGGAGGGAAAGGGGGATACCACGCAGAATGGCCTGATGAGCGAATTATTAGAACATTTCCTACTTCTAAAATTGGTTCAACAGCCAATTCAGTTCATTATTCGATAGGTATATTGAACCACAAAAGAAACAACCATTATGGTTCATTATCGACAACAATAACACAGTCATGCAGCATGGCTAAAAGAGCGAATTTTTGAAAAAATAACTGGTGTTATGTAAAATGTCTCTATTTTACTGGTTTTATAACATATTTCGTCTCCTTTTTTTGCCGAGTAACACCCCTGTTCAGAGATTTTTCAGCCCGGAACAAGATAGTGAAGTCAGAATTGTGATATCTCATTCCGTTGTCAGATTAGAGCTGATGAACCGTAAGACCATCTCAAGTAACAACTACGTATTGGTTTATTTTCATATTCAAAGTGCTTCAGTTTGAGAACGGAGTAAGATATCGCTATTCTGACGTCAGCGTCGTGTTCAGCGTGAAAAACCTTTGAAATGAGGTGTCACTTGTCAAACTGTTTCATTCAATCTTCAATAGCAATCACAAAAAATAATAAAAAATTCGAACACTGGGGGGGGGGGGGGGGAGGAATTGTTCAGTTTGGTGACCCAAAAAAAATGATTGAAAAGTAATTGCTATGAATTGTTATTGTAATTGTTATTTTCAATGTCCCATGGTACAACCGTATTCAAGGTACAACGGCGGCTCCCCTTATAGCGTACAGTAGTTCTTAGTAAATCAATAATATTACCCAATATTACAAGAACTTCATTCCGCTCGTTAGATACTTTCGATGTCCACGTCGTTCTTTATCTGTGTAATTTTATTTCTGTTGAAGGTGATGAGAGGAGTTGAACAGTGAGCGTGCATGTTCGTTCTCTACCAATGTCATTCTGGAGGATTCGCATGAAAAGTAAAAATTCCGACCCGTTTCACATGTTTCTCCAAGTACAAACTCTGTGGTTAAAAATAAAAGGAAAAAAAGTCGTTCCAACCTTCTCACTGAAATCCAAACTTATTGAAAACGCGACAGAATGAGGAATGCAAATTGCTCCTCGCGCGTTTGAGGAGCTCTGAATGTGGATGGCGTCGCGGAGTCTTTCATCGAAAATGAGCGAAGCTAATGAGAAGTCAAGGCGCAGAGGCGTGATAGAATAATCTTTTCTTTTTTTTCCATATTTTTTCAATGGAAGAATATTTTGACGAAATCCGTTACAACAAAAGACGAGGGTTCGACACAGGCTTCCAAAATTGGCTGAACCTACGTATGGTTTCGACATTTTGGCAAAAGGCAGCCGTTATAAAGTTTGTGCCTATTCAATCAACTCGCGAAGCCGATTGAGTTATTGGCCCATTCAGATATAAACAGCATAAGAAAATCTTGTATAGCATACAGGCACCTACTTATTTGTGTTGCTTTCGATTTAATATTCGTTGATATTTCATTGTTACTGTTTAATTAACAGAATGAAGTAGCTTTAGATGAAAGCTTTGTATAGGTATACCTATATTGGTTATATATAACCAATGTCGATTACATCACTAAAATCAGAATTCCTCAAACTGGGGAATAGTTTTGAATCCTTTGTAAAGTGCGAGAAAGCTCAGAAAAGTAATGTGATGGTGTGGTCTGGTGGAATAGTATTTTGCGCAATTTTTCGCTCCGAATATCATAATACCTATCATATTATGATTCATTCCATACACCAAGCCGATTTTTGAGGGAACTAAAAACCCGATGAAGTCACTTCGTAATCGGTAGACACGACGCACGAATACTCAACACACACGTCTACCTACCTGAAATGTTTCCATTAGACATTGATTAATGAGTTTATAATCGAAAAATAATAAGGCTTCTACTACCTCAACCCAAAAGTTGAGGGTTTAAAAAAACAAAATCCTCAGATCGGGTGCGCAAATATTCCAAAGAGGCCGTAACGAGTTACATAAGGAAGCCGACCTAACATCAAATTTCCATCTTGATAGGGGCTGCAGGGTCGCAGTGGGTTAGTATAGTAAGCTATAACTGAGGGCTGAGTGGGATCTGAAGCTTTCTCGAGGGTTGCTCAAGTTCGTCGCTGAAACCCTCCGCTAGTCTCCATCGATCAGGAGTAACGACCGGCAATTATGTCGATGATTCCATACACCTTGTAATCATTCTGAGATGATAACATGTCCTGTGAGTGGGGCCAGTGATCATTTGTTTATTCGACATTTCGGGGTGGAGAATTACTTTTGGTAGGTACCTACTCCAGTTGTTAACTACTATTGCAACATTGATCGCTAACTAGGTCACACGCTAGCGTGAGCTGGAGAGTCCCAGCTGATAATGTTTTGGGGATGCAGAACTAACTTATCAGCGAAAGTTGAAGAAACTCCAATTAACCATTTACTCCTTTCGATTTTCGACTTTTTGGTAGGTATTCAGATTTTATAAAGTGTGATTTTATAATAAAGTGTTCAATAGATCTTACGCCAGCGATGCGCGAATAGTCGCGGGTAGGTCTTGGTCCATCCGAGATCACTGGCCGGCACTTGGCACCGGGCCACACCTGTGTCCTGCCACGAAGAAAACAACGTAACAATTAAAAGTAGACATATTGTAGTTAATATTGTAGCATTTTTGTGAGTTGTTATGTATAGGTAATGAATGAATGGAATTCACATATTTAACATGAACGTCATTATATTATAATATAATTATATATTAATATAAGGTTATAATTTACGAACAGTCAAAACCCGCAGTCCGAGACTAGCGTCCAAAAGGGTTGGTGTTGCCAAGGAGTTGGAACGCTAGCGTAGTTATAACAACTGGAGTTGTTACACTATACTTCCTCCCTTCTTGGTGAAACTGAATCCCGTTGGACCAGAAACTCATCGTCGACACATCAACCAACTTCGGAAGATTGAACCCAAGAGTACCTAATGAGAAGGGATCAGTTTCGCCAAGAAGGGAGGAAGTATAGTGTAACAACTCCAGTTGTTATAACTACGCTAGCGTTCCAACTCCTTGGCAACACCAACCCTTTTGGACGCTAGTCTCGGACTGCGGGTTTTGACTGTTCGTAAATTGTAACCTTATATTAATATATATATAATATATTCACATTTTAATTCACATATTTAACATGAACGTCATTATATTATATTATAATATAATGACGTTCATGTTAAATATGTGAATTCCATTTCGCCGTCGCTGAAGCACCTTCCTCGTCGCCACTGTTATGTATAATGAATGAATGGAATTCACATATTTAACATGAACGTCATTATATTATATAATATATAATATAATAACGCTAGCGTAGTTAACTGGAGTTGTTACACTATATGAGTAAACCATTCATTTTGAAAATATACAAGGGCTTTGGAAGCTTACATAGTGGGTTAAATCACTGAAACCAGCCTCGCCGAGAGGGGGCGGCAAAGGAGGGAAATTGCCCGGGCTCGGGCTCAGTGGGGGCCGAACAGCCCGAAGTAAAAGAAATTCTGCAAATTCTTGAATACAATTCTTGACATAAATTTTATTGTTGGTTAATATTGATTTTTATGCTTCATTATTAATAATTATTATTATACTAATTATTCATTTACTCGATATTTGAAAACCATGTGCTGTTTGAATCAGCTGGGCCAGTTTGAAAATCGACCCGACAGGCTGCCTTACGATTCACTCTCATGTTGACGATGTTCGATTTGGTCGAACAAAGCTGTGGATGGTCTTAAACAATTCTAAGAAATAAACTCTATCTAATATGATTCAAAATTTCAAAATTAGTTTTGAACCCCTTGACCTAGGGTTATTATTGTCTGAATCTACGTATCTTGAAACGTAAACCAACAAATTTTGACATGTGGTAAAAAAAATTTTTCTTTGGGCGATTCCAATGTTCATTAAGAAGATAATAAACCAAAATAATTCTAGATAATAAATAATTCAGAAGGGTGTAAGGATAAAGATTAATAATAGCAGTTCACACAGGAGGTGATAAAATAAAAATGGTATATTATAGTTTCACCTCACCTCACCGAGTGCCCTAAAAAACCTGCAGGAAAACAATTCTTTTGATAATAATTATCAAATTATTATAATTATAGGTAATTATAATTTTAATTAATTATAATTATAACAAATTTTGTTATAATTATAAATAATTAAAATAATTATCAAAAAAATTTTTTGGTTGGAGCCGGAAAAAAAAACTTTATTGAACTTTGTTTTGAAACTGGTTTTGTCGTGAACACGTACCTACTGTAGATGACAGTCTGCGAGTTTCATCGCCGTATGCGTTCAAGGTTTACTCGGAAAGAAGCGAGGTGGGTGAACATTTTTTTTGCTCTAATATAATTTATTTTCTTGTTTGGAGTAATATTTTTTTGAAAATTCAAATTTGATGAATTAATTCACAGCAATTTTCAATTTCAATACAACAGCACTGTAAGCAACCAAAATAAACTATTTAGAAGACCTGTATTTTGATGAGATTGTTCATTTTTACCTCTCCTCAACTATTTCCAGTGGTTTTTTGACGAAGTGATGGCAAATAGCTCTATTTACAGATTTTTGAACAAAAATTACCATTTTCCACCAATGTGCGCCATTGTTCTGACTGAACATAAGACCACATTGGGGTCATGCCATGTTAAATCAACACACTTTTAACAGATTTTTTCCTTCACCATCTCAGATTTTGATGATATTTGGTAGGTACATAGGTCATCTTGATGGAAACTAAGAAAAATTCTCAATTTCAGCTCAATATCTCTAACGGTTTCCAAAATATGACTGTGTAAAGCTTCCAAAAAAACGCAAAAATTTGACCTTCAGCGTCATTTTCATGTGGACATAGCAGCTCTCCTAGATAAGATAGAGAGTTCAAATTTGAGTAATTTCAAAGCTATTTATAAGGGCTTTCATATGACCTGCACTTAAATAGGGGTTAAAAGAAAGTTTTATTCAAAATTCAAATTTGAATTTCTCAAAAGCGATGTGATCGATGAAGGTCCATACATACTCGTGCGTACGACAGCGAACAGTCAATGTCAGAGTTCGGTTTACAAGAGGAAGCTTTAAAGGCCGAAACCCAGGTTTTATGTTCATGATCACGTATATATACGTGATCATGAACATAAAACCTGGGTTTCGGCCTTTAAAGCTTATATCTAGAGTTTTATATATTTAATAGATATATAGCTTAATATAGATATATAGATTAATAGCTTATATATCTAAAGATATATCTAGAGTTTTCTAACTTCGAACTTTCACGTAGACACTTCGCTAAAAACTCAAACGAATGTACCTACCTAATTTTCAACATTCTGTGTGGCTAAATATTTCAATTTCGAGTATATCGAATAACTTACGGTCAGGACCGTTAAACAATTACCGAGAAATAGTCAATCAGTTCGGTATCGCGTTCCAAGTCCAAGTCTTATGTCAGTCCAATACGAATACGTTTATCAGTTCGACATCAAAGGGTTTACGATCTGCGACGAGGCCAAGTCCAACTCAGTAGAGATTTGAGACGTGGAGGAAGAGCCCTTCAGTAGAATCTACTGAAGGTGGTTCTGGTTCGGGTGTTTGCCACGGAGTAAATGGAGCGCTAAACAGTCCGGTGATAAGGATTGATAACAACACATGGATACTCAAGCATTCAGCTCCATAATAACAAATGGCATGTTGTCGATTTTTATGTTTGGAATTAAGTACTTGGCTCTATCATGTTTGAATAATATTATGATATTATGGTAGCGTTGTAGCATAATATTGAGTGCTTTAATAGTTTTTCTTTCAAGGAATTTCAGACTCAAATGAGAAGACGAGAATGGCTAGGTGATGTAAGTTCATTTTTCACTCCCTGGTAGTCTGGTAATAGTTTCCTAGAATCTGGTATTATAATATAATGACAAAATTAGGTGTGCTCTAAGTATCAAATGTTCTAAAACCACTTGCATCTAACCAACTTCTCCAATCTCCTTGCTGCTTGAAATTCAAGCCTTGAATAAGTCCTCCAACAAGATTGACTTCTGTTAGGTACTCCATAATGTCCACTTTTTATTCACTCGATCTTTTTGAAATTAGATGTGAATACAACAAAAACCCTTTACACCTTCCCGTTTTCGTATGCCTTCAATGAAAATAGCAATTTACATGTAATATTTCGTACGCTTTGCGATTCATCCATGTAATTCCATCTCCGTCTTTCAACAACAGAAGAACCAATTCGGCGAAATGTGAACGATGGATGCAGATCCGCTTAGCATCTTCCTGGTGAAGAGTGACAGCAAAGGCGACAGACTCTTGTTCAAATACCCTTACAAAAAAAGCGGGCCCAGTGTCTCGAAGGATGGCGTTGGAGACAGCCAGAATGCCCGGAGGCGGAAATCCAATCCGTTCTCTCTCATTCTTCCTGAGGATTCTCACTCCAATGATTTTCGAGGTTACTATGCGTACAAATCTGGAGCTTACTTTCTATAGCAAATACGCTACCTATGCTAGGTGTGGAAGAGTTGAGAAATAAACGCCGTATCAAGGACCAATGATCCGCATGCAGTCTTCACGGTGCTGTATTGATGTAAAAATCATTTTCAGACATTTAAGATTTCGCTTCATGTAATTCTTTGCATTTCGTCCATTCTTCATTGAATCACAGGTTATGCCTCCTTTTCCCGTCATATACGTAGATCTACTAAACTAGAAACCAAATCAATAGAGATAACATTTGTCATGGTCAATAAAACAGTAACAGTATTGATATACCCAAGGACTAACTTAAGGTGGTGTTTTCGACTCCCACTAAAACTCTCCATGATAATGTGTTCGCTCAATCGGCCTCATTCTGAAATTAGGTTATTCTACACACTGACAGTTACCGATTGTTCTGTAATGTTTTACTATTTTACGGATACCTCTCAATTGCAACGTCTCCATGTTTTTGCAGGAGGGTTTCCAGACGAAGTTCTGTCGAATCTGTTTGCTGTGAAGCAGGAGCTATGCGATGCCAAGTTTGAGCTCAAAGTTAACAACGTGCGGTTCGTTGGGCATCCTACCCTTGTGCAAAACTGCTCGCGGAAAGATCCGAAATCAGTTAGCAAACCCATTATGCTGGTCAATGTGGTGTTTGCCCTCCAGGCACCTGCGTCCCACTCTATTGTCAAGTGTTACTATGAGCTCAGTAAGCACCTTGGAGTTGCACTGAGGCATGAGGAGCGAAGATGTGGTTACCTCACCCAACAAGTATAACTATTTGACCTTGATTATAACCAGCATAGATCTGCGTATGATCACTTCTTGGATTAAAAAACTGAATACCTTATAATCATCATTTTTGTATTACAGATTAAGCTGATGATAGCTGCCCAAGATGATCATGCTGAGGACGCAAATCCTGATGATTATAAAACATTCGAAGTCATAGTGGATCAGTGCACTCTAGCTAGGGATCTTAAAAAGGTACGATGTCCCCTACATTACTTAGATCCAATAAGGGGGAGGATGGTCCTTGGGAGCGGAGTCTTGCTTCCTCCGCCACGAAGATCAAGTCCCAGGGCTGTATGTTGATGGAACACATGATTGGTATCAAAGACAGACATATCCATTTTACAGTTTTTTTCAACAGAGCCAAAAAACTGTAAGGCAGTGTTGTCAGCACCCATAGCCTTGCAATTTCCCCCCCAATGTATTAGGGATCTATAAATTACCTACTCGTAGTGATGAAAATGTGAATATATAATATGATTCACGCCGTAAAATTAGTTTAAAAGGTGGACTTGGCCGGTATTGCAACCAGTCATCGGAGCTGTCCGTTTTTGAACCCAAGCCTAGTCTCTGCAAAGCTCCTTGACATTTCTTAAATCTCTTCCTGGCTTCCTTTCGAGGGGCTTCGACTAAATTACTTTCCATTTTTTTAAATAAAAATATATATAGGAAAAAATAGCAAAAACAATTTATTAGCAGAAGAACATACTCTGCACTGAAAGCTGAAACGACATTGTCATGATCAGCTGTCCTCTCCCATGATGCATAGCGGCGGACTGAATGATGGGTTCTGATTGGCTGTCATGGAGCAGTCCGGGTTTGCTACAAAATCACATTGAAGCTGTCCGTTTCTGAACCAATTTTTCCGACGTTCTGGCCGTTTTTGAAACTAAAGGTCTTCAGATTAGAATTCAGCGCCAAAAATCTTATAAGAATCTATCCTTAACGCAATGCTGGAAAAAATGGAGTTGTCCGTCTTTGATACCAAGCTCCTCACATAATCTAGTAACGCCACATAGCAATATAATCTGGAGTGTAGAGTCTGGTATAAATGTTGTACACCGACCGACGGTAGCTTTGAGAAGCTAACTGAAGCATAAGTCACAACACTCGGTGAAATTCGACCAGTGGACTCCGATTGGGTCGGGGTGATCCTTGAGATGAATTGAAAATGGTACTGATTTAGAATAAGAGTATGTTCTAAGAAAAGGAGAGCCCTTCGTTCACTATGAGGGCCTGAAGGTGAAACGGAAAAAAATATCATCGTACAGGTGTGAGTCGAACGGTGCAACTTCAGGCAGATTTTCAAACTGCACAATGTCATGGTCTGTTGAGCACATGCATGTCTTGGTTTTGTGATATTGAGTTAAATAATTGCCAATATTAGTAGATATGAGTTGATAACCCACGAGTTATATAGGTCGCTATGGAATTCAGTAGGGACATTCACTGAGATCTTTACCAACTTCCCCTATAAGAGAAAACCATCTGGTCATCCCTTACCGTTATGGTTCTTACAAGGATTATGTATAAAGAACAACAGTCTAGACAAAAGGGCATTAACTAAAGACTGAACCGTCGTGGAAAATTCTGTTTTGTACAACATCTTTATTTTCGTTTTGCTTCAGGTATACAACGATTTGTGTAACCAAGGGCTGGTTCAACTGAGGGTGAATGGCTGGATTTATGTGGGATTCTGTCTCCCCCACAAAGTTCATTACCTGCACAACAAGGCTGTCAAGGTTTCTCCAGAGGCAATCTCTAAGTAATTCATCCCATCATCAACTCAATCGTGTTATTTTTAATTTCCTTACCCTGTTATCGGTCTGCAGTGAAATCTTATTCAAAAGTCACAAGTTTCAGTCCTTCGTTGTTGTCGTGATTTTATTTTTGAGTAAGTCAATTGAGTCAGTTAGCATAGATATCGAGTTAGGATAGGGAAGGGGGCCTTGACTAAGTGGTCTTTATTAAAAGGCTCAATAGTTTTGGTTGTAGGTCATTTAGCTCCGACTACTTTCCATAATTTCTATCACAACTTGTGTTAACAGATGTTTTACCTCTATGAAAAATAATAAGGAAAACCTTGAGCAATATGAGTATTTGACCCAAAAACCCTGAATAATAAACATCAACAACTCCCTTTAATGTATATTATTATTTTTTTGTTCACACAAGTTTTGATAGAAATTAGGGAAGATAGTCGGAGTAAATGACCTACAACCAAAACATATTATGTTTTACCACTGCCAAAGTCCGTACCTTAGCGTTATAAAGCACGTTGTCTCTCCTTAGAAGTTAATTCAAGTAGGAGAGCTCCGAATCATGTTTTTGTAGAGGTCCTATTGGAAGATGAAACCCATAATAATCTATGTCTACTTCTCCTTTCTTTCCACAGGTATATGGAGAATGTAAAACCTTATCAAGGGATGTTGCTATTGGTTGACGCTGCTACACTTATGGACAGCCTGGTCCCCGATTGTTCCCCAACACTCACTCGTCTCATCAAGATCTACACTCCGCTCAAATCTCTCCAAACTCTTGCTGCCGACGCCGATCTTACTCTCAGGATGGTGAGTTATACACTTTTTTCTCTTTTTTTTTTAAGTAAAATTTTCTGTTGTGAACACTACAGTTGGGATGGTTGGGGACCTATAGTAGGTGAGACCTCTAATTGGCGTGTGACGTGATGCGAGGGTGCATTCCATCAACCGGTCTTTCTGTGGGTTGTGGTTCTATGTCGTACTTTGCCTACCAGGCATTTTATGTGGTCCAGGCGTGCCAACTGATTGAGTTCTGGGACTCAACGTGCTGGAACGCAGTTCTTCCCGCGCACGGCTACTGCGCCGGAAATTTCCGGAAAAGTTCCGAAACTGTAAAGCGCTGGAGCATATTTACTATTACTCCTTCACCCTTTCATGTTAAACTTGACAACTCTATGTATTCCTCTGAAATTAATGGCGTGTCTCTGTTTGCAGGTTTGTAACCTGGCCAGTCACTTAGTTTATTGGGGGAAGGCCATCATCATTTACCCGCTGTGCGAGAGTAACGTATACATGGCAGCACCGAACAACGTAATTCACACCACCTCTCCACTCGTTGAAAAGTTTGCTGAAACATTCCCCGGTCAAAACCTCATCGAGGTTGGTGCTTAAATCCATCCTCTCATGTCTAACAGGCAATGGTTTTTTTTTCTACCAATATTTGAGGATTTTACCAAATCAATAGATATATGACGCTTCTCAAAGGAATGATCTTCTGTATTGGCAATGAGCAGGCATACATGGTTCTTCTGAATGATCACATCCAAGAAACTAATACTTGGTTTCATACATAGGGCGCACAGTGGGCCAAATCGCCAATCTGAGAGCTCAAAAGTCCAAAAGTGATCTAAAAGCGGTGGAGAGACTTGATAACACTGTCATAGGTCGTAGAATGAATGAAGAGAAGAGAGTTTTGAATTCTTCCTTCAGGAAATATAATTAACCCATGATATTAATGATTTTTGTGTCGTGTTCACGGCCAAGCCAGACTTCCCGTCATAAATCCGCTTTTTCTGAAACTCTGATGCGTTTATTAACCTTACCGTTGGGTGGACTCATGACTGATGCGGGAGGTTTCTCGGTGAATGGTATTCGCACATGTTTGATAACAAATCAACAAGCTCCAATGCTGTCAACGTGTTCGGGAAGAGCTAACGAATCCAGTGGAACCACAACATAGCAATAAAAAGTCCGTAGAACTTCTCAATAAATTCAAAACATTTGGGTGCCTTGAGAGGCACGTTGGGTTGATTAGGGTTAAAACCACATTCATGCAAATTTTGCCGGGAATCCGAGCACCTTCATTTTTGGACTTTTGAGCTCCCAAATTTGCGATTTTGGCCCACTGTGGGACGTTATGGTCATGGCATTGTTCGAGTGTTCTGTCATCTCTACATTTGGTTAAATATTAATTTGTAATTTTACGTTGGACGCGTTTCAATTTCCAGACAATAGCTGAATTCTCATTCCCAACTTCCATTAGGCAGATGATGTCACCGATCACTGGGAATGATCATGCCAACACTCAAGTGATCGTTTGGCTTCTCCAGCACAGGCTGCTCCTACAGCTCCACACCTACATTTACTACATGCCAACAAACCGTGGCCTCCCACAACAGGTGATTTGATGCTCACGTATATTTTAATGATTCGTTACTGGTGATTCGTCGAGTGTAATAGGTATATTTTTTGCATGGAATCCGCATTATATACATCCTGTAAGAGTTTTAATCCTGGTGGAAATCCTGGTGGCCCAGACTATTAAATCTTGATCGATCCCATGCCATGCCGTCCCTGATTGATAAATTGGCTGGGTTCCTTGTGGAATCCGTAAATTCGAATGGAACTCGAATGTTTTGAATGGAATCCGCATTATACACATCCTGTAAGTGTTTAAAGGCCGACTTTTTGGCATGAAAATGTCTTTGCTGTACAGGATGAAAAACTGAGTAAACAATGTAGTTAGCAATACAACTACGAGCGGTTCAAGTTATCTATAAAACTATAAAATCTTGTAACAAGAAGAAGCGGAAAACTTGAAAAATTACACAAAAACTAGCGTGTTAAGCAAAGACATTTTCATGTCAAGGGTCGACAGTCTCACGAGGGAATCACTCTCTTTTTTTGCCTACTTTGCGTTCAGATAAGGTAACAAATTAGGGTTCAAAAATAGGGTAACATCTGAAGAGTGTCTCGAAATTACAACATGAATAGGAGCAACATTGCCCGGTGGAATTGAAAAGTCGAACGTTCCAAAATCTTTAATCGTCAAAGTTGTTATGTATGGCTGCTGAGTTCAAGGGGGGTTAGGCAATATGCCCCCCAGAGGGATTTTCGGTCTGTGTTTCCACAGAACCGTCTATCCCCAGAGCGATCGAACAAAAAGATCGAGAACATGGGCACAGCAAACCATCACAAAGTTTATTGGCAGTTATTGCATAAGTTATTCGAGGGTTTCAGGGTTGGGTGACTAATATCATTTCAGTGGCTCAACAGAATCGGCAAGTTGCTTTCCACATCCCCTAGCGGACAGCAAATTCAGGATTGGATTCATAGCACTGACGTTATCTTATTATACCTAACGCCATTACAATATAAGCTGGTGGAAATCAGGGCCCAGACTGTTAAATCTTGATCGATCCCATGCCGCCCCAGATGGATAAATAGGCTCGGTCCCTTGTAGAATCCGTCAATTCGAATAGAACTCACGAAGTTGAGGGCAGTACAGTACAGAAGATGTGTTACCAATATGTTCTGGGGTTTTTGCAATTGATATTTTCAAATATGGTGACGTTGATGGATAATGTTTGAATTCACAGGACCAGACCGGTGGTGGAGGAGGGAAGAGCGAGGGGTCGATCTGCGAGTTGAGCACTCCGTCCGAAACGACCTCGTTGAGTGGACTTGAAAGTGACGGGGAGAGTGCTGGAGAAGAAAACGGGAACTGGGAAACCGAAGATTTTCTCGCCAGGGTGAGCCAGGAAGAGCGAACTACCCTTATCAACATCCCTGCTTCCCCTCATCAGCTTAAACTTCTCATACGCCTCATCCAAATGAGTAAGTTCTACATCCAACACAAGGTTGTGTACAACTTGTGATCAGTTTCGAGACGAAAAAAATGTCGTCAAAATTTTTACTCTGTAACGCGTTTCAGACCTTTTATGCAACTTCCGTGTTTTTGTGTCTGGCAGTTGGTCTTGTCTCTAAAATTACACGAATTTACAGGTATTAGAACCCTCAGTTCTGTCTTTGTTGACGGAATACTCGAAACAACTATCTATGGAGTACCAAAGGATCTGTCCTTGGCCCAATTTTATTTCTGATACACATAAATGATCTGTTTACTATGGAGTTGAGGTGCAAATTTGTAGCCTTTGCGGATGATATAGCTATTGTAATAAATGAAGAGTCCTGGGAGATAGCACACTCTGTCGCAGAAATGACTGTCTATGAAGTAGCAATGGTTTAGGAAAAATAGTCTCACCATGAACCTTTTGAAAACTGAATACATTACCTTCTAAATAAATAAAACAGGACTACCTAATGTCTCTAAACTCAAAGTGAATCCGAATCCGTTGTCCGTTTTTTTCGATTGGGCGATTTTTTCGATTTTTCGACGTTTTTATGGTTTTTTACTACAACTTTATGGTGTATTTTCCTGGTAATCACGAACTTCGCCCAAAAAAAGTATAATGTGGCTAGATTTGTAGACAATTTTATGCTGAATCAAAATATGACCCAAATTTCTATTTCAACCCTCCAAATCCCCCAAAAACCTACTGAAAAACTGTAAAAATAGAGTTTTTTTTGCCTATTTTTCACTTAGATTTTCGTTTTTGTTGACTCCAATGGATTTGCCAAAAATATCGAGCGAAATATATCAATCATATCATATCATAATATATCATAATATATATCGATAATATATCATCGTTGCTGTGTGATTGAATTTGGCACTCGCTGTTAAATTTTTTATTTGTATTTTTCATTCGAATAATAAAGTTATTTAAGCGCTCCTGACGGTCTCATTTCATCTTACTTACTCTCCAGCGCTACAGGCCCGTGTGGCCCTTGGCTTAACGAATCACATCCCTCCATTGACTACGATCCTGAGCTGCACTCCGCCAGTTCCTCACTCCCAATCTGCGTGCGTCCCTGTCCACCTCATCGCCCCAACGGCTTCTTGGTCGCCCTCTTCTTCTCGTACCCTCCATTCTTGCAGAAGTCGCTTGCCTTGGTCCTCTTTCCTCCGGCATCCGCTGTACGTGCCCAGCATATCGCAACCTTCCGGCCTTGATGTGGTTCACAATATGTTCATGGCCGAGAATTGTATCAATTTCAGCATTTGAGCGAATACGCCAGTTCCCATTTTCATGCACTGGAACACAGATTCGCCGGACCACTTTCCGTTCAAACACTTTCAAGCGGTTTGCATCTGTGGCAGTCAGGCACCATGTCTCTGAACCATAACACACCACAGGCCTCACGAGGGTCTTGTAGAGCTTCATCTTGGTGCCCCTTGTTATAAGTCTTGAGGTAAAGAGCTTGAGGTTTGTGAGTATTTGCTTGGTAATCTCCTCGCTTACCGAGCTGCTTGCATTTAGGGACGAACCAAGGCAGGTGAAACAGGGAACACATTCAAACTCGAGATCAGTATCTCCTACACGGATATTATCCAGGGGGCCAGTAATCCTCCGATTGTCACTTGTGGACATTACCATATATTTGGTCTTGTTCTCGTTAATGCGAAGGCCAACTTCAGCTCCCCTCCTCCAAATGATCTCACAAGCCTCCTTGAGCGCGGCTGTGCTTCTTGCGACAATGTCGTCTGCAAACGCACAGACTTGCCACGTCCTGTCTATCACAGTCTTTGTTTTGACAGCTTTGCTCACGGCTTCATGAAGGGCAACATTGAATAGAGTGGCTGATAATCCATCACCCTGTCTCACCCCAGTGCCAATTCCAAATGCCTCACCACATTGGTTCCCACTCCTTACTTTTGAGCAAGCATTCTCCATCGTCAAACTGACCAGGCGGACAAGCTTGCTTGGAATACCGTTTTTTTCTCAGGTATTGTACCAGTTTATCCCTGTTTATGCTATCAAACGCTTGTTTGAAATCAATAAACAGGAAATAGAGATCAGTATTAAACTCGTAGCATTTTTCCATTACCTGTCGCAGTACAAAGATCTGATCTATTGTACTCCTCCCATATCGAAACCTCACACTGGTACTCGCCTAGCAGTTTTTCAGTGTATGTTGTGAGTCTCTTCAGAATGACACGTGAGAAGATCTTGTATGCCACACTAAGGAGGGTAATTCCACGATAGTTCTGGCATTCGTCTCGGCTTCCCTTCTTGAAAATCGGACAGATGATTCCCACTGACCAGGGCTCATTTCATTAAATTAATACATTAAAAGACTTTGGTTATTTTTACAGAAACATTTGAATTTTTGAAAATGTCTACTTCAAATTTCACGTTTTATGTATTGTGTACTGTTTTCTTGAGTAAAATAAACATAGAATAACCACTTCCTTAACTGATCGTTTCAGATTACCTCCTCGGGGACCACCATCTCGAAGACATCATGTACTTGGAGAACCTGCGGCGCTCACAGGTGCTCCAGCTTTTGGACAAATTCCGCGATGTCCTCATCACGTGCGAAGCGGAAGATCCGACACTGGATATGTTTTACCCGCAGCGTTGACGTCCACGGTGCTTTGTTATTCAAAATGATGTGTTGATCGCATTTTTATATTTTTGTGTAGGTGGGAAATAACTTATTATTGTTATTTGTTGAATAGAATAAATGAAATGTATATTTTATAATACGAATGTCAATTGAGCTATTCAAACCTTATCTGAGATGCGGTATGCCAGAATACTGGTAAGTACGCAGAATCCAGGAAACAAGTTTGGCGTACAAATATTCGTATTTGTCAGTATCAAGTTACATGATGAAGTTGATGATTACCTAACTATTGATATTAATCGAAAATACGACGTTTTTAATAGGTAACACAATTTAGGCTTCGAAATACGTTCAGCTCTACATAACATTAGTTCAAAATTTTAAAATCTAAAACACTTCGACGGTCTCACGGCAACTTCCCACATTGTCATTTGGCAACTTTTCAGCAGAGCCAAAAAACCGTCTGCCAATGACTATGTTACTGACTAATTCGGTAAAATTAATCGTGAGATTTAGAGTTACCTAACTTAGGTACCTAACTTGTACTTAGTTAGGTCGATCTGCCGGGAGAAGACTCTTCGAATGGTATGCATAGGTAGGTAACTCATTTTGGCCAAAAGTGACGATGTGGGAAGTTGCCGTGAGACCCTCGACTTGCTATACCTACGCTTTCCTTTACTTATAATTGATGAATATTTGTATTGTATTTAACCATGAGATAATATTCTCTTGAAAGGTGAAGGTTGGGCGTCACAATTTAAAGTTAATTGATTGATGTAAGACTGGGATGTGAGGTTCTCAGGATTCAGGTTCACAGGATTCCCACAGTGGCGGCACCTCGCCAAGTTTAGTTCTTTGATCCTTTCAAAATATAGCCAAATGTCACTTTTTGGAGGCATTTTGGAAAGAACGTAAAGAGCGCAAATAGAAAGAACAGGAAACAGGAACCGCGAGAAAAGAAAACTAGAAAAGACGACGAATTGGAGGTTCGAGGTTTTTTGGAATTTTTCAAAAAAATCATAGGATTTCTGCTGCGAATTTCATCATTCTTTGAGTTCAACAAATTTTGTTATTTCAATTTTGATTTGGAAATTACGGCGTTATGCATCGGTAGAGAGTTTTTAGTTCGTTTTGGAATTGGAAGGTTAGCCAACGGTGTAATGTTCTTTCCAATCAGTCATTTTGTGTGATCAAGTCATTTAAATTAGCGACAAGATGAAGGATTTTTCAACGTGAAGATGTAAATGAAGGCGCGGAATTCCAGAGGCTTATTAAAACCCGATCACCTAGCCAGCCAGCCCTCTGACGTCATAAGCTCTGTGACGTATTAGTTGGTCTCCTGCCAGCCGTCTGACGTCATACGCTCGTGCGTCATAGGCTCTGACGTACTAGTTGGCCTGCGGCCAGCCGTCTGACGTCATACGCTCGTGCGTCATAGGTGCGTCTGACGTAGTGGCCCGCCTGTCGCTTGTGTTCTGACGTGATCTGAGGGAAAGGGTGAATCAAGGAAACAAATTTTTCCCGTTTCAGTTTATGTGCCAAAGCAAAGCCATGAAAATGTCAAAAGAATGTCAACTCCATTCTGTTGTTGATACAGTCGAGAATTAAATGCTTGCATACGAGTCTGCAACACATTGGGACATGTTATGTCTTTAAAGAAGTGATTCAAGAACCTTCGAACAATGCTACATCACCTACCCCAGTAGCGTAGTTGTTATACTTAATTGTAGGGTTCATCATAAATTATGAAGCTTGCATTCGTATAGACAATATAAATTATTGAGAATGATCACCTGTGTGTAAACAATTATTTAAACAATAACGCTCATACCGCAGCTTGTCGGCCACGCACTCCGCAGTGGTTAACGTAATATGGTTAGGTAAACCGAGAGCTTTCCAACGAGTGGTGAACGACACAGACTTACAAGGTGTTCCATCTTTTCTGAATGGTTTTACAGGTCCTGTTAGACTTACAGGTTCTGTCAACCGCCAATTGCGGGGAAACGGATTGGCCGATACGGAGGAAACTTCGCCTGAAATTAACTACTAGCTTAAGTAAGTCCTTAACAGACTTAGAGTTTTTCGGACTTACGTGGTTTTCCAAGCATATGTGCGATTCATTAGAATTTTATGACCTCAAATGAGAAAAAAATGGATTTGGTTGTAAATTTGAGTCTCGGAAAATCGGGTGGTTTAGAAAAATCTTAACATCTAAATCTAATCAGATTTGTGAAGAAACTTGATGATCGTGAACTTGTGATCGTTTCCGCTAAACTACTTAATATAGTAAAAATCGTAATACAGTAATATCGTAATATAGGTAGTAAATTACGTGATATCGAAAAATCGGATATCGGTGGACGTCTATCCTTGGTCCAAACGTAGCTCATATTTAATCATTAAGTTATCAATTAATTGTTAAAGACCCAATTGTTGCTTTGATTGTAGGTACTATCTTCAATGATGAACCATTGGAATCGCCCAAAAAAATTACACCCCTCAAAATTTAAGGGTCTACGTTTCAAGATACCATTACGTTTCATTTTAATTTTTCGAGATTTGAATTTTTTAAAATTTATTTTGAACCGCTTCCCCTTGTGGGGTTGGTCCGAACCCGTAAACCAAATTTCGTAATTTCAGCACAACGGATTTTTTTTAATTCAATTTTCTGAATCTACCTATATGTATCTTGAAATGTAAGCCCTCAAATGTTTTTGCTCAACAATTTTTTTCTCTGGTCTACTCCAATGGTTCATTATCGAGGATAATTAACCAAAAAATCCGACTGTACTCTGTCGTTTGCCGGTTAGCGTTGTGCTAAAATTACGAAATTTGGTTTACGAGTTCCGACCAGCCCCACAATGATCCTTCAAACTTTTCATTACCCTAGGTCAAGGGGAAGGGGTTCAAACCGAATTTTGAAACATTGAAATCGCAATTCTCGCAAAAAATTGAGGGTGAAACACGCGGCAGCCTGTCGGATCATGTTCATACTGTCCCAGCTGATTAAAAGAGGACATTGGTGTTGAGCTATCGAGTTACCAATGATTAATAATCATTTTTAATAATTAATCATAATTTTTATTAATTAATCATAAATTTTGATAATTAATCATTAAATTATTGCAGTCGTAGTTAGGTGGAAATAAAAACCCTGGAATTATACTGGTACAAATTATTTGTCATTAATTCATTATCTCTATAAAGATTTCATCTATAATTTAGTGATCAAGACAGAGTGGTGATGTGGACAAAGAAGATAATAAACTGTTGTGTCAAGAATTTGAGTTTTTTCAAGACTCAAGATTGCAATGATGCGTTACCTAGATACCTATTGAAAATGATGAACCAAAACTTGACGTGGTGATTAAAGTGTTTTGAATTTTTAGTGTTAACAAATCGCTTCTTCTTAAAACGTGCTGTAAATTGTTAGCATGTTTTCGTATGAGAGTGTTACAATAGTAGGTAGGTACCCGTTACTGAGTTGTGTTGTTACCGTCTCCGAGGGGAACGAGGACACCTGGCATCCACTGCATGTCGTGCTTTAAACCGTTTCCTCACCGCGAAATGGATCTTCTCGTTAGTCACAAAACAACTGTCGATACCTTTTACGACGCTAAGGGTACAGGGACTCGGGGGAGAGGTCCCATCGGTTTGTGAGAGGCTCCGTGGTTTTCAAGTCCTGACGCCAACGGGTCACGACGAGGGACCGTCCAATGAATGAGCCAATTCCTGATGTGTGGCAACCTTCGACACTCCCACGCTATTGAATGAGTAGAACAACTGAGAACAACGAAGAAGAATCCAGTTGATTGGCTGGTGGAATTGGTGACAGTAACGAGTCATCACGCATCTCCGATACATCGAACTTCAGAATGGCATAAGAAGAGGTTCAGAACGCAAATCAATTTGAATCTAATACTAGATTTTAACAGAATTTGATTTCCGGATTTAACAGGGCATTGCAACCTTTTTGGTTTATTATCTTCGATTTTTTAAAAGATTTTATTTAACTTTTAGTAATATGTTTGTTACTTTACAGTGTTGTTGATGTAAGATGCCATTTTTACTTAGGTACTATGGAACATGTGTGAGGGTGGTTGTCCAGTGACAGTCCCTCTCAATTAGTGTTTGAATCAACTAAGGCAACAATAAGGTATATGAGTAACATTAAGAATCATTAAGAACAATAAGAACATTATAAGACTGATAGTAGGTATCATGGAAGAAGGACATAATAGGTATGTCCTTCTTACTAAAATATATACCTACTCATGGAAGAAGGAATATTATTCCTTCTTCCATGAGTAGGTATATATTTTAGTACTCGTAGAAACTCTGTTAGACTAGGTTTTGGTTTACTGGTACGATTTCAACTAGGTCGGCTGTCCTTTTTCTTTTGAGACGTCTGGTTGACTGTTGTCGTTCCCATGACGCAACGAGGCTCTCAAAATTTGATGCATTTAATGCAGTTGACTGGTGAGTGGTGATGTGGTGCATATTTGCCACTGTTGCCCTAATGACTTCTTCCACCTCTGGTATGTCTAGATCCCGGTGTATGACTGTGTTTCGGATGTACCACGGAGCATTTGCTATGATACGCAGTATTCTATTTTGATGTGTTTGGATCGCTTGATCTGGGTTTTGCTAGCCAGGCCCCACACTGAACAACTTTATTGCCAGATCGACGAATTATGGTAAGATATATATATAGGAGTCTTTTGTAGTCCCAGAAGCGGTTTAAGTAGGTTTATGCAAGTTCGTAGTCTTTTAACGATACTTCGATAATAAACCATTAGAATCGCCCAAGAAAAAAAAATCTCCCCCCACCCATGCAGCATGGCTATAGGAGGGAATTTTCGAAGAAATAACTGGTTTTATGAAAAACGTCTTCATTGAAGAACATCTCAAGTACCTACCTAGGTATCAACCATGTTTCTTCATCTTCAAAGTGCTCCACTTTGAGAACGGAATAAGATACCGCAATTCTGACTTCACCATGGAATTCAGCATAAAAACAACCTTTAAAATGTGGTGTCACTTGTCAGACTGTTTCATTTTGGGAAGTTAAGGGTGATTCCCCCTTAAACACCCCAAAACCCTGTTCAGTTTATAGATTTTTCAACGCTCAACACGATGGTGAAGTCAGAATTGCGATATCTCATTCCGTTATCAGATTAGAGCAGACTAACCATGAAGAACATCTCAAGTATCAACGACGTTTCTTCATCTTCAAAGTGCTCCAATTTAGGAACGGAATAAGATATCGCAATTCTGATTTCACCACCTTGTTCAGCGTTAAAAAAAACCCTTTAACGTGAGGTGTCACTTGTCAGACTGTCTCATTTTGGGAATTTATTGGTAATTTCTCCCCCTAAAACTCCCCAAAACACCCCGTTAGATTGGCCCGATTCTGCCCATCTACGTCTTTTGGCAGTGGATTCAGGATGGTCTGAAACGGATTTTGGTAAGTATACAATTTTTTTCGGAAATTCGAGTTTTATAAAATTTAATTTTGGACCGAGAACGATTACTACATTTTCTTCGAAAATTCGCCAATAAACCATAAATCCGTCGGTCCGCCATACGCCGTCCGTGGCACTACAATGATCGATGATCGAAAATTCGCTAAATGTGTACTATGGGCGAGCTAGTTGTGGAGGATGTTTGTCGCCAGTTGTCCGATTCTTGTATAATTATAATGTGGGATGCAACATAATCGATTATAACATCAAATGATTAATCGTAAGGTAATAATCGATGTTGCCAATTAATCGGTATTGAATAATCGATATTCGATTAATCGAAAGCAAATACATTTTTTTCAAGTACTCATTTCAACCGCATAATCATTTGCTTTATCACTATCTAAAAATCCGATGGTTTTCTTCGTCTGTAGGTGACGACCTATGGTTTGCAATAAAATTGCACAAAATAGTTTTGACAAGGATATGGCTTGATACAGATTAGCGTAGTAAAATTTGCCTGATACAAAAATATTTGACGGTTTTTGGCGCAATTCCCGCAGTGGTAGAGTTGAAATGTGGCATGTAGCCTAACACTTTAGGCAGAATAGGCCCAGGATCACTTGAGTGGCTCCTAAAGATAATTTCTATGTTATTCACTCTATGAAGCTGTAATTTGGTATGTAGCCTCCTTAAGACTTACACTTCAAGCAGAATAGGTCTAGGATCAACTGAGGGGGGGTCCTAAAGCTAACAAACATATCCATCCGTAAAAGTATCAAGTATGAAAGTAGAAGACAAATGACGAAGACACGGTTGAAGGCAAATCGTCGTTGTTATTGTTCCTACCTCCTTCTTCCTACCTGCTCTTTCAAAATCCTGATGTATTAAAAAAAAAACGATGAATCAAAAACAATAATCAATTAAGTAATACTTAATCGGTAGCTATACAATGATTAAAATTAATTGATTAATCGGGGAAAATAATCGATAATCGATTGGTATCCCTAGTGGGAATCACAGGACAGGATCTGCATTAGAATGAGAAAGATTGGCCAAGCCTACAACATCATATCAACGTGTATCCGGAGCAGTTCAAAAAATGGTTGGGAGAATCACTGGACAATGATGGAAAAGAAAACATCGTTTTAAAAAAGTTGTGTATTTATAAAATGTACATCATATTTATAAAAAAAAAACATGAGATGAACGCGAAGACTTTGGTAAATACAAAAGATTCAGTTGGTGGAGGTTAGTGGTGGTAGCCGTAGGAGGGGGAAGCGTAGGCGAGGGGTGAAGCCACTTTGTAAGCGGAGGCGGCGTAGGCGGGTGCGGCGTAAGAAGGAGCAGCGGCGTATGCGACGGGAGCGGCTACTTTGTAAGCGGGGGCGGCGGCGTACGCGACGGGAGCGGCTACTTTGTAAGCGGGGGCGGCGTAGGACGGGTGGTGTCCGGCCTCTTTGTGAACGACGGCGTTGAAACCGTTGTGAGGGTCGGCCGTGTACTCGACGGTCCTCTTGCTGCCGTCGGGCTCGACGAGGGAGTAGCTGCCGTGAACGACGTCACCGTCGCGGCTTTCGTGCTGCGAAGAAAAATCAGAAAAATTTGTTGTAATTCGTCGTACTGTGTCAAATTTTACAGTAAAAATTATTAAAAAATATAACCTCCCATTAGTATGTTTTGAGGGTGTGCACAATTTGTCGTCCTTGAAAGTTAGAAAATGTGAGGGAAAAAACATCTCTTCCGTTAAATCACTAAAAATTTGAATCATCTATCACACTATGCAGATACTTCATTTCTTCTCACTGGAAAAAATTCCGATCATGGATTTGTCTGTTTTTTGACAACATACCGAATTACAGCTTCATAGTGTGAATAGCATAGAAATTAGCTTTAGGATCCACTCAGATCCATCCATTGTGCTCAATGTGTAAGCCCTAAGGACACTAAATGACAAATTTTAAGTCTCTACCACCACGGGAATGGTGCCAAAAAGTCACTTTTTTTTTGTATTTCGCAAATTTTGGCTGAGACATAAGACATATCCACGTCAAAAAATCTAGTAACAAACACCCAAATTTCACTTGTACCTCCATTAAAGTAAGCTCCGTATTTTCTTATGATTGGTCTTACTTTATAATGGCATATTTCGTGTATCATAACCGTTTCAAATAATGCGAGTCGAGTACGTAGATTATTCCCCTGGCAATGTGATTACTAGGTACTTAGTAGTAGTAATTAGTAGTACTGTAATTAGTAATTGATGTCCCAGTTCCAAGGTCGAGAGTGATGACGCTAGCTGTGGTACAAACTCCACTAAAAACGGCCAAAACCTCTTCCCATCGTAATAACTGGCTAATACTCAGGGTGCCCCCATTTTTCGGGGGATGAATTCAAATTTGAGTAGGCGGGTTGTCATTGTATGAATGGATAAATGAATTGTGTTTATATTACCAATTTCATCTAATTCAGTTGAACATTTTGGAAGCAATACCTGTTGTAAAACTTTGACCTTTACGCATGCGCACTAGCCAACCTACATCTGATCACGGTGAGCTTCGTCGGAGTTCATCATGAGCGCGTCCCTAAACTATCCACCAATTTTGCGCAAAATCGGTTTGTTAAACCGGCAGGAAATTAATTTCAACAACTTTATTTACGATCGCGCAGGCTCTCTATTGGTCTAAATAGGAAATTTACACGGGAACATCACCTGCTCAGTTTTAAAATTTCATCAAAATCAGACGAAAATTGCGCAAGTTATAAAACATAGTATTTTTACAAATTAATTTTTATTAAAACCGGCAAAATCGGGCTGTTGAAGTACGATGGAACGTTTAGGTTTCTGCCTCTAGAATCCAAAAAGGCCGACTGGAACGGAAAGGAGGTGAAAAACTCTGCAAATTCTTGACACAACGGTTCATTATCTTCTTTGTACAGATCACCCTTCTGTCTAGATCACTAGGTCTAAATTTCTAGAACCTAAATGTTAGATTAATTATTATTATGAATTATCACTAATTATTAATAATTTTATCAAGTACCTAGTGAAAATTATTGTAATTTATTGTTAGGTACCTATTAATAATTTGTATTTATTATTAATAATTATTATTATTAATTATGATTAATTAATACGATATCTGGCTGTACCTGTTATTGAAGATATTGAATCTGGCTGTTATTGAAGATATTGAACCAAAATTGATACCTACTGATGTACTTGTACGTTGTATATTACGGCGTATTGAATGTACCTGGCTCTTGACGTCACCGGTGTGGGCGTCCTGGATGTCGTAAGCGAAGGAGTACTGTGGGTGGGGGTCGTAGTCGTCGACGACGGCCTTGTGCGCGTAGGCGACGGGAGCGGCGATTTTAGCGTACGCTGGGGCGGCGGCGTAACCGTGGCCGGCGTAGGCGAGGGGCGCTGCGGCGTAACCGCCGGCGTAACCGTGGCCGGCGTAAGACGGAATCACTCCGGCTCTGGCCACTGCTACCAGGGCAGTGGCAACGAGTAACTGGAAACCCAGAATGGATAAATTATTAACGAATCGTGGACAAAACTGTCAACCTATATTATAAGTCATCTATTAGGTGTCCATTGTAGAGTAAAGTTGCTTTATCTGTGGTTTTTCGAAAAATACTCGTAAATCCCAGGAATTACATTGAAAAAACTTACTTAACACATTATGGATTGTCATAATCAACAATAGAAAATTTGAATTGACAAAAAAAAAAAAAAAAAAAACTGCAAATTCTTGACAACAGTTTATTATCTTCTTTGTGCAGATTACCCTTCTGTCTAACAACTTTTATTTCTTTATTTATATATATGTTTTTTAAATAATTTATTCGCTTCGAAATAAACAATCATACAGCCGTATACATTACAACGATTAGTGATAATATTACAATGAAATAATCTTTATTTGAATCCGTATATTATGATAGTAAAATCTAGAACCCCCAGCGTGGGGGTGGTGGTGGGGGGGGGGGGGGGTTCGCCCTGGGTTCAAAAAACATTAGTTTTTCAACTCCCCTCGTCAACAGCTTTCATTTGAACTCTTAGATGATAATCGAAATATCTATTAGATAATGAACCAAAAGGATCAAAATTTGCAGCCTCGTCACTCAAATTATTAGAGTTTTATACTTCATTATACATTTAGCTATAACTTAGCTGAACGTTTGCAGCTGTGATTCGATGCAACTGTGATTTTTGTTTTTGAAATTTTAACGAATTTTGGTTTGTTAGCCATTTAGCTATAGAGGAGATGAAAGTTTTACTTGATTATGATACAGAAAGGCTGTCAATGTTTTTGTATTGAAACGTTAACAATAGGTACCCCATGTAGGGACTGAAAGAAAACTGATCTAAAACCATGTTTAAGGCTAAAAATCATTCTTATTCATGTGTCATTTAAAAAATATAATAATGTTTCTGAGGTTATAGTCATTTCTGTACTATTTTTCTAACATATAGATATTTATTATTTGGGTACATAATATGTGTCGTCTTTCAAGGATTTCACGTACTATACCAAAATTATTTTTGAAAAGGCATATGACTAAGAATGAGTAAGTTTTAGGCAAATCTTTTGTTATCGATTTTCTTTCAGTCTCAAAATTTTTGGAGTTTCAGAAGTAAATAGGTAATATTATTACCTAATTGAGAAAACCGATAACAAAACTTACCTTTGATTTGCCTAAAACTTACTCATTCTTAGTCATATGCCTTTTTAAAAATATGCCTATAGCATGCCTAATATATTAGGTATGTTCACGAGTTTATGGAAGGTTATACTTATAAACTTATATACATATACTCGTATTTTGGAGGATTTGTGAGGGTAAAGTCACGTGGTGTATCGTTTTCAAATGGAAGAATGATGAATGTTGGTTTGCTAACCATGGCTGAATGAGAATGGTTGATGAGAATTTCTCAGAATGGAACTGACTGGAGCTGACTTCGTTCATCACACATATAATTTGATTTTTAAGCGTTCTACTACATTGATTGCATTTTTTCAATTTAGGAAATGACGCAAAATTCAATTAGGTTTGAGAGGAAAAGAAGAAAATCCCAATACGATCAACACCTGATTTGCACACTTGAAAAAAGTTTGACGCCTGATTACTCAAAACTAGGAAACTGTGGTTGGTTCCCTTCTGTTTAATGCCGTTCATTTGTCTATACGTGGTGTCGTTAAACACGAAAATCCGGCATTTTTAATGTACTGTATTTAAGAATACATGGAATTGGACAGAAAGATTTTGATTTGGAGTTGGGGAAAATTTGTTGTGTGCAATTCTACAATTTGTACGTCTCAACGGGGAGTTTTCATCGCACTTCTACCGATGTTCTCAAGTCTTGAAGCTATAGCGGCTGACCGAATATGAGATAAAATTCAAAATTTACAGTACCTTGAATGCCATGGCTGAGTTTCGATATAATTCCACTTGTACTTAGTAATAAACCGGTCGATGCTTCGCGATCTCGTATCGGATGAGTTGTGGACTTGGTCTTCGAAGTCCCTCGAAGTCTTATATACGGCGACGAATTCCCTTTCACTCGAGTACCCCCAGATCGACGTCGCCCTATTGTTCCTTGGAGGGGTTCACAGTACCCCACGGCCCTATGACGGACCCCCGGAGGCCTCGACAACGCGAAACGGAAACTGATTAATCGGCTTCCGAAATTGCGGTTTTCTCAATATCGTCGGCCGTATATCGCAATACGGCGTTGTGCCTCTCATTCACACCCTCGGGTCTCCTTACGTTTACGCTGAAGCCGATTTTTCACTCAGCCAAACTCTGTCAAATTGCAACTCTGCTGATTCTTCCGATACAGCCGGTTGAAGTGTTTACACTAGACTTCCGATTTTGGTTTATTATCTTCGATAATGAAGTTGTTTTGGAGTCCACGGACGGACTTTTGTTTTTTAATTCGATTTTTTGAATCTACGTATGTTGAAACGTAAAATTTTTTTTCTTGGGCGATTCCAATCGATCCAATGGACACAGTGGTCCAGAACCGCCCAAAAGCGCTTAAAACTCGGATTTTTCGTCTATTTTATCCTGAGTTGCTTCCTGCAAATGTGTTTGTTACCTTCTGGGAATATCATCTCTTGATTTTCAATGCCCGTAAGCAATAGTTGGGATATGAAGAATAGCGAATATTCGCTACCGAGTTTCCGCTACCAAAAACTGAAGGAACTCTCTTGCAGTTTCTTCTTTTGACTCAACGTTCAACAAACGTGTAAAATTTGAATGTCAGAATGTTGCTTGGCTCCCCTGAAAAGTCGCGATTTTTGAGATTTAGGATGTCACTGTTACATCGACGATATACGATTGTTGGTTTAGCGTATGGTATGGCCCATATGGGTAAATGAACCGTATGGGTAAATGAGATTTTTATGGAGAGGCATCATACGGAGAGTTTCATGCCTTGTTCTCCCCAATTAGAACCACCCACCAAGTTTCAGCGGTATTTCTGAATGACACCGGGGACTTTTATATTCTGAGTGGTATCAGACGGAATTGTCCAATTTCCTGATTTGTATTTCTCCAGAAGAGAGGCTTGCTGTGACGTTGTGGTCAGTCTTTGTCAATGTATTTTTTCTAGACTTTCACGAACTTCTAACAAGTTGTTTCAAAAGAAAATGGATTTTCACAAGCTTGAAAGTTATGTATCCGTGAAAATGCTGTGTTGGGCGTAGGTATCCACACTTACATAGACTGAACAGTATGGATGTAGTTACCGACCAAAAAATTGAGAAGTTAGCTTGAAAACCGGTGTGTTGACAAGTGAAAAAGAAAATTGTAGGTAAAGGATGGTCTGAAGAACATCATTTTTTTCAGAAACTTTATTACTAAACTGTTCAAATCGGCCGATTCGGCCGAACAAACCAAGGTTGTTTGTTTTGGAATTGGTAGTCGGGTGAGCAGGTCGGGTCTACAGCAAACACTTCGTCCAAAATCTATTGAGTTTTAAAATTTTGTTTACTTGGCCGATATTGGCCGTTGTCGCCCATATTCCGCAAAGTGAAGGTTCGGCCGAATTCCGTAGCCTTATTATTTCAGTCAAACCATTCATTCCACCTAATCCACAATTTTCTTCAGCCCTCCTCAAAAATTTCAAAGTTCAAATTCCAATTGGAATTTGAACTTTGAAATTTTTGAGGAGGGCTGAAGAAAATTGTGGATTAGGTGGAATGAATGGTTTGACTGAAATCTTAAGATACAATTCGTCCGATCGCCGTACTTTATCCACGGCAGCTTGACCTTTCAAAATTAACTGAGACCGTTGAAATCCGGCCTGTAGCCTCCGATAGGGCTGAGGGTCATCTTCCTATTTATACCCCTAAAATCAATAGGACGGTATAGTTTTGTACTAGGGATGGCGATCAATCGATTAAATCCCCAAATAATTAGTGGGTTTTTAATCGATGTTTGCTATGTTTGAATAATCTGGTACCTAATCGGCGCTTTAATCACGATTATTCTTTTTTCTTCATCATCTCTTTTTCTTACGGGAGAGTCGGTCACCCCCCACCCCCCGAAATATTGAGACACATTAAAAAATTTTGAAAAATCATGAATTAAAAAAATATGTCTTCGAAAAATGAAGGTTTTTTAAAAAATATTATGAAAAGTGTTAAAACCAGTTCAACACCCTCTAATTAGTACCCTGTTTGTAAAAAATGTGACTCCCCTACTTTTGGCTACCCCCCTCCCTCCACCAACGAAATTCCTGGCTACTGCCAAATCGTCTCTAAAGAGTCCAGTCTGGGTCATTTAAAAAAAAAGAGAAGTTTGTGAAATGGCGACATTGTGGGAATACCACGAATTTGAAGAATCATCTGGAGCACAAGCACCCAAAACCGAACGTAGAGAGACCAGCTAAGACCGTGTCTGAATTAAATCACTCCAAAAAATGTATATTATGCGAATCTGCTAGCAGTACCAGAGCGCTTAGCCGCTTAATCGCTACCTTCACGACGACCTCGATATCTAGTAATTACATTTCAATGAGAAACGATAAAAATTTGATTTCAACATGCAACAAAAAACTAGCAAAAACTGCCCGTCCGTTTCTCTAATCTATTTCTTTGCTAATTTCGATGTTAATCACACTATGAAGCTGTAATTTGGTTTGGAGCCTCCTTAGAACTTACTCTTTAAGCTGCATAGGGCCCGGATCAGCTGAGTGGCTCCTGCAGCTAATTTCTATGCTATTCACACTACGAAGCTGTAATTTTGTATGTAGCCTCCTTAAGACTTTGAAGTGACGCTGGCCAGGCCCCAGATCAGCTAAGTGGCTTGTAAAGATAATTTCTATGCTATTCACTCCATGAAGCTGTAGTTTGGTATGTAGCCTCGCTAGGACTTACAATTTAATCAGAATAGGTCTAGGATCAACTGAGGGGGGTCCTAAAGCTAACAGACATATCCATGATCGGACGTTTTTCCCAACGCTAATCAATAATATCTACTCAATGACGCATCGAAGTTATTTAATTTTTATCGTTATTTTGTTCTACTTGAGACACATAACACTGTTTTCAAATCTGTTTTCTGTGCGTGGTCTGTGATTTTTTCCCCTTCTAGAAATACGTGGATAAATCATTTATGAATGAATGAATGAATAACATGTTTATTGACGTAATAATTTATCGCAATACTCATGAACACACATGGGACGCTTTGGGCTAAGACCATCAGCGGAAGTTCCGTCTAAGTTGGTCAACTGTTGTGACTTAAGCGTAAGCCTAATAATAAGCGTAAACCAAATATCAAACTAGAAATAGAAAGAGGGTATACAAATATACAATATATACATAACCCTCAACTGGAAATCTAAATAGGTAGGTATGAATAAATATCAATATGGACATGAGGGGAATCAAGGGTCTGAAACAACTAGGTATACATACAGCTATAAATATCATACAAGAAATACAAATAACGAGAAGGACTCAATCAGAAGAGTTAAGAGTTGTAGTTGAATGCTGATGTCCAGGCCTCCCTAAAATCAATTAGTATGAATTTTGTTGAAAAATATCTGAATTATTGCTTTTGAATAATAATTATTTTGTAATAAGTATTATGTGGTTTTCCAGTTTAAACTACCACAATCCTTCACTCGATGGTAATAGCGGTAGTGCATCTACCTCTAGGCTGAATTGAATCTTGCTTCATTGAAGATTGCATTTCGATCTACCAACTCGAACTCATTTAAGGTTGCATTGTTCCACGGCCCGATAGATCATTCGATGATTGACGGCGGCCGAAGGATCCAGTTTCGGGGTCGATAATTTACGGCGATAAATCGTGTCGGGTCAACTCGACCCAAAGCCGGAGGTGTCATTAGCGTTCGAGGCGACTGAGGTCTTCAGCGGGTTGCATCATCGGTTGTGCGGAAACCGGCATTGAACTTGGAAATATTGAGAGGAACAAGGCCTGAAAAGTTGGTGGACGAGGGGCGTCGAGAGAGGAGTAGAATGCTGGGGGTGCCACCGGACCGTCGGCCGCGACCCTGACGGAGTCGTGATGGAACGAATACTGAAAATATGTCTTTCGCAAATAATAATTACAATCAATAGATGTGATGAAAAAATGTGAGAAATTTAAGATATCAAGACTTCCTCCAAGGAAATGTATTAGGTATGTCTTAAAAAAATAGGCGTAGGCTTTAGCATATCTGTACAAATAGAAGAATTTACATAATAAATTAAATAAAAAAGTTTTAGCAAATATTTTAAAGAATTTTCAAAGCTTGGTCTCAAATATTTAAAACTCGAAATTCCGAATTCACTGCCAAAGACCCATAAATTACAAAAATGAAACAGTCTGACAAGTGACACCTCATTTTGACAGATTATTTTACGTTGATCTCGATAGTGAAGTCAGAATTTTGATATCTTATTCCATTCTCAAACTGGAGCACTTTGAAGATGAAGAAACGTGTTTGTTACTTGGGATATTCTTAACGGTTCATCTGCTCTAATCAGAAAACGGAGTGAGATATCGCAATTTAGACCCATGTTTAAATTTTCAAGTCTTTAGCTCATCGGGAAGTTACTTTAAACTCGGACTGACACGAAGTCAAACTAGTAAAAACCTAGTAGAAAAGAGTGAATAATTTGCCCCAATAAAGGCACCAGTGGAGCCAAGAATATAGATATATCTATATACCTAGCTAGATCTAGCTCGAAAATCGATTCCAAAATCCGTGGAAGATCACCACTCACAGAACATGTCATTCCCAACTAACATTATGGATTCCGATAAGCACTGTCATGTCCGTTACAATAAGACTGACGAATTTTATCAAGCGAACCTTCCATAATAAGCAAATATGCCGTGCTGCCTACTTCGATGTGGATGAGACATTTGATCGGGTTAGGCACTTTGACCTTCTTGTAAAGGTCCAACCTCACCTACCAAACAATCTATTTGCTCTTATTTCAAGCTACTTAGAAGAAAGAAGGTTTGAGGTGAGTGTACAAAATACCACGTCCACTAGTTCCGCAAGAGAGCGTTCTGGGGCCGTATCAATACATATTTTACTGCTCCGGTATGCCACTTCCATCTGGAGAATCGTATTTTTCAGACCTTTACGCTGACGATTTGGTTATTGCTGCGCGCCACTCAGTTTCTGATATGCCCTATGATATGTTGCAATACCACATTAAATAATTAGGACAATTGTGCACAAAATGGAGAATCAAGATAAATGCAAGCAAGTCTTGTTGTGTATCATACACCCACTAGAGAAAATTCTTTGAAATACCAATACTGTACCAGGGAGAGACAATGCCCAATGCCAAATCCCATAAATGTCTGGTGTCATACCCGACCAGCGGCTCACCTTTGCTGATCACATTGCAGCGTTGCTTAAACGCCTGAAAAATAGAACTCGACAACTGAGATGTCTACTAGACAACAAATGCGTTTCTCTAACCAACAAAATGCTGATTTACAAAACCGTAATCAGCACAATTTAAAGTTATGCCCTCCCTATATGGGGCACATGCTCTCCCAGCCAATTTAAGAAAGTGGAGTCGCAACAAAACCAAACTCACATATTGTTCATTCTCCCGAGTTTGTCAGGAATGAGACTATTTATCATGATTTTAAACTCGACCCTCCTCATGAATGTCTAATGAAGGCTACATCATCGTTCTTACGTCGAAGCGCTGATCATCCTAATGAAACTGTCAACGAGGGATTTGCAGCACGCACAACATCACATCTGAAACGGCCACGTCATATTCGGGCTATTTTGGAAAGCTGAATGACCTGTTGATGAAGAGTGCTCTTTGCCGTGCTGAAGGCACTTAGAATTGTGGACTAATCCTCCGTATGGTTCAACATTTTGCTAAGGTTTACTCTTCTAATGGTCTTATAAATAAATCTGTCAAAAAAAAGAAGAAAAAACCACTCACTGGCGCTGACGAGACACAAATACTGTAGGGCGAATCCTTAGGGTATGAGTAGGTCCTCGAAGTTTGAAGTTCCAGGACCCATTTGTTTCAAGCTCACCTTGACGTTCTACGAGACTATGACCTCCCAATCTGAAAGGAAGTGAAGCTAAATACATAATGGGTGAAACCCAAGAAAATGAGGGGTTAGTAATAAACGTATAATATTGTCGAAATATTCGTCTCCAACATGAACTAGGGGTTTCTCCGCGAATTCAACTTGAGGTTATGATGGTCCTCGTTGTCCGGTAGTAGAAGTAGATCGTGGTTGGTGGAGCCGTCTGTAGTCGTCCATCGGTTGAGTAAAGAATTCTGATTGTCGAAGAAGTAAGTTGATGATGTCCGTCGGTTGATTGAAGAATGCTGATTGTTGGTAGGTTCATGATGAGGTCCTTTTTTGAAGCAGTAGGTGGATGAGCTATTCAGTTGATCCTGCAGTGCCTCCTTAGCGAACTGTACATTTTAACGATTAACTGTTTACTTGGATCACGAATCGACTGAATTTCGGTCTATTCGTCTCCTTCAATTCCGTTTTTCAAGATGTAAAATCAATAGCCGAACCAAAAGTAGCTCGTGAATCGACTTGATGACTGCCTCCTTCACACAAATAGGTGGTAATGTAGGGTCACTATTATCCCACCCGACACCGCCTATTGCCTCAGTCGCCGCTCCATTCGACTGCCACCCCTGCAAGTCACCGGAAACCTATTTATCATCATTCATCAGTCGACATAATCGCGTATATTATAAAAGCGAGTCTCCGAGAGCTGGACAGCTGGTACCCTTTCTAATATCCACTATAGAAACCGTCTATCAAGGGAAGACCTTGACATTCTCCGATGCGACCAGAGTAAGGGTCACACTAATTGAAACCCCTTCTAAATAAATTACTGGCCTTCCCGGCGGAAAACGATAATGAACTCATTCCTACAATTTCTCGGACTATATTTCGGTAGAAAATTATTAAATTGTAACCGACGGCTCCTCCCATGTCATGCAATGTCATTATTACACTCCACATAACACCACAATTACTATCGACATAACACACAGAGATACATAACACATAGGGATACAGTAGCAAGAAAGGCATATGCATATCTCAAATAATTGAAATTTTGGGTGGAAGTATTTTTGGTTATTCACCTTTCACACTTAGTTAATGACTGTTTTTTCAATGTGGAGGCATTAAACGGTAGGTTTAAAATAAAAATTTTACTCAGAAGTAGCCACAAAAACTAGGCAAGAAAGGAGAATCTCAAAAGACACTGCTTCTTTGCTTAGGAAAATGAAATACGCCCGATTGACTTGGGGTTTGACACAATTTTTGAGATACGCCCATCTTCCTTACCGTTTTTTGATGCTCTAGAAGAGAATTAGGATGATTTTTGCATAATCTTAAGATGGAGAAGCTCCTAAAGAATCTACAACTGCAAAAACCCGAAAATCACAAAAAATGAGATAGTACGCCCTTTTTGCTTAGGACGGCAGAGTAAATTTGGTTGTATTAATTTCTGGTTATTTTGACCTTTTTCGAAAAATTTGCAATGTTTTCGGGTTCGATTTTTTGGAGTGTGTCTTGATACGTAAACCCACCAATTTTGAAGAGTTGTTGCTACTTCATTATTTCGTTACATTTTTTTCCTATTTCCACTTGTAAGGCCATTGAGCAGTTTGGTAATAGTAATCTGTAGTCTAGGACACCATTTGCCTGCGGAGACCTCTCCCCAACGGAAACCATTATTCAAGGACAGTTTGATCATGGCCCTGAAGGGCTCGTAGAGAAGGCACTCTAGCAGGAAAGAAATAGGGATTCTGGCACAAACTGTACATACTCGTAGGTTTCCGTTGTTCAACCGGTACTCGCTGCGCTTATGCCAGAACGTAATTTCGTCCGGATTGGGTGTTGACAGCCTCAGGCGTTCTCTATGGATATTTCCTCCTACATCCAGGTAGCACTGTCTACTACGGTAATCCAGTACAGCACAAAACATTGGGTTGTAGCTGCTATCCAATGTCCTTCTAATATCGAGGCTAAGACGGTGGATCTATCGACAATGTAGGAATTAGTGGCTTTCAATAATAATTATTAATGAATTATTATCAATTATTGATGAAATGTACGTGATGCTGCTCCGTTCCAGTGACACTCCAATAGGTGTAAAGACGTAGAGATGAGGAAAGTAGTACGTTTTGTGTCATCTCTACAACGTAATTCTTCTCTGACGTGGATCGCCTCTGATGGGGTTTTGGATGGATTGGAAAGTTTATGTTTTACTGTGTATGGGGCTCCCAAATCCTTTCTACGAGTATAATATACAGATATTATACAAATATTAAGGTAGATATTATCTGCCTTATGTCAAAGTTTACAATATAGGAATCGGATTTTACACTCAGTCACTGACGTTCGCGTTGTTTATATTGTGAGAAAATCATTTTTATGATTGACCTCTTCCTGTCGCCATCACCAAAGCTACTCAACAATCAGCTTCAACAATTTCGTCATCCCACTCTCTTGTGTTTCGAGTGTTGAGCCCCCTACAAACTCATAGGAAACTATACACACCAAACCCTTAGTCCGCCGAAGCGGCTTTCAATAATTGTTTCTCCGGACCCCGGGCCACAGATTTTATCGCGTTCTGGAGACGGAGATCGTAGTAGAAAGGCCTTAACCATTCGCCGCATAGCACGGGGGAGGGTCAGTTCGTGCCAGATTGCAGGAAGCGTGGACTTAGGGACCAAGTTCACCCCCTACAGCCCATTCACCCGTCGTTTTTTCCGCACTATATCAACCTCTTGAGTCCGTTTCGTGTTGTATAACGAGAGAATTGGTTATCAACCTTTGTTGTAATAAGACAGGCCAAAGTGGTGCTCATGGAAAAATGGGCAGTTTCTTAAATATTTGATGGCGTGATTTCGGTCGTGAGTTGAACAATTTGTGGGTGAATCGGTTAGAAAAACCACCACTGATTGATAATAACAACGATTAAATTGTTGCTCCTTTCATGGAACGCAACAGTCTGGGCTCGCACAAAGCTGTAAATAAACAGAGTATGACGGTATGAAGTGCATCATCCTAGTTTAGAAGATGTTGCTGCTCACAATAACAGCACGTATTAAGCATAGACAAAATGTCGTCATACTTGAGTTATGCTCACATATTAAATAAGAGCCTAACTTCAGGCCTTTCAGGAAATATACACTGCTAAATCTTATTATTTCACCTGTTAAGATCCCACAAGGTCTAACTCACTTTTTGGGCAAAATGAGTTAAGAACGGATTCGCATGCGAAATCTCTCTAATCCCGCGAAATTCCGTCTTACTAGCTAATCAGATTGGCCGTAGGACGAATAGATGTCGCGTAAATCGAAAAACCCTCCACAAGGTCTATCAGATAGATTCTATTTCTTAATATCCAGAACAGCTGTCTTGGTAAAAATAGTGTTTTTGAACTTGTGTAAATTGTAATATAATGAGTAATTATACCTACCTAATTTCCCCCCCTTAGATTGGACTCTCCACATTTAAACCAATCGGTGGACCAGCTTGATCCAATTCAACGCATTTTGACAGTTATGCACTTCTTCAAATCCACTATTATCCAGTGCTCTACCGTGTTATCTCATTGCTTCTCAATACTTTGGCGATTCGATGATTATTTTTGACATTTTATGTCTTTACTTTGCTACTTAAACTCGAAAATGTAACGCGGGAATGAAACGCGGGACATGTAACGGAGTTTCTGATGATTTTCGCTTACAACCGATTCGTTGCTACGGAACTTTATCTTCGCCAGTTATCATCGTACAAAACTCGTTCCCCACTCGTTGGATAGCTCTCGATTTACCTAACCATATTACGTTAACCACTGCGGAGTGCGTGGCCGACAAGCTGCGGTATGAGCGTGATTGTTTAAATAATTGTTAACACACAGGTGATCATTCTCAATAATTTATATTGTCATCACGAATGCAAGCTTCATACAAGTTTCTGATGGGAGGGGGTGCAAAGACATAAAATGTCCCTCGTGGTTGCGTACTTGTACGAAAGCTGTACCCACCGTTTGTGTTTTATTTTAAACTAATTTTTGGCGATTTTGAACACTCATAATACATGATCCATAATCCGAGCTAGTCTTTGAACTTACCCTCGCAATTCTCGACAATATAGGTAAATTTGGAATTATTTACAATGTTTAGCCTAGCTCAGATATGGAACAAAAGTATGTACGATACGTTTGGTAATCTCAATTGGGGTGTTTTTTTAATTCGCAAATTAGGCGCTTCTTGACTGGATTTTTTTTTTTTTTTGCGAATATTGTTATAAATTGTTTGAAAGGTTGTTCGTTGAAAGAGTTATTTATCTGTAGTTATTTTGTTCTTTTGAATTTGAATTAACATCCCCGTTCCCTTCAAAACTATGTACTATGCAGGTGCAGTGTCATACGTTCTTGCCACCTCTCGATTGCCAATTGCGAAACGAAGATTAGTAATGAAAACGCTCAGTTGGTGGATTGGTTAATGAACAAGGCTCCTTCTCACTGTTGAATCTTATTGTAGACTGCATCTGACAAAAACTCCCTAGTCCCTTCGTACGGCAATACATCGTCGACTGCGGGACATAATTTTTTTCCCTCCTGATCTCGGAAAAGGAGTTTTGAGGTGCCCCGCACAAAGGGTCTCCCGGCCTCAGACCGATTGCTCAAAAGATCGTGAACTCCCATTCGGAGCGAGTTGCTCAAGTTCACTCAGGTCACTTGAGTTCTCGGCACAAACTAGGCTAGAAACGACCTCGCGTCTCTGCCTTTACCAACACGAAAAAAAGAAGAAAAACGACTTGCAGGTAGCATAATCGAAATTGGATTTCCAGACGGCGAACCTTCTTTTCGGGTCTTAATTGGATGCTTTTTGAAGCCTTGTACTACTGACTCTTCTAACGTCTGGAGGTTCGTTATTTAACTCCGCCAGCCTCTTCAGTTAACTTCTTAAATCGTATAATACACCAATTTGCCATCATTATCGAAGATACTAAACCGAAATGGCATCAGAATTTCAACTACGATCATATGTGGGGATGATGAATGTTGTCGGATGGAGGTTCAAAGCCTTTTTGCAATCGGGATTGGATCTACAAATTAAAAACTAAATGTCGTAAAGAAGTCGATCAACTAAGTTTTTTCGTACTTCCACAATGTTATGTACGACAGTGGGATTTAATAGACATTTTATTTCGCCAAAATGTAAAGTTCTACCCAATGGCTCGGGTGTTTCACGAATGTACGACTAGTGTATCTGTCGTGTATCCGCCTCACGCGTTCGGTGATGTTTTCTGTGGTGGAGCATTAGATCCCTATGAATGGTACAGCAAAAAGTTTTTGATTACGACGAACCATACACTGGTTAACGCTCTGGAATCCTTGTTAAGTTGTAGGGTCGGATTCAACGCGATACTCGACCAAGTTTGGTGATATTTAATGTGATGGAGCATTAGATCCCTATGAATGGTATGGCCAAAATTTTGTGAGTACGATGAACCCAAACCATGGTTAACGCTCTGGAATCCTTGTTAACTTGAGGATTGTGAGGGTAAGAGATCCACAAGGGAGAAGATCAAGACTTGTTTGCTTGTTGCGGTTGTTTACTCCAAACTATCAGGATTCAAAACAACCACTGCCAAGTAACTACTAACATACCAGGATTTTACGCTCCCACAACATGCATAACAGATAATTACGCCATGTCGTAAATGATGAACTGTAGTGTTTAGAGGTGCAGAATCATAAGCTGAATTATCATAAAGATGAGACATCGTAGGTGATTAGTGTCTTCCATTCACATCTGTAATATCCGTACCGTACAGCTCAGTAGAGCAATTTGGAGGGATTTGATTCACGAGATGTTGAAGAGTGAGTTTCACAAGCCTACATGCTCTGATCCCTTCTTGATGGTCTTAAGGTTAACGATCTTTTGTTTCGGTGCTCCTCGCTCATGAATCACCTTAGACAATCGGGGCTGTTGCCAAAACACGGTATACATCAGCACTTGTGACATTATCCCGTCGCTTGATGATCCTCCCACGAAACTCCGCGCTCTCCACGAGTGACATCAACTGGAAACCCGATCTGGATCGAAAACCGATGGATGCGACTAGTTGATGTCGGACGACGAATATCTAACATGTTGGCTAACACTTGGCTGACTGTTCCGTCGCCAGCGTCATCACCACATTGGCTACGCTCTGGATGAGGATCTCCCTTAGTAACTAAAAATAAATCAATCTCAAGAGTATCACATGGTCCAGAATGATACAATTATGAATGTAGAGACAGTACCACTTGATTTGGAGTTGTTATGTTGAGATCATAAGGAATGAGAACACTTGGGTCGAATGCAGAAACGAGAATGATCTTCAAAGTCTGTAATGGTTGGTAGTCAGGGACTACCAATAATTAACGAGTACGACACAGGAGTGACCACAACACAGTGAGATCCAGAGGATAATCCTTGAAGAACCAAGTTCACGTACAGTTTGGAATACTAAAATGTCTCTTCAAAATTTAGTTGATCAACGCCTCATAACTCTTTTTCATACATCGACGAAGATTCAGGATCGAATGAAAACAATTTTCAAACTTTCCACAACGGTTCAAATTTTCTGCTGTACACCGTCAGATTACTCTCATGTTGACGATTTTTCATCGGCTCTACCTTTGAGAGCTCGTTGTGAACAGAAGGCTTAATCAATTATACTTTTTGCGGATGACTCAATGATATAGATACCGCTCAGCAGATAAGTGGATCACCACTTTTAATGATGCAAATCGTAGTCTGCAACAAATTAGCACATGGTTTATTAGTAATAAATTGACTATAAATCTGAAAACACTCTTTTTTTGCCGTTTTATTCGTCTTCAATGTCTGAACCAATGCATAATATGGAGGTGCTATTGCGTTCTGCAGAATAAGATGCACTATGAGATGTATAACCTGCCCTAAATTGATGAGAACTTCGGAATTCAAATAATTAGGTGTTGCTTTCGATAGCTGTTTAAAGTGGGGTAAAGCGATTGCTTTAGTGACTACAAGACTCAGAAAGTTTATTTATACTTTCGCCAGAATCAATAAGATATTATCCGTATCCTTACGCGTATTGTTATAACTAAAAAAACAAATTATAAGAATCATTGCTAGGAAGGGTTTTGCGGAGCTTACAGAACCAAATGTCTAATAAAATCAAATGTAAAATATTCAAATATATAAATGAAATGAAGCTATTGTTCTCGGTCCAAAAGTTTTAAAACTCGTATTCACGACAACTTTTCATATCAAAATCCATTCCATATATCCTGAGTTTACTGCCAAAAGGCACCCAAAATCATATGTATATATGACATACATTTGAACACAAAATTTGCACAAAAAATCCGTCCTAGGGTAAGTTGGTAGAAGGGCAGAATCGGGCCACTCTAAGGGGGGGGGGGGGGGGAGTTGTAGGGGGGAAAATTACCCATAAATTTCCAAAATAAAACAGTCTGACAAGTGACCAACTCATTTTAAAGGTTTTTTAACGCTGAAGACGATGGTGAGGTTAGAATAGTAATATTTCACTCCGTTCTCAAACTGGAACGCTTTGAAAGTGAAGAAATGTGTTCAGCGTTGAAAAATCTATGAGCTGCGGGTGGTTTACATTTTACTCGTACATAAAACCATTCACTCCTTCGAAAACTCGCTCTTATAGCCATGCTGCATGACTGTGGATTTTTTACTTTACTTGTTTAGGATATTAAGCTTATTTTGTCTTCAAAGTAGGTTTTTAGAGTGTTTAATTAGATAAGTGTTGGATTTCGTTTAAATTATGATTTGTATAACTTAATCGGCGAGAGTGAGTACTCATCTCCCTTCCACGGGCATCGCCCACACAGGGGATTAGTTTCCGGATCAGAAGTCTTTCTTATTTTGTATTATTTTGTGATTTTTTCAATGTTACATCTCATTGTATTACGTATCTATGAAGGAAATGAAAAAATAAAATAAATAATTAATCTCTCAATACAACAGTTAATAGGATTTCATGTTTGCACTAAAACGATTCAGACATAAGAATGAAACATATGAGACCGAATTTAAAGCTCAACCAGCAACACCTCTGAACATTTCATCGAGGTGTGTCCAATAGTTCGGTGTTATGACAAGGTTGTGACAAGGACTAGAGACAAACTGGCGAACATGCGAAACGTAAGTGAAAATTGTTGTTTTGGAATGACAAATAACGCTGTCATATATAACGCCGATTACGTACAGATGAGAGGTCCATACTCGCTAACTTATGGCTAAGCTTAGTCGAAATCTGAGTCTCCAAAATTACCTTCTTGAATTTCACACGCCCTGAGTCAAACCCTCGTCTTTTTTCGCCTAAACCCTGACGCAACGGCACATTAATTACTTTCCAATTTTTCCTCCCGGAGTTACTTCAGGAGATTGCAGCAACCTCAGGGGCCCAGACTGTTTCCCACAGTGATGGATAACTCGTCATAATAAGCCGCGAGTTTTGACTCTCAGAAACGGGGCAAGGTCTGAAAGTCAGTCACCTCTCACCAGCCTCCAACACGCCCATATCCGCGACGTTTACCGACTCGAAAAATGGTCTCGAAAAACTTGGAAAGTATCACTTGCTGGTTGAGGGGAGTCACGACAGAGTCACGGCCGCTGTACAAGGAGCCACAAATAATTTGTTTGCGGGGTGTCGTAACGTTACGCCCCAATCACACTTAACTGCGCGGCTCGGGATCTTGTAGAAATTGAAATGGTAAACCTGCGTCACTGTGAGACGTCCTCCGAGTTATGCGATCCTTCGAAAATCCCCAAATCTCCTGCCATTCCAGTAAAATCCATTTTTCAAACGAAGGCTCAACCGTTCGGTGATTGAAAAAACCCGTCATCACTCACTCAACCATCTTGTATGTAAGTATTCGGAGTACGTTACAACAAACTTCGGGGATTCGTTTTGCAATAGATTCACAACGTTTCAACATATTATTCTTTGTATTATTCGTGAGCCACGACATTGTTCAGGGACTCGATTGGAGCGTGATGATAGTGCTGGAACTTCCGTAATGAGTATTACACCTTTGTATCAATAAACCCGTGTGTACATCGGACTATCCAGAAACCACGATTTTAATGAGATTTATAGTAAAACAGTTACAACCAGCAAGTTTTAAATTCAAAAACATTCTGTAACAGGAAACCAGACTTTATCTAACGACGTCAACCGTCCAATTCGTAATGTCAATCTACGTAAGTGTTGGGCAAAATCTTATTTAGAAATAGGATTCAGATTTGCAATCATGGGATTTTTTCTTTGATAAAGAATAAGATTAAGCTCTTGATAACAAGAGTATGATTTGGATTAAACTAATAATCTCAGAAGAGTAATCTCAGAATTTTGTGACTAATCACAAACATTTGTGAATAATCCAAGGAAATTTGAGATTATTCACAGGAAATTTGTAAATAATCATAGGGATCGGTGACTAATCACAGGATTTTGTAATTAATCACTGGAATCTGGATTCATGTTAATAATCACTGATTTCCTGTATTTAATTACAGCGTTTTTATTGGTTTAAACTTAATCATACTCTGTGATTAAGAATTTAATCTTATTCTTAATCATAGAAAAAATCCTATGATTAAAAATCTTAATCTTTTTTCTGAATAAGATTTTGCCCAACTCTGTTATTATATTTTTATTTACCGTCGACACATCAACTTTTCCCGGCTTCTGTATCAACATGAAATTTGTTCGATTCATTACACCACAATTCTACGTCATTCGAAACTAGAAGCTATTACGAGTATTTATACAGCTCAAGTGTATAATAAGTAATGCTCGAAAAGTTGAAACTTCTAGCCTGAATAAAGATGTTGAGATAGTAAAAGTTCATGAATATAACTCATAAGTCTCTCCTTCGTGTAATTTTTCGACATCGTTTATTTTTCATTTACTTTTTAATAACTTACATACTTGTGATGAAATTCAACCGACTTTAAGATCAACCGAAGAGCACTTGATCCCGGATGAATGATTTACCGTAAAGTTTATTTAAAATTTATCTCGACTAATTTAAAACGGGGGTTTACGAAGCTCCACTTATTTATGAGAAACATTTAAGAAATGTATAAGATGCCATCATTTAGATTCGGCATGAGCAATCGCAGATCGTGGTTTGCATTCGTGTTATAGTGAAACAGTTGGCAATTAAAACGTAACACGATTGATAATATCTCAATGATCAGTGGTTTTGACCACATCACATTAAATTTAACAAACATTTCGTAGATAATTACAGGGTATTATCTGTTTAAAAGTACATATCTAGAAACGCAAAGCAACAATTTTGAGGGGGGTTAACAAAATTTTTCTAGATATTTAAATGCAAATTAAAACAAAAATTTTGTACTTTTAAACGGATAATACCCTATAATTATCTACGAAAATTTTGTTAACCCTCCCTCAAAATGGTTGGTTTGCGTTTCTAGATATGTAGATTCAGAAAATTTCAGAAAATCTACCCCTCCGCCGTACGCCGTTCATCGACTGCGCCATTTTACCCCGTTAGGTGTCCAAAAATTATGGAATTAAGGTTACTGGCTCGGACTAGCCCAAGGATGGTCAATCAAACTTTCCATATGTTTCCTATGCCATTAGGAAAATGTTAGAAATGTCATATCTCCCAAATTTTAAATGGCATGGGCGTAGTTTTTTGTACAAATTAAAATACAGTTCAATTGAGAGAATTCAGACCACTTAGAGCTTTGTACGACTAGCAGTATCAGCGATCTGGACATATGGGTGATCTGTACAAAAGATAATAAACCCTTGTGTAAAAATGTGCAGAGGTTTTTTTTAATCAACAATCATTTCCAAATTGAAGTTTTTCGAGGTTTTCAATTTATTTCAGAGCAGGAGGTCTGTTGAATGGAAATTACTGAGTGACGCACTCATCATATTATGGAAAAAGGAAAGAGATGTAACTCAATTTCATGCATAATTTGGCAGGAAGGAGCCACTGTTTCAAAGAAGTCTCTCGAAAATATCGAAGTTTGTTCAATCTTCTCGTAGCACTCCCGTAAATGAGCGGGTAATTCAAATTTTGATTGAATCAGCAAACGCAATTCAGATTCGCAATCGACGTATCAGTCGCCGCGAGTCATGATAATCGAAGGAGGAGGCGGATTCCTCAAGATGAATGGGCTCATAAGCAGATTCGAGTTGCGCAACGGGCTATTGGGAAACGGCAACGCAGGTAGTCTAGAAGTTAGGCGTAGACCAAGGTAGGGCTGAAAGTCAGGTTGGTTATCTGGTAGGTAAGTAGGTAAGACGCTACTCGCTCCTATCACCGTCGGCATCTGCAATGGCCATCTCATCTCGCCCATTGATGGGAGATCTCTCATGATTGCATTTGCAAAAGTTGAAACTGCACCAATTGTGCAACGGGGCTGCGGTTTCGAAGGCCTTCGACTCGAGTCGAGCGGTCTCGGAGCACAACACGTCCTACCACTACTATTTAGCATTTCGCGAAAATGTAGGGTTGTGGGTATTCAAATGAAATATAGTAGAACATACAGTAGAAATATAATCCACGTTTTGACCGTATTTACCTGGCCATTAATAAGCTTTATGGTGAAATAGGTGAAATTATATTTGTAGAATTTAAAACCTTCGAGTTTTGGTGTTATCCCACGGTCTTCGAGCTTAGTAAAATTTGCCGTTCAGGTTTTATTAATTTTTCACAATTATTTTGTGCTTCCCAACAATGTCTCTTGAATTTATAGAATTGTCCCGTTGGTAACTGATAATGCACACTCTTTACAAATCAGAAACTCTTAACTTGAACTTAAGGGCCTCTTCTGTGGCATTAGCACATTTAAGGATGCAAAACTTTTTCATCTTCGACGGCTTTTTGTGAAAAATGTGTTTATGTACTTCCAAAAAAGACCGCTCCTCTGCACATTCGACTCTCAGCACACATAATATGTCATTATCCTCCCTGATTTCTTCTAAACAAAAATGTAGTAAACCCTAAAATTTCACTCGCGAGAACCTCTAGAAGCCCTATGTACGGGTCCCTCATACCTCCTCAATTTGATTTACAATCGCCTACAGAAATGAACTCCTACTGTGTAATCAAGAAGCTCCTTCAAGTGTAGCATTTACAGCAGACTTTAAATCAAGACTAACTTGAGTCTGGGAGGTTACTCAGAAAATGTTTCCATACTGCTACCATACAGACTCTTCTCTTCATTTTATACATATCACTGTTTACTAGAGCATCCTGATTGTTGTATGGTATGTTTCCGCCTTTTTCGGTAGATATACTAGGAATAGTAACTGTTACTGTCCAAACGCTTCTCTTTTTTCCACCCTTCAGCGACCATTGTTTTTTCTTCGTCTGTTTGAATAAGCGGCTGTTGATCGTCACTTCGTGAGATCCTAAGACGAGCAATAAGTATTCAGTAATCATTTAAACGTTATTATTTTAGCATTAATTACGATTTTCTTAGTACATAAATCCTAGATTTAGTAAATCCTGAATTTGGTAAATCCTTGATAGTAACATTAAAACGCAGATTTATTAGGTAAAACGTCAATATAGAAAATCCAGGATTTGCAAAATCGACGTTTCATTGAATAGACGTCTTATTAAAACCAAGATTAACTAAATCGATGTTTTACCAAATCGTGGATTAACTTACACCTCGCACTGTTATAATTACAGAGGCAGATCTTAAAAACACAGTTTTTTGAAAATGCCCGTACTGTCCAGTAACCTAATAGGTAAAAGATAACCTATTACCAGAAAACGCCTATTACTGGAATAACTGTTTTGAGAACTCGGGGGAAAGGTCTTTGAGGGCCTCTTTGTCGCCGGCCATTCGGGATTCCGTGATAATAGGTTGGCTGGGACTATTCCAGGTAATACCAGGTAATAGGTTACGGAAAACGAATGCGAGCAAAGTGTGCGATAATAACTGCCGACAAGTTATTTGAGTGAATACCTATTGAGCTAGTTCCGAGTACCTAACAGGGACCGTCTGGTAATAGGTTGTGGTATTAGATTATTTTGGTAATAAGTTTCTGAATCGCCGGTATCCCATCACCAAAAATAACCTAATACCACAACCTATTACCAGACGGTCGCTGTTACTCGATAACCTTTTAGGTACCAAGAAATAACCGTATTAACCCCTATATAACCGTATATATACGTCGAGACTTGGGGAAAAAACCTCAATTTCAACGGAATACAAACGTTTTTCTGCAGTTAAACACCATTTATACACACTAAAAATATTTTTAAAAACCGTTGGAAAGCTGACATTTTAGCGCACGTTTTACCAGGCCTGCACAGTTTTGCGTCAAGCATTAATGGGGTTGCTAGGCGAGATGAAAAACTGGCAATTTCAAGATTTTGACAAAACTGCCATTTCGCGCGGCAATCGCACATCTTCTATGCAATAAAAAAAATGTTTTCAGACATCAAATGGATAGGAAATTTAACGTTCTTTCCAACGGTGTCTTAAAATTTGAGCTGTCTAAAAATTGAGGGAGTTATGACAGTTTTAGTGACGTAAGATCTAAAACACGAAAAAAAATCTTAAATCGCGAATAACTCGGTAACGAGATCTCTAAAGAAAAATTGCTAAGAGGCACTTTTGGTCGGAAATGAGTTGTAGAATACGTAGGAGTCGGGTCGTGCATAACTCGTGGGACACCCTGTATAACCTATTTACCGTAGGTATATATAACCTATATAACCGTATTAGATAATCCAGTGGCTCTGGTCAAGTCCGGTCCGGGATCTGTGGCTTGAAAATTATCAGAAATTATTCTGAGGATTTCACTTATTTCTGTTCCTGCCAAGAAATGGGTTAAGTCGAATTGGCCTTTTGGTACGTTCATGGTCGGCTCTACTCGCTGCTCTTGGAACAAACTCTGCGGAAACCCCCTGGAGGACCTCGTGAGAAGACAAAAGTTCGTTTACGTCTCGCTAGAAAGCGCTCCAACCCCCAATGGACCTCATCCTTATCAGCTGACCTCTCAACATGGCTTCTCCCTTTCGGATTGAGCAGACGCCGCTAAACCTTCATCTCCTGCTCTTCCCCTTCAGTTTGTCGCGGCGCGTTGCTCAACCGCGTAGCAGCCGCCGTTTAGGTTTTACGATCGCTAACGTTTGTCATGACTCGGTAGTGCGATATCCCGAGTTGTTCGTTCCTTTTGTAATCTCGTCGTCCCTTCAACCTTCTTCTCGTCTTTCGAGTGATAACAATGCACAGACTCAGTGCATCCTGCTTCCTCCAGCTTGTCCTCGTTTTCGTCGTCAATGTCAACACTCAGCTTCTTATCAACGTCAAAAACCAGGTAAACTGCCGACTCCTCATTTCTACATGAAAAAATGAAAACAACCCTTGAAAAACTCCACTAAACCATCGATTCTTCTCAACGGGTGAAACAACTACTGCATTCTTCCAATAACCACTTTGTAAATCCCAATGACCTTGAAATAGTTCCTTATCAGCCTGCATCCTTTCACTATCACCACAAATAATTGTGTGCCTACGAGGCCGTATGTATATGTTGTTGTTGTTGTGTGCTCCATATGTTTGGAAGGTAAACCTCAGTTCTGTATACTCAGTACTTCTGTACACTCGAAAATATACCGCATGATCGCCTGTTATGATTTCTTCTCTAATATATTTGTATGATATTTCAGTTGAATCTTTCAGCTCAACTCGTTGAAATGTCCAAGATATCCAAGATTCTTGAGATCAAACATAAACCCAACCAGTACCAATTCATACAATGTACACCGTATGAAGAAGGTGGACGAAACACATTGGACCGCGTACGCTACAGCTACGTTATCCACGTTTCGCAGTACGAAATTTCGTAACTCTGGACTGCCACAAAAAGAAAACTCTGCAAATTCCTGACACAACGGTTCATTACAACGGTATCTTTTTTGTACAGATCACCCCTCTGTCAGGATCACTAAATGATAAAATAATTATTATTATGAATGGTCATCAATTATTAAAATTATTATCAAGTAGGTAGTGTAAATTATGATTAATAATTGTTAATTATTACTAATTTTTATTAATCATTGTTAATAATAATTATTAATAATTGAACTGATATCTGAAAACCATGTGCTCCTCGAATCAGCTTGGCCGTTGAACCGACATGTCGCGGCAGGCTGCCTCACGAATCACTCTCATGTTGATGTCTTTTGATCTGCTCCAACTTTGAGCCCTCATCGTGAACTAACGGCTGGTCACACAAAGCTGCGGATGGTTTTAAAAAATTATCAAAAATAAACTCAATCTAAATATGAAATAAAAACTATACCGTTCCATTTGAATTTTTCGAGGAATGATTTTTTTCAAAATTTCAAAATTCGTAAGGGGTTCATCCCATTGAATTTGGGCTATGAAAAGTTTCGAGGGTCATTTTTAAATTCTATTTTCTGAATCTGCGTATCTTGAAACGTAAACCAACAAATTTTTGAGGAGGTGTTGACAATTTTTTTCTTTGGTCGATTCCTATGGTTCATTATCGAATATAATAAACCAAAATCCAGTCATGCAGCATGGCTATAAGAGCACATTTCCGAAGAAATAACTGGTTTTATGTAAAATGTCTTCATTTTACCGGGTTTAACAAATTTTGTCTCCGTTTTCGCCGAGTAACTCCTCAGTTTATGACAGTGGATTCAGGATGGTCTAAAAGGGATTTTGCTATCTAGATTTTTCGGAAACATTTTGGACCGAAAACAATAGCTTCCTTCCTTTTCTTCGAAAATTCGCTAAAAAATCAAGGAAGGTTTACACGAAGAAACAAATTAGACTTGTATGCTTGTCCGTGGTACCACGTGAATATTCAGCGCTTCATCAATCCTATTCGATTCTCTCATCATTAATTGAACCCTGAAACGATTCTGGGTTGAATATTATAGTGCTGCTCTTTAAAGGTCACATCTACACAAATGAGAGCGGCAGAATCAGCTTAGTTCGCAAACCCTACGAGTCACGTCTGGTTTGTTCTAGTATTCGAATTGTACTAACAATGAGAACTGTACTATTATTCAATTATTTTGTGTTGAAGGCGGTTGTTTAGTTTGTTCACGATCCAGGGCCCCGCGGTTAATTAATACTAGATCAAATTAGTCTCATCCGCGATCCTACGGTACTAGGGTATTTATTCAGCCCATAAAATGTGTCTACATTGACTAATAGTATTAATAGTACTATTAGCCAATGTAGACACAAAAAGGCAAACTTTGCATATGCGCATGTATCTACGATTTCTTTGTTATGTTGTTAGGTTTTGCAACCCTGAAAACCGTGTGCTAACTTCGTGATGCTCGGAACAGCGAAATTTTAGCAATCGTTTTTTTTTTTTTTTGGCCAAAAAAGCAGTTAGGCAGCCACTTTGGGACAAAAGCTATTCGTTCCTTTTTCAACGTGTATAAAATTTTCCGATTCAATTACCAATTTCAGTGGTATAGAACTCCGTAGACCAAAATTTGGTCTACTATTTAATAGAACCTGAGATAGAGCTCCCAAAACAAGGCCATTTTATCCCAAAAGTGGACATTTTATGTCATGGTCATTTTTCTAGTCTCGTACTTGCCACACTACTGGTCCTATAAAAAGGTGGTGAGAGAAGGATTTGAGCACAATTTATTACCACTCTGATCTTCAATTGTCTTCAAATCCTTCTCTTACAACCGTTTTGTAGGACCCCGGCCGGAACGAGACTAGAAAAATGACCATGACAAAATTTCCACTTTTTGTAAAAAATGACCTTTTTTAGCAGAGCTCCATCTCAGGTTTTACTTGGTCTACGGAGTTCTATTACCACTGAAATTGTAGCGGATTTTATATACGTTAAAAAAGGGACGAATAACCTTTTTCGCCAAGGGGCTGCTTAACTGCTTTTTTGCTCAATAACTAAAACTAGTGCAAAAATTTCGCTGTTTTCCGAGCACCACGAAGTTAGTAAGCGGTTTTGAGGGTTGCAAATTTAGGTACATACTACCCGTAGGGGTCCGAACAATGTATTAAAAAATCGTGGATACATGAGCATATCTAGGGTGAAGTGGCATCAAGGCCTACCTCAAATGGGGCTGAACAACACGGCCTACCTGAGATATGATGACATGGCCTAACTGACATATTGGGCATATTGACTTTTTTATTCAGCGGGATTTGAATTAGAATCTATTAAAATTATTCATCATCCCGTAAGTAGTCTGTATACTATACATAGTATATTGTCCCCCAGAAGTGTCTATAGTGGCAAACATTCACATTTATGTTCCCAAATTGTATAAATAAACAGTTTTTTGTGTCTCCTGTGAATTATTGAAAAAACACTTAGGCCATGTTGTACAGCACTATTTGAGGTAGGCCATGTTGACCAGCCCTATCACAGGTAGGCCATGTTGTTCAGCCCCACTTGAGGTAGGCCTTATTGCCACTTCACCCTCGATTCCTAATGTTTGACGTCTTTATGACCGGGCTAACTAGGAAACGGACATTTTTGTTTTCGGACATTGAGTTTTGTCGTACAGTCGTATCTCGCGTTCATCACAATCGTCAGTGTGTCAGGTTTTCTTCGTTGTTGGTGTCGGTGGTATTTTCTCGTCAACGTTCATACGTGACGAGTAATTCGATTAGTGTTGATTAGTCTTCGTACGATCGCTATCCAATGATATGTGCGATGAGTGGTGAATGTCACGCAGTACCTATTGGAGTCGAATCCGTGTCACCGGAACGGGCTTCTCCGTTTATTGTGTTCGGCCATTGATCGTGACTAACCACTATCAGCATCAAATGGACTATTTACCTACTTGGAGGATCAATATTGTGACTGTCCTTCGACGTGATGACATACAAACCTGTACCTCCTGACTGGAGAACGTAATGAACATATCGATGGTATGGATACCATGGACTCCGGATTGGACCGTAAAAGATCTTTTACGGCCCAATCCGGAGTCCACGGTTTGAAGAGGACAAACTATTCAATTTCCCTAAAATTTTATTTTTAAATACTCTACTAGTTCCCCCACAACACTCAGAAAACCCAACACCCTCAAAACTCAGATTTTTTCATTCGACTCAAGAATTTTTGAGATATCTTAAGAAACTATCGGTTACTGAAGTATCGATACCAAATACGATGTAAAAATATCGATATATCGATTAAAAATATCTATTTGATCATGAACCCGTACTCGAACAAACTCACAGCCAGTACTTAGGATTATAAATTATATTGAAATTGTCCTTAGTGGTGGTTGTTCTGGTCACCTTATGGCTACACCAAGCTGTTCAACTGGTATCGCTGAACTATTTTTAAAAGAGCTCCTTAAAAGAAAATGTTCCGGCCGACGATAAAACGCAGTTTTACCGGGTTGACGAAATAAAACATGCCAGCCCACTGGTGTCTACTGTGTGTTCTGCGCCAATTTCTGATTTTCAAGACAGCACTCTGTGTGATAGAAATGGAGATACAGAAATGAAGAAAAGTGCCCCTCACAATATCCAATCGCGTAGAATCCATGTTCTTCGGCCTCCGCTCTTTTCCTTTTACTTCCAATATTACTGCCAAGCAGCGGGTTCCCCCTTTGTTTCATCGACGGAAGGGCCAACCGATTATGTTTTATGAACCGATTATGTGTTTTTCATCTCCGCATATTGGTTTGGGTTCTTCATCGTTGTTTGAAGTCGACGTATCTATTCCTCCTTGTGGACGGGGCGTAATGAATTATGGAAATATTTTGTGATCTCACGAATGTCTACAAGGAGTAATTTGCTTAAATTAAAAAAAAAAAGCAATTTCTCGAAAGTAGGAGAATAACGAAAATTTGAAAAGTTTGAAAAAGACCGCGGGGGCGAGAAGAACGTATGACGTCACGCGGTGACGCCCACTTGTACCCTCCCCCCCCCCAACCACTCAGAAACCCTGCGATGTCAGCGCTCCAACCGGTGGTTTCGTCCTGTTTGTGACGTCATACACCCCCCCCCCCCCGGTTTTCGCGGTTTCATTCGACCTACGCTCGGCGTTTTTAAAGTTTTCCCTCCAAGTAAAATTTAAAATTTATTTAACATCGCTGGCAATACGTTACTCTATGGCCATACTATACAACAGGAGGATGATATTCTGAATCGAAAATTGACGCAAATCCCCCATTTTAAACATCCGTTATCGGCGGAGTGTTTCAGGGTCCACTTTGACCACTCTGCTATCGATTGCAACTGATTTTACGTGATGCTGCACGTTACCTCCTGCTTTTTGTTAGATCGGATACATTTCCACTCTGACACAATGACATGGACAAGCACCATAATAATATATTTATCGCACACATTCCATTGTCCATTTCTTGAAACATATAAAAACCATTACCACCCCGGAAGAGTGGACGCAGATTGACTCCCAAACGATTGTATGTTGACGCAACCCGAACGGAGATCAATGGATGCGTCCCGAAAGGATTAGACTACGCCTTTAACTTGGATAATACATGTACCCACGTCAAAACACTTTCAATTCCAGTTCCAAAGTAAATACCAAAATCTATCAGAATTAAATACCGCGATTTGTGTGAGTGCTTGCGGGGTGGTAACAAACTTTGACGTATTTCTTTTATGCTTCCTTGAATTTTAATTGTAAGTACTGTTTAATGTAAATATACGCTCAAAATACTTTTTACAACTTGTAAAACCTGTTACGTAAATATCAGAAATTTTTATCTTGCCAATAGGCTTGCTTTTCTTCACTAGTTCCTTGGTTTCTCAATATTTCAAAAAACAGTTGAACCGGATGTATTTTTTTCTGTTCTGCGTCGAATGCCCCAGGTTTCTATGTTAATCCGTTCTCGAGATATTTTGGCCGCTTTTCGGCCATTCGGCTCCACTGTGCGTCACCGCGTGACTTCATACGGTCTTTTCGCTCTCGCGGTCTTATTCAAACAGGGCCAGCTTCTCTAAATTCCCTACATTTTTGGGAAGAATTTTCAGGCAACTGGCCATCTTTTTCGTTATTCTCCTAGCTTGTACTTTCGAGAAAAAAAAATTAAAAAATTGACGCTAATTCCCCATTGTTTTGAGAGTAGGAAGTAAATAGCTCGCACATTTACGCGAATTCCGAATGATGGTCAAAATTTGTTGAGACGTAATGGTTGTTGCTGATATGATGTTAAAATGACGTCAGATGGCTTTTTGCGTAGGAAAAATGACTTTTCTCTGAAAGTTGTCCATTTGCGTGGAAACCCCTGAGCGGCGCTTCTGGGGGTGCGATCGTAAAAAGGAGACATGCAGGTAGAGTGCACGTATCACCATTCCGGGCTGGGTATAGTTTGATTGAGTTTTCCTTTTAGGACCCATATAAAAAGCCTCTGGAGGGAAACAGTTCCTTTCCAGATGGGGACTTCACTTAAAAGCTATCCCCACCATCTGGAACCCCTTAAAAGCTATCCTATCGAAAAAGAACTTCGAAAAGGGTAAAGTGGGGGTTTTTTCCCCCGTTAAATGGACTGGCTTTCATAGATTAAGAAGCGGGAAACGGGGGCTGTGGAAGGGATCTGTTCCGAGTCGCTTCGACCTGGCCACTTCCCAGTGGCAGACGTCTATCGACCTTAGAGCGATACTCCCGTCTCACACTCTCTCTCTACCAAGCCTTTGTAAAGCGGATCTTGACACCCTCCGGAGGCCCTGAAAGCCGTCGAACATCGAACAATAACTGACAACTGTTCCCGCGAGCCGCCTCCAACTGCTTGTCTTAACCAACAAGTTCACTCCAAACCTTCCATTAGGACACAATTCGCACACTACCCGACCCGTTCAGAGCGGACTCTCGTTAGATCGATTGGGCCTTTTATCTTGTCTTTGTAGCTGTCAGTTTATTATTAGCAGCTGTGTGTGGCCGCAATGTCTAAACCACAACTCTTGTTTGTGGCACTGCTCCAATGGTAGGATTTCCTGAAAACCCTCCGATTAGTTGAATAATAAATATTCAATGGCGGGCTATAATGAGCAACTTGTGACCAATAATGACCAAATCTTGACCATGTGATGTGTGGCATACATTTATATTTAACTTAAACAACCTAAAGTCATCAATATAGAAGTAGAACGTAGAATTAGAAGAACGTAGAAGTGGAAGACACAGAAGTAGAAGTTCTGTATCGATGCCTAAACCAAGTCTTGAAATCAAATCCTCGATCGGAACTTCTCTGACTTCGCTAGCTCCTTACACGCCACGACACTAAGTATCTTTGGATGAACTTTGGACTTTGGAATCGTCCAGAAAAAAAGTACCACCCCTCAAAATCGGAGATTCAGAAAACCGAAAAAATCCCGCCTCCCGCGTCGTTTACGGGTTCGGACCACCCCCTCAATGATCCTTGAAATTTACATAACCCTAGGTCAATGGGAAGAGATTAGAAACAAATTTTGAAAAATTCAAATAGATCGGTATAGTTTTTAGTAACTAAAAAATATTCACTGTTCACATTTAAATAGAGTTTAATTTTTATAATTTTTCAAGATCCAAAGTTGGAGTAGATCGAAAGTTGTCAACATGAGGATGAATCATGCGGCAGCCGGTCTGTTCAATCTTCATACTGGATTTTACAGCACAAGATTTTCAGATATCGAGTTTATTAATCATAATTAATAATCTTTAGTAGTGATTATTAATAATCAACAATAATTATTACTCATTACTCATAATTAACACTACTTGATGATAATGATGAATAATCATTGATAATTCATTATAATAATTATTCAATGATTTAGAGATCTAGACAGAAGAGTGATCTAAACAAAAAATATTTGCAGAGTTTTGTTGATCAAATAAATGAATTTTGAGCTGGAAATGGGGATTTGTACGAGCATGGATAGCTAAATGTTGAGATTTAAAAAGAAATTCTGAAATGATTCAACAACTGAAATGGTCTTTCAGTTGTCCATATAAATTCCGGGGCTGCCTAATTGTAATAATTTATATAGATGTATTTGTATCATAGGCTGAGGTGCATGTTACTACATCGGCAATAATTTTAGCACAAAATACCTTCCAGCAAATATTCGAACGGTATTTCCATAGCTGTATGGAGAGTATGTCAGAACATGAAACTAGATTTCACAAAACGACGTGTTGTTTGAACCAGCTGCAATTGTATTATACAGTGTAGTAAAATACAGCTTATAGACGATTATGTGCTTTCCCTTTACTACGCCATTCCTTATTGGTTTGATTACACATCAACTCATGAATAATTTAGTTTTGTATTTATTGATGCCCGAAGGCATGGCACAGATATAGCAGTATAGATGACATGAAAATGTTCTCGACTAATAAGCTTACCGTACTGCAAAACGTTCCAGTCGTGCTGGAGCTTGTTTCAGACATCCTATATTTTCATATAGATCAACATGTAAACGTAATGTGCGCTTGCTCTCTGGTCGAATTTACTACCCCTGATAAATTATTAGGATGAAGTTTCGATTTTCTATAGAGAAAAACGGGTGCTCGGGAGACCCCATTATTCACCCCATCAGCTCCTTACCCTCTACTATCTTATACTTCATAGTTAACCAGTTACCCGTGTTCTTATAGTCCGCGCATGAATTCCGCCTTAAACCGGGTGGTAACCGTGGATTTTTTCCCCTTCCCCAGCTCAGATAAAAGGAGAAAATTACCTCTAAAAATCGGGGTTTAACGCCGTGTTATCTGTCAGATAAAGTTTAAGCTTTGGCCGAACGGAAGGTCCCGGAGTTGAAAAAGGAGTCTTCGGAGAAAAAAGACGGAATCGGTCGTTATAAAACGGGTTAAAAGAATTATCGGCATTTTCTCCCTTCTCGTTGGCTGCTCGTTTGAGACTATTAGGCTTATTTCATTTGATTTTTTCTGTTTCCCGACCCGATGACGATTTTTCTGCTTAATCAAGAACTGAATAATTGTTCTTTAGTAACGAGTTGGTCTGAAGGGGTTTCAGGGTCTGATGGAATAGCGTGATCTCTAAGCGTCTGACTCGATAAGTAATTTTTACTTCAACTTTCGCTTCTTATGTAGTTTTTCGTTTATTATCTTCGATAATGAGCCATTGGAATCGACAAAAGAAAACATTTTTTTAAAACCTTCCTCAAAATTTGTTGGTTTACGTTACAAGATTCAGAAAAGGTTTACGTAGATTCAGAAAATCGAGTAAAAACGGCACTTTGCCCAATGAACGTTGTGCTAAAATTACGAAATTTTGGTTTGCGGTTTTTTTTCGAGGGTAATAGTGGGAAAATTTTGAAAAAGACTTACGCTTTGGAGTGAGCGCACTTCGTAGAGGTGTATGGTTTTCCTCACTAAAAACCCGCTAACCCTTACCCTCTTCACCAGCCCGGAATCACTTATTCAGGATAAATTAGGTTGTAAGTTCAACCTGTTCGAAATTCTGCTAAGGACCGACCGAGCTCGTTACTCATGAAATTAGTGCAGCAGATTATCATTCGAAAAGAATCTTCGGAGACTTGTAGACGTGTTACGAGTATATTGAAAAAGGGGAAAATAAGTGGGTAAAAAGGCCGACGGAGGTACGGAGGACCCCACATGTGTAGGTAATGGCACCCGTGGCGCTGTGGAAACTCCGGATTTATGCTCACTATAACTCAGAAGGTCTTTTTTCTCCGAATAACACGTTCCCTGCCTTTGAACGCTCCACCGCGTCCAGTTTTATGTAGCCTTCATAGTTCTTCCATAAATCTATTTTCTGAGCGATATCTCATTCATTTCGGACTTGTGACTCTTGCACCGGGACGTATATGGGCCAGCTATGTGTTGCCAAACCACCGAATCCCCTTCGGGTGAAAATAATTCACATCTAGATTACAGAGGGAGACCTCAAGATTGCTTTAGCTCGTGGCAAACATCCCAAACCTGGAACAGATTTCAAAACCTTGACGAATTTCTCAAGAAGATCATAGAGAAATACGTTCCTAAATGGTAAGTATTGCGATAGGCCTGAAAATATCATATACCTTAAATACCATATTAGGTGGCTTGAACTCTTCACTCAAGCTCAATCATCAAGGGCAGATTTCATTGATGTAGTGAAGATTGTTATTTTCGAACAAACTGTTTGCCTGGTCAATTATGTAAGCAGTTTAAATTGTAGCACCTAATGAACACCATAATATTTACCAGTTACAAATTTAAATCAGATTTCTTCTACTTTGCTTTTGTGAATCATTTTTCATTCGCCTCCTCCCCGTTATAAATCATATTTATTTGAATATCATCTTGTTGATGTAAAATTCCCTTCCAGATAAGAAGAAATAACGTCGTTTCATTTATTCAGCTCCTGTTAAAAGGTGGCGGCTCCATTCTCGTGAGGAAGAGGTGAAGAGTTCTCGGTTTGACGCTCTCATTTCCCCCTGATTACTCTTTCCCGGCTGCCCTTCATCAGCCCTTGCCCTGGTTTTCTTCCTTTTCCACCGAACACTTTATCAATCTCCCTTGGGTAAACTACGGTATTCTAACTAATAACGTCTCTATCAGAGGCCTAATTTACCGATAAACGGATATTCCTCAAACCAACGACGAGGGCTAATATTTTCTTATTGTGAAATGATATACACAAGAAAAGACAATTGAAGAAAGTTGTGTTCCATTTTGGAATTAGCAGGAAGATCTTAAATTTGAGTTTGATTATAATCTGTTAAATATTATCACCCTTCAAGCTTCCCTTACATTATTCCCTACAACATTACGCCGCAATTTATTCAATGTATGGTCTTGTTTTGTAAACCCAGGAAACAATAAGCAGGGTGTCGTGTTTTCGAGTTTTCTCAGGTAACGATCCTGGGAAAAGGATCAACAGGGTATCTCGTTTCGGGGTTTTCTCGGGGAACCCGACAAAAAACATAGGCTCTCGTTGTATCTAACCGTGGTTAGGAGAAAACCGGCGGTTCGGGCGGTTGGAAGAATTGAATAGAGGAGGAGTGAGACTTGGTTGAAAATGAGCCGGGCGAGAGGGAAAAGGCGGGATCTTTTAATTAAAACAGGACTTCACTTTTTAGACAATTAAGTTTCCCTTTCCGAGAAAATTACCGGTTTCGAGGGCGGTAAATGGAAGGCGGTCTGAGACTGTTCTAAGGCTGTTCTTGGGGGGATCGCTCGCCAAAAGAGACAAAGATGCTGGTTTGCCGTTTGAACTCAGGAGCCATGATCCACTGATTTAGCTGTTTGATTGATTGGGATACCCGTATCTAAAGGGCTTCGATTACACTCTTGTCCCAAGAGACGAGAGATCTGACGGGAGTCGGATTCAACTGGAAGAATATTGTTTCAGATTAGTATGTAAAGACTGGGGAAATTGAGTTTTTAGGGTTTTATTGTGCTGTACCCGAATAGGGGCGTCTACCTGGCAAATTCTGATGGGAAGATATCGAATGTGCTACGTATTCTTCTTTTGAAGCATCCGTCATAGCATAATCAGGAAACAGTAATTGGATATTATCCAATTACTGGTTCCTGATGTCGTATGTATCTGGCAAACAAGAAGCTGCTATACACGTCGTTTATCGAACCGGTTTGGGCTTATGGGTATGAACTCTGGGGCTCGGCATGTGCCACCTCAGTGAACAAAATTCAAATCCAGCAAAACAAGATAGTACTGCCCTTGGTTTGTAAGGAACGATGTGCTCCACAACGACTTGGGAGTTAGGATGGTGCAGGAGAGGATCAGGAAGTGCTATGGAGTCCTGCAGGCCACTGACCATCCAAACCCAGAAATTGCGCTCATTGCTGGGCCAGCGCCTCGTGGTGAGCGCAGGTTACAAAGAAGAGTCCTGAGAGACAACGCACCCAATCTGCTGAACTAGGACTTCATCCCCCAAAGTACCCTGATCAACCCGAAGCCCTCCATGAAAAAACAGCTATTTTTATACTTCAACTTGATCCCCACAACCCGCCCTCGAGGTACGAATCGTGGAATAAATAATAATAATATTCCATACTGAAAAAACCAGAGAAAACACCGCACATTATCAACAACTGTTCCTTATGGTCACTATCGATACAATATCCTTGAAAGGCCCATAACAATACGGAGTAATCCTATGAGCAGTTATATTGTATGTTTGTTGGAACTGGTGGCCAGATAGTCGTCTCCAGTGGACGGGGCTTAGTCTCGTAACTTTTCCAATTCGCACGGTCATTTAAAGTTCCCGGTTAATTTTGGTTTACTACTTGCAATAAATGGAATTGAATGATGAACTTCAAACCAATTTTCAGTGTGAGGAACACTGTCGAAACCCTCACGGTTTCGCACAGAAAGTTTTAGGCACTCCATGCTAGTAATAGCCTATGAATTATACAGGTCGGTCGGGACGAGGGTCGGGACTAAGTTGTAAAATTAACGAGATCCACTCAAAACGAGCTATAAACTACTTGATTACTCTCTATATGTCTTATAGTTATGGGCCTTGGAAGCGTGTATTTGAAGGTAGATATTTGGAGTTACAAGATTCATTGAAAAGCTGGATGTTTCTTTCGGTGTTTCTCTCAATGACATTTGTTTGAAAGGAGATTTTGGGTTTTATATTGGTTTGAAAACAGCCATATTTTTCCACGTAGTAGAGACCCGCGACATTTTTTCCATGGCAGGAGAGTCTTAAAACTGTAGACAGTTTCAACTTTATGAGACACTAGATTTTATGGATGCCTGCGATAAAAACGAAGCACACAGGAGTCATGAATGTGGCGCACATAATATTTAACCACATATTCACTATCGAACGTAGAATATTCGTGCGAATTGGAGGTCCAGTACTGACTATCTAACTGAGAAGCGTTCATGGGTAAAATTTCGGGTCAAGTACTGATGAGCTTCTACCGCTAAAATGCTTTACACTCCCGTCCATTCATAATGGAAAATTCATAGGTGATTATTATGGAAGGAGTTTGGGGCGCGTTGATAGCACTAACTGCATTACACTGATCACATCCCTTGGCGTCCACCCTGTGTACATAGATAACGTTTTGTAATTAATAGATAAACCGATGAGAAACTACCCGGTCCTAACCGGAATTGATTACAGGGTGGCGAACATGAACAAGGGTCGATGCGCCTGGTTAATTGAATGTGTGCAAACTTTGAGGCCTTTTGACAAGGCTGGTCGAGTTGGGAAACACTCTACAAGCTTTGCAATTTAAGCCGGGGTGGAACATTTGATTAATTTATCAAATTGTAAGAACTTTTTGAAGCAGGCAAATAATCCCTCTGATCTCTCTAACTCAAACGAGTTCCAGTGAAGTGGCATTACCTAATGAGCGATTTTTTTGAAGTTACCTACAAACTAGTGTGTTGTCCAAAGGATACCAAACGCCTTTAACTGTCGAATAGACACCTAAAAGAACATACATAAACCGTAGACAGAACAAGTATTTTTTCCCCGTAAATTTCAAAGAAAAGGATTTCACTCTGTGATCGATATTTACTCCCTCCCCAACCTGGTTCCTATTCAATGATTTGGATACGTAAATTGCGTGAAAAATCCAGTAAAAAAAAACAGTTATAAGTTATGACTCATAATGATATCAAGTTTTCAGAAAATCGAACAAATGTTTTCTCGAAACAGAAACAACCCTGATGGATGAATGATAACAAGGGCGTATCTGCTCGGCGAACAAGAATGAAGATGTAATGGCTTGGAAAATTTTCACGAGTGGTCTTAGGTTTTCAATTTTCCCCTGTAAACATCGAGATCCTGTTCTGCCCGCGCTGAGCCCCATTAGTGGAAAACCGCCATCATACACGAGATCGGTTGGCTGGAACAAGCTCGATATCGGGGCGTCAAGATCAGAAATACGCTTCGTAACAGGCTTCTAGAGCTATTGGGGAGGTGAAGATGGCCGACGGGTCTCGGAGTGGAAGGGGGTCCAATTCTGGAAAACCGAGGAACTTGATGAGGGACAGACGTTGGAAAATGCTAAGTGTTGGAGCTAAAATATGCTAATAACGGAGGCGGAAAGGGCATTCAGCCTTCCCTCTCCCCGAGGGCTTCAAATAGCATTAGATTGCCAGGTGGAAGGGAAACGACAACGATAGTCTTCACTAGGGATCTGACTTGGCCCGTTTTTCACAAGCCCTTAGGGGGCATTCAGGGATAGAGCGAGGGCTAAACCCTCATTACACCAACCCCCGCCGCGAGCTCGCACTTGGCGAAGCGATAGTTCCAGAACAAAGTGGTCGCGGTAAAGGGGCTAACCGTTCATTTCGTATTCAAAGGCCGCAACTGTTGAAAACAATAGCAGATGAAAATTGAGGGGATTTTCTGTGGTCATTTACGGAACTAGGAATGTCACGAGGGGCTTCAGAGTTTCCATTGGCTACTCCATCTCTTCCTTATTATCTCGATTTATTCATTCACTCATATTATATGCTAACGATTCTTTGTTATCTGTAGCTCCACTTCCACCAGTAACCTAATCATCCAGTGCATCTGCTAATCGACATGGAATTTAATTTTTTTAATTTATAATAAAATTTATTTAATACTAGCTAGGTAATGGCGCCTGTGGTCCACAGTATGTCTACATATAGCTACTACTAGTACAACGAGATTTATTAGAACTAGTCGAATAATTTTCACAGTCGTGAAATCACAAACATCTGTACCAAGCCACCTTGTTGTCTATTAATTTTTAGCATTCTACAGCGCTGTTAAGATCTTTGCAGAGGCAAAGGAGTAAGGGTAAGAACATAATTATGGCGCAGAAGCCAACACGGGGCAGGATATACTAAACCTGACATACCTGAGTACAGAGGCTAACACGGGGGAAAGTATACTAACCCAGGTTAGTACACCCTGCCCCATGGCTAGTGAGGGTGTGTTATAAATAACTTATAAACCTTATAACTTAAATAACTTATAACCCACAGGCCCCTGTTCCAGATGCACAGTATTGGCCCCTGCGTCAGAATTCTACAGCCTTCACCGTGGCCTGTATTTCTTCCCCAATCGGGCCGGGAATTTCCGATTGCTGATGCCCTCCAATAAGGATATTCCGGTGGTCAGCAGCAATAGTTGTAATAGTAAAATATTTACATTTTTGAGCGTAACTTGCAGTAACCTATCTTCTCATCCTCCACCTTGGAATTTAGGTCTTTGACAATTTACCTTACTCACCTTGAATGGGGGAAAAACATTGAGCAAGTATGGCAAAAATATGGCAGTATTTCCATTTTGTGAATAAATGTAGCATTTTCCCAGAAATCGGCCCAATGCGGCATTTTAGTATGGCACCATGGCAATATGGCATTTGCCTGGCTCTGGTTATAAGTTATAACCTATCACCACTAGCGCTGGGGCAGCGTTTACTAACTCGGGTAGCCTCTAACCTCTGTGCGGTCAGGTTTAGTACAACCTGCCCCGTGTTGTCCTCTGCGCCATAATTGTCTTTTTACCCCTACTCAGAGGTATAAGTGTATATATGTGTTATATTCCTGATGAGGGGGTTATTCTCATGAGAATTCGTATAATCATGATTTTGTCCTTCAAACCGAACTTTCGCTGTAGTGTGCATTGTTTGAAAGAACTGAAAGATCACTCTAACCGCATTAATATATTAAAGCCCATATATGGGCTTTATTACTCCGCCGTGATGGGGCGCTGCACTGTACTTTTAGATGGCTAGTGCCTTAATAACTTTGGATGACAATAGATTGATAGAGGGAGTGGCGCGGGAATGTCATTGGTTTTTGGGTGAACGAAAAAAAGTATATTTACGTTGGTAGCTGTGAAAGGGATGCCGGCTGACCCTTGATTGGCGAGTGAGGGATTGGGTTGTGGAGGGCAAAACCGCCACGTCCCCACCCGCCTTCTCTTCTGCCGTAACTCGGATAACAATTAGCGGCCGCGGGCAACGTCGGTTATTGGCGTGGGTGCAGCGGTTTGGACAGTGAAAAATCTGTTTCTACCGACCGAACGAATATCAGCCTAATGGCCGAACTTGAAAGCGCCAGTGATTTTGTTCGTCGACGTAACTTCGGCCCGATTCAAATTGGAGTCTCCCTGTCCCCAATGACAACGTTGAATGTCATCATCAGTTTGGGCTTTCGGTCCCCAATCAGTCGATAAACCTCGTTTAATTTGGGTCGTTAAACTTCGAGTATATGAATGTGAACTCGAAAGAGAAGTGACAATCGAGAGGTGTGTTGGTTATATTAAGAACGTGTCGCAGATTGCATATTACTGTGACAAGTTGATATTTTAAGCGAAGCCATGAATGGTGTACCTATCTACTAACGAGGATACAAAACTGGGGGGGTCCCATGAGGTTCATAACCTAATCTTACCTACGTTGCGCGGGGGGTCCGTTTTGACTATTATTTATTTGACAAATTTTAACACTTTTCATACCTAATCAAAAAAATTTCATTTTTCAAAAAAATCTTTTTTAAATTCATGTTTTTCCAATATTTTAAATAGGTTATTATTTCGAGGAGGCCCCCTCCCCACTCGCTACTCCACTGTAATATATTGCCAAATCAACGTTTTAGAGCGGTTTTGCTCGTTGTATTTCTTTATGAAACCCTTTTTGACCCGTGACCCCCCCCCTTTGAATCCGCCACTGGTACGGTTAATATAGGTGACCTAGGCCCTTGGGAGCAAATAGATAGATCTATCAAATAGATCGCCTTGGGAGCACGAAATATTACTGGAACGTGGTGGGATCACCGCATTATAATATCCATAACTGCTCATTGTGTTCGCTAAATTTCTCGGTAAAGAGAATAGTTCTTGTGTTAATGCTCTTATCAATTACTATGCTTGAAATAATTGTAATATATTTACCAGGAATTGTTCAAGCTGTTCTGATTGAGTTCCAGTATTTTTCATCTTGTTCCATAGACATGTGGATTGTATTTGACAGACAACTTTAATTCTTTCAATTGCATTTGTTTGGTCTTGCTCTTTGAATTTTTTTTTTTTTAATTTTTTACTTTTATAAAACACTTTTTGCACGCTAAAGACGTCCAAGTTTGAACTCAGCCTTTGTTGTATGGACCTACTTAGCAACACCTCGAAATTCGGTAGGTGTCACTATCTTGAAAATCGAGATATCCTGCCGAGACAACTTCTATAATATTGCTGATTTTTGGCTCTCGAGGGTTCATCCCCCCCCCCCCCCCGGATCCGCCACTGGTGTTGTAACTACCAATACACAGTAAATTGTGATGGTCTGAACACTCACAGTTACAAAACATAATCTTATTTGGCTTGCCGTAATTTTGAATAAAATAAAATAAATATTATCAATCACAAGAGCCACTCGAAGGGTCGATATTGCGGTGCAAACACAGTGACAATAACGCCTTCTGAGTTTAGTTATAAGCCTTTTTCTAACCTCATCAATAAAAAATCAGTTATGCATAGATAGTGGCATCTTTTGGGCACCTACCGAATTGATCTGTGCGAATTTAGATAACTCAGCTGTCGCAAAGTTAGTTAATATTTATTTAGTCAAATAGCTGAATTGAGCCGTTAATTAACGCACGGGGGGACACTGGTGTGTAGGTTAGTGTGATGCTGAAGAACAAATTCGGAGTTTTCAGTTTTCGCTTGAAAGGGTTCAGGCCGATATAACCGTTCGAGAGGTGCTCGATGCTCCATCACGCAAGTTATAATCCGCTACAATCCTTCCATGTATGGGAAACTCACTTGGCGTGACCGCTAAGCGCCCGAGTATGGCTGGATCCACAACCTTCACGATTACCGACTACTTTCGTGTTCCGAAATGACTTAAAACGGCCGTTCCGTTAGATGCATCTGTGCGATTGTATGAGTATTATGAGACATTCATGCACTATGATCTAATAATCAATTTTGCACAGAAATGCTAAACGTCCCTCGGAATATTTTAGAAAATGAGCAGTGCTGAAACATGGGACGTGGGGTCATGTGGGGTGATTGATGTAAAACGTAATTGAAACCTGTCCAGACTGCACAAAATATTTTAGTCCAAATTACAATGACGCCTTTTAGATAAGTATCGTACTCGCGTGCTTCATGATGAACTTATTGTCTTGATAGTTGGTTGCGTGTATATAAAGGATTGATGTTTTGAAAAACCCACAGTCATGCAGCATGGCAATAAGATTGAATATTGAAGAAATAACTGGCACTATGTAAAATGTCTCCATTTTATTGGTTTTCTGAAACATTTTATCTCCATTTTTTTTGCCGAGTAACACGGAATTATATATCGCAATTCTTACTTCACCATTGTGTTCAGTGTAAAAAAAAATCTTTGAAATGAGGTGTCATTTTTTAGACTATTTCATTTTTTGGAATTATGGGTAATTTTTCTCCCTCAAAATTCCCCAAAAATTACCCTTAGAGTGGCCCGATTCTGCCTACCTACGAACCTAGCCTTTCCATTGCCAAGTCAGATTTTTTGTGCAAATTTGAACTTTTTATCTTCATTTTATCGAGGGTTTCCTTGGGCACGCAAATCAATTTCTTTGCATGTCAGTTCAGAAATTCAATTTTTGCGCCAATAATGGTGGTGTTCATGAATATTATTCATACATCACCATTCATTCGTTTATTGTCAAAATTTGGAGATTACGATTACGGGAAACACTTAGTTTTTCCGTAGTGTTAGAATCAACTATGATTAGTTGCGTCCCAATATGTTGATCAGGATCATTAGGGATTGGAAATAAGTAGGTATATAAAAATACCTCGGTGGTGTATTTGCCATGTAGGATATTGAAATCCTCGTTATTTCTAGTTATTGAAAACCATCAAAACAATTAGTTTAAAATCTTCAACGAATTATACGTATTAAAACATTAGTGAATTTATATTAGTGAATTTAAATTATTTTCACGAAAGATTGTTATGATTCATCTTGGGCCTGAAAGAGATTTTGGTTTTAGCCCTTGCGATTCACTTGGGTACATGACGGGAAAAACGATTTCTTCGTTTGTATGAACTATAATTGTCTCCAGGCCATTTCTCTATAACTTAGAATCGATATTCGTGAATAAATCAACTTCGCATGACAAAATTTAATTTGAATAATTATTGATATGTGAATAGGTCAAAAACATTGATTCACTATACGAGTATGATCAAAAACATTGATGTGTAGGTTTCTTCGGTACTCAAATATATAATGTATAAGTTTCTCGTATACTCAAATCATTGATAGTACGTATCGAAGTTCCACCTACAGTATCACAATGTTGTCTATCCACTGGTAGGTTTGTATCAAATCTCATGTTGGTGAATGAAGTCATTGATCGGACTTGTAGATGACACAATAATTCTATGCGATTCCTTAACGAAATGAAAGTTTTTGAAACCTTCTAATAAGAAGTAGACGAAGCCTGAAGGAAGGACGTCTCGTAGTTTGACGAGAGGAACATGTTGAGATGGGGGGGGGGGGGGGGGGATTGGGATTCTGGGACGAGAGTGAGGAATCAACTGGACCATCGCTTTAACTCGACAACACCCAGTTAATTCTTGAAGCCCTGAGATATCCAGCTCATCCTTCTGCCTTATCTCCGCTCTTTCGAAATGTCTCTCAGAATCCTCTCCACTCCTCCTCGTCCCCTCGCACACCTGCCACCTCAGATGTAAATTAGTTTGGCCGCCACTTTCCTTGACTCGTTTCTAGTTTCCATCGCTGTGTTTCCATCTATCGATCACTTTTCATACCTCAGCTGTTTCCCCGTCTCGATTCACATTCATTTTCTGTTCCCAGTTGGCCACAGTACCCTTCAACATTTCGCTAGATGTTCTATGCTCGTTCTATGTTTGGCTTTATCGTGATTCTTAACATTTCAAGAATCATAGTAAGTAACCATGGAATGCACAGGTGACTGGAAGCCCATGAACGTTTTCATACGACCACGGTCGAAAAAACCTGGAAAACATGAATTAGTGACGTGCAAGGACACAGAAAAACCTTGACCCCAGATCATAGCGGTTTATGTTGGTCATATTCCTTCTTTTTCGAAAAATCATTTTCGCGGTTTTGTAAATACACAAAAATTTGAAGTTCAATTGTAAATTTATTTGAAATTGGCTTTTATTTGAAAAAGGTTTTCGTTCTCAATCCGTTCTCGAGATATGATTTTGTTGAAGGTTTTTTCAGAAAAACCGTGTTTTTCTCTTTTAAATTTAAATTTATCCACTCTACGCCATTTAATTTAAACTTACGACCACATTTTCAGAATTCACGTAAAATCTGCTGTAACGTTAGTGCACTTTGATTCTTCAGAAGTACCATTTAATGACCTCACCATCAGCTCAAACATAGACGAATTTGGCAAAATAAAAATTCTAAAAATCTTCACACGGTACTGCTCTTCCAAAACAAAATCCTGGAAACTGGTAAATCTCATGAAAACTACTTCATTCAATAAGCTTTTCAACGGTATGGTCAACTTTGAGATTATCTTATTCCTTCGATCCAAAATACGAGCTTAAAAGCAAAACAAAATGAGCACTTTAAAAGGGGTGTTTGATCAGAGGGTAGAGAAAATGGTTTTAATGCAAAAAGTAACGTTGTTCTTCAAACAGGTGCATATACTTAAATTTTAGACCTTAGACTTATTTACTTTTCAGTGCTATTTGATCATGTTACGCTGGGTGGTTACTTACCTACTATGATTCTTAAAATGTTAACATGTTATTATGTTGGGTTCAAGGTTTTTCTGCGTCCTTGCACGTCACTGATTCATGATCTCCAGGTTTTTCCGATCGTCATCGTAAGAAAACTGTTATGGGCTTATGAGAACCAAACGTCTCTGTAATCATAACGGATTCTTGCACCACTCGCGCAGTTCGTCAGTCTCCACGGAAAGTAACAAATACGAGTATGTATACGGTTGCGTGAGTAGGTATACAAAAACAACCGGAGATTCAATTTAACGCAAAATTGTACAATTTCAGTTTCTATCGTATCTTACATACTCCGCAAACCTTAGAAGCCGTTGAATTATCGACTAGGATGAAAGGTGTCTTGCACCTCTCGTGGTTCTGCCATTGTTGGTTACTTCGTATTTATATCGCCCTTGGGTTCACGTGTCACTCGTGAATAATTGACGCTACACTACAGCGATGTAAATTGTATTGCTAATTAAAGTGCTTTCAGTGTGCGCCCATGTAATGACGTCGAATGGGAGCTTGCTGGAGTGTTTAGATCGATTTCGGAGTGTCCGAGACCGACGTTGTAGCCCGCGGAGGGATACTGTCCCTTTGAAGAGTCAATACAGTTTTTGTTGTATTTTGAAACTGAATGAATGAATTACTTCATTATATTTGCTGTCACACTGCACATTATGAACGTGTAACGTAATTCATACTCCCTTAATAATTAACCGGATTTCCTTCATTATTGAGTGGGAATATGATCGCTAACTAAATTCTTGGCTGACGTTATAGTTGTGATTTACGTGGGTAGAAATTTTTAACAAGCTCAAAATAAAGGGGCAAAGTGAAAAATATTAAAATATGAAACGAATAAGGCGAGAATCATGAAGCACGATGAATTATGTATAATTAATTTGAATAATTCACGCTTTTAACTGGTACCTACCTACGCTGGCGATAATTTATATCAAGAAGTACCTACCAACAAATATTCGAATTTTCTCTCTTTTCGTAGATACGATATTATCTCTGATCTACACTCGATATCACAAAACCATGTGTTGTCTGAACCAGCTGTTCCTGAGCAGTTTGCCGCCAGGAACGCCAATGCCGCTGCACTACAGGTCGGAGAAGAGCCTCTCGTAAAATTGCCCTGAATTGGCCTGTCCTCAATCCGGCCCGCGACAACTAATGGCTTATTGTAGTTTTTATGAGTTGGATAAAAAAAATACAGAATGATAATAATTCGGTTTTATTTACTTGCCAGGTATGCTCGCCCAAGGAGCGTACTCAGCGACTAGTCTAGAAATTATAGAGACTGGCAGTAAAATTAAAACGGTATTAGCCCTTGGAACTCTCTGAAGTTATCAATATGGCCCCAAGGCTGAAAGGTTTGGAGATCCCTGCTCTAGTCCATTGTAATCACTCTCCAACACTTCCTCAAACATACTCGTAATTTCATCTCTCAGTCCCAACCTACCTCTACGCTCTATCTAATCCATGTCAACGCTTCAGTTTGTCTACATTTCGAAGCGTCATGTCACCACAGCTGCGCCTATCAATATCCGTGTGCCCTACAGGCCACCGAGACAAGAGTTTGATCGCACTTGATCCAACAACAAATTTTCCCTGGCAAAACAAAAATAAGTTGATCAATCCACTCATGATCAACCGTTGTGTAGTGATTTTAGGTACTTGCGAAAGAAGTTTCGATTGTTCCTGAAATCGAAGGTTTAAAGCTCCCACAAAGCGAGGGAGTTGTTTATTGGCGCGTAATCGAGGGAAAACGTTCTACTCAGATGTTAGGATTTTATGACTATTCGAAGTTTAAATGTTGAAAAATAAAAGCTTGAGACAGTGTGATATTGGTGATGGTTTCTATGAATAGCTCGACAACTAGACCGACAATTCAATACAAAGCAATGGTTCGAAAATATATCAACTATAGTTTGGAGTCATTGATTTCAAAAACAACCGCTTATTGGTTGAATGAAGATGATCAACACCATTGCAGCCTTCGCTGCCGAAGATCTGAATTTTCTTCGAGCTTCTAAAGGCTATTGTAAAATATGATGCTCTGTCTAAGCATCGAGAGTACAAGAGATTTTAGGATTAGTTTAGTATAGATTCTTACTAGTTATGTAAACGTGAACATGAATCAAGGAACAATATGGAATATCTGATTTAAATCGTACAGTTCCAGTTTTGAGATACCTCCTTGTACTCACTTGTAGTGATTTTGGATAGTTGGGTACCAATAGAATGAGGTCGACGATGTTGGCTCTAGATGTTTTCGGTACGTACTACGAAAAATATCTCGTTCACCTAATCCAAAAATTTAGTTAAGTAATGATTGGTTTGCTGAGTTGCCCCTGTTCTCGGGGGGTTAGGCAATATGCCCACCCAGAGGATGGCCGGTCTGCATTCACAGACCTGGCTATCTGCAGAGTGGTCGAACACAAACCTTGGGAACCAAGGGCACTCAGCAAACCATCACAGTTGGAAGTATTTAACGAGATAGTTATCAATTACGGACTTCACGTAGCGTTTGTTTTTCGAGGGAAAGGATCAGATGAAAATAATGATATTGTGAGGTCAAGAATCAAAACTCAAAATACTATAACGGTCTGAAACGAAAGGTTATATACGGTAAATAATAAACCGTTGTAGAAGAATTTGCATGGTTTCCTAATAATATTAGGAATTCAGGTTATTATATATATCTCAAAAGAATATATATAATATTATTCCATTTTGCATCATCGTTTCCCTCTTGGCCAAAGGTGCTTAGCAGTTTTTCAATTTGAATACATACCTCCTCTTTGGATCCCTTTGAGATCATTCTTATCCGTATCAAACAAAATATCTTTTGTCAGAGCACCTTTAGACATTGGAAAGGAAATACTTCGCCTTTGTTCGTCGCAAGAAAATATGAATGACGGTTCAATTGAATAGTTGAACAGTATCAGATACAGTAGTATTTTTTCTCATCTCGAACGTCGATCTCGTCGAAATATTCCTTCTGAGAACCTGTTTGTAGTAGACAACGGCTATACATTTATTTTTTTCATATCAATGATATCCGTCCAGGAAACAGTCCTTTTTATTTTATAGTCCGTAACGATTTATGGTCTGTTCGTTATGGGTAGATGCAGATTTCCATTAGACGATACTGTTAACCTACAGGTTATCTCAGGCACATCATTGCGAGTTAAGATGACCCCATGGACTCGTAAACTTCCCATACTACTTTATCCTCAAACAAAGCTCCTCTAATCGTTCAACACCAGGATCATGTATACAATAATATTATATTATAATGTTCTGCGAACGCTTGGATCTCCCTTTTCAAATTGAATTTCAAGGGTTTGTATTATAATTATCGCAAATAGTGTATTTACATACGATTATTCACCCTTCTGTGTTGGCTAGAGTATCCTCGTTGCTTCGACTGTCATGTGGTTATAGGGCCCAAACTGATTAGGGTCCCGGCGAGTAAATTGACATTGAATATTGATACTGGGACTACTCCGGACCTCTGGGTTTCTTCTCACCGACGCCTGCCAAATAAACCGGAACCTGTCAGATGTCAAAGGGAGTCCATCCTCTGGTAGTTGCCGACCGTAGCGTCGTTCCATCCTCTAGGACCCATCTATGTTTATTCATGGGGCCCTTCGAAACCACTTCGAAGTTTCAACTGGAGCCGCCGACCTGGGACATCGATTTCCTTTGACGCTGCCATTTTCAACATCGTTTAAGTAATTATTCGGATGATTTCAGGCTGGCCTCGTTAGCCTTGAGGGGTAAGAGGAAATCCTACAAAAGCACAAGTTCATCAGTTACGATATGATCTCGTGGAGTACTCCTTGTGAGGCTGCTGTGCCCCTGTTCTCGGATCTTTTTGTTCGACCGGTCTGGGAATATACGGTTCTGTGGAAGCTCAGACCTGATATACCCTCTGGGTGGGCATATTGCTTAACCCCCCTTGAACAGGGGAACTCAGCAGCCATCCATTACATGGTAGCAGAGCATGGTACGTGCTGGCTTTGCCTCGGTACCTCCTCCACTATTTTTTGAAATTTACGGTCACTTATCCGGTTCCGCCCTGTATACATAGATTCAAATCTGTATATTATATAAATCTATGTATGCAGTTTACGAACACTGAAATTCTGGGGATTAGGATAACGGTTGAAACACTGACTTTATCATATATACAGACCACATCCTGATGTCACACAAACTGAGTTGTCAGATTCAGGACTTGGAATCTTCAGTCAACAGAGTTTTGATTTAGGATCTTGATAAAAACAGAAAATCTAAGGCGGAAATATGGATCGCTATTTCTTGGATCTCGTTTCCATTAATTACACAAACCTGCTCCTCCACTCACCAAAACCATACAATCAAGCTGGCAGCTCTTCGTTGAAATTAACTCTTACCAATCCACTTAGAAAAAGCCCTGTGGGCGTTATGCCCAATTACGTAAAATTCGCTTTTGTCAACCCGGAAATATAATTTTCTTCTCCGAAATATCTAATATCTAATATTCTCTTCTCTCTCGTTCGCCCACAAAAGAATAAAGAAAACAAAACCGACCGAGTTTGGCGTAGAGTTAAATATTTGAAAAAATAATTAAGCCAACGACAAAAGCTTGAGACAAAGGAATGGAAAGGTCATCATAACCGACTGTTCTTCCAGTCCCAGGAATGATTTTTTCCATGGTAGAGTTGAGGCGGGAAATAATATTGCTGCAGTTATGTTTTCATGTGGGTCTTCAACTTTTGAATTGTTGATTGAAACACTCACGGATCGTTTGGCATCATCTAGTGATGTATTGCGGTCGATGGTGCCACGCAGCTGCAATCGATTGGTCACTTTTAAAATATTTAGGTTGGTGCTCTATTTTCCGGTTATTCATGTGGGCGATGTTCTTTACACTTTCCATTCCTAACATAACTAACAGTCCTGCGCTTCTCGGAACGCTTCTACTTCTCCAGGTCGTCAAAATCGATTAATATTGTTACTCGCTGATTCCTGCGGAAACCCTTAATCTTGGTTAATCTATTCGACCCTGGCGAACTGTTCTGGATCCGCTTCAGGGGATTTGTGGTGTTCGGTTTCACCAGAGAATTCATTAACTGGGATTGAGGCCCAAGCTAGAGCTTATTGGACTGTCATGCATGTAAATTCACACTCTAATCTGACGATTTGAACCATCAGTGACTTTACTCCGGAAATAATTTTTACCGATGTCTTAATCCTCTTTTTCAAACACTATTACGCTGGAAACTCGTAAAGCCCTGCCGCAGCGTTCGACGTTGAAAATGTTGCTATTCGCTACAAGTTTTCGAAAAGTTGTCGAAGCATCGTTTTCTGAAATTACTTCATTAGGCCGACGGCAGGTTCCGTGTCGCTCGTCCGTATCAGGAACCGGGGGAGATTTCAATTCGTAATTCTTGAAAATTAACTTTGGCGGAAAGCCCCCAATCCGAGTATTCTCTTTCTCGCTCTTCCAGTATAATTTCAGTTCTGGAAAACGGGCGAAGGCAAATGCGAAAAGGAGAAATAATGTCAGGGGGATGAGGAGTGAAGCGAAGTTGGGAAAATCATCTTTTGAGAATGAGGGGCTCCTGACGCCTTCGAATTGGCGCGGTCTGATAAATATCGCAGACTCTCAGCTTTCGGGTAGAAGGAGGCTCCATTGTTTTGACTGGCTTTCGTTTCCCTCTCAGCCCCATCCTCGCGAGTTTCAATTACAACGGTCCCATCGTCTTCACTTTATAGGCCATCGTCTCGAAGGAACTTTTGATGAATGAAAATTTCGAAAACCAATCTTTGTTTAATTATTTCCGATAACGAACCTTTGTTTTCAACTAAGCCAAGACATTTCAATGGCCCCTCGAAATTGTATGGTTTCCGCCTCAAGCCACTTACTATGAAATCAAGTTACCAATATTCCCGTTTTGACTGAAAGCTGCCTTAATAGGATTAATACTCCAGTCTGAATTCTGTGTCATATATACGACTATGTATCTACCCATACCATGTGAAACTACTTACAATGAGCGCCTACAGAGATCCTAAGGTACCGTTGAATTTGTTAGTGCATACTAGAATTTAGGCTATGAATGGAATCGGTTACGTATCAGTCGGTGAATCCGTGCTTCAATCATAAATCCAGTCTGTTTCATCAAATTATAACCAATTATCGTCCCATGAAATTCTACGAACTCCTAATCGTACGTTCATGCGCATACTTGTGTATACTGAAATATGGTTACGACTCGGTTCTATGTTGTTAATATGGGTAACAATAATTGTTGACGAGAATCATGAAACACAAAAACGAGGCCTTCTATAAAACTCCGCAAATTCTTGAAACAACGGTTTAGTTGTAGCTGTAGGATAACAGGATTTGTTGTTGTGCAGTTGCTGGTATTGTAAAATATAATATATTATGCATAATTGTAAAATATACATATTATGTAACCTTGGAAGAGACAATTTGTTCTTCTTTCGATAGAACTCGTGAATTCAACCACAATTTAATTGGTTTCCGGCCATTCACAATAAACCTGTTCGTTAGTGTTTTCTATTGGATGACCAGTGTGACGAAAGTCATAGGTTTATTACCTTCTTTGTACAGATCACCCTTCTCTCTATTAACCCTTAATTTCCCACTTGTTGAAAAAATCAAAATTTTCGAAAACTATTCTCGTACATTGGCGTATTTTGGCCAATCAAATGGCACAGAATGCCTGGTTTTGATATAAAATCATGTGATTTTTTCCTATTATCAAATAATACTGAACGGTATATTTTTGGATACCTCAGGAGCGGTGTGTGTTTAGTGAGTTTCCAAAAAGATACTTCAGGAGGGGATGTCAGTCAAATTTAGGTACCAAAAAGATACATCAAGACTGGGGAAACAACTTGCGAAGGGTAAATGAACAAGAACTATATATTTGAATAATATTCAAATTTTTGAATAATATTCATTTTATATTATAAAATGTGAACAAAACGAAAAATATAATCTTACTTAGTAGGTACCCAGTTTATCACATAGAGCTGTAAGGCACGACTAGGTTCTTCATTGTTAATATATGAATTGATAAGAATCATGAAACACAAAAACGAGGCCTACTATAAAAGAGAAGGAATCCAATTTCAAACATGGTAAATGGATCGATTCATATGAAAATGCGCTGAGACATGGGACTCGAAATTTATAGCCACCAGGAGCTCCTTAAATTACACACCCAATTACAATAATAATTATTGTAAATGGGTGTGTAATTTACAGTGTTGTGGCTCAATGTTAATTATTTACATCGAGGCTGAACTTCAAGTTTCGAGATATTCCACCGTACAAACTTCACGTTTTCACCGATTTCGCGTTCGTTTGCCCCGGGAAGCGACCGCAGTTAGCCATTGTAACCTCATTGGGAAGCTAATGAAACGTAAATGTTTTCCCCGTTGTTCGAACCACGAACGAGAATATTTGAAGGTCGGGCTCGGGAAATTCATGCTAGTGACAAGAAAGGGTGCATCTTTGTCGAATGGCCCATATACCATAAAAGGTGTAGTGTGTATAGTGTACCTACGTTATGATGTGTACTGTTGTCACAACTGTAGAAGTGCCCGTGTAGCCAAATATCCTGAGGTTGATAAACCGCGAATAAATTCTCAGTCATGAATATTTACACAGGATTTTCCTCAATCCCCCGTTACATTTGTTCGGGGAGAGGAATTAGACAGGACTGCGATACTTGAGCCTCCGTAAATTACATGAAGATTTCATGAAAACGGCGTGAGCGTTGGGGAGAGAGACCTTTTTTAAATCTCACCCTTAGAAGATTTTCTTGTTGTGGAAAGAGATCCTGGAGGTTGGATTTTAAATTTTCTCTCCTTCACTTTTGTATTGAGTGAAAATGAGAAAACGCGAATCATACTCGCAAATTTTGCATCCTCCTCTGTGCTCTGAAATTGTATGGTTACACTTTTTTCCCTCTTGACGAATCCAAAGAAATAACGTCTGCCATGGTGTGGAAATAACGTCCAGAAAGTAAGGTTACAACATTTAACCGTTAAGAATGTTATGCCTTTTCTTGTACTCCACCTGATATACAAGTTCCACCTCCTTCCGAACTTTCCCTGCCCGATAATGGACGAATAAGTCCTCCTTCATATTAATGGCAGACTCTGAGGGACTCCCTTTGTCCAAGGGCAGTGACCCCTTCACTTACACGACCATTGTCCTTTTCCCTTCCAGCTCCTTTTGAATAAAAAGGCCAAGCTTTTCCTCCTTTAGTCACCACCTTCACTTCGTTTATTATACATAAAACATGTTACAGCCAACCCCTCTGCCAGCCGTACTCTCGATGACATCCCATTTTGATGGTCTTCTTTTTTACGAAAAAAGATTTTCTTTCTTACGATTTTTCTCAACTTTGTAGGTTGTATCGAATAAAAACTTCCCCCACCACGCGTTGGCATTCACTAACAACTTCGTATACACGGAAAGTTTGCCTCTAATCTTCCTCACTCCCCCAAAAGCAACCTGTTCGTTCCCAAAGTCTAATACGATTGTACGACTTTACACAATTTTGGCGTTAGTCCTTCCCTCGGGTGCTCCAAATATTTTCTCTTTTATCCCTTTTGTTTGGAAGAGAGAAGTTATACCTAAATTCTTATTCAATTCGTCGACACTCCCCTCATCCTTCTTGGAAAACCCAACGCCACTTATGCAACTTCCCTGTTATAACGAAAACCTCTTGTTTCTCTTTGTCTTCCTAAAACACTTAGCTTCGACTTTCTTCCGCCGGGCTCGCATTAACATTCAAACTGAATAAGTTGCGTGTCCCGAATTTTAAACTACGGAAAGCGCAGCCATGTGGAAGGAAACTCCGTCCCGTTTTTCACCGAGCTGACTTTAGTCTTTCTTCAACAATGTTACATACATAATGTGCTACGTGATATTTGCCTCGGCAGTAAGAACGATACTAAATATTCTTTTTCAACACGGCTAAACTGACTGTACCATAGTGTTGCATGTTACGTGGGTTTCTTCTTCTCAGTCGTTTCATACTTTTTTAAACTAGTTTTCAACCCCCATCACGGACCAGCAACAATAGGGTAGTCCGAAGTCTGAATATTCAGATTGATAAACGTAGAAACGTGGGCAGTATAATATATTGTACTATATTGTATTATATAACTGATTCTCAGTTTACGGGACACTCGTTTCGTTAATAAAATAAACCAAAAGTGGCAGTCCCAGTTTTCCTAACATTTCTTCTTGCGGTATTCAGGATGGTCTGAAACGGATTTTGGTATACAATTTGGTACCTTTCTTCGAAAATTTGCCAAAACACGATTTCTATCGGTATTTACACTTACCTCATAGAAGGTCTCATTTGCGGACCCATGTTCACTGGAACGTTTTTGTTCAGCATAAAATTTCCTATTAATCTTCAAAATATCTTTGTTTCGTTTTTGGCCCACCCTGTATTTATGATTACATCTCAAAGTACAGCTTACAATAATTGTAAATTATTTAAAGCTCAACTCCCTAGGAATCCTAATATATTCATAAATATTGGTTAACTAGTAGCGGAGTGATGTGTGCGGAGCAGCTTATTTAGTCCAATCAGTTTTGATTGAGTCTTTTGATTATATGCGGGCTATAAAAGTGCGAACCCGCGAAGTAGCTATTGAGCCCTTTCGAGAGGGGCTTAAAGTCGTAAAAGTTTTATTGTGTTGACTACTCTATCGTGCGGACCTTGACATTCAAATAATAGATTTACCTACAACAGCAAAATAAAACCTTATCTTCGTCTTGTCGTTTAAAGAATCTCCTAGTTGTGAAATTCTCGCTGCTCCTTGTAATTTTTTCTTTCTTCATGCTACGTAAAAATATCGCTGCGAATTTTCGTTCGCCGATTATTTACCTTCCGGGAGATATTTATTCAAGGGCGAACGCTAAACAAACGTGGCGTCATATTCGTAAGTACAGAGCTCGTGAAGGGTCATCAATAAAAGGCCGGAAAAAAAATAACTGTTTGGTTTTAGAGTCGAATGCGGCCTTCGAGAGGTCTCACATCGATACGTTGACCGCCTCAAGTTAGGGTTCAAGTGGATTTGATTGGTTCGCAGCGGCCACCTCGACGCTAACGAAGGTTGTCCGACGTCCGATCCCATTGATCGATGGCCCTTCAGTCCCTGCGATTCACTCCCTCTTTTGTTTCGTGCCTTTTCATTTTGGTTCATTATTTTCAACAGTAATCTTTCGTAATGGACCACGAAAGACCAAAGAAATAAAAAATAAAAAAAAGAAGAAAAGTCACCCATTCCATATAGAACCAACATATTGTTGAGTAGTGTGTACATAACAGGGGACGACCTTTCTCCTCATTTGACTATTACTTATGCCCACTTTCACCTAATCTAACTAAAGGGTGATTGATTAACTTAAAGGTAAAGGGCATTAGCCAAATCGTTAACAACTTTATCTTTCACCATCAACTACCCACATTACTTAACTGCCCTTCAACTTAAAGTCAGTTTTTTTTAGTTAAAGTCTGCATAGACCGATTTTCGACATAACGATGTACATTGGAGCCATAGACACAGTAACAACACACCTACTTCCCGAGAGATCGCCGGGGGCGTGACGTCAAGCAAAGTGGGCATTAATCAATCTATTTGTTCATTAAATTCATCTACATAATTTGAGTTGTGATGAGCAAAGGAGTTCTCCCTCTGTGCTGCCTCCTCATATTCAACGTATGATTTCTCCTTGAAATTCCATACGATATGTCGCACTAGTCCAATATTGAGGATATAATTTTTTTGTTTTAATCAAGATATATGAAAAGAGGTTGTTAGTGGTTTAGCAGTGAAGTTGGGAATCACAACCGAATGGGAGACACCCACGGCGAACAAAAGAAGCCAAATTAAGCAGTAAATAAGGGCGAGCTGCTCAATCTAACGGAAACGCCAACTTTCCCCATTCAAAAAACTTTCGTCGGCAGGAGGAAAAAAAGGAAAAACTTCCAGTCCAAAGATTGAGAACTGAGAGTAACTCGCTCCTAATTTTTTTTAATTAGTCGTAGGTATTCAGCGAAACTAGACCGAACTCCGGTGTTGTATCGGATTGTTGGGTTAAGGGGAATCAAGTAAGTTTGTCGTGGGCTACGTACATTCGGCCGCATTGAACAAAACCGAAACATTAAAACATCATGAAAGAGAGAGAAGTTTTTGTGAATTTTCGAAGAAAAGGATGATATTGTTCACGGTCTAAAATGTTTAAAACTCGAATGTCCGAAAAATGTATACCAAAATCTGTTTCAGACCATCCTGAATTCACTGTCGAAAGACACAAAAATCATATGTAATATATACATAGCCGGCGGGGTGTTTGGGGTTATAGGAGGTTTTTAGAAATAATTATCGGACTTTTTATTTGCAAACAGCTCATTATCAGTCTCAAATTGCAATAAGTACTTAAGTAAAAAGGTATGAAAACTATAGTCGTAAACTCATTGTCAGAAAATTGTCATTACAGTTGGGCTTAGGTACCTATTTACATAGTTTTTGACATTTTCATGTATTTGCTTTGGCACATAAACTGAAACGGGAAAAATTTGTTCCCTTGATTCACCCTTTTCCTCAGATCACGTCAGAACACAAGCGATCGGCGGGCCACTACGTCAGAGCCTATGACGCACGAGCGTATGACGTCAGACCGCTGGCAGGTGGCCAACTAGTACGTCAGAGCCTATGACGCACGAGCGTATGACGTCAGACGGCTGTCAGGAGGCTAACTAGTACGTCAGAGCCTATGACGCACGAGCGTATGACGTCAGACGGCCGCCAGGAGGCCAACGAGTACGTCAGCGCCTATGGCGCACAAGAGTATGACGTCAGACGGCTGGCAGGAGGTCAACTAGTACGTCAGAGCCTATGACGCACAAGCGTATTACGTCAGACGGCGGTCAGGAGGCCAACTAGTACGTCAGAGCCTATGACGCACGAGCGTATGACGTCAGAGGGCTGGCTGGCTAGGTAATCAGGTGGTAGCGAAGGGAGGTGGTGATGACGTCAGAGGGGCCAGAGGGAGGCAGATATCTGAAACCCCCATTTCTTCGTCACTACTTTCGTGATAACCGTTTAATTTCCTAAAGGATCTCCGAGTTTCAGATTTTTGTCCACCCAAATTGGTCAGTCTGCCCATCGACATCTAATACATCTTTTATTGAGGAAAACACTTCAGTAAATAGCGCTATACAACGGTTGGGATACATAAGCAACATAAAGATTGAGTAAACCAGAAAATGTTAGTAGATCCCTTATGCGTTGGCATCCATCTGTGTGCGGGTTATCGGTGTAACTCTCACTCTCAGTACAGTGTTTCTGTTTCGGGGTTATCAAACTGAGATAAAAAGTCCCCAGTCATGCAGCATGACTATAAGACCGAATTATCGAAGAAACTGTACATAAAATGTACAGCTTTCGTACAAGTACGCAACCACGAGGGACATTTTATGTCTTTGCGCCCCCTCCCACACCCACACCACTTACTTAATTTTTTTTTTTTTAATTGTTATATAAATTATTGAGAATGATCACCTGTGTGTAAACAATTATTTAAACAATCACGCTCATACCGCAGCTTGTCGGCCACGCACTCCGCAGTGGTTAACGTAATATGGTTAGGTAAATCGAGAGCTATCCAACGAGTGGTGAACGATTTTTGTACGATGATGACTGGCGAAGATAAAGTTCCGTAGCAACGAATCGGTTGTAAGCGAACATCATCAGAAACCTGCGTTACATTTCTCCGTTGCAAGTCCCGCGTTGCATTCCCGCGTTACATTTTCGAGATTATGTAGCAAAGTAAAGACAAAAATGTCAAAAGAAAATTAGATTTTATTTTATTGTACTTATAGAATTAATGTAAAAGAAAAAGACTGATCGACTAATTTAAGACTAAAAAAAGACTAATTTGAGGCCCTATGTAACCCTGATTACGTAAATAAAAACTCCAATCAATCAATCAATCTCCTCTCGTTCTATTGTGAACACGGAATATCGTGCGAGTGTGTGACAACGAGTCGAGGCGACTGTGAATGAGGAGGTCAGTGAAGCCGTCGATGTGAATTGGGATCGTTGCGTCGGAGAGGGGAATCCCAGAGACCGTTGAAACGGATGAACGCGTCGCGCTTAATTTAAACGGCTCGACGTCGAAGGTTCCCGCGGCGGTCAACCGTTGTCGACCTCGCGCTTCTCCCGATGAAGTGGCGCCGCCGCCGTAAACCGTTCTGAACGGGGAAAACTAAGTGGTTTACGGCGGCTACGGGGTGGGGGGGGGGGGGGCAGAGCCGCCGCCACCGCTCGGTCACAAGTCCCAACGAATTGACACGCGAGAGGTTTACGGCGGCGGCAGTGGATTGTGTGGCGGCGGGGGGCGGTATCTGCATCCTCGACGTTCAAAGGGACGACACTTCAGAGCACGTGACTCGATAACTGATACATCAGTTTTAGTTCATCATATTCAATTAATAAAACACTGCAAATTTTCCCAATATGGTTAATTATCTTCACATCATCATATTCCCAAACTTTGAACAAAAAAAAAAAGAGTCATTAGCAGCACGAACAATTTTTATAACGAAATGTCGTATCGTGGCTTCATGTCAAAAAACTCTGCAAACTACCCTTCTGTCCTGATCACTAAATTTACTATTATGAATTATCATTGATGAGTAAGTTAGGAAATTAAAGTAGTATCCAAATTTTTTTCAAGGAGTAAAAATTATTATAAAACTATTTTTAAAATGCAAAAAATTATTACATTGCATTCAAATTTTGTTTGGTCTCTATACACCAAACATTTCTCCGGGCCTATAGGCGCAAAATATGTACATCCGGCCTTATGCGTGACTACGGAATAGAAACACTGACCTCAGGAGTTGAATATAAATCGAAAGTTGACGATAAACGTCGAACAAACTGACTCATTTGATACTTCTCTCTTCAACATTGACGTCAACATCAACACCGAACTCTTCAGCAAATGAAATGGCGCAGTGGTGAAGTTTCCAGCTCACGATGCGGCTGAAACCCTCACGAGTTGGTACTGCCAGACAAATTTTCTCTGGGGGTCTTCTGAATCCGCTAATGACGCTGCATGTCAGGTAGTAAACAAATAGCCAGCTTTCTGGTCTATATTTCCGATCTTCCGAAACTGTCGGTTTTAGGTACCGCCATCATTCCCCGAATTTCACATTCCCGTTTCACGATCCCGCGCACAAATGATCTCCTGTAACCGCTTATACAGGAAGACGCAGAAAACCTCGTATTCTCCCTGTCTCCGCCACACCGGACTTCCGGGTCTGTTTTCTGTTACGAACGAGCTCAGTCACAACCAAAATCACGGGCCAATTCACAACCAAATAGCCGTCGTATTAAGTTTCATTCGATTGATAAAATACCCAGTGAAAACTTATGATAAGCGAAGACCTGTGGGACGTTCGGCCTCCTCCAACCCAATCCGCTCGATCTCTGAACGAAACAGATTTGAGATGATTTGTGAGAATTTTCCTCTGGACTGTAATACTCGTACTTCAACTACCCCCCCCCCCCATCAACCCTCGACGAAAAACTCTGGTATATCTAATATTGATTCGACCGAAAAACTTTTCTCTGTTTGAACAACATTTTCCTATTTCCCTTACGTATTAATGCCAGCCCTCCCTCATACACTTTTACTTCTTCACTCCCACATTTATTAGAAAACGACAAAGTTTCTTTTCCCTTATCCATACACTCGTTCGGCAAGATACGTTTCGCTTGCGTTATCGAAAGCTCCCCGTAATCCCTGCGGGGTTTCAGATTTCCCTCTCTACGTTCAATACAAAACTTTCTGTGGATCCAAGCGGATTCCTTTAATCCAATTTATTCGAATCCGTTCGGTCGAGCGAGGAAAATTTCTACTGATGGTTCGGAGAGAGTTTCATCTTTTACTCTCTGAAAACGCCTCGGCCGGAATCAGAATTCAAGTTGCTGCTTTTCAGAGTCTACGTCCACTCGAACCGACAGAGCGTCATTTGAGAAATACGACTCAAAACTGGCCTATTTTGTTAAAAATACAAGAATTTGATCGCAAAATTTCTTTTTGCTGATGACATCGCCCTCATGAACTCGAGTGCAGATCTGAAGGACGCGTAAGTAGGGTAATCCTGTACCTTTTTTTTCGATCCAAGATGACCTTGCAGTCAACGTGATTCATGAGTGGAAAAAATGTTTGTACAGGAGGTTTTAGGGGCTATATTCAAGCCTTCACATCACCACAACTTATTTTACACGGGTTGGTTTGTGCCTTTTTATCTCTCCAACGTACAAACGCATAACACTCGTGTATTGCCGTAAAGCCTACCCAAGGTAAGTGCAGGTAATTATTTGCATGTAATTATTTCTATGCAAATATTATTTTCTATCGGAATTCTGTAGATTGATCGCTATGAAGCTCATAACCTCACATAATCTTTAACGCCTTCTGCTGTTACACCTAATCGACTACTGTAAGTAATATAACCAATTACACTAAATCTTATAGGCTCGCACATAATTTTTTACTCGGTACATGACGTCAGAGGTGCGAAACGCTCATATTCCCAGCTCAACATTCCGTTGTAATTGTTGCTGACACCGCCGCTCCAACTCTGCTGCTGATGGTGCGCTTAATCAACTATAGTAAGTATTTTAAACAACTATAGTTAGTATTATATAAGGTTGGTATTCGGGTGAAAGGAAGCAACGCAAGTAATTTGATTTATTGTTTTATTGAACCAATCAATTTAATTCCATGTACAATGTGGTTGAGAGTTCTTTGCCGCAGCGACAAAAGCGGATCCTTTGACATTTAGGACATGTGGACAGTGTCCATATTCTCGTGCGTGCTCAATCCATGGGTCGTCCTGTAGTTCCCAATCTTGAATACCTCCTTCACAAGCATAGCAGTAGACAAGGTCACCCTGCTGACCGTCATAGTGAAACCCTGCGCTGCATAGGTCGTTAACTAGATGGTGAAGTACTTTTGGCCACCTTCTAAACGTTGCATACCTCCCATCAAAGGTATCAAGCCGAGCAGCCTCCGTACTCAGAATAGGTACATTACAACCATCCATTGCCTTGCTCATGTCTTCTACAAGACTCGATACATTATTGGTCAATTCTGGGCTCACAACAAATAAACAATCTGGGCTCCAGCGTCGGTGCTCTTCCAATGGTACATCAAAACCTCTCCATTTTCCAAGAACAATCCCACAGAAATTGCATTTTACCTTATCACTAAATTGTGTGTAAAAAAAGCCTGCCTTAGCCAAATCAATGTCCTGTGGCTTGTCTAGGGGCCAGTGCAGGAAACTTTCCAACCTGACTGACTCTCTATGGTATGCCATTGCTGGTGGTTCTACAGACACTGAGGCTGTGTAACTTTAAAAGCCTCCTTTTATACGCTACGAGAACAAGGATAGAGGGGGTAAAATAAAAAACATTCGTTAAACGAAAGGAAGTTTATTGAACCCAATCAAATTCAATAGTTCGATACATCTAAACGTATAATAGTTGATCAGCTGGCAATTACAAGTATCAACAACATCTGCCCCTCCACCATCTTGATTACATGTGGCCCAAGAGCAGTTGTTGAAATGTGTGCCATATGGGGTATTCACAAAGTAACCTCCAACATGCATTGACTCCAAATTGTGAATCTTTTGCAACAAATCCTCCAACTGTGTCATCATCCTGCAAAAGTCCATGTATGGTGTGTACCGCAAGTAGGTGTGGTAGGCTGGTAGAGAGGCAAGCTTGCCAAGCCCGTTAGGTTGATTAGCCGCAGCAGGGCTGGTCATAGAGCTCGCGTCCACCATCCCCTTCTCGTATACTGGCACGTCTGGCAGATCTCCCATTCTTGTGGTAGTGTGTTACAAGGGCAAGGGCAAGGCGTACTACGAGCAGCAGTATGATAAGCGACAGAAACGAGTAGATTAAAAAGGTGTCTGTTGATGAACGTTTTGTGACAAAAAACAGCACGTTTTTCACTGTAACCAAAGGTTCTGTATCGTTGTAGACCTTGGTGGTGGTGGTGGTGTTGCTGGTAGAGTTAAGCTGGGAGAAACGCTTGCAAAGCTCACCCAAGCGTTGTCCGACTTCCAATGGTATGCCTGTAGTTAGCTGGCTAAACCCTTCTGCAAGATCCTCTAGTGGGTGGGTGCCACAGTCCATGCCCGTTGAGCAACTGACGTCCCCTCAGTGTTTCAGCTCCTCATAAAAGCCCAAGGGTCGTGGGGATGAAGGTGGGGAAATTACCTCAGGGGGAGGGATGGCCAAAAAGGTACCCCCTCCACATGACGTCAAATCCCTCATTTTGTCCAGGACAGCGTCGACAGTAGCCATTAAGCTTATCAAATTAGACGTTGCTTTGGCATTCAATGTGATGCTGTGAGGTTCCCTGTGCAAAAGACGGTCCAACCAGCTTGGGTAGTAGCTCAGAATCAGTTGTTGTTGAGGTGTGGTCGAGGCAGTCATATAGGATCCTTGGAAAAATGTAGTGTCCGCCTTACGATCAGCCAGAGGTAACTTGTGGCTCAGCAATTCCCAATCACCAGTACTAATGTAAAAGGGGGGGTTGGATGTTGTACGTTTTGAACTAATCATCACGACAGTTGTAGTTATATCCGAGAGTCCCACCACCAACTGCAGCTTCCTGACTCTATCCACTACGAACACACTTGTGAGCATTAAGGACTCCATGGTAATGGTGGTAGCAAAACGACTGACTCGGATGAATTTTGAGGCACGCTATATAGCAACTATCCCTTCCTTGGCCACTCTACATTACCCTCCTCTTCCCACGTATCGTGCTCAGGGCCAAATCCAAGCCAACGAACCCGCACCTTACCCCCTCTCCTTGCAACAATCTTCTCCACCAGATATTGGTCTGGGAAAGATGTAACCTTTAACTCCTCCTCATAAAATCTGCCTATAACCGGTTTGTCATAGACATCTTTCAGATAATATGTAGGTACCTCCCCACCACGCACTCTGGTTACAATAAATTGCTCGTTGGTCCAGTTGGGAAGATATGATTTGGCGAAAACATGTTTCAACTTGCTGATTCGTACACGGTCACCCACTTTGAAACGAGGCTTGCGCAACTTCACTGATGTAGGGAACAGCCTTCGAATGATTTTTTGTTCATCACGTTTGGTCACGTCTGATGGTTTCATTTTAATACTGCGATGGTATCTATTATTGTAGCGGTTCAAAAGCGCTGGAAGTATAGCAACCCATTTATAGTTGCCCTGCACACTAAACTCCAAAAACATCATATCCTTGAGCGTTCGATTCCACCGCTCCACCAGCCAAGCTTTCCCCTGGGTCGAATACAAATTTATGCCACGACTTTGCAAAAGTGCCTTGGTGTGTGAGTTGTAGAATTCAGTTCCTTTGTCCGTTTGAAAGTGGCGAGGAGTGTAACCGCCTGTAGAGTCGAGAATACGTTTAAGGGCCTGTGACACTTCTACACCAGTTTTAGTGCGTAAAGGTTCTGCCCAACCCTTCTTTGATCCAGCATCAATCACTGTGAGAAGGTATTTGTAGCCCCTGTCAGGGTACATACTTAAATCCACAAGATCTCCCTGCCACAAATCGTCTAAAACTCCCTTAATCAATATTCTCGCAGTTTTGTAGTGCCTCCTCTTCGGTTTATGGACCTCCTTGGCTAGGCTTCTTTTTAGGCTCATAGTGCTGGTCCAGATACGCCAATGTAACGAAATCCTGTGGAGAAACGGGAAATGAAGTGCTGAGGAGACGGTGGGAGCCAAAATGTAGAGACCAAGTTTTAGAATCCTTTTTATATGGTAAAGAGTCGAGGGTCACTGCGTCCATTCCATTGATTGGAGCCCCCACATGGATTAAACGTTTATAACCTGCATCAATAACATGTGGCTTTGACGTTACGACGTTCAATTTTGTGACGGCAGTCTCCACTTGTTTATCCAATGAAGCCATCGCATCGTTAACCTTTTCTTTCACTATTGCAGAAACCTGTGACTTTAACGCTGTTTCCAAAGCAACAATCTTATCGTCAATCAACTTTTTCACTAGTGCAGACATCTTCTCCTCCTCTTCCTCTCCCCAACCAACAGAGCGAGGGGAAGTACCCCCCTGAGAACCAAACCTGCTGACGGCCAACATGTTAATGATCCCTTAAACGATGATATCCAACTCTTTCAACTCCTCGAGTATAGAGTAGATTTCAGGGTCGTGAGCAGTATGTCCAGCGTTTTTAGAAGCAAGCAGCAAGCGTAGACGGTCTACAAGTTCGTTAGGATCGTCGAAATAGACATACCTTGGTTCAGCTGGTGTTGACCTCACAAAACCCTTCCCCTTTGCTGATGGTTTTGCAACATATGGAGCGAGTAGTTCCTTTAGCAAGTATTTATATTTGTATCCACTCGTGTTTAGTGATCTAAACTTTGAATAGCCCTGATGGGCAACGTTGCTATGCCAAACCAAGTCTCTGTAATTAGCACGATCTTCCGGGGTATATGTTCCAGGTTTCGGCATTTTCAGAAATAGTAAATCTAGCAACCCTTCTGTCACTGGAAACTGTAATTTATCCCCGAGATATATGTAATCGCGATCCATCGTTAAAATATCGGATCCTAAAGTTAGCTTCCCATTAGCATTTACTTTAGGTCCATAGACTTTGTCCATGTCAGGTGTTACAACACCCGTAAGTAGAGCTCGTAAGTATGGTCTCGAGTATATGTTAAACTTACGTAAGCTCTTATCGAGTTCGCTTTTACCTTCGGGAGTATTCACAACTCGTTCCAATTCACGATGATAAGAAGTAGGGGTAGTACTCGTAGTAGGCTGCAACACGTTTTTGGGCGTGCTGCTGGACACGGGTGTTTGATGAACCGAAACAGAGGGGTTTGAAATAAACAGTTCTGAGCCATCAGGTTCTGTTTTGACAAAATCACCTTCGAGATTAGCAAACGGATCTTCTTCAGTTTCACTACTCACTGGGGGTTTCAGCTTTTGAGTCGTCGCCCTATAGTTGACAACTTTTCGACGCCTTTTTTTAGTTTTGAAAACGGGTAGACCCGTCGGTGGTGGCGGTGGTGGTGTTGCTGTAACTGGAGGAGCTGTAGCTGAAGATGGTTTGAAAATATCCTTCAAGGGTTCAAGCAATGACGTTGTATCGAGTCTAGTTTGAAACTGTCCTCTTTTAAGCAGTTTGTACTTGTCTCTAACAGCTTTTTGAGCTTTAACGAGCCTCGTTGTGATACGTCGTTGCTCCTCCTGTAATTTCATCTCAACTGTCTTGAAAGGCTACACCTCGGGCATTATATACGTGTCAAACCCCATTCTGTAGCGTCCATTGTTCAAACTACCTTCTTTATCCACGACTAAAAACGAATCCTGGGCCCAACAATAATTGCACATCTCTTTAAATGAAGCGAAATCCATATCACCCTGCACGTGATCGTCGTAAATGTGTCGAATGTTCAAGGTGTCCATTTTGAATAGTACCAGCATATTAAGATTAATTCGTATCAGATTTTTGGGAACCAACACATAACTGTGAGCGCAGAAAAATATGTCGAGTGCAAAATGACGAGACATTGCAAAATATTCTCTCAAAACCTGGTAGTCCCCCGTTATGATATCATCGAAAATAACTATCGAACGAGGCTTGATTTCATCAGGTCTCAATAGCACGACTTGACCGTCTATGGGGGAAGGACCAAATGAGTAGAAACCGATTTTAGGAGCGAGAGGCTCTAATACCCTCCTTAGAAATTTATACTTTTCCTGATTTAAAGTTCTACAAAATAAGTAGACATTTTCGTATCTAAGCCCGTTTGGATGTAATAGTAGAGACAAAATACTGCATGTCTTCCCACTACCCGAAGGTCCACAAACAATTGCTCTTATAGGATTTTTACCAAACAATGGTCCATGGGGTAGATACACAGTGCTTGCACCACCATTTCCCAACTCTTGTTTGGCTAATTCAGCATCGTCACTAACCTCCAAATGAACATGTTGCTTTACAAAACGCATGATGACGACTGAGCTTTACACACTGCTAGCAAACTTTATATATATACGTACAAGTATTTGTAATATTATATGGAGCTGAAATAAAACGATCGTATTCAAGTTTAGGTCAATTTTTATTAAGTTTTCACTCCCAAGTTTCCTCGCTCGAGCTACCCCCACACTGGTAGCTTCTCACAGGAATATATCCTGGGAAGGGCGGTCGCTCCTCCGTTGCCTCCTGGGCCAGGGCAGCCATGGTTTCTAGAAGGGCCTTCCTGCGCGAGGCCTCGGCCAACTGCTGACACTTCCAGCACTTCAAGGTGTGGTTGTGGTAGCGAGTAGCTTTAACCCAGCTAGCCGGGTTCAGAGGACACACAATGAATTGATCGCCACATACATCATAGACCTTGCAGCCGCTTGAATTTGTGAAGAGATATTTCACGTTTCTAAAAAAAAAAAATTAATTGGTCACAATAGCAACTGTGGTATATTTCCCAATGGCCGTTTCACCTATTACGACTACGAAGACATATGGCAAAATAAAAGAGTCACCCCCCACCTAATACAATTTTTGTCTGTGAAGTGAGCGAGAGAAAGAGATGTTTGTTCCTCTACTGTGGTAATTTGGTCTCAACCGGTATCGCTAGAGCCCCCCTCCTCCCTTTTCTCCTCCTCAGCATCATCTTTAACCTCCAACTGAATGTCTTGCTGTACAAGCCTCATACTTGGTACTAAACGGGGATATGATGGGATGGGGCTTATATAGAAGAAGGTTTATATATTATATAGAAGAAGAAGAAACAACTTTTCAAGGTTCAATCAATTTTATTTTTCACATTCCACGTCGTACAATTCCAGACAATGGTGAATAAGTAAAAAGGCTATCTTGTAACATTAGGCAATATGCGGTAGTGTTTGCTGGGATCGGATGATTGGTCTCAAAGTCGATACGGATGTCCACAACGTTGTTTCCTGTGCTTGATTCAATTTGATGGCTGCAATCGATAATCACAATCGGTGCAGTGGCTATAAACTCCTCGTACGTCATCATAGGTTCGGACCACTCCTTGGAGTAGTACGATTGCTGGAAATCCATGTACATTTGATAAAGTAAGGCCACACGCTTATTATCAAAATCCAGGTTCATTCTGCTGTAGGGAAATACTTGAGAGCCGATGTGAAGGCGTAGATTCGTCAATTTACAGTGGTCGAATAAGGCAACATTTTTGTTGGCATCCTTTTGGCGATCAGTTTGCAGTGCAAACAGAACGTAGCGAGGTTTTTCCAAATCGGTGCTGTTTTTAACGGTCCAAGAAAACTCCTTGTTGGTCGGTAGTGAGGGGAAAACGGACAAGTTCCAACTTCTAAAGCCCATAGTAATTGGTTCATTTTTCCCGAGTAAGGAGAGCAGATTTACCTTTTCCCTGTCGGATGGTGTGATGTATGGTAAATACCAGACCATTTTGCTAAATGCCACATCAGGGCTCCCGGTCGATAGTGGTGACGATGGTGTAACATCAGCCGGTGGCAAACGTGGTACAATCATGTTGGCATTTGACGCGGACCTGTTGAGTACGAGTTCCATCCGAACATTTACCAAAATTTGGCGATAGTCCTCGGCAAAACCCAATAATGTGTTTAATGGGACGCAAGCGGAAAATTTTCCATTTGCTGCGTCAACACAAGGGTTTAATGCCACTTTTGAGGATGGAAGCATCCAACCAGCTTGATGGAGTCCATCAATAGCTGCTTTACTGTAGCTGGCATACGCTTTCATGGTCGAAGATATTCCGGGATAATTCGTTCGGTCTACTATTTCGCCATTTACCAACAACTTTATCTCATCAAACGCCTGTGCGATAGCATTAGGCGCGAGAGTGAATCTGTCATTTTTTGACAAAGTCCCTTCAACGTACAAATAGCTTTTCGATACAAGCACATATTCACCCGGTTGCGAAAATGGGAACCTAATTTCATCTGAAACGCCATATCTGGCAGAAGCATAAGGCTCATGTGGGTGGTATTCGAATCTGTACAACCTTTCATCGAATTCTGGTTGTCGATCAATGTCCAACATGATTCTGTGGTGGTGGTGTAGTGTTCACAACAAATCCCAAACTCTGGAGAAATCGAATATTTTCCGGTGTAAGCCTCTTCTTGAACTGACCTTTGCCACCGTTGTCTCTCCCAACTGGACTGAAGCTAGTTGCAAGTGTGTGGTCCTTTTTATATGCTCTGGGAGGATGGTGATGATTGAACACCAGCATATTGAATGGTAGTGGGTAGATGAGCAGTTTGAGTTTTATATCCTCCTTCTGAAATGAAGTCGAATTGAAATTAGCTCATCTCGAAAATTGACCAGCCTACCATCTTGATCAATTACTTGGACTGTAATCTCATCGAGCCTGTCCGTAATTACCGGGTGATAAGTAACGCTCGTTACCGTTTCCGTCAAACGATACCCCGGTGCAACGCTTGGTGTAAATTGATACACCACGTGCGATGTTTGTCCATTGCGGTAGTCCCCTTCACAACATGATACAGTCACTCCGATATTTGTCACATTAAAAACGTGAATCACATCGCTCGACCAATTCCATTTATTGCTCGGCATGTCCTGCTCCGGTTTAAATCCCAAAAGCGTCGAAAATGAGGTTTCCCTTGCGAAATCGATTCGTTTCGAACATTTTATTCCGCACTTGAGCGTGTTTAGATTAACCTTCAACTCGAAATCAATACCAAGGGCTTTCAATTCTGACGTTAGTAATCGACTCAAATCGTCCAACTCATAGGTTCCTGTTGCCAGCACGAGGGCGGTTCCAGTGTACAAATAATGTTGCGTTCCAGCAACTAGCTCAACCCCCTTCACATATTTCTTCAAGCTAGCTGACCAGGATCGCTTCAGGGGTCTATCAGCTGTGTAAGATGCAAATGCCGAAGCCTCCAGCACACGTCCCTTGTTGAATCCCAAAGGTATCAATATCGAATCATCTGCCGAGTTGAACAGCGTCTTTGTTTCTGTTTTAAGTACAACGTGGTTGTTGAAAAACCCCACTTTTATACCGGTATCAATCTTTTTCAATAATGGCTCGATTTCGTTGTCATCGACGAACCGTCCACCTTTGTTGAGTACCTCAAGCCCACTTTCATCCAATAGGTATAAGGTCGAGTTTTCCCCTTCGACTAGGTTGGGTATTGAAAAATACGAGTCAAACGATGTCAGGCCAGCTTCCCATTCACCACCTCCACCCTCGAGTTCAATGGGTGGGAAAAATGAAGAACATAACTCACTTTTTCGTCCAGTGAGTGTGACTGTAAACGACGACATGCTGCCTCCAACTGATCAGGCCCCCTTTAGGTTCGAGAATTTTTATAGTTTTCCGAAATCGCCCAAAGGAACAAAAAGCACAAATGTCCACAAATGATGCTGTTGTACGTTTGCAACGTACTAGTGTTGTAGTACACATCTTTACAGCGGCGGTCAAAGTATTGTTTCCATTCCAAGGGCGGCGCCAAGTTGCCATAACTATCGAAATAGTATACTGCTCCGTCATTCAACCAGTATGCAGTCCAATGGGTTCCATCGTGACCAGTGGCGCTAGAGTCCAAGTTAATAATAGCAGATTCGGGTTCCTTGATGGGTCTGATTGGGACTTCATCCCTCATTCTCACTCCGATAAAACCGACAATTTTAGCCCATGCACAGAGTCCTTCCAAATCTACATTATTCAAAGCTCGTTTTGGAAGGACAACGTCTAGTTTTTTGACTGCATGGACACCGAGGCACGTCCCCCCTTGTACGGCCGAATGTACAGCCCCCTCCCCCGCATCGCTGGCCTCTTCCTGGAGGCATGTGCTTGCCTACCGCCCATGCCAGCTCCTCTTTTATACGGGCGAATGTAGAGACCTCTTCCACCAGCCTGCTGCTGCGTACGTTGTGCTTCCAGCTGTCGATTGTGTCTGCGAGTCTCGTCCAAATCTTCTGCAGAGCGTTTTGCGTCTATCACGGTCTTTGCTACAGCAGCGCCCCCACCCACTAGACCACCAAGTGCTGTTATAAATGGTATGGCGGCCATCAGGGCGGGAAGAAAACCTCCACGAATAATTCGACCACGATGACTCGCTAGTCCCTTTGCAGTAGCCGTTCTCCGACTCCTCTTGGATGTTGAGCGATTCGTATTAGTGCGTTGTTTGGTGTTTCCTCTCACCCCCTCTCCACCCTTCACCACTTTGTGACCGCGTCGATGGTGGCGGCGAAGACCGGTCCCCTTGTTGATGGTTTTAGCTTTCATAGCATTAACAACTAACCAGGCTGCTAAACGCTCCGATATTGGCAATTTCTCGTTTTTCACCAATTCCCAAGAGTTCCACTCGAGCTGTTTGTCTGCTTCGTATCTAAGTTTGTCGTCCTTGGTTGTATGGTAGACTCGATCGTGTTCGTAGCAGAGCTTGTCCAAGTGGTTTATTCCTCTTTGACCAAGGTTTTGCCGTTCTTCAAACTTGGTACCCGGTCCACAAAATTGATAATTTTTCGTTAAATGCAATTCAACTGGTAACTTGTCTATAAGGCGATTGATTAGACTACCTCCCCCTCTTTTAGGCTTGACTCTTATAGCCATACTGACACGGCCTAGAGTATTTTCGACTTATATAGCAAAATAAAGACCCACCCCACCTAACTCGTAATTTGTTTTTGTCTGTGTGCGGGAGAGAGAAAGGGAAATTGTGTCCACTACTGCGTTGATTCGTCCTCATCAGAGCCATTAGATTTTGCCATAAAATGCCCCCAAGCCAAAGTATGTACCCCATTTATCTGGATTCGCTTGTCGTCCTCGTTTGAAAGACAAAGTTTTTGTTGGTGTACGCTGTACAACTGATGCTTGCGAGAGCGAATTGTGTTAAATTTCATATACAAATGGGCACCATCATCAGACGTTTGAATGCCCTTGTCAATGTCCCCCACCATATTTTGTGCATTTGACAACAGAATATTTTTAAAATGGGCAAAAGTTAGCTTATTCCGCACAGTGTGTTTGGGAGTTCCCTTGCTTTTCTTTATCGTAGTTTCGTTACCATCGCCCTCATCTACTCGTATCGAGTACATTTTCGCCCTCAAGGCTACGAACTCCAAAATCTTTTTACCCTGCATCTCATCCTTGAAAAAACCAGTTTCACAGTGATATAATGGGCTGTAATATTTGCTCTTTTCGGGTAATTCTGAAAAATCAAAATGCTCGCGTAATTTGGGATTTTTAAAAATTTCCTGCCTCCAATCACTACCGTACGTTTTTATTCTGTAAACTAGCGAATCTGTGTCGGTGTAGCACAGTTCAAGTCTCGGACTACCATAATGGGCCTTCATAACATTGTAGTGAAATGAGAGCATATGTGCCTTTGAAAGATCTAAAATTGCAGCTCCCGCTGATATTGGGCTGGAAAGCACTACCTCGCCCTTAACAAGCTGAATACCAATCACATCTTGACCAAATGAGGTGTGGCGTATGTAGTGGGGAGAATTTATTAGTTTTTTAGCTTGGTCCCAGTTTGTTACTATTTTCATATTCATATGTGCTCTGACATTTTGAATTAACTTCCCATAGTTTGCATTACACAGATATTTCAACATTTGAGATTGAGAGCGGTATTTAGCCTGCGCCCTTTTTTGATAATTAAATTCAATATACGGTCGAATCCATGGGCTTTGTTTGAAACGTACAACCTCATGCACCTGTATGATCTCAACACCTAAGCTAGCCAAAAGTTGTAACAATCTATAATGAACAACAAAATGTGGCTGTTTTTCGAGCGTTCCTACCAGTTTTTTACACTTTGAGCCTGGGATTAGCTTGTGGTTAATTACAGGGGGAAAATCGTTGAATGTCTCGTGGAGGTGGGGTGGTGTAACTAAACTAACATTGGCTAAATATCCATAAGGGGATTCATCACTTATGCTAAGGAGGTCAACAGCAGTGGGTGGAATATACTCAAAATCTGATATCGGCAAATAATTCTTCATACAGTGTGCATAGAGACCGTTTGCATCTATATAACATAATTCATACATTTCATCGCTGCTAGCGTGTCTAAGTGAGGCGGCACAGTACCCACCGCGAATTGACTGTTCAAAAAGGCTGTAAATGCTGTCATCGGTTATTAATTGTATTTCAACGCCGGTTAGGCTAAGCATTGCTTGTTGTGCAATGCCTGGTAAAGAATATAGGTGGAATGGATCGAGTCGATATTCTGACGCTAACATTTCAGAGCGAAAGTTTTGAAAAAACTCTGCTAATAGTAATACGTCAGATGTTAGATAAAGGTCAGCCAACTGCCCCAATGTTTTAACACCAAATGTATCCCATATTAACTTGACTCTATCGTACTTTTCCTGTGTAATGTCCTGTTCATACAGCTCCGAAAAGAAATTTTCTTTGGAAGGTAGAGTAGTTTCGGCTAGTTTCGATATATCGTCCAAATAGTCGTAGCAAAATGTGGATTTTTTTGATAGTAGTTCAATGTGGAGAGGGTCGGAATAATGTTGGGGTATGATTTTTAATTGTTCTGGCTCTAGTGTCTGAGTTAAAACATCCAGGCTGTTGGGCATGAAGCGGAACGAGTCTATGAATCTTAGTTTTATAATACAATTACCCTTGTCATGGTAAATTTGCTTCGTGATTGAAATAAAAGTTTCTTCATTGTGAGGTAAAACATCGACTTTCCCCGCAATTTTTGATAAATTTTGTACTACAAACCTAAAATCGTAGGAACTTCCCGAGTGATACACAACAGGGACATAATCGGGGGTTTTAGCAATTAAATTGCACTTGCTATGTGCCGCCCCTCTATATTGTGTTGAAAAGTGGTCGTGATCACGCACTTTATCAGATGGATCTAGAGGTTCATTACACAAATGGCAGGCAGTTGCAAGTTCGTGCTGCAGTTTTTGTAATTCGCTCATTTCAGCCATTGGTTTTTTGTTGGCAAAAAAACAGTCCATAAGCTCATTGGCGAGTCTGGCCAGAGTTTTTACCATGTTTTCAGCCGCATCTACACCGGTATATGTGATTACTTTATTGAAATTAGGGTGTTCTTTGTACAGATCTGTGGCGACATAGATGCCATAACTAAACATTTCATGTTTTTGGTAGGCCCGCAAATTATTTGTTTTCCATTCAGGCTGATTAGGGTCTATACGTTTAAGAATTGACTCTACATCCGCATATATAACCACGGGTAATTTAATCCTATATTGGAATTGCTTAAATTTAAGTTTTGCTTTGTCTCCTTCAGGCATAACAGTCCTTGATATTTCGTTGTTGGAATGGCAAAATGCTTTGTGTTTCTCCATTCTTTGTTCTTTTGTGCTTACTTGGCAATCGCCATAATCCTGGTAAAATGTAAAACACTTTTTGCATATTACAATAGGATTCTTATTTTTAGTTAGCTGGTTTTTAATTAGCTTTTCAAAATTTGTTATACGTATTACGTGTGGGGAATCCCTTTCACCGCCTATAAGAAGCAAATCTTTATGATCATCGCGCTCAACCTTGGATATACGTAACGGACATATTTTTGAGCCCAGCCCTATAGAGTATACGTTAATTGAGACCTGAGGGTTCTGTCGTTCGAATAGGTTAATCTGTGAAATGGGGGTGGGAAATGTTATTCCATCAAACACATAGTCTACCACAGAATTTAGTACTACAGCGTGATAAAAACATTTTTGATCTGAAGCAATGTCTCTAGAGTCAACTGCTGCTGTTTTTTTCAACCAATCTGGAACTGGTTCAAATGTACCTCCCACACTTAATGGGGCATACTTTGACAAACTTAGTACAATTCCACTCACCGAAACAAATGACCAACCTGAGCCTTTTTGCTGATGTTCATCAGCCTCAGAAAAAATTAGCTGGAAAATTGATTCTAGTTTTTCCACAATATCTGTTTCAGGGTAAATTGCTACACTTTTGTGGGAAAAAGTTCTTTCAGCCTCCTCTTTGGTTTTAGGATGCTCGTACAAGCAATTAACTGAAATACGAATTTTAACGGAGGACCACAGGTTTTTGTGTGAATTAATTTTCAAATATATTTGCCCCATATTTTGTTCCAGAAAATCGGATATTGTGAGACCCTGCTCCATATTTGCCAGGTAGTAACTTTTGAGGTTGTTATTAAAATGCGATTCGATAAGGGTAAAATCGTTACTGGTGTGATTCAAATTGTCAATTTTCGCCCCAAAATGTTCTCGATTTATTTGTTCGTCTCTCTCAGCTTCAGATGCACAGCGTTTTTCGTGAATTTCCTTCATAAATTTTGACATGCCTGGTTTTTTGCAAACTGAACACGCATATATCTTACACATTTTCTTGGCTGTATGCAAATTGCGGTATTTTACGTTTTTATAGGCTTTTCCACACACTAAACATTCGTGAAGAGTATTTTTGCCATTTTCACCTTCTATTTTAATTATTTTTCCGTATTGCATACCGTTGCAAATAACACTTGGCCTAGCATGAGGGGCACAGGTTTTTAGGTGTTTATAAAATTCTAGTGTGTTTCGAAATGATCTTTGACATACTGTACAAGTTTTTTGAACGCATATTCCGGAATTTATGTGCATGGCAATGATATTTCTATGTTCTGAGGCATAAAAACACTTGGAGCAAGCATACTTGGAAGAATTTGAAGTGTTCGAAGAATTCATTTTGGTGGAACTGACTAAACAGTGGACTTTGTAGAATGAATCTCGATAGCGGTGACTCCCCTTTATATAGTACAACATCCCACCCCCTTAGATTCCTTTTCCCCTACCTTACCAACAATGTTCATGTATATAAACTGGCCTTTTTCTGAGCTATAGTCACACTTCTGCCAACGGCACTACAAGCAACTTCACTACAATGTCTGGAAACATGTACGTTTTTAGACCCATTTACCTATTTGAATGTTTTTTTTTGAAAAGTTAAAATTAAAACAACCATGTACAGTAAAAATTTTTATTATAACATAAAATTATATTAGTAATTCGATTAAATTATATAGTATTTGTAGCTCGGATTCCACTTCTGAGATCCGCCGAACCATCCGACGTAGCTGTAAAAGAAAATAATAACAAAAAATTAAAATCAAAATAAATAAAATTCGATAAAATTGGGGTAATTTTGAGATTAAACTATTAAATGAATGAAGGAATAAAAATGGGTCAATAAAAATGAAATAAGGAAATTAAAATTGGGGTGCACTTGAAACCCAATTAGTATTTATAACCACCCTTACAATCATTTACACTTGGATTGTACCTTACAATCATTTACACTTGGATTGTATTTACAATACCTACATCTTCGTAGGAGGGTTGTGGCTCTCCTGTAGGGAGGGCTTGAGGGGGCTGAGGCGGTGGAAGGTTGAAGTCTGCAGTGGTGATATCCACCGCATCCGCCGGCTCCCACGTAATCGTGTGTGCCACATCGTTTGCGTCTATAAACTAAAACAGAAATTTTGTTATAATTAGTTTACGTGTTGATGTTTTTATTTCCAGGCTGTCTGCACTTAACTCTACTACTCTCAAGGACGAGCTAAAACGACGTCCGATGAGAGAGCTCCCCCTTCAAACACCGTTTAAGGTGTTGAATATACAGTTCACGCAGCACCCATCATATGGGCAGTCAATCTTATTGACTGCTTACGACGACAATGAAAATACAGCGTTCAGAACGTACCTACCAAAAAGGTACTCCTGCGAATTAACGCCGGATGACTTCTCAGATTTCAACCCGACCGCCACACCATTATATTTCAAAGTTGTGGAAAGGGATGCAAGGACATCCTATTTAAAATTTGACAGTTGTGTGTCGGCTTTGATGCGGCCACCTTCAAGAGCCAGCATTGACTGAAGAGGGAAGAAACATCAAGCCAACTCCACAACAATTCTCTAGAACACAAGTACAAGTACACTGTACAATATTATTCTATCTATTTAAATTTATTTCTTTTTGGCATAATGTTTGGTCATGTTATTTGGCTACTAGTTCTCAAATACATTTTATGTTTATAGTGCTAATGACTGAATGAATGAATGAATGAGTGATAAGATACATAGCGATAAGATAATAGCTCATAGTGATAAAACAAGATGTAAAAACACCATATTTAAATTTCAACGGTGATGTAGCTAGTTTAATTATTTACATTTAAGTATATACATTAGGGCATTTGTAATTTTTATTATAATTTTATTACTTTAGCGTTTTGTATATTTTATTACTTATGTTTATAGTGCTAGTGACTGAATGAATGAATGAATAAATGAATGAATGAATGAGTGATAAGATACATAGCGATAAGATAATAGCTCATAGTGATAAAACAAGATGTAAAAACACCATATTTAAATTTCAACGGTGATGTAGCTAGTTTAATTATTTACATTTAAGTAAATACATTAGAGCATTTGTAATTTTTATTATAATTTTATTACTTTAGCGTTTTGTATATTTTATTACATCCAAATAAATTTATATTTTATGGAAATTTACTGACTTGTTTGCTGAAACAACCTATCCCAACAACTCAACTGCTGATATTTTATGAAGTTCCTTTCTGGGGATTATGGTTCGAAATTATTAGAGCAATGCCAGTAATTCTTTAATGTTTTGGTGTGTGATTTTGTTAAGCTCTCAAATATAATCCGTGGATTAACTTTGTACTCACAGTAATTGAGAAGGACATGTTGCTTGAGGTTTGTTGCTCTGCTTGCTGTTGGTGCTGTGGGCTAGGCTTTATATACTAACTTTAACAAGGTTTGGACCCCCAAAACGACATGATCATGAATTAAGATGATGTATGTAAGTTGAAAGTTTCTTATTATACGATGCTTGCCTTGTCTTGACCTTTCGTTTTGAAAGCATCACGGTTCAACCAGGTCGACCGCCAAACTTTTTGCAAGGCCTCATCCGAGCGCGGTGTTGAGGAAAAAAAAAAAAAAAAAAAAAAAAAAAACTTACGTGCAGAAATTGTGTGAGCCTTTATAAGATTTAGTGTACTTAATTGGTTATATTACTTACAATAGTCGATTAGGTGTAGCAGCAGAAGGCGTTAAAGATTATGTGAGGTTATGAGCTTCATAGCGATCAATCTACAGAATTCCGATAGAAAATAATATTTGCATAGAAATAATTACATGCAAATAATTACCTGCACTTACCTTGGGTAGGCTTTACGGCAATACACGAGTGTTATGCGTTTGTACGTTGGAGAGATAAAAAGGCACAAACCAACCCGTGTAAAATAAGTTGTGGTGATGTGAAGGCTTGAATATAGCCCCTAAAACCTCCTGTACAAACATTTTTTCCACTCATGAATCACGTTGACTGCAAGGTCATCTTGGATCGAAAAAAAAGGTACAGGATTACCCTACTCGCGTACAAAACTACAGAATCCAACGTAGAAATGTTCATTATGACAAATGTGACGAACGACCCTACCAATGTCCGGTGGTGGTATACAAAATCAACTGTAATAATAGACAATAAGCTAAAATGGGACACTCACTTAAATCTAGTACATTTTAAATGGAACTGTATGGTTTTCTATACAAATTTGAATAGAGAATAATTTAAACAATTATTCAAGATCGATATTTATTATCCTGATATATTGGTATATAGCACTTTTTTGTATCTAAAAGTTACTATCAATCAAGGAGAATTTTGACAAAGGAAAGAAACCGCAGGGGAAAGAAACGTTTTGGCTACTCAATGGAGACTTTTTCGGTGAGGTTCTGAAGGTTCTGGTTCTCTGGCAACACTGTAGCATTTAGGCAGAGTTGCCGCCGGCTTATTTTATCCTGTATTGGTATTTGGTATCCCGTAGTACCCTATTTCACCCCAAAGCATTATTGTTTTTATTATAAATTAGTTGAATACTAATCAATCTTTTCCATCAACCCTACAAAGCTTCAAAAAGGCCTCGTTCTTCCGATAGTACCGCTCGTGTTCAAAACACCAACATAGCGGCTTCATCTCAATACGATTTATTTCTATAACACCGACACGGCCTGAAGAAGCAGGTTCTCTCCCGACAAGGCTTAAAGAAAGTTATTTCGATCCTACAATACTGACAACGGTCAAAGAAGTTTATTTTTTCTGACAAGGTTCTCGAAGGACTTTTTTTCCCCTAACACGCGGTTCTTAAAAAAACGTGGGTTTGATCCTATTTATCACTGATGAAAGTGGCGGTGTTTTTTCTCTCTCCCTCAATATGGCGAAAATCGGTTCGAAAATCTCAAAAGGTATGGTTTATTCATCTGACACAGCCGACAAAGCTCATAGCCATGTTTCCTCGTTTATGTCGACATAACTCATTGAGGCGGAGGTTTTCCGCCTTGGTACACCGACAACGCATTTCGAGTTTGATCATATTATACCACCGATAGACGTCAAAGAAGCGGCGTTTCACCCCTACACCAATGGAGCTCATAGAGTGTGTTTAGCGCTTTAAATTTGCTACTTTATTTCAGCTTTTCAGAAATATACGTTCTGAACTACAGTTTCTCAGCTTACGTTCTTACACTCAGTTGTGATCTGTGATTTCTGAACATGAACTCCCAAGTTGAGCTCGTACGTAATTAATGAGGTACTACTTATTAAGGGGATATTTTAACCGAAGTGCGTTAGTTATATTTGATATTCGCTCGAGACGTCCGTATTAACTCCTCATTGTTATGTGATTTCAGGGAGGCGATGTGCTCCAAGAAACGATAACCGCCAACGTCACAGATGACACCGTCATGTTGGAATTCCAGAGGTCCGATGGAACTCTCATCACACAATTAATTGACTTTCGAACGGTGAGTCAGAACAGAAAATCACGCTCTACGCGTACTTGCAACTTATTTTAATAACCGGAGTTTCAGTTGGTTCGTTTAAATCTGGAAATAACCCTCAGTTGTGACTAAATTCTACCGTCCCATTCAAGTTTCTTCAAGCTTCAAAGTTCATTTTCCACCTCTTCCTATCGACCTAAAGTTGTGAATAGTTTAGATCTGTAGTTCGCAACTGGTGGTCCGCGAGCTGTCATCCAAAATTTTTCGTCCGGAATTTGACTTACAGTTACAGTTTGTAGTCAACCGTAAATCAGTGTTATCAGGGCTTACCCCTGGGAAACAAAAATGGGCTGGTGAAGTGACGTGGCTATAGTTTTTCAAATCTTGACACTGTTTTGGTTTATTATCTTCGATAATGAACCATTGGAATCGCCCAAAGAAAAAATTTTTTTAACCCCCCCTCAAAATTTGTTGGTTCACGTTTCAAGATACGTAGATTCAGAAAATCGAATAAAAAAAAATCCGTCCGTCCGCCGTACGCCGTCCGCCGTACGCCGTCCGCCGTACGCCGTACGCCGTCCGCGCCACTTTGCCCAGTTAGCGTTGAGTTAAAATTACGAAATTTTTTTTATGGGTTTCGACCAACCCCACAATGATCCTCGAAACTTTTCATAACCCTAGGTCAAGGGGAAGGGGTTCAAAATGAATTTTGAAAATTTGAAAATCTCATATCTCGAAAAATTCACATAGAACGGTATATTTTTTATTTCATATTTAGATAGAGTTTGTTCCGTAGAATTTTTTAAGACCATCCGCAGCTTTGTACGACCAGCCGTTCGTTCACAATGACGGCTCAAAGATTGTGCCTCACAACACGATCATGCATCAAACTTTTGAAATACAGGTCCATTTTCATACTAACAAGCTCTTTGGAACATCATATGGCTTAAGTGATGTCGAGTTTGTTGTTCTGAGGTGCGTTTCGTGCTACGGAAATGAAGGTAATTTCGAATGTTTGTTGGTAGGTACTTCTTTTATAGAAAAGTTATTACCGACGTAGTATTAAAAACCCCAGAATTATAGCGTATTAATTAATCATAATTAATAATAATTATTATTAATAATAAATACGAATTATTAATACCTAACAATAAATTATAATAATTTTCACTAGGTACTTGATAAAATTGTTAAAATTTGTGATAATTGATAATAATAATTATTATTATTATCAATTATCACAAATTTTAACTTTTTTACCAAATGTTAGATTAATTATTAATCTAACATTTAGGATCTAGACATTTAGACCTAGTGATCTAGACAGAAGGGTGATCTGTACAAAGAAGATAATGAACCGTTGTGTCAAGAATTTGCAGAGTTTTTTAATTTTAATTTACATATTTTTTTGACATTTTCATGTCTTTGCTTTGGCACATAATCTGAACCGGGAAAAATTTGTTCCCTTGATTCACCCTTTCCCTCAGATCACGTCAGAACACAAGCGACCGGCGGGCCATTACGTCAGAGCCTATGACGCACGAGCGTATGACGTAAGACGGCTGGCAGGAGGCCAACAAGTACGTCAGAGCCTATGACGCACGAGCGTATGACGTAAGACGGCTGGCAGGTGGCCAACAAGTACGTCAGAGCCTATGACGCACGAGCGTATGACGTAAGACGGCTGGCAGGAGGCTAACTAGTACGTCAGAGCTTATGACGCACGAGCGTATGACGTATGACGGCTGGCAGGAGGCCAACAAGTATGTCAGAGCCTATGACGCACGAGCGTATGACGTAAGGCGGCTGGCAGGAGGCCAACAAGTACGTCAGAGCCTATGACGCACGAGCGAATGACGTAAGACGGCTGGCAGGTGGCCAACAAGTACGTCAGAGCCTATGACGCACGAGCGTATGACGTAAGACGGCTGGCAGGAGGCCAACAAGTACGTCAGAGCCTATGACGCACGAGCGTATGACGTAAGACGGCTGGCAGGAGGCCAACAAGTACGTCAGAGCCTATGACGCACGAGCGTATGACGTAAGACGGCTGACAGGAGGTCACTAGTGCGTCAGAGCCTATGACGCACGAGCGTATGACGTAAGACGGCTGGCAGGAGGCTAACTAGTGCGTCATACGACGAGACCTTTTATGTCTCTGCGCCCCTTCCCACACCCACACCGCGTACCTCGTACTTCATTTTGGTTTATTATCTTCGATAATGAACCATTGGAATCGCCCAAAGAAAAAAAAGTATAGACAGAATAGACAGGTATTTTGAACTTAAAGATGAGGTCCGTGTCTTCCTCCTTGATACCCAGTACGCTAATCATCCTACTGACTTTTCTTGACTTTGTTAAATTGCCTACATAGCTGACATGTTTGAACGTTTAAATATTCCGAGTATAGATTTGCAAGGAGGCAACGTAGACTAGTTCAAAGTTGATGACAAAATTAGTTCTATGGTGAAAAAAGTGTCAGATCTGGGCAACAAGGGTAGAAAAAGATTCATCAATAAACTTCTCGAATTTAAAAGAGTTTTTGACATCATCCGAACTCAGTTTGCCCTATCAAGTAAAAGAAAACATTATCATTCATCTACGCAGCTTAGCTATCATGTTTCGGAACTATTCCCCAGAACCCGATCCTGACGGTGTGGACGATGCAGCCTATACCTAGGTAGACCAGCAGAAGCCCCTTATGATACTGGCACAGCGTGGACGATGGAGCCTATGCCTTGGTAGACCGGTAGAAGCCCCACCTAACAGCCCTCGGTGCAGTATCGTGTGCCAGTATCATAGTATCATAGAAAGTCTTGGTTGAAAGCCAGCAAAGACTACAGAGAGCTTGTTAACAAAGCAATGAAATACATTTTTCCATTAGCCACTACTTACCGGTGCGAACAAGCGTTCTCTACAATATTTCATGAAAAACTCCCCCTGGACCCCCTGGTGCTTAAAATTAAATTATGTTAACATGTATATAGTTATAAATCAATTATATAGTTATAGTATCAATTTATATAGTTATAGTACCTATAAATCAAGAGCTTTCCAACGAATGGAAAACGATTTTTGTCCGATGAAAATGAAAGAAGTTTCATTTCCCTAGCAACTACTCGGTTGTACGTGAAAATCATCGTTAAAATTTCGTGACACATCCGCGTGACATTTTTCGGCTAGTTAGTCCATGTTCCATGCTAATAAGTACGGGAATAGACTCGACATGCGATCTGTCCAGAGTAAACATGTCAAGCTTGAAGCCCAACATGTTTCAACTCATCACATTAAACTTGGGATGTTCAAATCCTAAGCTGTGAGAATAAATAGAATGTTGTTCGTGTAAACAATTACATTAACGTAAATTAAATATAGCGACCCTGGTTTAGCGGGTCATTCTACCTCCAATTTACGTGATCGAGCTAATTGGTTATTTTGAAAATCGGTTCGACAAATCAATGGTGCGTTGTTATAGCTCGAATTTGTTCCTTTTTCCTAAATTAATGTTTCTCGCGTCAATGCTGATGATCTCGAAATGTGTGGCCTTTCGGTCCCGAGTCCGGAGAGTGACAAGTTTCAAGATGAAATTTAGTGCAGGCGCGCCCACCCCATTTAGCGGGCGTGCGGCATAATCTCCTATGAAATTCTGATGAAGTGAACACCCGAATGTCACCCTTGGGCGCCGCCCGATCCGTCCCGCGTGACACATTAAACCCGCTGCGATAATTCAGGGCCGAAATGGCCTTTACTTTTTCAAGTTCACCCTCCGAACGACCCCGTGAGCGATGAGGTCAAATTTCGAGTTCGTAAATTCGAGATGAGGGCCGAGGCGCATTAAAAATCCGTAATCTTAACCAATTAACCGTAATCTTAGTAAGATTGTGTGCCCGAGGGAAAAGTTAAACGATCGCGACAAACTACTCTTCTACGATTGGCTTGAAAATTGGTAGGACAAACGAACAAAACTGATTTGTCTGTCTTGGCGTGATTTCAGTCACCCTGATGAGTCCTAAGTCCCTAAATGCACACATAATCAGCGCGAAACAGCGAAATCGTTGAACGAGATCATCCTGTTGACCAGCGTCCAACATCCAAATTTTCACGATTGAATAGAAAGTCTCCAGGTCAGAAAAATAGACGGATAGATGCAAATTATGCTGTAGAAGATAATATTATCATGTTATTAAGTGGTATAGTGATACAAGTAAAGAGTATCTTCCTTGTTCCTGACGCTTCTTCTTATTCTTCTCCTACTTATTCTGACGGTCAAGGCTGCAGCCTCTCCACCTTCACCGATTGACTTCCAATTTGGCACAGAGCTTCAGGCAGTGCCTTTTAAGATAATTAACCCATTAAAATTCAACCCAGTAACAGTTTAGAACCGAAAAAACAGAAATTTTTAGACTATATTTTAGACTAATGTTGTCCATATGACGAGTCTTCAGCCTGGATTACAAGACCAATCGACTTGAAATTTTGCAAAGACCTTCTTTATAACATGACCCAGTGCCATTTGAAAGATTTAACCCATCACCTCAACCCAAGAAAATTTAAGGAACAACAAACTGAAATTTATGTTAATTTTGGCCGCTGTGACGGGCTTACAGCCGATCAACTTAAGCTTCGGTGTGGATTTTCTTAGTGTGGATAATATAAAAAAGCCCTAAAAGTTATATAGAGGGAGCAGAGTTATATAACTGCACAAACACCTTACCGTGTTTCTCTTCTTATTCAGTTATCCAAGATCTGTAGCTCTCCACCTTCACCGATTGACTTGTAATTTGTTTGGCACAGAGCATCGTTCCAACTTGAGCCAGTGCCTTTTAACATTCAAATCGGTAGTTATAATGGGAGCCGAAATAATATATCTTTTCCAACTAAAGAGATGCCCTAACTACTTCACAAGCACCGTACCCATTTCAAAATCTCCCCTTGGCGCCATGACGAGACGTTTTTATTTTCACACATCTATGTATTATGTTATTACTTGCTTGTGAAATTTTAAAAGAGCATGAAATTACTTACAATTTGCACCTCCTAAAGTAAGTTCATTATAAACAACCAACTGCTGATTTAACAAAAACACCTTTTTCCAAATTCTTGAAAATGTGCTAAAAACGATTTTTAAGCCATTTTTGTTTCGTTCAATAGCTGCAGGTATGATGTAAGATAGATGGTGGTAGTTGATTGAAGAAGAATATTTTTCGGAGTTTAGGTAAGAAATTTGTGGGAAAATTTGATGGTATACCCACAAGATGTTTCTTACATTATCATAATAATATAAGCTGCGTCCTTTGTCATTTTCTCACAGTCTCATCTTGATTCTGGTAAAATCTATACTTTTATGTTGAATTTTAAGGGTTAATTTTAGCAAACAAAATTTGGCGTTTAGAGACTCGCAATTTTCATCCACAACAATCAATTCTACCAATCGGTACATCAATCCGAATTAAGTACGTAAATAGCAGTTTCTCGTATGTGTCCACCGTTACTTGTTACCTACCGATTTACGTCATTAACTGTAAACAACGGTTCAACCCATTATCTCCTGTGCCTCTATTTAGCCGTAACTAAACATTACATTAACATTACATTTAATGCTAATCAATGAACAACCGAGTCGAAGCGTTGGGTCAAATCTCGAGATGCAGCTTTGTGAGGATTAATTAGTAGCGGTTACCATAAACTTCATCATTTCGGAAGAGGACCGCTCGACTTCTAGATACCACTTCATCGCCCTCCTCCTCATCCTTCACCCCTCACTTGAGTAACTCTGTAGAATCCTCTTTCCTTCAATTTCCATATTAATTGAAATGTAGAACAAAAGGGCCAGCTCGTGATAACGGTTGATTTAGAACGGAAGATTTATTGAGGCTATTCATAACGGTTCGTTTCGAATCACGTGTCGTATTAGATGTATTCGCTTAAAATTGCTACCCTTGAACTCTACTTTTGCGTTTTCCATACTTTTACCGTATCAATTCCCAATTACGTACAGGACCCTTGCATACACATAATACATATTACATTATAATGATCCTTCTCCAAATTGAGTGGTCCAATAATCGCAATATTGATTTAAACTCATTTTTTTGGTTCAGATACTCTCGAAATGCCATGTACAAAAATTATTAGTGAAATAGCACTAGGACACCCGTCCTATTGCTATTTCACTAATAATCTTAACTTACATGCGGTTGTTCTAATCATTTCGAATGAACAGAGTTTCTTGTTATTGTAAATATGTGTTGTATGTTTATGCATTTTGTAAAATGACGATGGCTTTTGACTAAAAGATAATTTATTTGAATTTATTTACATAATTTATTAATTTATGTCCACACTCTTTCACTAGGAATTCAATAATATATCATATAATATATTATAGGATTCCTAGTCAAAGAGTGTTGAAATAAATAAATTATGTAAATAAATTCGAATAAATTATCTTATATATAAATATTATTATGGCTAAGGTAATTCGTGCAATGTATGAAATGAATTTATTGGACCGATTTCTTTGTTGATTGTACAATTGTATTCAGGCCTGAACATTTTGCGATGTTTTAAACATTCACGTACCTACTTCATTTTGAAATAACAAAATTTGTAAATCGTTATTATTGTGCTATGGAGGTCACAAAGCTAAACCTAATAAATAAGAGAGTGGCAATCTGTTTTGATACACAGGCCGCACTGATGGTGTTAGCCTCTCCAGTGATAACATCAGGCAGGAACAATGTCACCTTGGTATGGGTGCCGGGGCATTCAGGGCAAAACGGGAACGATGAGGCGGACACATTGGCCAGAAATAGGTCGGAGACCGCCATCATCGGACTTGAGCCCTACTGTGGAATATCCAAAAGCCTCAGAAAAAGCACCACAAAAGAGTGGTTGCTGTTAGAAACTCAAGCCTCATGGAATAGATCTGCAGGCCAGAGGCATGCAAAGAATTTCATAGCATACAACTATGGCAGACCTACTCAATCTCAGCCACACCAGGCTGAGGATAACGGGAAGCTTACTGACCGGACACTGCCGACTCCGAAAACCTTTCTGCAGGATCGAGGTGGCCGAAGACAGTAATGCCGGTTCTGCTTCGAGGAGGTGGAGACGGCAGAACACATCCTATGCCATTGCGAAGGACTAGCTAGGTCCCGGTTTCTGTGCCTAGGCAACAAAAACTAGACCCAGAATACTATAATATAGGAATATATAATGAGGAATCTTAATGACCTCTGGAAGTAGATGAAACAACTGGAACACACAGAAGAGCTCTAGCTACTAGGAGGGCACAATAGATCTTAACAGGTGCTATACTTAGACAAAGCCTCCCACATCACATCTTACCTTATCTTATTGTGCAGATTGTAAACTTAATTAGGATATATTGAAATAAATTAGTAATAAAAGTGTCTAGGAGAACATGAAAAGACATGATTTGGTAGGAAAGAATGGTGAACAAAATAACATTTCACACATTGCCTAAGACGCTTCAGTCATCATATAAAATACCTAGTCAATCTATGAAATGTCTATTTATATTGCGATCAGGTTTCTCATCCTTGTAAGATATCGAGAACACAATATTAACAAACACAGTTCCGATTTTGTTTTCTAGTGTTTGAACAAATTTCGCTCCAATACAAATCGTTATCCACGATTTGAAGGAACCAGAGTTTGTTGTAGAAACGCCACAATCCCACCACTCTTATTTTTCCACGCTTATTGCGTTATTCCCGTCTGCGTTACCAACTCCCGTCTACGGGACCTGGTTCGCTAACAGTTGAGTTCGGCGTTGTTTTTCTTATACTCTCGTTCTTCCTATTCCTATCTCATTTTATCCCATTTCCTGTTTTTCTCCCGGGAATTACTCCAATAACTAGAACCGTCTCCTGGGAAGACCTTCGCCGCGAAGGAACCTCGCCCTTAGCTCTGCTCGTTCGGGCAGGAAATTGAAATTACTCAGGATGTTTATACTGGTCTATTTCTTTCTTTGGCTGACTGTTCTAGGCTCCGAAAGTGGGTTTTCCAAGCTTTGTTGACACAGACAGAAATGTTTTGCTTGAGAGGAGAAATTGAGTTATTTCAAGGAGTTTATCCGCGCTATCAGCGATCTCATACTATCCAAACAGAGCTGAGATAATCCAAGGCGCGGGTCCGCATAACGTAACGGAGTTTCAAATGTAAGTTAGAGCAACACCATTTCAAAGAGTACAATTCCCTTTAGAACAATTCCACGCTACAATATCATCATCCTTATAAATTGTTTTCTGAGTGGGATGAACTTGACATTAGTCTTTAGGGCTTGAATTTAGAAGGTGAATGACATCTTGAAATCCAACAGTCCTCAATAATTGTATATCGATGTGTGACGACCTGTGCCCATCAACTTGTCTCACGAACATCTTTTCTCACACCTCTGACGCAGAGATCCACCTTCGACACAATTCAACAATTAACCGATTTTGTGGCAACTGCATTCTTAGTAGTTATTCAGAGTAATGTGACTATTATAAACAATTTGAGCTGTAGGAAAATTACTCGGTCTCAGCATCAATTGATTTGCTATGGCAGGCAATGAAAATCGCTTTACAGGTTTTGTATAGAGAGGTTTCTAGCTAGATGGGAGAATGTAGAGAAAATAACAAATGGGAATTGTCCAAGATCCCAGGGAATCCAGACTTCTTTCTGCTGTTCCATCAACAACTGTCTCCAAACGTGTTTTCAGGGCGAGCTGCCCAGTTTTCCGCTTTTGTCCAACAAATGTCCGAACTCAGCACTTTACGTCGGAAGTCCGGCGCGAAGAGCGGGACCGGGGGTCAAACGTAATTTAACGAACCACCTCCGACCAATGGATGGAACCCCGGAAAACCCGTTGAAAGACTCGAGAGAAAACAAGGGAGAAAAGGGTTGTAGGAGCTCTCAGATGGGGTTCCGAAGTCTTGAGAGTGATTAATGTGCCTCGGGAAGGCTCGACAAGTCAATGAATGGTATTAGGTGACCTTCCATTCCGTCCTACCTCGCCAGCTTCTCATCTAAGGCGAGACAGCGGCAGGCGGGGGCGGAGCGGAGAGAAATGAATTATTCCAAACGCGACGAGACAAGTTGGAAAAGGGGAGAGGGAAAAATCTGTTGAGCGTTAAGGCTATAAAATACTACGAGAGGGAATAGCGGTTAGTCTGGTAATATCATTCATACAAGCCAACGCGCGTTTAGGGTTCCGAGCAGCCCGTTCCGAAGTCCATACATCAGCAAGTCCAACGGGCCCATCAGCCTCGTTCGGATCGACGGTACAAACGGGACGTTGACGAACGACTCGATCCTTTGAATGGGAATGCGGATCGTCTCGTTCGTTGAGCGCTAGTGCTTACGAACTCGCTGTGAATTATTACTGGAGCCCAAGTGATTGATTAAGGACCTATACATGACCAGCCTGATGTATAGGGTGTCCCCAAAATGTCCTTCATCCCCCTATATTTTCCTTAGGAAAACATTTTTTTCTCTCTACAAAATTTAAAAAAAACTCGTGGATTATTTGACAAACACAAATTCGGAATGATGAAATCCACTGCAATTTTCGTTAATTCATCACTTCTAATTTTGGTACTACATAATTATGATATTATCATAATTCTGCAGAAAGTAGAGAGTTCCTCCAAGACATGGTTGGTCCAGTACATCAAACGAATCTACACTTGGCCATAACGTTTCGTAAATACTGTTGACGTGTTGGGTCATAAACACACTGCAAAGTATCTCAATCCGGTTTTAATTGTGACTGTGAACCACATTGTACAGTAACTTTAGGTTTCCTGTAGCTCAAAGTAGATGTTCACGTAAAAACTGTGAAGTTTTGAGATCGTGTTTCTGCTCAACTGGTTATGTTTCGTGGCCAACTATTGAAGGAGAGTAAAATATTTCAAAAAAAATTTGATTTTAAACGGATTGAGGAACTCGTTTAGGAGGAAATGGACCTTTCTTGAAGACAACGATGCCAATTTTGCCCTTTCCGGGCTCAATTGCGAAATTTTGACTCAACCATCAGAATCATAAACCCCATTGTCGACAATGTGGAATTTTCGTATTTTGGTTTATTATCTTCGATAATGAACCATTGGAATCGCCCAAACAAATAATCTGTCTGTCTTTTTGTTTGTCTCATCCTCAATTGAGAATGGCTGAATTTATAAAGTGGCGGCTGGTACCATTTGACGCAGAATTTATCTGGGAAGGTTTGTGAAACATCCGCCTTTAAATCTGTCTATCCGCTGGAACGCTATGAATGAAATACTACTAAAATATCGGAAAATTAGGGAAATTTCATGAACTTAGGGCGTAATGCGCAGACTGAAACCAGAAACTAAAGTAAACGCTTGCATACGAGTCTGCAACACGTAGTAGAGTCTATGGTGGCGCAATGGCTGAAATTCTGAGTGTCGTGCATGTAGACCAAGAATATTTCAAGTTTTAAGACTTTAGTGTCGCTCCTCGAGAACCATTAAACAAATTCGTAATTTCCGGTGGTTTTGGTTTATTATCTTCGATAATGAAACATTGGAATCGCCCAAAGAAAAAATTTTTTTAACCCCCCCTCAAAATTTGTTGGTTTACGTTTCAAGATACGTAGATTCAGAAAATCGAATAAAAAAAACTCTGCAAATTCTTGACACAACGGTTTATTATCTTCCTTGTGCAGATCACCCTTCTGTCTAGATCAGTATTCTGTCCAGATCACCCTTCTGTCTAGATAGAAATTCTCCGTACAAAATCCTTGTGAGTCCCACTACTATTCGAAATAATTTGAGGTAAAATGGTAATTTGGCTAAAATGTGATTTTTTAGAAATTTTTAAGACCATCCATAGCTGGTAATTTTTTATGGCCATCTCACTGGAAAGACTCCTACCCAGATCTCTGATCTGCCGAGATCAATTGAACAAGTTTGACTTACCAACAATATTGAAGTAGTTGATTTGTGGAAGGAAGCTCTGTGCAGTTTTAGTTGGTAGATGGCAAATTCAGCAAAGCAGGCGTGCAGTTATATAGCAGATATTCATGCGTGTGGGTACTCAATCTACGAGCGTAATCCTGTAACAACTACTATAAGGATTGAAAGTAGTATGCCCTAACGGGTTATCCCGTCAGGGTACACTACTTTCCATTGCACGTTATGGCGCGGGATGCAAACAGGACCGATGGTGCAGTTTAAATTGTCTGGTTAAGAATTAGGTCTAGAAGAACATTATAATATTATTGTTCGAATAACTACATCGGCAGACTGGTTGCATTGCCCAGCCAAGGACGTATAGTGTAGGGTATCGTTTCCCCAATTCCCGGGGGTTCACCGCCAACTTGCTCAATCTCTCTCCCGAGTTACTTGGAAATTTGTGGAACACACTTGTGGTATGATAATAGAAATGAAAATAAATATCAAAACGTGGGAAGAGAGTTGTCAATAGCACGTAAGCAGTCATATGACGGGTTGACAAGATGAACAAAACAATAAGCACAAACATGCAAAAACAAAATAATAAGCATGCACCACTATATACAAGTATATACATATTTACAAGGTCTAACTAAAAAACGCTGACGTATAAAGAAAATTACGTTCTATAAAACTTTGAACAAATAGATTTGATAAAAATAAAGAGGAAAGTAATTGTGCATTATGACTTACTATGTTAAAATAAGCAACGAACCACCTACGATTGTCAGTGAGTCAAAAGAGAGTCAGAGTGTCAGAGTCGATTGTCAGTGAGTGCATTATGGAGCTTGAGAGCAATCAATTGGGAAATGGGATAATCTCTGGGTTTCCAAAATGTCCAACAAATGAATTCTTAGGGCCGATGCTGATTTAAATCGAATACATGATGGATCTTGACCTAATGCGAGAGAAATAGCATACGCAGAAGCAAAAACCCCGCAAGTTACTGAATCAATTTGGGGACAAATAATAAACTTATACTCCACGTCTTCATCCAATTTTAAGAAAGGATATAAAATGCGAATAATCTCCAACTGTGTATCATCTAACCACTGATGATTTAAACTATCATAAATCTCAAGTTTTTTCCTTGAACTGTTGTAAAATATTGTTATCCAATGTGCATTATTTTTGTAGAGAATTTGAATATCGTCCTGAACTTCAGTAACAGGTTGATAGTTGAATGGAAGTTGATAAAATAAAACGTCTTGTAGATTGAAATTAGTAGAATTATTAATTACTTTCCTGACTTCATTGATGGTTTCATCCGTTAATTGGTTCCCAAGTATTTCCAATTTCATGGCAGCGCTAACATTACACGAATAATTATTTATGGATCCAGAAGATTGAGGACTAATGATACTATGATCTGAGCTAACGGAGATAGGGTTGTCTTCTTCTGGATCTACATTCAATGGACTTGGTTTGATATTTTCAAGAGGGGGTTTAGGCAAGCTGAAGGCAGAACTGTTATTGGATATCCCTAAATAAATAGGTTTATGATCTGAGAAGAACGACTCATACACTCCAGCATTGAAAAAAGGTATGTTGCGAACGAAAATTGAATCTATCTGAGTGTTGAAGTCAGTCGTCGATATTTTTTGGTCTAACGCCCTACTAAATTTCATACTTGACAGAAATCTTTCAAAAGTACTATTTGGTAGATAAGTGTCCATATTGAAATCACCTAACAGTATTATTCTAGCGTTTTCTTCCAATTCTGCAATGTAATTTATTTTTTCGCACAAGAATTTATTGAATTCGACGTTTGAATATTTTGGGGATTTGTAACCAGTAACTAGATAAAATGAATTTATTTTTACTGCGGCTATGTCGAAATGATTATTTCTTTCGTCAAAATAAACATTGTGCTTAATAATGATAGAATCTGATTTAGCTTGGTTTTTGCATAATATCAAGATACCTTTAGCTTTTCTTGAATGAGTAAAATCGGATCTGAGAAGGGTTTGAAAACCACCAAAAGTAACAGGAATTTCAAGTGATAAATTTGTTTCCGTGAAAATTAAAACATCTGCTTGACTATACCACGGATCACTAGTTACATATTTAGAATTGGTTTGCCACGAGCGCACATTATGATAAACGATTTTGACTAAATCTCCATGTATAACTTTAGTATACGAAACGGTCATAAGTTTGTTCTCGCGCAAGTCATTTAGAGCTCTGACTACAGGGTCCGAAGGTGAAGGTTCATTTGGTGGTTTGAATGTTCCTAGTATGTAGAGATCCTCAAGTCGTCGGACCCTGCTTAGTGCAACGTAAAGCATACTTCTTTGAAGTCGCGTGCTCTTATTAAAATCTAGGCATACTTTATCATATGTTTGTCCCTGAGATTTATGAATGGTGAGGGCTTCAGCTGGAACTATAGGGAACTGAGTTCTACTTGATTGATAACCTAACTTTTCAGAAATACTAACTTGAACAGCTGAGCGTGTGATAGGGATTAAATGTTTATCTTTAATTTCAAATTTTTCCGCTACGTGTCTGTACTTAGCTCGAATTTTATTTCCGACGCGATTATCGCCAAAATCAAACCATAAATACCGAGGGTCATTCTCAGGGGTAATTTGTCTCAATACACCACATGCTCCATTCACCAGACCGTCCTCGACATCAATATTTGTCACTATCATGTATTTAATCCCGATTTTCAATAGCAAACTATAAGGGAGACCGCCAGTGTCGGTTCTCTTTTTATCTCTAAGTGAATCTAGAAGTTTCTGCTCCTGTTGCTTCGAGCAAGTTTTCAAATAAATTTTATCGTGAGCGAGGCATTCGCGAGCAATATTGGGACCTGTTGTGAGTTTTGTATAATTATACTCATCAACATGTTTATTAGTACTGAAAAGTCGAATCGCATCTGTAGGTACATTTTCGGGTATGGTTTCGCGTGATTTTATCGTCTCGAGATTTTTTTGTGTCATTTTTCCCGTGGGGATGTTATTTAAAGCTTCTATGAAAGTCTTTTCGTCGCGTTGTCTCATAATTGTGGTTAATTCGAAAAATTTGAATTCGTCCCAAATTAAAGTCCCAGCGAACATGGTAAGACCGCTTCCTTTCGTTTCAGAAAAAACTGGACGGTCCATAACGGGAGGTAATTGATTTAAATCCCCAACAAGAAGTACTGATATACCTCCGAAAGAAGTGTCACGGCCCATTACCTGTCTAAGTCTTGTATCAATGCGGTGCAGGAGGCGACTACCACACATTGACACTTCATCAATTACCAGTAACTTAACCCGCGCTAGCTTACACCGAATAGTGTTTGCTATATCCTCTGATAATTGAGGCATTTTTCCACCATACTGACTTACAGGAAGTGCAAAAGCAGTATGGAGAGTAATGCCGCCTATCAAGAAAGCAGCTTTTCCCGACGGAGCTGTTAACAGTACATAGATAGGATCATCTATTTTTTCGATTTCAGGTTGGTGAGAGAAGTGGTAAGTTAATAACTGAAAGATTGATTTAATAACAGTGCTTTTACCAACTCCAGCCGAACCCGACAGAAATATTCTCAAGGGAAGATTTTTAGTTTTGAATGAATGTAAAACATGCATGACGATTTCACGTTGTTTTTCGTTAAGGGTAACCATTTCAGCAAAAATGTCATCTCTAGAAAGCAATTTTGGTTGAGTGAATCTTACTTTCGTTGCATTAGTAGGGTCCGCGTTTCCTCCCTGACCAAAAATATCTACTGGAATGAAAGATTCATCATCATCAGCATCATCATCTGAAATTTCTCCCATATTTTTTTGAGCTTCTGCAACCGCATCATCAAGTATTGAACTAATGGAACTGAAATATTTCATTTTATTATTTATTATTTGTTCTAGATTATGTTCATATAACAACTTGCAATCCCTATTAATTATGTCATTTTCTTCATTTTGCCACGGGAAGAACAAAAGAACTTGTTCCCTATAAAAATTGTATTGATCCTGTTCTAGTTTATAGTTGATAAACCTTAGAATTCTACATTTAGATCGCCGAGAATGAGGCACTGCATTAGTTTGTTCGTCATCATTGAACTCTTCATCCCCCTCGTTCCCCAAAATTTTCGGTGAAATAAGGCACGCATAATCGGCCAGACAAGTATTTTCCAAAGATTGTGGTCTTCTTGAATATTTTTTGAAAATGTCAGTCACAAATATTTCTTCAGAATTTTCGTTATTTTCAAGTTCTTTTTTTAAATCCTTCGTGGATTTCAACATCCCAACCCTTTGCTGCGGTGGCGTGGTTTTAATGAAAATATTTGACCGACTCATCCTTGATAGCGGAAGAACTAAAACGTGATATGCTGCCTCCTGAGCTGACATAATACTGCCATTGATGAAAACATTGCCAATTCTATAGAAACGTTCTTTTATTGATGCATTACCGTCATTTAAATCTTTTTCGGCTTGTCGTAAAAGTTTTGAGAGTCCTCCCTCTGATTTACTAATATAGTTAACTACGTAAGACGCGCAGCTGTAAGCATTTATAATGAATTGAATATCCATATTGAACCCAATCAAATTGAGCAGTATTGGATTGTAAGCATTGATCGCTACCTCCAAACTTGATCTTTTAAGAAAAACTTTTGCGGTTTTCAACTGACTTCTTACAGCCATTATATACGACGGTTCATCAATTTCAAGTCGCGTAAGAATTTCCTTCCAAGTCATTAATGTATTGTGTTCAAAAAAAGTTTGGACTAATTCGGAAATTTTTCTATAATCGCTTTGTACTTTCGGTGTTATTTTGAATTTTTCCAACGGTTCTAAAATCATGGTACGCGGCATTGGAGGTAGTGGGTAGTTGAAGCGACACACGTTTTTATTTTTCCGTCCTTTATTACACGTGAATGTATGGCGATGTCTTTGAACTGAAATGAGAGGATTGGTTGGGTCGTATTTACAAGTGATTAATTTATCAATTAATTCGATACAATTGTTGATTTTTGATTCATCGGATGGGTCATACTCAGGAGGATCATTCACATATAATAGGTTATGCGTATGAACGGAACCGCGGGCCTGAAACTCGCGCCTCTGATAGCTATCTACCACAAAATGTTCCCCGAACGGTCCATTTATACTTTGAAGGACTTTCATCAAATTACTAGCTTTTTGTTCAAAATATCTTACGCATGTTACGGGATCGTCTTTTATTAATTGAGTTTTTGAGGCATCGTCCATTTCCATGGCACGTATAATTGATATATCTGTGTTATACTTCATTTTGTACAAAATTTGCAACAGATCGGGGCTATGTAGTTCTGCCGCGGAAAAAGTTAGAAAAATGGTTGGTTTTCCTAATTGCCGAATCATTGCTAAAACTTCTTGTTTTTTGGCCTCCCAAAAAGAGGGGGAACCTCTAATTTGCTTCAAATATTTGTGTCCCTCGTTGTGCCTGAGAGCGTCGGGAATGAATTTAGAATCGTTTACAATATCTTTAACTGTAATATTTTTACCGTCTTTCCTAAATTTTCTGAGACACACATTTGCCGTCGAAAGTACTGCCATTTCTAGTTTTTTTTTGGCCATGAAAAATAAACGCTCTGGATTACAAGATCGTCTGTCGACATGTCGTGCCTCAAATTTCACCCGTTGTGTGTACGAAAGTCTGTTTTCAGGATCTAATTTATACCCACCAAAAATATTTGGGAAGCAAAGTTCTTCTAAATCTGGTACTCTATGCCATGCTATTGGTTGTTTCCCTTGTCCCGGAGCCATGATTTTAACGGCATCTTCTTTTTCTTCGCGATCCAATAGAAGTACGTCATTGTCCATGTAGTCCCAATCGTCATCGAAGTAAGGAATTTCGTCGTCAAGTAATGGTGGATTCGCGTCAGTAATGTTATTGTCAACTACAGTACTGTTGGCTGCATCCTCGGGATTTACAATGAAATCTATTTCATCTGAATTACTCGCGTCGCTGATAAAAGATTTATCAACCTTAATCCCATGTTTGATATACAAAGGAGTTGACAGAAGGTCTTTGAGTGCATTTTGAACGTTTTGAGGTTTGATTGTTTCCTGCAAATAATGACTCACGTGACTCACATGGCGCTTTAGTTTGAGCTGTACAGTACTCATGTTATCAAAATTACGTGGAAGAACATCAATCATTTCGTTTATTTCTACAGCAATATTTACTACACTGCCTTTAATGCACTTCTGACCGTTTAGTACGTGTGGCATAAGCGAAGATATTTGCATGAAAGGAATGAATGGGGATACCATGCGTATTTCCAAAGGTGACAAAATTGCAACGGATTCAGGGATTTTAACAAATTGAAGATTTTTATTGGCTGCCATTTTGGGCACTTTTCCTAACATGATATATTTTGAACAAGTATAACAAATTACATTTGAATCATAATTTTTAATTTGTTCAAAAAATGGTTTGCTCTCAATCCCTCGCGATTGAAGTCGTTCTCGTATTGTTTCTACATTGAACCTACGAACTGAATGGGGGAAAAAAAGGTTGGTACAAGTAACGCAAACCCTATCCGGCCCTATTTTTTTAGATTCGAGGTAAGATAACTGAAGTCTTGAGGAGCTAACGTCACGATCTCCGGCGATGTTATGGTGGAGAGTATTAGTAATTTGTTCGCGGTACCTGTACAGCTCATTTTGTCTCTCTGTCTTTTTCCTAAGTTTATCAGCATTTTTTTCTAGTTCCCTAATAGTCAAGTCTTCTCGATTGAGCTGTTTTCGTTCCCTGTCAATTTCACGGCCTAACTCACCTAATTCTTCTCTGTTCACCTTTCTTCGCTCAGCTTCGAGCAACCTCATTCCCTCATCCATTCTCATATTCTTAAGCCTCTCTCTCTCTTCCTGCAGACCTGGTTCTCCCTTGCTAACCCGCACCATTTTCCTATTCTCCGCTTCATTTTTTCTGAACTCGTTGTTTTCCCTGATTTTCTTAAGCCTCTCTCTCTCTTCCTGCAGACCTGGTTCTCCCTTGCTAACCCGCACCATTTTCCTATTCTCCGCTTCATTTTTTCTGAACTCGTCGTTTTCCCTGATTTTCTTAAGCCTCTCTCTCTCTTCCTGCAGACCTGGTTCTCCCTTGCTAACCCGCACCATTTTCCTATTCTCCGCTTCATTTTTTCTGAACTCGTCGTTTTCTCTGATTTTCTTAAGCCTCTCTCTCTCTTCCTGCAGACCTGGTTCTCCCTTGCTAACCCGCACCATTTTTCTATTCTCCGCTTCATTTTTTTTGAACTCGTCATTTTCCCTGATTTTCTTAAGCCTCTCTCTCTCTTCCTGCAGACCTGGTTCTCCCTTGCTAACCCGCCCTATTTTCCTCTTACTCGCTTCATTTTTTCTGAACTCGTCATTTTCCCTGATTTTCTTAAGCCTCTCTCTCTCTTCCTGCAGACCTGGTTCTCCCTTGCTAACCCGCCCTATTTTCCTCTTACTCGCTTCATTTTTTCTGAACTCGTCATTTTCCCTGATTTTCTTAAGCCTCTCTCTCTCTTCCTGCAGACCCAATAACCCTGTTTTCTCTCTCACGTTTTGTCTTTGTTTCGCTTCCGTCTCTCGTTTGGCATTGTCAAGTCTAGCTAATCTTTTTCGTTCTCTATCTTTCGTCAATTTGCTTTTATTGTTTATAGAGGTTTTTCGAGATTTTTTCTTTTGAGCTGTATTTGAATTGGCAAACTGTTGGTCGTGAGAATCTAACATAGTATTGTCATCAGCCATATCACTGCGGATACAGTTATCCATATCTAACTTGAAAAAGTAGATGGAAAATCTATTGTACGTATATCTATCCAAAAATCGTTGAAGTAAACGGAATATTTGGGAAATCAGATTTTTCGGTAAGGTTCAAGTTTTATAAGAACGTAGTAGGTACTTTGATACTTAAGACAGGTTAAATGAAGAATAAGAAAGATAATACGGTGGAAACAAAACAATGGTGGAAGTTACTGTTTAAGCCGAACACACAACGAAGATCGTTAGGGAATTCGTGGATAAGCCGAACCTGCACAAGCAACACAAAATAAAAACAGATGAAACAAAAATGTCATTATTTTTGAAAAATACGAATAAAATTATGAATAATGACGTTTGTTGGAATTTTTTACTCCGACAAATAGAGAAAAGAAAGGGGGGGGGTCTCGTAGATGCGTGTGATAAACAAAATAATATTTTATATAAACAAAATGTATTTATTTGAGATATCTCGTCATTCAAACCCCTAGGTTCCGACCCAAGGATAATCAAGTGTGCCTGCTACAAAGTGTGAAAAGGCATACCTACCCAGTGAGTATAGAAATAACTAGGTATAAGTACTATACTATAGATACTATTTCTATACTCAATGTACCTACCTTCCTAAACGCAAGTCCTTTGGGGTTAGATCATTGCAAAATCGCGCGGGGGTCATTAGGCTACCCTCATATTTGGCAGTAAGGTAACCCTTATGGTCTCTACACGCTAGAAAGTACTTACTAGTACCTACGACTACCTATGAAAAAATCCTACAAGAATACTCAATATTCAATATTACCTCTACAATATTACGCATTTGGACAACATCGATAAATTGTATGTTAACTGGGTGTGACGGACCGTGTTCAGACGAGAAACGACTCATATACTCACAAAGAAGTAGACCGTATCACAGTGTTATTTCAAATTAAGTACAACGTTAGAAAAAATTATTTCATCAGCAATAAAATAAGCGAAAACTGAGTACCTGAAGGATGACGTGAGGGTATAAGCTAACCTGTAACGCGATGGAGGTGATAGCCCAACTTGGACTACGCGATCAAAAATGAACTTCGCTGAAACTGTTCGGCTCTGATTGAAACACTGATTTGATTCAACCGGTAAGGTCAATGCGATTGATTCTAATAATGAATAATAATTAGAAACAAATAGTCGTTGAGCCGCAAAATGAGAACACTTTTGGTTAATAAAGTTGAGAGCAATATATTCGTAAACCGTGACAAGTGAACTTCTTCGCTTCTCTTTTGTCCTTCACTTAGTGAAGGACAAAAGAGAAGCGAAGAAAGTTGAAAGAACAGCTGTTGCAATGCAACTGAATATTATAAACTTCACATATGTGGGTACTGGAGTGTCCTTCCAACATTATGAATTGAAGACACAAGTGGATGAAGGTGCTATGTAACAAAAGTAAAATGTCAAGAAAATTGAGTTTGCATACTTGCCTATTTTGTTTGGTTCGGAATTTTTCTCTTCTTTTCTTCTCCAAGTTGTTGCTAAGGTGTTGTCAATCATGAACTGATGACAATAAACCTAATATTTTGATGATTATCTGCGCTACGCGCTACCACATGAATTATCGAAAAAATGTTACATAGCACCTTCTTCCACTCGTGTCTTCAATTATCATTAATTAGTAATAATAATTATTACTGAAGGTTCACGGGGTTAATCCCCTGAAATAATCTTAACAAATACACTCACCGAATGATCCAAAGACTCCGTAAATTGGTAGTGAGGAATATAACTCCGCAGAATTAAATAGGCAGGCACCGATTATATTTTAGCAAAAGAGCACACAGTATATATGGTCGCAAGACACGGGAAGAAGGAGGAAACATTGAGAGTTCTCTAGTTGAGCAGTGATAACATGGCTGCCAACATGATAATACTAATTATAACAAGGTGTCGGATTGTTCGTCCTCCAACACCCCCCTTCAAGACGATACCGCACGAATTCTTCCATCTTAGGGTCTTCATGTTCTTAGTAGATATCTCTTCAGAGCTTCTTCAGAGGTTGGCTTGAGATTCGATGTATGTCGTGGAAGTTGTTCGCTCAGAAGATTTCTAGCGAAGTCTTCTTTTCTTGAGCGTTCGATTTCCACGTAGCTCTGAATTTCTCCGCATGTATTTCACCGCAACATTATCTTCATGTTCACCATCGTAGTTCGCCGCATTTGTTCTCCGCAGTTATTCTCCGCAATTGTTCTCCGCAGTTGTTCTCCGCAGTCTCCGCAAATGTTCTCCGCAAATGTTCTCCGCAGTCTTTCTCCTTTTCGAGTCTCTTAGGAGATTTCACTGAACAGTGGTTCTGAAATCAACATATAAAACGTATCAGCATTCTTTTAGGAGAAAATCACGAAATTTTACAAATTTCGCACGTATTAGAGGTTTCGTGAGACTGTCTGCTATTTGATTCTCAGTGGAGATCCACTCAATCCTGATATTTCCTTGCTGAAATTCTCTCCGCACATATAGATAACTCAGCCTTACTAGGTGTTTCAGGGTTGAAGAATCATCCACTTCCGCTAATCTTATAGCAGGTCTAGAATCCTCATAAATGGTGGGAACCAGCCTTACTCCGGTGAACCAGTAACATAAGGTTCGGATTGAGGCTAATTCCCTGCAAGCTTGAGACATTGCAACAAATTCACTTTCAGCCGACGAAAGTGCTACGTGGTTCTGCCGCTTGGTTTTCCAAGTAACTGGATTACCAAAAACCCGAACCACGAAGCCCGTGGTTGAAAGGCCTTCCTCCGCAGACATTCCTAGTGATGCATCTACATAACAATCAATGGAATCGGACTTATCCGCAAATACCAACCCCAAATTGATTGTCCCCCGCAAGTAGCGCAACACCCTTATGATGGCCTTCCAATCCGCCCACGTAAAATTTGATTGCTTTCTACTAAGAACGTTCACCGCATATGAAATATCGGGTCTAGTCCCACTCTGTAGGTAAAGGAGAGACCCAACAGCTTGCCTATAAGGAATTTTATTTAAATCTCCTTCTTCCGCGTCATTTTCACCGCTTTCCCCATCTGATAGCATAGGGGTGGACGCCGTTTTATTCGAATTGGGGTCGAACTTCCTAAGCATATGCAAGATATGAGACTTTTGGGTAATTTCAATTATTCTTTCAGACCGTTTTCTATTAATTTCTAAACCCAAATATTTTTGTGGGTCACCTAGCACCGTTATCGAAAATTCACTTTTCAGCATGGTCGTTATTTGCTCTATCATGGGTTTGCTGTTAGAGGCCACCAGAATGTCATCCACATAGAGTAGCATGATTGCCACTGTGCCCCCAGATCTCCAAATGAACAAACAGGGTTGAAAAGGGTAGGGCTTGAAGCCAATCTTATCCACCGCAGCCCTGAATCGTTCAAACCACCGCTTTGGAGAAACTTTTAAACCATAAAGCGCTCGGTGGACTTCACAAACTTTCCCCCGCTTCAAGTCCGGACCGCAACCAAGGTACTCCGCATATCCATCCGGAAGTTCTAAATAAACAAATTTTTCCAGATGCCCGTTCAGAAAAGCCGTCTTAACGTCATACTGAACAAGATCCAGATCAAATTTCACCGCCATAGCAAGGAGAAGTTTGACGTCTGGTAAACGTGCCACCGGTGCATAAATCTCCGCAAGTTCATAATTATGGTTGTCAGCAAAACCCCTAACGACCAACCTACTTCGGTACCTAATTGACCCATCAGCCTCAACCTTACGCCTATGTACCCACCGCGTTTTTAGAAGTTTGACCCCCTCTGGCACCGCGCTCCTGGATATGAGTTTCCAGGTTTCACAGCGTTCCAGAGCTTGAAATTCGGTTTTAATGGCCTCTTGCCATTTTTCTGAATCAGCAGATTTAATTGCCTCCGCATATGTTTGAGGGTCTCCGCATACCCCCGTCGTGTCTCCGCTAAAGAAACATGCATGACCGCTGTCCTCGCTTGTTTCATAAAATTTACACTCATCATTTTCATCAATGAGTGTTTTATCTGCTGATTCATCGAAAAATTGAAATCGATCATTCTCATGAATGAGATTTCGCTTATGGTCGTTCCTAGATTGCGAAGTGTTAGGGTTCAAATCTCGCTCAATGTCGTCATTCATCTCAACATTCTCAGATTGCTCCCTTATAGACTCCGCCTGTGAAGAGCTATCTATTGCATGTGTGACATTTTCATCATGTACTTCCTCCAACCCAAAATCAATGTCCGGCTTCTCCGCAGTGTCTCTTGAATTCAAAGGAAGAGAGTCCGCATATGTTCTACTCTCTACAAAATCAACGTCTTTCGACCGAATTACTACTTGATTTTTGGCGTGTAAGACATGATAACCTGATTCACCGCACTGCAAGAGGAATCCGACCGCAGCTTTTGGATCCAATTTGGCAGTAGGTTTCTTGTCTAGAATGTAGGCTTCACAACCGAAACGCCGCAGAAATTTTAAGGAGGGTAGCCTACCTGTAGCCATTTCAAAAGGAGACTTAAAGCCGATTGATTTGTTAGGAGTCCTATTGTGTACATGGATCACATGTCTCATCGCATAGGCCCAAAAATGAGCAGGAATGCCAGACGACAACAGATTGACCCTAATTTTCTCAAGCATTTCACGATTCAGCCTTTCCGCAGTACCATTTAACTGAGGAGTATAAGGCTCACAGACTGCGAGAGAAATTCGTTCGCTTTCCAGTACTAGACGCATCCCTTCAGTTTTGAACTCCAGCCCCCCATCAACCCTTATCTCCGCAACTTTGGTGTGTTTCCCAGTAAGACTCCTAATTTCCGCCAAACACATTTTCAACGCCAAATGCACTTGTGTTTTATTGTTAATTTCATAGGCGAAAGCATACCGACTCATGTCGTCCGTAAACGTCACAATATACCGCGCTTGTGACCTAAGTGCTGAGGGTTTGATGGGTCCAAGCAAGTCACTATGAAGCCTTAAGAAAGCTTCCACTGCACGGGTTCTTTCCGAGTTGCATGGCTTGCTTCTGGCTTTCGACTGCAAACAGGCTGGACAGTCCAAAATATTCGACCCAAATTTCACCGCCTTTAATTCGGGAAGGGATCTCGCCGCATGTTCCAAATAGGTTTTCGAGGCATGGTTCAACCGCAAATGCCACAGTAAACCTTTATCATCTCTCAAATTAGTCGCAATTTTTGATATTTTTGGGGGAGGCACCGTATCATTTAATGCGAGCGTTCTTTTTAGAGAGATTGATTTTACACCGCTATTTCTTAACTCATTTGACTCCGCATTAAGAGTTATTTCCCCCGGTTCCGTTTGAGAATTATTTGGCAAAGGCCATGTTGACTCTGGTCTCACTTCTTCAATGTGAGAAGGGCCCGCCACATTTTGTCTAGCACCGAATGACAAATTTTCTAACTGGTTATCAGTCTGGGTGACCAAAGCTTTCCTACTCATCTTAGCCAGGAAATTCTCTACCACCTGCGCGTCCGCATTCAATAATGGGAGATGAAACGTCAACCACCAGAACTTGCCTTCAAAACGCCCAGTTTTCAAAGTCTGCCCCGTATTAGAGTCAACAATTCTCAGACGTTCTCTATCAAAGATGGCTTGAAAACCTTTCACCGTCTGCTTTCTGAGAGAAAACAGGTTTTCCCCCAACTGGGGGGCATATAGCACATCTTTAAGTACACCATAACGTTTAGTTTCTCCGCAGTAATAAACAATGTCACCCGCTTCCTGTATGATCAAGTCCGCATTTTGATCATCATTTGCACATGCAATTCTTACAGGGCTAGGGAGACATGTTAATTTAGCAAACACCGCACGATCATTTACCATGTGATCGGTTGCACCAGAATCAGCAATAAACTTCAGTTGTGGAAATTGCTTACCTCCCAAAAGCAGAGACTCTTGTGAGCTCGACAATAGAGCCCTTTCGTCGCTCCGATTGGGGGACCGCATTGGTTGAGAAGGCGCCGCAGTCCGCTTCTCGTTTTCCCCTCGATCGGCAGCTCTTTGGGCCAATTTGGCCTGGAACTCGGTCAACCTGCGTTGGGAGGGTTGGTCTGGTCGTCGAGTACCCGGTTCATTTCCACGGCCACCGGCACCACCGCGAGCAGACTTTCTTGAACCGCGTTTATTGCGCCTTTTCGGTTCAGAGGCTGGTCGTGTCCTGTTGTCACCGCTGGACTTGGGTCGACTGTCGCTACCCCGCTTTCCGTCGGACTGTCCCTTGTCTCCTCTAACCCTTGTGGACTCATTAGTCCAGGGTCTCCCGCACTCCCGGGACAAGTGTCCGCTGTCTCCGCAGTTGTAGCAGACCTTCTCCCCGGGACGATTGGGACAGAGACTCCTAGGATGTCCCAGCAGGCCGCAATTGTAGCACAGTCCAGGACCCTTTTTATTCGACCGTTCGAAGTCCGGACTCCATGAAGCCTTTCGCTTCTTTGACCTGCCCTCCGCTCGCCTGCCCCCGACAAGGGCCTTGCCAGGCTGAGCTGCCTCGGTTCTCCTCGAGTTTTCAGAGGACAAGTCGTGCCAGGCGTGCATTTTCTCGAAAATCCTCTCCGCTGTGAGAGACGGATCCTCGAGCGCATCAGCTGAAATCTTGGGACACTCCTCCGCAATGGCGTTCACCAAGTGCCTTCTAACAGCTTTTTCTGACAGATCAGCGTCCGGACATTTACGTATGTTCTCCACTAGAGATCTGAAGCGGTTTTGGAATTCAATCACAGATTCCCTCCGCGAATCAAACTTGATGTTAATAATCGCGATCTGGAGCCGATGTTCCTTGGCTAAGGACGGTGGATCAATGACGTTCTCTATCATGTCCAGAGCCTCGCAAGGTTCATCGATACTCTTGATCGCGTTCTCCAAGTCACCTCCGACATTGGACATCAAGTAGGCCATCACCGCAGCCTTGATTCGGGTAAGGTCCGACGCGTCGCAATCAGAGGGGGGCGCCCGAGATGGATCTATCAGAAAGTCGACTCCGCATGCTTTCAGATCCAATGTCACCCTCCGCCTCCACACAGGATAGGAATCCGAGGATAACCTATTCTGCGCGCGAGGAAGAGTGATGTCCGCGAAACGCCTTCGGGACTGAGTGACACTTTGGGGCTTAGCGTCCGACCTCCCCTCATCCAACGACGCGCCATTCCCCGAGCCACCGCAATCACCGCCAACCGCTCCAGTCTCCGCGAAGTCCATACGCTCTGGCGTGTGTCTCCGCATCGACACCAAGGCCTCAGCCCTCGCCAGTAACTCGTCACCGCGTTGAGTCAACTCCTCTATCGCCTCTTTAAGAAATCTGCTGTTTAGCTCGGTGACCTTGGCCATGAACCTCTCCTCAAAACGAGCCAGACTTTCCGCATCCATGTTTTTCTTTTTCTGTAACATGATCGGAAAATTATTACTTCACCGTTTGATAATAACCATTCCACATATTATCACTGAATTCTGTGTTATTTCACTTATTTGTAGGTATGTAACGTTGAAAAGGAACTTAAGGGTATCTGGGGTATACGATCTCCACCCGCTTTCCCCCCTTTAACTTTTCAAACCGTTTACATGTACTCCACCTACATCGTTCATTTTCATCCGTTTTGTACACTCCACTTTACCCCGCATTGTACAAAACGTCTTACTCCGTTATCGTACATAACGTTTTACTCCATTTTGTACACTCCACTTTACCCCGCATTGTACAAAAGAACGTTTTCGCACAGAACCAACCTCCGATCTCCATATCGGGTTTCTGTGTGTACGAATTTTCCATTCGCAAACATGGAAAAACGCGAAAAACCATGGATAACGCTCGGCCGGGATTGCGCAAATTTCCCCCGTAGCCGTTAACCAGGAATGTCATACCGTACTGTCTACTTCCGGTACTGTTCCAGACTTAAAAAGAAACTGATACTGAACCGCCTGATCGTCCGGAACTGACGTTTTACATTCGCCGCATAATTTATATGAGCACTCTCCGCAATCAGCATGTATCCAGCACTAAAACAATAATGCACATGCTGAAAATCAGGCAGTCCAGTCGGGGCAGGTCATCGTCTCAGGCCGCATAAGGTTCGCTATTCCCAAATTGCCAGTAAGGTACTATATTTAGCGTAACCTCGTTTACCTTCTTCCCGTCTTTTGCCGCAAAACACCATTTACACGACCCTGTTTAATGACACCGTTATCATAACACCGTTTGATAAAACAGTGCTTAACACCGTAGCACTGTGATACCATGTAATGTTTGTTTTCACCGCAACAACAAACATTCCCGAGACGATGGCAGTACCCCGAAACGTAAACCAATGGATTTTTACTATACGCTTTGTTTGCTATCTGAAAGATCGAGTCGCCGCGAGATCTGGATGGAAGATCTCCTCTCTGTCCTATACCGGTGATTAGTCTGCACCGCCTTCCTGCAGATACACACGGCTCCCTTTGACAGAGAAACGCAAAGTGTTATCAGCACAGAGCCTGATACTGTAAACAGAATGAATAACTGTATCGCCATCAGTTATCACTCAAATTATCACCGCACCGCAATCAGTTACTAAAATTACAGTAAACTTCGAACACGCATTTTCGCAGCGTTATCCGTCGTTCTTACCTCCAGTGACAAGGTTCATGAACATTGAATCCAACCTCCGCAAGAGTACGTTCAGTTAGGTCAAGCTAAACCCTCAGGCCGAATTTTATACTCGCCGCAAATCGCATAAAATCGCGCCACATAGGGTAACCCAGTCACAAAAAGGCGTTTGTCAGGCTCCGTTATTTGCCGACAACTTGATTCATCCGCCTCAGAATCTTTTGCATATCGGGAAAATCGCCAACCAACAAATAAGCCCGGGGAAAAAATCATTTGGTTGGCCTATTTACGGAAGTCACAGGCAGCGCAACCCGTTGACTTCCCCGAACACCGTTTCCCCGTGGCTGGGTCCTTTTCATCAATAAAATCCACCCAATTTGGCCCTTTGCCGTTTTCGCGTCGTCGTCGGCATCGCAGAAACCATCCCATCCCGCAACGCCAAGGACGACAGCAGAAAACTAGCGGCCCACGTACTGACCCATAATTGACACCGCATCTTTGTCAATTAACTCCGTAAATTGGTTATTTCTTCATCTGAACCCCAGCCGCAAGCGCAAAAAAAATACAGGGTGGATATGTCGTGGGATTTACTTTGGGGCGCCCCTTGACTCCGCCACCTAACACCGATCGCTAAATTTTCCAACCACCCACTCGGCAGGTTAAATCAACTTCGTTCGTCAACGTAGTTCGCAATATTAACTCTGCCCGTATTAAACCACCGTTGTTCTAGTTGGAAAATTCCTAGGGTTCATTCCATGTTGTAAGTGCTCAGTACAACACAACGCAATAGATGAAGAAAAATAACCCCGACTACGATCTTTTATTCAGATAGCCCGAACACCGTAACAAAGCCAATCGATTCATTCCGTCCGCCATTAGGCTCCGACGATTTCGCGAACCCAACCATTGCTAGCATGAAGGTTCACGGGGTTAATCCCCTGAAATAATCTTAACAAATACACTCACCGAATGATCCAAAGACTCCGTAAATTGGTAGTGAGGAATATAACTCCGCAGAATTAAATAGGCAGGCACCGATTATATTTTAGCAAAAGAGCACACAGTATATATGGTCGCAAGACACGGGAAGAAGGAGGAAACATTGAGAGTTCTCTAGTTGAGCAGTGATAACATGGCTGCCAACATGATAATACTAATTATAACAAGGTGTCGGATTGTTCGTCCTCCAACAATTACACTAGGTACTTGATAATAATTATTATTATCAAGTACCTAGTGTAAAATATTAATATTTATGGTTGGCTATTAATAATTTTTATGCTTCATTTTCAATAAATAGGTATTATTCTTCATTATTATTAAATGTTATTTATTAACTCGATATTTGAAAACCATGTGCTGTTTGATTAATACTTGATAATAATTATAATAATTATTATAATTATATAATTATTATCAAGTAGTGGTTATTAATAATTTTATCAAGTACCTAGTGAAAATTATTGTAAATTACTGTTAGGTATTAATAAGTTGTATTTATTATTAATAGTAATTATTATTAATTATGATTAATAATTATTATTATTAACCTATTTACATAACCTATTATTATTAATTATGATTAATAATTATTATTATTAACCTACTTACGTAACCTATTATTATTAATTATGATTAATAATAATTATTACAAACCTATTTACGTAACCTATTTACCTTCATACGTAACTTCTGTCTAGATCACTAGGTCTAAATGTCTAGATCCTAAATGTTAGATTAATTATTATTGTCAACTATCACTAATTATTAACAATTTCATCAAGTACCTAGTGAAAATTATTATAATTTATTGTTAGGTATTAATAATTAGTATTTATTAATAATAATAATAATAATAATTAATTATGATTAATTAATACGATATAATTCTGGGGTTTTTAATACTACGTCGGTAATAATTTTTCTATAAAAGAAGTACCTACCAACAAACATTCGAAATTACCTTCATTTCCGTAGCACGAAACGCACCTCAGAACAACAAACTCGACTTCACTTAAGCCATATGATGTTCCAAAGAGCTTGTTAGTATGAAAATGGACCTGTATTTCAACAATTTGATTCACGATCGTGTTGTGAGGCACAATCTTTGAGCCGTCATTGTGAACGAACGGCTGGTCGTACAAAGCTGCGGATGGTCTTAAAAAATTCTACGGAACAAACTCTATCTAAATATGAAATAAAAAACATACCGTTTGATGGGAATTTTTCGAGATATGGAATTTTCAAAATTTCAAAATTCGTTTTGAACCCCTTCCCCTTGACCTAGGGTTATGAAAAGTTTCGAGGACCATTGTGGGGTTGGTCGAAACCCATAAAAAAAATTTCGTAATTTTAACTCAACGCTAACTGGGCAAAGTGGCGCGGACGGCGTACGGCGTACGGCGTACGGCGTACGGCGTACGGCGGACGGACGGATTTTTTTTTATTCGATTTTCTGAATCTACGTATCTTGAAACGTAAACCAACAAATTTTGAGGGGGGGTTAAAAAAATTTTTTCTTTGGGCGATTCCAATGGTTCATTATCGAAGATAATAAACCAAAAATCCGACCGTCCGCCGTACGCCGTCCGCGCCACTTTGCCCAGTTAGCGTTGAGTTAAAATTACGAAATTTTTTTTATGGGTTTCGACCAACCCCACAATGGTCCTCGAAACTTTTCATAACCCTAGGTCAAGGGGAAGGGGTTCAAAACTGAAGGTTCACGGGGTTAATCCCCTGAAATAATCTTAACAAATACACTCACCGAATGATCCAAAGACTCCGTAAATTGGTAGTGAGGAATATAACTCCGCAGAATTAAATAGGCAGGCACCGATTATATTTTAGCAAAAGAGCACACAGTATATATGGTCGCAAGACACGGGAAGAAGAAGGAAACATTGAGAGTTCTCTAGTTGAGCAGTGATAACATGGCTGCCAACATGATAATACTAATTATAACAAGGTGTCGGATTGTTCGTCCTCCAACACCCCCCTTCAAGACGATACCGCACGAATTCTTCCATCTTAGGGTCTTCATGTTCTTAGTAGATATCTCTTCAGAGCTTCTTCAGAGGTTGGCTTGAGATTCGATGTATGTCGTGGAAGTTGTTTGCTTAGAAGATTTCTAGCGAAGTCTTCTTTTCTTGAGCGTTCGATTTCCACGTAGCTCTGAATTTCTCCGCATGTATTTCACCGCAACATTATCTTCATGTTCACCGTCGTAGTTCGCCGCATTTGTTCTCCGCAGTTATTCTCCGCAATTGTTCTCCGCAGTTGTTCTCCGCAGTCTCCGCAAATGTTCTCCGCAGTCTTTCTCCTTTTCGAGTCTCTTAGGAGATTTCACTGAACAGTGGTTCTGAAATCAACATATAAAACGTATCAGCATTCTTTTAGGAGAAAATCACGAAATTTTACAAATTTCGCACGTATTAGAGGTTTCGTGAGACTGTCTGCTATTTGATTCTCAGTGGAGATCCACTCAATCCTGATATTTCCTTGCTGAAATTCTCTCCGCACATATAGATAACTCAGCCTTACTAGGTGTTTCAGGGTTGAAGAATCATCCACTTCCGCTAATCTCATAGCAGGTCTAGAATCCTCATAAATGGTGGGAACCAGCCTTACTCCGGTGAACCAGTAACATAAGGTTCGGATTGAGGCTAATTCCCTGCAAGCTTGAGACATTGCAACAAATTCATTTTCAGCCGACGAAAGTGCTACGTGGTTCTGCCGCTTGGTTTTCCAAGTAACTGGATTACCAAAAACCCGAACCACGAAGCCCGTGGTTGAAAGGCCTTCCTCCGCAGACATTCCTAGTGATGCATCTACATAACAATCAATGGAATCGGACTTATCCGCAAATACCAACCCCAAATTGATTGTCCCCCGCAAGTAGCGCAACACCCTTATGATGGCCTTCCAATCCGCCCACGTAGAATTTGATTGCTTTCTACTAAGAACGTTCACCGCATATGAAATATCGGGTCTAGTCCCACTCTGTAGGTAAAGGAGAGACCCAACAGCTTGCCTATAAGGAATTTTATTTAAATCTCCTTCTTCCGCGTCATTTTCACCGCTTTCCCCATCTGATAGCATAGGGGTGGACGCCGTTTTATTCGAATTGGGGTCGAACTTCCTAAGCATATGCAAGATATGAGACTTTTGGGTAATTTCAATTATTCTTTCAGACCGTTTTCTATTAATTTCTAAACCCAAATATTTTTGTGGGTCACCTAGCACCGTTATCGAAAATTCACTTTTCAGCATGGTCGTTATTTGCTCTATCATGGGTTTGCTGTTAGAGGCCACCAGAATGTCATCCACATAGAGTAGCATGATTGCCACTGTGCCCCCAGATCTCCAAATGAACAAACAGGGTTGAAAAGGGTAGGGCTTGAAGCCAATCTTATCCACCGCAGCCCTGAATCGTTCAAACCACCGCTTTGGAGAAACTTTTAAACCATAAAGCGCTCGGTGGACTTCACAAACTTTCCCCCGCTTCAAGTCCGGACCGCAACCAAGGTACTCCGCATATCCATCCGGAAGTTCTAAATAAACAAATTTTTCCAGATGCCCGTTCAGAAAAGCCGTCTTAACGTCATACTGAACAAGATCCAGATCAAATTTCACCGCCATAGCAAGGAGAAGTTTGACGTCTGGTAAACGTGCCACCGGTGCATAAATCTCCGCAAGTTCATAATTATGGTTGTCAGCAAAACCCCTAACGACCAACCTACTTCGGTACCTAATTGACCCATCAGCCTCAACCTTACGCCTATGTACCCACCGCGTTTTTAGAAGTTTGACCCCCTCTGGCACCGCGCTCCTGGATATGAGTTTCCAGGTTTCACAGCGTTCCAGAGCTTGAAATTCGGTTTTAATGGCCTCTTGCCATTTTTCTGAATCAGCAGATTTAATTGCCTCCGCATATGTTTGAGGGTCTCCGCATACCCCCGTCGTGTCTCCGCTAAAGAAACATGCATGACCGCTGTCCTCGCTTGTTTCATAAAATTTACACTCATCATTTTCATCAATGAGTGTTTTATCTGCTGATTCATCGAAAAATTGAAATCGATCATTCTCATGAATGAGATTTTGCTTATGGTCGTTCCTAGATTGCGAAGTGTTAGGGTTCAAATCTCGCTCAATGTCGTCATTCATCTCAACATTCTCAGATTGCTCCCTTATAGACTCCGCCTGTGAAGAGCTATCTATTGCATGTGTGACATTTTCATCATGTACTTCCTCCAACCCAAAATCAATGTCCGGCTTCTCCGCAGTGTCTCTTGAATTCAAAGGAAGAGAGTCCGCATATGTTCTACTCTCTACAAAATCAACGTCTTTCGACCGAATTACTACTTGATTTTTGGCGTGTAAGACATGATAACCTGATTCACCGCACTGCAAGAGGAATCCGACCGCAGCTTTTGGATCCAATTTGGCAGTAGGTTTCTTGTCTAGAATGTAGGCTTCACAACCGAAACGCCGCAGAAATTTTAAGGAGGGTAGCCTACCTGTAGCCATTTCAAAAGGAGACTTAAAGCCGATTGATTTGTTAGGAGTCCTATTGTGTACATGGATCACATGTCTCATCGCATAGGCCCAAAAATGAGCAGGAATGCCAGACGACAACAGATTGACCCTAATTTTCTCAAGCATTTCACGATTCAGCCTTTCCGCAGTACCATTTAACTGAGGAGTATAAGGCTCACAGACTGCGAGAGAAATTCGTTCGCTTTCCAGTACTAGACGCATCCCTTCAGTTTTGAACTCCAGCCCCCCATCAACCCTTATCTCCGCAACTTTGGTGTGTTTCCCAGTAAGACTCCTAATTTCCGCCAAACACATTTTCAACGCCAAATGCACTTGTGTTTTATTGTTAATTTCATAGGCGAAAGCATACCGACTCATGTCGTCCGTAAACGTCACAATATACCGCGCTTGTGACCTAAGTGCTGAGGGTTTGATGGGTCCAAGCAAGTCACTATGAAGCCTTAAGAAAGCTTCCACTGCACGGGTTCTTTCCGAGTTGCATGGCTTGCTTCTGGCTTTCGACTGCAAACAGGCTGGACAGTCCAAAATATTCGACCCAAATTTCACCGCCTTTAATTCGGGAAGGGATCTCGCCGCATGTTCCAAATAGGTTTTCGAGGCATGGTTCAACCGCAAATGCCACAGTAAACCTTTATCATCTCTCAAATTAGTCGCAATTTTTGATATTTTTGGGGGAGGCACCGTATCATTTAATGCGAGCGTTCTTTTTAGAGAGATTGATTTTACACCGCTATTTCTTAACTCATTTGACTCCGCATTAAGAGTTATTTCCCCCGGTTCCGTTTGAGAATTATTTGGCAAAGGCCATGTTGACTCTGGTCTCACTTCTTCAATGTGAGAAGGGCCCGCCACATTTTGTCTAGCACCGAATGACAAATTTTCTAACTGGTTATCAGTCTGGGTGACCAAAGCTTTCCTACTCATCTTAGCCAGGAAATTCTCTACCACCTGCGCGTCCGCATTCAATAATGGGAGATGAAACGTCAACCACCAGAACTTGCCTTCAAAACGCCCAGTTTTCAAAGTCTGCCCCGTATTAGAGTCAACAATTCTCAGACGTTCTCTATCAAAGATGGCTTGAAAACCTTTCACCGTCTGCTTTCTGAGAGAAAACAGGTTTTCCCCCAACTGGGGGGCATATAGCACATCTTTAAGTACACCATAACGTTTAGTTTCTCCGCAGTAATAAACAATGTCACCCGCTTCCTGTATGATCAAGTCCGCATTTTGATCATCATTTGCACATGCAATTCTTACAGGGCTAGGGAGACATGTTAATTTAGCAAACACCGCACGATCATTTACCATGTGATCGGTTGCACCAGAATCAGCAATAAACTTCAGTTGTGGAAATTGCTTACCTCCCAAAAGCAGAGACTCTTGTGAGCTCGACAATAGAGCCCTTTCGTCGCTCCGATTGGGGGACCGCATTGGTTGAGAAGGCGCCGCAGTCCGCTTCTCGTTTTCCCCTCGATCGGCAGCTCTTTGGGCCAATTTGGCCTGGAACTCGGTCAACCTGCGTTGGGAGGGTTGGTCTGGTCGTCGAGTACCCGGTTCATTTCCACGGCCACCGGCACCACCGCGAGCAGACTTTCTTGAACCGCGTTTATTGCGCCTTTTCGGTTCAGAGGCTGGTCGTGTCCTGTTGTCACCGCTGGACTTGGGTCGACTGTCGCTACCCCGCTTTCCGTCGGACTGTCCCTTGTCTCCTCTAACCCTTGTGGACTCATTAGTCCAGGGTCTCCCGCACTCCCGGGACAAGTGTCCGCTGTCTCCGCAGTTGTAGCAGACCTTCTCCCCGGGACGATTGGGACAGAGACTCCTAGGATGTCCCAGCAGGCCGCAATTGTAGCACAGTCCAGGACCCTTTTTATTCGACCGTTCGAAGTCCGGACGCCATGAAGCCTTTCGCTTCTTTGACCTGCCCTCCGCTCGCCTGCCCCCGACAAGGGCCTTGCCAGGCTGAGCTGCCTCGGTTCTCCTCGAGTTTTCAGAGGACAAGTCGTGCCAGGCGTGCATTTTCTCGAAAATCCTCTCCGCTGTGAGAGACGGATCCTCGAGCGCATCAGCTGAAATCTTGGGACACTCCTCCGCAATGGCGTTCACCAAGTGCCTTCTAACAGCTTTTTCTGACAGATCAGCGTCCGGACATTTACGTATGTTCTCCACTAGAGATCTGAAGCGGTTTTGGAATTCAATCACAGATTCCCTCCGCGAATCAAACTTGATGTTAATAATCGCGATCTGGAGCCGATGTTCCTTGGCTAAGGACGGTGGATCAATGACGTTCTCTATCATGTCCAGAGCCTCGCAAGGTTCATCGATACTCTTGATCGCGTTCTCCAAGTCACCTCCGACATTGGACATCAAGTAGGCCATCACCGCAGCCTTGATTCGGGTAAGGTCCGACGCGTCGCAATCAGAGGGGGGCGCCCGAGATGGATCTATCAGAAAGTCGACTCCGCATGCTTTCAGATCCAATGTCACCCTCCGCCTCCACACAGGATAGGAATCCGAGGATAACCTATTCTGCGCGCGAGGAAGAGTGATGTCCGCGAAACGCCTTCGGGACTGAGTGACACTTTGGGGCTTAGCGTCCGACCTCCCCTCATCCAACGACGCGCCATTCCCCGAGCCACCGCAATCACCGCCAACCGCTCCAGTCTCCGCGAAGTCCATACGCTCTGGCGTGTGTCTCCGCATCGACACCAAGGCCTCAGCCCTGGCCAGTAACTCGTCACCGCGTTGAGTCAACTCCTCTATCGCCTCTTTAAGAAATCTGCTGTTTAGCTCGGTGACCTTGGCCATGAACCTCTCCTCAAAACGAGCCAGACTTTCCGCATCCATGTTTTTCTTTTTCGAACATGATCGGAAAATTATTACTTCACCGTTTGATAATAACCATTCCACATATTATCACTGAATTCTGTGTTATTTCACTTATTTGTAGGTATGTAACGTTGAAAAGGAACTTAAGGGTATCTGGGGTATACGATCTCCACTCGCTTTCCCCCCTTTAACTTTTCAAACCGTTTACATGTACTCCACCTACATCGTTCATTTTCATCCGTTTTGTACACTCCACTTTACCCCGCATTGTACAAAACGTCTTACTCCGTTATCGTACATAACGTTTTACTCCATTTTGTACACTCCACTTTACCCCGCATTGTACAAAAGAACGTTTTCGCACAGAACCAACCTCCGATCTCCATATCGGGTTTCTGTGTGTACGAATTTTCCATTCGCAAACATGGAAAAACGCGAAAAACCATGGATAACGCTCGGCCGGGATTGCGCAAATTTCCCCCGTAGCCGTTAACCAGGAATGTCATACCGTACTGTCTACTTCCGGTACTGTTCCAGACTTAAAAAGAAACTGATACTGAACCGCCTGATCGTCCGGAACTGACGTTTTACATTCGCCGCATAATTTATATGAGCACTCTCCGCAATCAGCATGTATCCAGCACTAAAACAATAATGCACATGCTGAAAATCAGGCAGTCCAGTCGGGGCAGGTCATCGTCTCAGGCCGCATAAGGTTCGCTATTCCCAAATTGCCAGTAAGGTACTATATTTAGCGTAACCTCGTTTACCTTCTTCCCGTCTTTTGCCGCAAAACACCATTTACACGACCCTGTTTAATGACACCGTTATCATAACACCGTTTGATAAAACAGTGCTTAACACCGTAGCACTGTGATACCATGTAATGTTTGTTTACACCGCAACAACAAACATTCCCGAGACGATGGCAGTACCCCGAAACGTAAACCAATGGATTTTTACTATACGCTTTGTTTGCTATCTGAAAGATCGAGTCTCCGCGAGATCTGGATGGAAGATCTCCTCTCTGTCCTATACCGGTGATTAGTCTTCACCGCCTTCCTGCAGATACACACGGCTCCCTTTGACAGAGAAACGCAAAGTGTTATCAGCACAGAGCCTGATACTGTAAACAGAATGAATAACTGTATCGCCATCAGTTATCACTCAAATTATCACCGCACCGCAATCAGTTACTAAAATTACAGTAAACTTCGAACACGCATTTTCGCAGCGTTATCCGTCGTTCTTACCTCCAGTGACAAGGTTCATGAACATTGACTCCGACCTCCGCAAGAGTACGTTCAGTTAGGTCAAGCTAAACCCTCAGGCCGAATTTTATACTCGCCGCAAATCGCATAAAATCGCGCCACATAGGGTAACCCAGTCACAAAAAGGCGTTTGTCAGGCTCCGTTATTTGCCGACAACTTGATTCATCCGCCTCAGAATCTTTTGCATATCGGGAAAATCGCCAACCAACAAATAAGCCCGGGGAAAAAATCATTTGGTTGGCCTATTTACGGAAGTCACAGGCAGCGCAACCCGTTGACTTCCCCGAACACCGTTTCCCCGTGGCTGGGTCCTTTTCATCAATAAAATCCACCCAATTTGGCCCTTTGCCGTTTTCGCGTCGTCGTCGGCATCGCAGAAACCATCCCATCCCGCAACGCCAAGGACGACAGCAGAAAACTAGCGGCCCACGTACTGACCCATAATTGACACCGCATCTTTGTCAATTAACTCCGTAAATTGGTTATTTCTTCATCTGAACCCCAGCCGCAAGCGCAAAAAAAATACAGGGTGGATATGTCGTGGGATTTACTTTGGGGCGCCCCTAGACTCCGCCACCGAACACCGATCGCTAAATTTTCCAACCACCCACTCGGCAGGTTAAATCAACTTCGTTCGTCAACGTAGTTCGCAATATTAACTCTGCCCGTATTGAAACACCGTTGTTCTAGTTGGAAAATTCCTAGGGTTCATTCCATGTAGTAAGTGCTCAGTACAACACAACGCAATAGATGAAGAAAAATAACCCCGACTACGATCTTTTATTCAGATAGCCCGAACACCGTAACAAAGCCAATCGATTCATTCCGTCCGCCATTAGGCTCCGACGATTTCGCGAACCCAACCATTGCTAGCATGAAGGTTCACGGGGTTAATCCCCTGAAATAATCTTAACAAATACACTCACCGAATGATCCAAAGACTCCGTAAATTGGTAGTGAGGAATATAACTCCGCAGAATTAAATAGGCAGGCACCGATTATATTTTAGCAAAAGAGCACACAGTATATATGGTCGCAAGACACGGGAAGAAGAAGGAAACATTGAGAGTTCTCTAGTTGAGCAGTGATAACATGGCTGCCAACATGATAATACTAATTATAACAAGGTGTCGGATTGTTCGTCCTCCAACAAAAACGAATTTTGAAATATTGAAAATTTGATATCTCGAAAAATTCATATAGAACGGTATGTTTTTTATTTCATATTTAGATACAGTTTGTTCCGTAGAATATTTTAAGACCATCCGCAGCTTTGTACGACCAGCCGTTCGTTCACAATCACGGCTCAAAGATTGTGCCTCAGAACACGATCGTGAATCAAACTGTTGAAATACAGGTCCATTTTTATACTAACAAGCTCTTCGAACATCATATGGCTTAAGTGATGTCGAGTTTGTTGTTCTGAGGTGCGTTTCGTGCTATGGAAATGAAGGTAATTTCGAATGTTTGTTGGTAGGTACTTCTTTTATAGAAAAATTATTACCGACGTAGTATTAAAAACCCCAGAATTATATCGTATTAATTAATCATAGTTAATAATAATTATTATTAATAATAATTACAAATTATTAATACCTAACAATAAATTATAATAATTTTCACTAGGTACTTGATAATTGTTAATAATTAGTGATAATTGATAATAATAATTAATCTAACATTTAGGATCTAGACATTTAGACCTAGTGATCTAGACAGAAGGGTGATCTGTACAAAGAAGATAATGAACCGTTGTGTCAAGAATTTGCAGAGTTTTTCACACATGAAATTGAAAGGCTGGAAACTCAAAAAAAATTCGCTACTAATATTAGCTGAAGTTAATTGTTTGAAATTTGGTTAAGTCACGGAAGAATGAAGTAATGTAATTGTGGGACATTTTCAACCGTTCGTACGGTCGACAGTATGAGTATGAACGGTATGAATGTAACTTTTCTCATTTTTCTCCTCTTATAGCTCCGTCTTCGTTCTCGATTTTCTCGACAGGTTTCCTCTCCGTTGAAACGCCTTCGCGCCGTCTATCGCGACAGTTCATAAGAGCTTTTTTTTCTTTCTTTTTTACCTCAGCACCCTCTTAACGTCGGTGAAATATTAACGAGGGGAATCTTCAGCCCGTTTATGCAAATTCCACCCTTTCGCCGAGTTGGTTGGTAGGCAGAAGTACGCGAGGACGGAGGCGTTATAATTTATTAGGATAAAGTGAGAGTTGGTTTCAGTGTGTCTGTGCTGCTGTATACGTTGAGGGCTCCGACGTGTTAGTGCACTTGTAACACCCGGGGAAGGTGTTTCGCACCCTTTTGCCATCCTGTCAAGGACTTCGCTTTTTTCCAACGTTCCGTTGCGTCAAAGGATTTATGACGTTCCTACTCGAATTCGTTCATTGTGGTTGTGTTCATTTCATGTTCATTGTTACTCTTCATCTCCTTAATTAATCCTATTTCGAAAATAGCAATTTAGGTGAGTTAGGGATCGAAATTATTCGAGTGTCAGAGCAACACTCATTCCCACTCCCCTCGTCCCATTTCAATAACAGTTATTACTCGTATCAGTGTTTAAAGTGAGAAGTAAAGTGTTTTAGTGAGAAAGTTTAAATATTAGGAACAATTACGGTTCCTAATATTTAAACTTTCTCACTAAAACACTTTACTTCTCACTTTAAACACTGATCCCAGTATATCCGTTGCTTGTCCACCAAGTCCAGATCCTAATTCTTACATATCCTAACTTACATATAAGTACAACTTATACATATATGTATATTTAAGAAATAAGTACTTCAGGGGGCAGTAAAAAGCGGAATAATGTGAATATAATTCTGGTCTACAAAAACAGTTACCTGAATGTTGCCGGCCTCATTTTATTATGCATGGAGGTTTTCGAAGGTGCTGAATCCGAATCCGTTTTTTTCGGTTGGGCGATTTTTCGACGTTTCTATGATTGCTTACTACAACTTTACGCTATATTTTTCTGGTCATCACGAACGGTGAAATGGCCTCGAAATTCGTAATTAAATGGGATATCCTGTCCTGAATTTGTCTTCAGAATCCGCACTCATTCTGAAGACAAATTCACAGAGACAGGAGGTCGATAAAAACAATTCCATTAAATGTTTTAACGCTTGACAAATTTTGTCAAGCGTTAAAAAATCGTATAGTCGCTAATAACAACTTTTTAGAGTTCCGGTTGGTCTCATTCGACGCAAGAGAGTGTAAACTTTCGAATGGTTGCCCTTGATTAATTTTTTCAGGTCCATTGGAGTCAACAAAAACGAAAATGTAATTGAAAAATAGGAGAAAAACTCTATTTTTGCAGTAGAGTTTTGTGGGATTTGGATCAATGTGAAAAAGAAGTTGGGGACATATTTGGATTCAGCTTGAAATTTCCGAAAAAATCTAGCCCCATTATAATTTTGGACCAGAAAAATACACCGTAAAGTTCATAAAAGATCATAAAAATGTCGAAAAATTGAAAACAAATCGCCCAACCAAATAAAACGGACAACGGATTCGGATTCAACACCCTCGAAAACACCCATCCATGATGGAATGAGCCCGGCAACTTTCAGGCCACTTTTTTTGTAGAACACTGTAATCAAGCCATGAACAGTAATTCTTCCTATAATAATTATTGCTAGAGCTCATGTTGGGTGACTGAAGTTTTCTTCGTCGGTTATTCGGGTTTTAAGGTACTGATTAAACAAATCATCAGAAAACCATTGGATGTTTCTGGGTCCGAGATCACCCGCTCTGGTAATCCGCCTGAAAATTGTTGACTTATGATAAGCCAACGAGCCAGTGTCAAACAATTGGAATTTACTGGTAAAGAAGAAAGGCACGTTAGCGAAAATGGGGAACAGAACGAGAAATGAAGACGGGTATGTGGCGTTTGAATGAAAGAAACGTATGTTCTCTGGCTTCTTTATACCCGCCACAACAGGGATCACCCTGCCGCAATCCGTTCCCTAAGGGCTTTTTTGAGAGTGGGAAAGATCCGTTTGAAGTTGGCTTCGAAAGAAATGAACCTAACCTCCCCGTCTACTGATCTCAGTTAAAATAAATTCTCCCTTAGGATTAGGGTTCTCTTTGAGTCCAAACCGTATTATTCCAAGACGAATAGTATTGGCTGAAATTTAAAATTGAGTAGATCGTATTGATTGATATTTCCAACCTCAACCACCGTCCAACCAGAGTTGTTTTTAATCACTGCCACCTTTTCCGAATTTCCTAATCACCAATTTGATTTACTTATTACCGCCTCTATAATAACTCCATAGCAAGTGAGTACTTTAGTTATGAAACCCATAATATTGCTAACTTCTAGTTACCATTGAAATACCTATTTCAGAACAGGATTTTATTTACTTTCTTTTCCTCTCAACGAGCAATGAGTATTTATCGTAAGTTATCATTCATGAAAACTTATGTAAATCCTAGTTCTTGTTGAATGTAAACGGCCTTATCTGTCAGAATAAACCAGTTAATTTGAGGTACAGTCAAATATGCTTAGATGAGTGACTTCCCGCTCCGTTACCTGTGGTGACAAGTCTGTTTCGTATTTAATAACTTTAAATCGAATTGCAATCAGAATGAACGTTGTAAGCAGCAATTGCTGATTTTAAAGAGCGAAGAATGAGAATTATAAATGTACTCTTAGGAATTTCAATATTTTCTCGTGCGACCTATGCTGCCCTGTTAAATAAAAACGCCTCAAGTCCAATGTTTACGGAACCCCTCTATTTTGGACCAGGCCACCGTTGAATTGGTTGAAGTCATATCGGTAACTCACCAAAAAATGGGTGTTTTATAATGAGTTGCAGTCAACTTACATCAAAGGTTTCAGTAAAAAACTTTGAGGCGAATTTCTGCAATGTTTTGAATTTTGAGTTGAGACGTTTACCCTAACAGGGCAGTAAGGGGGAATATAGAAAATTTCGTAAGGGTAGGATGTTTGTGCCAATGCTTTTACCGTTCTTGATACCTCGGCAGTTCGAATGAACATAATATGAAACATGGAAAGTGCTTTGGAGGAGCCAGCTGAATGGGTTGGCTGGTGAACTCGTTTCAATAATCCATTTCGAATTTCATCATTTTCAGTTGAACAGTTAAGAAATTGGCTTCAGGAGCCAATTTTCTAGACCACTTTTGTAAAATATTTTGGAACATAATAATATTATGTAAAATATTTTGGAACATATTATATTATTATGTCGTCGCAAGAGCATTTTCCATGCTAACAATCTCCCGCCGTCTCTTACCTTCAGAGTTGTCGAGATTTATAATGCGATGATACTCGTACTCACTACGGGTTTTCAGACCGTGTTGGTCGGATTGTTTACAAAAACATTGGCGTATTACAGTAGAACATTGCAAATTCCTCAAGAATAGGATAACACATTGTCCGTCGACCTGTCACCCACGTCATGCGAACCGAACGTTTTAGTCGGAACACTCAGTAGGGATGCGAGGTGACGTATGCCTGCCATATGTTGACGTTTGCGGGGCCTGAGTTAACGCTCCCCCTCCTCTTCAATCTCCCTCTGCACGACAGAAACATCGCATTCTGCAGCGTGGGAGCATCCATCAGCCCTCAGCTTTGATGAGTTGCCGACGGTATTTCTTCACAAAGAGATCATTTGTCCGGTGTGTCTCTTGTAGAAGTTATCCCTGATAATTTATGAAGCGAACAAAATTTTCCGAGACAACAGGCTTTCAAGTGTATGCAGTAGTGTTCTTGTATGTCAGTCGGGTCAATGAGAACTCCGAAACGCATGGAAGAATTAATTTCATGTACAGAAGCATTAATCGGGTACGAAACAGCGAGAAAATATGTCGCACTAAAGATGATGAAGATAGTGGATAGGTTGAGTAAACACAAGACTGAGTTATATACCTAATATGTGGGATTGATGTGGCCTAACCTCAGCAAATTTACCCTCATTGTGTAGAAATTGGTATTCAGCGTTAGAAGTATTGGCCGCCATTTTGAGGTTAGTGTTTCAAATGTTCAAAATTCCGCTTTGATTTAATTTCGGAAAGAAACCCATGGCTAAAATAAAATAGTAGATAGAATTGTTCGCATTTCGAATAAATTTGTGATTTTTCCTAGAACTTTTTGGGACATGCGTGGTCCAAAATCCATTGGGAGATCTCACATGTTCAAATGCGAGTTCGTGTATTTTTCCTCATACATTTAAATTATTCATTTTATGGGCGAAAATTCGGGAAGTTTGCGTACTTGTCAATTTTCGCCCGTCAGCCAACATAAAATCTATGATTGAAAGAGAACGTGCAATATTATATGTCGGGCAACACTGCGAGAGTTGTGCGCTCTGGTGAGAGAGAGCTCCGAAAACTATTCCCTCCCTGAAAGGCTGAGCAATCAAGCCTCTACCTACACTATTATTATACTTCCCCTTGATCCCCTCAACCCGCATTGGAGCTACAAATTGTGGAATAAATAATAATAATAATGGATATTAAATTCAACTATAGGGTTCGCTTTCATTTTGCGATCAGAGTCCATTTTGTCTGTCACTACATATTCAGTTGCTGTTAGTTAGATCTATATTCGAGTATCTCACTGAGAATGTGGTCCTCAGGTTGGACTGAGTGACCAAGGTTACATATGATGCGGTCATTCAACCACTCCCAATGCCCGTATGACATGCGCTTGTAACGTTGTGTACCACTGAAGCCCTGATGAGAAAATCTGTATGGTTCAATACCGATTTACATTATGCTCCTTACGGGAGTACCAGTCCAAGTAATTACCACTCGAGCAAACACGGTTGTAGGCGCTATTTACCGTTTCAAAGAACTATGGGAGGGGCAACGCCGCTCAACAGAGACACCTATTCGTACTCCTACATCAATACTTCAATAACCCCCCCCCCCCGCCCCTCCCTTGCAAAATAGGGCTGTTTACATACACTTCGCACGTTATTCGACAAGGCTCATGATTTATCCAAGGCTTTCAATGATCCTTGTAGTGTTTGGCGAATAAAAGCCGCATTTGTTGAGGATTCCGATTGGTGGCTCTAGTTGGTGGTGGTGATTATCCTTGCTAGGTGCGGAATTATTACATTTTCGAAATGCCCAGGCTAACGAGTGTATTCCAGATGATTGGAATAATTGTTTTTGTACATTATTTGTTCTTGGTCCATAGATGTGGGCATCCATGGTAGATTAAAACAGTTAACCTTGTGTCCCTCTCGATAAGTTAAGTGGCCTGCACGATCAATTCTGAATATAATATTCCGGAAGGTATTTGAGGGAAGCTTTGTTTGAGATTAGTAGTTCGACATAGTAGTGTTCTCGATGTATCCAGATGTATCAGTTAGAAATTCCCTCTACAACACCATCTGGTCTATCGACCGTCTCATTCCATTGGTGCCATTAGCACCGAGTGAACTGTACGCATACTTTACTAACTATCAGGGAATTCAAGTTTCCGATCTCGGAGCTGCCACAATATATCCGGGAGTTGAGTTGAGTAGAACCAGTATAGTACTGTAGTGGAAAGGGAGCAGCTGTGAGGAAAAGCCTATAGTCGCTCGTGAGGATTGGGGGAGGGCGTAAGAGAGGCTCGAGGAAAAGCTGTGGATGCCGACCTCTTTGCTTATTTATAACTAACGAAACCGTATTTCTCCCGCTCCGCTAAACTATTGAAAACCAGCCCTTGGTGTTCCTTCCATTAGTATTTATGGGCCTGGTCTCCCCATGTCAGCAGTGCGCTGGGCGAATCGCAGGATGTTTCTTTTGCTTCCCATAACGTAACGGAACCTTTACGAAAGTGCCGAGTCGGGTTTGCTGTCGAGAATGAGATACCACGAAAAGAAGCACTAGGCCTTTTGAAATAACAGAATCGTCACAATTGGTTTGGATTTGAGCTGGGGCTATTGATCCATTAAATGCATCGAAAGCCCCAGCAAAAATTTTGTTCCTTCGATATCGATGAGACAGTAGGGCAAATCCTGTTGGGCCTTATCAGGGAAGGTCTCATTTCCATGTAACTAGCCACTGGACCTATCAAACTTGAGTTGTGATTTGGTCAGATAACATAAGATCGGATCACGACTAGCTGGTAGTCCTGGATAATACGCTTTATCTGCTATCCATGAGAAAATTCGCCTCCACAAGCATTGATGAGTACCCTATTTCACCCCATCAAAACTTTTTTGTGAAATTGGACTCGTAGCCTGAACATCGCAAGTTGATAAAGTTTTGTTTATAATGGAATATCGTAAACGGACGAGTCTTCGAAGTATAATTAATTTCCAGGCTACCGCTCTTTACCCATAACTTCAACCCAAAGCTTCTAAGACCCCTAAGCTTCACAGCTTGCATTTAAAATAATAATTCTTCTTACAACACTTCTACGGTCGATCAGCATTATGTTGAACAAACAGTCCAAGTGTAACAGATCCGCTCCACGCGCGTATACTCCAGAGGTGCTTCTTCCGTATTATGATAACGAGTTTGTCGTCCCGCGAGAGTCCAAAATGACCTTTTCATTAAGGAATCGTCCCAAGTTTCTCGCCAAAAGTTTCCCTTCCGAAGCACCTAACTCTCTGTTTTGAGAGTACAGTTTTGCATAAAACGAAGCCGAAAACTTGGGTGCGTCTACCCGCCGTTTCTTTGAGGGCGAATTATTAATTAGCATCGTTAAAAAGTTCCACCTCCTTCCGGTATATCCGTCCGCTTTGGAGGGCCTTCTAGCGCTGGATGATTACAGGTTGTGTCCATGACCGTCTCGAATGAATGAGATCCAAATTCGTTCGAATTTTCATGTCACTATTCAATTACAAATCTTGGTGAAATTCGCACTAGATAATCTTTAAACAGGCATTCATATGAATTTCATTACAATTGGTTGACCCGGCTTACAAAGTACGACACCAGTTTTACTCTTCCAAGATACGGCAGTGTTCATACTGTCATATGAACAGAATTGGGATGCCTCCCACCGGATCTTCACAACTCAAACCCTTAGACCAGGACCTTTGCCTTTTCCAAGCAACATGAATGGCCTTTATGTAGATCCATTTTGTTATTAAAGGTCTCTTTATCTGCATAGTTTTTGTCTCATAGTTCCCTCCTGTAGTCTGCCATACAGACCACGAACAATACCGCATGAACCCTGCACAATAGCTGCGGTTAAGTCAGGTTTCAATAAGGGAACGTGGCTAAAAAAGAAGAAAAGGATAACAGGGAGGGAGGAGGGGACGCCGGAGAGAAAAGCGAGAAAAAAAAGAAGACGGGAAGATGAGAAAACCTGACTTTTCTCTTCCTCTTTTCGAGCTAAACGGCTCTTTATTCTCCACACACGTGATCCGGTCCGCCCCTTACATTCTGTTCCAACCGCATCCCCAACCAACCTCTGGAGGGATAGATACTTCCCTTATCCTACTAGTTTTCCCATTCTAACATACGGCGAGAGTTCCTTTTCAACACTGAATATCCTTATCCAAATATTCCAATTTTCATATTTAAGCGATACCCTGAGGTGCTCTCCCCAAACGTCGAGTTTTAAACAACTATTGTTTTTTCGGGCTTCCAACAAAATATCGAAATTTAAGGATTTCTAGCAGGTTATGTCATTTTCGTTTACTCTTTTGGAAAAAAGTTTGATGAAGAGATTTACTGGTTTTCAAGTGCTGTGATTGGGAAATTTCCCAATGACGTATTTATACGTATTCGAAACGAGATGTGTCCCTTATTCTAGTGGTAATCCGATGGGTTGAAACTCACGACGGAGCCTGGCGCCGACCGTATCAATAAATAATTTATGTTCAACGCGGTCATTGACTGCGGTCTCGCTCTAATTAACATCTGCACAGTATCATGTGTTCTGTCCCATGTCGAGTTGCCGTGAGGGCGGTGTCTCTATGTGGAACTTCAATATATTTCTACGCTTCCGTGAAATGTTCAACGTGAAGTTGATAATTTACATGTCAATTTTCGCACGGCATTTTCGACGGTCAAGTTGTACGTTTTGAATCGATTTGGTTAAGAGTATTTTCACATACTACACGTACAAATGTACGATTATCGGTCGAGCGGTATTTGTCATAATATGACAAATATCGCCCGACCGGTGGTCGTTACCTGATATTATCAGGTATTTTGTTCTTAGGAATGAAGGTGATGTCGAATATTTACCGGTAGGCACTTTTTGATTTGAATGATTGCCGAAATACAAGTGTAATAACTCATCATTCATATTGTTCGTCCCGAATTCGGTTTCCTTCGTATCATTCAGGGCGAATTAGGTCATATTTTAGGTTATATTAGGTTTGAGAGCCGCTGGTGGAATCTTGAGTATACTGCATTTAATACTTCTTGTACTGAGGGCATTCCAACATCTTTATGCAGATTCGAGTTCCAAACGTACCAAAGTGCATCGGTAATTACCCTTAACACCCGGTTTTGGAAAGTTTGTACTCTCTTGATCTGTGAATCGGACGCACCTCCCCATATCTGTACTCCCAAATTGGTCGGATTAGCATGATGTACATCAGCCGCTTCGTAGTGAGTGACAAAGGGAATTGGATACCTATGAGTGGTTTGAGAGTTTTTAGGCAATGTCGGCATCTTGTGAGTGTAGATGTAACGTGAGCGTTGAATTTCGTTTTGTCTAGGGTTACTCCCGGGTAGCGCACTGCTGATTGTGAGGGAACGTCCTCTTCCCCATGCTCAGTACGGGTTCTGTGTAATTGTGATGGTAGGTGAATATTACGGAGTAAGATTTAAGTGTGTAAAATAAACTCTACTGTTCGCGACTTTCTTATTCTTAAAGTTCTTATTCATATTTCACTCAAATAAGAATAAAGGGGAGTTCGCTGAATTCGAAGTATGGTGTGACTGTTACCTCTGATTGCTTCTTTCATAATCACTTTTGCGTTGTTGGTTACAAATGACTTGAGAGTAGAGACTAATATTCAGGATGCTATGGAAGTGGTTGTGCTGAAACCTTCACATTGTGACAGAATCGAGGGTAATGTCAAAACTTAGTCAGTATCCTTCTGGGTTAATTCTTTCTCTTCTTCAATATTGAAGCACTCAGAAAACTCTCATTAAAAGGCTTTACCGCCAGAAGGAAAAAGTGTAAAGGAGGGCCGAGAGGTGTTGGCGGAAAATTACTCGACTTGGAGGAGTCCGGATTTGAGAAGGCTCGTTCGAGCAATAACCAGTCCGAGGCGGTCCTACATCACGCCACAATAAACCTCAACGACAATGCCTTCTGGCCAATACCTTTCAACGGCGTTTCGAGCCATCTTTCACGCCGCTATCATCTGATCTGTGGGGGACCTCCGTTTCCATTCGTTTTACACCCTCCTCCTTCCATCAACCTCGTTCTTTTGGGGTCTTTCGGGAGACATGTGTCAAGAGTTTTTTCTCAGGCGTGACTGGGGCTTACTGTATTGGGTGAGATGTGCGGATCGGAAGAAAAAAAAATCTTGGTTACCAAAACAACTTGTTAACTTGAAAGGGTTATTAATACCAGTAAGTCACTTGGGTTCATTTGACCAAACTGCTTCGCCATAAGTTTCTGTCCAATTTACCCACTACTTTTCAATAATGAATCGTTGAAATCAACCAAAACGAAAAATTGAATACTTACTATTGGTCCTTAGTCCAATAATTTTGTCTGGGATTCACAGGGGAATCGTATACACTACAGTGACCTAGCAAGAGGGTGATTTGTACAGAAAATAAGAGACCGTTGTAATCGTTCGCGACGCTTTTCCAAATGAGCACTATTGGACATTTTAATTGCTTTTACCGTCACTGATAGCGGTCATCATATCACCATCATATTCATTATATTATGTCCTGAGGAAATCGATGGTAATCGAGGAAAAACCGCCTGACCCAATGCATTCCTAATGGGAAGCGATCCCAGGAACGACCTACTCCCCATGAGTCATCGCCTCCCAACCGTAAATCTGAGCTATAAAGCCTTAATCCAACGTTAGCCGCTTCTTACCTTTGTGCAGATTCGGGCGGTCCCGTGTTATTTGGACAACGGAGATCCCAACCACTATTTAAAGCCGAGAATAGAATACGAGTATACCTAATAGTTCGATCACTCATGCGGTATCGTTTGATTCATTGAGTAGGGATGGGTATCGGTTGAAAAATGTGTAAACATCGATGTTTTTTTATGGCAAACATCGATGTCTCAATAACATCGTATTGTCGGTTTTATTGAGATTTGAGAATCGAAGGAGAGCGATAATAGGGGTGATAGTGGGCGCTGTTGTTGTTGCAGTCAGTTCCCAAACACTACTGTTGGTATCTGGGTTTGTAACATCAAAAAGCAGCGATGGTTTCCCTACAATTCAAAAGAATTATACATGAATCAGAGGCATTACCTGCAGGAAGGTGTTTTTGTTAGGCATCAAGGTGGATAGGATAAAAAGACTGAATCCTACAGAATACAAGCGACCTAATAACGCCCCGGTCAAGAACTCTTCACCTGATCCGGCGGCTCGTTCCCAAAGGACTAATTCAACTTATTTGGACGAAGTGGTAAACAGTTTTAGTTGGGCCCACAATAAACAGACAAAAGCCATCTTCCAAAATATCTATTATTCGTAGATACAACATTTTCCGCAACTCTGCTTTGACGGCATTTTTACGATTACTCAGAAAGATAATATCTACAATCACCTTGTCGAAGTCAACAAAGCTCCTAGATTCTTATGAACGGAAACAAGTGATTGATGTTTTATGACTGTAGGGAGGTGGAATAATCTCACTTCTGCACCAGGACGATGTGTGCTACACCCTACAATTGTACGCTCAGGCATTTTCAATAAAACGCCGAATAAAATGGAACGGAAAGTACACAGAAACACTAAACTAGTCAACAACCGTCGACATTTATTACGTGATTGAAACACTACTCTAGAACAATCCCGACGTTATTGAATACTTGGTGGTTGTTCAATCACTTTCATTTGCTATCATCCAAGGACGATGTTATACATTGGGTTACTGAAATTGATCAATCATCTCGGCATTTTCCAAAACCATTTAAACCCTTCAAGAGAGCATCAACAACATGACGGACATTCGAGATTCGAGCGCGTGCGATCAGCTGAGAGAGATTCGATAGTCTTGTGACGTCACCAGAAAACCACCTATAAAAACCGTCGATGTTTTGAAACATCACATACAAACATTGACATGCTCTTTCCATCTCAGTTTGGCATCAAGCGTCATTCCAAGATATTTTGCTTCGTTAGCATCTGGGATTGCCTGGCCATTGAGGAAAGCAGGCACATAGTTGCATTGCTTATTAGTGAAGTAACGTGCACCGATTTTGCCTCATTTAGTCTGATTCTCCGTTCGGTTGTCCAGGTGTGAATGCGAGAGATGGATCGGTTTAGTTTATTTACTGACTCGTTATTGGTTTCATTGCGTGCCAGGACTGCAGTGTCATCTGCAAAAGTAGCAGTTGAGTTTTCTTCAATTTCTGGCAATTTATAGCAGGTAAAGTAGGAGAAATACACGTTAACGAACTATTTTGAGCGTACATTCGAGTTCAGCGGGAGTGAACCGTAAGAATCGCTGATGAAAAACTTACTTAGTAAAAGTTGTATTTCGGCTCACAGTGCGCTCGGTCGGACTTGAGTCGGGCTTCAACTGTTTAAAAAAGCCGGAAAAACAAGCACTTACCCTCCCTCACAAGTAGAAAAGGCCTCTCTCGAGCAAAAAAGTCTTTCCCTACCAAAAAACGGTCGTTTCAGAAGTTCAACGACCCTTCCCCGTCCTTTTCGCCCACTTGATAACTCCCGCTCGTGTAAAGTTTACATCAAGCGCTCGGAACTCTGAAAACGCCGTGAATTTCGGTGCCCAGAGTCCGGCGGAATTTTCACAGCGAAACGAAACCGATGATAACCCGCTTTCCGTGTTCGCTCGTCGGCGAGGCGGTCTCTTTGAAAACGGAAATTCTCGACCTCTTCCCTTGTTGAAAACCACGGTTTTCTCATTCCACACTTGTCGGTAGAGTTCTCCAGGCCGCAAATCCCACCGCTCTTTCTGTTTTTTCCTTCCATTCGCTGCCTTTTTCCCCATCGATGTTCACCTGGTGGGGCTTCCCCCACTGAAACCCTCTTGAAAACATTTAACCCTGACCCACCTTACCGCTTCTTACCCCACTTACCGTCATCTGTTTGGGTTGCGTGGTCGGATGAACGCCTGTTCAATCCCTCGTGAAAAGAGTTCTTGCCCACATTAGTTTCCGCTCTTTTGGGCTTAACGCGGCGGTTCATCTTTTCTTCTCCAATCGATTCGCTTCTCAATTTATATCAGTTTCGTTTATGCCCGTCCCCGGCGGTAATTGGAATCTGTTTTTAATCATCCGCTCCTTCATATCGAAAATTATCGTCATACTCTTCAGAGAATTATGTTGGTATCAAAGGGACGAAAATTAACATCAGGGCTTCATCAAGTCCACTTTTGTTGAATATATACACAATGAGCAAATTTATTAGACGGTAGGCCGATCAATGCCTTCCGTCGTATCATTTGGAAATGGATCCCTAACAAAACAACAGGTCAAAAAGAATGGCTAATCTATACTAAACACTCTGGTTTGCTCTCTGTTCTACTGACAATACTAGTGGCATTATTGAAACCCTGAAAATAAACATCAGGGCTTCATCAAGTCCACTTTTTGTTGAATACGTACACAATGTAATGAATGAGCGAATTTGCAACGTACCTACTCGTAATATATAAATGAGACGGTCGGCCGATCAATGCCTTCCGTCGTATCATTTAAAAATGGTTACTTACCTAACAAAGCAACTGGTCAACAAGAATGGCAAGTCTATAATAAACACTTTGGTTTTCTCTCTCTTCTACTGAAAATAGTAGTGGTATTATTAGATCATTACTAGTGGCTCGAAACCTCGTTTCGATTTAGCATCTAAAAATCCACTCTGATTTTGTGGCTTTCACTTAGTAAAAGTTTCACATAAGTAATAGTAGGTATGTGTTTAGACGTTGTAGGTGGAACGATCAAGTCTAGTCCGATTTTCGTAGTTTTTCAATCATGCCGATTTGGCCCACTGATTTGTGCACCAGTCAAGTGAAGAACATATCTGTGTATCCAACCTGTTCAGCTCCGCCTCGCAGTTTGAATGTCCCGCCAGTCCTCCAGTCCTACCATCCGAGTATGAAGTTTCACGTTCATCGCCAGAGGCGGCACCGTCGCTGACACAATAATTCCTTCGGTTCTTATAATTAGTTCTACCACTCTAAATCAATCTCTCTTCGGGTCAATAAGACTCAGTTCAATAATGCTAGTAGGTCATGGGGTTCCCGACTACTTCGTGACTAAATATTAATAATTGGTTCATGCCGCACCTTCCCTGGCGGCCAGTCTTAAAACTACGCTCTCTTTTCCCTGCGCGGTCACCTCGTCCTGTTGCGTTCTAATATCCGATCGGCTCACTTCATTCAGTAATTAAAAGTTGTCTTCATCAGTCTAATAGTTCTTTAATAAAGTTATATTGTTTGTGAATTGTACTCTCCGTTTTGGTTCTTATCTCGCGGCCTATAATAATAATAATGGAACCACCATAATGTATATTATTTATTAGCGAATTTTCGAAGAGAAGGAAGCTATTGTTCTCGGTCCAAAATTTATAAAAACTCGTTTAGGAGAATTTTGATGGTGGGGGGGGGGGGGGAATTATCCACAAATTCCAAAAATGAAACAGTCCGAACACGATGGTGAAGTAAGATTTTCAGATTTGTGAATCTTAATCCGTTTTCAAACTGTTGAACATTGAAGGTGAAGAAACGTGGTTGTTATTTTGGATGCTATTCACGTTTCATGAAAAATTCGTTGAAAAATCTACAAACTGAGGAGTTACTCGGCAAAAAAAGGAGACCAAATTTGTTATAAAACGAGTAAAATAGAGACATTTTTCATATAACCAGTTATTTATTCGAAAATGTTGCTCTTATAGCCATGCACGTCTGTGAATTTTTTTGTTACTCATTCTTCCACTTCAAATATACTCTTTATGCGTATAATTTACATCTACTCTTTAATACCTCCGAAATCTCAAAATCCAGATAGCAAATTACAGACAAAATGTCCGGTCTGTAACCCCATTTGTAGGGTAGTTGTCTGTGAAACCACCGGACGAACGTACGGTTTCTGGCGGCCTTTGTGGCTGAACGTCGCCTGTCTTGCTCTAAGACGGGGGATTAGATATCAGAGAGGGATTAGTTAAGTGGTGGTTATCTCGATTATGCACCTCGACCTCCCGAGTTCAGCCTGCTTCATGCCCTCAATAGGCGAGTTTATTAGCATTATTAGGTCACACTTAGCTATTCTCATCGCATTCTGGGTCCTCCTCATCCTCCCAATTTCCGCCGAAGGAATATATTAACCCGTTCCCAGGACTTCCTGTCAACCCCGATTGAGGTGTATGTTGTACTTTACCGAAAAAATAAATAATTCATTGTTTTAATTACAGATTAATCCTTCAAGAAACTCTCTCAACTTTCAACAATGTCAACCCTCAGTCACTACTCTGGTGACACCTTTCCCATTATCAAGTATTTAGATACACGAATTTCAGAGTACTTGGGATTGTATACTGTGGGACTTTTTCGGGTGGGGCTTTAATTTAGCATAATATATTCTGCATTCTATTCAGTTTGAGACTGGAATACTAGATAGGTAGGCATTCTTGTCTAGGCGTTCAGTACCATGCTCTCAGAGTAATGAACATCCCTTTCGATACTTGAAATAAGAGGCGAATTCGGCCACACTTGACCGTTTCTTAATTTTAAAATCAGTGGGATCTTACACTATGCACTCTTAAAAGGTTGACAAATGTACAAATTTGTCCTGTTTTTCTCAAATCTTCCTCTAGTAAAATCAGGTTGAAAATGCCATTAAAATATCCGTGTAAGATTTGGTTTAATAACATTTGAAGTTTACGTTAAACAGCGCATAAAAATTACTACTTCTGGTAAATCGAAGGGTGTATCCGAAGGGTGTTATTTTTCATTATTCAATTTTCATCAGTAACAGTATGGACCAATTTCCTGAGAAAGGGCCTGCTCATGAATGAACGAATTCGTGGTGCATAAAATAGCAGAAATGAGGTGAAAGAATTTCTCCTCTTCGTTGGAAGTAAGTATTATAGTCGATCTATGGAGTGTCTGGCAGGTTTAGTTGAAACTCCTCGTGTGACCACGTGTATTCCATCGTGTTCTGAAATAAACCAAACTCTACGTCTCCACTGTTGAACGATGAATGAGGAGTCACGAACGGTTCGTGGAAGAATATTGAAATCATGGAGGGCCAAAGGGAGTATTACAGTTCGGGTGATAGGTACAACAATTACGAAGCCCGCAGGCGGCGAAGTTAGGCGGAAATGATGGATTGGAAGGGGAACGGAATGCGAGCGAGAATTCAGAGCTGTGATTAATGTACCTGCACAGGACGTGGGCCACGAGGGCACAATGTAGCGCAGCTGATACTCATAACTCCACTGCCTTGTCAAGACGTCAAAGTGAGGTATTGAATTTTAAAAGTAACCTCCTGAATGTAATGCGCTCTGGGTTCATTGTGGAGTTGGACAGTTGAAATTCTTGCTGAGGTGAAAACACATTGTGGTATCTACGGACGATCAAATGTTTTCGAGATGATCCAAAATATGATTCCGGACTCTGTATAGGTCCTTCGTAAACATTAACACCAGGCACAATTCAGAACATTCTTATATTTGTATGGTGGGCAAATTTTTCGGTTTAACAGCGTACCGACCAATTCAAATACGGTGATATAATTGCTATAGTAATAAATAAAGGAGAGGCATTTTTCTGGTCGATGCTCAGATTAAATATTATTTCAATACCCAGAGTAGTTTCGACTTCACGGAGTGGATAGCGCAAGTTTTGAGGAGTGGTTCAAGTACAATTTGTTCCTATGAGACAGTGATCGTGCATCCCTTCTATTTCGAAGGATAAGGGTTTTGGACTTAGGTGAGAGGTAGTGAAAGTCTATATCCATATGGCCTGGTAGAACTATTGACCAAGCGAAACGTCAGTTATATTTTGATAGCATCGTTCGTCTAGTTGCACATTGAATTTCACGAGTTTCAACATTCATTTCACATTTTAATATTTCAAAATTGTACGATTGGTAGACGACAAGATGCTTAATTCACTCTCATCCAATTTCAACTTTGACTTTCTAGGAGATACGTCAAGACTGCTCCTGTGATAACAATATCTTGTGACCGAACCCCATGAAAGGCTATTTATAACTTCGTAGGCTGTAAATAACGGTTGCCGCCCGATAAAAACCCAGCTCACGTTGTTTAGGAACAGCTCAGGGCTTCGAGAGACACCTTGATCGCAAGGAGATCACCCGGTAGGCACTTCCCTTACACAGTAACCAGAAATTTGATAGTCACAAGCGCCAAAGCTTTTTTAGGCGGAAGGCATCTTCCGCTATATTATACAAGAATAATAGGATTTGAAGTCCATAATCGAATCGCACGAAGCTCCCATAAAATGAAAGATATCGATATTAAAGCTCCGGATCGCTTCGAGCCACTTAATAATTTCTTGTTGTCACTTTTCCTTTGAAAACCTAATTTTGGCGCTTGTTAAAGCTAATTGAATTTACTTTTGGTTTCCACAGAACAGTCGAGTAGTTGGGATAACATAAGAGATAAACCATAAAAAGTGCTCTTCGTGTTCCTCAATAATTGACGAATAGATTTGTAATTTGTGTAGGATTTGTATCCTTTTCTTGATCGGTTGTTACTGATTTTGCACACTTTATTTTCCCATAAGCCTGCCCTTGCCTCAGTTGACTCTCAATTGAGTGATTTTTTAATTCCGATGATCAAAAACTGTATTTGTCTTCGCCCAGAACCCCCAGTGAGATGGGAGGGATCTGTCAGGAAGCCAAAGTGTCTCTAAACTCAGTAGGCTGACTGAATGCTATCTTGGAATTGGGTACATTGATAACATTGGGCACTGATATTGGGATAGCACGTTATTCTGACTCCGAAAGCTTGTCCTTCTCTACAAATTCATGTTTACCACCAAAATCTTCAATCAATGTTGTGATGTGATCACAGATTTCTTCGTGTGGAATCGAGCGCAAAAAAGCTGAGTTATCTGAGGCCTAATATGCCCTAGTTTCAACATCACAAGTTTACTGTAAAAGGTGAAGTGAAATGGAAGAAAAATATTTGTTTGATGTGCTGCTTTCAAAAAGTTCATTTTTATTTGTTTAATTTTCAGTCCGTCTGTTCATTGACGTTCGCTCATCTTTCCCGTGAGAGTTTTAAGGGTTTCCAGCTGTCAGGGCCATGTAAAGGGTCATTATCGTGCTTGGTGTGGTTGTTATTGTGAAATGTGATATGGTGTCGATTCGGTGCGATTCAGTTGAATAGTGCAGGACCATACCAATCATTTTGACGCGACTGATCATAAATCGTATCGTAATAAAGAGCTTTCAAGGGTTGTAGACCGCACCAAAATAAAGTACGTATGGAATAAGGTTTATTGAATATCAGAATATCGACGTTTTGTTACATTAACATCCAGAAATTACTTCAACCCAGCAAACAGATAATGCATTTTTCATAATTTTTAAAGTTCGTTTTGTCTCGTAAAATTCAAGATTTTCCATTGCCCCACCTGAATCCAGATGTTGAGTGTGGGGTAATAAAAGTAGCCTTCCTTCTCAAGAATTTATTCATCATTCCTCCATATTTATTCATTTCAGTCTACGCCACTCAGTATCCATTACTATCATCAGGCTCCGGATATGCTAAGCCCTCGCGACCGATAGGAGTTGAAGGTGAGGTAGCTCTCTCCTCCGTAGATGTCATTCTCACTGTTATTCCTCCTCGGTGTTCTTCATTGCATGAGTCACGAATTTGTTTACTTACTCGTATTTGGAATTCATGAGGGTTCACGTTGAATGTATGAATAATTTATGGCTGAAAGTATAATCGATTTTGTATAACGCGAACGTTTTCTGGTAACAAGATATTTCAAAATTCAACGAATCATTCCGACCCTGAATAATTGAAAATGCATTTAAAACATTTCACCTGTTTGAGGGTGGGGCTATCGCCTTTATTGGACACTTGTTGATATTTTTGTTACATATTTCCTCCTTAATTGCTTATCACATTTGTGTTGCTCTGTGCACCCCTCTTTTAAAATTGTAATAATATTGATCGTCCAACATAACTTACAATACCGCTAATAACGCTATTAAATAGATCACTAACAATTTAAGAATTCTACATCGTTTATATTTAAACAAAACACGTATAGAAGGGACGTAAGAAGGAAACTTGAAGGAATTGATATTCATTCATTCATATTGGTCCACGTCACACTCATGTATCTAGGGACGCGGGAGCGTCCCGCCCGCCAAGAAAACCGAAGCCCTGAAAACCGAAGCGACTGAGACACTGATTACGCGACGGAACAAGTTCGGGTTTTCACCATCCCGTAGCTCGGTCCCCTGAGTGTCTCGAGAGTTGATTTTTTGTACACCAACTCTCCAGGGGCACGTGAGGACGTAAAACAAATTTCAGCTCTTGGGAACATCAGGTGTCGGGGGTATAACAATTTTAAAACCACTATTTTTCACGTTTTTCGTGTTCTTCTTCTTCTTCTTCTTCTTCTTCTTCTTCTTCTCGTTGTTCATTGACGGGGCTACAGCCCAGCAGACAAATCGGATCGAGCTGAAATTTTGCACACACGTTTGTTATGCTCCAAGGGAGTGCCTTTTGACCATTTTTTCTCCCTCCCCCCATTTCCCCCCCAATTAGGGGGGAAATAGTGTTTTTTAGGAATTTCAAATGGTCATAACTCCTTCACAATTGAAGCTTTTTCAGATTTTCTTTTTTAGTTGTGTTCGGCTTTTCAAACTGTTTAATTTGAGATCAAAAAATGCTTCCTAAGAGGAAAAATAAAGGAGTTATGGTGATTTTTCTATTTTCAACAACAACTGCCGCAAATATTGATGAAAATTGGTGCGGTTGGTCTTAAAATGTCCGCTAGGTTGTCTAGAATATGCTCAATAATTTTGAACTAAATCTCAATCGATTTGACTAATCCACAGCCAAAAATACGTGAATAAATTCCACATCTACTGATTTGGCTAATTTCCGAAAACATCAAAGTTGAACGGTGGTCAGAAAAATTGTCGTAGAGTGGCGCCTGTCTAAGGATCGATAGGAAATTTTATGGGCTTTCGAATGAGGGTAGCGCACTTTGGCACTTTTCCCAACGGTTCTCGAGTTATTCGCGATTTTTGGTATAAAAACGTGCGTTTTACCAGTTGCAAACTTTCTCTTTCCTCTTTCTCTTCGACACCAATAATTACAATTATTGTAATGATTCTCAACAACAAAAATTTGCACAATCCCCAAGAAAAAGTGCAACCAATTTTCAAAAAATTTCTAATTCAAATTTATTCAAATTTCTAATTCTTTCTATTTTTTTAAATTTAATAATAAGAATAATTGTATTAAATTTTAATAATTGTTTTTAAATTGTTGATTGTTTTAATTAATCGAAAATTTTAAAACTAATATTTAACCAATTCGCAAAAATTTTAAAACTACTTATTTTTCAAACACATTTCAGATAACAAACAATAATTTCCAAAAAATAATTATTCTTGTCACAAAAACCAGAAACAAAAAGGCAAATTAGTAGGCGTACTAATTTTTTACTAAATTTTGACTAGGATAAAACTTCATTTAGGAAAACATTTACTAGTTACCTCGTAGGTACTTTTGTATTGTATAAGTTGTTGAACCGTATTGTATAAGTACCACTCGAAAACTAGCCATGCAAAAAGATGTGATATCCCCCCAAAAACAACTCCGTTGTAAAAACTGGCCCGCCAAAAAACCTCAGCCGCAAAAAGGAATGATATCCATTTTGCCCGCCAGCCACATATATAGGATGCTCGGTGCTTCGCACCTCGCTGTTGAGTATGCATATAGAAACCTGATCCTCCTACCCCTAACCTCCACCGTCAATGTTTTCCTGATCCCTGTCTCCTTCCCATAACCCCCTCTCACCCTTAGTCACCCTCGGTTTCACCTAATATGTTTCCTCTGTTACACCAGCAGGGAGCTTTACGCTTCTTTCAATGCTGTTGGCGGGAGCTTTTTGCCACATAAACAAGCCTGAATTGAAGCATTACTTCATTATAGGTGTACCACTACTGATTACTCGTGACCACCAGTAATACTTATAATATAGTAATGCTTTAATTCAGGCTTGTTCATCTGGCAAAAAGCTCCCGCCAACAGCATTGAAAGAAGCGTAAAGCTCCCTGCTGGTGTAACAGAGGAAACATATTAGGTGAAACCGAGGGTGACTAAGGGTGAGAGGGGGTTATGGGAAGGAGACAGGGATCAGGAAAACATTGACGGTGGAGGTTAGGGGTAGGAGGATCAGGTTTCTATATGCATACTCAACAGCGAGGTGCGAAGCACCGAGCATCCTATATATGTGGCTGGCGGGCAAAATGGATATCATTCCTTTTTGCGGCTGAGGTTTTTTGGCGGGCCAGTTTTTACAACGGAGTTGTTTTTGGGGGGATAAGAGCTTCTGAACTAGCTCTAACCCACTAAATCCCACCTAGCTCTAACCGGAGGGCTTTTTGTTTTTTATTTTCGTATTTTATGAGTTACGTCAGCTTAATATTAATTTATATTTAATGAGTAGCTTGGGATTTCTGTTGTGAGAGCCACAGGCTTGTTGCCTATTGTCTCACAATAATGTTGTTTGAATAATTATACTTATGATAATTTCTTCATGTAAATAGTAAAATGTGCAACATACTAAAATAAAATAAATAAATTTTTGTTTGTGTGAATAATGTTTTTGGTACTATTCGTCATTATTATTTAAATGTATTGGGAAAAACCACCCCAATCCTTTACGACTACCATCGACCAACTGCCATTGTAAACAAGCTTTTCCAGTACAAAACTTGTAGGCGCAAAAAAGAAGGAGATGAAAACGTGTTTGAAATAATTGTACTATTCATGATTCACTGCTCTCGCCAAATCCAATATGCCGTTATTTATTCAAACGGATTCACCGCTCATAACTAAAGATTTTTGGGTCCTTGACTAGTATGCAGACATATCCATCGCTCTAAAAGCCTGAAACCACGCTGATCCTTCATCTCGCCGTTGCCACCTTAAAAGAATCGGCAAAGCCTGGATAGGGATATCTCAAATTTCACTGATGTTTATAAGGAACCCGTAAACCTCCACCAGTATGCTAAAGAAAATTTCTTTAATTTAATGTCCTAAACTGCATTTTACAATATGGCAATGATGAAATAGATTGTGCTAGGTTTCAGCGACTAGAAGCTTATGCCTTTTCTTAGAAAGGTATCTTTGAGGAGTTTGTTCGGTTGGGACTCGTCAGTTCCAGTGTGGTACTGTGTGTGGCTTTTACTAATAACGATATTCCTTCGCAACTTCATAATCCAAGGGGTTTTCCAGACTCGTATGATATTGTTTGTAATAATTATAATAAGAATTATTCTCCATGTACTCCCTCAGAATCCGCTGTTCATCTTCCGTCGACACTAATTACAGCTTACGTTTACATCTTTTCACTCTCAAGAAAATTCGGGCCTCCTCCGTTTTTCACGGCGGGAATAAAACCGTCTGTCACCCGTTTGGAAAAGATGTAATTCTCGAGACAAAACCTGCTACCGCTTATGACATCAGAATATTCATAGTCCATTATGCCAAACAGAGACCCCACATAATTAATGGTGCCTCATGAATATTTTATGACGACTTTTACCAGAATTCCCCTTGTTTTGGTCCCTTCATTTCCCCAACCCGTCCCCTTTCTATTCACAAATGGCTTCCGCTGGTATTTTCCTCCATCGTGTTTATATATTTTTTCGAAATACATTTTATCTTGCTTCATCAACCTTATTCGCAGCCAGCGAGGAAATCCGCGTCCTCTCTGAATAAGGACTTTTTTTGTGCCGGCTTTTTATTTGAGGGTCCGGTTTTTATTTTAGTTGTGGCCAGCGCGTTGAAACGCCCAGATGTACAAGCTTTCTGTAATCTTCCCTTTGAATATTCATGGAAAGGGGCGGATTGCTTCCCTTGCAATCAAGTCTACCGTCCCTCGGCCACCATCCGCCGTTCAGGGGTCAATAATAAACTCGTATTGCGATATTTTATTCAGACTTTCCCGCACCTTCAGTTCTTCAATCCCAGCAGCGGTTTTGCTCCAAAAATGTGTGACTCAACTGAAAAGTATTGATCTCATCTAAGTGGACCAGTGAGCATGCAATGCGCATTTGGGCTTGCCGAGAACATTGCTGTCTGAAAAACATCGTATACAAAACATCGATGTTTTGAAACATAGTATGAAAACATTGATGTATTTTCAGTAAATACCTTACTTACTGTGGCGTACCTAAGTACAACCTACCTACCTAATTCTGAATTTTTGGGTACTTTTTGTTCTTATTTACAAAAAAATTAAACATGAAAAATGTACTACTAATTTACGTTAAAAAATACGGGGAAAAAATTGAGCGACGACTTGCTAAACAATTCACTTTGTTCCGAATATTTGTTGTTGGCCTCATGCAAAAATATACCAAAAGCAGTTTTGCAGCCAAACCTTAGAAGAGGTGATTTCTAAGAGAGTTCAAAATTAAAGCTTCTCCGCGGGAATAGACACTGTTGAACAGAGGACGGGATTGCAGGTATACAATTAAAATTTAATATTTAATACGACATCATGATAGTTATGTATCCTTCATTAAAATCCACGATAACCAGACGTTCTGTTGAATTTTCGTCGAGCGGGGAGTTCAAATATAGATGAAGCTCATCAGAGATTGACGCGTGTAAAATTCATTTCTTCATCTGCCACTGTTCGGTATCGGCAAACGTTAAACGTTAACATAAGTTGTACGGTTACATTAGACGTTTTGGTGGTTTCGGTTGCATTCCTACTATCTTATCTCGAGTCAACCAAGACCGTCATGAAAAATATGCAACCTAAAGATTGTAGCTTCTAGAACAATAAGAGGGAAAAGGGCCACAATAAGTGGCGTAAAATGTAGAAGGTAAGTAAAATTCCTAATAAGGCACAGAAATATTGCAATTAGGTACATACTGAAACGAAAAATAGGTTTGTAATAATTACATAATTGTTAATAATTATTATCATCAGTATTTTCGGAAAAAGGATAAACATCGATGTATGAAAAAAAAAAAAAAAAAATGACGGAAGAAAAACGTCGAATTTTTTAAAACATCTAGTATCCGATACCCATCCCTAGTATAATTTAGTTCATGTTTTTTACCATGAAATATGTTTTAGCCTTCACAAACCGATTAAACGAATATTTTCCTATTCGCCATAACTTTGTCAGTGTACGAATAGCAGAGCTGTGGCCATAACAGTTTTCATTTAGTTTTCATTTTTTGTTTACCAACTATGGAGCTATAATTTGGTACGTGAATATCAAAATTTGCAGAATTTACTTACCAAATTTAATACCTTAGAAATGTAGCAAATTCCTGTGGTGATAGATACTTGAAATTTGGCATGTAGCCTCCTTAGGAGTTCAACTTGAGGCTGTCCAGGCCCCGGATCAGCTGAGTGGCTCCTAAAGTTAATTTCTAATTAACTTAATTTCTCAGCTGGCCCCTGACCGGCTCCTAAAGCGGATTTCTACGGTTTTCACACTATGAAGCTGTAATTTGGCATGTAACCTCCTTAGCGGAATGGCTACAACATGTTCCATACTTATAGAAATTTAGACGTAAGGCTCAAACCGAAGGGGTATGGGGGGTCCAGGCCCATGGCGAGGCCCTGAGGACCGAGTTATCTTATCTTTCAGCTCTATGAAGTTACATTTTGCTACTTATGACAAGTTTTTCCGACTGAAAAGTATTTTTCTCCGAATTCGGCGGTGTATTTGACGTTTGTCATTTGCGCACCAAATCAAATCCTCCCATTCTACGATTGCCCATAAATTGAAACCTTCTTTCCCACAAGCTCTCCCAAGTTAGAATGGATAAATACTACTACTACTAGTAAGGTAGTCACACTCATTTCGAAAAATCACCGATCTATCACACACTTATCATAATAGGTTTAGTATTGGCAGGTCAACCCTGTAGTTTGTAGGTTATTTCGGATTTTTTTTTCTCTCACTCGTTGTGTGGATCATTGAGCGACGCCCATTCTTTTCTCACTGTCGCACATCAAGGGACATAATCACCCTCGTAAGAAGTGAAGTTTCTATTAGCGCCGCCGCGCCGCTAAACGCCACAATGCGGACGCGTCGCGGTTCCGTTCCGCTCCGTCACCCTCTCAGTTGACGGGTAATCTTCCGCCCATCAATCTTATTTAACGCTTCTCCTACAGTATCCGTTTCCCTTTCCATCGTGTAAACTCCATCGCCATCGCGTTCACATCCCTTTGCGAGGGTATCACCATCGTGTTCATCCCATCACCGTCGTGTACGACCCCTCCAACCGCCACCAGACCTAAACACCCTTCACTAGAGCTCCATCATCGTATCGTACCTCTGGTTAGACAGATTCAATTAACCACAGTGAATTAGACTTCCCCCACGAGGCCTCGGACGAAAATTTCTGCCCAGACCTTTAGCAAGACCTAATCAGCGAATTTTCTATTTAACGCACTATCCGCCTCCTAGAATATCTGCAATTAGAAGTACTACACCCCCTCATCTAAATGAATTTTCACTATAATTTAGCCTCACTATAGTTTTCCGAATCGTTTACTGATGAGGAGATTCCACACCTCGGAAGAACTTACGAATATTTACTTTGGGCCAGTTTATCCAGGTCATTCAAACATAGGCTCATTTGAAATGAAATGAAAGAAAAGTTTATTTTCTGTGAAGAAAAAAAAACACTGAAAAGTGTAGTACATAAATGAATGAAACAGTCTCCCTCGTGGGTAAAACCGAGTCAGGGAAAAGGAGTTGGTTCTTTAATTCTACATTGTACTTGCTTTATACAATATCATGTATATGTAAATACCATTTAAAAAAATAACATTTACTTTCGTGGGATGATTTATCAAACCAAATTTTACACTGATCGAAAAGTTGTTGACAACTCTTGTTCCAGTTGAGAAATGTGCATTTAAAGAAGCAGTTGCACGTAAATGAGGAACTTTCTTCAACTTCGTCTCCACATTGTTGTAGGAACAAGCTCAAAAAGATTGAACTGATTCCATGGAACCCGAGGTTTCTGGACTGAGTTTTCGGGTTTATATTTAGGCATTAAAAACCTTTAGAATAGACGAAACAGAAGATTTTCACGTGTACGTAAAATCAGGAAAGCAGGTAAAATTCCTTCCCATTACCCTTTTACTTTTGTGACGATATCGTCAATAAACAGACGTGATCTGAGCTACGTCATCAATTACAGGGTCTCACTGTAATAATTAGGTTTTATAATTCCATTGTAATAATCTTGTTTTTAGCGAATTTTCGAAGCTAAAGGAAGCTATTGCGCTCAGTCTAAAATTTTTAAAAACTCGTATTTCCTAAAGATTTTCATAGCAAAATCCGTTTCACGCCATCCTGAATTCACTGCCAAAAGACACCATAAAAAAACACAAAACATCTATCTCAGTTCGAAGAGTCGAAGATTCGAAATGAGCAGAATTGGGCCACTGTGGGTTTTGGGATTTTTAGCACGGGGGGGGGGGGGGGGATTAACCATAAATTCTAGAAATAAAACATTCTGACAAGTGTCATCTCATTTAAAGGTGATTTTACGCTGAACACGATGGTGAAGTCAGAATTACGATACCCTATCCTGTCAAACTGGAGCACTTTGAAGGTGAAGAAGGTGTTCTTCACGGTTCATGTGATAACGGAATGAGATATCGCAAATTCTGACTTAATCATCGCATAATATGAAGTATCACTCGGCAAAAACGGAGACGAAGTTTGGAATAGAATCAGTAAAATGGTGACATTTCACATAAAACCATTTATTTTTTCTCGAAAATTTGCTCTTACAGCCATGCTGCATGACAGTTTTGTAATAGTAATTATTAGTTCCATTCAAATTTGCAGTTCCGAGTATTTAGATGGTTTGTACCGTTTGGCTGTAGGATAGGTACGTAATCCAGGAGTTGATTTTGTTGAATGACACGCTCGGACGAAAAAATCCCTCTATTTCCGTAAATCCGTGCCAAAGGAAAAAGTATCTACAAAAAGGGCCTTCGTTAAGCTTTGTAGCGTTGAAGAAATCCGTACGTCCAAATCAAATAAAACCCGACTGGTACCCTCTTCCTTCCACCCCACGCCACTATTTTCCGCCCGCGCTCACATCTCCCGTGTTTTCTTAAACGGATTTTGAAACGCTCCGGATCCCGTTGAGCGTCAAGTTGAGACAGCTCCCGGCTTGGGAGTGAGGTGATAAATTTATATTACTCTCCCGAGCAACCCCTCACGTATGTTACACGCTCCCCCGACCGCAGCCCTAGACACACCCAGAAGCCGACATTACGCCCGAGGTGGATATACGAGTATATACACGCCTTTTCGCGTAGTTTGAAGGCTTCGTAAAACGCCTTTTACAAAACGCCGCATGTAGGTACGTCCCTTCGCGTAACTGTGTTTGGTTAATTAGTTTTTACCGGGAAACCGAGCCCTATTCCCCAACTTGGAAGTCCTGAGATTCGCATTCTCCAACAGCGCTGGGTTTTCAATTTGCGGAGAACTGCCGAGTTCACTTCGCATGTAACTCCACTTTTTCACAAAAACTTCGTTTGAACTTCTCCAACTAACTTTTATGTATGTAAATACACTTTCATTTATTAGCCATATACGTTCGTTGTATTCAAATGCAGCTTTTGATCTTGATTTACGTGAAATCGTGTGTATTGTTACGGAGCCGTGCACTTGGTTACCATTTGAAATAAATTGAAATGTCAAGCCTTGTTTGAATGTCAATATTTAATGCCATGGCGTGTGTAGAATCATAACATTGGAACGGCTTGATGTGTACTTCATTTGCAAATGGATTCCTCTTTGGGCTTCTCAAATCGAAGAGACGGAGACCGAAAATGTCAACAGTAAACTTATACTATAGTTGAAAAGATGAGAATTGGTGATGGAAGAAGAAGAAGAAGAAAATACATGTATTTAAATAAAATTCAAACAGGAAATGAAACATCAATGAAATACATGATATGACTTTGGGCTATGCCCGTCTGTCAGAGTTCTGCTTTTTACTAACTACGTATTGTGAATTACTATTTTGTCAGATATAAATGGAATATTGGGTACTTTTTACAAAAAATATACTTACTAAAGGAATTTAAATAAATAGACAAATAGGTAACTAGCGAACGATATCATACATGCTGATCCCAATCGAAATGAAACACCAGATCGGCCCGTTACGCCCACGCAGCAGCACAGAACTTGGCGAGTGGCAGCCAATTTATTCCATCAAGCGTACGGATGATTGTGTCGAGTGTCAGCCTTGTCCTCCCGAAACTTGCCGAACCTAGGAATCGATTGTAAAGCTAATTTCTGGTCAAATATGCCATGTAGAAATTTTTTTCTAATCAGCTAAAAAACTGCAATTTCATGACACACCGGTTTATTATCTTCTTTGTGCAGAAACTAAATGATAGAGATGATGAATTAATAACAAGTAAAATGTACCGATATAATTCTGGAGTTTCCAATTCCACCTACCTACGACAGCAATAAGTTTCCTATAAATGAACCTACCAACAAACATGTGAAATAACTTCATTCCGTAGCACGAAACGTACCTCAGAACAAAAACATCGACACCACAAAAACCATGTGATGTTCCAAACAGCTTGATTCACGATCGTGTCAACAGTTTTAAATCGGCTCAACCTTTGAGCCCTCATTGTGAACAAACGACTGGTCCTGCAAAGCTGCGGATAGTCTTAAAAAATTAAAAAAGCTGTTCTAAACAATATACCGACTCTATCTAAATGTGAACTAAAAAATATACCGTTCCATCCGAATGTTTCGAGTTATGACATTTCGAAAATTTCAAAATTCGTTTTGAACCCCTTTCCCTTGACCTAGGGTTATGGAAAGCTTCGAGGATCATTGTGGGGTTGGTCCGAACCCGTAAACCAAATTTGCCGAGGATGGCAGACGGCGGACGGACGGAATTTTTTCAATTCGATTTTCTGAATCTACGTATCTTGAAACGTAAACGCTCAAATCACCGAAACGGATGAAAAATGAACTTGAAAAGGAAAATTTGTCAAATCGTAGAAATTTCCACTTTTTTCAAACGCTGTAAGACCCCTACAATCCGGCACGATCATTTTAGCCTGTAGTCCCAAGAGTTGCGCCCAAATAACAGCTTTCCAATCGTATAAGCAATAAACATTTGCAATGCAATTTTGAGAGAGGAAACACGTTTGAATCAAGAAAAACGTGGTTTTTCAAAGGAAGGTCCGGTTTTTCACCAATCATTGACTCGTCAGGTAAAAAATGAGTTTGAAATAGGATTTCATGTTATTCTTCCAGTAAAATCTTTTTTTATTATCAAATTTCTTATTGTAGGTGTTTAAAATGCCCGATTGTCTTTGAACTGAGACCCGCTTCTATCAATGAGACGAAATGAAACACCCTGTATAAATGGAATGTGAAGCTGAGCAGTGAAAAAGGCTCTACGACCTGAGTTATCTTCCAGAAATCTGAATTGTACGTTGTATCTTGAAGGAAAGATAGAATGGGGAACGGAGTATCGATCCAGTTGGAACGAGTATTGGAGAAGTTGTCGATACTCTCCGATGGGAGAAAGGTTCTGGCTGCGTGTCCAGCCAGCACAAAGGTCCAGTTCGAAACAACACGAGTAGAAGGTGTTGTTCGAGTTCCTCCATCGAAAGACGAAACAAAACAAATTTTCTGGCGAGTGGAAGTCTTTCGGAATTCCTCTTCGGAACGGAGCTACAGCATGCAGTAGATTTGGAAGAAATCAGATTTGGCTGAAAACTTGACAGTGTAAAACTCGCTGACGAACACCTTGAAAAATGCTGATGTATGGAAGAAACAGGCGGTACAGGAAGTTTTAATTTTCCCTACGGTAGCCGTTCGAGAAGAAAATCACCAACATTGGGTATCGCAGAGAGGAGTTGAACCGTATAGTGGATTTCATGCTAAAATTATGGAATTGGTTCTGGCTGCACGAAAGATTCAGATCGAAAGAATTTTATTGTTTACGTTGTGTTTATGTAGTCGGTTCATTGTAAAACATGAAGTTTTGAGTGTCGTAAGAACAAGCTGGGGGAAAACCTTGGGATCTGGGGTCACATCACAATTTATCGATGAAACATGGGACCAGAGAGAAAAAACACTAATAACACAATACACGACGATTATGTAGGTAGCTGTAGATAGGTAGATACGCTAAGGTGATTTCTCCAGTAGCGGTAGTTGTATTTCACCGTTTCAGCATCTGAAAAATCGAGCTTCACTATAGTGGGTAGAATATTTGGTCAAAATCGGTTAGCTGCCCCCAACTCCTAAACTTTTTCTATTGAATACAAGTGAATCTATATGTCCAACTAATCTATATGGTACTAATCAGTTGATTGTATTCGAAGCCATACTTCATGATATTACAGATTTATGGCCGTCTCAGTAGAATTGAAACTTATGTATAATCTACGTTATTAAATTACGTTATTAAACAACTATCGAAAAATGTAATAGCGTTTGTGAAAATGAACAAAATGTCTTGTACGAAATTTCAATTAGTTTGGTTAACCAGCAATTTCAAGTCCATTCCTGGTGAGTGAATTCGAACTTTATTGGCAAATAATTTACCGCCGCTGTTTGGGTGAAGGGAAGTAATTAGGAGAGCTAACAAAACCTTTTTTCCTCATAGTTAAATAAATAATTAAGACTTTCAGGGGCAAATCAACCGAATAAAAATGGCGACCTTTGAACAGTCGAGAGGGTCAAGAGCAATCAGAGTTCCTTTGGTTGGATTTTAATGGTTGTTAGGAACGTGGAAGGGGGTTGTCAAGGAGCGATAATTGACGGCAACCTGGAGGCGTAACGAGGTCGTTACGAAGTGGGAAACAAGAGTGAGGGAGACGAGGGATCGTAGGTGACACGAGCGAGTGAAACGGAAGGAAACAAGACCAAATGAGACCTGGGGGCGGAAACACGGTTGGATTTGACCGGTGAGCGCGAGTTTGTTGGGTGTAATGACGGACAGAGACACAGAGGAAATACGATCAACGGAGTCGGAGGTATGTGACATACCGGTGCCAGGCGTGAGGTGCTACAACCAATCGTCGTCAAGTATACGTAAATCCACGAATGGCAGAACAGAACAGAACGGCAACAATTCATCGACATCGAGATGTACACAGCGAGGGGACGTATGCAACGTAACGATGCAATTTAATCATTTATATTAAGGACTTATAAAAATTACGGCCTCAACAGTCGAAGACGGACGATGGCAACCACGAACTGGGAACATATCGTAACTGTAAATTAGGTTGTGAATTTGTTCGTCAAATAGGCGACAGCGAAACATTGTCTCCCAATTCATATACAGGGTGTTCCCCACTTGGTGTAAAAGGAAAGATTGGGTAAAACTAGACCAAAGAAGGAGTAGAACGCCGCCAACCGCACCTTCTATCTCAATCCGTTCCCAAGGTGATTTTTCAAAGGTGTTTTTTTCTTCAGAAAACCACGTTTTTTACCATAAAACCCCTCGTTTCTTCACTTTGAAACCGTTTTGACCACATATTTAGATTCAGCGTTATTTCCTACAGACGCCTAATGTACGTTCGTTATAAAAAACGAGCTCCTAAGGACCGCAATAGCATTTCAAGCATTGAAGATTTAAAAAAAAGTAAATTTTTCAAAAAATTTCAGGAAAACCTGCAAATTTAATCAGCTTTCTAATGGTATGGTCAACTTAAATCGTCAATGCTTGAAATGCTATTGCGGCCCTTAGGAGTTCATTTGATAACGAAAGTGCATTAGGCGTATGTAGGAAATAACGCTGAAACCGAAAATGTGGTCAAAAGTGGAAAAAGCTGTTTCAAAGTGAAGAAACAAGGGGTTTTAAGGCAAAGGACGTGGTTTTCTAAAAAAAAAAAAAAAAAAAAAAGAACTTTAAAATCAATCCAAATCCAACAGAAAAGAGATGGGAGAAGGGAAAAGTGTACAGTTCTTAGCTAAAATTATTTATATAAAATTGAATGCATATCGAGTCGTCTCGAGGATAAAAATGACGTGTATTTCCTTACATAGCCCATGTGGCCAAGCTACCAAAATACAAGTACAACGATTGAATTGAGTCACTTGAAAAATAGTTCCAGATTAATCAGGAAAAACGATGTGTTGAGAGGTGGAGTTTAAGAGAACGCAGATTACGTGGCTATTTGTTTTGATCACCCACCCCCTCAGTTCTGCGAGTATGCGGTTGCCTTAAACTTCAAAGCTAACTCTTAATTGTATTTGATTCCGGCAGTTTATATGTAGTTTTGAATTCCACTCTCGGTGTGTTGGTAACAAGTGTAAATTAGTTTTAACCGAACTTTCCACTCGAATTCCTGTGAAGAGTAAACGTTACGTAGTCCAAATCCTCGTTGGTTAACGCGTGAACCGTGTTATTTGTGATTGTTCAAAGTTGGTCTGCGCACGGATGAGTTGTTTTCGACTCTGTTTACTAGACAATGGTTTCCCTGTTTCCCTCACTATGTCCCTCAAGGCTGGTTGCAGGTTTTAACCCTCTCAACGCGCAAACAGACTCAAAAGTCGGTGAACCGTCCTCCCAGCTCAAGCCGCTCGAAGTTACCGCATTTTGGGAAACTCTGCGTTGCCGGCGACACAGTATTTTACTCAAGCGGTTTTACTTCTAGACGACCCTCCTGCGGTAAAGTCGCCCTATGGTAGATCTCTGAAATTTAAAGGTCGTTGCGGGGGAAGCTATGGCTCGACGCGGCAACTCCAAGTCGTTCTCCAGACTTCCCGCCGTTTTCGGAGGCCGCTGTATGCCTGAAGTTAGACGGAAAGCGTTTCAGGGATAATTATGACTACTTTATTCAAATTCCGCACCATCCTTGGAAATCTATTGTGTGCTAAGGGAACTTCAAGTGAATTCAAACGAATTTACTCGTACTTTCCTCCCCTTTATTTTAGTCGTAACTCCATGCATTAGATAAACTTTATAATCGATTATTTCATTCGAATAATTCGAATCGTCCGATTCACACTCATTGAGGATTTGGCTCAATTGGTAGACAATGCTGCCCTGTTAAATAAAAACGAGTCAAGTCCGATGTTTACGAAAATGGGGTTTTTACGGAATCCCCTATTTTGGACCTGTACTTTTCGATAGTGAAGTCCAAATTTCAAAATTCGAACCGGAAGTGGGGAAAATTCTGACCATGAACATACGAAAATAGGTCAATGTTAGGGTAAAACGCCTTAACGACACGCTGTTAAGGTAGGTAAAACACCTCAATTCTAGGATGAAAATGCCTCAAAGCTTATTCATTTTTGCGCTAGTGTTAAGGTAAAATCCCTCAACTCACCAAAATATGAAGATGAGGCGTTTTACCTACAAAGATTCACATTATTTTGAGCGTTTTCCTATCAAAACATCCGTTTGATTGAGTTGTTTACGTTAAGGTTACGGCCTCACGAGCAAGTTTAGCCATTTTACTCGTACCTAATCAAACAATCCCAAAACGGAAGCTGGAAATTTTAAAATTGCCTTAACTTCAATTAATCGATTATAAATCGATTGATTTGCGAGTTTTTTCTCACCGTTGAATTGGTTGAAGTCATATCGATATAACCCCAAAAAATGGAGTTTTTATAATGAGTTGAAGTCAACTTACATCAAAGGTTTCAAGGTCTTATTAAATGAAATTCCGTTCAAAACACTCCAAAATTTTGGAATTGCTCAGGGCAGCTTGAGTTTTTTTAAAAATACGCCGAGAACAACATTTTTGTGTGAGATTGGAACAACGAGTTGAACAAGCTGTCACTTTGTACCTACGAAACTTGTATACTTATCGCATCTACTCAATATAAAAACAAAGCGCCAAGTCTGCGTTCTCAAGGCCTCCCCTCGGATTTCTAGTTCGCCGTTCCCGTCAACTAGAGAGGATAACGGATGGGCGATAGTGGTGTGAGGGAAGTGTCAAACACTTTTTCAGGGCCAACCGAACCGAATGAGAAGGGGAAAAAAAGAAGTCAGCGGGATAGTCGAAGTCGAAAGCCTTTGTGCCGAAGGCGACGAGCAAACGACCCTTCCTCTTCAGCCGAAGGAATTTAATAAGAGGGCGAAGAGAATGGGAACATCGCCCTCAGGGGTGTTAGCTTCGCTAGGAATTGTAACCTTCCCGTTCCATTCCTCAACCATCCCTGTAACCTTCCCTTCTCCCTTCGTTCTCTCTAAACACCGCGTGAAGCCTCACTGTAATCCTCTCAGGATCGATTCCATTCGATATGCGTCGATACTGAACTCGGTTATCACTCTGAACTTGGACGTGGACTCGTTTGAGGGTCGAATTTCCAGTAACACAAGCTTCTGTCGCTCCTGTCTGTAGTTTATTCGGGATAAATAATAGAGGAATCTGACAATCGCACAATTCGAGGTTGTCAATGTCAACTATGTACGGGTTATTTGACACATAAAACTCTCACTCAGCCTTCTCATATTCTCCGTGTTCGACTGTGACTGTGTGTTAAAACCCTCTTACGTTGAATAATTAGAAGAGTTTTCTCGCTGCTCGTGAGGGACGTACGGTGTTGAGAGGGTCTGGCGAGAGAAGCATGAGGATGATGACAGCGTTGTGATGGGGTGGGCTGCAGACTGTGCGTGATCTGCATGTCAACGCGTTCAAGAGACTCAACAAGAGCCTCGTGATGAAGGGCAAAAGTGGGTAGGGGTGGGGGATTAGCGTTCCAAACCCTTTTCAAAAATCCTTTCTCGAGTGACGCCGGAGGGCGCCTGCGCCGTTTATTATTATTATTTATTTTATTTTATTTTTCAAGAGCCACGAGTGTTGAATCCGGTACACGACGAGCGTCGCCTTCGGTTGACTTCTGCGATAAGCCGGTGCGGGGTCGGCATCACATTTACATGGCAATATACACACATCCGTCGATGTGAGCCAAACAACAACAGGATCGATTCGCACGACAACATCGTAGTGGCAGAGCCGCCGCTCGCCCGATTATAACCGAACCAACGATCTGGACAAATCACCCACAGAGTACATTGAAACAACCAGAACAACGCGTGCAACGGCCAAATTAGGTGCAGTATGACCGAATACCTTCCACAGTCCGGCGAATGAAAACGCCAGATTGTTCATTATTCCTGGACAAGGAATGCTATACTGCAATACAGTACCACGATGTGTGAATCAAACTAAATAAATAAGTCATGTCATAAATAAATAACATGTCACGTTGATATGGTTTCTCGATTCAACATTCGAGTTGATCCTACAACGCTTTAGGTGGTCCAAAAAATGAATCAGCTATTCACCAGTGTGAAAGTTGGCCTGCAGTTATACTGTTCGATTGACGCTCATTTTGATGATGTTTTTTCGGTTCGACTTTCGAGCCCTTTTTGTGAACAATCCATTTTTAACATAATAATATTATGTTAACATAATATATCTTTCCAACTGTGGATAGATTTTGATTCGGAGTATATTGTACTCAAAATCAGAATCCATCCAACTTTGGAAACTATACTATGTTATGTGTTTCCGGTATGAGCCTATTCTAATGTCACGGCGAACGTGCCGATTTCAGTTACTTCGATCGTAATATTTTCCTACCATCTTCGGGTTGGCTAAGAAGTCCAAAATCTCTGTGGGTGCGTGAAAATCCCCTCCCTTATGCCTCCGTCAATATTCATATCTCGGTTTGCGTAAACATTGGCCTCCGTGTCCAGGAAACAGAAATTGACGCCTTCCCAATAAGCGGGTGTTGAGGGAAAGGCGTAAAGACCGAGCCCGGCGTCCGTTTAAATCGCGAGGGAATTCTGTGTAACTGGATTCGTACGCGGTGAATACGAGAGGTGCCGGAGGCGTGATGCATCGAGAAATCAATATTCAAAAAGATACTCGTATGTTAACAGTATCGGCGTTTTCTCAGTTCTAGAACTAACGAATGAACTACATTGTCGTTTGTAATATTCACAAACCAGTTGAATTCAGTACTGGACGTGATGAGTGCGACAAACGTTGTAATCATGCGAGAGGTCGAAAAAAGTCTCTATCACAACTCCTATAAAAACTACTGTTCAGCAGAATTAATGATTTACTGAAATCATTGAAACACCCTCTGAACAAGTTGAATCTCACAGTGGTGGAAATCACTGTTGTGAGAGCAAAGCTAAATAATTAAAAATGAGAGATGCACTGCTGTAAAGACTCGTGGGAAAAGGGCGTTGAATTGCTGTGCAGCGGATGGGCGCGGGAACGAAATCCCACTGATTGTCTCCTGTATGGTGTTGGTCGTTGTATACTCGTATTTATTTTATTCTCCGTCAGCCGCAGCTGTTGCGACATACCTTTGCGAAATCCTTCCAGTGGCGCAAAACAATCGACTGTCAGTGACGAAGGGACTTCGAACTTCCGCTTACCGCGTTGCAGGCTGTTTTAAAATCGTTCGAAACGTGAAAACAGATCATCTTGGAAGAGAAGGTAATTTCCGTCAAAAAGTGATCGTGTCCGTTAACAATGTGAAATATATTTTCCCTTGCCGAATCTATTCACAGACCAGCCTTTTTTCTGTTTCGGTATTGCTATCCGTAGTAATTGAACAAGACCAAGCATTCTGCTATTTGCATTCATAGAATCCAAGGTAGAAATTTCTTATCAGGTTTGACATTTGATTGTTAAATCGCACATTCCCTGGTAGTGAGGTCCCCTCAAGGTATCTTACTTGGTCCAAATGTCACCTTAAAGATGACACCTGTGAATCTTAAAGATTTCCTCACCGGAATACGAGCAACTCAGTAAACTGATGTTGAGTATCAACACTACATGCAGATACATCGGTACATCGGCCCTTTTACTCCCTGTAAAATATGACATATTTATGTGTTACTTGAGTTTGTGTCTTGTAAAATATTTCAAGTAAAACAAAACAACAATAAAAATTACATAACTTCAATGCGTGATTAAGTAGGTATATTTCTAATTGCCCCGCATTGTGTAAGAGACATGGGGTCGTTATAACGCCAAGAGTGCTGATAATAGTTGTCGGTTGCTGTTTTTGGGTATCGCGTTACAATGTTTTTTCCGTGTAAGAATGTTTTTTAGAAATTAGGTGTAGGAGCCCCTCACCTGATCCTAGACCTATTCTGCTTAAAGTGTGAGACCTAAGGAGGCTACATACTAAATTCCAACTTCATAGAGTGGATAGCATAGAATTAGCTTTAGGAGCCACTCAGCTGATTCTGGGCCTATTCCGCTTAAAGTGTAAGTCCTAAGGAGGCTACATACTAAATTACACCATCATAGTGTGAATAGCATCGAAATTAGCTTCACTAGCCGCTCAACTGATCCTGGGCCTATTCTGCTCAATGTCCAAAATACAAGATAACCTCTATTTCCAGACCCTTGGTAATTGCATACCAATATCAGAATTTGTCCAATTTTTGCGTAATGGATGGATTGATTGAATTCATAATCTTCATTATGAATTTATAAATCAATCCATAATTGTAGCAGTGACACTTCCTTTCCGGTTCAAAACGTGCGCTAAAGAGGAGATTGTCGCCGAACATATTTCCTATGGGTATAAAAATATTTATTCCTACATTATTCCTTGCTTATGGTACAAATAATATTATGTCAGTACTATTAGGTCAGTTCATAATATTTCATAGTATGCAGCATCTTAATACGCTAGTAGCTGACATAATCTGTTGACTACTTAATTATAAATTTAAATGCACCCTGCATTTTTCTGGTTTGTTCGGGTAGGCTGCAACTCTGTTTTTCCCACTCATTGATAAGAGAGACGAAATCGTGATGTTTTATCTAGCGGGGAATTTTAACACCCCAGCCGTGTAATTTATTTTGTTATTTGCAGCCAAATGAGCCTTATCAAATGACCTCCGGACAGCTGCTGCCTGTTGGAAAGCGTGCGAGAGAGTTAGAAATTTGATACTGAAGTTGTAATGGATTTAACAACACCGTGCTTTCCTTCGGCCAGACGAATTCGGTTAAATCTGTGTTCGGTTCGAAGGTTTGTTGGATAACTCGATCAGACGGGGATAACTCTTATAGATAGTTTCCAGGACTCGTGACGTTGTTGAGGAAGAGAGGAGACGTAGCAGGTAGGTGGGATATCAACGCTAACCGAGTTAGTACCTTATCCCCCCAAAAACAACTCCGTTGTAAAAACTGGCCCGCCAAAAAACCTCAGCCGCAAAAAGGAATGATATCCATTTTGCCCGCCAGCCACATATATAGGATGCTCAGTGCTTCGCACCTCGCTGTTGAGTGTGCATATAGAAACCTGATCCTCCTACCCCTAACCTCCACCGTCAATGTTTTCCTGTTCCCTGTCACCTTCCCACAACCCCCTCTCACCCTTAGTCACCCTCGGTTTCACCTAATATGTTTCCTCTGTTACACCAGCAGGGAGCTTTACGCTTCTTTCAATGCTGTTGGCGGGAGCTTTTTGCCAGATGAACAAGCTAACATAAGTATTACTGGTGGTCACGAGTAATCAGCGGTGGTACAACTGTAATGAAGTAATGCTTCAATTCAGGCTTGTTCATCTGGCAAAAAGCTCCCGCCAACAGCATTGAAAGAAGCGTAAAGCTCCCTGCTGGTGTAACAGAGGAAACATATTAGGTGAAACCGAGGGTGACTAAGGGTGAGAGGGGGTTGTGGGAAGGTGACAGGGAACAGGAAAACATTGACGGTGGAGGTTAGGGGTAGGAGGATCAGGTTTCTATATGCACACTCAACAGCGAGGTGCGAAGCACTGAGCATCCTATATATGTGGCTGGCGGGCAAAATGGATATCATTCCTTTTTGCGGCTGAGGTTTTTTGGCGGGCCAGTTTTTACAACGGAGTTGTTTTTGGGGGGATATCACATCTTTTTGCATGGCTAGTTTTCGAGTGGTACTTATACAATACGGTTCAACAACTTATACAATACAAAAGTACCTACGAGGTAACTAGTAAATGTTTTCCTAAATGAAGTGTTATCCTAGTCAAAATTTAGTAAAACTCGGCGCTTCGCGCCTCGCCAGGGGGGCAAGCTCCCCTGGACCCCCCTGATTTTTCTCTTCTATACTTTGTATAGAACGAGGTATTTGCTATGCAAAACATGAATAATGTTTTTGCGTCCCGTTTCCCCTTTTCCTTATCCCTTTTCTTTGTCTGTATGGAAAATATTAAGAGATGTGCGGAAAATTTATTAGTTTTTTTATTTACTCAGGGCTGTATCTCAGCTTCTTCGATATTTACAGTGGTTTTGGCAGTATATAATTTATGCATAAATTAAAGGCTTTCCAACGAATGGAGAACGATTTTTGTCCGTTGAAAACTAAAGAAGTTTCATTTCCCTAGAAACGGCTCGGTTGTACGTGAAAATCATTAAAAATCTTCGTGACATAATTTCGTGACTTAAACTTCGTTACGCTTTTCAACTCTGGTAGGCCACCGCAAAAACATTATTCATGTTAAAATTAGTACGCCTACTAATTTGCCTTTTTGTTTCTTGTTTTTGTGACAAGAATGATTATTTTTTGGAAATTATTGTTTGTTATCTGAAATGTGTTTGAAAAATAAGTAGTTTTAAAATTTTTGCGAATTGGTTAAATATTAGTTTTAAAATTTTCGATTAATTAAAACAATCAACAATTTAAAAACAATTATTAAAATTTAATACAATTATTCTTATTATTAAATTTAAAAAAATAGAAAGAATTAGAAATTTGAATAAATTTGAATTAGAAATTTTTTGAAAATTGGTTGCATTTTTTCTTGGGGATTGTGCAAATTTTTGTTGTTGAGAATCATTACAATAATTGTAATTATTGGTGTCGAAGAGAAAGAGGAAAGAGAAAGTTTGCAACTGGTAAAACGCACGTTTTTATACCAAAAATCGCGAATAACTCGAGAACCGTTGGGAAAAGTGCCAAAGTGCGCTACCCTCATTCGAAAGCCCATTAAATTTCCTATCAATCCTTAAACAGGCGCCACTCTACGACAATTTTTCTGACCACCGTTCAACTTTGATGTTTTCGGAAATTAGCCAAATCAGTAGATGTGGAATTTATTCACGTATTTTTGGCTGTGGATTAGTCAAATCGATTGAGATTTAGTTCAAAATTATTGAGCATATTCTAGACAACCTAGCGGACATTTTAAGACCAACCGCACCAATTTTCATCAATATTTGCGGCAGTTGTTGTTGAAAATAGAAAAATCACCATAACTCCTTTATTTTTCCTTTTAGGAAGCATTTTTTGATCTCAAATTAAACAGTTTGAAAAGCTGAACACAACTAAAAAAGAAAATCTGAAAAAGCTTCAATTTTGAAGGAGTTATGACCATTTGAAATTCCTAAAAAACACTATTTCCCCCCTAATTTGGGGTGAAATGGGGGGAGAGAGAAAAAATGGTCAAAAGGCACTCCCTTGGAGCATAACAAACGTGTGTGCAAAATTTCAGCTCGATCCGATTTGTCTGCTGGGCTGTAGCCCCGTCAATGAACAACAACAACAACAACAACGAGAAGAAGAAGAAGAACACGAAAAACGTGAAAAATAGTGGTTTTAAAATTGTTATACCCCCGACACCTGATGTTCCCGAGAGCTGAATTTTGGTTTACGTCCTCACGTGCCCCTGGAGAGTTGGTGTACAAAAAATCAACTCTCGAGACACTCAGGGGACCGAGCTATGGTAGGGTGAAAACCCCAACTAGTTCCGTCGCGTAATCAGTGTCTCAGTCGCTTCGGTTTTCAGGGCTTCGGTTTTCTTGGCGGGCGGGACGCTCCCGCGTCCCTAGATAAGGGACTCCCGGAATTTCCTGGCGGCAGTTCCCTACCGGATTCCCCTCGAGACGCGGTTGTCCGGAGTTCAATGGGATTTATATCACGCATGGCGAGCTTTGTCATAATAATAGCATTAGGCTTCCGCCCGTAACGCAGTTTCTGCTCGGTTTTCGGAGAGCAAACTCCGATCAAGTTGAACGACTGAATGGCGCTCGTTCATTTTGGATATCTCATAATAACTCTTTGAAAACTTCAGAGAGTTTATAGTGCGGTTTATAAAAGGAACTTTTCAGACTTCAACGTAGGTATTTCATTGTCTAGAAACCACCGATCAGGATAACTTCAGAAGGAACTCAGTTAACTTTACAGTTTTTTCTCACTGATCTTCAACGGGACCGGTCATCCCCAGCCGGGCGAATTGGGCAGGGAATCGTGCACATCACTCTGGAATCACATTATTGTAAATTATTTCATTAACTTATGTAAACTGCATGGCTATCGATATCAGATATGAACGAACTAAATCACTCGCGTCGAAATCTTGGAAACCGATGTCATAAAGGAAAGGAAAACCCCAGCCATGTAGCATGGCTATAAAAGCCAATTTTCGAAGAAATTGGTTTTATGTAAAATGTGTTGTTTAGAACATCTCATTCTATAATTTCTTGCCCAGTAACACCACAGTTCATAGATTTTTCAACGCTGAAAACGATGGTGAATCGGAATTCCGATTCTTCAAAGTGCTCCTGTTTGAGAACGGAATAAGATATCACAATTCGACTTCACCAGCGCGTTCAGCGTAAAATCATCTCATGACTGTTTCATTTTTAGAACTTATGGGTAATTTGTCCCCCCCTTAAAACTCCCCAAACCCGCAGTGGACCATTCCGCCCATCTACGCCTGTCGATTGCTAAGACAGATTTTTCTTGCAAATTTGAACTTTTCATCTCAATCCTATCGTCTGAAATGACTCATACGTGCACACGTATATATATGTCAACCATAAATCATAAGAATATATGATTTACGGTGTCTTTTAGCAGTGAACTCAGGATGTTATGGCAAGGATTTTGATATAAAGGTTTTTCGGAAATTCGAGTTTTGATAATGTTGGTAAGAGCTTCATTTTCTTAGAAAATTCGCTAAAACAAGAGCTTTTGAAAAATCGTCTATTTCCACTGAAATAAAATTAAACTGTTCGACCGGTTTCGGTGATTAAACCATGGTCAGCATGGTTTTGTTACCGACGATGTAATAAACCGAAACCAGTGCAGCAGTGTACATTCTATTTTCTTTCTTCATCAGCTGGGGATTCAGTAGTTGTACAGAGTAACAGACTGTTGATCCAATTTCACTCAATTCCCTTTGCTAAATCTTCAAAGTGTTATAAAACGGATATCGTTTTAGTCGGTACTTCGGTTTGTCAAAAATAATATTTCTAGGTGGAAATATATTAGGTGTGATAGTCCGCTATTCTCCGCTGGGAAAGGGGAAGGATAATGGACAAGCCAGAGCCGTACAATTACCTTAGGATTTATTTCCACCAATTTCAACGACTAATGGTACTTAATATCTACTTAATCTCTAATATCGAGGCCTTCCTCTAAGCTGGAATAAACTTATTAGCTACAACGAATTCTTCCTCCAAACTTAACTACACTTATGAACTACGGCGAGTCCTTTCCTCTAATACTACTTAACGTAATCCACTACAAGTGCTTTACTTCGCTTAATCACTACAAGAGTATTTTCTCTAATCCACTACAACTTAACTTACTCCACTACAAGGGTCTTTCTCTCTAGGGAGAGGTGCGACAAACGGAAGCAGCCCTTATGAATATTATCCAAATCTCTACTTACAGTAGATGGGTCCAAGTTCCTACCGTCCGGTTGCACTCCCGATTATTTCTGAATTCACCGATACCTTCTCGCGATTCGCCCGAGCGACCTTACCGCCTCCGAATCCAATTCAACGATCAAACGCCAAGCACTTCCGACCGTCCGCCTCCTAGTCCGTTCCGAACCCAAGTGAATGATCAAAACCGACAAGCACCTCCGACCGTCTGCCTCCTAGTACCTTCCGAATCCAAGTGCAGGAGTTTTCTTTGGCCAGCGTCCGCCGGGGGGGTTTTTCCGCTGACACCTCTGGTCCTTATTTGGAACAATCGCACCAGAGGTGTCGTCACCCCCTGTCCTAGTTTTTCGGGCTCGGCCTCGGCTCCCCCGTCAGCACTTTTCGTGGGACTCAATTTTTTTCTCGGGGTCTCGTTTCCCGCCTCGTCTGGAACCGACCGTGGATGATGCTGCCACCCACCGGTCCCTCTGGTACTATGGTCATCGGGAATCGTAGAGTTGCACCCATGGCAGCCCAAGTATCTGGCCTGCCACACCACTCCCCCTTTTTTTCCAAGGGACGACTAGGGTCGTTCCTTCCTAGCCCCTACCCTCCCGTGATTCAGAGCGGGGTGGCAAGCAGCCAGTTAGTGCAGGGGATGGTTCCGGGTCCTTGCCGGGATGTAGTGGCCCGGGGTCGCGACACTGCTGGCCTCCTCTTTTGGTGGCGCTTGAACCTCCAGCTCAATCTTTGTCGTGGGAGGGGACGACGGTCCCTCTTGCGGCGCCAGTTGCTTGCGGAAGTAGGCCCATCCCCCCAGAGCTCCCACCGTTGCGAGCAGCAGCAGGGTTCCACCTCCAATCTCCAGAGGGGTGGTCACGGGGGTCCACCAGGCCTGCAGCTCTCTGGCTCGTAGAGCGTCCAAGGCAAGGTTGATCCTCATCTCGCCTTCCCGCCACGTGGGTGCCGTCTCCCTGGAGGATGACCGCAGCTGTTCCAACAGAGACTCCAGCTGTTGCCCCTCCCCTGAGTCGTTGGTCCTCGTCCAATTCCATGTTGGGGCGCTGGCAGGAACAGTCCGGTTCTGGAGGTGGCATTGCTCCACCACTTGCATCAATTGGTACCGAGGGCCCCGGGGCTCTAACGGGAACGCGAGCGCTACGTGAAGTGCCTGACCCGTGTGCCATCCGGACACCCGCGCGGGTTGTTAGTGCCCATGCACCGATGCCATGTCTTCGTGGGGTAGGTCCGTTGCCACCATCTTCACTAACTGCACTAGTTCCCGGGCGAGATTTGGGGGGCTCAACCTCCCTAGGGCTGCTTTGCCTATCGCTAAAGAAAGTTCCCGCACATCCTCTCTTACTGTTTAAGGTGTTAACACCTATACAAAGCATGGGAAGCAACCCACAAAACATAAATAGTTTCTTAAATAATGCAAAACTTATCCTTATGTAGCCTTAATCCACCTAATCCTTATCCTAATTATTGTCCTCAACTGCCTAAACCAGTTTCCTTGAGCTGCCCATATCCTATTCTGGTTCCTGTGTTCCGCCCATATCCTATTCCGGTTCCGCCTATATCCTATTCTGGTTCCGCTCATATCCTATTCCGGTTCTGCCCATATCCTATTCCGGTTTTCCCAACCGCCTATATCCATCTATTATCCTGGTCCATCTAACTCTTTTCCTAATCAACCTAACCGAATCTCCGGAGCTGCCTATATCCAACCTTGTCCTAACCCGCCTATCAAAATCTGGCTTTGCCAACCGCCTATATCCCTCTATTATCCTGGTCCATCTAACTATTTTCCTAATCAACCTAACCAAATCTTCGGAGCTGCCTATATCCAAACTTATCCTAACCCGCCTATCAAAATCCCTGCCTGACCTTTACCCACCACTCCCCCTTTCTTTTTTTCCTTCCTCCCCCCCCCCTGTTCTCCCCCTTCTCCTCACGTCCATCCCTTGTTACCCCTCATCGGACTGCCTGGGTCCCCCCCATAGGCCCCCCCGTCTAGTGATTCGCCGTCCATCCCAACGAGTAAACAGGGAAACGGCTACCCAACAGAGGAGGTAGTAGCAGAAGGTGGTCTATGACAAGTATCCCCTAACAATATGGTAATAACCAATGCCCCCCGTGTACCTAGACGGCCTGTGGAAAAAGGGTTAAATAAACGGGATTTCAATCGGACTTAACGAACACAAATGAGAGCCAATGGAGCCAGGGTACTATCAGTGTTATTTCCCCTCACCTTCCAAGGAAAAAATACCTGTAACAGAGCACACGTAATATACAGGGAACGCCTGAAATCCACACTACCTGGAATAAGGCGAAGGTATTTATATTTAGCACTGGTCCTTCAACTCACCCAAAGAAAGTCTTTAAATTGATTTGCAATTAAATTCAATTCAGCCCAAATTTAATCTAAGCTTGATCGTAGTTCTTCCAGTCCAACCCCAAATGGGATTCAAGTGCAATCCAACGCCAAATTTAATTCAATTTAGTTTCAGCAGAGAAAGGAAATGTTAACTTTAATTTAATCTTACCGAAAAAAACTTTAAATCGATTTGTAATTTAATTCAATTCAGTCCAAATTTAATCTAAGTTTAATCGTAGTTCTTCCAGTCCAACCCCGAGGGAATTCCGATGCAATCCAACGCCAAATTTAATTCAATTCTGTTTCAGCAAAAAAGAAAATGTTAATTTAATTTAATCTTAGTTAATCTGATAGAAAAACAATTAAAACAACGGTAGTATACTTTACTTCTCCCTATTACCAAAAGGAAATACCTGTAATATGAAACGCCTGTGGATAACACCTGTATTATAGATATATTAATTTTCCCTACGAGTACTTATTACTATAACACCCTATGATTGATAGTAAATAAGCGGATTGTGAGGAGAACAACCACGAGAAAACAACAACAATATGAGCTATTACCCAAAAGGAAAGCGCCTGCCAGTAACACCTGTGATAAAAAAAAACGCCTGTAGATAACACCTGTATTACATATATTAATTTTCCTTACGAGTTCTATAACACCCTATGACTGATAATAAATACACGGGTTGTGAGAAAACAAACACGGGAAAAAAACAAGAATATGAGCTGTGGATCCCCGTTCCCTAATCCTATTGGCCGTAACAGTCCAAATTTTCCCCTATTTAAGGATTTAATTTAATCGTAATTCCGTTCAATTTCCAAAACTCAATTCACTTCCAACTAACAGATTCAACCTGAATTCCCACTCGAATCCAATTCAGTTTATCTCTTCTTTTTTTTTCCTTTAAAAAAAAAGATTTCCATTTAACTTAATCCTGTTTAATCTTATACAGAACACAACCGGACTCCCGGAGCTAATAATTCACAAAGCTAATTTCCCCCTAGGAGTAAGAGACATCTCGTTTCGGTTGGCAGCCCTGTTCCGCCGGCGGCGCCTCACCCCCTCTTCGTCTCGCCCGCCCACTCTCCCTCGACTCTGTTCCGCCCTCCTCCGCTTCCCCTCTTCCAGCGTAGGCGAACTACTTCCGACCGAGCGTGAATTCCGAGGCGATTCAACCTTCAATTTTTCTTCCTAATTTACACAATAACCAATAATGTGAATCGCCCCACCGCTACACCCTGACACCAGTGTGATAGTCCGCTATTCTCCGCTGGGAAAGGGGAAGGATAATGGACAAGCCAGAGCCGTACAATTACCTTAGGATTTATTTCCACCAATTTCAACGACTAATGGTACTTAATATCTACTTAATCTCTAATATCGAGGCCTTCCTCTAAGCTGGAATAAACTTATTAGCTACAACGAATTCTTCCTCCAAACTTAACTACACTTATGAACTACGGCGAGTCCTTTCCTCTAATACTACTTAACGTAATCCACTACAAGTGCTTTACTTCGCTTAATCACTACAAGAGTATTTTCTCTAATCCACTACAACTTAACTTACTCCACTACAAGGGTCTTTCTCTCTAGGGAGAGGTGCGACAAACGGAAGCAGCCCTTATGAATATTATCCAAATCTCTACTTACAGTAGATGGGTCCAAGTTCCTACCGTCCGGTTGCACTCCCGATTATTTCTGAATTCACCGATACCTTCTCGCGATTCGCCCGAGCGACCTTACCGCCTCCGAATCCAATTCAACGATCAAACGCCAAGCACTTCCGACCGTCCGCCTCCTAGTCCGTTCCGAACCCAAGTGAATGATCAAAACCGACAAGCACCTCCGACCGTCTGCCTCCTAGTACCTTCCGAATCCAAGTGCAGGAGTTTTCTTTGGCCAGCGTCCGCCGGGGGGGTTTTTCCGCTGACACCTCTGGTCCTTATTTGGAACAATCGCACCAGAGGTGTCGTCACCCCCTGTCCTAGTTTTTCGGGCTCGGCCTCGGCTCCCCCGTCAGCACTTTTCGTGGGACTCAATTTTTTTCTCGGGGTCTCGTTTCCCGCCTCGTCTGGAACCGACCGTGGATGATGCTGCCACCCACCGGTCCCTCTGGTACTATGGTCATCGGGAATCGTAGAGTTGCACCCATGGCAGCCCAAGTATCTGGCCTGCCACATTAGGTATATATTATTATAATATTATTATTCTATATTATAGTATAATATAGTATAAATTTCCACCTAGAAATTTCAGCTTTAGGGGATTCACTCAGGTAGGATGAAAGAAGTATTGAGTGAGTATTTACAGACTGTATTTACGTATACTTTCTATACATACTCGTAGAAATATAGTGTATCTAATGTCCCATGAATGTTGTAGCTACTTGATAAAATGACCCGTGCCTAGTTCGAAGAAAGATGATAGTTCTTGATACACACGACAAAAGAGCCGACCGTGGCTATTGTTGAGGGACGAGTCCTCCAGAGGTGAGGTCGAATCCTATTCACTAAAAGAGATGACAAAATAGATCATCTTGTTTTGGAAATCTCCTGACGGCAACTCACTTGTCTGGAGGCAATCTCTTTCGCGAATCGATTTTGAGAGAAAAATTCTCTGCGCCATCTCCCAAGGGAAAGTTGTGGATACTAAAGGATGTTGTGTCCATGAAGATGCTTCTAATCAAGAAAGTGCTTACTAAATCCGTGCACGAGGTGTATGGTTCACGAATGACGATTTCGAGTTACGTACTACTAAGACCTCCCGTCAATTATTCGAGTCTATATTTCATGAATATGACAATTTCATATATCGTTGATAGTATCGAATATTTAATGGTTCTTATCAATGTTCGGCCTCGGAAGAAGAAGGAACGATAACCTCTCTTGAATATCGATTGGCATCGAGAAGATGGCCGCCGAACATATTTTTTCGTAAATCTCTTTTGCTCCCGAACCCCTCGGTCTTAGATGGTACATTTTCTTTTCGAAATGATATTTACCTTAGGAAAAGAGGTGTAACTTTCGCTCAGCTAACAGGCACCAGAGTTATTTTTCGTCAAACGACCTTTTTCCGACGAATTGTATAGATCATTTTTATTTCGGTTTATTATCTTCAATAATGAACCTTTGGAATTGCCCTAGAAAAAAAATTAGCCCTCATCATAATTTGCTAGTTTACGTTTCAAGATACGTAGGTTCGAAAAATCGAATTTAACAAATCCGTCCGTCTGACGTCCTCGGCTCTTTGCTCGGTTAGCGTTGCGCTAAAATTACGAAATTTTGTTTACGAGTTCGAATCAACCCCACAATGACCCTAATAACTTTTAATAACCCTAGGTCAATTGGAAGGAGTTCAAAATGAATTTGGAAATTTTGCAAAATTCATATCTCGAAATATTTGAATAGAACGGTCAGCTCAAGTGAGTCCAAAAAACTTTATTGAGTATTTGGTACTTGTTTTGTGCGACGTTTCATCTAATAATTTGTTGACTTCCTCAGACAAAATGTAAGAAGTCTGGATTTCTATCCGATGATTTATATTTTGGGGCCTATAGAATAACTGCAGGTGTTTTATTAAATAACCATTGATAAGGAGAACTCCACTTATGCCGGAACAACATTGCCTGAAATTCTACCTCAGATGAACCAGCAAAGACGCGATTTCTATTGCCGAGCGAAAATGAGGGCACAATCGAAATATTTGGTCTAGTGGCGGAGTGCTACTTCACAATATGATATCATCATCTTATCAAAAATGCTGGTCTACTGAGCAATATAACGGATTCCGTCGGCGGTTGAATCTACGATTCCGTTACTTGAACCTTGGGTCGATGTTGTTCTCTTGATTGAATCATTGCGAATTTACGCTATTGTTTCGATACAACAATACGCTTCAATAAGCTCGAGGCTAATCTTGGCTGCTCAGTGTTCTGTGGCCTTTTCTAAAGTGAAGTAAATTTCCAGAAATGAATATTAAGAATCTAAAATGGGCTATGTACTTCATTTTCATTTAATTTTATCGAGTAATCTGGGTCGGATTCTAGACTGACCTGTCTTGAAGTTTGAGGTAGCTACTACTCCCAAATTTAGTGTTGAACGTTACCACCTCACAAACTATAGGTCAAATACACACGAGTGATTTGATGATTTCATAATCGTGGGTATATTTTTCATTGCCTTCAGCGACCAGCCGGTACTACGCACAGTTAAATTAAGGAGAGACGCAAGCGGCAATGACACGATACCAGATGGCGTTTCTAGGGGCAATCGCCGAAGGGCATCTTGATATACCGACTAGAACCAGCTTGGTACAGCTCGAGCCTGCTCGTGACAGCCTCGTAGATGCTTCGCGTTCCTGGCGATACGACATACCTTATCGTACACGTGTGTGTGAACGCAACCTCGCACAAACATTACGCGGACCCTCGCGGCACCATTACCTGTTACGTAAACAATTTCTTTAGTAGTGAATATTAATATGAGATAACTCTTCGAAATTCAATCACCAGCTTGTGTGTTACCTACACCTTCTCCGAACGGTATACCTATTCAATACTGCTCTGTTAAATAAAAACGCCTCAAGTCCCATTTTTACGAAAGTGGGGCTTTAACGGAACCCCCATTTTGAACCTGGCCTTTTCGATGATGAAGTCCAAATGTCAAAATTCGACCCAGAAATGGGGGAAACTCCAAAATATAACTCAAATGAACCAAAACAATGACCCCATGAACGTTAAATTCGAATAAATAATACTAAGTCTTTCCAAAATTGTTGTTCAAGTGTGTTACCAGGAGCTCATGTGTGTTACTGCTGCACTGGTAACACACATGAGTGGTACCACACATGAGAATCCTACTTCAAATCGACACTGTAGCTAACGTAAACAAGGTAGAAGGCCGAATCACATGTCAAATGAAACGTGCACCCCTCAATTATTGGAGAAAAATCATTGAAATACTGAAGTATTCATTGTTGAGGTAACACACACGGAGAAGAATAAAAATACGCACCATGGTTTTTGGAGAAACTGCATGCTTTTTCTCCCCAATCACCGCTAACCGCACGAGGGAAACAAACGCTGCTAATCGACGTCCTACTGCGATACGAGAGAGCTTACTGCCGAAAGTGGCTTCATTTTTGCCAACAAAACAACGGTAACACACATAAGGGTAGGTGATCTCGAAAAGTGATGGACAATCCTTTGTAACGCTGTGACAGTAAACGAGGATGTCTGGCGACCCCGAGCCTCCAAAAATCTGAAACCTAGTGTTCAACTCTACAAGTAGAATGCGCTAGATACCTCCCAAAAAATGCATGGTATTGTTGAGGGAATGAAGATGAGGGCGACTTTTCACTGTGGACGGTAACACACAATGTCATGAGGTTTTTGTTAATTTGCTGTATTGTTCATTACCTCCTTGGTTGAAAAACCTTTGTCTGTTTGGAGGGTTGTAGGAGGTGGTAAGAAAAAGATAAGTTTTTACCGAGCTTTCGGCTTTAATAAGCCATCTTCAGGGGTAGATATTGTTTCCTAAAAATGTGGAACGCTTCACGATTTTGCGTGTCCCCTGCGCAAGGATGACACGCAAAATCGTGAAGCGTTCCACATTTTTAGGAAACAATATCTACCCCTGAAGATGGCTTATTGAAGCCGAAAGCTCGGTAAAAACTTCTCCTTTTCTTACCACCTCCTACAACCCTCCAAACAGACATGTTTTTGTTCATATTAAGCATAATAAATCCCAGAATAGCTGTATACTTGATGTTTTTTTAGCGTTTTGTGTTACATAGAATTAGTAGATAAGAAATAAAAATCAGGAAATCCGGATCAACATGAATGTGAGATTTGCAGCAAAGTGAAGACACGAAATGTACATTTTAAACTGGAATGACCCAAATGTATTAAGCTGTGCATTTCGCATCGCTGGCATATTTCCTGTGGGGTGGAAAACACAATTCATCATCCGCTCAACGACGTTAAGGGATCATGTTACAAACTATTTTCCTTCGGGCGTTTGCCGATATTCAAAACCGGCCATTAGTCTGCGAAGGGAATAAAACTGGTGGGAGATAAAGTCTTGTGGGAGGGAGCCGGCGGGGTGGCGCCGCCTCAGAGTCATTCAGGCGCCGCCACAGTCAGCCAGGCGCTACCCTCCCGATTGAGGATCATCTCCAAGGATAAAACCTCGTCTTTCTACCGTAAACAAACCCATTGTGGACGCAACTCCGGGTTAATGGAGTTGTTATGGATGATGAGAGTGTATCCATCTCTGATGTTGTCGCTAGAAAACCAGAACAGTTTTGTTTTTTGGCGACGTAACCATAGACCGCACCGTTAAATTCGTACAATGGTAATAATTAAACAATTCGTGCTCCTCAATTGATGCCCCAACCATAGGAAATATAGATGCTACTGGTATAACAGGCATGACACTCGTAATTCGTGCTCCTCAATTGATGCCCCAACCATAGGAAATATAGATGCTACTGGTATAACAGGCATGACATTTTAAATACCCAGGAGTAATCTACGAGTGTAAAATGAAATGGAAAAACTCTGCAAATTCTTGACACAACGGTTCATTATCTTCTTTGTACAGATCACCCTTCTGTCTAGATCACTAGGTCTAAATGTCTAGATCCTAAATGTTAGATTAATTATTATTATCAATTATCACTAATAATTAGTGATGCTAAATTAGGTACTTGATAAAATTATTATTAACAATTTTATCAAGTACCTAGTGAAAATTATTATAATTTATTGTTAGGTATTAATAATTTGTATTTATTATTAATAATAGTTATTATTGATTATGATTAATTAATAAGATATAATTCTGGAGTTTTTAATACTACGTCGGTAATAATTTTTCTATAAAAGAAGTACCTACCAACAAACATTCGAAATCACCTTCATTTCCGTAGCACGAAACGCACCTCAGAACAACAAACTCGACAACACTTAAGCCATATGTTGTTCCAAAGAGCTTGTTAGTATGAAAATGGACCTGTATTTCAACAGTTTGATTCACGATCCTGTAGTGAGGCACAATCTTTGAGCCGTCATTGTGAACGAACGGCTGGTCGTACAAAGCTGCGGATGGTCTTAAAAAATTCTACGGAACAAACTCTATCTAAATATGAAATAAAAAACATACCGTTCTATATGAATTTTTCGAGATATGAAATTTTCAAAATTTCAAAATTCGTTTTGAACCCCTTCCCCTTGACCTAGGGTTATGAAAAGTTTCGAGGACCATTGTGGGGTTGGTCGAAACCCATAAAAAAAATTTCGTAATTTTAACTCAACGCTAACTGGGCAAAGTGGCGCGGACGGCGGACGGCGGACGGCGTACGGCGTACGGCGTACGGCGTACGGCGGACGGACGGATTTTTTTTTATTCGATTTTCTGAATCTACGTATCTTGAAACGTAAACCAACAAATTTTGAGGGGGGGTTAAAAAAATTTTTTCTTTGGGCGATTCCAATGGTTCATTATCGAAGATAATAAACCAAAAGCAAGTAGATAATGTGTTCACGCGCCACCACTTATCAGAAACCAAACGCTGTACCACGATGTCAAACTTGAGACTCCTTCCGAAATTTTACAAAAAAATATGTCCAATTTTATCCGCCGCCACATCCAGCACACGAACCCACTAGTCCCTGAAACGATGCAACTCCCTTCGAACCGACGACTCAGCCGACCTCACCACATTCTTGATATAATCAACTTGGAGTGATAATTTATTTATGTTCAGTGATACATTCATCAGAAAACAATTTTATTTTATTTTACAACATCAATAAACCCGGTTGACACCGTGTTACAATCTGGGAAAATTCTGTAACAGACTAGTTCTGCGAGTTAGATGTATTAACCATTGAGGAATATTGTAAATTACAAATATCTCAAGTAAAAGATTATTTAAGAAAAAAAGATATTGTGTACAAAAATTCAAAAAACTCATTTCGCTCATTGGGTGCAATAGAGTCATATCTCACAATTTAATGCTTCGGGGTAATCGGACTCTGAAAACCATTTCAACTTTGAAATTTCAAAGAGCAGCATACACTATTATAGTGTATGCTCCAGATAGCTGCTCTTCATTATAATTCTTATCAGAGCTTTCTGGGTACGCATTACTGGGTCCAGCGTGTTGACGTATGCGGCTGGCAGTAGAAGAGCACAAAATACACCGAGCCAGCGCAAAATACGCCACCCTAAAAACCCCCAAAGAGACTACCTAACTCATCCTTGCGAATACATATATCGCTCATTGGTTGCAATAGTTTCATATCTACACATTTGATGCTTCCGGGTAATCGAACTTAGAAAAACATTTCAACTTTGAAATATTCTGCCACAAATTTTACGAAACGAGTTTTTAAAGCTCTAATTTCTGAGATTTGAAAACTGGCTTCGTGAAATTCGTAGCGGAATAAGTATACCTACTATATTCTACATGGTACATGCTTAGAAGACCAGCTGGTGTAGAAACATGGTGGCTAGCTGAGTGAAATTTGAAATAAATGCGAGATAAATCGAGAGCTTTCATAATAGGTGAAAGACTTCTGTCCGATGAAGACTAGAGAAGTTTCATTTCCCGAGAAACGGCTTGGTTGTACGTGAACATCATAAGAAAAAATTTCGTGACACACCGCCGTCTCCCAAAAATGCCAGTTAGCTCAAGGCTAAAGCATGTTCCATGCTAAAAAAAAATAAACATAGGAGACGGTGTATTGTCCATTTCCACTAAAACCAAATATACTCGTACTGTATATGGTTTCGGTGATCAAACCATCGTTAGTAACAAACTATTATATATTTATACATTAATGGTATCGGCCATGTTTGAATTGTACCCCCTCCGATTTTCAATTCCGTTCATTGGCAATGCTTGTTTCGTTTCAATGTTAAATATTACTTCTCTCGAGCGAAACTGCCTTATTCAATTGATGTGCTCTGGGAAGTTCGGAGTGTTCTAGCGGTTTCCGATAAATCATCGCAGCATGCAGTAAGTGAAAACGTTAAAATATTGATTGATTTTCAGACTTCTACCCCTGGAAATAACTGTTCGACAAAATACAGCTCTCAACCGGGCGGAAATCAGCCCAATTAAGTCCAAGTATGCCAATCAGAGAGCTCGTGGTTGGCATCCATTATAATAATGATTCGCAGCGTCTTATGCTTCCGCAGAGTGTGCTCGAGATACAGGGTTTTCAGCTTTTCGACAAATGATCACCATCCTCTCCCCTTCCACTTTCAGATTCTGGGGAGCTTAACAGATAATCTTCTTTTGGATTAAACCTCCTGACCAAAACGAATATCCGGCCCTTCTCAAAAGTACTATCGCAATCCCCACTCTCAAATTGGCCCACGACCCCCGGGCCCATCACTACAGTCGTTATCACTCTCGAGCGATTTTTTTGTCTCTGGGAAATTGAAAAGAGCAGTCTTCTTTCACCTGTTTCTCTCCGGATTATTATTGGATTAGAAAATCCTGGGACTGGGGATTCCAAAACAACTTTTTGCTTCAACCGCGGAAACCTCGTTAAAACCGATCAACAGAGTTCCCATTAATTCAACTGAATATTTTTTCCTCGCGTCTATACGAATTTCAGCCTTCATTCCAGTTTTCAATTACATCGCCGCAGAGTAAGTTCGTGGTCTACCACTACTACTAATGCCATCACATTTATACTCGTCTGTAATAGTCAGCTTTTCAGTATTCTACTTACCGCATTTATACATGAAATCGTACTGCTCGTGAAAACATAGTACGACCATCAGGTGTAATTTGCGAGAATTCAATCATGTGCTAGCAGTACATCTGATCTCCTGTAGTAATACCGTTACCTACAAATTCCTCAGTAAAAGTACCATTCCCTCTTAGAACTTGATGATATTCGGCATTTCAATCGTTTGTAGTATTACTAATAAGACTTATTATACTACTTAGTAGTCTCCAGACATGACCCATAAACCGTACTGCGAAATTTAGTCCCAGAATGGACTACCAACCACTGAAAGAGGGCCATCTGGTGACTTACTGGAACAATATTAAATTCGCTATCGCCACATTGAAATCCTTAACAAACTCACTGTAATTATAACATTAACACCAAACACTATTCCAAAACAATTCATTATTTTCTGTATACATCACTGTTCTGTATGCGACACTTCTAACTTACAAGCTAACTTCTAAGCTTACAAGAAATAATTTTATTTATTTATTTATAAATATAGAAATAATAATTTATACGAAATAATTTAATTTATTATTTATAAATAAATTAAATTATTTCTTGCAAGTTTAGAACTTTCAGGACGTCGCATACAGAACAGTGGTGTATAAAGAAAATAATGGATTGTTGCGGAATAATTTTTGGTGTTACTGTTATAATTACACAGTGAGTTTGTAAAGGATTTCAATGTGGCAGTAGCGCAGTAGCGAATCACGGTTTCAAATAGATCATAAAGAAAAATGTGTGAATTTCATTTCTTTGATTAATGTAGGTAAAGGTTCAACTAGCGTGTTGACATCCCTCCATGTTTCTTTGAAGTTTTTCCTTGTTAGTTTTTTTTTGCTACGCACCTCATCCTGTTCATTTTGTGTTTTTAGAGTTCAATTTCCGTTTAATTTCGCTGCTTTTATTAATCCACATAACGGCGAGGGGTTTTTCTGTCGGCATTTTTATGAAGTGAGAAACAGTACCTACTTCATTCAAGTTTTTATCAAGCTCTCGTTTCCAGGAGTTTCCCCACGGCATAAAGTATGTACTCCATATAACCCGAAAGTAGCTCGCGGGGATACCAAACCGGTACGAATGAGACGTTTTTCATTATACTCGTGTTTCTCCCCTTTATCTTCACTCGAACCGAAATTAAATAACTTGGACTTTCCGGGAGAACCGCTCCCGTAAAGTTCTTTCAACATGCCGACGAGCCAAAGATTAAATTCCGGAAGGACTGATATGCGATGCGATGGGTCGAGATAGTGAGCTTGCTGAGTGGCTGCAATAAAATACCGAACGAGGGCATCTCGCTAGAGCACCGCAGTTCTAATATTCTCCGCTAGGGCGACCTCATCAATCCGCCGGGTTCACTTATTAGAAAAGGAATTGGAGTCCCGAGTCTTCAGTGAATTAGGGAAGAAATAACTTTCCAGTGGGTCTCGACACCTTTATAAACGCATTTTCTTATCCTGTCTTCACAATTATAAGGATTATACAATGTTTAATCCTTTGAATACCTACACAGTATTATGCAATGTCTTCACAACCCTGCCCACCCCAATACATCCTACAAGAACTTCCAGTTTGGAGGCCGTGATACACCAGGAAGCTCCTCGATTCAAATTTATATTTCCTGAAAGTGATTGATGTATGTAATGACTACTCAACTCAATGTAGTTATTCATCAGGCTGGGGTTTGCCGAGGGGCTGGAACTTGCAATTGTCCTTCAATCAGGCAAGTACCCCACACTAAGTACCAAGGGGTGATTATCGACCAATGCCTGTATATAAAGTCCTTGAACTATAGGTTACGGAAGATCATGCCAATTTGTTTGGAAGTGAGGAATTTCCTTTCCTTGAGTAATAAAACTATGTTGTACTACGCCTTAGTTCAGTTCATTTTATCTTATGAGATCATTACGTGGGGTTATACAGGTAAAATGGTGTTGGAACCACTATACGTCAGTCAAAAATGTTTAATTTAAATATTGCTTAAAAAAGAGAAACGTTATCCCACGGAAGAACTATTCAAGGTTTTCCACGCATTAAGCCTGAGATCGATTGATAACAAAATAGCTGTTTTCAAGGACCGAAGTATGAACAAATTTGGGCTTGCTCTACTCCATCCAGAATCTACATCGTTAACTTATGTGAAAATTCATCCTCTTACTGTATTCTGTGGTTCTAGGTCCGACAGAGTTTAAAATTGTATAGGTGTTTGTGTTGAAAAATGATTTGGTGTACCTCAAGCTATGAAAAAAGTATAATCTATTCAAATAACATATTATGTTATTTGAATAGATTATACTTTTTTCGGGAATGCGTTAAGATCATTTGAATAGTGTGCAACTCCTTACCCTAGCACGAGGTTGTCCTCAAATGGGGAAGAAGGCATTATAGTTATGAAGCTGTAAGCATAAAGTGCATGTAATGTATTCTGTAATTTTCTTTCTTGATAAATGCGTAAAGCACACCGGGGTAAGTGGAGCCTTTTGACAAAAAGTACTTGGAAATAAATCTGACACAATGTATAAGTGATATAGAATGCATTTTTAATACACTAAAAGAATATTTACTCGTATACAACTGGTGGAAACATGAATAGTACCTTTATGAAACGATTATCGTATTGAAATTCTTCTCGGATTTGAATCTAGAGCTCAGTGTCCTTGACATCTCTTTCAACATTTAGGAGTTTCCTATTGTAGTTAAGCCCATTCAAAATTACGAAGATCGTTGCTCAGGGGAACGCAGGTGTTGGGAATAGGTGAGGTATCAAGTTGAGGTCCATCTGGTGCCCTTAATAGTAGAAAGCGCTTTTCGCGGTAGGGGGAGAGGGGTCGGTAGAGCCCAACTATAGCAGTTTTCGTCATGAATAATTTACCCGAAGTTATGGCAACAGTAGGAGCCCTTCAATTTTATATGTATGGCCTTCCGTCCGACTTTCAGGGACCCGAAGCCGAAGTTCGCCGAACTAGGTTTGGCGTGAGAGAGGTTTCGAACGGCTGTGCGGGGGTCGTAGTGAGACGGGTTGGTTATTGTGACTGAGAGTAGTTTCTATGTGAGAGAACTTCCCACTGCTGTAAAACGGAAGAGAATGTATAAAGCGGTTTTCCTCACGGGCAAAGTTCCATCCCGCGCGGGCCCTTTGGTGCTTATAGTTTGTTGCCTTTACGACTACAACTTGTGTTTCAGATAAGGATGCACAACGGATGTGATTCAAAGCTTTTCCGGTGTTTCATCGCCGTTGAAAGTACTATTTATAACTGAATGCACGTGCTGACGTATTTTCACGCCATTCCATGACCATGCTCTCCATCTATTCCCTGCTTTCGCTCATTGTTTTCCACTCTGCACCCTATGTATCCCGTTTGGGAAAACTGTGAACTGTATCTGGTCTGCCAAGTTATATCTCTACTGCGGTAACTCCTCGATGTCGCTGCAAGTATCGTGTTTGTTGTACTGTTTGTTGAGCGCGGAAGCTAAGCTTCATAGAATTACCCTTTCGGAAAACATATCGTGGCCAGCTAGATCATGACTAAAGAGGTGTGAAACTTTACAATGCCTTTCCTGACTGCCTACGCTCAATCTCTACGATATGTGTATTCAAAATAGACCTCAAGAAGCATTACAATCAGCAAGATCTTACTTGATAAGAAGTGAACTTTTGGTTTCTGTTGAACTTTTGGATACATTACTCCTGTCAATTTATTCTGTACATTTCTTCAAATAAATGAATACTGTTATTTAAAATCAAAATTTAAAATCGTGATAACGTGTCCTGAGGAGGTTAATTGGAGAGACGGTGGCAGGATGCCTGTGATGAGCATAATATTGATATTCATCTGCGGTCAGAGCTAAATGTACATCGTATTGATTGTCATTGTAGATGACACGGCAGCTTCAACCTTCCTGTACCAGCCAGTACTGCAATCCACAGTATTGTTTCAAATCGGTTGTCTAGAAGGAGGAATTCCAGCTGTACCTGTGCAACCTCAGCCCTTTGTTTGTCCCTATGCGAGTCTGGAAGATTTAACGCCCTCGAATTAGGACACGCCCGCGGAGTACACAACCGAATTCGTGCGCGTCGCTCTGTGCCAAAACCGACTCTTCCTTCACTCGACCGCAGCCCTGTACCGTGTCGTTCTCTCCGCTCGCCGACCATAAACTACCGGGAGTGCTCTGTTATCCGTGTCAGTGGAACTCTAACCGTTTCGTAACCGAACTACAACCCCACATCGTCCACCGCACTGGGGTGTCTCCCCGGCCACCGTGTTCGAAGATTAGTTTGCGGGTTCAGTCCCTACGTAATAAACGGTTCCGCGTTCGCATTCGCAAGGTCGTTTAACATAAACGGGCTACGTGCGCGGGTCGTACCATTATACTAGCTTGTGACATCTATTCCCCCTTCGCTCCCTGGGGAAAAGCCGTATTTACAGCTGATAACCAACCCGATAATATTCGCATTATCTGATTAATACTGCAGTAATGGAGAACAAACTTTCCAAACCTCAACGTAATATCATCTTTACAAGCAATTCATGTCACCCGAGTTCATTTGTTTGGAATCCTCAGTTTAGATCATTCCATATTATTAATTTGGGGTATAATCCTAACTGTTCCATGCCAGCTCCTTTACCCCAGAGGAAACTTAATTTCCATCTACCACTGGCTTTCATCTCGATCAATGCCAAACTTGGGCTGAAAGGATAACATATTCGGTCCGTGTAAGGCTCGTTATACCTTCTCAGGGTTAATTACTTTACCCTGACCGCTGGAAAAGATTATTAGTTTACCCTGGATCCATTCGAGGCTTCCTGCGGGCACCTACCCACAATCTTCAATACTATTTATTCAGATAGATGCAAGTACAGAAAATGATGAGACTGATTAATTATTTGAGGCTAATGGGGGTTCGATTATGGGTTCTTGAGGGGTTTCAGCGGGGAAAGAGATCTCCTGCAAAATCTACTACCTCCGTTCCTCCTGGCTGTCTGGTGAAGTCCTGAGATGCGGTAGCTTAAAGTTCGGTTGGCTAGGCACCAGGTTGCTGTAGATGCTTCTGGTGTCCAGTCCCAGGGGTTGATCAGTCTCCTTGGCTCCTGTCCGCGAACTCCAGCCTCGGATCGGAGTAGAATGCCTTGAAAATCGGTTTTGAGGAATCACGAAATTGGATGGTCTTGCGCAGTAGGATAGATCACAGACGATTTTCTTAACTGGGGAAATTGTTGCGAAAGTCATCGGTTTTCAGTGGGAAGCGGAGCGCCTTCCCCCTCGCGAGCTGATCTTAATAAAGACGCTGAGTTGCTTGTACTCGTAAATAGTGTAGCAATCCATCCATACTTTTTGGGGGAATGGTGGATCCCCTACAGTCCGTAAGGTAAACCAGCGCACCAAAGCCCTCAGACACCTCTTTGACAACATTGGGAGTCCATCCCTGTCAAACAAACCCAATCTGTGGTTACACATCAGGTCATTTTACCGATACCTCGGTTCGGTTATACAAACGGTAGGCAGACCTTCGCGTCGCACATATCAGCTACCAATTGTCGCCTTTACTTGATGTCCCGCTATATTAAACCCCTACAGAGTCGCTTAGCGAATAGTCCTCGCCTCATGCTTAATAGGACGGCCAAAGGATCCCTTTCCTCATTAGCACTACGTAAACTTTGACAAAGGCAAGGGTGGAGGTTGTCCCACGTGTCATTTACTGGGTATCTTTCATATGCGTGGAGACACGACGGTGGACATGGACCTGTTCTAAAACGATCATGTTCTAATGGGTGAAAGCTGTGGATAATCGGTATAAGGATTACTTAATGTGCCTAATTGGTATCATGTTTTTTGTGTAATACAAGAAACGCCAATTACTTGTAATGCAGAAATACACCTATGTCTCTCTTATTCAGATTTTATAACCAATTTCGTTTTCTTTTTTGCTGAGCAACACCTCAGTTTACAGATTTTTCAACGTTGAACACGATGGTGAATTCGGAATTGCGACATCTCATTCCATTATCAGATTAGAGTAGTTGAACCTTGAAAAACATCTCAAGTAGGTAACAACCACGTGTCTTCATCTTCAAACTGCTCCAGTTTGAGAACGGAATATGATATCGCAATTCGACTTCACCATCTTGAACAGCGTTGAAAAATCTTTAAACTCAGGAGTCGCTTGTCAGACTGTTTCATTTTTGAAATATATGGGTAGTTTTCCCCACTTACAATTCCCGTTAATTCCCGTAAATCTACGAAATTGGCCTTTCAATTACCAAGACAAATTTTTGTGCTGTTAATATCAATTCTATTTTTGGTTTATTATCTTCAATAATGAACCATTGGAATCGCCCAAAGAAAAAATTTTTTTAACCCCCCCTCAAAATTTTTTGGTTTACGTTTCAAGATACGTAGATTCAGAAAATCGAATAAAAAAAAATCCGTCCGTCCGCCGTACGCCGTACGCCGTACGCCGTACGCCGTACGCCGTCCGCGCCACTTTGCCCAGTTAGCGTTGAGTTAAAATTACGAAATTTTTTTTATGGGTTTCGACCAACCCCACAATGGTCCTCGAAACTTTTCATAACCCTAGGTCAAGGGGAAGGGGTTCAAAACGAATTTTGAAAATTTGAAAATCTCATATCTCGAAAAATTCATATAGAACGGTATGTTTTTTATTTCATATTTAGATAGAGTTTGTTCCGTAGAATTTTTTAAGACCATCCGCAGCTTTGTACGACCAGCCGTTCGTTCACAATGAGGGCTCAAAGATTGTGCCTCACAACACGATCGTGTATCAAACTGTTGAAATACAGGTCCATTTTCATACTAACAAGCTCTTTGGAACATCATATGGCTTAAGTGATGTCGAGTTTGTTGTTCTGAGGTGCGTTTCGTGCTACGGAAATGAAGGTAATTTCGAATGTTTGTTGGTAGGTACTTCTTTTATAGAAAAATTATTACCGACGTAGTATTAAAAACCCCAGAATTATATCGTATTAATTAATCATAATTAATAATAATTATTATTAATAATAAATACGAATGATTAATACCTTACAATAAATTATAATAATATTCACTAGGTACTTGATAAAATGATTAATAATTAGTGATAATTCATAATAATAATTAATCTAACATTTAGGATCTAGACATTCAGACCTAGTGATCTAGACAGAAGGGTGATCTGTACAAAGAAGATAATGAACCGTTGTGTCAAGAATTTGCAGAGTTTTGTGCTGTTAATATCAATTCTATGGAGAGTTACCGTCTGGAGTGACACATACATATACCATATGTATGATCTTTTGTGCCTTTTGGCAGTGAATTCACGATGGTCTGAAACGCATTTTGGCATGAAACTTCTTCGAAAATTCGAGTTTAAAAAATATTGGACCGAGAACAACAGCTTCCTTTTCTTCGAAAACTCACTAATACTCCTGCATAAAAATTACACAAACGAGGCAGACACAAACGAGGATGTCCTACATTTCTTTGGAGGCTGCCCAGTGCTGGGGGAATTCAGGCTGCATTTTTTTGGGGACGTGGTTTTGACCATGGAAAAAATGGTCTACTTGCTGAACCATGGTGACCACTGGTTGGGGGTGGGACAGTTTGGCCATCAGGTGTGGAGGTACCGAAATTCCCTGGTTTCTGAATTCAATTGGTGAAGTGAATAATTCAGTAATTATTACTGAATAAAATTTATTCAGTAATTATTACTGAATAAAATTGCCCATTTCTGCTTTGTGTTCAACTCCAAAGTTCATTTTCTGAAAATCTAAATTTGAAAAATCAAAAATTGTAGCCCAGGTTGCCCCGGCAGACGGATGAAAAATCCATGCCGTATCATGTTTTTTTTTGTGTTGTGTGTATATACGTATATGGGACCTGCATACCGACTTGTATTTGATTTACACAATTGTGATTAATTATTTATTCATAATAAACATGTTTTCTTCTTCTTCTTCTTCCTGCATAAAAATTATGTTTTGTTGTACAAAAAAAAAAGAAAGAAAACATGAAAAATATGAACAGTATAGCAGAAACCAGAAACTAGAAATCACTAAACAAAAAACAAGATACTGGACTGTTAACAAAAAGTGTTCATTAACTCCATTTTTAAAAAAAATCAGTCACTAATTTCTGCTTCTTGCTTTGGAAACACCTTTTCTTTATTCTAGATGTTGGTTTTGCTGAACATGAGTTATTCTGTCAGAAGTGCCAGAAGATCGTCAAGGTTCGTAATTGAAACAAATCTCGTGGCACTCGTGGATCATCCACTTGCGGATAATCGGGGCTCTACTGTATACTACGGCCCTTGATTGTTCATGTGTAATTTCGTTCGTTCATCGTTCCGTTCCGCGTTGTTTATTCTCCTCAATGAAAAATAGCTGCTTTCGAAGCTCCGTGAAGTGCTTCGGGAAACCAACACGCTATTCGACCCATGATGAACTAAACTGGTTTCGTCATCCTACATTTAGCTCGAACGTCGGAAATTGGTTTTCCGGAGTCTCTTCATTTGGGTAAAACCTAAAAAGCGTGGTGAAAAGCGGGATCAAGTCGGTGGGCCGGACGGGCGAATGTTGGTTGTACGTCGGATGTTGGTTAAATCACATTGGTATGGAATCTGATTACGGATCCACTCCTCCCCCCTTATAGGTATGTACTGGTGTGTGAATTCTAAGTAGAAAATAACTGGAAATGGCCGAAATGTTGTGAAACAACAACGAAGCCCTGTAATGGGATATCAGTCAATACTGCCGCTCCGCACGTATTTTGCGTCAATACTGACTTTGTAAAGAAATCTCAATTTACAATGTGGTTTAATTTATCCATTGTCTCCATTGTTCCCGTATACATAATAGCAACATGAATCCTATGTGGATGGAATTTCACTAATTAGAACAGGAATGGTAGTGAAGGTTGGGTTCTATTTCTGTCGGTATTATTTATTCGTTCATAACATTATATTAATTACACGGGTCATCCAGCATGTAGATTGAAAATGAAATAATAATAATGAGGATCAAATCAGAGTTGCCGCTTGGATTCATTACAAAATGAAATACGGTAGAACTGTTCGCGAGCGGCAGCGTGATGATGAAACCGTCTGTTTTCAGTTTAATGTATCTCCCTCGTTTTCTAGATCGTGAAAACGTTTTCAGCCATCGCGATAAGAAAAAAATGAGAGGCTTGAGAAAAAAAAGAAACCGATTACCAGAGACGACCGCAGGGAACATTTCACAAGACCAAAGTTAGATGAAATGACTCTGATAAGGGCTTCATATATCGATGGAACGAGACGGCATCTTGACCGAGTCGTTCATTCGGACCTTATCACGGCCGTTTAATCGACACTCGTGCTTCCGGAGTTTGCAGCGGTAAAGAGGAAGAAGAAGATGAAGAAAGAGGATGAGAGGGGGTATTGGGTTGTCGTGGATTGGAAACTAACATTGGACGGTGTAGCAGGGACGGTTGCAGATAGGGTGATGGTGAGGGGAAGTGAAAGCCAATCGACGGGAGCATGATTGCCAGGACACCGGCCAGACTTTTCGATCGCACTTCACCTAAAGCCTTCGTTTTATCGGGTCATCCTCTCACTTTACGCTCTGCAAATCTACCGTCTTCGGAGTTCACAGTTGAGTGTCGTGTCTTTTTTGTTACTAGTAGGTTACCTCGTACCTTATTTTAGTTGAAAGGACAAAACTAAATTTTTTTGTTTGTTTGATTAGAATTGATAACAATAATACCAAGAAATAACAATACACCATGGTGTTAGTGCAAGTTTAGGGGCTCAGGAGCTGCTCAATCCAATCTACACGTTATTGTATCGTTATTGTATTCACCAAAGTAAGGATAAATGGGACTCAGGGTAATAAGTACGATACATATGACATATGACAACACTGCCTTTTACCTTAACCTAGTGTCGTAGTGGCCGACAGAAGACACTGGAAGCACACTACTGTAGTGTTTGTGAAAAAAACATCAGTGAAATCTTAACCAAAATTTGTCGCAATGAAAACACCTTGGCGCATTGAAAAAGCTTCTCGGTAGAAATATCTCCCAGGTTTCTTCGACGTATTTTTCATACAGCCGTCTGTAAAATAATGAGCCGCTGTACTAGCTCAGCTTCCCCCCAGAATGCGTAACGGGGTTGTCACCAGTATCAGTCATGGCCTCGATGGCCTTCAATGAAATGCATGATTACTTCTACCAGTATGAGACCAGTAGATAGGGATATCCAGCTCCCAGTGAACCATACATACCTCTGGGTTCCACGGGTTTAATCGTCTCAGACGTCTGAAAGGGAAATATCAATCTCATTTCGTTACCGGGTAGCAGAGCGTGGTTTGAAATGTATGGGTGTTTCGAACCGATCCATTATCGAGAGGGTACGATTACTGGCCCCTGGGGTGCTTTAGTGAGCCCCCACCGTGCCATTACTCGGCTGCCAACACATCAAGTGTGAACCATTATTTTCTAAAACTGAAATAGTGGGAACTGATGAGTCTACAAAATACCTACCTTTCTCTGTCGTTGCCACTTGCTTCTACTAAGATCCAATTCGGTCACTTGATATTCCCCCTGTCCAGGCCTAAAACCTGTTGCAGTGTATTTAAATAAAAGGATAGAATCAACTGTAAAATGCACCTTTCACACTCAGAGATTCTTGGATGTAGATATTGTTATTAGGAATACTGTAATTAACATAACAAATAACAGTCATTTAAAACGTTGAGTTGCACCGGAAGCGATATTTTTCTAAATTTGTTCATGTATGTTCTCCTAGAACTTTACTATTTGTACAACTTAACATCGGAAACGTATTTTCGGCTGAATGGGAAAGACCACCGGCTAATAAATATTAAAAAAGGAAGGAAGACATTTCCTTCTAAACATAGATCTTAAAGATTGAGCTTAACCCCAATTCGTCAGGTCAAACAACCTGCTCAGTACATTCTATGTAATATGTACTGAATATGAAATAACTGAACTGAGAGCACTTCAATTGAGTAGATCCTTCCAAATTTAATCACGTCAGTGGGAAACGGAACTTTAGCGTAATTGGGTCTTAAAGGCCACGGCGTCTGGAGGTAGATTCATAAGACAGGAGGATCAACCGATGGAGAAGGCAGTGATAGGTGGATCCAATATCCTTCCAAACTAAAGTGAAACCCGAGACTCTGGGTCACGATCGAATCTATTATAATACAGTTATTCCTTGATATACTCGTACCTTCCAAGTTATTGGTTTTCACTCCTTCGGCGAGGGAATTGAACCGACACTTCACGATTGTGCTATTGTGAATAAGATAGGTGGATCGTACCAGTCGAATATTTGGATGTTCTCTAAATCTAGTCGTACAATGACACCCAATACACTAGGAAGCCTTTCGGTACTAAGCTACAAACTTACAATGCCTTTGTAATTCTTATAGCAAAATCATTTTTTTGTATTTATGTCTTGTCTCAAATTTGTTAATAAAACTGTGGACATGAGTGTTCCAGTTGAGCTTCTAGGACACCTCACCTCCATCCTCCGGGAACTTACCTTCTACACACGGGAGTGTGATTCGCCAAATGGGTTTTACTTACCTTATTTCACCATTTTTCATAAAGAATAATTCGAATCGACCAAGAAAAAAAATGTTACCCTTCAAAACTCGTTGAATTTGGTTTGAACACACGTAAAAGCCGAATATTGAATAATAAAATGCTGCAAAATCGTCTCGGTATTACCTTCTGTATAAATCACCATTTAAAGGATACACGGAAAGTATCTCAAATTAAGATCATCTCTATGACGAAACCAAGCGTGGTTTGAATTGGCATTTCCTGTTAGACTGCTGTGGATAAATTAGTAGAGTTTTGGAACATGCGGGCTAGTCCATTACTCATCGAATCGTGTTCTATTTTTTGAGATGGGAAATCTTGAAATCTAGGTCTTTTGAAACTGAGGATACAGTATTATCTAACGAGCATTCGGTGTAGCGTGACCTCTTTTGTCAGATTCGAGTGTTCTAACGAGTACCTTCGTCTTGAATGGGTTCTCATTTCAATGGGTTCTCCCATCGTTCTTATTATGGAGGGACGATGGTATATCGAATTGCTGTGCAGTCTTCTCTCGCTGACTACTTGACCGATCATTATTTCCCTTTTCAAATCATATCTACTATTGGTGCTCAAGGGACGATGTCGTGAAGCTCTGGATGGCTTGGTTTCATTATCAATGGGTGATTTCGATTATTAAATGAAGGAACGATTACAATGATTAAATGATTACAATGAAGAAAATATTCTCCATTGTATTTACTTCAATGAAGGAACGTTAAAGGAAGGTCGATGATTGAAATAGAAAAAAAATTGAAAAAAACCATTCTGAATTAAATAACATTTTTCAGTCGAAATAGCTGTTCATTACTTCTAAAGCTTTGAATGTCTCATCCATACATTCAACGGCCCATCAGGTTCTAAAAACTCCTGTTCTTCCTCCATCAAAACATCAAAATCGCGGCTCAATTTTCATTCTGCGGAGTCTGGGTTTTACTGATTTACGTTTCGTAGAATTGAGTTACCCGCCCAGGTATGCTTATCTTATGGTTCATGGAAGTGGGGTATGACGTTCTGGATTATTACTAGGAAGGCTGTGACGTAAATTGACACTGCATCGCTAGACCATTAGTGAACTCCCCATCGCCGGATCTCTTTACATGTAGTGGGTTTTGCCGAAGTGCAGATGAACAAAACTCTCAGATTTGTATGGAATTCACATCATGGCAAAATGGATACGTACTAATAGAGCTCACCATTTATTTTATACTTCGAATAGATTTTGGTTTATTATCTTCGATAATGAACCATTGGAAGGTTCAGCTCTTTCCCAGGCCACTGTACAGTAAACCAGTAAGGACTGAATCAGCGCAAAGTAACGCATCCTCATGGTTTCTCTTTACAAAAACAATAGCAATATTGTGGCGGTATCTTCTTTCTCTCTATCTGAGTGCTTGCACCGGCATGAAGAGGTGTGTAATATATATTCTCGCTTTACGCTGTTGATGATGTAGTTTATAATTTGAAATTGGAGCCATCCAATCCAATTTATTCTATAGCCCATATCCAATCTTCTACGAAATGAAGAAAAATCATGGCTTGCCAATCCTCATTCACGGCGGGAACAGCATGCTGAGGGGTTTCGTCGAGAAATGGCTTTCGCTGTTCACCGCGTCGGAACTCATTTTTTTCCGGGAGACGTAATAAGCCGCCGCAACTCTTCAAGGAAACGGGGCCCCCGAGGAAAGGGAAGTCAGGCATACAATATGTACAGGTTGTTAACAAGATGGGAGTTTCTAAAAAAGGGCTCAACAAGTGGTTGTGTTGATAGGTCCCAGCCTCCGGACCCTCTCAGTGGCATCGGATGGTGCTACGAATATCGTGAGTTTTTCGCGGTTGGGGGGGGGGGGGGGGGGGCAGAGACAAGGGAGAGAAGTTTGATGTAGTGTGGTAGTCTCCTGGTATTCCGTATATACGTCCACAGTAAATGGGGTAGTTTAGATGATGATAGATGGATATGCTCGTGGATCAAGCTTGTCAAGTTTATCCAAGAAGCAGGTCGGAAGTACATACATTAATCTATTCCGTTGTCAAATCTTTGTATTTAGCTTCATATTCCCATTACGGTGTACAACTTGGATTTCTTCTTTCAGTACACTATTCGAATGCTATCGTTGAACAAGTCAGCACCCGTTCATTCCGTCTATAATTCCTAGTTGAAACCCTTCGTTCCTGACTGTAATTTTTGTACAGATTTTTCATTGTTACGTTTCTGATTTGCTATTATTTGTATTTTCCAGGAAGTCCAAATCCTGAAAGCCCTGGTGTTGGGGGAAGAGGAGCGAGGACAGAGTCAGTACCAAGTGATGTGTTTCGTCTGCCATGTCAATAAGGACGAATTCATCTCGTCCGACGCCATGTCAAAACTCCGACAGGTGATTGTCGTTTTTAATATTTTTTTTCCTTCCTCGTCCTGAGAATATGTGGTTTATTTCACCCGTCGGAAAAGGGATCATTCCTGTCAGTTTATCTTATTTTTATTTTCGAAATTTCGGCCTATCGGATTTCCGTTTATTTTTCATGACCACTGGGCTTGATGTTATGGGGGAGAAAGTTATATTTAGTAGGTATTTAAGAGCAAGGTTGTTGTCTCATGCGTATATGAAAGGTATAACTTGATAATGGAGTTTATTTTATAGAGTTTTACTCGGCGGTAGTTTCTTATCAATTCTCTGATGCGGAATAGGGACCTTCAATACTTCTAGGTATAATTCCGCCGTGTGATGGAAGAATGCCTCATCTCCAATGTTTACAAAAATGGGGTTTTCAAATGACCCCCATATTTCTGGACCGCTCTTGGTACGCGTTTTGATGGAGAAACACATCATCTTCTGGTCTAAACGCCTTTCATCATTGTTTATTTTGATAAAATTCGAAGGTGAAACGCCTCATCCCACTTAATATTGAATTGAGACGATTCCCCGTCAAACGTTTTGCTCCAAACTTCTTCAGATTTTGGATGAGGTGTTTAATCGGGACTCGAAAGGCGTTTCTCGATCAAATATTTACCCAGCAGTTTGGGCTTGAGGTCTTTTTAAACAAAACAACTAGGAAATAATTATTTTGTGAAGGTGTGGATAATCGCTTCGGGGTTTCACGGGGTTTCAAAAACTATATCAACAAATACTTGTTTTTGTGAAAAAACCATTAGGCGAGATGAGGCATTTCTCCTTGACAAAAATCCCAAACAATCGAGCGTAAATTTTGAAAAATTGCCTCCACTGCGAAGAATCGATTCCTTTAATGGGAAAATCGATTCTGTATTTATACGTATTTACATATGAGTAAATAACTCAATAACGAGTACCGGCGAAAAAATGGGGTCACTGGAATGACTGTGGATGCCGTGTTAGACGTTTCCATTGAGGAAGTATTGAGGCAATGTTATGATCTACAGATGAGGCGTTTCTGTTTCACAGGGCAGAATTATGGGTCTCTAGGTATAATTAATGATGTACATCATTGATCTAGGCAGAAGAGTGATTTTACAGATAACGATGAACCGGTTTAGAAGAATATACGGCCTTTTTCATTGGATATTCAGATTATGCGTGTGTACGTATTGGTGTTTATTCTCGCCAATTCAGCGGTTCATTATTGTAATTAACAAATCAACAATGGATGAGTTTTCTGGGGAATGCGACATGTCTTGTATTCACCTTTTTATATTGCAACGTGAACCATGTTGCCATTCAGTTGTTTCTTTAATACCTTCTTATATTTAATAAACTAAAACACTCCGTTACAAACAACCTTTAGTTGATTAGTTGAATTCCATGATATTTTCCTTGATCTATTCCTTCCCTTCTTCGCAGACGTAATAATCCCTCATTTATATGTAAATTGACTCGTTACTCTCAATACCCTTTGATTATCTAACGAAAATCCTTATTTGAGCTTAACCGTTTCCCCAGAAAACAACTGACACCCACCGTTTTAGTCGCTCCCTTTTACCTGCTCGGAAACACTAATTTACCTTCCGACTCTTTGAGCTCATACCTTTGCATCCCACGCCGTTTCATTTGGAAAGAGCATTGAAATTGCCTTGAAACCTCATACAAAAGGGGTTTGGCGGGGATTCTGGTCGAGGGCTTAAGGAAAGACGCCTTTATCGTAGGCTGTGGCGTCGGCTAATTAGGTGGAACGGCATTTTAATGTCTCTTCGCCGATGTCTTGAAATAGAGTTCAAACCGCTGTATCCTTGGTCTTGTCGGAATTTAAAACGGCGTATCGCCATTGATCCCCCCCGCCTCCCCGCTTAAGCCTTGGTTGCTATTGAATGGTTTTTGAAATTAGAGCTGTGAACAAGATACTTGGAATCCAAATATCGAATAGAACCTCAGGAAAAGGTGAATTTTCCTAATAACTCAGTTGGTTGATTGTAAATTTGATCATTAACTCCAATATGAAGTACTTAATTGAATGAGTTCATAGGTCAAACGGCTTTGTTGTACACGGCGTGTTGTCTAATAAGTAATTATTACTGTGTTTTACGCGGAATTGTTGGAAAAGTATCTCACCGAGGTGAAACAACAACAATATCAGACCCTCCAGATTCCACTATCGGAGTACCCACAGGTCCTTCTCGTCAAAATGGTGTCCGTAGTCTTCGCACTTCCAAACAATAACTTTGGGGAACCGTATCCCTTTGGTAACCCAACTCTCTCGCGTTCCCGAGAGGTTTGAAGGATTGCTCTGTTCTGTCCTAATATTTGGAGTGAACCTCCGAGTTCCCTAGAGCCATCTCAGCGAAGGTACACAACTTGAATTGAAGCATCTGCCAGCCCTCGCCTGATTGGGGTTGAGTCTTCATGACGATTTTCCTTACTGCCGGGTTTCCTGGAACTTGTAATAACATTAGTTTTCGAACTGCTTCCTTACTGGACGTTTTCATCATGAGTGCGGATGGGTGAAGGATATACGTACCTAATAGAACGTATAACTACATTGAAGTTTGAACACATGTAGGATTGCTCGGGTTTCCCTAAATTAACAGTCAGCGTAAAGTGGAGGGTGTTATGCAACAAGGGTCCAAACGACATTTTTCAAATTTTCGAGGAATTCAAAGTAAAGTTTTTGATCAAGTGTCACGTTTCTAGGGCTTTGTGCTTGATTCATGAAGTGGTGGGTGCCAATAACTCATTTTGGAGTACCCAACAGGCCTGTTGCGTCAAATTTGAAAAGAATCCATTGGTTTTCCGATTAAAGCGTCTATGTCACATAGACTCTCGGGCTAACCATCACTCCAAATTTCGCAACATGGGTGTAAGCGACATTTTTTGGCGTTTAGACTCTTGTTGTGTAGTCTTTTGTTAACGGATGAGACAAGCACCACATAATGAGCCATTCCAAATTTCGCAACAAGAGTCTATCTCCAGGCTATATATAATTTTACAAAGAGTCTAGGTAGCACTAGCATCACCCTAACGAACCTAAAAAATAGCTCTTCACAAACTGTAAAAAAATATATGTAGTACAATGTACCTACATAATACATATTATGTACCTACAGGCAAAAGTCACACATCATTCCAAAATATTCTTTTAAATGTAGGCCACAATGGAATAAAATATTCTGTTATTTCCTGCTGCTTATTGTGTTGAATCGACTTTTTAAAAGTGTAGTCACGCCATTTCCGTATGAACATCACATTTACTGCACTAGCATCCTTCTGCTGCGGAATGTACTTGTCTGCGGGCGCGAGCGGAAATACAATCAATAACAATGCATTCCCATAAAGCGGCTCCGGCTAAGAGAGCGTCTTCTATATTACTATAATCGTTTTATCGGCCGCTCCTTACAATTTCGAGCATAAAAGCTCGTCCATCATTCAGATCCATGACGTATTGACTGTGGAATCTGTACCTCTTCCCAGACACCGCTATGATGTATTTGATATATACGAGAAAAACATCATCAGATGTCATCACTCCGCCCTTACCACTCCCCTAATCTCATTCCCCCGCACTAGGCGGGCAAATCGTATTACCGTCGAGTGGAGCTTTCCTATTATTATTGATGCTTCTACCGAAACTCGATTACAAGTCGCTGCCCTCCAATTGCTTTGCAAATCCATCGCGGAAGGTTTTGCTCCCCGCTCTACATTTTGCTCCTAAGCTAATTACAGGCGGAGGATCGTGAGTTTGTGAAGCTGCGAACAGAACCCGAAATATGAGGGTTGGATTATTCATCACGTTGGCCCCTGGGAACGGAGTTACAAACAACGATTCCTACCAGCTTCGTTCCGCTTAGTAATCATTGCCTTTCAAAATGCAACTGCTGTCCTCTTTTGCTATTTGAACAACTAAATTCTCCTCATGGGATGATAATATGTATAATGCTCAAAATCCAATCGGATTCATTTCTTCAATAATTAGAACATTATGAAAGGATCGGTGAATCTTGAATGGTGGATATGTATAATATTTTGCCAATTTGTAGATACAACTAGTGTCTAAATTTGGATATAGAAACGTACATATTGTTTAGTATGTGCACACACGTGAAGTTCATTCTGGCCGTAAATATACGAGTAAATATACTCGTACATTGGGCAGCAGTCGATCATAGAAACGTATTGCTGTTCTGAAAGACTAAACAAAATTTCAGTTGAACGAAAGGTAATTAAACTCGTTCAAAGTCGATGGAAAATAGAATGAAAAGCTGAATTTAAAGGTAGGGCTCAGCACTTCTTATACTTGATGTAAATGAAATGGCTCAGAACATTCAATCTAACTTCTGATTAGATTTGTAAATCCAGTTTAAGAAGTCTGGCTCCTCATTTAGTTCTAATCGTTTCAGGAGAAGCTTCCAAAGTTTCACGTTAAAACTCTTCATCAAGGACGTCAGGTCTCAAATTTACATGAGACAATGGGAACAGGCTGATGACGTTTCTGTTTTTCAGCATATTCCGTCTCAGATGGATTTGTATTACCTGAGTATATTGAGAGCTTACCTTCGCCATCAATATGAAAATTGTATCAACGGGGTTTTTTGAAAAATGCTGCTTCTTTCTCAATCCTCCCCAATGGTTACTATAGGCATCATTTCAGTATACATACCCTTCCCGTCTGTCGGATTACTGGTCTGTACTCCATATATTCGAAAAGCTCACTGAACATGACACAACGATCGAAACCAGGTGAAATATTTGGGGTAGGTGCTAGTTGATCCGTAGGAATTTCTTCTATCGCATACAAGTTATCCCTAAAAAGCTACAGCCTGAGCCCGAATGTTGGCATGTACCTTGCAGCCTTGTACTCGTAATTCATGAATACCAACCTCGGGTACCCTAGTGAAATCCCATATTACCTAACGCAGTATGGCAAATATCTAGCGTTCAACCATATCGTCGCATCTGTATGCAGTACAAATACCGATAGTTTGGATGAGTGAACTTTGCCTTATATTCCCTTTTTCTCTTACATGTAGGTATATTACATGAACGATCTCATGTGGTCCTGTGGAAGAGGCGCCAATTAACTACTAATTACAATATGATCAGGCACGAACTATGAATGACAATACTAATCAAGTTATAATTTGATTGAATCCGTGATTATTACGGATTCAATTGAACACGTAGGTGAATGCGTGGGTGATGTGATTATTGGACTTGGGGCTTATACAGCGAACAGTGTGTAACATAGTACGAGTACATTGTGCACGTTGATGCTCATCAAAACACAAGCGAATGTCTGAGTACTTTTTAAAATTTCAGCTTTCCTTCACATTCTTTTCTGATATGGTTGGTCCGTAAATAGCAATTGATAATATTCCAAAGATTCAGGAATTTTCTATTGAAATTGTAGAGAGGTTCAGAATATGGACAACTAAAACATAAGCTCAAGGACGCGAGAAGTTTCTTTTCGTTGTTGAATCGTTTTTATTTTCTATAGACTGAAGTACCGCCCCGGAGAAAAACATCTGAGGTCGAGAAAACTAGCTATATATTTGATTAAGATTGGTTCAATGTTGAGAGGGCCATGCTTTCCTTGAGAGTAAATGATAGAAGATCCAGTACCTTAATCAGGTTGCAAAGCAAAGCGCCGACAATCAGGTTGCTCTTTTTCAATTGAAAACCAAAGAGGAGGAGAAAAAAAACCTTTTGAAGGCTTTACGAGACATTCAATATTATTTCCGTCGGGTCCGATTCATTTAGTCTGATTTCCTTCTCTTGTCGTCCCGTCTTTTTATTTCTTTTTATCGGAGAGTTTTCCGGACTACCAGATTAATCTCGCGGAAAACGGAAAACTTTCTTCTGAGATAGAGAGGGCCTCCTTGGTGAAAGTAGGATGGTTTAAGTGAGGGAGGGAGTGTCTCTGGAAAGTTAGAAGAGTTTTATTTGGGGACAGAGTGAAGCGATGAGGGACGGTGGCGTTGAACTGAAAATTAATTAGAGCAACCCGGTTTCCGAAGCTTCCTCCCGTTCAATTTTAGACGATTCGTTCTTGGTTCGGATGACTGAGTGCCGGTGTGATAATAGGAAATCAATCCTCGTGGGAGAGTTTGGACTCGTATGCATCAAGGATGGCTATCAATCTTGTGCGAATATGTCCGCCATTGGTCAGGGTTCGCTCGATATCTACCTCTTCCAATACGTAGTTCCCTGAAGAGTTGCTACGAACAGTAGTAGACAAGTACATTTGTCTGTACTATAAAAGTCAATAATGTTGCAATATTCTGTAAAACATCATCACGTTATCAGAGCTCTGTTCAAATTATGTTTGGAATGAGATTCGTCGAGTTTGAAGCGATTACGCATTTCAGGTGAAGCGTAACCTTCAAATTCTTGAAAGTCTTTGGGCTACATAGTGTACAAATATGTGACAAACGAACCCTCCCTCCACCTTCTGAATTCAGAGGCTCGGGAGATTGGCCCAAACAATCGAATGGTGAGGTAATTCTGACACACTGAACCAATCTGTATTTTAATCTGTCCGGAAGAGGGTAATTGGAAGAGGGCTGGCTGGTCGTGAGCGGATTCAGTTGCATATAAAACCGTGCGGTCTGAAATATGCAGTTTTATAATGATTTTCGTCGAATGTTGGTTTATTCATCCCCTAATACTCGTACATTCATCTCCCACGTAACCAACGTTGGTGGACCTTCTCCATGAATACAGTTATCTTAAACTATCATTCAAAAGTAGGCTTCCATTTGTTTGAAACTCGTTATTAGACTGTGAAACATAACCGCCGGTTTGAAATCCCCAACATAACATAATATGTTATATACATATATTATATTGTGAACAACGCAATGGTGTTCATACTAAAAAGCACCTGCGGTACACTGCACTGGATGGAGGCAATTCCATATAAATTGCTACACTGTAAAGTAACCGTGATGCAAAGTACTTTTGCAGCATGTGCCTCATCAGCTCCCAACATTCAATAATGGTTGGAAGTAACAGTTTTAATGGACAACCGTGCTCCCTAGTTGGGAATTCGTTGGGGATTTGTACCTCTCACAACTCTATTGGCTCGTTGATATAAATCTAGTTTTCTATTCCAACATTCAGTTGAGGCCCATTTCATATTGTACTCTAAACTATTTTTTTAACCCGGTCTGTGGAGCACAGTACGTTACCTACAACAAGTGGTGCCTACAACTTGTACTGATATTTATTTAAAAAATGCCAATCGGTTCCAGGCAAACTGTGGCTTGATATCCTGGTGATTGATAATTAACTGTATAATAAGTTATAAGCCTTTGGTTGGACAATTTCGCACCGGCAGGGAAATCCATCGGCGCGCGGGACTTATCTATGTTGGTCGGGCCACGATGGGACGTAAATAGGGGTAATCTTCCGTCCCTCGGATTAAACGCAAACCCCCTTTCAGCCTCTCGGTTAACACGGGGTTTCGAGGAAGGTTTAAGTCCCGTTACACGGTGTAACTTTTTTTATCTCTAAGGTCTAACCCTACATAAAATAACTCCTCTTGGAGCGACGCCAAAAAGGGCATTAATATGACTCGGCATAGGATAAAGGATCGAGTTCGCATTACCCGCTCACCTGCGCGCAGGTGGGCACAACGCGCTCTAAACCAGCCCTCATTTTGTCCACGCTATATTTATTAACTGCCTCAGCACATGATCAATAAGTCACTTACTCATGTTACGAAAGCCGTATTTCATATAATCCTATTTCCGCGACAATTATTCTGGAGGCTGATGAACTCATCGACACATAACATACATGTAGGTCAGTAGAATCTAATAATTATTAATATTAATACTGGTTTTGTGTGTATGGGACCAGATCCATCAACTTCATATTCTTCATGTTAATTTCCAAGAATTCGCAACTCTATGCGGTTCATGCTTGTGATGTTTAGTAGATTTATCGCTAATTCATCACACTAGTATTTTCGTTGTAAAATTACAGTACATGTTAGTTGAGGTTTTAATGTTCAAACGCTATCGGGTGCTCTTAGTAATGTACAAAAGTTGTCCTACCTACTGCCTGCAATTCCACAACAACATGGTTATGCATTGACTTGTGTTGGTTTTCTCATGTGAAACTGCTGCAGGTGGTAATGTACCTACTCGTAGGTCTGTTGTCAGACGTCATTCAGACAGGCCAGTATAGAGCTCAATCATGCATGGATAGGTCCTGATGAACAAGCGAGTACCGACCTCGTGGATCCCCGCGCAGCCACATTATCATCCGTAAGGCCCAGACCATGCTGTCAACTGAGGAGGTGGGATGGTACCTACGAAAACGACTCTTCGATATCACTAGAATAACACAGCCAAAATCGTAGACACATAGCCTAAATCACAGGTTGAACTGTCACGCTTTCTTCCGCCATATGACCAATTCATCTTATACAATAACTATGGAGATGATGATCTAACTACAAACAATTTGTACCAATATAATTCTAGAGGTTTTAATTAGAACCGCCTACATCGGCCATTATTTATTATTTAATTAATTGATTATTAATTATCGATTATCATTATTATTAATTATTATTATTATTAGTAGGTACTCGTAATGATTAATTATTATCAATCAACTCGATACCTCAAAACCATGTGCCGTTCGAATTAGCAGGGCATTATGAATATTGACCCGACGGGCTGCTTCATGATTCTCCCTCATGATGACGACTTTCGATCAGCTCTATTTTTGAGCCCTCACTGTGAACCGTATGGTCTCAAAAAAAAAACCATTGGTACATTTAAAGTCTATTTAAATGTCTACAAAAAACTGCACCGTTCAATTCGAATTTTTCGAGATGGGTAACTATAACGTTTCCAACATTTATTTTGAACCCCCTTCCATTGATAGGAGGGTTCATTATCGAAGCTTATAAACCAAAATATTCAATATACGCGTTATACTCGTAAATGAGTTGGTTTGTCCATTTCGATATGGATGCTGTATGTATTTCCGAGTATTTGCTATGAAAATATAGATTAATTATCCTAAACCGTCACGGTCTTACTGAAACTGCTCTATAAATAATTGGGGATAGCGGATGTCTTCAAATACTTATACTTCAGCAGTAATTTTACATTCCTAATAAATTATTTATTACCTATTAAATTTCAGCCAACACGAATCGACGTCGTGCAAGTGGGTTTAATTATTAACGTTTCCATTACGTACGAGTTGCCATTGATTTAATATTGACCAATTCTCCGAAATGTTTTCCACCACCCGCCCTTCATACCTAATATCGTCATAAAGATTTTCTTCAGATTTCACGGCCTTCTAAAAACTTCTTCATTAAGTAGAAAAAAAAGGCTGTCAGTCCTTAGTAAGGCTATAGTAAGTAAAGCCTTATTAAAGACTTACAATGTTGTAGCCGGTGAGTTCTATACATAATTTATTATCTTTCCTGCTTTTACTTCGAAAACAGCTACTAGCTTGTGTTTCAACATGTCATGAGTACCATACTGATTTTGACGAAGCGAACTTTGTATTTTTCCATGATTTACCTAATCTGTGCTACGTTTCACATATAAATAGCCCATAATATTATTTTCGCTCTCTGTGCGGATTTAGACGTTACAAGGCCTGACTCTGTCCTTTCACCATTCAAACATTGAATAAAGGTACTTAGTTCTAAATTGAACTGCGATACTTCATACCCGCTCCCTATCGAAGTTCAATCTATTAATTTCTGAACACCATAACTTGATCTACATTGACCAATTATATAATAACCAGTGGAATAAAATGTTTGGAAATGTCTCGGGCACCCACTTAAATTCTTAAATCCTACTATTCCTCCCTGAAAGAGCCAGAGGTCTCATTATCAACATACCTCCCCATTGTTATGCACAAACCGGCCAAGCATTTTTTTGCAATTTTTGCAGCTTGTAAAAGTCAATTGTAATCATGGATTGAGTGTGGACATTTCTTATAGAAAGGCCTTAATTACTCTTATAACAGGAATCCCTGTGAAATGAAGAGCAGTTAATTGATGGTTGATGGAATATTAATTACATAGGAATATTAATTATCTACTGTCTTGGAAATAAGCATTTTATGATTATGAATTGGGAGAATTGGATTACCTTTACAACCCTCAGGTACCTACTAAATATGGATCAGTTGTCTGAATATCCATTGTTTATGTTGAGCCAACCACACAAATCAGGGTCGGTCCCAACGTTGTGGCTAAGTATACATGGGAGCTCCTACCCAGGGCCCCATTCAAGTTTTGTTGACAACTTGTTCCTAAAGATTTCAATTGTAATTTTGAAAATAATCCATTGCAGAAAAATCCGGGGACGCTGCGGGTGCCTGAGATTGAAAAGGAGAAGGAGCGGTTCGAAATGAATATGCTAGTGGAGGTCGGGCGATCGGCCGTCATTTCCAGGCACATCGCGACCCTCTGCACTGAGGCCAATGAAGCGACGTATACCAGGACAGCGGACATCGAGTCCTGGGTCTCTCTTCCAAGTAAGTGCTCTCCAACCTTAATTAAGAGCTGACGAAGGAATGGTCGTAGAAGATTAATATACATATAATGAAACCTGTCAATAGTGAAATCTCAAGGGACCAGAAACTTTTTCCACATTAAAAAGTTTTTCCACATTTCCCAGGTTCCAAGTTACGAGTAATCGAATGGGGGAAGGTTGACATTACAATGAAAAAGATGTATGTGTGTATTTAACAAATTGTGTACATTATGTTCGTACCTACATACAGTACAAAACGGGTTCATAAATTCATTAAATCTTGAAAAATGATTCATTTAAAATAATCTTTGATATTTTTGTGCTTCATATTGTTCTGGGATTTGTATTGAATTACCGCCTTCCCATGTGCATCTCTGAACTTGATGACTTGTTCGCGAAATGAATTCATCCTCTTTATTTCAATGAGCAACTGGAAACCATCAGACAAGTCAGTTACACGTGATTCAACCTCACCTTCATGGTCTTCTTCATCATCATCTGGTTCATCCAGTGCGGCTAAGACTTCTGAGTTTTCTGAATCGTTTTCATCGAACTGAACATACTATGTGTCATAGGGAAGCTACAAACCTACCTGAACTGGGATCACCAAGCCATTACGTGAATGGAATCTTTGATGGGAGGGGAGGGTTTTCCCGAAGGCAGGCCGAGGAACCTAATTCAGGGTCCTAATCTTTCCATTTCCGCGTTAGACAGGTTTTCCACAGAGGTACAAATGCACAGGTTGCCTGAAGGGACCAGAGATATTTTTCATATTAGGCAGGTTTTCCACTTTACGCAGAGCCCGCATTAGACAGGTTTCACTGTGTATACTCATTTCTTGCCTTGACTTAGCTGCAGCACGCATTTAAAATTTTTATAGCATCATACATTAAGCTCAACGCTCTAAGGTCCCCTGATCTGCTAACCGTTACCGTGAACAGCTGTTGTTTGAAGAGTAGCTGCCAACTTTACTGATTAGTTATCTGGTATGGAGAAGTTCCATGATTGCCCTCCCGAAATTATCTGCTTGAAATGTACACATTGATCATAAGCCTAGTCCACACCGGACGTGTCTAAGGTTGTCTCAGGATGTCTTTGTATACATGTCCGAAGAACAAACCCGGTCTACAGGGATGCTGCCAGACCAAAAATCGCAGGTCAGAACTCTCTGGTACTATTTTCGATATTGCCTGCTTACTCGTAGATATTCTGAAGGTGTATATGAGGCTGGTGAATGAGTCTCTACTTTAGTTTTCCCCTAATCAGACCAATTAAGTATTCATACCAACCTAATGACCGTTTATGACGACAGATAAAAGATCCCCCTAGCGAGTATTTTGGACCGATTGTGTTATGCGAATATCGCAGTGTAAATAGGTGTCCATATTCACTCCTAGTTGTTATGAGGACGACACATTTCGAATCCCGGATCATTCCGTGCTCGAAGCCTCAAGGCTGTCCTTGTGACATAACGAGGTGAATATGAAGACGTGCTAACCATCCCTAAAATTACCAGGAGCAAGGCGCTACAGCTTCCCTACTATTCCTCTCACCTTTGGGATGAGGTTGATGCCATAACTAGCCAGCACCACCAGGTCGGGGAGTCCCCAACCACCCGTCGCCCTCCCAAAATCTTCCATTTTCCTCCTCTTCACTGGCTTAGCTATTTATTGGGCTATCATTTTCCGAAGGTAGATGAGCTCCCAGTACCATTCAACTTTAATACCCCAATTTCTCAGCCTCCAATCTCATCTTGAGATGAGGTACGTTCTAACAAAAAATCATATTATAAAGAACCAGAACTCTAGTTCAATTTCACTCAAGTCAGATAGAGTTTTCTCTCAATTTCTTCGCTGAATGTTACAAGCTTCTCTTCACCATCAATTTATTTTCTTCAAATCTTATTTTACCTGTTGTTCTTCTACTTCTCAATTATAATTTCATGACCAACTTCAATCTTCATCATGATTTATTATTCTCAATATAGCTAGAGCTGCTCGATGGGCCTTGTAGATGATTACACTGCTCCCATGGCTGGCAAAAGACAGTCGTTGATCCGCGTCGTTTGTGGACGGCTTCCAAGGTGACGCGTCAACAGGCCTCCAAATTCAATACTAGAGAAAACAAGTAGAAAGGAAACAAAGTTTTATGATAAACATGTCTTAACAAAACAAGAAAAGAAAAGCCGAGTGAGGAATCAGTGGTGGGGGCCCCACTCGGCCGAGAAAATAGAACATACTCGTAGTTCTATCCACTACCTCGCTCCAAATCACACGCCCGTCACTTGGCCGTGTACTGCCTTGGCTGATCACACTGCGATTTACTCGGCCAAATGCACTGTCTCGGCCTACGACTCGGCATGTGTAATAAGGCCTTATGTGGCAGACCACTAAGACTAATTTAGCAGTGGATATTCCTATCTTCATTGTTAACCACAAAACCTCTCAAATTCGTTATTTTTATCTCAGCTCAAGTAATAAGTAAGGAAAGGTGATTCTAACATTAACTCCAGAGGGAAACCCTCGCAATTTTATTCGGTTTCCGCCTCCGGGTTCGTATTTACCGCCGACTTTTCCCCCCAAAGCTCTAAAGACTCCCGGAGTATTCTCTCATTTAATTCCAGTAACCCCTTTTATTATCTTCAAGAAGAAGACGAAGAAGGGCGGGAACGGCTCAAAGATATTTCCTCTCGTCTAGAAGAACCGCCTTCTAGTTCCTTTGAGACGGACGGAAAGTATCTAATTTAATTAGGCAATTTACTCTAACCGCTTCGACAGAGATATGCGCTAGGGTGACCGTAATAAGTTCAGAATAAAATGAAAATGAACCTTCATTTTGTCGGTATTCACAAGAGCTTGACATCCAAGATGTTTTAGCCTGTTGAAATGCGATGCGGTCTTGACTTCAACAGTGGAAAATCAGTCGAGACTTTGGGCTTGTCTGGAGCCAAAATAGTTGTATATCCGGAGAATAATAATCCATTGTGGTAGAATTGGCTGCGCTTTCTTTATTCGATATTCGACAGTCGTTGTTGAAAATATTCAACTAAAAGAAAGAGCGGAAAAGAAAAAGTCCTTGAAGCCTGTGAACTGTTTTCCGTTGTTGTTTTCTCATTGTGTTAGGACTCGGATTGAACCTCGGATGGGGAGAGAAAACATGGAACCGGAAAGTAGTGTTTGTAGTAGGCCAGGACGGATTCAATTCAGAGCTCGCCCACCCAAAATACTTCAACGTCTTGACCTACAAGTCGAAAACCGCCTTCTGAAGGGCTCGTAGGGGTTCAAGTACAGTTTTTAGTGAGACTGAGTTTTTAATTAATACAGTTTTCAGAACCACTTTTGCTTGCTCATTAGCTATCGATTACTATGCGATTCATGAGCACAGTGAAAAGCGTGCTGAGACCATTTACTTGGATCAAGTTTTACGATAACAGAGATAATTTTTGAACCATAATATTCATATTATGATCCCATTTCTTCCCATAATACGCCATAATTGTTCTAGTTTTGGCCTGCGTACCAGAAGACCTTTAACCCTCCTCTCTTATAACGCTGCTCGTACAGTTCATAAAATAAAAACTGCTTCCTCCACCCCAGCCCTCTCCTAATTCCGTACTGAATCGAACACGAGGCTACCAGTATATCAGTACACCTTTCCAATTGTACTGATATGAAATTGTACTCAGCAGATACAGCCAAAGGATAGTGTATAATATACACATTATGTTACGGGTAATGCCCGCAAGTGGATTAGCCGGATAAAGTCAGCTCTATCCAAAACGGATGGATAAAGCCAGGAAAATGTTGCGGTTGCGGAGTTAATCCGCGTAATGCTAGCCTTACCAAAGGTGGTATCAGGTGACCTCACAACAAACTTTAATTTTTAACTTTTTAAAAGTACCTGTTTTGAGGTTACCTTTTGTATCAGGGTTTAATGAAATTTTAAAATTATTTTTTTTCCCGAAACTGCAAGATTTATAACATAAAACAAAATAAATGATAGTCATTATTAAACTGCCATAAATTAAAATATACATAAATTATAAAATAGTCAACCAGCTTATCCTAGTTAACTTTTGATTAAAACTACATGCAATTGTATATAAAACATTAATCATTGATTAAACCTAATCAAAAGTTAACTAGGATAAGCTGGTTGACTATTTTATAATTTATGCATATTTTAATTATATTTAATGTTACAATATTATTATTAATTGTGTTATAGTGGATAATATCCATAAAATGTTCTATCGAGAACAGCGTGTTATCTCGAATTTATTTTGTGGACTTTAGGATACGTTTTCGTTCAAGTAATAAGACCAGACTCATCGACATGGAATATACCAAACGGTTATAGGGTCGATTTTCAAAGTTTTCATCGATTGAGGAATGCTGAAATCACTCAAATAGTCCTCTAAATATCATGGCAATAGTATTGAGGTAACTTCGGTACAGCCATTAGATATTCTCGATGGTTAATGCCACCCACGGCTTCAGGGTATAAGTGAAATGTGTTACATGATCGATACTTACTGAACCGTCCTTCTGAGCATGTCAAACTAGGGATACATACTAATATGAAACGATTTTATTTGTAGTCAGATCTAGGTCAATAGTTGCTTGTCGGTTTTGTGTTGCTTACTAGAAAATCATAATATATTAATTACATTCTCGAAAAGACTCGCTTCTCATGCAAGAGTAATGGAGGTAGAAAGAGTTGAGAAGAACGCCCGGAATACCGTGGGCGTTTAGAAAAACATCTGCAGCATTTTCAGCTATATTCATCGATCCGGACTAACAAATTGATTACCCCTTCCCTACCGATAGTTTCATAAAAGCAGAGTCCATCAATCAAGATTACCTTCTTCTAATCATCCGAGAGATCGCATTACGGGCAACACCCCTCTCCCTCTCCACACTATTCGCCCCGTGAGATGGTAACAGCTTGAAAGTGATTGGGTGCGATGAGCGGGGGAATCAGGTCGGGATAATTAATTAGGTTTTAGTATTCCCCTGCCTCGAAAATTATTATCCCCTTACTATCTCCGTGGATCTTTGATTACCTACCAGTCTTCTATAATATACATAGAACATGAAATATAATATATAGGTAATATATTAGTCTCGGTGCAAACCCCTTGAGCTCCTTTGTTCAGATTAATAGTAATCATACGGTTTGGAGTTTGACAGAGGCAAAATCAGGGCCATCAGCAATCGTTATTATGTAGCTGATATTTCCAATCGTTGCAAAAAAGCAACTGGAACACCCAATTCGAAGCTTTGCTATGAAATTGACGAATGTGACGAGAAACTCATCAACGTTTAACCGTACTGCTTGTAACGCGTGTGACGAAATTCTCTCTACACTTTGATTCCTTTATGAAGTGGGAAAAGCGAAGAAATGTAACGAACAAAAAAATGAGAAAACTATTGTATGTTTTCTCAAAAATAGGAAGGTGTGGAAATAAAAAACTTGTAAAACAAGTATACCGTGCCCCAGTCGAATCTGTGCTAACGTACTGTTTGCCAGCATGGAGTGGGGGATATAGCACAGCCTACAATCCTTTAGTGAAAACTCAAATGGCCATCATTCGAACAATTTTCAAGACTGGATATAGGGACCATACTGCTCAATTCTTCAAAGAATTGCATGTCCTTTGTTTCGATCATACTATGAAAATCAGTCGGCTAAAGCAGTTCTTTAAAGAAAATGATATTGTTACCCGCAACATTTGGTTGAAACTAGGAGTAAAGATGATTATTTGATGGCTCTGCCATTAGTGAAGACTACTTTGACGCGACAAGCATATGTATACCGTGGTATTCTGGACGTAAATACATTGCCAAAAGAAACAAGAAAATTTCTCCTTCTGAGCACTTGTAAAAAGGCCAGTAAAGTTTTGAAAGACTTTCCATGCCTTATAGGAACGCTTAAACCTGCGTTGATTTAGAACACGGTGTTATCCGAGTTGTGTATTTTTTAATTAGTATTATGATTCATTTATTTATTTAACTATATAAATATAGTGTTTTTTTGAATTTCCAATAGAGTAGCCAGAGTCTGCTCTTCCCCTAACACGGACACTTAGCCCATATTGGGAAAACTGTAATAAATACATAAATATTCTGTATTCTGAATTTTTAAATAAATAAAGCAATTTAAAAAAAGTTGTTCACATTTTATTGCTAAGGCATAACTTGTCATCATGAAGAAAAATAAGGCCAACAACGTAGAAGGCGTTAAATTCCCATATTGGATTAGATATGGACATGAAGAAGAGTAAATGTCTTTTTTTTTTTTGAGAATATTTATTGATTGAAACCATTACAATAATATACCTCATTGAGTAGGTGTATCTATAGGATGTATATATTTATTGTTATTTTATTTATTTTTTTTTTTTTATTGGAACTGAATAATGTCCATAACATGTCGTGGGCGTTGGAGTCGTCTGTTTTCTGGGGTTTGAAACCTTCGTTAACCAGGGGGTTGGGGTGGTTGGTATTTCGTCGTACGAACGAACTGCAGCAGCTGTTGAGGATTTCAGAGGGCGGTTCCAACTTGAGATCGTTATAAAGTGTAGTGTTTCTGACGAGTGGAGGAGCATTCACTATCTGTCGCTGTATGCTTCCGTTTTGCTGCTGCTCAATTTTTCGGAATTCCGATTTGGGGCAGGTAAATGTCTACAATTGGAGTAAATGTGTAAATTCATGTCCTAAACATTTTGGACCTAATGAAAAACCATCTGCTCTTGGGGAGTTTTAAGAACGTTGTGGGGATGTGCGGAGTAGCGGAGTTGACGAGACAGATGATATTGGGAAAATATCCGGGGCTTTATGGTCCGACAGGGAATGGCATTCATGGAATATTCATACGATGTGAAATACCGACAGTTGGTACAGATTTCCAATCGAGCGTAACCCTCGATTAGACGAAGTTGCGTCTGAAACCGCCCTTCCCACTCAACCGCGGATCACTATAGCGACGTCCAAACGCATCAAAACCATTAACCCTTCTATTGTTCTGACGATCTGAAGGAAACTACATTAGATTGAACGCCACCACTCTTCCTCACTATCGCCATAGAAATAGCAGATTAAAGAGAGAACTTCGATTGGATTGAACGAACCAGTAAACCTACTAAAAAGAAGACGCCTCCTCATCGCTCCTCCGTCATTTCCCATCAACCGACCCGCCATCAAGACAGGAAAACAGGTTTCAATCTTCCCATTCACCAAGAACAAAACAAAACATTTCAGCCACAGCGATTCATTATTTTCTGTATAGTTCACTGTTCTGTACAATATATTCTATTAAGTCCTGCATCTCTACGAATTATTTGGGCTAATGAAGTAAAATAATATTTATTATGGTGTGTACATTCAAATAGGTGATCATGTGGTCCATTTTGGCCAGCTCAGAGAGGTTCTCGTGAATTTTACTAATTAATTCAATTAATTCACAAGCCCTATACAGGTTGTAATCCTTAAGGTCGTACCAGCAGCCAGGGATTCTACAACTAATATCTGATTAGACCTTAAGTCACTAAAATGGCCATACGTCCCGCATTTTCCAGTCAAAATTCAAATTTGATTATACCGTTGGAAAGAGCGTTAAATTTCCTATCTCCCTAGTGCTAAATAAAACTTTTTGAAGAAGATTCAGAAAAATGAGCCTGAATAGGAAAGTCTAGAAAATTTCGGAAATTTACAGTTTTTTCAAACGTTTGTAAGCCTAACTGAATGTGCCGGTTACTTACTGTAATACTGTAACCCTAAAAGTTGGCCCAAAAGCTCAGCTTTCCAACGATATGATCAAGAAATTGTTTACAGTGGACTCATGGTGTAAAATCCTCGTTCCTTTGCCAAAAACCGTGGATCTTTCAGTATAAAATGTATACTGATTTAATCGACAAGTAAAATCTTTCGCGAAAATCGACATTTTTACCGTAAAATGAGTTAGGCAGCATTGTATGGAAATTTGTTAGACTAGGTAGGCCAAGCTAAACATTATTATCGTTGGCAATTAGGTCAATGTACTGTGTTTTTAACTTCCATCCGCTTCCCACCATCGCATTTTCAAGGTTTCCGTTCACCCTACTTATTTCAAGGGTTAATATATGCCTACCTGCATCCGCAATAATTTATATATAATAATGATATATCATGCAGTACCTACCAATCAACATACCTACGTAAAATTCCAAAACAAAAGTCCTTGGAGTTCATTCCATACGATCCAGAGTCATAACTCGGGTTCATGACAGCTTTGTTACTCTACAAATGAAGGATTGAGAAGACAATTAACACTGGCGCAAAACTGTGACAGTTAAAGCATCTAAATGCCTTCTGAAAGGAACGAGCAACAGCTTTTGGTTTATTATCTTCGATAATGAACCATTGGAATCGCCCAAAGAAAAAAAAATTTTAACCCCCCCTCAAAATTTGTTGGTTTACGTTTCAAGATACGTAGATTCAGAAAATCGAATAAAAAAAAATCCGTCCGTCCGCCGTACGCCGTCCGCCGTACGCCGTCCGCCGTCCGAGGCACTTTGCCCAGTTAGCGTTGAGTTAAAATTACGAAATTTGGTTTCTGGGTTTGGACCAGCCCCACAATGATCCACGAAACTTTTCATAACCCTAGGTCAAGGGGAAGGGGTTCAAAACGAATTTTGAAATGTTGAAAATTCCATATCTCGAAAAATTCCCATCAAACGGTATGTTTTTTATTTCATATTTAGATAGAGTTTGTTCCGTAGAATTTTTTAAGACCATCTGCAGCTTTGTACGACCAGCCGTTCGTTCACAATGACGGCTTAAAGATTGTGCCTCACAACCCGATCGTGAATCAAACTGTTGAAATACAGGTCCATTTTCATACTAACAAGCTCTTTGGAACATCATATGGCTTAAGTGATGTCGAGTTTGTTGTTCTGAGGTGCGTTTCGTGCTACGGAAATGAAGGTAATTTCGAATGTTTGTTGGTAGGTACTTCTTTTATAAAAAAATTATTACCGACGTAGTATTAAAAACCCCAGAATTATATCGTACTAATTAATCATAATTAATAATAATTATTATTAATAATAAATACGAATTATCAATACCTAACAATAAATTATAATAATTTTCAGTAGGTTTATTTCATATTTAGATAGAGTTTGTTCCGTAGAATTTTTTAAGACCATCCGCGGCTTTGTACGACCAGCCGTTCGTTCACAATGACGGCTCAAAGGTTGAGCCTGTCGACGCGATCTTGAATCAAACGGTTGAAATACAGGTCGACTCGATTTTCATACTAACTAGCTGTTTAGAACATCATATGGTTTTAGTGATGTCGAGTTTGTTGTTCTGAGGTACGTTTCGTGCTACGGAAATGAAGGTAATTTCGAATGTTTGTTGGTAGGTAGGTACATACTTCTTTTATAGAAAAATTAAAAAGTATTAAAAACCCTAGAATTATATCGTATTAATTAAATACAAATTATTAACATTTAACAATAAATTATAATAATTTTTGCTAGGTATCTACTTGATAAACTTATTAATAATTAGTGATAATTCATAATAATAATTAATCTAACATTAAATGTTAATCTAAATTAATCTAAATTTTAGGATCTAGACATTTAGAACTAGTGATCTAGACAGAAGGGTGATCTGTAAATTCTTGACACAACGGTTCATTATCTTCTTTGCACAGATCACCCTTCTGTCTAGATCACTAGGTCTAAATGTCTAGATCCTAAATGTTAGATTAATTATTATTATCAACTATTTCTCATTGCGAACCTGTTCATTGTGTACCCACGATCCTTCCCTAAAAGACCTGGCAGCGGGAAATATTATTCAACATGGTTTGAAAAGGGAAAAACAAGTTTTGTAAAAAATCCCAATGCTCTAGGTAGTAGTCGATACCAGTGACCAACATTTTCTTCAGTAGTCGACATGGTTTTGCACTAGTAGTCGACCTACATCTGTTAGAAGTCGACAGTATCACTTGAGTCAGTAGTCGACAGGTTTCGTCATTCCATCGTTTTCGAATTTTACGACATCTAAATAAAATACATTCAACTGTGAATCGGAACTTGAAAATAGATTAATAAGATGTAATAAAGTAGTTATCAGACTTTTTATTTGCAAACAGCTCATTATCAGTCTCAAATTGCAATAAGTACTTAAGTAAAAAGGTATGAAAACAATAGTCGAAAACTCATTGTCAGAAAATTGACATTGCAGTTGGGCTTAGGTACCTATTTACATATTTTTTTGACATTTTCATGTCTTTGCTTTGGCACATGAATGAAACGGGAAAAATTTGTTCCCTTGATTCACCCTTTCCCTCAGATCACGTCAGAACACAAGCGACCGGCGGGCCATTACGTCAGAGCCTATGACGCACGAGCGTATGACGTAAGACGGCTGGCAGGAGGCTAACTAGTACGTCAGAGCCTATGACGCGCGAGCGTATGACGTAAGACGGCTGGCAGGAGGCCAAAAAGTACGTCTGAGCCTATGACGCACGAGCGTATGACGTAAGACGGCGGGCAGGAGGCCAACAAGTACGTCAGAGCCTATGACGCACGAGCGTATGACGTAAGACGGCTGGCAGGAGGCCAACAAGTACGTCAGAGCCTAAGACGCACGAGCGTATGACGTAAGACGGCTGGCAAGAGGCCAACAAGTACGTCATAGCCTATGACGCACGAGCGTATGACGTAAGACGGCTGGCAGGAGGCCAACAAGTACGTCAGAGCCTATGACGCACGAGCGTATGACGTAAGACGGCTGGCAAGAGGCCACTAGTGCGTCAGAGCCTATGACGCACGAGCGTATGACGTAAGACGGCTAGCAGGAGGCTAACTAGTGCGTCAGAGCCTATGACGCACGAGCGTATGACGTAAGACGGCTGGCAGGTGGCCAACAAGTACGTCAGAGCCTATGACGCACGAGCGTATGACGTAAGACGGCTGGCAGGAGACCAACTAGTGTGTCAGAAGCTATGACGCACGAGCGTCAAGGGGAAGGGGTTCAAAACGAATTTTGGTACGACATGGTATGACTATGGTATGGTATATTTTTGTATGTATGATTTAGTATAGTACAGTACGGTATGATAGGAAAGAAATGGTATGAGTACGGTGAGAATATGGTATGGTGCCGATTTGCAACACAGTCTGGTATAGTCAGAAGGGTGATCTGCACAAGGAAGATAATAAACCGTTGTGTCAAGAATTTGCAGAGTTTTCTGTTATTGAACCGCAAAGACATGAAACCATTGAAGGTCTCCCTCAACGTCTACCACTGTCGTTGGTTGGCCACTATCGAAGCCACATCATTCACAAATAGCTTTTTCGTTTGAATAGAACCGTATGTTCCGCTGCAAGGGAAGCGATAAGATTTTCAGAAAATTAGAGAGAGCATCTGGTCTCATGTTTCTGGGAAATTGATGCGCAGGAGCAAGGCGCACAATCTAAAATCGCTTAGCCAGTTGTCGCCTAAGCGATCCCGAGCTTAGACGTTCTCTCAAACCGAATTTTTTTTCCCAGCTGTACCAACTCCAACGACTGAGAAACTCATAACATCCTCCTATTTCCACGCTTCATCTATTACTGATAATGGCCGACAACTTTTTTGGACACGAAAAGTTCGCTACAAAGTGCCGTGTGTGAATTAGGTTAAGCCTATTCTCCAATATCCGCTCACTCCATTTCTATTCAGCTGCTAGGTAGTATTTCGGTCTGATATTCTGTACAGAATATTGATGCGTTGCATGGCGATATTTCTGGATTGGGTTAAGTTGGACGTCATATTTATATTATGGTTCAGTTTCCCATGTGTTCCTATTAGCGAATTTTCGAAGATAGCTTCAATAATTGTTCTCGATCCAAAATTTTTAAACTCGAATTTCCTAAAAAATGTCATACCAAAATCCGTTCCAGACCATCCTGAATTCACTGCCAAACGTCCAAGTTCCTAGATGGGCAGAATCGGGCCAATCTAAGGAGCGTTTAGGGGAGTGTTAAGAAGGGAAAATTACCCATAAAATCCAAAAATGAAACAGTCTGACAGGTAACACATCATTTTAAGAATTTTTTAATGTTATGAGACAAAATTACCAGTAAAATGGAGACACTTTACATAAAACCAGTTATTTCTTCGTAAATTCTTCGTAGCATGACTAGATTTTTAAAAATTCTATCTGTTATTCAACTCAAAGTATTTGTTGAAAACTATGTATATAAAACTACATATTATGTTGTTTTGATTTAGGTCATTGATAGACCGTTCTCACACTACTTTGTTATCGAGCCTGCCCTCCAATAGTACTTAAGAATAGGTCATTCCTACACCACTCGGTTAGTCACTGTAACAGCTGTGATGAAACTACGAAATCCGTATGGAGTATGAAATACTTCATCGATATTCAATTATGATAATAGCAGAACTGAGGACATGAAAATTTCATCATTTAATGAGAAACTGTTTTGTGGTTCTGTGTTGTGGTGTCCTCGTGCATTACTAAAAGCTGTGGCGTGTGTGTTTCTCTACTGTAGTTTGGCTTTCAAAGGTGTTGGGGTCTAATGGAGTTGTGCGGTTTATGTAAACGATATTTGGGCCGATGTTATTCATATCTATAATCAGAAATATGTATCATGTATGTGAACCCAGTAGGTAATATGTATTTGGCTCGTTTCATTTTAAAGATCTTCATACCACAAATGCTTACCGCTTCTGTGTACCATCTCTTCAAGGACGGTCTAGAAGATTCCTTAACAGAATGGTACAGGGTGGTACTCGTCACGAGTAGTCTTGTGCATAAGATCAATCAATTCAAATAGTATTCATTCCATAGTCCATTATATTCTACCATTTCGAAGTGTAATTCTGGTTTGGTGAAAATCTTAGCTTATGCATGCACTAAAAATAAATGTTACAAATATCGAGTACCCCATCCAATTACCTTAAGAATGCTCGTAAACGTTGAACTAATTGCACTGAAACACTCCGGGACACAGTAGAGTTTTCAATGTGTCGTGAAACAGTGTGAACTCGTTCAGCTTCTTGCCCTACTGACTTCTTTCAGGCAGCCCTTCCCATTGTCACAGCTCTTCCATCGTATGTGAGGTGAGTAATCCACTTTACTTTATATCGAACCTCGTTCTCCTGCTTTCATATCCACTCTCGGCTTCGCCAAACGCCAATATCCTCTTTCTCGATTCGCCCGTTAGCTCCTACATTTCACCATTTGCGCTTTTTTATTTTCCCTCTTTCATATAATATATTATGATCTGTATTTGTCAAGTGAACTGTGTTCATATTTACTACTTCCACTCAGTGAACAACTTTCGTTCTCTAAAGTACCTAGGTAAATATATGACCCAAATTGTTGTCATACTAATTTGGTAATTTAAACGGTCGTAAAAACGTTTCCATTCCTTCTTCTTTCGGTTTATTGTTTTCGATATTGAATTGATGGTTAGGATATAAGTTACCTCCCCTTAAAGTTTGTTGGCTTGCGTTTCAAGAAACTTTAATTCCAAAAACAAATAAAAATTCCTAAAAAAAATTTTCTTCCTCTAACTATATAAAAAATAAGTTACTTGTAACTTATTTGTATAACGTAAGGTAGGTGCGGCCAAAAGTAGAAATTCACTTCCAAAAATGAAAAGACGAGTCAACATGAAGAAGTATTTCTGTGATGTACTGACGGTGGTGTAAGAGCTGAAACCGGTCTACAATTGTAACAGTTTTAATGAAAATAGACTTTTTCATCTTTTTATCGTCTTTTCATTCCTTATTAAATACAGATTTTAGTTCATTCTTCATAGTACAAATTCATCTGGGATCTATAATTTCCAACAAGGAGTACCTACCTAAAAATGCTGTTCCCTTTCATACAAATTGGTCTGAAGTTCTACTGTTTGATTTGGGCTCATGCTGATCTCACTGTTAACTGGGGGTGCCGGCACAGGTAATTCCTGGAACGAATCTAAAGGTTATAGTGACCATGAAGTAACCGTTCCACTTTACCGGTTCAGTTCCCTTACCGATATAGCTTTGTTAAGTGGCAAATCCTCCCTCCCCCACACCATCCCCTCCAAATATATCAAATGATGCAGTGGTACCTAACTCCTGGGTGAATGAAAATGAAAACCACTTAAGCCACCGATAAATGTAGGAGATAATAAAAAAGAACTGAACAGAGTGGACTGAAGATGGATTTTCGGAATTTCGCTAAAAGGGTTCATGGAGCACCAAAATGGCAAGAGTGACGGAGAGGAAAAGTATGAAAGAGAGTGAAGGGTATCAAACTCATAGTAGGGTGCGATACCAGTGATTATTCGATGCTAGTACTCGATGTGGTGTTGATAGGAATATTCGCTACCATTCAAGTATCGATAGAAAATATTCGATACTATTCAAGTATCGAAAAAAAATTCAATGCTGATGAGTATTCACTTTTTGAGTGTTTTTCAATAAACTTTCAGTTTTCTAATTTTTCGCCTACTTGTAGGAGAAAATAAAAGAAAACTGAATGTTCAATAGTAAATTTAATACAGTAATTAACAGTAACTGTGCAATGGTATAGTAACTAACAGCAATTAATAGTAGAGTTATGCCTTAACATTAATAGTGTCTTTGACTTGACGAGAAAAACAAATGAAGTTCAAAATCAAATGTGAACAAAACGTTTGATACAAAAACATACTTGACTCAATCTAATCAACCCCTAGTATTCCTTAGCTACCCCTCGAAGGAATAAAGTTTCAAAATATATTTTGGTGAGGGTCTGGCGGTTTTATAGGTTAATATTTCACCACCTCTGTCAGGTGCCTATTTTTTTTAGCAAGTGTACATCCGTTTGAGTATTTTTTCCGATACTACTGAAAATACTGAATACCAGTGCTTGTATCAAATGACAAGATTCGACATCAAAAGTATTCGGTATCGAAAGAAAATAATATTTATGCGATATTTTACTCATTTTGATAGGTATCGCACGCCACTAATAACACAATGTGCGTTGGTCAACGTGAGGTATACAACGGACGTTGGAACACAACTATGGGGTAGGGCGGGCCGATAGTCGATAGCACTATCGAGATAGCCTATCGATATTTGGCAGGACTATCGATGTTTGAACCGCTGGATCCAGGAGTATCGATACCTTCCCGGTCCGGAAAACTCGACTGGTGAGGATAGGGTCATTGAGACTAGGTTCGACAGCCCCGGTACAGCCCTACTGTGAATGGCTGGTTGGTCTTGGAAAAGTCTCATATATTGACGATTAAGAACTCTGATTCAGACCACGTTCTGCGTTATAGTGTTTCTTGTTCTGAAATACTGTTTGTGTCAATGGAAATCGGGTATTTTGTTAGGTCTTGCTTCTCGATAAGATCGATGATGTTGATAGAGAGTGTACGAGCATTTTAATTTGGTATCCTAGAGTTGAATCAACACCAGTCAAGCGAAATTCGGTCGTTTTAAGGGAACATTCAACTCCCATTATCTTTATTTGATATCATCGAAGCTGGAGTTGTTTAAACTCCGTTGAACCTGAAATCAACTTTTTAATCGAATGCGTTGCGATTAGATCAATCGGACTCGCCCTTGTTCGCCGCTTCCGATTGCCACAATCATTCAATTCCCGCGTGAATTCGAGTCGGTTTTAACCTTCTTGTCTTTATTGCAAATTATTTGACGGTTTAATTTGAATTCTTCCCGCAGACGGGGAAGGAGGGAAACGTGAATCGTTTTCTACGGTGAGGTTTAATTACAAAAACCGCGCCCCCGCTCCTTTCTCGCTCGGTCTCTCGCACTCGCTCTCTTACATCCAACGGTGTCGTTTATTAGGGAACCGCCGTGGAGGGCGGGGTCCGAAGTAACGGCCCGCACGTGGCGGGATGGTAATGGAATTGGATGAAGGGCACAACGTGGGTTGTGGAAAGGAGGTGAAATTGATGGAAAGGGGTACGACAGGATATAGAGGGGATGATCATTAAATTACTCACCCCACACCACCCATAACGGCGCTCCAGTTTTTCAATTGTGATAATATGTCGCCTTCGGATTGATTGATTGCAAATTAACTTTAAGCCGGTTCCGCCATTCATTTTATCTTTCTTTCCCTCCAGTCATGTTCAGTGGTGTATTGAACGTATTTTTCGAAGTGACCTACTAAGCAGTGAATGCTGAACACATCCGCTCAAAGGCCTTTAACCCAAGTTCTCAAAACAGTTATTCCAGTAGTAGGGGTTTTCTGGTAATAGGCTATCTGGCATTAGGTTACTGGACAGTATTAGGTTATTTGAAGCGGTTACGTTGAATATTCCCACCCCTACTCTCGACTGCAAGCTAAGGTGGAAAGCTCATGTAGAGAAGAAAGATGCACTCAATTTAAGATTCAGTTAAAGGTTGTGTTTGAGAGTGGAGCTGTAAAATGATACTATAGCAGTATGAAATAAAACCGAAATACACTTATGGGTGCCAACTGCGGTATTGAACTAAGAAAAGAATAAAGTTCAATAAAGGTTTGCGGCTCATCTTTGCCGTACACGTATTTCGTACTCCCAAAGGGAAGAAGCTTTTTATTCAGCATCAAATATAGAGAGGCGGTTCGTGCACGACGCCACTCTACCAACGTATATTCGCCTACGTACGAGTATACATTTACGTAATAACGCCACTCATATAGATATGTCACGAAAGGTCAATAGAGTCAGCTTATGACTTGAACGGGGAAAGTGAATAATCATCATTCGCTAAATTTATACATGACATTCGGAAACGGGGAATTTGAAACATTAAATTGATAAATTTTATCAACAAGGACCACACAAGAGTTCAATATTGTATTAATATTGGTCACCTCAGAATTATGAGACCTCTTGGTAACTCCCTGAGGGTGAGAAAGAAGTGAGGTGCATGTATAACGTCATTATAATTCAGCATTCACAAGAAAAAGGGATCTTACACAATATCAACTCATTTCACGTTTCATAATAATTGAAGAGATCAAGAAATGGAAATTAGATTGGATTGTTTTGATTTTCTTTTCTTTTTTTTTCTTAAGAAACATTTTTGTGCAAAGTATAGTGGGATAATGGAGACATATATAACCATAACATAAATAATGAACGTACTAATTCAAGTCCAATAACCTTCTAGTAGGGAACATTCTGAGTACAAAAGCACTGTACTGGATACTGACTGACTAGAGGCCAACAAAAATGAAAGGGAATCTCTTTCTAACAGCATTATCAAGAGGGGGGGGGGTTGCAGTTATTGATGCTGATGTTTATATTGCTGTTGCTGCAGTTTTTCAGTTGAAGCCCTCGGCAAAGTCAGAGTGATGTTTTCGCTGTAGTCGTCGGAGATGTCGGGGTGGGGTCGGTCCTGAGGCCTGCAGCTAATCAGATGGTTTTGATGGGTTGAAGCCTTCTGGTAGGACATTTAGTATCATGAATGTTTCGATGTAATGTTTTTGAGGGAAAGACCTTGTTAGGGACTCCCGATATACCCAAAGTATTAATAAATACTCGTACAAGTGGGATTCACATTCGATTTTACCCGAGCATCGGAATCAGTAACTTATTAGTTGTAATTCGATTGGTACTTCCTATATGTCAATGGGTATCAGAAACCCAGTAGAGAGGGTTCTACGTATACATCTGAGTTCTGCAAGCATAATCGCCTTAGTCTCTTGTCGAGGAGATACCGATCCTATTATGTTACAGATTGAACCGTCGTGTGGTTGAATGAATCGTGTGAGAAGTGGAATATTCGTCTATTTTCAGTCTTGTAGATCATTTACACTCCAGTAGTACTAGGCTTGTGAGGATAATAAATTTCAAGTGTTTCAAGAGTTTTTGCAATACCACGAAGGGGTCTTTCCCAGCAATAGCCCACCGTTTTACATCACTGCAAAGTTGTATCCGAGAGAGGGAATACCGTTGCGATCCACGTTAAGCCGCCGCCCTCCGCCTTCTCTTACGCCCCCGTCCCATTTTCTAAAGCTTTCCGCACCTCCGGTTTATCGGGTATTCGGCCATGAAGGGAAAGATGGTAAGGTGGTCGGGGCAGTCGGTAAAGAGGGTAAGCCCTTATCAAGTGGCTCCCATCCGAAGCGCTCCCCCTTCTCCAACTATTACTTGAGACGTATCTTTTCAAATAGTTCCATCTTTCACACTAACTTATACTTCGGTTCTATTCAACCAACTTCGTTCCTGCGATTGGTTTCTATTATATCCATATACTGCTAGTCAACGTGAAGCAAATGTAAGATGTTGATGATGCTAATGGGGTACTCGTATGGTGGACATTGGTCGCACTAATCCAGTCCATCAGTTGAGAGGAAGTTTGAAGTTTCCATCTGGTTGTTAGGTCGGGGTGTTTAACCTGTGCAGTTACATCGACTACAAAGCTTGTACAATGTTAAAATTTCCGGGCTAGTCTGAAGTTCACCCTCCAACCGCCTCCTTGGGGAATCAGTGGCAGTATTGCCTGATACTGCCTGATATTGCGGTCATCACTTTTAATTTAAAATGATATTTTTTCAGTTATAAATTTACCCTTTATCCTAGAATACGTATTAAGTTACAGGCTTTCTTGAACAGTACACTCTGGTGCCGTACCCATTCAAAGCCTTCTTAGTGTTCAGAGAAATGCACCTGTTGGCAGGAGGTATAATCGACGTACATATTGAACAGGTTCTCTACGACTTTATGCAGCAGTTGCTGGATAGTGAAGTGTTTCGTTTCAAAGTAGCTAAGAAGGTTTCAATTATTTTTTGAAATAATGGAAATTGAAATAATAATTTTTGAAATACCAATTGAGCTAATAGTTACAGTTGACCAATTGCCACTTGTGTAGACAACAGTTGACGAAATGAAATTAAACTCAACGTAGGGAGAAGAACATTCCGGGAAATCGTGGAGAAACGTAATTTGGCAACTACAGTACGGATGTGTTTCTCATGATACGAGTACAACATACCCTCCACTTCCAGGAGAATACTTCGAAAACTAGAGTTTGAGTTCACAGTTTCAAATCACTTGGGTTTTGATGTTTAGTGCCACTTACAACCTGACAGTGTTACTCTGTTCCAGAGAACTCACATCTAACCTGAGCCTGTTGTACACGTGATTGGATAAGCAATTCAATACGATTGCGAGGAAATCACATTTGATCCATTCACTAGGGCGTGTTGAAGTTGATATTCTGCGTATACGCTCGGGTGGCAGCTCGATAAAGGCATTTCAAAGGAGGGAGCTCCCATGTAATAGGAGAACGGGGATCGACCCCGAATAATAAACTGCGACATCTGTCGAAGGATCTGTAATAACATTCTGTCATACTCGATTTATGATCAACACCTTAAACGTGAATCACTGTGCACTGCGTATGAGGTAAGGAGAGGATGGTAGGCCGAGAAATTTATGAGGACCATTCTCACCAGACAAAGTGCACGGGATAAAAACGAACATTTCAACACGAAGACCGGGTATTTGAATGCATGGAAAGGGCTCAGAAAGCGACATTCGAAATTTACTGTCCTACGTATAATAATTCCAACTTCTCATCCCCGTAATTGAACACATTGACATAATTGATAGCAATGATTATCCAAAAAATAAGTTCTCCTTTCTTATTACGAGAATTCTTCAAATACATGTCTCACATCCCATTCTCCTAATATTTTGATCCTATATAATATTTTGATCCTAATATTTGGTCGTAAAGGGATAACAAAACCACAGAAACCGGTAACCACGTTTCAGACCATCTTTCATCCGAATTGATGGAAAATAAACCACGGATTACATCTAGGTATAAAGGTAATAAAATCTTGTGTGGGCTGCTCTGTGCGGTGGTTTTTTGTTCAGCTCAGAAATCGTGGTGCATTATACAGCCGCAATTCAAACATTTGAGTTGGAACAGCTAGGAATGGAGAGGGGTAATACCGGAAAAATCATCTGGTCTTGACCATTTTTCAATGGGATTTTCGCTCCGCCCTAACGTATTTTCGGCTTCTAAGAGCGAATAAGCTGCCCTCTCACGTGAAAACAGTGAAATATGAAAAGCCTTAGAGCTGGCCCAACCTTGTGCGTTTGTTCGATCCACGGTTTCACCTATAGACCTGTGTTTAGGTCTTTACGTTCTTGCTCCCGCTACCCTCTTCTTCTTCTTCCCTTAGCAGCCACTGGTACCCCGAGAAGCCGTTCTATTTTTACGGTAATTTTCACTCCACGGGGTAAAAAATGCTGTGAAATTACCTACGCATATAGGCCGTTCATAACGACGTACTCGTACTTATACATCGGAATAATTATTGTTGCCGCAGTCGGCTTTCGCATTACGTTCCGTAATGACGTGGATTCCGTAGCATTAGGACCGGGCATGGGGTGTGGAAACCGCGTCACCTTCGTCACCGCGAGGGGATGGCCGTCACGCGGTTTCGTTTCATGGAGTTTTCGGCTGAAACCGCTTTTACGTACTTTAACGTTCGCTCTTAAGCCACACCTAAATAGCCGCTGCAGTGAACAAACTCGACAATTTGGCGGCGTTAGAGAATCATTAAATCGTTATTAATTACGACCTGGCGACAACTGACGTTTTAATTAATTTGCTTCTGTCATTTATCGAGCAGATTACTTTTACAGTGTGACAGAATGAATGAGAACCTGGACTGCTGCATATACTCGTATAATCCGCTGCACCAAAGAATAACTTTTTGGAGGAAACGTCCTCATTTTCCAGTAGTAAGGAGTCCTTATTCTATGCTCTACCGATTGGAAGCAACCCAAAACTCAATATCACCCATATGTTTATGAAAGTAAAATTTAATAAGTATAATACTTTCGGTCCATAATCCGCAAATTTCTTCACGAATGCACTGATAAAAGCCCGCAATTTCCACTTTGTAACGGTCTTGACAATATGAGCCAATGCAGAATCTTTGGGACACCCTTGGGGCAGTTCCAAACCCAACCAGTGTTTTACTTGCGGTGAAGCTACCAGTTGTTCTTATCGTTCAAACAAGGATATTACTTACGTTTCCTTGTACTATATGCGTATACATGTATTCATAATATACGATGCATGATAATACATGTGACTCCAAGGTGCACCCTTAGTACCCCATAACTGGATTTGTAGGGAGAGAGAATGGATTGAAGGGAGATTCTAAGGCTTCCATTTTGCACAGATAGGTAATTGGTGATCAGACTGTTTTTTGGTTCGGATGAATTTTCTGTGTATCTTCCTGAAGGCGAGATTCGACAAGATTCGGTAGCCTTTGCAGAACCACCGAACCGAAATTCAAGCACTCCCCTCGAAGATGAATTGAGGGCTCAATCCTCAACCTCAGCTCTATCACCTGCACGTATAGTTGTCTCAAGAACATACATACTGTGATGAAGATCGTTTTCTTGTTCTGAAATATAATTTTATGTTCTAATTTCCGTTGTTTTCTCTCTACCTACAAACTTGAAATTTTCAAAATTTAACATTTCCAATAAAATGTGTGCGCGCTTAAGGAACCCACATAGAGACACAATAAGAAAAAAAACACGAGATTTTTTTTTACAAAAAAGTTGAGCTGGAAATGACCTATAATTTTGAAAAGACCCATTTATTAGGCTTTAAGCGTATAGTATGAACCCATCTAATATCATATTACGATTCTTTGTTATTATGTTCAGCCGTTGTTATAATATAATATTATTATAATCTTTCCTCCTCTTTCTCACTTCCTCTTTCTCTCTCCCTCTCTCTCAGCATTTTTGTTCGTATCGCTGCTGTTGCTCGATGTAAGAGATATTACCTCCAACAACAATATCCCACGTGAAGTAAAGGACCTGCGTAGACGGATCGATGTTGCGTGACGCGCGTTTCCTTCAGTCTCCATTCAGAGCTGGAGAGGCCGCTGCAATAATAAAATTACTCTCATTACGTCACCTCCCTCGGCAATCCTTCACCTTTACGACCTGCCCATTACTCGTATCTCCTTCAGGAAGTATTTCTAGGCTACTGTTCCTCCGCCCCTCTTCCGCTTCATTCATTCGTCCTTCTCTATTTTCAGTACCTGTTACACAAAAGACACTTCACTTGCTTTCCTGCTCAGGCATGTTTTGAATTACATATTTAATACTATGAAGATCCTAATAGATTAGGTATATAGTATGACAATGTGAAAATGACAAACCGTTGTGGAAATATTCGCACTGGGTTTTTAATGTTCGTAACCTTTTGACCAACTGTTCAGCTTTTGGGAAACTCGAATAATAAATAGGCAAGTGAAAACATCATTTGGCCCCCGGAAATGCAGAACATTACGTAGGACTGGAGTTCTAAAAACAATAAAATTTGCATTTGGACCCACAAAATGAACGGCTATGACAGCAAGACAAGATATATCTTGTCTTGCTAAGTGGAAACTAATCCATATATGGATTAGTTTCCACTTCAGGTTTAGCATTCAATATTTATGAAACCTTATTTATTCAAATGGGAAAAGCACCCCTTAGAGGGTTATCCTCGTGTGGATGATGGTTCCATATCTAATAATTTACAACGTGTCCTTTACAACGAGCTTTTAACCTCATTCCGTTGAGACCTATAACAACCACAGAGTAGAGGGTTGAAGCTTAATTTTTAAGCACCACTCAACGGACAGCAAGAGCTAACTGCCTCGCCTTGGACAGCTTGAACAGCTTTACACCGTTATCCGATGGTTCGAGGTAATAGTTTGCCACATTATCGGCAAACCTTTGTCGCCTGTTATCGGATTATATCGGAAAAGCTTCTGCCTTCTCCGTCAGCCAGTCCGCTGCTATTGACGGGAACGTCTTGTTCGAAATGTATTTCCGATAACTCGATGACCCAACCACTTTGTGTCTCAGGAAATTACCTTCTCAGGATTTCATCAAGGACAGATTCATTTTTAGACGGCTTGTTCCTTTTCCCACCGTGCGAGTTCATAGTTGGAAGGGGAAAACCTTCCACGATGGATCGAATGCTGTTTAATGTCAATAGTATTGACGGCAATCGTATTGAAATGGAACATCATGAGTTGAACGAGTATAATATTAAATAATTTAGTTCAAATTTAGAACCTTCATGGCTTATCATGATTTATATTACTCGAGTAGAGCAACATTGGCTCCTCAATTGACGAGTAACTATCATTGTTATTCAAATGAAATTAACTCGCTGGTTTATTTACGTCCATATTCATGAGTGCCATGGTTAGTTTGGTCTTCAACAGGTTGTCAGAAACATAGATTGAGTCAAACTTTGTCTCCAGTATAGTCTGCCATCAATAATAAAATCCAATGCCTCAACTTACCTGGACTATTATCGTGACAAAGATTATGAGGATACCCTGTGTATGCTGAATACGTTGTTTTCAATATACTCCCGCAGACAAGATACTGAAATCCTCCCTCTTTCTCTGTACTTGGCGTTTGTGGCATACATCTTGACCAATAATACTCAAAAATGAAAACCCACAGTCGTGCAGCATGGCTTTAAGAGCGAATTTTCGTAGAAATAACTGGTTTTATATAAATTTCCCCATTTCACTGGTGTTATAACAAATTTACCTCATTTTTCTGCTGACTAACACTTCAGTTTATAGTGTTTAATTCGCTGAACACGACGGTGAAGTCAGAATTGCGATATCTCATTCTGTTTCCAAATTATATCAGATGAACCGTGAAGAACATCTCAAGTAAACTCAAGTAGGTTCATCTTCAAAGTGATGAGATATCGCAATTCTGACTTCACCATCGTGTTTAGCACTAAACAATTCTCAAAATGATGTGTCTGTTGTCAGACTGTTTCATTCTTGGAGTTCATGGGTAATTTTTATCTCGTGAGTTATCTTCCGGAATGACACATACATAATAAAAATTGAGATAAAATCCAGTCATGTAGCATGGGTATAAGAGCGAACTTTCAAAGAAATTGCTGGTTTTATGAAAAATGTCTCCATTTTACAGGTTTTCTCAACAAATGTTGTTTCCTTTTTTGCCGATTAACTCCTCAGTTTATAGATTTTTCAACGCTGAACACGATGGTGAAGTCAGAATTGCGATATGCTCATTGCTTATGAACCGTTAAGAACATCTCAAGTAACAACCACGTTTCTTCATCTTCAAAGTGCGCCAGTTGAACACGATGGTGAAGTCAGAATTGCGATATGCTCATTGCTTATGAACCGTTAAGAACATCTCAAGTAACAACCACGTTTCTTCATCTTCAAAGTGCGCCAGTTGAAAACGGAATGAGATATCGCAATTCTGATTCCACCATCGCCAAGAAACCTTTAAAATAAGGTGTCACTTGTCAGAGAAATGTACGGGTCATTCCCCCCCCCCCCATTTCCACAATACCTACCCCCCTTGAGAGTGATATCCTGAATTCACTGCCAAAAGACACCCTAAATATATACGATTTTTGGTGTCGTTTGGCAGTGAATTCAGGGTGGTCTGGAACGCAAATTTTTCGGAAATTCGAATTTTAAAACTGCTGAACTGAGAGGAATAGCTTCTTCCTCTTCGAAATCTGCTAAAAAACCTCACCTGTACTCTGTATAATATGTTAGGCCAAGGCTGACTTTCATTTTCCTTGTTTGCCCGACAACAATTGAACCAAACAAAAACCGTGTCTCCGAGAATGACGTCTTTGAGTGCTGATTTTCAAATAAAGTGCGGTTGGTAACATTAGGCCTTCCTGTGGATCATCTGCTCCAACTCTCAAACACTTTCCCGTCTTGCGGCAGCTGATAGCAACTCCTTCCATCCGAGGGAGAGCTCTGAGGCGCGAGAGGAAGGTTTTTTCTTCTTCTTCTTCTTCTTCCTTCCCTTCTCAAAGATAAGGAGGCCAGATAAAGATTGAAGCGCCGCGTCGGGTTCCGTTGATGCGCGACTGAAGTGCTTCAACCGGCAACGCGAAGGGTCTTTGGCAGTGAAAAATGTCGGCAGTTCGAAAAGATTTCAAGGCAAAAAGAAAACCCGCCTCACCTCCCGAGAAAAGGCACTTGATCTCTTCAGCTCTTTCCTCCCCTCATCGTCCCCCCGCTCACCATCACTTTTCCCGCGACATCTGATTTATCTGGAGTCGTTACCGGGATAGGGCGGTCGGGAAGGTGAGACGAGACCTTTCGCTAGGGGAAACTGTGCATTATTCTTTCTCATTCCAAACGACTTCTTTTCACACCTTTTCGAGAGCAGGGCGGTTTTTTATCCTGGTCGAAGTGATGTGGGCTTGAAAGTTAAAAGGGAACGTAATGTGTTTGGTTTTCGAGGTTCGAGTGAAAGGTGAAATCAAAATCAATGCCGCCTTCTTGCAAAACGTCTGCAAAGTCTGTGGAGAGTCGTCAAAGTAGTTACTTTATGTCACTCTCCCACCCGCGCCAGCTGAATGTGCTGCCAACATGTGCGTATGAGGTTTTGACTATAAATAACTAGAGCACTACTACGTTCTTTATCTTGGAAGGGCTGGATCTCGAACAGTGGCTCTTGTCCTCATGACTTCTGCCACCAACTACTTTCGGTCACCTACCAGTCTGGTAGAACAAAACCTTCCTCCAATTTACTGAAAAAATTTACAAAAATTTAGGTAGTACCTTCCCCTTCGGTAGAAAATTTCATTAGCGAGTAAATTGATATTCATTAACCCAATTATTTACTCCTAGAAGCTGAATAATTTTCACCTAAATAATAGGTTTCTACGAGCAGATGGGAGCAGATGGGCTAAATAATAGGTTTCTAGGAGCATTAAATAATAGGTTTCTAGGTTTTTTTTTTTTTTTTTTTTTTTTGGGGGGGGCTTTGATAGGCTTATGCCTTTGGTCACGTAGACCTCGAAGTGGGTCTATTGTGACATTGTGCCCCTGTTCCTACACTACAACATTGGTAGTGAGGAGACGGTTTACAGCCTCCTCCCGGATGAAGTGGAGCAGGCTGTTGTCATCGATTTTTGCAACCTCGGAGGGACTGAGGATGCCCTTACCAAGGTGCTTAAATCTTTTGTATGCAAGCGCTGGACAGTTACAGAGTATGTGTTCCGCTGTCTCTGGCTCGCAGTCACAGAGTCGACAGTCATCTGTCCTGCATATTCCCATCTTTTTGAGGTGGTATTTGACTGGACAGTGGCCAGTTAGGAGGCCTGTAACGGCCTTTATGTCCTTCCGGCTGAGGGAAAGGAGAGCCCTGGCTTTCCTTCTGGAAAAGCATACGAACTGCTTGGCTTGTCTCATTCTTGGAGCGCTTTGCCAATGCTTTGTTCTCTGCTTGTCAACCCACTTCCCCACTTCTCGGGCTATGAAGCTCTCTGTAATGCCGAGGAAAGGTTCTGGTCCAGTGGGGTTTGACATGGATGCCTGTTTGGCGAGGCGATCCGCCTCTTCGTTGCCTTCTATACCCTCATGACCCGGCACCCACAGCAGCGTCAATTTGTTGCCATGGGCAGCCATCTTGAGGGAGTTTAGGCAGCTCCAGGTGAGCTTTGATTTTATGGAGAAGGCCGAGATGGCCTTTAATGCTGCCTGGCTGTCTGATAGAATATAGATCTTTGCGCCCTTTAGTCTTTTCCTGGCGATCTCCTGGGCACAAATATCTATTGCATGGGTTTCTGCTTGAAAGATGGTGGCCAAGGCCCCAAGGGGCTTAGACAGGCTAAATCTGGGGCCTTTTATCCCCAGGCCTGCTTTTTCATCCATCACTGACCCATCTGTGAACCACAGCAGTGATCCTGGCTCTAATTGAGGCATGCCTCCTTTCCAGAAATCACGATCTTTTATTATTACTCTGAATGGAAGATCAAAATTCATCCTCTCTGGCATTTTGTCAGAGATTGATGAAACCACTGGGTCTACCTTAACAAAGTCAAGGATGGACGCATGGCTATTTTTCCTGGCAGGATGTTTTATTGCTCCTGCTTGCAGCATCCTCATGGCCCCCAGGTAGGCCACCCTCTGTATGTGAAGATGGAGGGGTTCGAGGTCAAGTAAAACCTCTAGTGCTGCAGTAGGGGCGGTTCTCATTGCCCCTGTTATTCCAAGGCAGGCCTGTCTTTGGAGTTTTGTAAGTTTCTCCACAGTCGTTGCCTGACAGGTTTTCTGCCACCATACCGTTGAGGCATAGGTGATCATGGGTCTGACAATGGCTTTATAAGCCCAGTTGGCCCTCATTGGTGCCAGTCCCCACGTCTTCCCAAGCATTTTGTGGCAGCTCCACATTGCTTTTGTGCCTCTTTTTAGGGTATAGTCTAGATGCTTGTTCCAGTTTAATTTCTGATCAAGCATGACTCCCAGGTATTTTACCTCCCCTGAGAGTGGAATGCTCTTACCTCGGAGTTTGGGAGCCGTAATATTGTATTTCCTTCTGTTGGTGAAGGCAACAATGGTGGTTTTGTCAGGGTTTACATTCAGATTCTCCTTACGACACCACCTTTCAATAATATGTAGAGCGTTCTGAAGTCGCTCTGATAGCGTACTATCGAACCTGCCCCTAATGATGATGCACAGATCATCCGCATAGGCAGTAATCTCATAGCCACACTGTTGCAGCATTGCTAGGAGTTCATCTGCTACCAATAACCACAGAAGGGGGGACATGACCCCTCCTTGAGGGCAACCTCTGTTGGCCATTACAGTGGTGCTCTCATTTCCTTGTGCAGTTGTGATAACACGGCTTACCAGCATAGCCTTCAACCAGTTAATGGTGGGGTTTGGGATGCCCCTCATCCTTGCTGCCCGCTCGATGGAATCATGGTTGGTGTTGTCAAAAGCACCTCCTATGTCCAGAAAGCAGCATAGGGCTATCTCTTTAGTTTCTAGCGCCCTTTCTATGAGGGAGACGACCTCTGATAGAGCTGTCTCCGTCGACTTACCCTTTTGATAGGCATGTTGTGCCTTTGATATGGGGTGGTCTTTGAGGTGATCATCTTTGATCATCTGGCCAATGATTTTCTCCATGACCTTTAGTAGAAAGGAGGTGAGACTGATGGGTCTCTGTGATTTTGGCAAGGACGAGGAACCTGCTTTTGGTATAAACACCACTCTCACCTCTCTCCATATTTTTGGGATATACCCCAGCGCATAACTTGCAATATAAGTCTTGGTGATGATGGGAGTTAGCATCTCCAGGCCCTGTTGTAGCAGTGCCGGGAAGATGCCGTCCACTCCTGGTGACTTATAAGGTTTGAAGGACTTTATTGCCCATTTCACCTTGTTGGAAGTAAGTTTCTAGGTTTATAACTCGTGCAGATTGGAAGACAAATAGGTGCTGGGTTTTGTTTTGGCATCAATCAACCTTGTGTAAACTACATGAATATACATTTTTGGTTTATTAGGTATATTCACAAAGTATACTTAATTTGTGATTAGTTTATGGCAGTTAAAAACAAAATAACGTTAGACGTTTGCGTGTATGCATTTGTTCGATAAACTTAAAATAAAGGTCAGGTTGAGTTTAATGGTTCATTAACATTTTTTTTAAAGACCTAGGAGGTAATATTGTTTATGGGGAGGCGAAACATCAGGCTTTAAGTGTACGTTTCACCTTCATAACGATTTCAACGGCAGTTCGGTCTACTTACACTATTCCTCTTTTTTTTTTTTGGTCGATCTAAGAAGAGTTTCTCATTATAAGACAAGGATTTAGAGCATAGTGTAAACTATTTAGGAAATGGCAATGATGTACTTTCTTTTTGTCGTTGAAATCGTAAATATTTTCATCCTGTTTGGACACAATTGAATGCATTTTTTTTAATGAGAAAAAAAATGCATTCAATTGTGTCCAAACAGGATGAAAATATTTACGATATTTACGATCATTTAATGATCTACACCCATAGCAACAACCCGACCGTGCCGATCAGCATCGCACATTGGCTTATCTGATCCTGGAAGAACGTGTTTACCGATTCCGCTCCGAATCGGAAAATCAGTTATATAAATAATCCTGTATCATTATAATGCTACCTGACAACATCGTACGTTTGATCTGTTCCGAGAAGAATTTGTGAATTTGCATGCGGTATTCGTTCCGTATCGTTCTTGACATCTCTTTCATCTGTTCCCTACCAACGCCGAGTTTCTCGTTATTACTGCTTCAGAGTCTACCCAGGTATTTTATTTTGTGTTTACGAACATGAAATGAATACAGAGCGTTGGCTGGCTGGGCTTTCCCGTTATTTGTTATCGACCCTATACTCTGTTCGTTAAAAGTTATTTCCGAGAAGTATTTCGGCGTTATCGTCCAAATAATATTTGAGAACCACGTGTCCAACTAATATTCTAAATTACGCCGATCGCCGATCGCGTTACGATATCGATCTCGGCTCTTCGAAATAGGACAAGCCAGAAGCCCTTAGAACTTCCGATAAGCATTGCTGCTTCGGAAGTAGTTGCAGCTCATGAATTCTTCAACTTACAAGGACAATTGCGTGTAACATGGACTCTATCTTGTCGAAGTCGATTGGCATAGGTAGCGTTCACACACATACGACACGACCCAATTGAAATCTTTTAACATATTCATTATCACATGTGCTCCAGAAGGGCAATTCAATTGCTACATTTAATTTTTATGGTAAACCCGCCGATGCCATTGGTGGTGATCCAGATACAACTGGAGCGATGGAAAATTGTGTGGAATCTCATGCATAAATGAATACTTCCGCTTACTATGTCACCAACAAACAACACGTGGAGTGAGAGAACTCGATTGAATTATGTCACCAACAAACAACACGTACAGTGAGAGAACTCGATTGATTGATAAAAACAAGAAAGTGAAACAGCAATCGAATTCATCCACCATTTTGTTTCGAACTCAATCTCAGTTCAGCATCCCTGAAATTACTCACTGAATATCTTGAAAAATTTTGACTGAAACGTGTCAAATCCGTATTGGTTCCACAGAGCCCTCAACCTTTCCAACTATTGATTACTATAGTCAGCGAGTTCATAACGTTAGTAGCTGTAATAATATGATGTATATTTCTGTAGATTTAGCGTCGTCTGAATACGAGTGAGAATAAACTTGGAACACTCAAACTCGAAACACTGAAAACACCCCATTGATTGAATATCTTGACAGTTATACGAACCCTTGTTTCTCTCATGTCAACTCCAAGACACAATCCACTTTGTTTGAAAGAGCTTGGAAATATCATTGTTATTAGACAAGCAGATTTATACCGGAGTTGTCCCGAGTGAATACTCAATTCACTAATTCATTTCCCTTGAATCTCTTCAGACTAGTCTAATATGAGTTGAATCGTAATATCTCCTGAACGTTGAGTAATCAAGTTTAAAGCAACTATGTACTGAATCTGGATTGAAACAAACTGTCCGTAACCTGGATTCTCTGAACAATGATTACGGAGCTGAAATGTATTTCAGCGGGACGAGATGGTTCGGCTGTTGGATGGTGGGGACTGGTTGGGGCTGGCAAAATTTGGGCAATGTTTGTGGCAGAGTTCAATCGGTGTTACCTACTTAATATATATTTTTGTTTTATATCGGCTCAGGGGAAAAACAACCTCAGTCCAGTTTTCCCTCAAAATGAGCTTGAGATGCCATCTAGTAGCAGTAGAGCACTATAACATGCGTTAATCATGAGCATAAGACTTATGCTTATGATAGTAGAGTACTATAACTTAGTTATATTTCTGGTTCGGGGCATTCATACATGGAGTGTGATAGAAATATGGGCCTGATTAATCAAAAAACATAATAATATTATGTTTTAACATAACTAACATATTATGTTAGTTAGAAACATAATAGGTAGTATATTATACTGAGACCCCAAATGACTGGAGAGAAAAATTCAAAAACTGTAGAGTAAAACCCAGTCCTTTTCAAATTATTGACTGTGGTAATGATTATGATTTTATGAATTGGACCACCTTTCTTCATTGTACCCTGTGAAATGTCACTATCACTACAAAGACGCTGAAACTTCACATTAAACAACCCAATAAGTTTTTTCACAACACGACATTCTTGGGCATTTATCAGGAATCTAAAATAGTGAAAAAACAAAGAAGAAAAAGGTGACGTTGAAAAAGCAGTAAGAAGCAAGAAAATCAAGAAGGCCAAATGGGATGATTTGCAAGAAATGACGAAATTTCTTGAAAGACCAGACGCCAAAGAGTTCCACCAGCGATTGAACTAAATACATCAATCAACCTGAAAACAGGGAAGATGAATACGTGGACGATCCACATATTGATGCCTGATCCATGGGAAAACTGCACGAGCCCATACATCTCTGCAAAAATGTGTTAAACTGAAGTGTGATCTTTATTTTTTGAAACCGACCGACCAATTGAGGGCCCCTATGCATGGCAAATGAGTATTTAAAAATAAAAAAAACCCAGATATTTCCGATATTTATCGTGTTGATTACGGTGAACAGCCTATCCGGGTATGCGAGAGTACACTTGAAGCCTATGAGTTTACTTCAAGGGATAGGCTGGAAGAGGAATTTAAATGACTTCCATAATGAAAGTGGTCGACTCACATTACTCTAAGCGTTAGCTTCGAAGATATTGCGCCATCACTCACTCCCTTCCATGGAGCCTCGAAAGAAAGCTGAGTCTATCATTCTGATCCCTAAAGAAGGGACTTGAAAATCTGTTGTACTTGTTACAATACAAATACTATTCAATTACTACATACCCATTATACAGGGTGTCCCACTTAAGGGCGGACATCCCGCAGGGGGTGACTTGTACAACTAATTTGTGACTAAAAATGCCCTATAACTTATTTTTCACTCCTCTTAAAACCCTAGTTTTTTTCCCTTTTAAATCTTTTTTTCGCGTTTTTCTCGCTAGGAGACAAGTTTTGTGGAATCTTCTGCGTGGATTTGAATGATGATACTCTTCTAAGCAACTGAATGGTATTGGTCTATGGTCTTATGGTTTTGCAAGAAAAAAATTCCCGTCGAGAGGTAGTCATTCTTCCACCCCACAACCCTTAATTTCTCATGAAGAAAAACGGGTTTTCCAACAGGGAAACGACATTTCCTCCCTTATTTTCCGATGTACATTCAAATTTGAGGATACCGTTCAAAAAGCTAAGTTTTTTGGCCAACTTTTGCAGTAACAGTACAAAACTTTCAAGTAGGAGTAGTAGGTTTTACTGGCGATTGAATAAAACTGAAAATTTCCTGGATTTGACAAATGTTTCTTTTTAGGCTGATTTTCTACCCATTAAACCTGAACAGAAGATTTTGGTTTGGCACCAGAAGATTAGAAATTTAATGCTCTTTCCAACGGTATCCTCACATTGAGATTACTCTGGAAAATCAGGGAGTTATGTCCGTTTTGATGGCGTAAGGTCGAAATCACGAAAAAATTTTAAAGTAAAAAAAAAAAATTTTTTCTTTGGGCGATTCCAATGGTTCATTATCGAAGATAATAAACCAAAACTCGGGTTTTATTAAGTGGAGTAAAAAATATGAGTCATAGGGAATTTTTAGACACAAATTTCTTGTAGAATTCACCTCAGGCGGGATGTCCACCCTCGTGGGACACCTCGTATACATGAGAGTTGTAATCATAATCGATCATTGTGTTGCTTACGAATTTTCTTGGTTTTAATATAACTGAATGCATTATTTTCAAATTAGAAGAATTTTATGATGTACCTCGCATTGCTACACAAGCCATACTCTTCTCACAGTAGCTGTAATTGTATTTGTTACAAATAGACAATTCAATTTTTTTTAAATATATTGTATATTTGTAAATAATTACTAGTCAGTACCTATTTACTAGTCAGTATTAATCAGTATTTTACTAGTCAGTAATGAACCAAAATCAACTGGAATTTGTTTTGAACTTTGAAAGAAAATCGACTGGCTCAGGAAAGTATTGTGAGGGTAGGGAGGAGGTGGTTTATGGGACTCTTTTGATATTTAAAACGTTGAATACATTAATTTATACTCGTAACTGTGAAATGGGTGCGAACCATGTTGATACTTTACGACCCAACTTATTCGCAGTCTGGTGTGGAGCTCACGATAAATTCATAACGTCAATTACTAGTTTTATTGTCGAAAGTATGAATTACTGAGCATTCAACAAAGCGAAACAAAGATGAACTTCCAATCCGCCGATGTACGGTGTGGGTGTATGAAACTTCATATTGTTACGGCTGTATATCGGATAAAGTTTGCTAAATCGCTAGATAGCTCTGAATGGATCGGGGGCTCCGATCGAAGTTTACAGTGTAAAGGGGCGATGTGGGTCAGTAACAGATGTTTCTCATCTCGAGCAAAACCGTTTCGACGACCGACCCGAACATAAACAAGGAAAAAGGGCTCGGGGGAAATCGTGGCTGGATACCGGCGATCATTGCCCTACGCAGTTCATCCTTCCTCACCTTCTGAGAGCCCTTCAGAGAAACACGGGGACCTCCTTATGTAGATCGGGCCGTCCTGGATGGAGGATATTTGCCCTGAACACACATCTTTGTACGGTCCGACCGAGTGGAACCTCTCGATAACAAAGTTCACCCTATCCTAAAAAACCTTCATTCGCTATAAATAAATTCTTAATTCTAAATGACCTGATGTATATTATAATTTGTATTGATTGAGTGACTGATAATTTATCAACGGCAATTCATACCAATTCCAAATTATCTGTGTTCGAAATAATTGGACCTTCTGAACCACTAATCCCAACCTACTGTTTGAACCGATCAACTCCAATTTCTTTATTTACACGGCTAAATTACAATTCCCTTAAATGTAACGTTTTTATTACAAAAACTGCCACCACGTGGCAGCATCAAAATGAAGAAAATTTGACTCTTCACAGGAGAACGATAAAAATTGGACAAAATTGTTAAACATTTTTTTGCGAACTGTTTGACAAAATTGTTGACCAAATATGTAATTTTTTTTAAATGTACCTAGCCTTGTACAGCAGTGTGTCTGTGCATACAGTGTACGAATCCTTTTTCAGAATTTTCAATGGTCAAAAATTATGTACCTACGTACAATCCTATTTGAATAACTTCCGTCAAAACCCAGAATTGAACTTATTGTCTGAACAGTGAGCCAATTTCTTTGTAGAGCTCCTCACTCAAATTCGTCTTCACCGACGTATAAATGAATTCTACCTACCTATGAGACATGGCCTGGTTATTTCCATTTTCATGCTTTGGAGAATTCTGAGAAGGTTCATGGGAGGTATCGAGGAGGCGGGCCCCAACTCACCAAAATGACCATCTCACTCGCACACTCCTCCACCCCCCTCAGCACCCATTTCTTGAATAAACGATTACGATAGTACAACTTGAAAAAGTACCAACTTGATCAAATTTTGCGATTTAAAAAAATCAATTTTGTCCGAAATATGGGTTGATATCCGTCTTCAGATTCAAAATATCTTGAACATCTCACTAACTTGTCATTATATTTAGCCTTAATCTTCCCCCTTTGCTGATTCTGTGGGACCAACCTCGTTTTGGTTTATTATCTTCGATAATGAACCATTGGAATCGCCCAAAGAAAAAAAAATTTTAACCCCCCCTCAAAATTTGTTGGTTTACGTTTCAAGATACGTAGATTCAGAAAATCGAATAAAAAAAAATCCGTCCGTCCGCCGTACGCCGTCCGCCGTACGCCGTCCGCCGTCCGAGGCACTTTGCCCAGTTAGCGTTGAGTTAAAATTACGAAATTTGGTTTCTGGGTTTAGACCAGCCCCACAATGATCCACGAAACTTTTCATAACCCTAGGTCAAGGGGAAGGGGTTCAAAACGAATTTTGAAATGTTGAAAATTCCATATCTCGAAAAATTCCCATCAAACGGTATGTTTTTTATTTCATATTTAGATAGAGTTTGTTCCGTAGAATTTTTTAAGACCATCTGCAGCTTTGTACGACCAGCCGTTCGTTCACAATGACGGCTCAAAGATTGTGCCTCACAACCCGATCGTGAATCAAACTGTTGAAATACAGGTCCATTTTCATACTAACAAGCTCTTTGGAACATCATATGGCTTAAGTGATGTCGAGTTTGTTGTTCTGAGGTGCGTTTCGTGCTACGGAAATGAAGGTAATTTCGAATGTTTGTTGGTAGGTACTTCTTTTATAGAAAAATTATTACCGACGTAGTATTAAAAACCCCAGAATTATATCGTATTAATTAATCATAATTAATAATAATTATTATTAATAATAAATACGAATTATCAATACCTAACAATAAATTATAATAATTTTCAGTAAGTTTATTTCATATTTAGATAAAGTTTGTTCCGTAGAATTTTTTAAGACCATCCGCAGCTTTGTACGACCAGCCGTTCGTTCACAATGACGGCTCAAAGGTTGAGCCTGTCGACGCGATCTTGAATCAAACGGTTGAAATACAGGTCGATTAAATACAGGTCGACTCGATTTTCATACTAACTAGCTGTTTAGAACATCATATGGTTTTAGTGATGTCGAGTTTGTTGTTCTGAGGTACGTTTCGTGCTACGGAAATGAAGGTAATTTCGAATGTTTGTTGGTAGGTAGGTACATACTTCTTTTATAGAAAAATTAAAAAGTATTAAAAACCCTAGAATTATATCGTATTAATTAAATACAAATTATTAACATTTAACAATAAATTATAATAATTTTTGCTAGGTATCTACTTGATAAACTTATTAATAATTAGTGATAATTCATAATAATAATTAATCTAACATTAAATGTTAATCTAAATTAATCTAAATTTTAGGATCTAGACATTTAGAACTAGTGATCTAGACAGAAGGGTGATCTGTAAATTCTTGACACAACGGTTCATTATCTTCTTTGCACAGATCACCCTTCTGTCTAGATCACTAGGTCTAAATGTCTAGATCCTAAATGTTAGATTAATTATTATTATCAACTATTTCTCATTGCAAACCTGTTCATTGTGTACCCAAGATCCTTCCCTAAAAGACCTGGCAGCGGGAAATATTATTCAACATGGTTTGAAAAGGGAAAAACAAGTTTTGTAAAAAATCCCAATGCTCTAGGTAGTAGTCGATACCAGTGACCAACATTTTCTTCAGTAGTCGACATGGTTTTGCACTAGTAGTCGACCTACATGTGTTAGAAGTCGACAGTATCACTTGAGTCAGTAGTCGACAGGTTTCGTCATTCCATCGTTTTCGAATTTTACGACATCTAAATAAAATACATTCAACTGTGAATCGGAACTTGAAAATAGATTAATAAGATGTAATAAAGTAGTTATCAGACTTTTTATTTGCAAACAGCTCATTATCAGTCTCAAATTGCAATAAGTACTTAAGTAAAAAGGTATGAAAACAATAGTCGAAAACTCATTGTCAGAAAATTGACATTACAGTTGGGCTTAGGTACCTATTTACATATTTTTTTGACATTTTCATGTCTTTGCTTTGGCACATGAATGAAACGGGAAAAATTTGTTCCCTTGATTCACCCTTTCCCTCAGATCACGTCAGAACACAAGCGACCGGCGGGCCATTACGTCAGAGCCTATGACGCACGAGCGTATGACGTAAGACGGCTGGCAGGAGGCCAAAAAGTACGTCAGAGCCTATGACGCACGAGCGTATGACGTAAGACGGCTGGCAGGAGGCCAACAAGTACGTCAGAGCCTATGACGCACGAGCGTATGACGTAAGACGGCTGGCAGGTGGCCAACAAGTACGTCAGAGCCTATGACGCACGAGCGTATGACGTAAGACGGCTGGCAAGAGGCCAACAAGTACGTCATAGCCTATGACGCACGAGCGTATGACGTAAGACGGCTGGCAGGAGGCCAACAAGTACGTCAGAGCCTATGACGCACGAGCGTATGACGTAAGACGGCTGGCAAGAGGCCACTAGTGCGTCAGAGCCTATGACGCACGAGCGTATGACGTAAGACGGCTAACAGGAGGCTAACTAGTGCGTCAGAGCCTATGACGCACGAGCGTATGACGTAAGACGGCTGGCAGGTGGCCAACAAGTACGTCAGAGCCTATGACGCACGAGCGTATGACGTAAGACGGCTGGCAGGAGACCAACTAGTGTGTCAGAAGCTATGACGCACGAGCGTCAAGGGGAAGGGGTTCAAAACGAATTTTGGTACGACATGGTATGACTATGGTATGGTATATTATTGTATGTATGATTTAGTATAGTACAGTACGGTATGATAGGAAAGAAATGGTATGAGTACGGTGAGAATATGGTATGGTGCCGATTTGCAACACAGTCTGGTATAGACAGAAGGGTGATCTGCACAAGGAAGATAATAAACCGTTGTGTCAAGAATTTGCAGAGTTTTTCATTTGTTTTTGGATCATTTGAGCAATTCCATGAAATCTATTATACAGGGATATAATATATAAAATGACTTCACCATCGTGTTCAGCGTAAAAAAAACTCAGACTGTTTAATTTTGGAATTTATAAGTAACCCCCCCCCCCCCCAAATTCCCCGAAACTCCCCTTAGAGTTGCACGATTCTACCCATCGAGTTTTAAACATCTTGGGCCTAGAACAATAGCTTCCTTTTCTTCGAGAAGTCACTAAAAGCGATATACTATGATATTTTTAAATATTCTTAGGAAATAATTTTTGCTCTGCACTAAACGTTTTATAAGAAATCGTGAAAATCGGATTGTGATATTTCTTACCATTCCTGAACTGATGAATAATTTTAGACATACCGTCTCTCGGAACTCAATCACTGTTTCCGAATAACGTCTTTAACCGGTGATTCGTTATTCTAGTAGGATCATGACCTCGTTATACTCGTAGTAATACCGTTCAAGTATTCGTCAAAGGTTGAATAGGTGGCATTACAGGCACTAGAGATTCTTCCCACCATTTTCCCAACTCTTCCCTCGACTTCGCTCGTTCTAGTTCCCGTTCTTGCGACTCAGAAGAAGTTCGCCGTATCACCCACTCCATCCGGCTTTCTATACTCATGAAGCGAACGTTCCTCGGTGGGGAAACTGAAATCCTCACAAGACCCATTAAAAGGAGTTGGGGGAGCTTTGATTTTACTGCCTTTTCTCAAGTACGGCATATATCAAGGTCTTCCACCACCGCTTTCACTGGTTCCAAGTGTCCCTTCTTTGCAACCAAGTCGCCGTTCGGGTCCCATTGAAGCTCCAAGGTACCCCGAGATTATAGATCTTACCGATAAAACAGCACTTTTCTTCGTTCTCTTATTGACTACTTTCGAGACCTCTCTCGGGCAATAGTGCGAAGGTTCTCGTAAAAGATAAAACACTGACTATTTACCTAATCGTATTTCTCACATCTATTCACATTCTCTCCTCGATATTTATGTTCTACGTTTAGGTTTGGCTAGTTAGGCAAAATGACAGAGAAAATGATTGTTTATTCCTTCGAAAGTAATATAATATAACTTCTGCCCGTACTTAAAAAACAAAAGTTATTTTGAACACTTCATTTGACACTAAAATTGAACAAAAATTCGGTAAAAATTATGGCGAGTCAGTGTGGCACCTGGCACTGGATTTTGCTGGTAACTATTTGCTTGAAATCGGGTTCATAGATCGTGACTGCAGCCCGGTTACCCCTTTTCTCAATCGTGTTATCGCCTTATAGAAATGAAGAGAGGTACATCTGAAAATTTCAACCTGCTTGATTCAACAGAATATCATTTATTGGCAGATTGGACGTTTACTATTGTTTAGATGCTGATATGTTTCTGATTCCAAATTGATATCATTCTCATTTTTCAAGCTATTGCTTTGTGTGATCCAATACTGTATACACACCGTATCATAAAATTAAATGTTCAAAAGAAACTAAAAGGTATTGGAGAAAAGTATGATATTGGATAGTGGGTATGTCAGTTTTCTCCACATTTACTTGATTCCAACCATAAATCTTGATTCGCGCTCCTCTCATCCAGAAATTTTCGTTCATCAGCTCAGGGGGAAAACGGAACCAGGGAGGAACGTACTAACGCCAACTTCCTAAACCGCGATTCGGCGGAAGACGGCCACATTTTCATTAGTACTACCTTAATGGATGAGAAATTGTAATTCATTGACTTTCAAATCAGCGAACTGTAAAACAGAAATCTGGGAATATTGTTGATGCGATGATACTGATAGTGATTGTTATTATTCGATATTAATGGCTGTAGTATAAACATTCAACCTTAAGCTGTTATTTTACATTATTCCTAATGTGTCATTTTGATTTTGTTGCAGGTAAGTACATGTCTCACATAAGACAGTAATGCCTCACGAACTGGTATGGCCGTCGATTCTGTAGGTACATAGTTATTAACACCTACATATTTTCTATACAGAAATCGGTAAAGTAGTACGAGTAATGTGGAGACTCAGTTCTCTTTACTTCTTTCTGTAGCAACAACACTTGGTGTTTATTGAGTGTGGAACCCTTCGATTCGAAACTCGACAATAAGTTGTGGTGAAGAGCGGTTTTACAAAAGGGGTCGAGATCGTTGTTTGGGAAATAGGACCACTTACTCCCTCGAGTTATTACTTCGTTTATTATGTACTTACCTACCGTTTAGTACGGGTTTATCGCCCATTCGAAGCCTTCGCTATATAATTTGTCGATCAAACGGTTTTATCCGTTTCACGGAGTAGGGCGCTTTCGGAGCGTCAATAATAATATTGACTGAGCTGATGGAGGTGCGGACCAAACGGTCTGAATGATCTGATACCGATTGAATAAAGCAGGCCATTAACTGTAATATGACGATTAATATGGATTTGGCAAATTAAAATACTTAAATGTATGTTATAGACGAATTGCCACAGTTGATCGCACCGCCTACAAGTTCTATTGGGTGTACTCCTACCACTAAAAATGACGTCATATACAGTGAAAATGTGGCGTATGAAAATTAAAGGGAAGAAGTCAACTCATTAGTCCTTACTAGCTGTAAACCTGCCTGTAGTATCCACCTTATTAAACAAGCGCATTTTTGACACGCGAACTTTATCACTTATTATGCTAACCCGTTGTAGAAATTTATTATGCTACCCATTATTATTCTATCCGTGCCATGGAGCGATACCTTCATTTTGACCTTTATACAATTTAAGCATTCGTAGATCCAGAATAAGGTACATTTCCGAAACCGTATTAGCGAAATGGCAGCAAATTCTCTGTACCGATTGGAGCCTGTTCCTCGTACTCATATTGGATACCTAATCCCATCTCCATGACCTCAAGACCTTACTCACGATTAGGTAAACGATCCCTTAATATTGTTGGTTTTCCGTTTATCTATTTTTGATACATTACATTCGGTGTGGTTCCCATTTATCCGAATGTTGACACCAATAATAGTCTACTATTATTTATGGATTACATACAGTCCACCATTTTATGACGCACTCTACATTTGATTTTGGGTAATAAGTATTGGTCGCAGCACAATGTTTACAACTGAATAGTACGAGTTCAGTGTATGCGCGTACGAAGTCGTAGTCCGATTATGATTATATTCATTATTCAAAATACGAATAAATATATGGTGATCAGCATGTAGTTACTCTAATAAATACTAAATCTAAAAAATAAGGTGATATTCGGACTCTGCGATACATTTTACAAAAGATAGGCACCTTTGGAAGGTGTTTGGGTTGGATTGTTTAACTAAAAAATGATGAAGTTGAATAATTTAGAAAACCTTAAAAACCAGTTTTTCTTCCTAAAAAACGAGCCAATCCGAAAAAACAGACCCCAGATTTGGATTCAGCCCCACAAAAACATAAGAAATCGACAAGCTTCGGCCGGATGAAAGATCGACCATAAATTTAGTTAACTAATGTTATCATTGTTCGTGAGCGGTCCGTGCATATTCGGTTGCGAGAGTTAACCTGCCAATTGTCAGATAATCAAATTATCAGATCTGGTGACAATCGGATGCTATCACACTTAGCTGGTATCACTCGGGTCAATACAGATCCGGGAGTTCATCTGCCTACTGATCTGCTCAGACTAATCAATGATCGCGTAATCGAGCGGTCTGGCTTGAGAGACAGGCACACACTAACACTATAACAGCTATCGTAGATTTGAAGGAATCCGACGGTAACGGATCTATTGACGAATTTCAACGAGATCGAGAGTGTATTCAATCTGCTCGTAGATAATTAGTTGATAATTACAGCCCAACCCCGCTCAGTCTGGTGATCTGCACTCTGTTGTAAAAATATGTGTTGAAATAATTAATAAAAAAATAATAAAACCCCAAAGAAACAGAAGCTGTCGATAGTCCTTTATAAACGTAATCTATCAGCGGTACCTCAAAACGACTCAATACCTCAATACGATACCTACCTCAATCGTATCATTATTTTTACGTTTATTTCAAAGATCTTTTCAACAATTTGTTAGGTTCATGCAGCGAGAAATATGAGTATTCAATCAATCAATCAATCAGTTTATTCACAATATTGCCTGGTAGGCTAATGTGGGGAGGGAGTGGTGTTTGTGTTAGTAATATGTTGCTTGGATTGTGTCTTGATATGATGTGTTTATGGGAGTGTTGCGTCTGAGTTGTTGTCCCTCAGCTGTCTCCTCTTCAGCCTACGACTTTCGGTTGGTGGAGGGCCCGAGATCGCTGCGACTTGAGGGTTGGAGTGTCCCACAGCTCTTTCATGGAGTGCTCTGTAGGCCACCTCAATCTTCTCCCTCACCGTCTCCATCTTCAGGTCCTGATGGAGGACCTCATTCCGGACGAACCATGGTGCTCCGCAGATTTGCCTCAGTACAGTATTCCTCATTCATAAATTTGCTTGAAAGTCGTTAAAAACGTACCTTTTTACACATAAGACCTGATCAGAGAATACTGGATGTGTCCAAAACCAACAGTTCTTAAATATTCCGAGGCGTCCCTGGACCGCTCCAGTAGGCGCTATCAACTTCTTTCAAGCCATCACGAGTTCAATCGAAACTTCCGGTGAGTTGAAACTTCGTTTAGCGAGATGAAGCCCGTCTTGATGAAGACAATTATTGAAGCCTTCCGAAAATTATATTCTCGGTGAAGTTTCGTTATAAGAGGATCGATGAGCTGTCACGATCTGGATATATGACCAGCCGTTCGTTCGAAATAAACTTCGAAGATAGAACCGAAATTTCATATTAGGGAGCTGCTGATTGAGACAATACGTGGTTTGTGATATTGAGTGTCTCGTTATTAATTATTGACTACATAGATAGGTACAACGAAACTCCACAAACAATGCGAATAAATTAGAAATAATTTATCCCTTATATAATTATTTAGATTACTTACTCTACAAACTGGTGCTCGGCCGATCTTCGCTTACACGTTGCTCCTCTTGTCTGCCAGTATATCATTAGGGCCTTGACGATGCCCCAGGACAGATATCCTGGTGTAGCAGCCCGGGAAGTCGTAAGGTCCGAAATATTGTGGTTTAAGGCAGAGATTTAGCACAGGGACGGGGTTGCGCCTTTCATGGGAATCTGAAATTGCTGAGTGAGTGGCCGAAGCAGGTGGAGTCGTTGGTGGAGGATGTCTCGCTGAGTTGGACGAATGACATGGGGCAGCTGCCAAATAGTTTCCAGGAACCCTCTGTATCCATCGCTTACTTTGGACGCGATACTTGAAAATCTGCAGGTGGACGATGGTCACTCCTTATGGATAATGCGATGAGTCCACAAGCTGAGAGGACCGCTGCTTCCACTGAACGACGTTCCCTACCTACCTAATCTTGGCCCAAGCGCGGTGGACATATAGATCTATATGTGATCTATCAAGTTAACGAGGTTGCGGAATAAAAACATACTCTTAATAAAATTTGGTGGAATGAACGGCTACTTTTAACTGGTTCCTTGGGCTCAGTTTACAACGAACGAGTTGAGGAGATTACGAGTATGAGTGTAAGGATGTTCACCATTTTTTTGGAACCTGCTTAGTGCTGGGGGAATTTAGGCTGCGTATTCTTGGGGATGTGGTTCCGAGCATGGAAAGGATGGTCTGCTTGCTGAACAATAGTGAGCATTGGTTAAGAGTAGAAAAGTCAGGCCTTCAGGCGTGGCGGTACCGATATTCCCTGGTGGTATTATTTTTGATGTATAAAAGATTTATTATCCTGCTTACTAACTTGAATTTGATTTACATTAAATAATTAATTTAGGAAATTATTCCTAGTAACCATGTTTTCTTCTTCTATAATTATTTAATTCATAATGTATATAGATAAATTAGTATTAGGTCAGTCCGTAATTAATTTCAAAAGCTGAAGAGGCGGTTACAAAGTCCTTCACACGAAATACCTTCGAGTCACCTTCTCAACCTAATTGCTCCAATTATTTCGTAAGTGACGAGTAAATTATATACAAGACTGTAATATAGATGAAGGTATCTGCAGAAAATTATTAACCGTTTTCTTTTCAATTATAACGTACAAAATATATTTTTTGAACGGTAAAAATAAAATAAATACTTAGTGGTTAGTGGAAATATAAGTAAGTGGTTATCTGTGAATTAGCATTTTGTATAGGACGGACTGCATACCTCCTCACTCATATCTGATCAGGCTAATTAGTGTTTTTGATCTTTAATTACTTTCTCTCTGCAACCGCCAATTTATATCTGAGGACGATTTCCGGACGGAAAGATGTATGTAATTATAAATCGTTCATGTCCAAGGGTTAGTTTGATATAACGGTTTTGATGAACAATTTCTTAGTGTTAGGCGTTGAAATTAGTCTATGCTGACATGACAGAGCCCTTAACTGGATTTTTCATTTCTACATATCAACTCGTATTGGTGAGGTACGAATCTAATCATTGGATTGGCAGCGGGAGACTTTATGGGAATTTAATTAACACGTTCCGTCGGAAACAACTCATTGGCCGATCGTTACGGATAAGGGTAGCTCCTCCACCGTCGGCAAAATGACCCACAGTTTCCCCAGTCGTTAATGAAATAGCTGATACGTTCTGCTCCCCTCAAACAAAACGAGATCGACGGTCATTGATCAACGACCGGATCTGCTTGGAAATGACGTCGTTCTATCAAAATCTCCAACGAGGTCTCCGCCCGGATCTCGAGGTACAAAGCTCTACGAGCCCAATAAACTATTCATATTCATTACGCTGCCGTAGGCATTCACTGTTACTGATTTATTGCAATAATTTTTCGAACGAAAATGATTACCCACCGAAGTTAATTATCGGTTGTATGTGTCTTTTATTTCCACACGAACATCGAGAGCAGTCATAGGAAGTCATAAATTACGCAATTCTATAATTTCGTTATTCGCTATTAATTACCGAATGGGTTTCGTACCGTCGAAGTATTCATTTCTGGATCGACTATTTCAGTGGCTTATTAGTACATTTCGTTTCTCCATGCGGGATGCAGTTGGCTCTACATTATGCAGATACGTGGCTGTGGTAGTAGGACAGGGAAGGTTCACGAACCAGGAGACCTCTTCCATCATTCGCTAACGGCCCATATCCATTCGTAGAACTATACTGTATTAATTTCACCGTTGCACACTGCAGCAGCTGACCTATTTGAATCTCAGGAATAAACGGACCCTCCGTGTCGAATTTATGTTGACCTGGGGGCTGCTTGAACGTGTATGTGATTGGGCAGTTGTGAGCACCTGCACCTCTGGTTCTTGCTCGAGGGGTTTTCTGCGCTAGAATTGGGCTTGTTCGGTGCGGAAACATCGTTCTATATATTATAGCGAGCACATCCATGGAGGCTTGAGGGTTTCACAGCTGGGCTGAATAGCAGTACTTGGCGGAACTTTTTTCCGTTTAGGATCACTTTTTTAGGATTCAAGGGTAGCTGAGAGTTGAACTTTGGATAATCGCATATGAATCCACTTTAGCCGTTTCACTTCATTTCTACTATAAATATTCGGTTGGTTGAAATGTCCGCCAAGATTTTAGATTTTTGCCGAACACTAATTATAATTATCAATCTAAAATCTAAAATCTTGGCGGAAATCTTAGATTTTTGCCGAACACTAATTGATAATTATCAATCTAAAATCTAAAATCTTGGCGGAAATCTTGACCACTCTAGAGACCCTACAAACAACCTCGTATTATCAGAATCTGATTTTACGAGGTTGTTTGTACGGTCTTTACAGTCTGTGGTAGTTTCTATTCTCAAAGGCTTTTTTCCGTGTAGTAATACAATGTATTCGGTTTCGGGGTCAAGGGTGGTACTCGTGGAAATGTCGTGCTTCCTCCTTGTTCGAGTAACGTTTCGCCTCTGATCTCGACGTAAAGGAGGACTGCAAATCGTGAGGGAGGCGGTCTTTGAAGTGTAAATGCCGGAAAAGCCAGAGAATTAGTCAGATGAAACGACAAAACTCTTCCTTACCTCGAGGACTGAGGATTAAAAAGAAAATAATTGAGGCACGCGACCCTAAGCGGAGTGTCGTTTCTAAGAGCAGGCGGGAGGATAATTATCAAGGTCCTCGACCTCGACTAGGTACTGAATACCATTTGTGAAACTAATCTACTATTCGCACTCCTTATGCACCATTTAATATCCCTGCATCCGTTTATCAAATCACTACTGACTCATAACTTCAATAAACACCTGTTGATCGATTTCTCATTTTTCAGTACCTATAATCACAATCTGAACGAACCGCAGACGAAAACCATACGCATTTTGTCGGTTTCATTTGTGACTCCTGGTGCATTCATGATTTTTTGGTTAGGTTTGTTTTGGCTCAACTCAAACTTAACAACACCACTAACCTTCCAGCCGATTTTCAACGAAATGTTGCCTCTACCTACCTCAACCCTTGCATGCTTTCGACGTATTTCCACGGAAGTCTAAATTTATCCACTATCGCGACCCTTAATTGCCTGAAGTTCCTGCGAGAACCCAATCCATCAGCCATTTAGGTTTCCTCTCTCACCACTTTGTCTGGCATACCCATTTTCTATGGTCGCGGTACCTATTGACGAATACGCAAGTGAACAGCATCCCTTGGACTCTAGATTGAGTTCATACTCTCTTGACTTCCAAATAGTATCCTTTTTATGAGAACATACAGGATGTGTCTTCCAGCTAACACATACACCACATCTTGAACTTACATTAACTTCAGGGCAACAATATTCTCTTTTGGTCTGTATGACATCAGACGTCGCTTGTATCAGCATCAGTCTTCTCAATATACTGTGATAAACATTTATTCTTCATATGCATTGATTCCGTTCTCAAAATGATAACTATTCAACGAACTCTTGACCGAAGTAGCTATATTGTTTCAAACTTTGCTGAACTCTCTACAACTCAAAATACCTGCTCAAGTCACGGCGCTACCCGCTTTCTGAACATTTGGAGTTTCACCTCCTTTCAACTCGTCTTATCAAAACACAATGACTTCTGGGTTTCAAAAGGTAACTATATTCTCCATTAACCTTTCTGGTAAAACAGAGACCTCCAGTGCCTTGTTTCACTGTACCCTGGTGTTGGGCGAATGCTGTTGCAATCTTGCTTGTTCATCTTGACGAGGAAACAAGAAACTCTGGGCGGAATCCAAAGCGTTGAATCAGACATGAGTTTTCCTGGAAACCCTCTGACTTGACAATGAAGTGTAGGTGAATTAGTTCAGAGCGCTCGCCCCCCCCCCCCCCCCGCTCCAAGTCACTCGTTTATCATACATTGTTAATTAGCACCATCCAGAAGGGTTTCTAAAACTTGTTGGCTCATCGCCCCCTCAACCTTCAGGGGTCACGACAAACGCCCTAAGGCCCTTCGGGAAACCCTCCTTCATTTCTGTTACCCTTCGTTACGCCCTTTGCGTCTGTTTCCTCGTCTCGACTAATATTTAGTCGAGCCTTCTCTCCCGCATCTTATCCGAGACAAGGGAAGTGTGCCAACAGTTCCATCCTACCATTCCGGAAGCCCGCGAAGGCGTTCTCCTCCCAAGACGGTGTTTGAGTAAGCAAAGCGCTCAGAAAATGTAAATATGGCTGTAGAAATGGGGGACTGGGCTGTGGAAAGAGGGGACTTGCGTAAGTAGGCATTTCTGAGCGGTACTTATGCAGCTTCTGCTGTGCTCACTGATTAGCGTGGTAGTAATGGGTAGAATGAAGCGAAAGGACTGTTGAACCGTGTCAAGACAATAATTAGTTATTATGCAATAAACCGTTTTCGTACGAATGTTTCCTAATTTTCCAGTACTACGTTGGTTATTCAACATTACCAGTGAGTTGGCCAAAAATCCAGGATACCAAAAATTATCTCCTTCGTAATTTTCAGTTATCTGCTCAATATAATGTATAAACATAGGGTCTATTATAACCTAAATATATTTGTATTTAGGAGTCTCGGATGTCACGGTGATCATCATCGGTTTAGAAGGCGCATTTCCTCTTTCTGATACTCATCATATTATTCAAGTCGTATTATTATCAATAAATTAAACTATCAATTAAATAAATACCAACAAAATGATAAACCCTATAACTTGGAGATGCTGTAGCTGGGTCATTACATGTATGAGTAGGCTAACCCTCAACACCGCTCAGTGTTGCGGACGTAGAAGACGATTTTGACAATTAAACCTGACTCGTATAGCTGTTGGCCACATATTTCGGTCTGGATAAAGACACCTCGTGTTTTATCGTGTGTTATTCCCAACAATGTTTTCGACGTGCCCTAAACATGTTGGTGCCAGAATTTAACCAACTGGTTCCCTTCCCACGAGGACACCTATTCTATTTTTACCACGTTTATATTAGTTCCGCTTCGTATCTGTCTGTCCGGGTGGAATTTCGCAATCGAGTTTCAACTAACTTCCTGATGAGCTAGAGAATTGACATGTTAAATATAGGTCAGAACTGGGTGACAATATAATATTCACTTGGTTTCTTGGCCAATGAGATAGAAACTTGAAATTTCAAACATGGGTCAAGGATGGATGACAATGCAATATTCACTCGGGTTCTTGTCTGTAAAATTGTTTGAACAAATTAAATTTTGATGATGAGATAGAGACGTGAAATTCAAAATATAGGTCCGTACCCTGCAAATAATTGGGTGGTATGCAATGCAGAATCTAAGTCGAATTCTGCTCCTAACATACTGCGTACAGGGCAGAACATGTAATAGAGAAGGATATGACATTGTGCCGTTTTAATTCGTGAACATGAAAACAAAAATGTTGATTAGGTACTTCTTTAGTTTGATTTTCAGGTTTAAAAGACTTATAGAATTTGAACTATTATAGGTATTATAGGATGAGCAATGCATGGGGGATATCCTATACTGGCCCTGTCAGAGTCTCATCAATATAATATATTGATAAATTATATTGATAAATTATATTATATAATATATTGATAAATTATATTATATTGATGAGACTCTGACAGGGCCAGTATAGGATATCCCCCATGCATTGCACATAGGTAATATACAAAATATGATTTTGTATATTATACAAAACCGATTGAAATCTTTCGCCCGGACATAAGACAGAGAAAAGAATAAATTAAATTTAAAAAATGTTTTTAAATACACCACGTTTTTGAAACGGACTAAAACGTATAAAATTAAATAAATAAATAAATGTTTTTTAATATACCACGTTTTAATATGAACTAAAAAGCATAAAATGACCCTTCTACAATTTTGAGGGAGGATCGTTAGTGGCCATGGATATATTTGGAATACTTGGAGAGAACGTGGACGGCAGCCTGTATAATATACAGGCTATATACACCTGTACAGGCTATATACATTTACAGGCTGCAGCCCACGTTCTCTCCAAGTATTCTAAATATATCCATAGCCATGCCAGTAGATCCGGATTGTATACTTATATTATTTACTAACTGAGCACTCGTTTTTCTCTCCAAGTAGGTATTCCCAATATACCCATAGCCACTAACGATCATCGCTCAAAATTGTAGAAGGTTCATGAAAAAATATTTTATCCCTTTCGGTCCGTTTTAAAAATGTGGTATGTTAAAAAATATTTTTTATTTAATTTATTCGGTAAGTAATCTCCGTTGAGAGAGAAAAAATAGGTCTGCAGAAACAGAAACGAAACCCCCTGGAATGAATTGAAGCGGCTTTCATCTTGTTTGTACTTAGTGAAGTTTAGTGCTGAACTTGCAGGGCTCTCTCCAGACCGGGATAGTTGAATGGAAAAGTTATTTGAAAGAGAGAATGGGGCGGCTAAATCTTCCAAGCATTATTCACCCGCCATATAATACAACGAGCGGTTGGGTTCTCATACCACCAATTCATTTCAGCTGCTCTATTTTGCAGGTTTTTCCCCTGGTTATACTTTGGATGCTTTTCCTTTTTTGTGACCATTAAACTTTATAATCCCGTGAGGCCGTGTTCAAGTTTAATTGTTTTTATGTGCAGACTGTTTCAATTTTCGTTTCGACAAACGTTACTGGCGACAAAACTAGGCCAACGAGTCCATTTGGACAACGAAAGTCTTAATATAGTCACCGCTTGTATGAAGTTACTACACTTGTCTTGAATGATTGCGATGTTATAAATTATTACACTCCTCGGACGGACCATCGCCCGCCACGTCTCCATCAACCGCTCCGAATCCCATTTAACTGTATCCGCCTCAATTTTTACCCGCTGTAGACCTATAGTACAACTACTCCCCCAACTTGGGAACTACAAAATAACTTGGGAGAATCGTAGCAGTTGGAGATTAAAATTTAATCTACAAATGCCGCAATTATTATATATTTAATATAATATAATATCAAAAACCATTATCACCTAAACAACAGGAATAAGTTGGAACACAGTTGAAATTAGTGGTAGTTGAAGTTGATTGATCATCTTATTACCATACAACTGATCTGTATCTATGTCACTACATCAGTTTCTCACGGTATCTGTCAGAGATCGTTAACCATTTAATGTAAAACATCAAGCGTTCAAATTCTTCCCTTCACCCTTACTACGAGTAAGTACTTCGTAAAACATATCTTCGTTCCTTTGGGTTAGTAGATAAGTTACGTCTTATACACGCCACCTACAATCGAAACCTGCAAGAGATATGGGGCTGAATTCCGAGTGATTACAGCCTGAGTCGTGTGGAGTGGACGGCTGCCACTGCCGGATTTGGTTACCAAAGTGGAACCTATAAATCATATTGTGAACATTATCGGTCGGTATTGGAAACGGTGTATTGGATCCCGGGCGTCAAGTGGAGGTGAGCCATTAGGAGGCTAACGTATTGTCATCTATCCTGGGACATAATGGAGTCCAGAACGCCCTTTGCCAGGATGCCACCCCTCACCATCACCTGGAGATACGGCTTTCCACATCCCTCATCCCAAACCTCCCGGTTCCGGTCCGGTATTGCCAACGGTATCAACTCTCAGGAAATCACTTTGAGCCGTTCTCCTTCGGCTCGATCACCGGAAGGTCTAAACATGGATTCAGGCTTCACATTTGTACGTGCGATAGAAGAACACTCTTTCCATCTGAATCCTCCCAACTAGTGTGGAGTTTTCAGTGGTTTATCTGCAGATGGTTCTAATGAACCTCTGTGCGATATTGAGAAGACCTGGAAGCTTCGTGTTATTCCATGGTTCGTAAGCTGCGTTCACATGTATGCGTAAGGGACTGCAGGACGTGCAGATCGTTCACATGGATGCGTAAAAAGCACAAGTGCGCAGTGCTTTACTGCGCAGCCTTGCGTTCCCACCCAGCTTTGCTCATTATCATTTTTTCGTCAAATTGGCTCATCGCGAGGTTTCAGCTGATGAAACCGTTGATAAAGAATAAACAGTGGAGAATAACGAGAGATCCAACAGTTTATAGAGAATAAAACGAAACATCCAACAATAACAAACAAATCGGGCTCGGGGGGCGTGCGCAGAAGGTATTGCGCACTCGTGCGATGCGTAAAATATTTAATTTTTCAGATGATGACAGTCCCCCAGTAGATACCCTTGCTCCAGCCAATCAGGTGGCACTACGCACGTTACGCATCCATGTGAACGCAACTTTACTGTAAATAGGTAGGCCTACTTTGCTGTAAATAGAGTACATACTGTACATTGTACGTAGGCCTACACACTGTAAATAGATTACTTCACTACACTACGTGGATTGTAGTCCACTCTACTCAACTGATAAACGAAATTGAAACAACGTCTACGTCCTATGAGCACTTCGACCATTAGGCCTACAAGCTCCCCATAATATGAAACACAAGTAGATCAATCATAAGTGGATTTCATGTGGACTCAAGTACTAGCAATGTAATATATCGGTAGTACTTAGTTGATTTTTATTAGAAATGATTACTTCCTCTCTTGTGAATCGCTGTCACGTAATATACCTAAGTGATATGAACAAAGGCCAAGTTACCACTGGAGAATGGGTAGTAAACATAATATGTGGCAACTTGGCCTTTGTTTATATCAACAATAAACAACAAAATATTCGGATTATGTCCAACTCGGATCTATAAGTTTTTTCCTAAATCTATTACCTACTGAGAAACCCGTGTAGCCGAAGAGAAATAAACATTTAAAAGGACGGCATGAGGTTTTCTCTTCTAGTGGCACATAAATACCAATAAAACTGACTGTGGAGGAGGGTCGTGAGTTGAGGGTGAAGGGGTTGTTCGTGACCTGTTATAGGGTAGAGGGCGTGCGACTGTTCAGAGCAGACACTGAAAAATCGGAGAGGACCGCCGACCGTTTAACTAATGTAAGTGGCGATAAATCCGGAACTCACTGGCCGGCGGCCGATCGTCGCTTGAGTCGACGGTACTTGGTAGAGTGATAAAGCTATCAACCAGCTCTGAGGTCAACAGGGTGTAACTGACAGGAGAACGAGTGGCCCAGTTTGGCAAGTTGAAAACTAGGGTGCTTCGAAAAAAAACTTTTTTCAAATTTCAGATCGCTATAGTGCAGAAAAGTTGCCATTGGTATAGACGTAAAAAAAAATCACTAATTATCATGTTTTCATTTATTTTTCTTCCGTATCTCGCAGCAACACCATCGCCCCACGACAATGTCCGACATCGCGGCCAAACGTCAACAATAAAGATAGCATCCAGCAAGGTGGATACTGGAAGAGATTAGTGGTTGGACGAGGATATCATGTTTCTGAATAATTCAATTTAATTCATTTCAAATAATAATAATTCTGACAAATTCAAATAATTCGTTTCAAACAATTATTGTTTATGATGTCTATACCTAATATAGTCTATATTATATTTTATAAAAAGGCGTGTCGATAACCATACTATGTTTAGTGACACGCCTTTTTATAAACTATATATTATATTATTTTGGCATCAGAAGACTATTTCAGTGTTGTGCCCCGTTGTCAGAAACTTCCTCTAATATCGCCTACCATGAGTGAAGATGATAGCAGTGGTGACGATCGCCAACTACTTCAAACTGTGAGTGACATAAGAGAAGAAGGAGAACGTTGCCCAGACAGACCGAACGGTGGAGTTTTGTTCCATCAACCCCGTACGAGTCCTGATTACATGATGGTAAGCCATATGAATTCAGTTTTGACTCAGCCTCTGAGTGTTCATTAATCAAGGGTGTTGTAGCTCAAAAATTGTCAGGACCGCAATTTCAAAAATCCATTAGCATACCCAACTGGGATAGGAAATACTAAAGTTTACTCTAAGCTGCAAATTTAGTCCAGGGTTTTGACCAACAACATCCATCTGGATATCCTGTTTCATGTTGTACCTCATGGGTTGTTATCTAGGAACATATTGATTGGTGAAGTACGAGTAGTTGCTCTTGGACTTGGTGTAAGTTTGAATGCCCAACTGTGGAGGTTTTTTGCACTTCCTTTAAGTGGAACCGACAAAGAATGTGTGGTCGCAATCAATCTATTAGTGATTCACGTCTCAGAAACATCCACAGAAAAATCCACACAGACTTGTGTCCAAGTGTTCTTTTATAATGACTGAAATAGAATTTTTGGGGTACTTTGGTTAGCAATGGGCACATTCAGCCAAATACAAGAAAAATAGAAGCTCTTCCTTTACCCTGTTATTCAGATTCTACCTTTAAAATGAGTCAACCACTTTTCGGTCGCTTCTGGCGTACTTCGTAACCTACTCTTTGCAAGGCCTGAAAATTACGTTCAATATTAAGAAGCGTACAATATCTTATTAGCATCGACTCCTTTCAATTCGAACATACTGGTGTATTGCTGCATTGCAAAGAGTGGCGACTAAATGATCACGAATGACTAAACATATGATTTTTAAAATCTTTTAATTTGTTTACATATTAGTTAAAACGGTGAGAGAAACGGTTAAGGACGCCATCACAAATCTGAATTTTGTCTGATTTGAAACTATAAGTGAGTATTCAATTTTCGTTCAAATACGAGAGAACTCAGAGGAATGCCCTGGAGGCAACAAGCATCATTTACAGGTATCTCCGTGTGTTGAGCGTGGTCCAGACGAGTAAATTAATTAATTGTATAACAGTTATAGTGTGTTGCTATATAATCGGACTTGTATGTTTCAAATGTGGAGATCAATAGCTATTCTTGATTCAAAATTACTGCAGTAACTGTTGATTGGAGGTCCTCATTTATTTATGATTACTATTACAATTACCTGAGTAACTTGAAGACAAACTGGTAACAATTCATAATCTGTATAATATACCGATTACATAATAATATTAATAATAATAATATACATATCACGTTCTTGTATTTTCACTGTCGGTCAACGCTTTGTCAGTCCACTTGTTATAAAACTAAACGAGTATGTACTGCAAACATGGTGAGACTTGGTTTTTTAAGTGGATAATCACGATTATATTTAGATAGCGGACGAGTTGAGCTTCTTTCCATTGGCTCATAGTTTAGAAACAGCAAACGTTAACTCTAAAATGTTTTTTCGAACGCTTAGAGCGCAACCCCTTAATTTAAAAAAAAAACAAAAAAAAAAACAATAAAATCGAGAATTCCTAAGCACGAAAATGGCAATACAATTTCCGAAGCAGGGAGATTAGCCGGTCGTTGTTGACAGGAAATTGGTTCAGGTGTCCGTTTTCGCTCATGTTTGTTCATTGGTACGAATTGGACCCCCATCCCACCCACCATTACACCCACATGGCCGAAGGCGATTGTCAAATCCGAGAGGCCCAAGGAAGACGAGGGACGACTATTATGGAATGTTAATACCTTCGTATTCATTGGACAGGGGGCGATACTGTGGGTGAAAAGCGAGGGGTTGTCCATCCCTTTCAATTTGCATATCCCCCTCCCACCAACCCGTAGCCAACACAATGCCTCTATGACGGCCGTATGATTTATCTCTCGCATTTTTTTCCCCCTTCTTCGTTCTTCTTCATCCCATTTTTTTCCCATATACTCGTATTTTTCTTCGTATAGTCGCGCCTGCGCTGCGAGGGCGGAGGGTTCGTTCATGAAATATCCCCTCGAATACCGAAGGCTCATGAACCTCTTTCCAGTTTTGGTTTCCTTTAACCACATAGAGAAAATGGGAGAAGAACAAGTGATAAGGGTCACCAGTAGTTACATGTATTTATGTGGCCAAGAAAAAAAACCTGCTGATTTATTGTCATTGCTGCTTTTCTCATGTCATCTATGGACATCCATGGAAATATACCAATCAAACATTGGGTTTGCTGACATTTCTCGGTTTAAGTCTGGTTCAGCTAACCTATTGGAAAGTCGTCAACTTTTGAAATATTAAGTGCTCAGAACAACTATGTCAGTTCATGTTGAGGCTGCTTAAAACAATACCAATCACGTAAATTTCCGTTGACCCCTACTCGGATATTAATTTCGTCGATTGTATGCATGCTGCAAAGTTGAAGATAATACATATTATGTATTGCTAGTTCCAAAATACTGAAAATTATACTTAATTAACACACAATAATACCCTCAATTAGACAGTTGGGTAGAATTTGCAGCTTTTTATTTTGGTCGATTCCAAACGTTTATTATTGAAAATAATGAACTAAAATGTTTATTTGGATCGATTTTGGTTTATTATCTTCGATAATGAACCATTGGAATCGCCCAAAAAAAAAAATTTTTTTTTCGTCTATATACCTCACATAATAGGTATGTCATATGTTCATATATTATATGAACAAAATGGAACTAATGAGAGAGAGAATCCTCTCTTCCTGGTTCCACTGAATCCCACTCTTCGGTGGGGTTGCCATGTAAACAATGATCTGTCCAAATTGACACGATGAAATTAGTATGATGAGTGTTTATTCTGTGGAGAGCTTCGGAGACGCTCAACAACCGAGACCAGGAATGGCTCGCTACCCCCAAGTACACAGTCACCTATGTACGAGTATTTATCCCTAATCAAGGTTTCCTTGGTTCGAAAGGAGCGAGAAAATCTCTCGTTATTGGCCGTGACTCTGTGTTCGGTAGTTGAAGCTAATCTCTCTCGGGCAAAACTTTTAGGTGGTTTTTCCTGGACACGCGTCTTTCCTTCGGAGTGTTTTATTTGGTCCAAACTCCCCCAAAAGTGAGTTATTAGCTCGCGCTCAAGTATCTGAAAACTACAGCAGACCTGGTTTTGAACTCACTAAGTTGCGAGGAATACCACCCAGTGTACCATGCTCCATGTATTCGCTCGAAGTAGCGAACTTTTTCAATAAAGTTACCACCAGTACTTCTTCCCCTTCAAAAAAAGTATCCCGGTTGAAAAAAACCGTCCAAAAATATGTTAACAATTAAAAAACTTCCGGAAGTGAGGGGTTTATCATCAATATAAAAGAACCATCAATTTAACAGTATTAACTTCCGAGGTGGGCTGTGGCGTTTTCTCTGTTTCGCAAACTTTTCCCCTCGCCATATCGCACCGCTAAAATCCAGTTCCGTCATTATTAACAACCCGCGAGAAAGCTAAGTTGCATCGCTGATCTACTTTGCACTTAGTTTGGGGTTCGCTGTAGTTTGTGCTGTACTCAGCATCGATCAACCGGACGTTTGTGGTTTCATTGTAAATTTAAAGTCCATCAATTATTTCCAACCGCGCTGAATTGGAGGATGTGGCTTTTTCATTTCACAGTGAACAATGAAGTTAGTAACAAACCTGTTTATATTTTTGGCCTTTTCGACTACAAAACTTTATTGCAATGCAGGAAAAGTCTTCTTTAATGTAGAAAAGCCGCGATAACCATAGAAGATACTACAGTCCGTTGGAAAATCCGTTTTTTGTCTCTCCTCAAAAGTTGGGGAAACTGAGTTAGACCTTGCGGGATCTTAAGGGGCGATATCTGCTGCTGGCTAACTGTCGAATACTCCGGAAATTCGATTCAGGATACTAGGGCCCCAACAAGAACTATTATAATAGTTCTATTATAATATTTATTATAAATAATACATTGGTACGTACTTATTGATTGTATAGATACTCCCTCTCCAGTTCTTCCCCACAAATTATATATTATATATTATATCAATCGAAATTTCAAGAATACCGACACCAAGGAAGGAGGAATATGCTATCCACCTGCCTATTCTGATGTAGGCTGTAGAGGTATCGATACTTCAGAACTGTTGGATGCTCCAAAATTCTACCTACCTTTCACAATTATTGTGCTATTAGAAACTATTATAGCTTATGGTATACATGCACTTCTGTATGGTGGTGTATACGGTAGGTATATTGTGATTCAGCAACAATTTAGCGACGTCCTACTTTCTCAGTTTTCTTTTCAAAGAATTTGCAATACTCTATCTCGTAAACAGAACTAATTGTCAAGATTTCCTCCTTGGGAATTCGCGTTTTTCGGGACTACTACAGACGACACGAGATTGTCACCGTCATTCAATTTGGTACAGTCAACGGTGTAGGGACAATGGAAGATCGGTTGTCAAGATTTCTCCTTCGAAGACACGACTTCGATCTGATTTCCGTGGCATTGGAGGTTGTTATTAGATAGTCTGTGAACGGATTTGTTCGTAGAAACGAATCTAGTACAGTAGAACCTGCTTATAACATGCCTGAATATTGAAGAACCAAATTTTATAAGACCGAACGGCCTCCATATAAGAATTTCCGGAAGTCCCGCACAGAGCACCCAAATCATTCCGGCAATTCTATTGGGGTTAGTTCGGATCTGTTGCCGGTCGTATTGATCTGGGTCGGTTAGTTAACTGGAACTGAAGCTGTGGTGGCGTTTCGAAGAAGTGTCGTACTAACCATAATTGTGATTGATGATGTCCCCCAAATTTAGTCTCCTCTACCCAAATTAAACGCTTGTAACTTCCTGGAAGTCAAAAAACGTGGTAGGTCTCTAGAAAAAACGAAACTTTATCCGAAACAAGTTTGGGTGATTTACTTCTATAAAGCTGTTGGTTCACGGGAAAGGGTGAGGGTATCGGAAAACAAGGGGAAAGTTGAAAGTTCTGGAAACTCCTTGATTGTTTTGCGTCCCCCAAGCAAAAAATGTCTGACAAAAATAAGAAAAAATTATCCCCAATGGTGTCGCATACTTTTTTCCCCAGTTTCGTCGTTTTATCTCTCTCCTGGGACTTTGGAGGGGGAGGTTCTCCACGAATGTTTATGATGGAAGGGGTTGGTATTACTATACCCTTGCGGATGAAGTATAAAAGGTAATTTAGGGCCAACTTCGAGTAGGTTTTTTTTTTCAACTGTAATCTCAGCCCCAAAAACCTGGGACCCGTTCCGTTGAACATCATCATCTTACGAAGGTAATGCAGTGATCTGGTTCCATGGAATTTAAAAGTATTACGAAAAATTTTCAGGCTGATCGGGGCAAGGAGATCATTTGATCACACAGCATACCGTTTGTAAGTGTTGGTATATGTGTATAATTGATGTGTAACCCGCTGTAGCAGCGAAGCTCGCGCGGGTTATTAATAATTAATAGTAGATCGTAGAATTATATTGATATTTTCCAATGAATTGAAAGTTATCAACATAAACTGTTCATGAATTCGTCAATTCAGTGAAATCAGTGAAAGTTATTAAAATAAACTATTCGTGAATTCAATGAAATCCTCTGCATATTAATTGTCTTCCGTCGAAATCAAACACCCGCGGTACTAAATTTCTTCCGTATGTTAGGTGAATAATAATGCGTTGGTAGTGTATAACTGTTTCTCTAAGCATGCCAATTGCTTGTTAAACATAGCAAGCCTACTCGTATCCCCAGGAAGTAATATCAATTTTGCCTCAACGGAGCTTACGACAGCATCGTGAAATATCTCCTTGATGTTTCGTGAATTATTCGTCGATTTTGAATACACTGAAAGTTTCAAATCAGATAACTTCACATTCCAACGTACATTTTAATTATACCTACATTTTAATGTCAAATCACCATTGTTTACTATATAGATATCATATTGCACGTCGATTAACTTCATTGAATATGTTCCTCAATATCACTATCCGCTTTGTATGTTGAACGAAAATTAATAATTATCGGTCTATTACGAGTACGAAAGAGGCGCCTGTTGGGAATATGTTCCTCAATATCACTATCCGCTTTGTATGTTGAACGAAAATTAATAATTATCGGTCTATTACGAGTACGAAAGAGGCGCCTGTTGGGCCAAACGCCATAAATATTTACTCAGGACGAAGCGGCGTGGGGGTTATTTGAAGGAAACTGGATTATCATACGCGCAGCACCTCATTACGAATGCAAATTAGACGTTGTTTGTTGCATGTGGGAGGTAACGGTGAGCTTGAAAATGGTTCGTAACGAGCCACTCTCTACTATTTTGGGTACGTCCCTCAAGGGGTCATTTCATCACAATTGTGAGGATGCGCTCATGACAAAATTCAAAGTGACGCACCAGATGCAATTATTTTCCACTGTTTACATTACAGAAGCTGACGGCAGAAGAATGTACTCGATGCTTTCCGTTAGAAGTGGTTCAATTTCAATTTAATACACCGATTGGCCGACCAGTTCCTGAACTACCGAATATTTGGGCTAGGGGTAATGTATAAGTAATGTAGTACGTTAGCTCCTACGCGCATAACAATATTATACCCTCTGGTGGCGAACGTGTCACTATCCTCGGTATATCTTCACATTACTCACATTCCTCCATGTATTAATGAAAAATTCGATGCATGTTCTAAAATAGAAGAATTTGCATTTTTAGTTTAATAAAAATCCACAGTCATGCAGCTTGGCTATAAGACTACGCCCACCCAGAGAGATAGCCTGTGGTCGAGAGTGGTCGAACCAAAAACACGAAAAGCAAGGGAAACTCAGCAAACCATTACAATTTCAAGGGTAGGAATTACCCCCACTTCTAAATGTAATTTTAACCATCGGATAGAGCATATCAAAAATAGGGGCTACGTAAAAATCTCATTTTTGTCAACATTGGAGATAAGGCGTTTTTGTTTCAAACGGCAGAATAGAATTGGCTGTACTGCTAATGTATTTATCGCATGACAGCATACGTTGTCCAGGACTTGTAGCTTCCTTGTTGTGTGCCCTGCTGTTTTTTGTTTGTGATTGGTGCAGTGGTTCGTCGTGCAGTGTATGACCCATGGGTCCACCCAGGACATCAACAAATATCAGCCGATGATGGCCTTAAGTCGCCGGTTCCTGCCCAAATTGGTTTCCGATATCTCCAACCAATACTGGTGAAGATTTCCCCACCACTACAAAATTTGCTAGCTGAAGCTGCCCAGAGCAGTCAGTCCTGTTCAACGTATTGTAAGCGCTACACAACCATTACCACCCCCCTCTGTAAAGTGTTGTCGACGAATTTCTGCCCAGAAGCGCCCGCATTTCGCTTCTTCCACGTCTTCTGTTTTTTCCCGCATCCGCTATCGGTTACGATCGAGGTGACGTCTCGGGCTAATTTTGGATTCTTCACCGTCAACGTGGTGGTACAGTAACTATCCTTGGATCTACGGTCATCATATTCAACAGTCAAGGTCAGATTGCACCAATACAGACATTATTTCCATACAAAGACGATATAATCATAAGCTACGGTCACAGTGATAACATTATTCAAGAGCTCCGTGTGCAAATAAATTAGTTCATACTAGATTGACTCAATTTTTATCTTTAAATCCCGCAAGGTAGGGAATTGTTTGTAGATACTCGCATAAAAGATACTCGCATCAATAAGGTGTATTATTGTACGCAATTTACATCGTTCCCTACGTACATACGTTGGTGCTAAGTTCTTTAGCTTCCTTGCTAAAACATGGTTGCTAATTTTGCAGTCACTCGTGCAACGACAATAGCTTTCCATATACCTACCTACTGCAATTTTTTTAGCAGCTATTTATTTTCCTCCGTGTAGTTGAAACATTTCAGCCAGGAGTTGTTTAGTGGGCTCAGTGGGACGTTTCAAACCGAAATGCCGCCCACCTATTTATTGCTCCAGATTGGCCTAGAAATGATAATTCCGGCACTGAACGGAGCGAGAGTGTTACCGGTATTCCAGTCAACCTTTCAGCGTTGGCAACCGTTCCCTCGAATCGGAATCCGCTCGGCCTTTGAACGCCTCTCTAATTAACGAGAAAGCTGAAGGGCCACGCAGGACTGTGATTTGGCGAGAGGTCACTAACGGACCACATGGTGGTGATTTGGCGGGTCAGGGTTGGAACGCCCTCCCGTTGGTCCAGGAAGAGCGTGAGGTCCCAGTAATGACCTGGTAGGTTGACCCGTGACACAATGGCGGTCCCCCGTCCGAAACAAAAGGAAATTGTTAACTGGGACAATGAGGGGTGAGAGGTGAGAGGGATGAAGAGGGTATCGTGGGATATAACACTTGAAGGGACAACAGCATCTGGGATTTCGCAGTGCGGGCAGAGGAACGAGACGTCAGGGAGAGATGGGAAGATACGATCAAACATCTAATAATGGAGCATTTAAACCAATACTACAGGACCACACCTCTGGTCTACTATTTCAACAATGAACCTTCGCAGTTGAATAAAGGAAGAAACAAAATTTGTCGGTTTTCCGAGCGCTTTTTTCGCAATCCACCGTAAAAAAATACGAAATTTAATTTTAACGTTTCACATTATCTAATGATAACAACAAATGTCCATAACCATAATCAACCACCTCATTCGTGAGCAGTCACATCTCGTCCAGGTATGAAGGGCGAAAAAAAAGATCCTTCCATTTGTACAATTGCCACGACGTAAGAAAAGAGCAGTAGGGAAGAGGGTTTTTTTATGGCCGTCGTTGTTGTTGTAGTTGTACTATAAGGGATAAGAGCGGTGTGCCATATTCATATCTGTATTCGTATTCATATTCATATTTTCTGATTAATGAATTTTATTCGTATTCATACTAAATATGAATACGAATAAAATTCATAAATCAGAAATTCATAAATCATAAAATTCATAAATTTTATTAATATGAATACGCCCATCTCTGGGCTGTGTTGCGTCTCAAGCGACGACAAGTTCAAGTGTCGCAGGGCTGACAGTTTCTAATGAAACAAACTCATGTTGTTCTAGGTCCTTGGGGATGTGTGATTAAATCACATTTTATATCACCAAATTTTGGTCAAGTGTATTATTCATAGAAACACGAATGTGAATACCTTCATTGCTGGACAACTCAAGTCCAGCTGAGCAAGATTCAAACGGTGGAACCTCAGCCCAATCTTCATTTTGGGGAAGAGCTGGTTCAAGCAACACATGGGTTTGTTATATCGAGTTTCTTGTTCTGAGATAATTTTCGTGTCTACGGAGAGAAGGTAATTTCGAAAATTTGTTGGTAGGTTCTTGCAAGTAAAACCAATGAATTATATAAATGCAAATAAATTATTATTATGCTAGCCGAAATTTTATTGGGAAACTGAGTAAATCATCACTGAGCTAGTAACGGACTAACATTCGAACCAACAGAAATAGTCAAGCTCATTAATCCATTTATTCCGTGTAGTTATGGGACGGAGAAGAATGTTGCATACAGAACAGAGATATAGGAAGACGGGTGGTATGAGGGTCATTCTCCCAGAAAGCAAAATTTTCAATTCTCAATGTTGAAAAAAATAAAAATGCTCGAAAATGTTTGAAAAAAAGATGTACACTCAGGTAACCATAATGATTATTCATGCGTATCCACTCACGAATACTTTTTATTTTGAAGAAAAAAGTTGAAATGCAAGACAGGTAACATTAACTTTAGAATCACATTTACAATACAAAGAGTCCAATTTCAACTTTAAAGTCATGTTCAGACTGTTCTGGGAGAATGGCCCATATTAAGATAATAATAGGTAAGTTGTAAAACGTTCATCATTTTTAGTGGTTTTAATTTTATGTTGCTCTCTGGGATGATACTGTTGAATTCAAATGATGAGTGTTTGTGAAAAATTATTTTCGTTGGGAAATATTGGGGGATATGAAAGCTCTGGAAAAGGAATCCCGACAATTTTAGGGATTTATAAAGGCGATTCTAGTTAAGCTTTCGGATGTCAGACCATTTAATATCCTTCAGAGGCGAAACATTGACCAACGGGATTCCGTGGGGGGGGGGGGGGGGGGAATGGAATCATCTTGAGTCTTCCAATTAAAAACGATACCCATACCCCTCCTTCTGAAATTATTGGAAACAAAAGGTTGCGGAGAGTAAAGTGATAAGAGAGATGGCATTTTATTGTTAAAGACGCGTACGTGAAAGAGATGGGGGAGAATGTGAGGGCAGTAACAAATGAGAAAGGACCCATATCGAGGATTAGGTTCGTCCTGGAGGATTTATTTGAGGAAATAGAAGCTTCCTCCATACACACACACGTTACCAACAACACGAACGATACGGACACACCGCTCTTATCCCTTATAATACAACTACAACAACAACAACGGCCATCAAAAAACCCTCTTCCCTACTGCTCTTTTCTTACGGAGTTCCAGAGGCAATTGTACAAATGGAAGGATCTCTTTTTTTTCGCCCTTCATACCTGGACGAGATGTGACAGCTCATGAATGAAACACCTTCGCCGGCTCCGTTGTATACACCGTTGTATTTTGATGTTTAACTGAGTGTTTCTTACATTGGAATGCATACTGCAAGCTAAATTTAATTTCCATTACAAGAATGGTATTTTATGCGGAGTTCTGTTCTGAACTTTGGTGACATTTTCTGAATGTTTATAATGGTACATGCACTGAAGATGCCTACACATGTAGTACCTACTTGGTGTGTAGCTGCTATTTGAGTGATGTGAATCGATGTGAATTTCCAAGCGGTTTGACGCAAAACATCGTTGTAAATTTACTCACGTGGACAGGAAGACAACACAAACTGACATTTTCCGGAATATTTTAGGAGAGGATGGTGATGAGCATTTTTCGTCTACGCCGTTGTCAGGATGAGGGATTTTCAGAGCAATCTACTGACTGTTTGATAATTTTATCAATACAGTTCTTTTCGTAATCAGTGCGTTTTATGTATGCAACACGACCTAGAAGGCGGACAAGTGAACGACCAGTACAATGAAAACCAAGTGATGTTTTTCATTCTCCCACATATTTATATATTATGACGACTTCTCTCTATCTAACTAAGTATGTGATCTGTAATTTTCTAGCGAGCATACAGAGTGTTTGGCTGATCACATGGTGAGGATCCTCTCCTGAATGTTCAGTGCAGAACTTCTATTGTTGTCGTGAACTATCCACTATGTACACCCCGTTCCACTGTCGCCGAACATCCGTCTCGATCACTTAACGGATACTCAACCGGCTTCAGTTAATCCAGGGTTTCCACAAGTTTGATTTCGGATCTAATTCCCCGCATTCAACTACCTCTTTCGGATCTTGAGCGTCAAACGATCCTCTGGCCGTCGATCTTGAGCATCAAACGGAACACCGTCGAGACCGATCCTGCCACTTCATCATTCGCCCAGGGCCAGAAGTGCCGCCGAGTGCAGTAATCTCGACTGATAATTGCTCTTCGTCGACTGGGTGAGGATCCCGCGGTTCCTTTGATAATTAATTCCGTCTAATGAGTTCTGAAGCCTGTCGTCTTGTGGTTCTCCTTTGACCCGGCTCACGCGTTTCCCCTGGTTTCACACGAATTCCCGCACTCCTCGAATTTCCTCCCCTCCTTACGTACCTTCTCGAGTTTTCATCTCATGTAAAATAACTCATGATTGTGTTACGTTTCCGTGTAATCGTTTCGTCCAATAGGAACACTCTCACCGTATAATTTGGAGAGAAAGAAGCCGCCTGATTAAATTCCGTGGATACTCTACACCGCTCACATCAAATAAACGAAATAATACAATCTAAATTTGTTATAAACTCGTATTTCACCGCCAGCTCATGTAATTCTAATTAATTAAGCTTTACAATAAGAATCACATTATGATACAATAATTACAGAATTGCCAGTATTATCATAATGCGAAGGTTTCACACCTCAACTTTATTGGGACGGGGATATACGGGAAAGAGAAACCTCAAGAGAGAAAACAATTAAAATATTTACCTGATCATAATATTTCAAAAACATTGAAATAATATTATGAGGTTTCAAATATCCAAGAGGTCTGCGATTAATGTAAACGACGTATAAACTCCAACAAACGACTGCGTTATAACTCTTCATGACGTCATTGGCCTTTTTTTGGCCGAAGATTGGCACAGAAGGGCGTTTCAACAAATCTCCAGCTACTGCCTAGTAGTAAGCCTACATTGGTAATTTATTGACTTTTGCTGCTGCCAAACCTCTAGCACGGTCCTATTACGAATAACTGATTGACATATGACGACTTAACGACGTACAACCTTCCAAAGCGGCCAACCCAAAATTTTCACAGTTAACTGCTCTCTGGTGATGGACAAACTCTCCTTTGGTGCCTCCACTAGACAAAATACGTCATCATTCTTCGATTTCAATTTTAGAATCCTTCGATAAGCTCCACCTATAAATAGCCTACGAAATCCAATCGGGATCGGTAAGCCAGACGCGTTCGTGACAATCATAGGTGTTCGGCCCCAGAGATCACCTCTGGAGACCTCAGCCCTAGTTCCCATTATTCCCGCTACTAGCGTCTTTCCAGTTTCTTCAGCTCACTCCACACAACTTCCTCCATACCGAAATTCCTACACACCGACTCCATAACAATCACCTTCATTTGCAATATTTACCGAATAAAGACAATTACACGATTTCCCCGACACACAATAATTTCCGAATATTATTTACCGAATTATAAATGCCAGTTGGGGTAGCATGCTGAGAGAAAGGGCAACAGATGAATTACCTTATGGATACTAATGAATATTAAGGTCGTGATGTGACCGCCATCTTGTCTGCCCCCCAGAAGTCAGTCAGTCTAATCGCTTTACCAGTATAACTTCGTGCTCCCAAACTTCCTATATTTTTCAGTTGTATTTTCCAATAAAACTACCGATTTACCGATGCAAATTGTTTTGTGAATAATCCCGAGACTATCGTACATGGTGCCGAAAACCCATTATACGGTAATTGTGCGTATTTTTCGTGTGAGTTTCCGCGATTGCCGTCATGGAACCAGTTTCCCAACTCAAAATGCCCGACGCGGGTTCTTTGTCTACCGATGCCCAATTGATTTGCCAGAAGCTTCGCCTCGATGTGAGTACAGAAACGTTTGCCAATAACGCCCGATGGGTGATGGAGCATTTGGGATCTGACAAAATTCCGAAATCAGCTTACTCGATGCTCAAGTCTGTGGTATCAACCCTCATCACAATAGATTCTATATCTGCGGCGGCCATGTGTCGACCATCTTTTCAACAACTTGAAAAATCAATTGCCCGACTCGATGATGTGATCAATAAGTTTCATTCCCTTGCTTTCTACGAACATTTTCAACACGTCGTATTTTCGAGGGCCGTTCGGAGATACGTGATTTTCCGATTCGAAGACGCAAGGGCGACGTTTGAGGATTCTCTGGATGAAACACTCGATCTTCCCAACGTCAACAAACTCCGGGCCCTACTACAAAAATTGGGACCTTCCCTGCAACGTTGGATTACGCCGCACATCTCAAATGGGACCCCATTTTCTCAAGTCTGGGATGAATTATTTGACGTCGTTGACAAAGCTGTATCATACCGCTCTCCCGCTTCCTCCCCTGTCCCTACCTCTAACCCATCTCGATTCGCTCGTTCCTCGCCCCAATCAGCCCCACGTGAGCAACCAGTTTCCCCCTCCTTCCTACCACGCAAACCGATGAAACCTACACAGTACTCCCAGCCTACTCAACAACGGACGCCATCCAAACCGACTCGGAATTCAGCGCCTGCCTCGCATCGTCACGTAAGCCCACCTGTTATCTCTCAAGCCATGTTACCCTTCCCAGAACGGCATGTAAACTTTTTCCCGCGACACCTCAGTTTCCATTATACAGACACACACCACACCAATAAGGTTGTTTTGCCTCGCTCCCGATTCATTACAGTAAATGTCCTTTTCCCCTATCGATTGCTATGTCTTCCTATACCTTCCTACATGCCCACTGCCACCTTTCGCCCCCGGGGTCCTCCCTTGGGGGGGGGAGGATGTTCGGCCCCAGAGATCACCTCTGGAGACCTCAGCCCTAGTTCCCATTATTCCCGCTACTAGCGTCTTTCCAGTTTCTTCAGCTCACTCCACACAACTTCCTCCATACCGAAATTCCTACACACCGACTCCATAACAATCACCTTCATTTGCAATATTTACCGAATAAAGACAATTACACGATTTCCCCGACACACAATAATTTCCGAATATTATTTACCGAATTATAAATGCCAGTTGGGGTAGCATGCTGAGAGAAAGGGCAACAGATGAATTACCTTATGGATACTAATGAATATTAAGGTCGTGATGTGACCGCCATCTTGTCTGCCCCCCAGAAGTCAGTCAGTCTAATCGCTTTACCAGTATAACTTCGTGCTCCCAAACTTCCTATATTTTTCAGTTGTATTTTCCAATAAAACTACCGATTTACCGATGCAAATTGTTTTGTGAATAATCCCGAGACTATCGTACAATAGGTATTGCCCGATGGTGAAGATTCGATATGATGGTACAATCCACCTTCTTTTTTTCGCCAGTTCAAATTTGATTTTTTTCCTAGTTTTTTTGGCGCGAACCTTTTCCTCTCGAGGCGTTGTACAACGTGTCAACGTAAGCTGGAATAAAATTACGTATAACAGTTTACCTAGGTCTCCTCAACATCGATAGCTTCATTAAGAGAAAATTTGACTTTTCGATTCTTTATTATTAAATTTGGTGTGGGCAGCAGTCTAACCACATCTTTTGTACATAATACAATGTACAAACTTGATGAAGATGGCTTCATCACTGTAAGTGGTTGTATGTAAAGTTATGATGCATCCAAGGCAAATTTCATTGTGAAAGACAATGATGCTTGTGATACTACTACCCACCAGGGAACACAAAAATTCCCTATTTTCAGGCTTCCAGCTGATGATTTATAAACGTTCCGGGGAGATAGGTAAAACCCATGTGACAATCATAAAAAATAACAAATCAGTTGCCAAACTCGTGAATTGGCACGAATCAAAAATCGTCCGTGTTTAATTGAATGATTAAGCCTTTTATAAATATTAAAATTGTCCATTTAGTTTATGAAAAGTGATATGAACTTCGGAGGGTTGCCATGTGACGGGTCTTGGTAGATAGAAAACAGGGGTTTATTAATTAATTGAAAAGACGAATTAAACAAATATTGGCGACATCACATAGTTTAAGAGCCACCACCTGAAGCACAATCTTCATGTGACTGGCGATTGTACCATAATTTTGAAATGACCCATGTATCGGTTATATCTTAAACTCGCACCACGCCTGCTGGCTGCAGTAGGTGGAGATTCGTGGAGTTGGAGGTTGGAAGTATTTGAATAATTAAGTATTAGTTAATTCTTTAGCATTAAACATTGAAAACAACCCAAAGTTTTCGCCGCATCAGCTTGACACGCTTTACAATGTCTTAAAGTTGTTCTTCTTGTTTTCCTTATTTCTCTTTGTTTGAAGGAAGACGATCTTCTTATAATTTATTCATGAAGTTACGCTTGTAGGCTCCGAATTTCATGGTAGCCGAGTCCTTCCAACGTCACAATTCAGTGCTGTCAACGACAATTACCGGATTTTCTCCTGGCTCTACATCAGAGAAAATGAATGAGGTGCCATGAAGAAAATGGTCGGAGCGATAAGAAGGCAGCGAAAAGTAAGGGAAAACAAACTTGACTTTTTTTTCTCTCTCTTCCATGAACTGGCAAAAAAACAGGGCTGAGCCTCGCGCGATGGACTTTTTAATGAATTGAGATTATACAGCGTAACAAGCGGAGGAGGGAACGAGGGGAAGCGGTTTTGATTTAAGAGCGTGGCTGATTTATCGTGACAAGGGCTATGAAGATTTGTAGCGTTTTTGTTTCGAGGGGTCGCGGAAGGCTTCGGAAGGCCCAAATCTGCGTTTCTGTTTTTTTAAGGTGCTGCGGGCGACAACTTCAACGCGTTAATTCACGCAACTCAATTTGACGGGTTTATTCAGCCTTGTCGTGTCCCAGCGGAATTAACGATCCCCGTCCAATTTAAATAGAACCAGAAATGCGGTTAATGTTAAGTAAGACGAGGGAAAGGGCCTTGAAACTTCAGCCGTAGTACGGCGATGCAGAGGTATAAATCGCGAGGAGTCAATCTCATTCATCATTCCTGAGTTAGTCAGTGCTGTGGTAGAGATGCGGTACCTATTCGGAACAATTTGTTCATAAATTTCTCGGGGAACCTAATTTTCAGCTGATAACACACCAAAATCGCCTCATACTGCATCTTTGTTCTTCGGAACTACCTATGCAATATTTCAGTTTGAATTGCTCGTATTTCATTCTAATCAATTGATTACCTGATGAGATTAAGCTCCAATGGCCTCCCACCATTTATCCAGCACTTTATATTGCGTCAATTCAAGCTCAAAATTTATTTATTTATTCATATATATGGGCATTCATGCCCATTTACATAAAAAAAGGAAGAAAACTTGGCAGGAATCGAAATTACAAATGCATATTATTGATAAATTATTAAATATAAATTATTATACGTAAATATAAATAGGTATATTTATAGATTTATTTTATAAATAATTTATAATAATATTTAATATTAAGTCCGAAAAACGCATTCTATGCAAAACGCAAACGCAGTCTCTTAATGGAGGCAATCGAAATAGTGGCCACATAACCACGCCAAAAGAAATCCACAGGGACCTTCTTCATGCTTTACATATCAAAGAAAACTTTATCCACCCGTTTTAGGTGTGTTTTACTAATGATCCTATAATTTCATTCCTGTATACAGGAATGAAATTATAGGATCATTAGTAGGTTGGTGATGGTCAGAGAAGGTACATTGACGTTTATACATAAACGTCAATGTACCTTCTCTGACCATCACCAACCTATTCATGTGTACTTCAGTGGTCATGATAGACATAACCTGACAGCAGCATTGATCGTCTACACATGTTCAGATCCACCGAATGTTTCGTGAATTGTCTACTCCTGGCTAATTAATTGCTAATGGTTCTGCTTTACTATTGGTCCTATCATGTCATACGTGTACAAACGCCAATGTACCTTCTCTGACCATTATCAACCTTTTAACGTGTATTTCAGCGGTCATGATGGACATAACCTATCTGCAGCATTGATCGCCTGCACATGTTTAGAAACCGAATTCAGATCCACCGAATGTTTCGAGAATCGTCAACTCCTAGCTAATTAATTAATATTAACGAGTATCAAATTCCAACTGGACACTTTGATTACAAAACCACCTACACTCTTAATTATGCAGTATGAACGGACTCAGTTCACTTCATCTCTTGAAGTTCAAGTGTGGACGTAATTATGTTCGTTAAGAACCACGAAAGGAGCAGCTAATCACCTCTTCTGTTGGATTACCTCCAGCAGCCCTCAGTTTGAATTACGTTCCTCACATTTGTTCCAGATTGCCACTAAGGATTAAAAACGGCTTGAGTCTGTTTTTATCCAGTTACAAACCTCCAGGGAGCGTGTGGGGAAAATAAGCTCGGGGAGCTTTCAAACCAATTATATCTTCACCAATTCAAGCCTTTCCTAATTCAAACGAAAGAAATTCAAATCGATACGACGTGTAATCCCACTCCTTCAATCCACCCTCCGTACCCATAATTCTAGGAAACTGAAAGAAACGCAATAATCTATATTACCAAAATTTGTTAAAAATTGGATTTAAAAAATAATATTTAATATTGAAATTACCTCCTTTTTGTGGTTTACGCGTTAAGGCGTTTCGAACATCTCATCTCCTATTTCGCACTCCTCGAATGACCGAGAGTCACGGATAGTTTCAGACCGATTATAATAATTCTTGCGAACAAATTAATTACCAAGCCTGCATCCAAAATGTTTGCAAAATTCCACCTGAACGTATTGTTTTCTGTGTGCTGAAAACGAAAATGACTCCAAATTTCCGTATTGCACCTTTTTTTTAAAATTGCTCTCATATTTCATGAGACAAAGACAACTTTTTGCTGCCACATCGCCTAAGGATGATATTCTCTCGTATTTGGTTAATGGTCAGTCAACTAAACAGTCTTCATAATTTATTCTACAGTATTCTCAATTATTAAACTAAACTACTATGTTTAGCGCACAAATCTGTCTACATCCCAACAACTTCCAACTTGAAAAGTCGTAATGATCAGTTCTTAGAGCCTCCAAAACAAATAAGATATAGATCATGAATTGACGCTGAAATGGTCGATCGGAAACAGAATTGTCTACGGGAGCTTACCATCCAATAATTTCAATGAATTATATTAACTGGAAATAACGGACTAAGTATAATATACTTAGGCATATAATGCCTTGTTACAAAATTGTGGGTAGGACCTACTACGCCATGAAACCCGCTTACGTTGGTGCCTGCGACACAACAATCTATCCACGAGTAACATCCAAATATTCGAGGATAATGAAAGAGATCAGAGCCTATAATGAAAGAAATATGGGCCTCTTCTAACTTTCTCCGGAATGGTAAAGACGAAGGGAGAGTGAATAATCACAAAGGATAAGATGAAATATCTCCCTGTAAAGTAAGTCGAATTTACAATCCACCCAAGTAAATATTTATTACAGTTTGTGAGAGTCAAGGCGGAGCTGATCTCCTTCTGCACGCAAAGGCAATGTGTCTTTTCTTTATTTCGCTTCAGAGGGCACCCCCATCCACTTGCCCCCATCATTATTCCGCGTTCTTTCCCGTCCCTCAGTTAAAAAACTAATTTTTGAGATTCATTTCTTGCCATTTTTTTCTTAATAATTTAAACCGCCCATTTTACCGAATTTTCGAAGAAAATGTAGCTATTGTTCTCGGTCCAAAATCTTTAAAACTCAAATTTTCGAAAAGTGAAATGAAATGAATGTGAAATCAGAATTGCAATATCTCATTCCGTTCTCAAACTGGAGCACTTTAAAGATGAAGAAATGTGGTTGTTGCTGGAAATGATCTTCATGTTAAGTTTGCTCTAGTCTGATAACGGAATGAGATATCGCAATTCTGACTCCACCGTCGTGTTCAGCGTTGAAATGTCCAAAAGCTGACAGGGGTGGAGCACTTTGAAGAAGAAACATGGTTGATACATGAGATATTCTTCATAGACATTTTTCATAAAACCAATTATTTCTTCGAAAATTCGCTCTTATAGCCATGCTGCATGACTTTGGATTTTTTCTATGTTTTCTCTAGACGATGAAAACATATCACATCGATGTATTCCTCGCGATTTACGCTTAAAACAAGGTACACCCAGTCTCAGTAAGAGGCGATTTTCGGTTCGGAATGAGTGAGAAGGGCAAAAGGAAAGGGGGGATGTGGTATGTGGGTATGTGGGCAGAAGAGGAATGTGGGATTTATCCAACTGTCTGTTGTGTTTTCATAACCGAAATGCGCATAACCAATAAATAACTTGAGAATAGCTTCTAATAGCTATTCTAATAGCTTAAATTGAATTGAGTATTGGATGCCATAAGAGAGACACCTCTGCGAGATACCTTGGACGCCTTTGCGAGTGTGACCTCGTTGTTCGACCATTTCAAGTCCCCTATTTAAGAGCAAATTTCCAACTTATTCAGACATACTGATGTACAACATATCAATACACTTGTGGGTTGTTCAATTTACAATTTCTGCCAACGCCGTTATCACGATCTTCCGTTAATCCTACAGGGAATCTATAATACTAAATTGTTGATCCTCGAATTTGGTTTTTCGTATGGAAGTCCACAGGCCCCTACGAATTCGTCCACGCGACAAAGCTACTGAAGAGAAACCTCAAGTTCTAATCAATGGGATCAGGTTGTGTAGCGTATGGCTAACTCTCGTACAGTTAGTCCAGATGATTCGATACCAGTTTTAATGCACTCAGAAGATCGCTTTGGTGCTAGCTTTGACGATTCAGCGTTGTGATTTATACAATGTTAGGTCCTGCTGCATGTTGAGATTGATCTATAGCTATAGGTACTTATGGGGCTGTATGATTTAATGTTAACACTTGCCGAATGGATCGAAGCAATAGTCCAGCAAATACATGCTTTGAAGCCTTCTAGGTGTTGACTTATGATCAGAGCTCTAGTTGAAATACCTCTATTCAAGGCTTACTAAACAAGGCTTTTCAGAATGTATACGCTTACCCCTTAGTCAAGTTCAGCTTTCGTTTTATCCTAGCCGTGACTTTTTCTCTCCCAGTAGAAATCTAAAACACGCTGGAAGTGACATCCAATTCTCCCGTTGTACCCGTAGGTTTATTTTTGCCTCTAAAATAAGTAAGTCATTATAAAATGGGGAAAAGGGAAGGAAAATAGAGCAAGGTCCATTCTTTGAGTCTGGTACCATTGTGTTTCACACAAGCGAAACAAAAGAAAATGTTTAAAATGGCAAAAGCTCGGGTTCGGCCGGTTTAATTTTTCATAGAAAAAACACGCAGTGGGAGGGAAAAGCTATTTCCATTTACTTCTGCGAAGGAACGCTGTCAACGACGGGGATCGGGATGGGGAGAGTATTCCGGCCTGGACACCGGATCAATTGAAAAACAACGAGGTTTCATTATTCAGGAGGGCAGATATAGGTATATGGTACACCCTCTGTTGAGCAGCCCCGTATGTTGGGGCCTTGTATGTAGGAGTATGTGAATGTCCGAGTATACGAGTGTCGGAGTTGGCAACTGAATCCTAACCGAGCCCAAGAGGGTCCAAAGGGATCAACTGAATATTGAATGGAGGATGAGGAAACCTTTATAGGCCCCGGTGCACCTCTGTCAATACACATATCGGATTGGTTCCATCGTTGGAAGCATCTTCTCACATTTATTCTATTTTACTATTATTCTCCTTTCTATTGTTGGTCCGGCTAAACGATGCCCTCAGGTCAGGAAACTTTAAACGTTATCCAACTGTTTGCTTTTCCTATATATTTCATTTATAACCCCCTGCCCTCACCTTTTAGCGATAATTTTCGAACCCAGCACCTCCAAAAAGAACTGTATATTTACCTCCACCCCTCCCCTAACCCTAATAATCTGGAAAATGGGTGAAGAGAAAATGTGTGACGTATTGACACGAATAACAACCATCAGCGAGGCATCACAACCTTCCTCGTTTATAGAGTTATTATTTATGTGCAGATAACAGAACAAAGACAATTTGCACAGGCCTGTCGAAAACCAAGCGTCCATTAGAATGTTTGTTTGTGCATAGGAATCCCGAAATCAGAATATTTTAGAGTACCCACCCAGGTCCGAATCTGTCCATACTTCCATACCTATTGACATACATACATCTGTCTGGAATAATTTAGGGTCAGTAAGGGTAAGAACCCATTTTCTGGGTGAGTTTTTAATTATTTTTACTCAGAGCGGTGACATACTTACAAATTATAGGTTTTTTTTTAAATTTTATCTATTGACCTTACAATTTACACCGTATTTAGCCATTTAGCTGGTTAGTACTAATTCGTACATTTAGATATGAATTCATTCACAGTTCGATCCCTGAGCTAAATTTGATAAATTTGACCATACATAGTCTTATAAAACCAATTGAATTAGGCTAAGAAATCCACCTGAATTTTGGAACTATCATTATGTATTTAGACTGTAAAAAATGTTTGTTATATTATATCAATACATATAATGTATTGTGTACTGTTTTCTTGAATAAAAATTGCATTGAAGTTCTTTTATTGCACATCAGACACCGGATTCCCATAGCGAACTTCACTTCTTGTAAGATGAGATTCTCCCACAATTTCTCTCGTTGATTCATTTGGGGCATTTGGAACACAACATAGGTAAAGTGGAACGTGAAGAAATATTCTCCAATGCTACCTTAATATCTACCTATTGAATAAAACGCCTATCCAAATATTTGGGAATTGCATATCATATGAGTGAAAGTAAGTTGCAAGTTGTAAAATATTTTTCGTTTGTCAGTTTCAGCGTTTTAGCTTCTTCCGATACATTTTACCTTGATCGTTTATTCCCGTTAGATCCCGCTTTTAATAATGCCGAGCAACATCACTCTGTTTACCCGCAATTCCGTAATGGTTATCTTTTCATGGGGCCTAAAAGCGTTCCCATATAGAAGCCGTATGAGACCCAATATTGAAACTCTCTACTCGCAATATTTATATCCATTTCAATTTGTTCGGGAAGCCCCAACGGTAGAAACGCCTAGACGAGATCATGAATTCCCATTAGTTGATTCGGGGAACATTGGCAAATTCCGCGTGATCGCCGATGTAATCAAGAGAGTTATTGCGCTGGGCCGAGATCATTTCTCTTCATAACGGACCTTTCAGTTCCTAACTCACTCATCTCTACTCCCCTTCTTAACCATCGCATTACTCACTCTCGCATTATTCATCTAATGAAAGTCTAAAAATACACGCACGCCCTCTACTCATTATCAACCATTCCATCTTCATACTAAAACTCCGCTTGAAAAGTTATTATGAAACCACGATATACTGCCAGGGTGGCTTCTGAATAATAATCGCGGAAACCACTTATATATGACCAGTGAGTAGCAAATGTTACAGCTGAACCACTACTTATTTATATGGTAATACAATCGCAGCATTAAACTACTCTTGCGATATGGTTTGTCGTTTATAATTGAATTTCTTCCTCTTGGGTACCCAATCTTATTGCAATATTACTTGACATAGCAAATGGCAATGTGGTGACATTGCCAGTTTCATTTACTAAATGAATTTTTTGGCAAGTTACTTCCTTTAAGGCCATTTTCTTGATTAGTGCTGAGATTTTCGTCTATTGTTTCCTTGGCCCATAAACGACAAAAATCGATTTAATTCGAGGAAATGCTAAGCAAGAGTGCAGTAACTCCACTTTTTGACGGTTTTGAGTTAGAACGCTGTGGAGGTTTGTAGGTAGGCAATATATCATAGGAGTACGGAAGTTGCTTAATGTGGCAGTACCTGCTGCCATCCGTTGGCATAGGTTGGTTTGGTTATTAGTGGCATAATGGTGTGGAACGTTGCGTCTACAACTCATTTGAAACCATTGCAGACCGCCCAAAATTATTTAATTAAAATAGTCTGAAGGCTTTCATATCAGGTGCATTTAGTGTTTTGTACCTTCAACCTGCCCCAAACCAAAAAATGCAGTAATTTGAGATTACCCACAGCAAGCACAAAGTTCTGTTACCGAAGTTCTTTTGTGCAGGCTATCAGATTTACTTTAATGATGTACAAAATTACCTGATGTACAAAATTGCAGCTGCCATCTTGGGTGTCCTAATAAAATGATAACCGTCCAGTGGATTCCAGGACACACTGATGTCATGGGAAATGACATGGCTGACTATGCGTCTAAGTACGGAGCAAAACTACAAGAAGACACGCATACGCTCGTTCCCGTTTCAGACGCACCGCTGCTCAATGGCAGGGTGACGTTGGTAAAGTGGCAGGTGAGTTATGACCAGGTATCATTGGAAAGGGATAACATCATTATTTGATACGACCCCTCATCAAACCCAAACCATGGTTTTCCGGCCTTCGCTTCGACCGCCAAAATAATGTCCAAATGGTCAGGTTATGAACCAACCATGGGAATATAAATCGAAGTTTATATCTAATGGGAGTGACAGATTCACCAAATTGCACGCATTGCAGCGTTGAAGAGGATATGGTCCACAAAATCATGGATTTCGCATTTTATGAAGAAGAAAGAGAGAATGGGAGAGAAAGTCAAGAGAGAATGGGGACAAGTACAGGGTGGGGCAAAACAAACAGTGCAGTTTTGAAGGGTGACTAAATCCTTCGTGGAAGTGGTAGGAACCTGGGAGGGGTCTCATTGTGTCCGGCCACTCACCCCATTTTCAGTCACTACCATGGTTTGGACCGGAGAGCATCGAGGCTTCGCTGTCCGCACGTTTTTCGAAAGCGGCCGTTCTTTCATCGCCACCCAGCGGGCCTTCCGGCTGCACTTCAACATTCCACGTCGAGATCCCGTCCCTCATCGCAATGTTATCGCGGCTTGGGTTCGTGCATTGGAAGAAACTGGATCCACAACAAGGCCTAGGGGTATGGGAAGACCAAAAACGGTTCGAACACCAGAAAATGTGGCTACTGTGAGAGCAGCTGTCGAACATTCGCCTAGGCGCTCTGCCCGTAAGCATGCAACAGCATTGAACATGTCTAACCGCTCGCTAAGGAGAATTTTGCATGAAGATTTAACGTTCCATCCCTACAAGATGATGATTGTTCAGGAGTTAATGCCCCCAGACTTTCAAAACCGTGTTAATCGCGCCCAAGAAATGCTAAACCGTATCCCACCAAGGTCAACTTTTTTCTCTAGTGACGAAGCTCACTTCCATCTGTCTGGAGCCGTGAACAAACAAAATTTTCGCTATTGGAGTGACACTAATCCACGACAACTTCACGAGAGACCTCTCCACTCCCCGAAAGTTACTGTGTGGTGTGCCATTTCGAAATTCGGGGTGATTGGGCCTTACTTTTTTGAGGAGGATGGGCGAACCACAACTGTCAATGCTCAGCGTTATGTTTCCATGCTGGAAACGTTTTTTGAGCCAGAATTGGAGCAGTTGGCTGGAGAACAAGATCTGGGGGATATCTGGTTCCAACAAGATGGGGCTACGGCCCACACAGCGATCATTTCGATGACGAAACTGCGGCAGATGTTCCCTGCGCGCCTCGTCTCTCTGAGGGGTGACCTGGGGTGGCCCGCGAGATCACCAGATTTGAGCATCTGCGATTTTTTCCTGTGGGGCTACCTCAAGGAAAAGGTTTTTAAACATCGTCCTCACACTTTGGAAGAGCTGAAGACACGAATTAGAGAGGAAATCGCCACAATTCCAGTCGATATGTGCCAGAAGGCTGTCGAAAGTTTCAGAAATCGCCTCCATCAGTGCATTGCTGCTGAAGGCCATCATCTTGCTGATGTAATCTTTAAAACTTGAATAAACAAATGGGGTGAAATACTGAATCAAATAAAACAAACCGCATTTTTCTATGTTGCGCCGTTTTTTTTTATAGCCCTTTTTAAACTGCACTGTTTGTTTTGCCCCACCCTGTACTTGAAGATCAGGACTTATGTACACTCGTCAAACCGGCAAGTACGAGACAAATAAAAGAACTACTGAACTTTATGAAAAGAGCTGGAATCAGGTTATAAAATTGTGAACTCTGTAAAAATATGAACTTGATAAGTAATTTGTAAATTTGATTGTATGTGAAAATATCATGAACATGGAATTGAGCTAGAATTGGAATATGTGAATATTGGAATTGGAATATGTGAAATAAACACAAGGTAATGATGTCAACCCTGCGGTCTCTATACATTTAAAAGGGCTGATATGTGACTCTGCCAGTTGTCGCAAGTTCTTTCGAACTTTCCAACTGGCAGGCAGATGTATAATTATTATGAGTATAATTAATTACTGGAACAGATCAATGTGAACAGTTCATCATAAATAGTGACCTGCTCGTAATTCTCGGCTTTTCTCTTTTTTCTGTTTTTCTCAAACCATTGGGATGAGATGAGAGGTAAAATTATTTTGTTTATTCACCAAATGGGTTCTTTGTTGTGTGGCGATATTTACTTCCGTTCGACCCACATCTATGGTGAGGACAAACTTCTTTCAAAAGTTTACTGGCGTGTGGAAATTAAGGCGTTTTGTAAACTTACATAGTACCAGCCTTACAAGAGGTGAAAGTTGTTTTTCTTATTCCTTGTCAGAGCAAAGACTCTCAAGAAGGACTTGTTTTTGCATAATATGTCTGACCGAATCCAACGAACGAACACTCCCGTTTCTCATATATGTATGACCCCAACATCAACTTACTCCACCTTCACTTTCCGTCTCAAACCCGCGAGTTTACATGTTTTCTCCCGTCGACCTTCGACCACGAGAAAAACTACGTTATGGAGGGAGGTAAAAACGTGGGCCCTAGTTCTCTGTTACTCCGTATAAGCATCGGACGGGGAAAGAAAGAAAAAACCCAACCCTTTGAAGGGGAAATGTTTCGGGAACTCTTTAATCATGAATTCACCGTTGAGAGGGAAGTTCTTTGAGAAAACCTTTACCCGACCAGTCCTCCTTTTGCCCCCCTTCGCGAGTGGAGAAGGCTGTCCGTACGTGTAGCCAATTTATGTCAAAGCGTTCTTTTTTCCATCTCTGAGGCTTCTTGAGTGAAATGAGAAAGGAGAGAAAAAAAATGAAGAAAAAAATAGGAAAAAGCCAAATGAACAGTAGGGGGCAAAAGAGAACATTAGAGGAGGTATAGTTACTTGTTGCGATACTTTCATGTGGTTCACTAGATCTTTGAGCTTATTTCGATAATGTTTCTTCGTTCTTTAGAGAAAAACCAAACGGGAATCTTGTTAGAGAATTGGAAAACATTTATGATAAAAACGATGTTCTCAATGTACACTGGAATATAATGTACCTACATCAATATAAATGAAGGAATTATATTCCAGTGTACATTGCTCAATATAACAACCATTATCTGATTATTTCCTCGCCCATCTGTTAGTTCACTAATGACTACTATTTATTGAAATCATCCAAACTTACAATATAACATGTATAAAACTCTGCAAATTCTTGACACAACGGTTCATTATCTTCTTTGTACAGATCACCCTTCTGTCTAGATCACTAGGTCTAAATGTCTAGATCCTAAATGTTAGATTAATTATTATTATCAATTATCACTAATTATTAACAATTTTATCAAGTACCTAGTGAAAATTATTATAATTTATTGTTAGGTATTAATAATTCGTATTTACTATTAATAATAATAATTATTAATTATGATTAATTAATACGATATAATTCTGGGGTTCTTAATACTACGTCGGTAATAATTGTTCTATAAAAGAAGTACCTACCAACAAACATTCGAAATTACCTTCATTTCCGTAGCACGAAACGCACCTCAGAACAACAAACTCGACATCACTTAAGCCATATGATGTACCTACCAAAGAGCTTGTTAGTATGAAAATGGACCTGTATTTCAACAGTTTGATACACGATCGTGTTGTGAGGCACAATCTTTGAGCCCTCATTGTGAACGAACGGCTGGTCGTACAAAGCTGCGGATGGTCTTAAAAATTCTACGGAACAAACTCTATCTAAATATGAAATAAAAAACATACCGTTCTATATGAATTTTTCGAGATATGAGATTTTCAAATTTTCAAAATTCGTTTTGAACCCCTTCCCCTTGACCTAGGGTTATGAAAAGTTTCGAGGACCATTGTGGGGTTGGTCGAAACCCATAAAAAAAATTTCGTAATTTTAACTCAACGCTAACTGGGCAAAGTGGCGCGGACGGCGTACGGCGTACGGCGTACGGCGGACGGACGGATTTTTTTTTATTCGATTTTCTGAATCTACGTATCTTGAAACGTAAACCAACAAATTTTGAGGGGGGGTTAAAAAAATTTTTTCTTTGGGCGATTCCAATGGTTCATTATCGAAGATAATAAACCAAAAGGAGTTCAACTTAAAGTGTAAGACCAAGGGTGTTTGGAAATTAATCATGTCTAAAAGTTGGTAAAAAGAAAATTACATGGTACTTGTCGCCTGATTAATTTTAATAGTTTCCATATCCATAATAAAGTGCTCCTGTACAAGACAGTGCTAATGCCCATTTGGGCCTATAGCATCCAACTGTGAGGTTGCACAGCTAAGACGAATATCAAAATTATACAAACATTTCAGAATATTGTTCTGAGGAGCGTGTAAACGGAATGATGATCTCCACAAACACCTCAAAGTGGAGACAGTCACATATTTCATAAAAAATGTAGCTATGAGATATGAGCGCAGGCTTCTTAAACATCCGACTCCAGCTACTTGACAACTCTCAACAAATTCCACGCCTGAAAAGAACCAAACCCCTGGACCTCCTGTGCTGACAATGAGTGACGTGCGGTTTGAGTGCGGTAGAAGTTAATGGGCTCTCACCGCAAAAGTGTTAATTATTGAACTAAATAGCAAGATAATAACTATATTATAGTTACCTGATTTATCTTTGTAATTAGTTGTTATATTATCTGAATAAACGCAAGAAAAAGAAAATTTTTAATAGTTTTAGTTATGAAACTAGTGAATTTTTCTATCTAAAGTAAGAGTTTGACTTGATGTCTTCATTATAGTTTGGAAAATCCATACCACAGGGGATTTTTGTATGGGGCGAAATGAATGGCATTCATTCGATGAAAACAAATATCTCAATGGTAGGAACTGAGTTCAATTTGAAATCTCGAGGTTATGCAGTTTCATTTGTACCGTGAAAACCTGTGTGGTTTTCAAATATTGCCGCTACTTCGGTGAACAGCACGTTCAGCCTTTCAAGGACTCGCCGATCATGCGCAGAAGATTCACCGGCGTCGCAATTTTCTTTGTTCGCCAACGTGGTTTTTTTTTCTCCACTTCTCGTTCTACCGGCATATGTACCGTACCTGCTACCTTTCTATTTTCTTCTCGAGACGTTAATTTCACCGGATTCTGGTCGTCGACGATTTGGAATTTACGACAAGACTTGAGGATCTCGACGTATATTCGTATTGGATTTTTCTACCGGTATGTATTGCGTCATTCACCGGTACTTGCCAACACGTGACTACTATTTTCTCGAACGAATGTTCAAATCAGGATTTTCCCTTTTTCCAGTTTTCTTTCGGAAATCATCAAAGACCGGAAGAAATCTATACCCGTGTACTCGTACATCCCTCTACCGGTATGTATAACGCCTTGACAGGGTTTCACCAAACTCCCGTTGCAGTGACGTATATATTAATTATATAATGTTCATTGCAGTTTCAAGTTACGGTTCGGGATTCACCAAGGAAAGTACAGGCTGCTAAGTACCGTTCTGCGTTTCTGCATCTCATCGCATCACATCATCCAGATAAGATCTTCCAATTCTATTTCCTTCCCGTAAAAACCACCTGAAGATTCCCTCACTTTTCTAAATCCCTTTTCATTTATTTAGGCAAAGATTAGGCCTCTTGATTTGCTATTTTCGTACCGCATATATATGCCTATTTGTGGGTAGGTAGTAGTGATACCATATCTTGGGTTGCGGGTTCGTCCCCACCAGAACACATTTTATTTCCTTTTCAAATTTATTTATTTTCCATGAAGGATATGTACCTAATTGATTTATTTTAACCCTTTTGAATTTGTAAATACAATTTATCTCGAATTCATTGAGTTTCCGTTTTCTTTTCGTTTTACCCCACAAATAGTTAAGTTTTTGCATATATATAAATGGCGCCCAACGTAAAGTAAAATTCCCGAAATTAATTTAGTCGTACATATACGTAGTTCTGATTGCTTCAGGTGGTTTCCATAGGGTTAGGAAACGTCGTAGGTATCTGGCCTAACGTCAGTACTTATCTGTGTGTATCATTTTAAATTGACGTAAGTTCTACTTAGAACATTTCCCTTCAATCATGACCGATCCCAAAACTATTGCGGAAGATACTGAGCTTACTCTCGCTCATAATTCGCTATCGAGTGAGCGAGAAATACTTTACGCTTCGTTGCAGCAAATTTATGATAAATCGCAAAAACTGTCAACTAAAAATGTTGCGTCATTTGTAGCCTCCTATGATAGATTAGCTGTAATAGAAAATAAGCTGGAGGATATAACTACTAGGATGCGAGAATTCAACGCTCGTTTATCTGATAGAAATCGCAAACAATTATCACTCGATGCTACGAAATTTTATTGCAATGTTGTGGAACTGATAGATGTAACTCGTTCCAATTATGTTAATCTAACTAAGTCGAGTATGGCCTCAGAAAGTAGGGTATCAGAAACACCTTCTGTTGTAAATGCTTCCTCTTCCTCTCACCTTCCTCGAATCTCTCTCCCTACCTTTTCCGGTAAAATCGAGGAATGGATAGAATTTCGTTCTCTCTTTAATTCTCTTGTCCATACAGAACCTTCACTTGCTGGGAACGATGTAAAAAAATTCCAGTACCTTCGTTCTAGTTTGAAGGGTGATGCATTCGCAGTCATATCGAGTTTTCCCCTCAATGCTGAAAGCTATTCACTTGCGTTAGCGGCATTAGAATCCAGATATCAGAATAGGCGTCGACTTGCTTCACATTTCATGAACCAAATTCTGGAATTCAAAACTCTTCTCAATCCAACCCATGCCGATTTTCAACAATTCTTGAATGTACATGAAAATAGTTGGAATTATCTTTCGACTTTGGATAATCTAGACCTACTAGACTTCGTCAAACTTCATCTTGCACTCAATAAACTTGATCCCGTTACCAGAAGAGCTTTTGAGGAAGAATTCACGTCTCACAATATTCCTACTCATCAGAATTTGATTAATTTTATTACTGAGCTCAGTCGTAGAGAAGAATTGATGAAACCAATTACTTCTAATCGCTCCTCACGTTTAAAGGAATCAAAGGCTATTCCGAATTCTAATTCATCTTCAAAATTTACAGTAATGAATTCCGACAAAACTTGTGTTTATCAGGTTTCTCATAAGGACACTGTCTCGGACAATAGAGAGTATAAACCTGTAAAACCTACCGTACCCAAAGCCAATTCTTCTAATCCTCATCACGGATCTGTTACCTGTATGGCGAGGGATACAAATGCTGTTAGTTGTGCAGAAGTAGTTTGCTGGAATTGTAATGCTACCTCACATCGTTATGGTACTTGCCCTGAGCCTAGAAAACGGTTTTGTTATCGTTGTGGACTCACAGGTGTGACAGTCAAAACCTGTCCCTCTTGTACTCCGGAAAACAACAAAGGGAGCCGTTCGTAAAGGTCCGGTCGACTCCTGCTCTTGAAGACCTTTCTTCTTCTAATACTTTCTTATCTACTGACGAATTCCCGTTACCGCAAGCTTCTTCTAAGGAGGAGAACATACGTCTATCTACTATTTCTTCATATTGTTCACAATCTTATTCATCTGTTCGAACATACCCATTGTTTTTGAACAACATTCCGTCTCGTCCCGAATTGTTGACACTTCCCGTAACATTTCTCCGATGTGAACATGATTCTACAATGCCGAAATCAATATGTATTTTCTCTCTTTATGATACTGGTTCATCCCTATCCTTCATAGGGGAACAGGGTCTACAGCGTCTGGGACTCACTGAAGCCGATCTGAATCGCTCTCCTCGCTCTATTGTTGCTCAGATGGCGAATGGTACCCAAACTGCAATTTTCAAATCCTATGCAACGAAATGTTATCTCGGTCCACAAGAGATAGAATTTGAATTTTTGTACCTGAATACATTGTCTTTCCCTATAGTCTTGGGGTTAGACTTTATTAGGAAAACTGGTATCGTTACTGATGCTAGTAATAATACTTGGTCTCTTCCTACCTTGCCTAATCAGGAATTCCAGTTTTCGGGGTCTCATACCTACTGCCCGAATGTGGATCCTTCATCAATTGCGAATTGTTGTGGCATCAAGGAGCTTACCGACAAGCAACGTGATATTTTGAACCTTGTAGTTACCGAAGGATTATCTAAGCTGGAGAAATCCCCTGGCATTACTTCTAGGATTACCCACCAGATTGATGTTGGTTCCTCTGCACCCATAAAACAGCGAGCCTACAATTACTCCCCTAAGGTGTTGGAAGCAATGCAGAAAGAATTAGATTGTATGCTCGAGTGTGGTATTGTGGAGCCCAGTCACTCTCCTTGGAGCTCTCCAGTGGTTATGGTGCGTAAGGGTGATTCCTACCGGTTTTGTATCGATTTTCGTAAAGTTAATTCTGTTACCAAGAAGGATTCGTATCCAATGCCCAACATGAACACTTTACTCGACAGTCTCCGGCAGGCAGCATACCTCTCTAAACTTGATTTGAAGCAAGCGTTTCTTCAGGTTCCTCTAGCTGATGAAACCAGTCGGGATATTACCTCCTTCATAGTACCCGGAAGGGGACTGTTTCGTTTCCGATTTATGCCTTTCGGTTGCACGAATTCGCCAGCAACGTTCCAGCGGCTAGCGGATTCCATATTTCTGGATTTGTATCCTCAGGTTGTGGTCTTCCTAGACGATATTCTGATATGTACACCAGATTTCTCGCAGCATTGTGAATTACTCAAGGAAGTTTTTCGCAGACTTTCAGCATCCGGTCTCAGGATCAATCCGGATAAATGCGAATTCGGCTGTGACGAAGTTCGATACTTGGGTTACAGAGTGAATATCGACGGCATAAGTGTGGATCCAGGAAAGGTCGAAGCCGTGACAAATTATCCAACTCCATCCAACATTGTAGAGCTTCGTCGATTTTTGGGTATGGCTGGTTGGTATCGAAGGTTCATTCCCAATTTCTCTACTATCATTGCTCCGTTAACTTCTCTCCTCAGCAAAAAGAAAACCTGGATTTGGTCTGCTGATCAAAACACCGCTTTTGAGTCTCTTAAAACGTCTTTAACTTCCGCTCCGATTTTGGCTAGACCAAATTTCGATCTTCCCTTTATTTTACAAACTGACGCTAGTCACTATGGAATTGGTTCCGCACTCGTACAATTTCAAGATGGTGTCGAGCGAGTCATAACGTACACATCTCGTGCTCTAACAGCACCAGAGCGTAATTATTCTGTCACTGAAAAGGAATGTTTGGCGGTGATCTGTGGCATTGAGAAGAACCGTCAATATCTTGAAGGTAGTCAATTCACCGTGATCACCGATCATTCTTGCTTGAAGTGGCTTCTTGAATTGAAGAACCCATCAGGACGTCTCGCTAGATGGACTCTTCGGTTACAACCTTATAACTATAAGGTTGAGTACCGGAAGGGGAAACTAAATTGCGTCGCAGATGCTCTCTCAAGAATATCTACGCATGCTAACCTCAATGCTGTAACTTCCACTTCTGATTCTCCTGGTACTCCCGCTGCAAACTGTTCAAGGGATGACTGGTATAACCAAAAAAAGTACAGAGTGAAGACCAACCCAGAGAATCATCCTGAGTGGAAAGTTGACGGTGACAACCTGTTTTATTACCGCAAATCTTTCCTAAAAGCTGAACTTGATGACCCCAGCGAGGACTGGAAATTGGTTATTCCCTGGAATCAGCGTTCATCAATCTTGGCTGAGTGCCATAACGAGCCGCAATCCGGACACCTGGGAATTGCTAAGACCCATTGGAGGGTTGGACGATTGTATTACTGGCCTGGCATGTACCAAGATATTATTCGCTACATTCGCAGGTGCAATTTATGTCAACGTGTAAAACCATCCAATGTACCGCCTCGTGGACTAATGTATCCCCGTTACCTCACACATCCATGGCACACTGTGTCTGCTGACATCATGGGACCCTTTCCTCGCAGCCCATCAGGAAACAAGTACCTTCTTGTCTTTGAAGACCTATTTACTAAATGGGTCGAGCTTGTTCCTCTGCGTAACACCTCTTCTTCCGTCCTTCTCGCTAAGTTCAGATCCACTGTTTTGAATCGTTTTGGGAGTCCTTCAGTTCTTATTACTGATAACGCCTCCAATTTTGTGAGCTCAGCAGTACGTTCGCTGTCCCAGGCTTGCAACATGGAGCACCGCACTACGCCTTTGTACCATTGTCAGGCAAACCCTACTGAAAGGGCAAACCGCAACATTCGTCAGCTGATCAGGACTTATGTTGATCAATCCCGCCATACACACTGGGATGTATATATAGGCGAATTTCAGTTTGCCTTGAATAGTGTTGTACATGGCTCGACAAAATTTTCTCCCGCCTTTCTCAACTTTGGTCGAGAAATACAACCCTATGTCACGCATCGTTCCCGTCTTCCTACAGGTCAAGGTCAACCTGTGAACCTCACTGCCGATGAATGGGCAACTCGCTTGAAGAAGCTCAAAGAGTTGTACCACCTCGTGGAAAATCACCTTCTCCAAGCTAGCACCGCCCAAAGTCACCGTTATAACTTGCGTCGTCGCCAGGACAAATTTCAAGTTGGAGACCAGGTTCTACACCTATCGTACAACTTATCTTCTGCTGCCAGCAAGTCCACTGCCAAACTCTGCCATAAGTACGAGGGACCCTTCGTCGTCGTCTCTGTCAGCGCAGGTGGTACCTGCAAGCTTCAGGACCCTCGGGGCAAAGATGTTGGATTTTGGCATCCCTCCAAATTGAAACCGTATTTTCCCACCTCATCCGCTGGAGAGGAGTGTGTACCGTGAAAACCTGTGTGGTTTTCAAATATTGCCGCTACTTCGGTGAACAGCACGTTCAGCCTTTCAAGGACTCGCCGATCATGCGCAGAAGATTCACCGGCGTCGCAATTTTCTTTGTTCGCCAACGTGGTTTTTTTTTCTCCACTTCTCGTTCTACCGGCATATGTACCGTACCTGCTACCTTTCTATTTTCTTCTCGAGACGTTAATTTCACCGGATTCTGGTCGTCGACGATTTGGAATTTACGACAAGACTTGAGGATCTCGACGTATATTCGTATTGGATTTTTCTACCGGTATGTATTGCGTCATTCACCGGTACTTGCCAACACGTGACTACTATTTTCTCGAACGAATGTTCAAATCAGGATTTTCCCTTTTTCCAGTTTTCTTTCGGAAATCATCAAAGACCGGAAGAAATCTATACCCGTGTACTCGTACATCCCTCTACCGGTATGTATAACGCCTTGACAGGGTTTCACCAAACTCCCGTTGCAGTGACGTATATATTAATTATATAATGTTCATTGCAGTTTCAAGTTACGGTTCGGGATTCACCAAGGAAAGTACAGGCTGCTAAGTACCGTTCTGCGTTTCTGCATCTCATCGCATCACATCATCCAGATAAGATCTTCCAATTCTATTTCCTTCCCGTAAAAACCACCTGAAGATTCCCTCACTTTTCTAAATCCCTTTTCATTTATTTAGGCAAAGATTAGGCCTCTTGATTTGCTATTTTCGTACCGCATATATATGCCTATTTGTGGGTAGGTAGTAGTGATACCATATCTTGGGTTGCGGGTTCGTCCCCACCAGAACACATTTTATTTCCTTTTCAAATTTATTTATTTTCCATGAAGGATATGTACCTAATTGATTTATTTTAACCCTTTTGAATTTGTAAATACAATTTATCTCGAATTCATTGAGTTTCCGTTTTCTTTTCGTTTTACCCCACAAATAGTTAAGTTTTTGCATACATTACAAATGAATCTGTAGAGGTTTTTGTGAGTTATTATTTTTAGATAAATGAAACTTGATTATATAAAAGGTAACTTGTATGGATATGGTTACTAAATAGCACGTACTTGATATAGCAGAATACCACTCTGGAGTTTAGAGAATGAGTGCTAAAATTGTTGTTTAGTTGCAGTACCACCAAACTTGAAAAATACTTGTTATCAGTCGTTCCTTGATAGATTATGAGATCAGACTGGATTATAATGATTTCGAGACATAATTTGATGCCCTACTAATGCATACCACTCATTCTGTATTCATACTTTGCTAAAGCATATTCATGCTTTATTCATATAATGCAGGTGTTACGAATGCCATGGAGGACGTGGAAGGAAATAAGCAAGTTTATTTCGACTGAAAGCAATGATAATGTACTGTACGAGTTAAAATTTTAGAGTTCGTCATAACACGAGAACAAAAACGTAATTAGTGGAAAAGCCGCTGGAGAGAATTCAATTGACATAGAACACGACGATAATAAGGTTCTCCTGGTAATTGAAGTGCTTTCATTGTTTAACTCTCGTGTATTCATATATGAATACATTCAAGTTCCCGCGTGAAGGTTATGTAACGGACTTGAGTTTGTAGGTATTTATATCACTGGAGAAACTTATGAGGACTTGTTGTTCTCTTGTTCACCACCTTCATTTATGTAGCCGAGAATGTTCTTTATCAATCTTCCCGTGTTAACCGACCTCAAGTTGAATGTGGATCTTCAAAAGTATGGCGAAAAGTATTTTGGCACGAATCTGTTCGTCGTGACTTTTTTTTCAGTACATGAAACTTATTGTTTTTTTTTTTTTAAATAAAAATTTCAATAGATTGGAATTTAGAGTATTTTGTGACCACCTAGAGCGACGTGCAAGCAGCTGTTCGTCAGAATTAGGACTGTAAAAGTGAATCGAAAAAACGTAATCAATATGATCGAGATTCAATCATTCATACATGAGGTATTTGTGCGTAGGTAGTTCTTCATAGTAGGAATGAGTCATAACTCACAAATTATGTAGTTCAGTCTGAAATTTGGGTGGAAAATGGCGAGACCAGACAGTGATCTAGTGACGAATACCTGCGATTCGGAGGATTTGGAACGAACTCCCAATATTATTAAATAATATTTAAATAATATTATGAGGTTAAATTTTAACCTCATAATTTAGATACTTCAATACTTAACAGTGATCTATACAGAAAATATTATACCGTCGTGGAAGAATTTACGGCCGTTTTTGAAATGTCATCCAACTTCTCTGGTAAATTTTAGATTTTAGACGTTCGTAACTTTGCAATCTAAATTACGATATGAACTTAATTTACAATCAGGGTTTAAATCCTGAATCGCGTTACATGATGTTGCATCCTCTCTAAATTTCTGACGTTTTAAAGTAAAACCGCTAATCTCCGTATTTGTTAAAATTTGTGAAAAATCGTATAAACCTTGTGGGTTTTCCATCTAATTTGGAGGCAGAACCACTTACCCAGTGGTAGTTTGCAAGCAAAACCACTTGTGTTTGTCAATTTCAGCCACTTACCGAGATTTTACGTCATCCAATTTGCAGGCTAAACCACTTATCAACAAAAATCTTGTGACAAATGGTTTTGCCTCGAAACGCATAAGCGTTTTTCCATAGCTAGTGATTTTTCGCTTCACATCAAAGTGGTTTCTCCTGCAAATTTCTTAACTCGAAACTCGGGAAAACAGATTTTGACTCAATGATTTCCAGCTGTGATATCCAGAATGGCTCAAGTGGTTTTTCCAAAAAAAGCAATACGTCAGAAATGGCGGGTGTTTGCTGGCAAAACAGCTCAAGTGGCTTTGCCTCCAAACTGAGTGCTTAAGTTTACATTATCGAAGGGGAAGAACAGCTTAACTACGATTAATCGAAGCGAATCGATGTTTTCGATATTTAATCGATAGGTATCAGCATGATCGATAGGACCTGCCGGTAACATCGAGTGGCAGTACGGATTCGCAACTCTAAAATTAAGTCGAGCAATGAAGGGGCCAGCTGAAAAACCTAGAGCCATTTTTGGGACATCGAAATTTTTGCAGATAAGTGGTTTTTCATTGAAACGGCAGATTTAGTGTCACAACTTTCTGTCATCAATGGACGTAAGCTATGCTCAGTTTCTAGAGGTTGCCCTAAGTATTACACAGCGACACACTTCAGATCGGTGAAATAGTTCGGAGGTCTGTAGGAAAAATTAATTAGCAAAAACCATAACCGAAATTGATGAGCTCCTCTGGCACATGGCTTGGGGTTGCGGTCTGCATGAATGTGATTTCTTTCAGTAGAATTATGAAAGTATGAAGTAGTGCATCAAGGGAGTGCGGCCACGCGGGAAATGTAGCAGTGAAGCGCGCAAAGAAGGAAAAAAGGTCGTAGACGCTTTTATAGACGCGACCACGGAAAGGTCTTCCTCAAAGCTTCACGCCTCAGGTGAGATCAGTCTTTATATAGAGCTTTCCTTTACACCCGGAGAAGGTTTTTTTTTATACTTCATTTTTATCTTGCCTTCCGTCGCAGATCTGCTCCTATCCAACACCTACGAGATGTTGAGGATTTACGATGGGATATTCTGGAGTGGGGATTCGAGTTCGAAGTTTGTGTTGTGCCATTCAACCCTCCTTTTGCTTAGTGTTGTATTTATGCGACGGGGGACTCGTCGGAGGAGAGACCTTTACTCGTACATAGCCCTCATACTCCGCAGAGAAACGTCCTGAGCAACAAAAACGAAATATTTATAGAGCTTGGACTCGATACACGTAATTATTCCAAGCTGTACCAAGGGACATTTTTTTCCTGATTTTTTATTGCGATATACGAGTATAACATTGTTTCTTATAAGCAATTGGCATTTGAAAATATGTAGCTTCACAGCATACCCCACTCCCGCAGGTCATGGGGTTTTGTTCTTTTGAGCATTCTGAGTGGACCATCAACATCTAGGAGTCGGACGACCTCGTCGTTGATGTGGCCACGAACCCTCTGGTGATCGGCTAGTGCTTGCTTCTTGATAACTTCTTCGAATGTAGGAATTTGAAGTTCCAAGTGTAGGCGATCATTTCACGTGTAACGGTACGCATTAACACAGTCGTGCAGCTTGTTATTCTGAAATCGCTGGATGATCAAGCGATTGCTCGAAGCGGTTCATTCCCACAGTTGCACACCATAGGTCCAGACTGGCTTAAGGACCTGATTGTATAGAGTTAGCTTGTTATGGATAGCCATGGATGACCGTAGACCCATCAGCCAATACACCTTTCCGAATTTGTTCGTGATTTCCGTTTTCTTCTTTTTGACATGCGCTTTCCATCGTAGTTTGGCATCCAGAGTCATTCCCAGATACTTAGCTTCGTTAGCGTAATGTATGACTTTTCCATTGAGGGTCACCGGTATGTACTCAAATCGGCGATTTGTGAAGTCTACATGAACCGATTTTCCCTCGTTCATTTGATTCTCCACTTGGGGGTCCATTCGTGAAGACGGTGAATGGATCTACGTAGTTTTGATATAGATTCCCTGTTGTTTTCCCCTACACCAAGAACCGCAGTATCGTCAGCAAACGTTGCCTGAGTATTTTCTTCTCTTTCGGGTTGGTCACTGGTGAAGAGCACCTACAGGAGCCTTGTGGGACAACAGCCTGGCGTATGAAGCTGGGGGCACCTTTCGAAGCTTATGATTGAGTCCTTCATGCCAAACTTTGTCGAACGGCTGAATGACATCGAGAAAGACGACGGAACAGACCTTTTTGTGCACCGACCGAATCCCAACTTGTCTGACGGTATGAGATTTCGTTCCTCTACAATTTTCATCAGTGGTTTGTGAATGAGCTTCTCGAGAGCTTTGAGAAAATGAGTAATCAGGGAAAAACGAAGTGAAGGATGAATATGAACGGACAAACGAAAAACTCGACATGGTTTCACTGCTAAACAGAATACATACCTTTCGAGCTTCAAGATTGAAAATCCCGTCAACAATCACTTCGGAATAGACAAAATTGTCAAATCTTCGAGTTGGACTAACAAAGGCATCTTGTTTTATGAAGTACAAGAAAAATTGACCAGTTTATTAGGGATCTGCGCCTGCGGTTTATTATGGATCTGCGCCTGCGAGATCCATAAGACATCGTATAGGGCATAATGCATTTCACACGCCACACGTGCACGTGATGCGTTTTACGTCGCCATAACACCTTTTTGCGACGTTCTCCGTATTACGACAGTTTTTTTTTCAAATCTTTTCCTGTCCTTTTTGTGACTTTTTCCTTTAAGACGAGACGTCAGCCGAGGAGTGAAACGCACGTGATCCGAAAGTAAACTTGTCCCCCCCATCTCTTGAAACACCGGAGAAAAATCCAGCTGGTTAGCCAGGGAAGAATGTTTACCCCCATATATGGCCAGCACGTGATTTTTCCCTAGCACGTCTCCACGGTTTATAACGTCTCGCGTCGCACTCGTTTAGGGCCATCTGGGAACAATATGAGAATCCAACAACGACGTGTAAGGCCTCCGCTCAGCGGCCACCTCTGCGATTGAGCCGATTGAACTTTTTTTTTATAGAGCCCGACAGTTGTGTTTTACAGCAGTATAAATGGGAATAGTTATAGCAACCAGCCGAGTGATTTGCCCCAATGATATTCGAGTGCTGGATTTACAATAACTTTATTCGTCATAAAACAACAAGTTCAAGTACCGTTTGGTTGTCGTTTATGCACAAATCGGTCCCTCTGAGCTGCCCACTGACGGGGAAGTGAAGATGTAACTACACGTGTATCCAAAGCGTCAGAATATCCTCGCTCAAGAATATTTGAATTGGAAATGTTTGCTTTAGTCCATTCATCACTCTCCTCGCCTGTTTTCGCAAGTTCGCAGTCAATGGCATTTAAAGGGAAATCCTGCTACCGATCACCGGTACAGATGTTTTTATAAACTGCGGGGGACATCTCAAACACTGAACCTCACCTCAGTGGTTTGTTAATTTTCAGTATCCGTGATGCGGTGGTCTCAAATCTTTTGTGTTATCAAAAGAGTAAGAGTATAAATCGTTTTAATTCAAGGTTCTCTAACTCCCAGTACAATCCTACTATTCATTCGTTAATCTTCAATGTGAGTCAACTCTGTACTTTCTCCTATGCCACTGGCATATTTCATACCAAGCGACTTGAATTTTGGGTTTTATCACTCGTCAGACTTTCACAAAACTAATTAATGCTATTTTAACAGCATTTCTAAAGCTTTTAAATACTTTCACAGAATCACTCAACGTAAAAATGTCTTTCGTTTATCTCGTATTCAACTAAATAATGATTTACTGATTATAATCAATGGTAATAATGTCAATGGAATCTTATTTTAAAATTCGTTGGTTTATTCTGTTTCAGGTAAGTCATCAACCCACCTTCTGAACAACGGTTATGTACTTTCGTACTTGAAGTATGGTACTCACTGTAAGGAATGTTTTGTTTTCCTACATTGCAAATTCAGATGTTTTACCAAACATTCAGTGTTGAGCAACTATTGAATACGTCCCTGCTTTTTACAGAAGAAAATGAATTTTCAAATTTTCCGTTAAAATCTCTAAGATCTATGGTATCTATGGTCCCTCAAACGTCTGTATAGTTACTGTGTTTGAAGAAAATTGTTGAAAACAAACGAGGGCTCATGGTTGGTTTGTCGGTCTGTGTCCGGAAATCGTTAGAACGCGCATTACTGTATGGACGAATTAGCAGAAATCCTACATATATTCAGCATCATGAGAAAAAATGTAGGTAGGTATATAATATATATTATTATATATATCCCACTCCGTCAGTCTCTCCAGGCGCTGCATTTCTTGACGATCTTGAGTTGGTTTTCTCAAAGGGCGAAGCTTCGTTTCGTTTCACCTCACTCTCTTTAACCCTCTGATGCCTGAAACCTGAAGGAAAAGGCCGCCCTTGAAAATTAATTCCACAGCGCCGCTAACTGCTATCAGCAGGTCTTAATTAAATTGCCTCGTCACCCCCCGCTCCTACTTCAATTCATTTGCGGCGTATTAAGTCATATCCCGGAGCTTCCTGAGGGCTTTACATCTATTTAGAATCATTGCGCCCATAACTAAGGGATTTCAGCTGTTTTCCACGGTGTGCTTTGAGCCTCCCATGCCTATGAAGCGAGAATGGAGAATTTCAACATTTCACCAACTAATTCTCTACCTTCTATTTATGGTGTTATGATTGAATCAGCATTTATGTATCATTTACTTACTGCTGAATTAATCTAATTTGAATGTTCACAATTCAGTCCTAGTTTATTGAAGACGTCAGAAAAATGATATTCTACCGAGTCATAAATGAAACACAAAATGGCTTGTAGCGAATTTTCAGGAACTGCTGGCTTGTTCGACCTAATTGATGGGGTTAATAAATTACCAGACCGATGGCTAAGTAGATCGGGGTTTGGGAAATCAAGTTTCCTGTCTGATTGTTGGATGTCGACGTTGTAGAAAGGTAGTACCAAGAAGTACTACAATCCATGAATAGTTGAAACATTTACGGAGTTGTTTGCTCAAACGTGAAAATTTGATAACTTTTACATGGGATATACTGCAAAAACTGCAGTCATAGTTCAGTGCATTTCTGGGTCATGACGTTGATACCCGATCCAGGTAAGTAATATTGTTACAAACCCGCGATGGGAATACCAGAGTTTGAAGCTTGACTGAGGTAGATGGAGAATGCTATCGTAATGGACTATCTGTGTAAAATCACTCGGTAAACAAGATGGAAAAAGAGCGAAAGATCCCGTTCTACGGAAGATCTCGTGAGAAAATAAGGGGAAAAAAGTGCTAGACAGAGAAAAAAGAAGTGGAGGGGGGAAAAAAGCGAGCCGAAATGAGAGTGGCAATGGAAGTGGAAATAGATGCTGAAGGCCGTGAAGAGGGCAGTGATGGGATGGGGGAAGTGGAAATAGGAGATGCGAAGGAGTTGTGTCAACTTGTCAACTCAAATAGAGAAAACTTCCATTTTCGCTGAAACTTGCTCCCTCCCCTGACCGCTGGTGCCCTTCTTTTCTCTCTCACCCAGAAGGACTTTTCACCTTCTTCCACTCCGCTCGTAGAAGAAGTTTTCGACCGCCGTGAAAGCGTATTAACAAGTCTGTGTTTGTTTGTGTGCGGAGATGAGGTGGTGTGACGGGAAAATAACCACAACGTTGGCTTATCACAATATTGGCCATCTTGGACGCCTTACTGTTCACCAGCATCTAAGCTAGTTTTTCTGTGTGTATTCTATCTCGTTTTCTGTCACGAAGTGACTCCTTCATACAATAACACTTAACAACGAAACACCATCACAATGAACAGCTTCAACAAAACTGAAATCAAGTCCCCTTCTCTAAAAAGCTACTCGAGGTTCGATGTTTGACATTTCCCCTTCGTTTTACCACCTTTGCTGCGTCCAGACACGATAATTGAGTGACTTTGACTTGAATGATTCTTTAGCTGAGGCACGATATACGTATATACACAGAGTGTAGACACCGCATCTACCGGCCAATTTACTAACCTCATGGATTAATCTTTCAGCGAGCCAATGAACACCGAGCGGTTCGATATAGGCATGGCTAATACGATTTTTTCTTGGTAATAGGTTATCGAGTAACAGCGACCGTCTGGTAATAGGTTGTGGAATCAGGTTATTTTGCTGGTAGGTTACCGGCGATTCCAGAACCTAATACCAGACGGTATTAACTCAATACTCACTCAAATAACTTGTCGACAGTTATGATCGAAAAACATTCACGCATTCGTTTTCCGTAACCTACTACCTGGTATTACCTGGAATAGTCCCAGTTCTGTTTCTGGTAATAGGTTATCTGGTATTAGGTTACTGGACAGTATTATGTTATTTAAAACCGTTAAGGTGAATATTCCCCACCTCTAGCTCGATAAAGTAATTCGATTCGCTCCGCATAGAAGAATCAAAAGTGAATAATTATTTGATCTGCTCGCCGGTTATACTATATTATACTATATTAGCAGATCAAATAATTCATTCAATTAAGTCGTGTTGTCAGCAACATGCCTCTCAAAACTACTGGTAAAGCCATGCAGACGGCCGGAAAGTCCCAGAAAACATCTCCTAGGGAGACAAGAAGAAGCGCAGGAGGAAGGAGTCGTACTCCATCTACATTTACAAGGTGTTGAAGTAGGTCCACCATGACACAGGAATCTCCTCCAAAGCGATGAGCATCATGAACAGTTTCGTCAACGATATTTTCGAGCGTATCGCCGCCGAAGCTTATCGACTCTCTCACTACAATAAGAGGTCGACCATCACGTCAAGGGAGATCCAAAAGGCCGTCAGGCTGCTCCTTCCTGACGAGTTGGCCACGTACGCTCTCTCTGAAGGCACTAAAGCCATCACCAAGTACACGAGCTCAAAGTGAATTTCTCATTGAGCACTCATTTGATTTTAACGGCCCTTTTCAGGGCCACCGCTCCACCCTGTTCACCTCCTCAGGAAAGTACTAAACTTTCTTTGGTTCGCTAAATGTCCCCTTATATAAAGCCCCCTCAACTTTGTGATGCTGAAAATATTTCAATGTTTCTCTTTTCACATATAAATTGGTAAAATAAATGTAAACAATAACTACCGGAGTAAAGAAAAGAAAAGATTACCTTGTTGTTTCAACAGTACCAAACAAACAAACGACACTCGCGAATAATTGTTACTCACTTTTATGATTTAATAATGATTAACAGGACGTTTCCATGTTAATCTAGTTTCGTGTAATTTAGATGATTTGTTAAGCCTGACAGTTCAACAGAAATAATTGAAATTTAGGTGGTAAAACCGTTAGCGTCGAACAGCAGAGAGTGGGAAAGAAGTTTGGTGATTCTGATCATGTACAGGCAGAATTACGATGTTTTAAATAGACTGCTTGTGGTTTTAGCCTTTTATCCCCCTTCCAAGTGGTTTTGATTGCGTTTCTCTCCAATTTATCATTCAGCGGTCGTCCACTCAGATCGGATTGTGTATTTCCATAAAGTGGACAGCGCTCTCAACATAGGCGCTAGAAATCACCGAATCTCCGAACAAGAGGCGCTAGAGCGTCATTTGTCATATTGAAATCAACGAGCTTTCGCAGAAGATATGAGATGAAGTCTTTTCCGTGAAGGCTTTTGAGCGTTCGTGGAATGCTAATCGATGGTTGGCTCCGAACTAAGCTTGAAATCGCCTGGAAACGAGCAGCGTATTCTCTAAAAACACCTTATTAACGCGATGTTAATTTATCCAAGAATGTTAATTTATCTCACGTTTCGTAACGAGCAGCTCATTGTAAGCCGAGACCGCAATTTTCCACCTAACTCTGCGGCTTTATGTCGTTATATTTTCGATGAGAGGTTTGGAGATCTTTGGTTTATTATTTGCGATAATGATCCCTGAAATGGACCAACGAAGTAGGTTTATTATTTGCGATAATGATCCCAGGAATGGACCAACAAAGTATTATTCACCCCCCCCCCCCCCCCACACACACACACACACACACACACATCCTGGGAACAGGCTGGAAAATGAATTCCCGTGTACCTTTATGAATCCGAAAATCAAAATTGAAATTATCCGCCCTGTTCAAAATTTGACGGGTGACCTTCGTAACTTGACTTTCTCGTAGTTCAATCGTAGTCAGTGCAAACTTTTCTATAACCCGCTCCGCCACACCCAATTACGCTGTAGCAGAGATGGATAAATATGAATACGAATAAAATTCATAAATCAGAAAATATTAATATGAATACGAATACAGATATAAATACGAATACAGATATGAAAATGAATACGAATACAGATTTGAATATGAATACGAATACAGATATGAATATGAATACGAATAAAGCCATAATCACATCTTTTTGTGAATTGTCCTAGAAATTCCCATTGTTTTGTGAATTTTCCTAGAAATTCACATTGTTTCGTGAATTTTCCTAGAAATTCCCATTGTTTTGTGAATTTTACTCAAGTTTACTTATTTTTTGAGGATGTCACTCAAAATTTCCTAATTTACTAAGAATTATTATTTAAATTCAAATTTTCCACAAAAAATTCAGTTTTTTGGCGAATTTCCCACAATTCATATATATTTTTTTTGTGAATTTTCCCGCAAATCATATTTATTTTGTGAATTTTATAAAAACGTTTGCCATTTATGGATGAATTACACTAACCTTTCTTCTTTTTGACTGTGAATTTGACAAACATGTCAATTTTTTACATCACTTTCACTAAAATTCACTGTACTTTTGTGGTGTAAATGTTTTTTCCTTTTCAAATTTTCCTATTTTTATACTATGGTAATAATGAAACTTCAGGAATTCTTCAAATTCGTGAAATACAAGAAACAAAACAAAATCACAAAATATTATGGTAATAATGAAATATGAATCGGGGTTTTCCTTCTTAGGTCTACAATATGACGGCTGTAATGAATGGTTGGCAGAGTTTCCCCTGTAACCGGGAGGTTAGGCAATATACCCACCCAGAGGGTCGAGAGTGGTCAAATAAAAGACACGAGAACCAAGGACACTCGGTTTATCACAGATTTCCAGAGGTATATTTTGTCTCGTATTTAAAACATTTTCATAGAGTTCAGTAAGTTGGTTAGAAATTGAGGATGGCATTTGCGTTTCTCCTGCTCTTGTTCAGAATGGTTAGCACGTTCCTCTCTGGACCAATTTGTAAGATGGAATGAACTGCGGACAAAGCATTGCATCTTTTAACGACTTCGTTCTTTCCTACAGGCAGTAGGGAACGCTCGAGATGCGGAAGCATAAAAGTAGAATCCAACTCTGGTGTAGTCAAGAAGAGATAGTACTTTTCTATTGACCTGTCTCCACCACTTCAACCACGTTACGTCCTTTTTTATCCGAGCGACGTTCTTAATACCCAATATTCGGCCTCCCAGTCCCTGAAACCCCACTCGAACCACTTTTCTCGATGCGTTCGACAAATATGTCGGACAAGGAAACCCTTTTAATAACTTGTTTGGCGAGTTATCCCTTATCCCTTAGCCTCCACTCTACTTTCAGCCCTTCGTCTACCCCGTGGCCCACTCTACCCTAATACCTTCCTTGTGGCCCAACAAAACCCTCACCTTTACCCCAACAAATACTCTGCTCTCCTCCCGTCTCGGCCGTTTTTCATAGAGAAGAGATCCACACCTTTTGTAAAGGGGAAACTTGGGATTGTGGGATAAGTGAAAAACTGGTGGTTTTCGTTCGAACCAAACTTTTTCCCCTCCTTCTTTTCCTTTCTTTCGAGAAAAACGGTTCGAGGAAAACAGAAAGCGGGATACGGAAAACTCAGAGCTCACTCAATGAGGACACTACCCTCGGTAAGTTCTTTTAGAAGTAACTTGGATCGGATTCAGGCGCCGAACAATCCTCTACCCCTCCGGAGGTTTCAAGAACACTTAAAACTCTTTGATTGATTGCTAACAAAAAGCAAGTTGTATATACTACAGCGATAGTTGAACAGTAAATTAGAAGATAGGTTGCGAAATTACACGAGCAGTATTATTGGTGATATACCTGTCCGCAACAATATGCGAATATTACCAATAAAGCTAGTATAATAAAATGAAAAACTCTTACTAGGAAAATTGGGGGGAAACGTCTGGTGACATACGATTTGGTGAAGTTGGATAAATTATTACGGTTACTAGTACCTACTTGAAAAACACCACTAAGTAATTCGTAGTACTCAAAAGTGGAAACTAATCTTTTCTATTGCAACATAACTCACTGATTCTTCTCCACTAAGATTTGTTGAAGTTCCCGAAATAATCAACCATTGTGCAATGGGGCAACCGACCAGTCTAGAAGTGAGTGAATTATGATCAGTTGTGAACGATTGACCATCACAAATTGGCCCGTTGGGGCCCTTGTAATACAAGGCTTGTATATTATTAAGTTGTGAATAATCTCTTGTCCAATACAGTGATGTGTTCCTCTGTTACCTTACTCGCGACGAGAATGGGATACGAACCCACGCCTGCAACACACTGCAGTGTTCCTCAGTTACCTTAGCAATGAGGAAAAATTTGATTGAGTTGAACAATTTGACTGATTTCTGGAGTATGTCCCTTGTTCCACTCAACAGCGCCTACTTTTACACATACTCTCAAGGCGACGCCAACAAGGGCCCTAATGAAGTATGTTCAATGGTTTTGAGTTTCTTGAAAATCATGTTCCAAATTAAAAGAAAGAACTTCATGTTTTCAGCGATGCATGCTGAGGCCAAAACCGAAACCATGCCTTGTTTAGGCTATTGTGCTCCTTAGCAATGACCGGTAGATTTGAGGTGATACGACAATACTAACCTGTCAGAGAGCATAGTTTCATGCCATGAAACTGGACTTTCCTTGTCACGATCTAGTTTAGTCAAATCATTCAATGGTCTCATGTTCTGGTTTTATGTTTCTAATGAGTGAGAATGAAATCATTTGGTCGTACACATTTTGGCAACCAACAAGTACATTTTTGCCACAAGTAACCTCCACAATTTCACCTTTCGCTCTGTTTTCTCCTTCTCAAATTCAACTGTAATTTGAAGTTGTTTTCAACTTGAGCATATTCAAGGATTACGCTCGATGGAAGCCAGCAGTTTTCGATTTCAGCGTTTCCAAGCAGCCCGAAACGAGTTGAAAGCCCCATTTGGAAAACTCTATCAGACATTACCCTTTACGGGCGTCACAGAACGTTTTACGTCGTCTATCGAATCCCGGTGACATTCGATTTGCCACTGTAACAACAGAACGGGGACTGACGAGGAAGGGTCGAAGCGAAAAAGGAAATAATTTGCGAACTTCGGATCAGAAACAGTATATTTCAATGGTGGGGTCTCGGATAACAAAAGGGCTGTAGAAACAGCTTTGTGATGGAAATGTTGCTCCGCGATAGACATCTTGAATGAGTCGGCCAACAATTAGTAAGCGGAGTCTCGGAGAGTATTGCGAGGGTCTGGAGTGATATTATCAAATTGGTTGTATCGCAGGGGGCTAACCTGAGGTTAACAATGTGTTTAGCCGGGCGGTCTAAAGCTGTTGTTATCGGCCGAATGCGGGTTGAACAATCGAAATGAATTTCTCTATCGATCCTTCCTAGGGCAGCAATACCGGAATAATGTGCATTATACCCATGAGTAGGTCTGAAGGGAATCGCGTAGATAAATCTTGATTTCGCACTCCGCTGTCCTGAATCTTATCATGTCATTTGTAGTAGAGTTAACCCTATGTTCATCGAGGAGGTATTCAAGACACACGACCTGATTAGCCGCATCGAGCCCTTTGTTACCACGTTCCCAGAAGGGACTCCTATATAGGGATCAAACCCATTTTGCGTACAAGCATTTATATTGGCAATTCAAATTCTTGATATTGTTCAATTTCTTTCTCTCCTCCAATCTTTAATTTTCTATTTTCCAAGTTTCTACATTTCTTTGGGTAATCTTCTACTTTCGAATTTCTATATTTCAATAACACCCCTGCCAATATCCATGCTTGTAGGAGCATAGTTCTCCACAAGTAGTAATTTGCAGTAGTTCCATTTCGATGGAGGTTAACCATACCTTGGAGTTTTCCATGCATTGCATTTGTCCTGACAGTAGCACGGTTTGGTTATCCAAATGCTTGATCAAAACCATTTTTCCTAAATTTGTTCGCTAAAAATTTAGAAAATATGTGAGTAAGGAACGGTAAGTTATCCACGTCAGATCCAATTCCACGCGTATTTGCTGTATTATCTCGATATTTTATGCCGATCTGTTCCTAAACCAAGGAAGTTACAAATAAACTATGAAAGCTGCTTCAAGTTGCTTAATTGTAGTAAGGAGGTGGTTGAGAAATGTTGCCTTAAAACTGAACTTCAGCAAGTCTAATTTCATCGCCTTTTCTTAGGGTAGAACCGATTACTTTTATTTTGATCAAATTGCTTGTAAACGAATCGAAATGTGATTCCAGGCAAATGATTTCAAGTTCCATTTTTATTTTGTAGAATACCATTGATGTTTGAGGCGACCCCTCCCCTCAGCACAAGTTTTCTAACTTATTGAGGGGAGGGCACTTTCCCCGATCGCACTTTTTCTGTATTCTGTTTCTGGAATTTTTGTACTGTTATTTCTTTAATAAATGCTTTAAAAAAAATCATCCCCACCACCAAGTCTTGGTTCAGGCACGGAAAATCATGGAAAAAGGAGAGTGGAACATATTTAATATCTTAATTTGTACTTGGTTTGAAGTTTGCCCAATCATTTGGTAAAACAAAAAATGAAATCGCCGTGAGTAAATCAAGGGGAAATGAATGGAGAACTAGAGATAACGTTTCGAAGGAATCGAGCAAAGCTGGTGGTAACGTTGGTAGTCGTAGTCTGAACCGGAGGCCTTGCGGACTGGGGGCAGAAACGGAGTTCTGGTGATGGAGCGGGGGACGTTAAATCCTGCTTTACGAGGAACAGAAGGAAAACAGATAGCGAGCTCTACTCGCCCCTTTTGCCCCGATAGGAGGCCACGTCCTGGTAATTGTGAAGACCAAGACCGCTCCTTTCACCGATAATGAAGAAATAGTGCTCCGCGGACTATCAATGGGTAAATGAAAGAAGAATGAAAAGAAAGGTTCTAACCGTGCAGAGTAACCTAATTTACGAATTTTCGAACCTACGAACTTAGTGAATCTATTAACATTTATTGAAGTTTTGCATGATCCACGAACCGTTAAAACCCCAAACTTACACCTCTTCTTTTCGGTAATTTTCTTCTTTTTTTTTTAAATTCCAATGCCCTTTGATCATAGAAGTATTCTACCACATATTTTTGATTATTTCACGAAAAGTATTCTAAGTTCAGCAGTTTTGAGTTAGCATGTAATTAAAAACATTAATTTGTTCATTAACATTTTTTCATCAATATAATATATATTATATAGATTATATTGATATTATATCAATATAATAATATTATTATTGTTTATTAAAATAGTTTATCCTCGTCTCAACGTATAATTCCTCACCATGACATGTAGGTACACATTGTGTAACAATATGTGGATAATACTTAAGATTTTTATTCAAATTTGGCCAATATTTTTTGGTAATCTAAGCCAATGGTCTTCGAACATATCCCTTGTTTCTTAATTACCGACATTTTGACAGTATAATCAATAGAATCTGATATTGCAAAACATATTCCGAAACGCTGTACGTATTTCTATTCTGCCCTATTACATAAAAACGCCTCAACTACAATGTTTACGAAAATGGGGTTATGGGGTTTTTACGGAACCCCCGTATTTTGGACCTGGCCTTTTCGATGGTGAAGTCCACATTTCCAAATTCGAACCGGAAGTGGGGGAAATTCTGACCATAAACATACGAAAATTGGTCAATGTTAGGGTAAAACGCCTCAACGATACGCTGTTAAGGTAAAACGCCTCAACTCTACGATGAAAATGCCGCAAAACTTATTTATTTTCGCGCTAGTGTTAAGGTAAAACGCATCAACTCACCAAAAAATTGAGATGAGGCGTTTTACCTACAAAAATTTACATTATTTTGGCTTCAGATTTTCGTTGAGGCAGCCAATCAAAATTTCCTAGCAAAACATCCGTTTGATTGAGTTGTTCATGTTAAGGTGACTGCCTCACGAGCAAGTTGGGGCATTTTACCTAATCAAACGATCCCAAAACGGAAGCTGGAAATTTTAAAATCGCCTTAACTGCAATTAATCGATTAATTTGCGAGTGTTTCTCACCGTTGAATTGGTTGAAGTCATATCGATATCTCACCAAAAAATGGGATTTTTATAATGAGTTGCAGTCAACTTACATCAAAGGTTTCAGTGAAAATCTTTGAGGCGAATATCTGCTATGTTTTGAATTTTGAGTTGGGGCGTTTTACCTTAACAGGGCAGTATGATAATATAATATTATGTTCATCTATTCTAATTCGAATTACCAGTCGTCAAGTCGTGATTAGTTACATCCACTTGGCTCGGACTATTCGTTGCTCTCATTCGGATGATGTAGATGAAATTCCAGAATAGTTTCTTTAGAGACAGACTTTCCACACTTATTTACAGTAGCAAAATTTTGTCAGGTACTTACTGGTTTAATGGAATGTCGTTATTGAGTGCCTGATGGGCATGTCAGGTGGTATGGTATAGATTAAGGATTTCTTGATTTTTTTATCGAGAAGGTGATGAACAGCTGTAATTAAGGTACTTGTGGAGGTTGAATTTGCTCTCTCACAACCTATTTTGTTTGCTCTTCAGTTCTACGATCCAAGCTGTTCCTCCGCCAAGTCGATAAGTCCTGTATTCCATCCTTCCAATATCTTATTCCAAGCTTTCGGTAATCCAAGGCCGCGTCGTAAAGCCAATGTGCTCTGGGTAGAAGGAGGTTTCAAGTGCGAGACAATAACCTTCATCGAAACGATTTGATGTTTGAAGAGTAAGTAGCTATAGAATTTTCACCTACATACACCTTCTACCAATTTCGTTATCAACATGACCACATGTGCTCATATTGACAACGCAATTGCTAGAGGGTCCTTGAAGGATCCATAGAGGGTAAAGATCTGTGTAAAGAACATTTTTCTGTCTGAAATTACAGAAGTCGTGCCTATCCGTAGAACACTGCCAGTACAATTTGCGGCGCCCCTAAGATCTTATCAATCATTCAAGCAAACGCCATTTTCATCCTCCAAAACCGAAATTTCTACTCCCATTTCGCCTTTCAAACATTTCAAGAACACCTTGGGTCCTTATCTGACAGACTGATGTTGGATACACAAACTAATTACATAATATACTATTTGAATGTAGGTAACGATAGCGATTGCTTTACTGAATACCCTAATGGCATCAGTCACGAAGACGTAAATTGATGTTTACCTTGTTAAATATTTTATATTCAATTATGATTCCAAGTCTGGCAGCTGTTTCCTAAATACCAGCAGTTTACTCGTACAGTAGTTTTGAGTGTTCCCTTGAGCATTTCAACCGCGCGAGTTGAAGCTGACGCTGTCAGCTCGACACTATTCCTCCACGGCTTGTCAAGAGGAGGTTAACATCTCCGAAAAGCCCCTAAAGGGGCCCCCGCGGTGATGAGGAGATATGACTCAGAAACCGCCCTCTTACAACAGGAGATTTAACTCTGAAAAGAGAAGCCTGGCGGTTTCGACCCCGAACTAAAACGAGACCCAGCTCCACACTTCAGAACGCGGTAGGCTCCCTCTCGGATTAATTATTGTTATACGGTTGAAGTGTCACCAACTCCCAGCATACCCTACCCATCTCGTCTCAAGTCACCTCTTCCCCTGTTCCCGTGTTAGTCGAGAAGGTAACGAATTAATTACAACCGCCCTACTCCACGAGAGTCGGGCCACCTTAATTTCGGATTATCCCACGGAAGGTCTAACGATGACGGGGGTATTGCATGAATTCCATCAGAAGTGAGCAGACCTGATGATTACCTTCCTAAAATCTGCGGTGCAACCTGGTTACCTCGGTAACCTACTTTATTGGTTACCAGGATGCCTTCATTCGATTGTCTGATGGTATCTTCTCTGTTTGGACATCCAGCTTTAGTCCAAAATGAAGACTCGAAGGTAAAACTGAAGAAACATCAGCAATATGAGCGTTTATCAAACGGTAAAACCACAGGCCAATCTACTCGTACATACTGTGTAATAGGTAGAGATTTGGTGATTTTCGTGAAAGGTCTTCAAAACAGCCATAAAATCATGCTTTTACTCTTGCAAAACTGGTGTTGGTTTCATTCAAATTTGATTATCAACAACTTTTCTCCAGAACGTACCGACCGGTAATTATATTTACATGCAAACTGATTTTCTAATATTTCGATAAATTCTTTATCCAAGGAATCACAAGAAAAGTTTCTCCTTGTTGATCAAGAAACAATACTCAATCACAGAAGGAATCCTGCAGGGAATCCTGTCCACGCTTCTCTTTGCACTGCTCCTCTCAGACTTTGTTAGATAGATAGATAGATAGATAGATAGATGTTTTATTGTGTTAAAAAACAAGTTTTTCACAAGAGTTCACATATATGGAAATAAACTACTAATACTAATAAATGAAATACAAATTTCTTTAAATTCAGATAAAGTAGGTACATAGTAGAAAGAAAAAAATAAATTCTGATTTGAAAATTTAGCTCAACAGCCAATAGTGTAAGGCACAAAGAGAGAAATTAAAGATGACTAGATGAGGCACATGACATCAAAATCAGTCTAGACGAGAAAACCTTCGTTTACAGTAAATGCCCGCTGTCGTAAAACAGTCTGCAGAAATCCCACTAATTTCCCTACCTCTTTCCTATCGTTACATAGCAGAACTGAGCGGAAAACGGATTCATTTAAAAAAGGGGCCTCAAAGTATTTAAAGCGTTCGAAGGTATAGACTTTGCAGGAAGAGATGAGGTGGTACAGTGTATCAGGGCTGTCTGCATTGCATATCGAGCAACTTGTGGAACTGTCAAAACGGTTGACTATTCCATGAAGGATGACTCGGCAAAAAGAGGGGTTCGCACACCTTATTTGGCACAGAAGTCTCTTTGTAAATAACGAGTAGTCATTCTCGAGGTACAATGCACTCTGCCGTGGGTTAAAAGGAGAATTTCGTGGGCAGTAACTGAAGGAAGACGAAGACGACCTCTCCAAATCAGCCTGGTGTAGTTTATTGAGAAAGGCATCTAAGAAATCCTGCTTTTTCCCCTTAATCATGGTGCGGTCTCTGGATGTCCACAAACTTCGTAGATTTGCATCTTCAAGGATGCTCTTCAGCTGCAAAGACCAGTTGAATTTTGGATCGGGAAAACTTTGGGTGAGGGACATTAATCTTTCAAAGCAAATTCTGGGAAGTCTATTTTGAGGCATGGCCAGGAGTTTACTCCACCAGCCGAACATCGCCTTGGCTATTAAGAATTTTGTGTGACTAAGCCCAAGTTCCAATCTAACTATGTAATCTGGCGTGTTAAGCGCTAACCCCATAAGTGACTTGAAGGCCCTAACCTGAACACGTTCCAGGATTTCCGCGTATTGGGAGGCCCACACTTCAGAGCCATAGAGCATCTCAGACTTTGTTCTCCTCCTTGTTCTACGCAGACGACCTTGCTCCTCTTTCAGACTCATATGCGGGTGTGCTTAAGCTTCTCCGAGCTCTAAACGGATACTGTGAGCAGAACAGATCGATGGTGAATACCTCGAAATCCAAGATTTGGTCTTTCAAAAGAGCCCCGAACATTATGAGTTCCCTTGTGGGCCTGCCTTGAGGTAGTTAACTCGTTTAGCTTCCTAGGAGTGCTCTTCTCGCGCTCTGGTCTTTTCCTGGCTCACGCAAAACTTGCCTCCACTGTATATGCTAGCGAAGTCTGGGGATTCTATCAGACTGAAGCACTTGAGCGAATTCAGGTGGGGGTCTTCCCTCTCTGCTGAGTCTTGAATGGACGACGCCTGACTGCTTGGTGCGAACTGAACTAGGTTTCTCACACCTAAAGCTTACGGTTAAGCAGGTTTATCGAAGATATTACACATGGCTACTGTATCATAGTAATAATTAACTTGAATAAGTTGGCAATAAACGTTTCTTGTAAATTGAGCAGACACTACACATGTACATTAACTTTACATTACTGAGTGATTTGTTTCGCCAACCGGACAGCTATGAGGATGGCAGTTCGCCGTCAAAGCGAATGTACTTCTCACGAAATGCTTTCTGAAAGCGTCATCCTGCCCAAAGGCTCAGTTCCTAAGTAGGTGCTTTGAGGGTCATGTCATCGATTTTCTCCTGTTGCACAACCAACCCCTCACACAGTCATGACCGCCTCACGACCTTCTGTTCCGAATTCCTTCCTTGTTGGTAACTTATGGGTGACCCGGGATTCTTGAGTGAGTTCCTCACACCCGAAGGGTTCATTAAGTCACGGTACGGCAGTGACGGAGGTCGGAAACTTGAAATAATTATCCGCTCCGTTAGCTAGTCACGAACTTGATACGCTCGATGTAAACGTACTGTTGAATAATGCATCCATCGTATGGGGACACCCACAATATGTTGGCCAATAGGAGTGCAATTCGGTTTGAGGTTCTAATAGCATGTAGGAGTTTGATATGATACAACACTAATATTAGATGCATTTGGATACAATAGAATAAATTCTTGATAACTTTTCAACTTGACCATCTTCCGACTGTAGACCAGGAAGAAAGTCCCAAAATTTGTATGGAAACACCCTCTCGTACCCGCCACATTTCCTACGTTCACTTAGTCGCCAATATGAAAACCGGTATTTACTGTGAAAATAAACTCGAGTACAACATCGAGGAAAACTCTGCAAATTCTTGACACAACGGTTCATTATCTTCTTTGTACAGATCACCCTTCTGTCTAGATCACTAGGTCTAAATGTCTAGATCCTAAATGTTAGATTAATTATTATTATCAATTATCACTAATTATTAACAATTTTATCAAGTACCTACTGAAAATTATTATAATTTATTGTTAGGTATTAATAATTCGTATTTATTAATAATAATAATTATTATTAATTATGATTAATTAATACGATATAATTCTGGGATTTTTAATACTACGTCGGTAATAATTTTTCTATAAAAGAAGTACCTACCAACAAACATTCGAAATTACCTTCATTTCCGTAGCACGAAACGCACCTCAGAACAACAAACTCGACATCACTTAAGCAATATGATGATCCTAAGAGCTTGTTAGTATGAAAATGGACCTGTATTTCAACAGTTTGATCCACGGTCGTGTTGTGAGGCACAATCTTTGAGCCGTCATTGTGAACGAACGGCTGGTCGTACAAAGCTGCGGATGGTCTTAAAAAATTCTACGGAACAAACTCTATCTAAATAAGTAATAAAAAACATACCGTTCTATATGAATTTTTCGAGTTTTGGAATTTTCAAAATTTCAAAATTCGTTTTGAACCCCTTCCCCTTGACCTAGGGTTATGAAAAGTTTCGTGGATCATTGTGGGGCTGGTCCAAACCCAGAAACCAAATTTCGTAATTTTAACTCAACGCTAACTGGGCAAAGTGCCTCGGACGGCGGACGGCGGACGGCGTACGGCGGACGGCGGACGGCGTACGGCGGACGGACGGATTTTTTTTTATTCGATTTTCTGAATCTACGTATCTTGAAACGTAAACCAACAAATTTTGAGGGGGGGTTAAAAAATTTTTTTCTTTGGGCGATTCCAATGGTTCATTATCGAAGATAATAAACCAAAAGAGGTTGTGTAAGAGCTAGGTGTCCTCTTATAGCCGTATAGTAGTTCAGCGTCCTGCCAATAGGAGAGCTAGGTGAGGCGCTGCGAGAGGGTTGGTCAGTCAGTCAGTCTGTTATGTTATGTTATGTTATGTTGTGCGGTTAGTTACGATTAAGTATGTTATGTTGTGCGATTATGTAGACTCAATAAACTGTTTTAATGTGAATGATTCGAAGTGAACTATTAGTTTAACCTACGAAACCCCATTACAGTTGCGAGAAAAGTTCTCGTTTAGAAAAACTTTCATAACCCTAATTTGATCTTATCACTGATGTGCTTTTTGGTGATAAACAGTAGTCATTCGCACCTTCCATGGAAAACAGTTTATAAGCTGTAGCCACGATATTATGAAATTGAGGTTCACTATGCTTATCATACTTTCACTTATTCTTTGGAGTTTGCACTAAGTGAACGAAACCGTCATATACAAATTTGAATGCCCAGGTGCTTCCCAGATTAGCTAAACTAATTTGCTGCAATTTGTGCCTCTTAGAGTTAAGTTTTTGTTCGTGTATTCGACCTTATCTCCTAACTCCATCGTTTCAAAGTATTCGCAAATCTGAGGATACCGTTGGAAAGAGCATTGAATTTCCCATCTACTCAGTCTCTAACAATAATTTTTTAAAGGGAACTGAAGGGTGAAAAATGAGTCCGAAAAGTAAATTTTGTCAAATCTTGAAAAAACCCTTTTTTTAATGCTCATTAGGCCTTCATAATTCGAGTGATACGTCATAATCGGTATAATTAGTTTGTAATTTTTTAGGATGAACATTTTTGAGAAAATTGAGTTTGTATGCGATAAAAACGTGTATTGCCAGGCACATTTTCAATGGTGACATTCCAGACCTCCCTAGAAACGAATTAAATGAGTTTTCAGTCACAGTATCTCCATTTCAGGGTGTAGAAAGTGTTAATTCAACGGCATTACTTAGGAAATTTGTGGATTTTTGAGGAAGGGCCTTTAATAAATTATTGTTAGAGATTGAGTAGATGGGAAATTTGACGCTCTTTCCAGTGGTATCCTCAGATTTGCGAATACTTTGAAAACGATGGAGTTAGAACCATTTTTAGGAGATAAGGTCGAAAACACGAACAAATCTTGAAAGTTAAATAACTCGGAAACGAAGCCTCTAAAAAAACTCTAGGAAGCACTTTTTGTCGAAAATTAGTTGTAGAACACGTGGGGGAAGTTTTTCGGATCATAATCTGGACACCCTGTAGATTCGTAGGGGATGATAAACTTCCAACAATGTCGACTTGAATGTCGTGTAATTTCTTTATAGAGCGTTCCGTCTCATTAACGTCACACACTCGTTTTATACGTGAGCTGAGGCTTAGTGGGTGTATCGACTTCATTGGGGCACCTTTTATGTTGACAGCAACGGTTGGGAAACCTCACGGAAGGGGAGCAACGGAAGTGGAGGAACGGAAGCGTGCGAGCGGAAATTAATTAAAACCGAAATGGGATAAACGTCGGATGAAAAAGAGCGAAACACATTTTCGCCAAATGAGGTAGAAAAATGGAGCTTCAGGTGCGTTCTGGAAAAAATGAGATACCCTCGAACACAATTCGCTGTTTTTATAATATTGGATGCTACGGAATTAGCCACTACTAGTACCCGCTCTCTAAGACCGTTTCTTATATTCCAATTTTATCTCATTTTCGAAGTAATTTAACTCTAATCTCAACCTGTTGTGCTGTAAAGCTGGTCGATGTTGAAAGCTCATCAAACACAGCATTGTGCGAGAAATCAACATACACAGAGTTTCTATTCGTTTACCTCAAACCAGCTTCCCCTGTAGGTACGATGTGAGACTGTTAGCGCTGCATTGCATTTCCTGTGCAATCGAAACACCGAAAATTGAAAGTGAGAACAGAAGAAATCACTATGAATTTGGGAACCATTAAGTCTTAATCAGGCCCAATTGGCGACAACCTTATCAAAGGCCTAGGCGAAATCTGTGTAGATGACGTCTGACTGCTTACCCGCGCTGAATCCATCAAGGATCCCCTCCTAAAGCGTCAGTAGATTGGTAGAGGCAGACCTTCCTGGGCGAAATCCAGATTCAGCTTCGTTTAAATACGTATCCACCACTTCATTCTCATCGGAATGAAACCAAACACAATAAGGAACGCCATTTTGAATCCGAAGTCCTGCATTTTTGGCGGAACATGAAAACCATGTTGGGAAGGGCTACATGAACACTCTTCCGGCTAAAATAATAACTTCAAATTATTTCCGTTAAATAGATGAATCCTCCCCTGCTGAGAGTCCACACCCATAGCCACACTGGTCTAATGATCGTAGTGTTGAAGAGAGTGATAATCTGGATGTTCCTTTTAGCAGAAACTTCAGCTGGACGAGGCGGTGACGGATTTTGATCAGAATGGAGATGATGTGCGGCTACGTGAGTTTAGAATCTAGTACCATTCCCAGATATTTAACTTGTGGTTCTTGAGGTATGATTTCATCGTTCAGGTGAATTGATACATTAGTGATGTTCCATTTTTATGTGAATTTAACAACGACGGAATTTTGCGGGCTTAGCTTCATTCTCCATTTTGAACACCAGCGCTCTATTGCGTGCACCTGTTGCTGTAGCTTCTGGGCTGTCTCCTGACACGTCCCTTTGCACAAAACTTCTACATCGTCTGCGAACTCTGCGGTTTTGATGGCAGGGGATTGAGAAAAGTCTGAAGAGTATAATAGGTATAAGTATGGGCCAATAACGATTCCCTGGGGTACTCCGGCGTGGATTCGTGCTATTATATCGTTGATGTGATATCGTTACATTTTACCGAATATGTGCGTCCGCTCAAGTATGAACTGATGATTTTATAGTATGTGTCTGTAAAGTGATCCTTCAGTTTGGCTAGGAGACCGTCGTACCACACTCTGTCAATGCAGTGTATCAAAAACAGCCCCAGGCACGAAGTCTTTTCCTCGAATGCATCCTTGGTTTCATCTGTTACTCTGTGCAATTCTTCATTGTAGTACATTAAAGGTTATCAAAATGAGCGTATCAAAACTGTTGATTTTGTGGACATGTAGAAAGATTTGATTTACAAAATAGTGTCGTTCGTTCCTCCTCAAAGCAAATGAGCAAGGTGATTACGCTCCGTTTCAAAATTAGGTACTGACCGATACACTTAAATGTACAATTCATTCATGAGAAACTCAGGAAGATTTATAGAATGCGTAGTTTTGTAAGAAAACCAGCTGGTCATTTGTTGGTTTTGTGACTCAACTAATCGTAAAAGTATATTTAAACAAATTGAAAATTGTTAATGCTACATCATAGTCACACGTCTGGTCTATGGATGAACCAACGAATACCTATTTGATGCCTTACATTCTCGTATATTGTGGACTACCTTTTAGATTTTCGATGCTTACATCCGATTTCTATAGTCCTAACCGACACACCACCGTGACGCTCCGGTGCTCCTTTTTTGGAACGGATCGTGAGAGCTAGAAGACTGAGATACTGAAAGGGAAGGGAATGGGACGGAACTTGCGGAAATGATGCGGTCGCCCAGCTCCGAGGTTTCGGTTAAAAGGGGGAACCGAATGGAAGAGCTTCCTTCGTCCCCGGAATAAGCGATGACTCTCGAGTCTGTCCCTTCCATGACAATGGGCTCGGGAAAGCCTGGCATAGATCGGCGAGCAGAACTGTAGTGCCGTCGCTCGTATGAAACTGCTTTTCCAATCCGACGTATTATCTTCTTCGATCTATTGATTTCTGGTTCATCATTCCGATTTCTTCCTCCTAATAGTTGTGAGTTATCGACGACCCTCTCAGTCTAGGTGGGAACCTGAATATCCATATATTCCAAGTCATGTTGTATGAAACATGAGACGTGAAGTCTGAATAACCAATCAATTCAGCCTAACTGGTCTGCTCTAACACACCCTGATAAACGTTACTTGCTTAGAAATTTTTAGTAACACCAAAGCTTTGAACAATAATTTCCAGAATATCGTCTATACATTCAAGAAGATTTCAGTATTATACGATCATCATGTGCGATACCAACACCTCTTTCCACTCCACCCGAGAGCCCTTTTACACAAGGTACTCAGCTGAGTTAACTCAGTTAAGGCTTTCTCTCTACCTCCCTCCAAGCTGCTCTCATTCACCTTCCCTTTCCCCCTTAACTTATTTTGCATTTTAATTTGATTTAGGTATCTTCTCATATTGATGCAATCTTAATTCCTTCTACCTGTAGATTGATCAAAATCACGGTAATGCATTAAATGCGTTTCCATGAAGAAGAAATGCGTTTCAAAAACCCCATTTTTCGTCCGAATCATCTGATTTTGATGAAACCCGAAGAACATTTCGAGAATCGTCTACTTAGGAACCAAAAGGATAATAAAGGCATGTAGAATGAGGAGAAACGGCCTAGTAGTATAATATACTAGTATATATTATTATACATTATACAATTTGTATTATTATACATTATACAATTTGTATATATTATTATACAATTTGTATAGCTTGATACTGTTAACAATTTAGATTATGTCATCAGAAGATCAACAGTCGAACTAGGAGTAGAGGTAAGATTCGCCCAATTCCAAATGATCTATGAAAGGTAGTCTAATTTGTGTGATATGATTTTAAACTGTCTGGAAAGAGTGTTATGGGAAGATCAAAAAATTGTGGAAAATGTAGACAATTATGTAGACTGATGATACGGATCATTTAAATAGCATAATTACCATTTGAAAGTGATGGGGGGCAGGGGTAGTAGGGCTCCAATGTGCCACGACTCAGTATTTGCAATGAATCGCCAATTGATACTGTTCTGTCTTGTGCAACACACGGGTCACTAGCTTAATATTATGTAAATTTGTTAATTCTTCGATTATATCGTGCAATTTGAGTCATTACATGGAGAGATGGAGGAGTGTAGGGCGCCATTGTTGTCTGAATGTTTGAATTGAATCTTTTCTCTAACTTTGTCCAACTTGAATTGCACTATCCCGTGGCTTTTCGCGAGTGAATTGCTGTCGAGCTACGCTGATACATTAAAATGGTAATTTCCTAAAGATGAAAGTAAAATGTTTGCTGTTCTCCGTTGAAGTGGCTGTACTTTAGAGAAGTGGCTGATTGAAGTAGGAGATTTGTAAAACGTTACCCCCGTATATGCTGAAATTACCGTATCGCCCTTATATTAAACTCGCGCCGGAAGAACAGAAAATTACGTGCTCGGTAAGCACCCTTCCAAACTCTGTTGCATGTTCATGTAGTACTCAACGAACTTGACAGCCCTGAGCTCCTGGGAGGATAGCAGGAGAACAAGAACAAGTTTCTGGTGGTACAATTATCATAAGCGAAAGGGCGAAGTCACATCTTGGTGGTGGAAGGCGAGTTGGGGGAGGTTTGTTTGTTAATTGCGTTCATCTCACCACTTCGACTTCTTAGAGAAATAACCTAGTACAGCCTCCTGTATTAAGAGAGTTTTTGAAGAGGCATCCGTTAATATTCTTCGCATATTACTCACGCCGCACAACTATGTTTAAACTATTTCCCAACCCAATTCAGTGAAAGCCTTGGAGTCATTGAAAATCCAAATACCAAATTTTTAATAATCTGCCCGTCTACCTTACGTCCACTTATGAAATTCGGTGTGCAAGTTGGGAATGGTTCGGATTTGGCCACGGTTTTCAACCTTTTTTCCTTAAAACCCCCTGACCTATAATACAAAAAACCTGAAAACCCCCAGACTAGGAAAAAGCACCCCTAAAGAAAACCTCTATACATTCCTTTCTCCCAAAAAATCCCGGTCTCAGTGTGTTTGGAACTATGATCGTACATAATACGTACGATGAGAGATGCTTCTCTATGTACAACCACATCAAATCGAAGCTGAGGAACAGGCTTTCCATCGATGTGGTCCTGAGCATCCTCACCGTACGTTCCTTCCTCCGTGAAGAGGGCGCTTAGTTTCAGCCAACAGAGGAGATGCTCTCTCTGTTCAATAAGCATAATATAGACATAATATTATGCATAATAGCACAATAACATAATATTATGCTCATTGAACAGAGAGAGCATCTCCTCTGTTGGCTGAAAGTGAGTACATGTGATCCCCCTAATTCACCCCTTAAAAAACCCTGAAAAAACCCTAACTAGGAAAAAATAACCCTAAAAAAAGCCCTATTTATTCCTTTCCCCGAAAAAATCCCTGTCCGCGGAAAAAAATCCTAAATCTAGGAGGAAAATCCCTGACTTGGCAACCTTGGATTTGGCCAATGTTTCATATGAGAAACAGCTGAATCAACACAAATGTATGTCTTGCTCCGAAATTTTTGTTGTCTGCGGAAGGAATGTTATTTCGGATATTGCTTGGTGATACTTTACGAAATTTATGAAACCATCACTGAGGGAGTTACTAACTAACGCCACTCAGAGAGGGCCATCGGGTCAACCCATTACTCCAGTTATTTCGTACAGTTACGTGATATTATATTGTGATGGAGACCATCACATGACTTGTTGTTTATATTGGTTAAAAATCTAGTTGTTACGTTTTGTGATTCGGACAGGTTGTTAAAAATATAGTGATTTAATTATCCCCGTTGTTCGTGTGGTTTTTGTACAATATTATAGTATTATAGTACATTATTCTAAGGAGGAAGTCGACAGTCTCGCTGCAAAAGCCTGAAAGGACATTTTTTCCGAAAATGAGGTTTTGAGTTTCACTGGTAAATTTCGGCCTTCCGCACACGCTAATAGGGACATAATCGAGCTACAGTGCAGTGCTTCATTTCTCCTCAATGGATGTTTGAGAAAGGTTTTGGAGATAGCGTGATGGATAATCGGTGTTACCGGGGGTATTGGGCCCCGCACTCCAGATCTTAGGTAGAGGTGAAATGTATCAAGTGTTATCAGATATTATCTGATAATACCTGCAGATATACATATTATGTATATCTGCACGCCTTGTAACATAGAGGAAGAAGGTAATGAGAAGATGGTGAAAAGAATACGTGTATCTGCACTCAATTCGCATGAGAAGAAAGGTTGGCCAAAAAAACTGACCAATTTTAAAGAGAGCTGAATTTGATAAACTAGGCGAACTTTGAGGAAAGGTTTTTTTTTTTTTTTTTAATGGGAAAGGCTTGAATATGAGTAAGGTTCTACCAGAGCTTCTACCAGGCTGTCATAGTTGCTTATGGCTTATGGCGTGAGAACGAGTAGTTGACCTGTCTTGGGAAAAACCATGTACGGGTGGTTCTCGACCGTTGGTGGGCTGCTCTTGGTAGATGTTTATTGTGATAATTCTACATCGAATATAGTGGTTTCCCACACAGGCTTTTGCAGCTGGGTTGTCGAAATGATGAAACGTTGCGGAATAATTCCCAGCGTTTTTTTTTCCCTTTACCGGTATTTTTAGGGCATTAAGTGGGATAAAAATACAACCTAAATACCAGGAATGAGCGACGGGTTCTACCCGAATTAACGTTTATAACCGGCAAGAAATCGTAAGGCGGATAATCTCCCCGGGCTCACGATTGGTTTGCCATCCTTCGAACATCCTCCTCCGCCCTTGAGCGGCGGTCGGGGCAAAAAGGGCAAATTGAGTTTTGTTGATTTATCGAATGCCTAGACGGCTCGTTAGTGCGTACCAGGACGCTCGACGATGGTTCAGGGAATTAGCATATAGATGAGGCCTCCACTTTCTGGCTTCCACCACCTCCGCTATGTGTCTGTATAAACGGGACCACCGACGGAGGTTTTCCCTATGTTTATTCAATCCTAACCAAATAACTAAATCCCACGTGCTTTTCAGTTAGTTCCTTTTTCTCTATTCACAAAGTCTTTGTGAAACCTCGGTCCATTAATTGTGACGCTGGAAACTCCGTTTTATGTTAGGTACCTCCATTTTTTCCTCCATTACAAGCTAATTTCATTGAAAGCCTCTTTTAAATTCCTTCCTAAACCTTCTAACTTCCTACGGGCTAAGATGATTCATTCGGTCGCTTCAAAAGTCGTGGCAATGATTTTCAAGCTATGCTGCCTCTGGTTTCTCACGGGTTTATACAACATTTTAAAACAATGAATTGAATGATCGACGGTAATCAAGATTTTTGTACGAGGGACGTCCAGGCAGAGAGGTTCCTAGCGGTCAAAACAAATTATCAAACGTCTCAGTTCGTTACGAAATGTCGTCACAGCAACCAAACGCGTCAGTTGGCCCTCCAATCGCTCCACCTACCGCAATGTATTGGCTGCACGCGAATTTCTCGAACGGTATGAAAGCATGGTGATACTTTTCTTGACTCAATTGTGACTGTTAATGAAACGGGGTCATTATACTCCTGAGTCTAACAGGAAAATCGGTCAAGGTCCGATTTTCAGAGAGGAAGATTTGTATTTTGGGACCGGAAAGTCGGAATATTATAAGTCAATTTTATGCCATGAATGCTGACTTGTGGTGTGTCACTCCTTCGTGACAACGCTAGACCTCATACCGCCTGGCTCACCCAGGACCAGGTCCTGCTTGTTTCATTTGGGTGGGATATTGTGACTCACCCACCCTACTCCCCGGACCTGGTACGATCAGAATATCATCTTTTCAATAATTTTTTTTTGTGAATTATTTATTTCAACTGAATATTTCGATACATTTTTCATCTAGCAATATTTCATCTCATAATTATTAATCTCTGTATAAGGGAGGATTTTCAGCGAAACCTAACCCATGTTTGCAGCATTATCACTATAGAACTATTCCGCAGCAGAGTCAAGTCCAGTGGTTTCGTACACTTGAGGCGTCGGAGTTCCCCTTCGTTGTTTAGAACGTTGAGCATTTCCAGCTTCTCATGTTTGTGGAGGCGATGTTCGTGCTTCCGCGCGTACGTATCAATTTTAAATTTACTGACTCTATCCTCAGATGTCGGTGTAAATCATCGTTTCGCATGTACCATCGAGCGCCTACTATACTTCTCAGTATTTTGTTCAGCGAGGTTTGGATCTTTTTAATATTTGACTTTTTTCCACACCCCCAAAGTCGTATCCCGTGGGTCCAGGTAGGGCGAAGAATCTGCTTGTATCTTAGCAGTTTGTTGTGAAGTGAAAGAACGAAATTCGTTCCCATCAGCCAATACAAGCTTCTGAACGTGATCCTCAGTTCCTGCTTCTTCTTCTCGATGTACTTCTGCCTAAAGGAATCACCATAAATGCTGACTAGTTGTGTGTCACTCTTTCACGACAACGCTGGACCTTATACAGCTCTTCTCAGTCAGGGCCTGCTTGTTTCATTTGGGTGGGATATTGTGACTCATCAACCCTACTCCCCGGACCTGGAACCATCGGATTATCATCTTTTCAATCAATTGAGAGAGTTTTTGGGCGGACAACGATTTTCAAATGACGAGGAGGTCCAGGATGCTGTCGAAAAATGGCTTCGACAGGTGGAGCGGAGAGTATACAACGAGGGTATAAACAACTTGTCCCTAGGCTTCAAAAATGTATTGTACCTCAATGGCGATTATGTAGTGAAATAACGACATGTTTTGAAACTTTTCTTGTAAATTTCATCCCCGTACTTATTTACCCCGAAAGGAAAATTAGTGGTTAGTGTAGTTAACAGGGAATCGATTCTAGTCTCTAGTCTTTCGACTTTGAAGGCTACCAGATACTTACTGAATATAAACATACTTACTGAATATTTAGTTTACAACGTTTATCGAATTAATGAAAATGTCCACTAGACCGTATGCCCAATAACACCATACTTGATATAGTAAATCCATTGTCTACTTTTAAGGAACTTTACTTACTACCTGAGATTATGGCAAGTTTTGCGTTTCATCCCCTTTCCATCTCAGATAATTTAACGATTCCCAGATCAGTAAATCTCCTTATCCCTTCCCTTCTCCTCTCCCTTTGATACGAAACTAGTTTCAATTCATTTCCTCAACCACCAAATAGCGGCCTTTCCTCGGCTAATTATTACCGCTAGGCCGAGTCACGCAAGTTCCACCCTGATAGTGAATGACCGGAACTGGACCTTTACCTTATAATTTGGCTAGCGCCCAGTTTCGTGAACTCCGGAGGCAAGGAGGCAGTAAGAAAATTTCGATTCTCTTTGTGAAATGAGGAAAGCACTCTGGAAAACACCGGGATTTGACGTGCCTTTATTATCTACGAAAATTGTGATCAAGTACGAAGAACCTTGATTATTAAACAGTCTGCAATGTGTAATAAAGAAGTTGTATGATTTACAAAAATATTTTCAATTTACGACGATTTTTTCTATACTTCTTGATTTTATGCAATTGAAAGTCCCTTTACAATCTTTACCATCATGTGACTTCGCGTTTTTCTTCTCTAAATTCATTGCTCATCCTGCTTAGAATTCGAAAAAGGACAAGTTCCTCATAAAAGACACATCATAAAAGACGACAATGGAAGGGTATTGAAGGAGAAGAGGGCCGACGTATGGGGTTTGTGATGCTATAAAGATTGGAAGTATTAGGTGGCTTCTAGGTAAGTTCAGCTTAGAAGTACTATTTAGGGCAGCACACAGTGAAGATTCTCTATCACGAACCTCACCAGGTGATACGTGGCAGTTGGTAATTGTTGTTCGCCAAGTTGAACAAACTGGCACGCATCGAGTTAATTAATATTAACTTGTGTAACCGCGTATAGATCCAGTTTTGTGAGTACGTGTGTTATTCGAGCTCCTCCAATAACCACGATAAGGGCTTTTACTTACGAGTAAATGGTAATGGTAATGTTAATGGTAATGTCCTCAGAGTGTTGAAGGAATCAGCTTTTTGTCTATAGGTGTACGTGTATTTGAAGAATGGGTCGTTAAGCAGTTTTCGCGGATCTGTTTAAAAAGAAATGTCAAGCCATAAATCCGTCTAGACTTTTTGGCCTGAGGAAATATGACAACCCAACTGTGAGGCCCGTGTCGCCTCCACCACTTTGTGAAGCCTGGTGGCTTCGCTAGGTTTTCCCCCTGCTGCTGCAGTGGGGACTAGACACTGGGGGCCACGGCCTCCAGATCGAGTTGTCCCAGGGCGGCGTCTGGAAAACCCTCCAAAACGGGGGCGGCAATAACGGGACAGGATTGACTAGAAGAACGGGGAAAAAGGGGCCTTAAGGCCAAAACGGTTCCTATTTATGCAATAGTGGTATTTTATTTATAGAATTTGTGCAGTTGGACAGTGAAGGTGAAATGTAAGGATATTTGACGAATGGGTTGAATACAATGATATAAGCAAAATGAAATTTAGTGAACTTAAGTTTCTAGCTTATCTGCTAACTTAGGGTTTCTAGTTGATTGTTCCCGTATTCTAGTCCTACCTAGGCCTCCAGATAACACTTTTCCCGACCCGATATTACCGCGTGACGAATTTGACGGGTACCGACTAACCTTATACTCTCTTGACGAGGGCGGTCCACCCCGGACTTGGGAAGTTTCAGGTGCGAAGCAGGGAGCAGCTACCTCCCTTGGGCGCCTGGGCAGCAAGTCTCCTCGGAACTCAAGTAGCCAGCGGGGTGCTGACCTCTTCCTCCGCTGCGGTTGGTCCTCGGCTGATTTCTTGGGGGACTGATGGGCTTGTCCGGTGGAGATCAAGTGCAAGATGGTACGCACAGTGGCTTCTGGTACACAACCCTGATTCCTGGGTTTCCAGACGGTTTTGTTCTTTCCCCCGCCTTTTGCGGGGATCCAATCAGCCAATTTCCTCTGATTATTACTTGGAGAGGGGATCGTCAATCTCCAATCCGAATCATCTTGGGGCGTCATCATCAGCTTCGGTGGGGGTTGCACGCGCGGACTGTGTTTTGGCAACTTGGCGGTTTTCCGCTACCATACCCTACTGCAATTTCTTCGGTGGGAACTGTCGATGTGCATCTTCCTTTTTCGGTGTTAGGTTTCCCGAGCGGCGGGAAGAATCTCTTGTTCGAGGAAAGTCAGGCGGCGTGAATACGATATGCCGTCTGACAGGTCCCCCTCCAAATTTGAAATTTTGCGTCGGAGTTGCCAAATTTCGGCGCAAAATTTGGGAGACAGCATGTGGAGTTTGGTCGATTTCCCTTGCGCGCGCGTTTCGCGGTGTGTACTTTTCGAATGTCGCACTTTTGGAGGACTTATGGAGGTCTTTAAAAATGTATGCCGAGTGGCTAGGTTACATCATTTTTGATTAAGAGCAATTTAACAAGGTTATTTCAAATTAACTAGTTTTACCAGTATGAGACATGCCGTATGCCATAAGGTGTGCAGAATGAAGCTTGACCCCAAGTTGGTGGAGAGTATTTCAATTTACAAGTTACTATTTTATAGACTAAGTACGTTGTACACCCATGTGTTCTATGTTGTATAATATAGGTATCCTACAACAGATATTATCTGTTTGTTGGAAATAATGGTCAAGGTTTATCATACAAGTTTAGAAACCTAGTGATAATACGAGTATAATATATTATACTATATTGACAGAGCAAGGAAAACAATTGTCCATGTTACATATTTATATGCATTTAATATATTACGTTTTTAACTGTTTCATAGTTTATTATGATTCATTAGTCTACTACGATTGCATAAATTTCTTTAATCATATTTCATTACTACATGTCCCATTAGTCCTTATCTGTCCCTTCATATATTTTGCAGATTAATACATGTATTGGTTGATCAATGAAAACAATTTGTCCATGTTATATATGTATATACATTTAATATGTTACGATTATATGTGGTTAAAGCGATTCATTCTACTCATTCTATTCTAATAATATTATATTGTACCTAGTCTATTCTATCCTATCTACCCTAGAAATGGATCCGATTCGATTTGGTTCACTCGTCACGTGTAGTTACGTGAACTACCGGCGGGTTTGGGACTATCAGCGGGTTGATTATTCCTTGTCCAAGCGTTTGCTTCATGAGTTTGATGTAAATTGACAGTGCGAGCAGTGCAATGATGATTACCACCATAATGCCAGTGTTTGTTTTAGGGAGGTTTGCGTTGATCGTGTCTTCCCATGTTTGGGTGGTCCCTGTATCCATTTTTGGAATGTCTTCTATTGACTTGGCGAAGTTTTGGAACGGGTCGTTTTCCGTCGGGTGATCTATCGTATATTTGGGTTGTGTAAAGGTGATGTTGGTGAAATTCAATTTTGGTATTTTAAGTTCGCCTTCCGTGAATGTGGCTTGTAGTGCAATGAGTTTTGTTTCAAATTTTTGATCATACGGCTGATAAATCCGTCCTGCTACACTTAATTGACAGTCGTTCGTGCAAGTTACACTGTAGGTTCCACTGGTTTGTATTGTTTTCAGCGTGTTGTCGGTGTACACCGTGATTGTCGAATTTTTTGGAGCGTATAGGAAGAATGCTGTCGGTGTCTGCAAGATTTCATGAATGTAGGGTTTGTCGAGTTTGAAAAATCCTATACGTGAATCGTTCGTAAGAGGATCGTTTGTTGTGAAGTAGCTGTAATCTAGATGCATGTGGCATATGTAATGTTGTTCATGTGTGCGTAAGCATTGTTTTTGGACATGAGTGTCAGATATTCCTAGGTATGTGAATTGATTTCCTGTGGTCCGACGAACGTATGCATCATGTTCGGGTTTGGCGTATTGAAATATGTCGTCTTGGTCGGCGTGTGCAATTGGTATGTATTCGATTAAGTGCAATGTGGACTCGCGTGCTATGATTGGCAATTCGAGTTGAATGTAGATGCCGTGGTGTGCTTGGATGTATTTGATTTGCCCCAATCTGAGAAATTTCATGATTTCAGCGTCCGTGTAGTTATGTTGTAGGTATGGTAAGCATAGATTGTCATTTAGCGCTTCCCAAACGTGTTCTATTTGTGGCTTGATGTCTCGTGATTTGATTAAATTTTCGCCTAGGCTGTGTATCTTTGCAAAATTGAAGTAGCCGAAGAATATATCGTTGTCCTGTCTAACCATCTGTAGTGTTATCATTAGGTCGTAGTAAAGGCTGTTTACGTATGATGTAATTTCGGCTGTGTGTAGTTCTACTTGCATCCGACGTATGGTTGTGTCCTGGTTATCCAATAACTGTGCGTAAACTTTGCGTGAGGCTCGTAACATCGCATGCATGGTTGTGTTTACGTATGCAATTATGTCTTTTTCATGTTTCAACACGCGGTTTTGGTTCCTAGTCAAGTTTTCGAACGTTTCATTGATGTGTGTGGAGTCACTCTCTGACATACTGCCAAACAGGAATTTTTGCAGTTCTCCGACTATGTTTTGCTTGCGTCTCCCTGTAACAAGCAGAGACGTCGGTCTTGGATTAGAAGTGTCCTTCATTTCTTGGAACGGGCTCTATGGTATCGTAGTCGAGACTTGTTGTGTTTGATTCTTCACGTGTCGTTCGTTTCAAGTGTGTCAGTCTTTCTTGACCGTTATCTCTGTCCCTTGTGCATGAGTCGCCTGTGAGCTTTTTCCGTCAGCAAAATGTGGTCCACCGTTTGCCATATCACTTGATGCGTTTTGTTCAATTGCATTTCTCTTTTCCTTCCACTATCTTGACCCTTTATAGAGTGGGGGTTTTTCCCTACGTTGATTGGTCATAAGTCTCCCCTCCGTATGTAGATACTTTTGCTGAAGTGTGACCTCAGTGTAATTTCGGTCGCGGCCCGTGTTTTTTCGATGTGTTCCTTTGGTGTGTTCGGTGGGTTCCTGTGTGTCTCCTGTGTTCTTACTCAGTACCTGTAGTACCGGATTTGGGGTCATGGAGGCCGTTGTATTGAAGCTGGTGTGCACTATGGTCCATGGGGTGGTTTTTCTCCGTGCTTTCTTTTTTTTCGATTTGGGTCATTCGGCTGCGTCGCGAGTTCTTCTTCGCCGTTTCGCGCGCGTAGGTGCCTAATCTTTGTGAGTGAATGGTGATATATACCAGTGCGGATACGTTCTCGACCCCTCAGTCATCTGTAAGTAGCTATATTTTCGTTCACTGTTTACTCGTTTCTGATGTGACTATTCCGTTCAACGATTTCTCAGAATCTGCTGTTGTCATTGTCGACCGAATCCATTCCCGATGCGTTGTGTTTCAGTTTTTTATTTATTTCTATTTTAGGCTAACTTATTTATTTATACACTCGTCGCGTTTTTTTATTTATTTCTATTTTAGGTTAACTTATTTATTCATGTACTCGTCGAAATGTCACTAGGTCGGTGTGACTTCCGTATGTTGCAATAACACTTCCGTGTTAATAGTTTCTTCTCGTTTTTTATTTTTTTATTATTTTTTTTTTTTTTTTTTTTAATTTATTTATTTTTTTTTTTTTTTTAATTTTTTTTTTCTCGATTTTTATTTTCCTCTGTTATATTTTATTTTCACTTTATTTTATATTTCTCTTTCTTTTCTCTTTATTTATCTTTTTTCATTTGTCTTCAATTCTCTTTTGTTATCTCTTTATTTCTCTTTCTTTTATTTCTCTTTATTTCCATTGTGTTAATTATCTTTTTTTCCCGTATTTCATTTCTCATTTTTTCTTGATTTATCTGTCTTTTATTTCTCTTTATTTCCCTTTTTTATTATTTCTCTTTATTTCTTGTTCTTTTATTTCTCTTTATTTTCCTTTTTATTATTTCTCTTTTTTTTTCTCTTTATTTCATTTCTAATATTTCTTCATATCTCTTTTTTTCCATTTCTCTCTATTTCTATTTCTTTTATTCCCCTTTTATTAATTATCTTTTTTTCTCTTTATTCCATTTCTCTTTTTTATCTTTATTTCTATTTCTTTTAGTTCTCTTTTTTATTATTTCTCTTTATTTATATTTTCCTATTATCTCTTTTTATATTTTTCTTTATATATCTATTTCATTAATCTTTTTTTTTTTTTTTTTCATCTTTACATTATATCTCTTTATTATTCTTTGTTTCTCTTCATTTCTCTTCGTTTCTATTCTCCTTTTATTTCTCTGTATTTCATCATCTTTTTTTTTTCTTTCTTCTTTTTTTTTTGTGTTTTTTGGTTCGATATCGATTCTACCCTATCCTCGAGCGCTGTTCTTCGTCTATTGAATTTCTCTGCGTTTTGTAGGTACTGGTTTCTGTAGCGTGTTTATTTTTTATTATTTTTCCCCCCTTTTTCTCCAGTCTCGGCGCACTTTAGTAGGTTCCTTCGTATGCACGTTTTTTGAATGTAGTTGGGGTTTCTTAGCTTGTTTTGTGGTCCCTTGGTTCTGATGGCTCCGTCGTCCCTATTCATTCCATCTCAATATTCGTACTTCATTCGTTTGTTCGCTTTCATGCATTCGCTCAAAATTCATACTTCATTCGTTCGTTCGCGTTCGTTCATTTGCTCAATATCCGTTCACTTGCTCAATATTCATATTCATTCGTTTGTTCGCGTTCATTCATTCTTTCGTACGTGGCTCGTCAGCCGTGATTCATTCGTGCAGTTATTCTCATATTTTCTGTGGGATCGCCGTGTCCGCTAAGATCGCTGAACGTTCTGTGTATGGTTTCAATTGGGATGTGTGATAATTCCTCTGTTTCGTGGCACCGCGGTATGGCACTGAAATTCGGTAATTGTTTTCCCCCGTGCGTGCTATAATTTCGAATGGGCCTTGATATTTTTTATCCAATTTGTGCGCCTGTTGGTTAAAGCAAGATTGTTTGATCAGTACCAGATCTCCTTCTTCGTATGTTATTTGCTTTCTTTTTGTATGGTTGGTGGATTTTTTTTGGTCGAAGCTCCTTAGATATTTTAGTGATAGATGGTCTGTGTACGCTATCACAGGGCGTTCGACCAAATAATGGTGACATTTGTGTAGACTGTTCGTTAACGCTATTAGTTCTATCTCCGTCGCGCTCCTGGGTCCTGTTGTCTGGTCTAATTTATGTGATATAAATTGAACGACGTATAGTTTCGGGCTGTCGTGATCTTTTTGTAGCATTTTTCATTATTCCGCGGTATTTTATGCCAAGTTGGCCCCTTGATATTTTATTTTATGTCAACACAATATTTTATGCAGTGAGTTATGAATATTCTTGACTTTATATGTAATTTCGAGTGTGGATTTCTCCCTTGTGATTCCGCTGGTGAGTTATTTTACGTATTCGTGTGTATGTGTGTGACACAAGGTGTAAATGTGTTTTTCAACGACAACCACAAATATATAGGTTATAAATGGTACAAATGGTATAAATGGTTATATATGGTCTGTATAAATGGTGTACAACTGTATATGGTGTGTACCTGTGTTCGTTAGGTAGTAAAATACGAGTAAAATACGCTGTATAGATATGTAAATAATGCACAAAATTTTAATTTAATTTAGCATATTTTGCCCAAACCTAAGTATTACCCAATTATTCGGTACGAACCTATATCGATCCTATTATTTCTTCTGATGAAACTTCCTACTATTCCACGATTCCTGCACCTACCGTGCGCGGACTTTCGTCTAACTGTGCCTATTATTAGAGTGGACTATTTTATCTAATAAATTTTTGGGGACTTCGATTTGATCGATCGTGCCACCGCCACTATTTTTTAGGTCTTTTCTCCTACCTGTGCCTATTATTAGAGTGGAATTTTTTATCTAATAAATTTTTGGGGACTTCGATATGATCGATTGTACCACCGCCACTATTTTCTAGGTCTTTTCTCCTACCTGTGCCTATTATTAGAGTGGAATTTTTTATCTAATAAATTTTTGGGGACTTCGATATGATCGATTGTACCACCGCCACTATTTTTTAGGTCTTTTCTCCTACCTGTGCCTATTATTAGAGTGGAATTTTTTATCTAATAAATTTTTGGGGACTTCGATTTGATCGATTGTACCACCGCCACTATTTTCTAGGTCTTTTCTCCAATTTGTGCCTATTATCAGGGTGGACTATTTTATCTGATAAATTTTTGGGGACGTCGATTTTATCGATCGTACCACCGCCACTATTTTCTAGGTCTTTTCTGGGGACGTCCTCTTAGGGAAGGCGCCTCCACCACTTTGTGAGGCCCGTGTCGCCTCCACCACTTTGTGAGGCCTGGTGGCTTCGTTAGGTTTTTCCCCCTGCTGCTGCAGTGGGGACCAGACACTGGGGGCCACGGCCTCCAGATCGAGTTGTCCCAGGGCGGCGTCTGGAAAACCCTCCAAAACGGGGGCGGCAATAACGGGACAGGATTGACTAGAAGAACGGGGAAAAAGGGGCCTTAAGGCCAAAACGGTTCCTATTTATGCAATAGTGGTATTTTATTTATAGAATTTGTGCAGTTGGACAGTGAAGGTGAAATGTAAGGATATTTGACGAATGGGTTGAATACAATGATATAAGCAAAGTGAAATTTAGTGAACTTAAGTTTCTAGCTTATCTGCTAACTTAGGGTTTCTAGTTGATTGTTCCCGTATTCTAGTCCTACCTAGGCCTCCAGATAACACTTTTCCCGACCCGATATTACCGCGTGACGAATTTGACGGGTACCGACTAACCTTATACTCTCTTGACGAGGGCGGTCCACCCCGGACTTGGGAAGTTTCAGGTGCGAAGCAGGGAGCAGCTACCTCCCTTGGGCGCCTGGGCAGCAAGTCTCCTCGGAACTCAAGTAGCCAGCGGGGTGCTGACCTCTTCCTCCGCTGCGGTTGGTCCTCGGCTGATTTCTTGGGGGACTGATGGGCTTGTCCGGTGGAGATCAAGTGCAAGATGGTACGCACAGTGGCTTCTGGTACACAACCCTGATTCCTGGGTTTCCAGACGGTTTTGTTCTTTCCCCCGCCTTTTGCGGGGATCCAATCAGCCAATTTCCTCTGATTATTACTTGGAGAGGGGATCGTCAATCTCCAATCCGAATCATCTTGGGGCGTCATCATCAGCTTCGGTGGGGGTTGCACGCGCGGACTGTGTTTTGGCAACTTGGCGGTTTTCCGCTACCATACCCTACTGCAATTTCTTCGGTGGGAACTGTCGATGTGCATCTTCCTTTTTCGGTGTTAGGTTTCCCGAGCGGCGGGAAGAATCTCTTGTTCGAGGAAAGTCAGGCGGCGTGAATACGATATGCCGTCTGACACCAACTCACGTCGTATACTGGCAACCTACATCAACGGAAAGGGTGCCACTGGGGCAGACAAGTAGACGGCAGTGAATATCTAGTCGGTCGGAAATTGCGTTGAAACCCGATAGGAGAGTTATTGGGAGTTGGAAGAAAGGGCGGAAACATAAAACGGCGGGTTAGGGGCGGCTGCTGTATCAGGCAGATATATTGTGGGGTCGGGGTTCTGCCATCGGACATAATGAACCGTTGTTTGTGCCACGGGGAGTTCAACTACCAAGCAACGTGCTCCACTTGCCCAACCTGCCTCGCAAACCAACGAGTTGCTTTGTCTGCGGCTGACGTTCGAATTTTTAGGTTTCTTTCGATTCAGTCGGGCGGAGTCATTTTTGGGCTGAACATCGTAAATTGCCGTGCTACCGAGAGGTTACTCGGAATGGCGTGAACCCTCTGTAGGAGAATGCAATTAATGCTGAAACACGCTTACAATTTCTTCGCAAAAATTACGCCTTTTCAGTGCTTCCAACTCAAGCTGAGAATCTCAAGTAGCTCTGGGTCGTCCAATAAACTCACTCGACATCTTCCTGGACCCTTTCTCCCACTTGTTGCCCTTATCCACCTATTTCCTAAGGTACCTTTCGTCACTCTTCGATACCCATGACTCAGACATTCTTAATGACAGTCTCTTACGACCCAATTGATTGTGCAATGTTCTCCGTTCTCTGTTATACCAATTCCTCCAACTCATACACAGTAAAGGCCGAAAGCACTACAGATTATCCTCCATCCTTAGTAGATATATAATAGTTCCTAACTGCATTGTTCGGTAGGTACCTAACGATTGGCTATCAAAAATCCGAACAGGTGGAAGGCAGAGAATTGATTTTACAAACACTTGAGTAAAGTACTTGCTCCTGTACCCGAAATTCAGATGCCAACTTTAATCGCTACGATTCGCGAGGTTCAGCAAGCAGAAGTCCTATTATAGGTGGGCAGCTATTCCTTCATTCACATCTTCTCATTCGGCATAACATTTTATTTGTTCTGATTTGTTTGTGAATGAAATCCTTTAGTTTGAAATAAAAAACCTTGAATTTGATTGGGAAAACCTTGAATTTGTTTAGGAAAACCTTGAATTTGATTAGAAAGCCTTTGATTTGACTCGGAAATACTATACTCACACATATAAGTGATAAGGTTCCCCACAACAATAATTGAAATTTTCCTGGGTTCCAAAAACGGTAGAGATTAGTTCTAAAACTGTCTTGAAGTAGCACACAGTCCGGGAGATTTATTATTAAATTTAAGAGCCTTTATTACATTTTAGAGACATGCCCGTTTAAATTGAAGTTTCTGACTGGTGTAAATCCTTAAAATGTTGAAGCGAAGAGCAAAGTACAATCAACATTTTCAAACAGGTTAATTTGGCAAGTGACGGGAAGAATTATAATTCACCTCGATATTCTCTACATCGTGCATTTCATCATTGAAAACGGACACGAACACCCCACTTGGGACATATCGCGTAAAGTTTAAACTCGTTTCGTTTGTCTAGGTCATTTCAATTTTCATCAAATCCTCTATTGATTCAATGGGAGAGACAGTATAGTAACATGTTATTAATTATAAACAACCTGATCTATTATTGTGTAAATACTCACCGGTCAAGTATTTATACAACGTACCCTACACAGGTACAAATAATACTCGCATTTTCCGAAGGGTTGCTATTCAAACAGAGAAACTTCAACAGAACGGTCGCAGACGACGGTTTAATTAGGTTTAGTGGATGTTTACAAGGTGACTGAATCAACAACGTCCCTCATTCAAATTTTCTCTTTTCAGAATTAAGTATTCCTAAGACGTGAGATTATTCCTATTCAGATTTCGATACTTGACCCCGCCTTTCATATTCGGTCGCTACACAATTTAGAAACTGGAAGATTATTATGTAAAAACCCACAAAACTACACGAAGAACCTTAAACCCTTGCAAACCAGTTACCCCCACTGACTGTTTCTTTCGTACCGTATTGATGATCAATGTTGATTGTTCTGTTGCTCAGAGTCCATCCTGTGAATACCGATATCATTAAATGATGTAAATTGAATACCGATACCATTAAATGATGTAAATTGAATACCGATATCATTAATTGTAAATTTTACAGTCACTGCGGTGTTTACAGGATGGACTAAGTAAGGTTCATAGAACCTGCATTGATCATCTATATGGTGCAGCAGCGGATGTTATTTAACTTTTTGATTCACCCTCATGTTCATGATGTTTTTTCGGTCCTACCTTTGAACGGCTGGACGCGGTATTGGGAAACATCCTAAATCAAAATCCATACGAATTTTTTATCAGAAACTATAATACCATGGAACATGTTTTTAGCTTTCGCAAAACTAGCAAAACCCGAGCGTCCGTCCGTGCATTGCGCTAATCTATTTCTATGCTAATCGCACTTTGAAGCTGTAATTTGGTTTAAAGCCCTCTTTAAGCAGCATAGGACCGGGATCAGCTGAGTGGCTCCTAAAGCTAATTTCTATGCTATTAATAGTCACAGTCAATTGACACTGTGAAACTGTAAATTGGCATGTAGTCTTCTTCGGACTTTAACCTTTTTCTCCTACTCCCTCACACATTGAACAGAGGATGATCCTTGAAACTAATCCAGACCATCAGTCAATGAGGTCTAAAATATTGTATTGCATTGTTTCTCATTTATATACCTACTCTGATATCCAAAATAAAGTTTTCTTTCTCATTATTTCTCATAGATCGTTAGAGACATTCGTTAGGGATTGAGGTTATAGAGAGAATAAAATTCTAAAACTATCCGGTTTCTAATTTTCTTTTCTGTTTTTTTCTTTGGTCCTTTGATTATTGTATTTTTAAGTGGTTACTGTCTTTGTTGGAAGTCAGGAATCTTGAGATGAAATCTCGGGTCATTTGCGAGAAAGCCAACTGCTCTCGTGTTTCGAACTTCAATCTACTCAGGTCTTTCATTAGAGAAGAAATTCTGTGAGGATGGCGAAGCTAAACAATTATTATAGCTACCGCTCGCTAACGACCCTCCAATTAATCCCAACTTCCTATTCCACTCGCCGGCTTTTCCTACAAGAAAAAAAAACCTTTCTCCTCTTCTTTTCCTCTGCAGAACCTTGCGGCAACATCTTCATCCAAAATAACCTGATGTCGTCAGTTCTACAAGCCCCAAACTTATTTCGAAACCCTCATGACGAAATATCATGTGGTTATAGAACAGAAAAGTGGTAACATTTTCGAACAGCTGACCTCATTATATTGCCTGCTTCCCGAGTCCACCCTGTCGATTTAACCCACTAATCGACCTGTCCTCCATCTCCTCCCTTCACCTCTTGTCATCAACAGTCCCAGTTCCCGACTCGTTCGCCGTCCTCGTGATGAAAATCACTTCAATTAGGAGGAACAGGTGGGTTTTCCGAGATCTCAGTTTCGCAAATCAGCGAACAGGGTGAATGGGACCTGATTACAAGTTTCGTTCATTAACTTAATGAAGAGCGACTCCCGTCTAAATCAGTACCTACCGAATGATTGATCGCTTTACAAAAAGGGTTGGTTTTTATATACTCGTATTTGGTAGTTAATCAAACTAATTTGGCAATTTGGGTGTTATTCGATTTTGGAACGTGGCTTTCATCATGCAAAGCGTACATTTATAGGATTTACCTATGTTATAGATTTTAAAACTTGTTTAGGAACTAGTTTATCCATGCTGTGACGCCTCACGAAGTGGTAGGATGTGGAACCTGTGGCGTCAGAGCTAATGATATCAGATGTGTGCTGGCGGGGGTGGTGATAACGGTGATATTAGTCATGGGCAAAACGAATGATTTCGATAATCGAATATCGAGTATTCGAATAATTTCAATAATCGAATGATCATTCGAATTATTTCACTCAGATGCGAAGGGAAACCCACCGCCATTTTGAATCAAATGTAAGCCAACCGAAGTATCGGAATCAGGATGAAAATCCCGGATTGAAAAAGTATTCGAATGAAAAACGACCAATCGTCTTTCTGATTAGGCATCCGAACGAAAATCTCAGGTGTCAGTTTCGAGAAGATACCGCCCGTTTCGCGACTATTATTGTATGTTACGAATGAAAATCGACCAATGAGAGTCCAGATTTGGCATTCGAATGAAAATATCGGTAGTAGGTACTTAGTTGCGGTTCTTCTCCGGTCACAGTTTCGCTACGATACGAATGAAAAAGTATTCAAATACTTGTAATGTCGCATCCGGATATCCGAATGATTTAAATAATCGAATATGCACTTGATTCTGCACTCAAATGGCCCATCACTAAGTGATAGTATGCAGAAAGCCCATCTTATTTATCCTACTCCTGTCCTCGTTACGAAATGTTTTGGTCAAAGTAGATGATATTAGGTTGATGAACATAATTTTCAAGTCTCCTTAGAATACGTTTGTGTGAATAGGCGTTAATTTTCCATGCTGATTTATTTAGGTATTTATTTTATTAATTAATTCTTTTTTTTCAGGAGCTGTTGAGCGGCGCAGGCTGCTTAGTGCAGTGCGAGAAGCGCCGCGGGCGCCGTCGACTTGCCGAGAGGCGAAAGGGATGTGGTCGCCGTGCACTTGTCGTCTCGAAACCTGCATCGGCTGGTATCCTTGCGGCCTCAAGTACTGCAGGGCCAAAGACGGTTCGTCCTATCGGTGTGGGATCCGGACTTGCCGGAAATGCCATCTCTACGCCTACTACGTCCGACAGAAACAGCTCTGCCTGTGGGACGAATGACAGGTGAGTGGACTTCTACAGCACTCATAGTTTTATCGTGTACTCAAAGAAGCGAACAGTTGTATGTCCTGTGGGCATACAAGGTACTTCCCTCCTCCTTATAACTAAAAAATGACGAAAATAACCACAATCTCTGAAGAAATCATTTTTGGTGATCCCCCCCCCCCCCCGCCCCGTAAACACCCCGAAACCCTCTTCAGTTTATAGATTTTTCAACGCTCTACACGATGGTGAAGTCGAAATTGCGATGATGCATTACATTAGAGCAGACTAAAAATGAAGAACATCTCAAGTATCAACCACTTTTCTTCATCTTCAAAGTGCTCCAGGTTGAGAACAGAATAAGATATCGAAATTCTGATTTCACCATCGTGTTCAGCAGAAAAGAAACCTTAAAATGAACTTGTCGGAAAGTTTCATTTTGGGAATTAATGGGTAATTTTCCCCCCTAAAACTCCCCAAAACCCCCCTTGGAGTGGCCCGATTCTGCCCAACTACGAACTACCTTTCGATTGCCAGGATGTGAAGTTTTGATTCAAGGGTCCCAAAACCAGTTTGTTTTCAAAATGTCTCATATCCACGGTTTTTCACCAAACGGGCTTACATCCAAATTGAGAATGGTCGTATCACCTCCAAAATGTGAGGTAGATGTTTGAAAATGTATGGTCTTATTAACATTGCTATGTAGAAACTATTAGGAAAATTTGGGAGCCTTGAGAAACTTGCATCGTGTCATATATTGTTTTTTTTTTTTTTTCAGTTTCCCAAAACCTTCAGTTTCCTTTTGAAAGAAAGCTCCACACTTAACCGTATCTAGAAAACAGTTATATGAGCTATATCTCAAAAACTGGACCTGTAGTGATCTACAGACCACAAAAAACGCTCCGATATTAGAAAAACGTTGCTAGATGTTGAAATACAGTTGTAACGTAAATGAATAATTTTAAAAATAAATTGATTAGGTAATTATTGAAGAAATAAACCAAAGTACGTGAAAGTTATTATGGTTTATAGTTTTTGGGTATTGCTTGAGCTAAGGGCGTTTGTCACTGGTCGGTCGGTTATTTTCGAAAATTCGCTCATGCTCCATGACTGGGAATCATGTGGAGTTTCCCCACATTGCCGTCTTGGCCTCGTGCTCAAAAGAGAACATCCCTGTGAATGATGGATTCCGAGGGGGCTGATGGATATGGGCGACACATCCCCCGCGATCAGAAGGGATAGCAACGCGTGTAACGACGCTACGTGAATGTTACGTCGACCCGAGTTACGTGTATCACTCCGAAATGTATCCCTTACGTGATCAAAAGGGCTTGGAGAGGGGGGAGGAGGCCGTTCGCGAAGGGATTACCGCACCTCATCGCGTCGCCCTTTGTTAAGGATTCACGTCAGGCGAAACACCCTGCCGTCGGATGAAGGCGGAAACTCCGCTGGGGATTCTCCCTCACTCGAACCCTTGCGGCGGCACCCTACAACCGTCATCCGTGTGGCGGATGGAACGGGAGCCCTTCAAAATACGTGGGCTTCACTGAAACTCTGGTTGAAACCCTTGGAAGTTTTCAAGTAACGTAACTCCCACCTAGTTATTTCTCATCGCGGTCGCCGTATCTCGATACCATTCACTCCTCCTTCACAACACCACCTGACCCAAGATATACAACTTATCAGACATCCGATGATAGAAACCCTTCTGCTCCGAAGTGTTTGCCAAAATCCCTCGTGAACTTACGAACATGTCAAACTTATGGACGCTTCCCCACGGACATTGTACAAATTAGTTCTACAAAATTAAGCATCAATATGAATTTTCCATTTCACAGTTATGTAAATAAATTATAGACGACCGCTGAGCTAATTACACCCATATATTCAGAAATAACCTTATTTTCCCCAGTTGAACAATATTTTACCCCATTCCTCCAGTTGTTTTGCACAGTTCTGAGACTCACGAGGATATTTTATGCAGAACAGTGATCTAGACAGAAAGGGTGATCTCTACAGAAGATAATAAACCGTTGTCCATCACATGGTTTTCGGATATCGAGTTCATGAATAATAATAAAATTTATTTCATTATTATTTAATAATAATGAATAATTACGTCATACGTTCTTCTCGCTCCCGCGGTCTTTTTCAAACGCGGCCAGCTTCTCTAAATTCCCTGCATTTTTGGGAAGACTTTTCAGGCAGCTGACCATCATTTTCGTTATTATCCTAACTTGTACGTTTGAGCAAAAAAAAAAAAAAATTGACGCAAATTCCCCATTGTAACTCCGTGAGTGTAATCCCTCGAAAATCGTTCAACTCTCCTTGGAATCGTTTGATTCTCAATTTTTGGTTGTAGAACAAACACTTTCTAGTGGATTAATTTGGCTGCACAAATCATTCGCTCAACAGACCGAGGTTGACTCGGTTGAATAGACCGTATGGTCGAAAATACTGCGAACCATTTCGTAACCATTTTCAGTCGACATTGACGACATTTTGCTCTTTTGTTGCAGATGGACGACGACGGGAGCGTTGTCACTTACTTCTGAGCCCTGACGTCGCACTGACGGCGGCGGCTCCTCCGAAACGATCGCCTGCCGATCGCTACAAGTCTGACCCGCGAAATCGACTTCGATTCGTCTGTTTTGCTGTCCAATGCCTCTTCGCTTCACCTCCCACCGACTCTTCTTAGATCTCTTAAATTTCCACGAGGAACCAAAAAAAAATGTAAAAAGAAAAAGAAATCCTCAATCAAATTTAAGTTCTCCCAAAAGGCGCCCATATATTGATTTTAAGTGCGATTTGCTTGAACGAAATCTGATTTTGGGAACTGGCTTCTCAAAATTACTGACAACCTAACTTGTCATCACTCTATTTCGTGCCATGTTTTTCATCAGCAATGGAAAAGGCTTAGGATAACACGGTTCTCATTAAAAATCAACGAGCAACTCATATTGACAAATAGTGCTTCCAGAATTGAACGAATATCATAAAAATTGATTTTGGTTTCATTTTTCATGCATTCGAGAAAATTCATCATTTACCTTCAGCAGCAGGTCTCAGGTTGGATATTTGGTACTCACAAGTTCTAAATTCGTTTCTTAACTTCAGAAGTGTTCAACATTTGGACGAAATAATTCGAAACCTTTAAACATACCGCCGTTTTATTTGTTAGCCTTCTAAAACTATTAGAAGTGGAAAACTCCATATTTCCCATTTTTGGTAACATGTTGGGCTTATCAGGGAAAACAGAAAGGAATCCTTAAAACTCAGCTTGATCCCCTTGCCATTTTCGTTAAGCAACAGGCTGAAATCACCAACTTAAATGAGACGTTTTCTTTGAACCTCAAAGGTTTTTGATTGCCTTTATTCTTCTTCATCTTGCTCTTGCTTGGTTAGAAAGACATACTGTACAACGCCCATGCAGAAACAAATCCCTAACTTGGCTGGTACCTTTATTTTTTTTTCGTTTAAGGAGAACTGTCCACAACCGGACCTCCTGTCCGTTTATGGTACTTTCACCTTACTTCAATTTTCAAAATGATGAATTTGAAAACATTCGATTTGAAAATGATTCTGAGAAATAATTTAATAAAATTTAATGGGATTGTTCAGCGGTTTTGACGATGTTTTGTCAAATACAAAACGTGTTTTTGTGCGTTACCAAGAGCGAAAACATTGGCTTCGGATGTTGGTTTGGATTGAACGAATATCATAATAAATAGACATTTCGGTTTTATCCTTCATGCATTCAACAAAATTCATCAGTTACATCTGGTTCGAGATTTGGTAGTCACAAGTTCTAATTTTGGCTCTTAACTGCATAAGTATTTGACATTTGGACGGAATAATTCGAAACTTTTAAACATACATACCCGTTTTTATTGTTATCCCATGGAGAATAACCTTGTAAAACTATTAGAAGTAGAAAATTCCATGTTTCCCCTTTTTTTGGGGGGGGAGGGGGGTAACGTCAACAGTCCTTTTTTGAAATGAAAAATTTAAAATATTCAGTCTCAGTTCGACCTCCGAGTAGTCAACATCTCAGTGAGTGAACGGCTAAGAAGTGTAAATACAGACCCGACCTCGGGCGCGTTTGTGTAAATAAACCGCGGGTTTTCCTCATAACGCCGAGGTGGAAATATGGAAACTGATGACGAAGGTGAGTTCTCAGTTTATAAGGAGGCAATTATTAACGCCCGTGAGGGCCTATCAAAAAATTATTTAGTGCCTGCGGATGAGCAGCTAAAAGAAGAATTTAAAGCATATAGGGTATGCGTATCTTATCTGAGCGATTTACTGGAGAGAGCTGTCAAAGAAAAATATTTAATTTGAAAGTAACCCTGAATCGAATGAAAAGAAACAACTGTATGGAGTTAGGCGATGATTGGTTTCTGCGGTGAATATTTTCAACCTGAACAAACGACACAGTGAAAAGTAAATACAACAGACGACACAAAGCAAAAATCGAAGATAATAAACTAAAACGGTCAACACACCCACGGTAACACTCGGCGTGAACGCTTAACACGAGGATGGGTACGGATCAGAATCTGGGAGTTTAGCGTAACCGGTAATCCAAGGATTATGACTAACTCGGAGTTGAACTACTCGAGTGCTGCTGACTCAGTAGTTAGGTTTGTTGATGGTTTTACAAGTTTTTTTGGCAAATACAAAACGTGTTATTGACCTGATTTTTGTGCGATATGGGCTGAAGTATTTCCATGATCAAAAACTTTGGATACTCTATATTTACATCTAAATTAGGGCTGCCATCCGTCCCGATTTATCAGGACATGTCCCGATTTTCGAGGTGTCCGGGGTGTCCCGTCATGATTTTTCAAAAAGTCCCGATTCATTTTTTTGCCGTCCCGATGTTGTCCCAATTTTTGAAGAAGTCGAAAGAAGTCCAATCTTGACGTCGCCCGTGGGCATGGCTAATACGGTTATATCTTGGTAATAGATTATCTGGAGTAACAGTGACCGTCTGGTAATATGTTGTGGTATTAGGTATTTTTGGTAATAGGTCCTCGAATCCACACGTATTACTTACCATAATACCACAACCTATTACCATACGGTCGCAGTTACTTGAAACTAACTCAATACTCACTCAAATAACTTGTCGCACACCTTTCACGCATTCGTTTTCCGTAACCTATTACCTGGTATTATCTAGAATAGTCTCAGCCAACCTATTATCACGGAGTCCCGAATGGACGGCGACAAAGAGGCCCTCAAAGGCCGTTCCCCCAAGTTCTCAAAACCGGAATAACTGTTATTCCAGCAATAGGGTTTTTCTGGTAATAGGTTATCTGGTATTAGGTTACTGGACAGTATTAGGTTATTTGACCCAGTTAGGTACGTTAAATATTCCCCACCCCTAGTCACCTGCTCGGAATTCTTCACCTATGCCAAGCAACACAAGGATGTCCTTCGCTCAGTCGGTGGAAAAGATTAGCACGTGCCATGACTTTGTCAATATACCTACATTATACACATTGTCAATATACATTATAATGTACCTATTCCTATTTACATAGGTACCTACTTCTCTTAGATGGTTCATATTAAGATGTTAACAGTTAATATCTTATTCAATATCTTAATATTTAATACCTATATTAGGTACCTATTTTCGAAAATATTGTATTTTGGTGAAGTTTTCGTTTAATTTGGTATATCTCGTCCCGATTTTTTTTCTTTTTCTTTTTTCTTTTTTTGAGGCTGTCCCGATAAGTCCCGATTTCTAGCTCACACTGACCCAATTTACCTAGAACAGATAATATCTGTTTAATTATGGCAGCCCTAATCTAAATATTTAAATATTTAGATGTAAATATTGAGTATCCAAATAGGTTTTAAGCGTGAAGGTTTTGTACCACTCTGCAGTGGCGCCCACGTTAAGGACAAGTGGTATTTCTCAAACACCTGCTGTTTTCACGGTGGTCCAACTGGATTTTATGAAAATCGAGGGTCATGGTGTTCAACATTTCGATGTAGTGATGGATTGATGTTGCATTCATTTGAGAAAACTTGTTTGATTGGTGCCATTCACGTACGTTTCGTCGGCTTTTTGTCTTTTTTAGAGCGAATAGGGCAATTTATCCGGCAGGGTCGACTCCCACGTTTGTTTTTAATGAAAATAAATCATTCAGAGAGTGTTGACCCTTAGGAACATCCCTTTTTGGCCGCACTGCCGTGGTTCCTCTGTACCTATAAATCTGATCGGCCCTTGAGACTTCCCCCACACAGCCTCCCCGTCCCTTCGCGGTAGAAAGATGTCATTATTTTTTCAACCTTTCCTCCGGACAAACATACCCCAGGGACATGTAAACTCGGTAGCACAGGGGAAAAAAAAGATTTCGGACTAATCTTCTAAAAAGGCCGTGGCGGAGTCACGAAACCTGTGTTTATGCTTACATGAGCAAACTCGCCCCAAACCCATTCAAAGCTCCTTCCATACATTTCTTTGCCTTTCTTTATTTACCTTCACAAAAACCAAGTCCGTTTGTTGTATCTCGTTACCAAACAAGATATCATCAATTGAAATTTCTCATTTCAAACACGGTTCAACGCCTACGAGACGAAGAAACAAAAATCCGACAAGTACCTGAGGCGATACTTGAAATACCGAGATAAAAGAGGGTCTTTAATCGGATTTTGGTGAATATCTGTCGTTTTTCACGTTGTCTGTTCGTTCCGTTTCGAATCAACATATTTCGAAAGTTATGAGAAGCTTCAGCCGTCGACCAGATGATAGCCGTTTTTATCGTGGCTTGAGAGAAAGAGAGGACTTTTCCAAAACCTTTTAGCTTTTCCCGAGGGAAAAAAGCGCTCCTCGAAAGACGCTTCTCGTGTTACCCGGGCAACTCTATCTGCCCTTTTTTGTGCGTTAAAAGTCGTATTTTTTTAATTATAATTTTTTGTCTAGTTACGTTCTTTGTCGTTTGGCGTTCACATCGGCGTCGTTCCGGAGTGTTATATTGTGAAACTGGTAGTAAAGAGGAGACGCGGAATGAAGAAAAGGAAGTGAAAACAGAGATGGAAACAGTACAGCAGGAAACGAGAAAAGACCGAGTAGAAAATGCTGGAAAAAAAATGAAACAGAGTTTTCACTCAGCCTGATAGAGATGGCAAAAAGAACAGGATTCAGAGAGCTGGAGTGATGGGTTCGCAGAAGGGGGAGAAGAGGTAGTATTATTATAATGAACGGAGTTAAGCAGCGGAAAAAACCGCCCTTAAAAATGCGGTGGAGGGGAGAAGGGCTTTTATCCAGAAATGCTCATAGCACTCGTAGTTGGTCTCTACATTTCCATTGCGTCGTTAACCATTGCAAAGAGAGAAAAAAAAATTTTAAAAATCTTTAACGAGACGAAAAAGTGGGAAAGTAAACCTGGTATGAGAATGCACAACGGGTGTATAAGCAGACGGTACGGCCAAAGTTGGTCCAATTTACTAATGAATTTTTTCTTATTCAGTGGTTCTCGTTTTACATCTGAGTCTTTTTTCGGTAGTACGAATGACTGCAGACGAGGATTCACAGGGTTGGTCTCACCAGGTTCTGTTGGGCCACTAATACAGTTAGGAGAGTCTGTGGCCATAACACCACGCCTTTTCTCTTTCTCATTCCCTACGAACTTTTTGGAACAACTTCCACAACTTGGAAAATGGATTTTTCGCGCTGGGAAAAATCGAGACATCACTGTTCTAACAAGGCGACGTGAAGTCGTAGTTGTAGTTTTCACCACTTGCTACTTTGAGGATTCAATAACTGTCTCTAATCAAAAGGGTGGTCTTATTGTTTCTCAATTCCTACAAAGTGTGAAATTCAGCAAAATTTGGTATTTCCGAACATTTGGGGTTTGCTCGCAACAGTTACCAAAAACAGAGTCCTGTTCAGGCGGCGTGTTGTCTTAACATCACGTCCTTAACCCCGGAGTAATAATACTAGAAGTGGACATAAATACAGTCCTGTCTTCTTCCATAGCGTGAGATGGTTTTCATACAGTTCATTATCTGAATTATCAACACCTTCTTCACATAATCTGATGTGAGGGTCCAATGCTCCTAAACTGCAACATCTTGGCAACTAATAGTTCTGCCGACATATTGGGAGACGTGATGCCCAGTGCTTCTTTGAGCCAGCTCCTTTCCTCTGCCCATTTCGCGCATCATCATCCACATCCTGACAGCTGCGGCACGATGGGGTATCCACCTTTCCCATTCTGTACAAGTAGGAGTAGACATAGTAAGTCATTGTCCTGAGGAGAACTGAGTCAGGAAATAGTTCACTTCTCCATGTCCCCTTTCCATCCACACCTGGATGTCAGGAACCAACCGGGCAGTCCATCTCCCTCTCAACTCACCTGTCCACATTTCCTGCCATGGATCTCTCTTTCCTCCCTGGAGACGCGGGATCTCTGCCCTTCGTCTTCCCGCTCGTACACCCACTTCCTTCCTGCAGCCAGCAGCAGTATGGGTATCACACTAGCCAGGATGACTATTGCTGGTTCTGATACTGTCCTGTAGGTGCATGCAATCATTCAAGTGAGTTTAGTATAGCTGAACCTGGTCCCAAGATAAAGGAGCTTACAACAACAATAACCTCAAGAGAAAATAACAGTCAACGAGATTTTTTACTAGAAATGTATCAGTAGCCTGTAAACATTATGTCACCCATTTCAGTTACCACTTTTGGCAACAACATCTCATTCCTCCTTTAGTTTTCTAATTTCTTTTACACAGCATTATATAGCATAATATACTTCCATATTATGGAAGTCTATCAAAAGACGATATCTAAATACTGTTTAAGTTCTCTCTTCAATAACTTAAACTTCTAAATTCGGCCTAAATTTAAGGGGACCACCGTTGGAAGTAATATACAACCGATTTACCTTTACGAAACCGTTATCCCAAGCCTTTTTTGCATAAAATAGTCCTGAGTACCAAATAATTAATTCTGCCATCATACCGTTTCTATATTAATTCCGCCTATTTCTACTGGCTTGTAGAAATAAATTCGTCTTGTTTTAGTTGGTAAGTCTATCGTAAGTTTATTTTTGTATGTTTAGGTAATAGGAAATAGTTTTTTATTTAGCTAATTGGCCGTCTTGAGTTGCATAATATTTTTCTCGTAAATTTCGACAATAGCGTAGCAGTGATCAGCCATTATCACATTGGACATCACTTTTTGCCTTTCGTGTAGAAATATTTTTTACCATCTCGCTACCAAACATCACTTACAAACTTTCCGCTTTCCGTGGCAACGTTACTACAACGAAATCCTCTTTATCCCCCATCATTATAGTCTTAGAGACATTTTGTCAATCATTTACGACAAGAAAAAAACAAAAAAAAAAAAAAACAATCTATCCCGCAGTGACCGATAAAATACTACGTGTGCAAAACAAATATGCTTCTTAAACTTTACGGTCGACATAGTTTAGCTGATACCCTTCCATTAAACCCCTTTCCATTTCCCAATTAAATATTGACAATCGAGGATCATAATATGAATACGAAATCAGATAACTTGATTGACGGATACATTCAATTTTACTGGAAAAAGGATGGGGGTTACCGTAGAATTGTACCTTTTGGCTAATAAACTGAGCTTTTGACAGATTATTGATCCAATCGATCAACCCAAATTAATTGATTGAATGTATTGAAAAGCATGAGGCGTTGGAAGGTTTGTGGTGTACTGATCCTATTACCTCTCGTATACTATGGATAACCACATTTACCTATTTATTTACTTAGAAGATATTCTTGTAAAATAATGCATTTATATTTTAATAGATGACTTTTATATGATTGTACCATGTATATTTTAGCGTAGAGGAAAAATCGTATGTACATAAATGTTTCAAGGATAAACGAAAAGCATTATTTATTCTCACCCAGGTTACGTCTTTTTTTCGAGGCCAATCTGGTACTATTATGGCGTTCAGAGGTAAGTTGAGCCTCTTCTATATTTGTACATACTCGTATGTACACGGTGTTTGGAGGGATAGGACATTTTGTGCTCTTTCTAACGGCGTAATTAGATTTGAATTTTCATGTTTGAAGGAGTTATGGCCATTTTAGTGTAATAAAGTCGAAAAAACGAAAAAAATATTAAAATTGAAAAACTCCAGTTTTTAGCTGAGTAAAAAAACATTGCTACAGAACATTGTCGACCTAAAATTAGCTGCAGAATCGATTCTTAGCCTGTGACCGTCGCGAAATGAAACACCCTATATATATGTGTGTGTGTGTCACTCCAGACGATAACTCTCGATAGAATTGAGATAAAAAGCTCAAATTTGCACAAAAAACCCGTCTTGGCAAACGAAAGGCTAAGTTCGTAGATGGGCAGAATCCAAGGGCAGACTCCAAGGGGTGGGGGGTTTGGGGAGTTTTAGGGGAAAAAATTACCCACAATTTCCCAAAATGAGACAGTCTGACAAGTGACCCATAATTTTCAAGGTTTTTTTTTAAAGCCGAACACAATGGTGAAATTGGAGTTGCGATATCTCATTCCGTTCTCAAACTAGAGCACTTTGAAACGTGGTTAATACTTGAGATGTACTTCATGTTTAGTATGCTGTAATCTGATAACGGAATGAGATATCGCAATTCTGACTTCACCATGTTGTTCAGCGTTGGAAATTCTATAAGCTTAAGGGGGTTTAGGGAGTTTTAGGGGGGGGGGGAGTGTTACCCATAACTTCCCAAAATGAAATCAAGTTTATTAAAATTATCAAAAATTGAGATAATTGAACTGAAATGGGATCCCATACTTGAGCCAACTCTTTCTCTTGTATGACTTCGGTCAGTGAAGTTTCAAATCGATTTGATCCGATTTGAACTGCACTCACAATACAATAAAAAGTGAAACTGCCATAAACCGCAGTTTTTTGAAAGGTTATCCGAACCGGTTGAAACCGAACTGGAATTTCGGGAGGGGCAAATATTTATTTCGATACCGCCTATACTGCACTCGTGAAGCAGATATTCCCCGCTCTACGTAAAACTTATCATGAGATTTCAAACAGCACTGCCCAACACAATGGGACGAGGTGTTATCGACCGAAAGTCAACTCGAGCGCAATATCGAGTTCTGTGTGTTTCGAACAGGGCGTCTGGCCACTTAATTAAAACTGTTGAAGGGTTTTGAGCTCCCCCCCCCCTTTGAGCGAGTATGTACAGTATAGTATGTATGAAGTGTATAGTAGGTATAGTAAGATCTACGTACAGTAATATCGATGTGTAGTAGTCTTACTATACCTCAAATGGCTTACCAAGATTTCAAAACGGGCACTGTGCTTGTGAGGAGGTTAGGACATCTTTAGTTGGAAGGAAAAGGGCGGGCGGGGAAACTGGATATCATAACTTTCCCGGCTGCTGTAGGATGATATTTGCGAGGCGGGGTGAATTTTACACGGAGGGGGGGGGGGTCGTATTTACAAAATTGTCCGAGATGGTAGGACCTAGATCGTTTTTAAAAAAACAAAATTCCCTTCTCCTTCATCATGTTGTTTAGTCTCTTAAACTTTACAAAGGTATTTTTGAACTTCAAAAAGAAACTCCACTTCATATTTCTCTGTCTATAATAATTATATTCAATTATTGAAAGCCCCGTTAAGAGTGGTAACATTCTAAAATTGAGAAAACTCCCTCTTTAATTACCAGTATCAAGAAAATCGTACTTGTCGGAAAACGACTGTAATCAAATAAAATGGACGAGCGATCCAAAAGATTGAAGTGCCCGTTAATGGGGAAAATTAAGTTCGCTGCTCCATCCAGAGTGGAATAACTGGAGGTCTTTTAGTGCGGTGTGCTTATTAAAGTAGGAATCCGACGATAATTAGGAGTAGGTACGTCGTAAAAAAAGGGGACTTTGAAATGTCGGTAGTTTTAAGGGTAGTGACTCCCGTAGCACCGTCTGCCTTCCAGAGCAGTAAACTTCAAGTTGGATCTTCGAGCCATTCGTCCTCGGATTTTCATTACGAAATGCATGACGCATATAAATGATCAGGCTCTCGAGAGAACGGGCAGAAATTTGAAAGAAAGAAGAAAAATCACGGAGTGGAAGTAAAACAGTTGTATAAATATACGCACTACTAATGGAAGTTTAAGGATTCAAGGTCTTAATTTTTATGTAGGTAGTGTACCTGACGGAGGTCGGTACGAGCCGCTACAGTGACGGGCCAAAGTTATTAACCCTACTCCCGCCGCCTGTAGCTCTCTCGAGTTTTTATTCTGTATAATACCTGCTCAGATTCTGCATTTGTAGGTGGACTTCATAATGTTGATCATAGGACAGCGTATAAGCGTCGAATGGCGTTTGAAGCTGCGCACAAATAAAGCACCTTAATGGATGACTTTGCTGATTTTGGTAAATGAAAGCGTTTAGCTAAAAACTGAAATTTGACTGATTTGGCAAAATAGGTTTTCTATTTCTATTCTCTTTTTCCTCCGTTTAGAATTGCAAGAATTCGCTAATAAACCGTGGTGTTCGATGGCGAAAGTTACAGCAACTTTTCATGGCACAGTTTCACACTGGTAAGTGCGAGTAAATTAATATATGAATTTCTTGCAAAACGTGAGCAAGTTTCACGCATTTGTTTCTTGTAAAAAATTACTTGCGTACATAATCATAATGCTTCAATTATTATCAACCGGCCAGCGAAATTCGAGCTCTTCATTGTGTTCCATAAAAATCATGGATATGTCTCATTTTCTGTTGTACTGACGATGACACAAGGCAAAGGGTTCATGGCGAGACTATTTTTGCAAATCCATTGGGCTGCTTCATAGACAGTAATTTCTGAGACAGAGTGTGCTCCCATTTATTACAATAGCTATATCATCAGCAAAGGCTACAAATTTGCATTGCTATGCAAATCGTATATCAAGGGTCACACGGCAACTTCCCACATTGTCATTTTGGCGACTTTTCAGCAGAGCCAAAAAACCAACTGCCAATGACTATTTTTACTGACTAATACAGTAAAATAAATCGTGAGATTTAGTGTTACCTAACTTAGGTACCTAACTTATACTTAGTTAGATCGATCCGCTGGGAGAAGACGCTTTGAAAAGTATGCATAGGTAGGTAACTCAATTTGGCCAAAAGTGACGATGTGGGAAGTTGCCGTGAGACCCTCGATATATGTCATCCTTACATCTTTACTTTGATCCGTGCATTTCTGGGGTTTCCCTCATTTGTCTAAAATATAGATATTATCTGAGAACTTTCTGTTCCACAGCATACTGGAAGTAGCAGGAAGAGGTTGAATCGCGATAGTCGAGGACGTTCAGTGGATGTCATAACCCTATTCTTCCTGTTACATCATTAGTTATCATGTAAAACCAAATAGATCGAAACAGGACAGGATAAAGATCGATATAAGGCAATTTGACCCAAACATAGAAACGTAGAATATTACTTGCCGTATTTTGAGTTGGAATTGAAATTAGCAAGAATTATGTAAGAAGAAGATCGGCGGGATTTATGGAACCATTATTTATGTAAGGTACAATATAATTTATCTTAATAATTTCTCAGTATCAACTTTACGGTGACTATGGTTATTTTTTTAAATTTATATTAACTTTACCGTCGAATACACTATCAAATACGAGTATGTACATTTCAGGTTGTGCTCTTATAACTTGACACTTGTGTTATATTTGCTACCCGGAGGTGGTAACGGAGCCAAAGAAGCAAAATTCATTAGTTGCTGTGTCCCATAGGATTCAGAATGCACCGTATTCAAAGGAGCAGTTAGGATACATGAAAAATTTTGCTTTCAGCGAATTTTCTATCGAGACGATAACTCTCGATAAAATTGAGATAAAAAGTTCAAATTTGCACACAAAATCTCTCTGGGCAACCATTATTCGTGGATGGGCAGGCCTCGTAGATGGGCAGGCCTCTCGCATGACACCTCATTTTAACTACCCTGAAGTTGTGTACGAATTCATAATCGAAACTTTGCCCCGTTGCCACGCCTTAGGATCTGATAATACTTGAAATCGGCAAACGGGAATCAATTACGGTGATCAAAAGCTCGATAGATGATGTCACAAATTTTCGAAATTTCAATTTTGGAATTTAATGAAAATTAAGAGTTTGCCCAGTTGCCATGGTGTGAAAAATCAAAAAAAAATTTTTTTTATTATCGATTCGGATTGGGAACGAGTATCTTTAGATAGATGTTCTCTTCGATTTTTAAATTTTCTAACATGGCGGTCATATTCATCAACATTGTGGAAAAATAGGTGGAGTCGCCGCTTTCCTCATCTTTGCCCAGTTGTATTCAGGGTGAAAAAAAATCGTAATTATAAAATTGAATACATATTCTGAACCGTATTTAAATTCTCTAGATAGATGTTCTCTTCGATTTTCGAAATTTGTAACATGGCGTTCATATTCGTCAACATTGTTGAAAAATAGGTGGAGTTGCACCATTCCTCAACTTTGCCCCGCGTACACGCCTATTTACCATGACTTAAATCCAAATGTTATTGATGATTCTGAACCGTATTTAAATTCTCTAGATAGATGTTCTCTTCGATTTTCGAAATTTTCAACGTGGCGTTCATATTCATCAACATTGTTGAAAAATAGGTGGAGCCGCCGCTTTCTTCATCTTTGCCCAGTTGTATCAGGGTGAAAAAAAATCGTAATTATAAAATTGAATACATATTCTGAACCGTATTTGAATTCTCTAGATAGATGTTCTCTTCGATTTTCGAAATTTGTAACATGGCGTTCATATTCGTCAACATTGTTGAAAAATAGGTGGAGTTGCATCATTCTTCAACTTTGCCCCGCGTACACGCCTATTTACCATGACTTAAATCCAAATGTTATTGATGATTCTGAACCGTATTTAAATTGTCTAGATAGATGTTCTCTTCGATTTTCGAAATTTGTAACATGGCGTTCATATTCGTCAACATTGTTGAAAAATAGGTGGAGTTGCACCATTCTTCAAATTTGCCCCGCGTACACGCCTATTTACCATGACTTAAATCCAAATGTTATTGATGATTCCGAACCGTATTTAAATTGTCTAGATAGATGTTCTCTTCGATTTTCGAAATTTGTAACATGGCGTTCATATTCATCAACATTGTTGAAAAATAGGTGGAGTTGCACCATTCTTCAACTTTGCCCCGCGTACACGCCTATTTACCATGAATTAAATCCAAATGTTATTGATGATTCTGAACCGTATTTGAATTCTCTAGATAGATGTTCTCTTCGATTTTCGAAATTTGTAACATGGCGTTCATATTCGTCAACATTGTTGAAAAATAGGTGGAGTTGCACCATTCTTCAACTTTGCCCCGCGCACACGCCTATTTACCATGACTTAAATCCAAATGTTGTTGATGATTCTGAACCGTATTTGAATTCTCTAGATAGATGTTCTCTTCGATTTTCGAAATTTGTAACATGGCGTTCATATTCGTCAACATTGTTGAAAAATAGGTGGAGTTGCATCATTCTTCAACTTTGCCCCGCGTACACGCCTATTTACCATGACTTAAATCCAAATGTTATTGATGATTCTGAACCGTATTCAAATTGTCTAGATAGATGTTCTCTTCGATTTTCGAAATTTGTAACATGGCGTTCATATTCGTAACATTGTTGAAAAATAAGTGGAGTTGCACCATTCTTCAACTTTGCCCCGCGTACACGCCTATTTACCATGACTCAAATCCAAATGTTATTGATGATTCTGAACCGTGTTTAAATTCTCTAGATAGATGTTCTCTTCGATTTTCGAAATTTGTAACATGGCGTTCATATTCGTCAACATTGTTGAAAAATAGGTGGAGTTGCACCATTCTTCAACTTTGCCCCGCGTACACGCCTATTTACCATGACTTAAATCCAAATGTTATTGATGATTCTGAACCGTATTTAAATTCTCTAGATAGATGTTCTCTTCGATTTTCGAAATTTGTAACATGGCGTTCATATTCATCAACATTGTTGAAAAATAGGTGGAGTTGCACCATTCTTCAACTTTGCCCCGCGTACACGCCTATTTACCATGACTTAAATCCAAATGTTATTGATGATTCTGAACCGTATTTAAATTCTCTAGATAGATGTTCTCTTCGATTTTCGAAATTTGTAACATGGCGTTCATATTCGTCAACATTGTTGAAAAATAGGTGGAGTTGCACCATTCTTCAACTTTGCCCCGCGTACACGCCTATTTACCATGAATTAAATCCAAATGTTATTGATGATTCTGAACCGTATTTGAATTCACTAGATAGATGTTCTCTTCGATTTTCGAAATTTTTAACGTGGCGTTCATATTCATCAACATTGTTGAAAAATAGGTGGAGTTGCACCATTCTTCAACTTTGCCCCGCGTACACGCCTATTTACCATGAATTAAATCCAAATGTTATTGATGATTCTGAACCGTATTTAAATTCACTAGATAGATGTTCTCTTCGATTTTCGAAATTTTTAACGTGGCGTTCATATTCATCAACATTGTTGAAAAATAGGTGGAGTTGCACCATTCTTCAACTTTGCCCCGCGTACACGCCTATTTACCATGAATTAAATCCAAATGTTATTGATGATTCTGAACCGTATTTGAATTCACTAGATAGATGTTCTCTTCGATTTTCGAAATTTTTAACGTGGCGTTCATATTCATCAACATTGTTGAAAAATAGGTGGAGTTGCACCATTCTTCAACTTTGCCCCGCGTACACGCCTATTTACCATGAATTAAATCCAAATGTTATTGATGATTCTGAACCGTATTTGAATTCACTAGATAGATGTTCTCTTCGATTTTCGAAATTTTTAACGTGGCGTTCATATTCATCAACATTGTTGAAAAATAGGTGGAGTTGCACCATTCTTCAACTTTGCCCCGCGTACACGCCTATTTACCATGAATTAAATCCAAATGTTATTGATGATTCTGAACCGTATTTGAATTCACTAGATAGATGTTCTCTTCGATTTTCGAAATTTGTAACATGGCGTTCATATTCGTCAACATTGTTGAAAAATAGGTGGAGTTGCACCATTCCTCAACTTTGCCCCGCGTACACGCCTATTTACCATGACTTAAATCCAAATGTTATTGATGATTCTGAACCGTATTTAAATTCTCTAGATAGATGTTCTCTTCGATTTTCGAAATTTTTAACGTGGCGTTCATATTCATCAACATTGTTAAAAATAGGTGGAGCCGCCGCTTTCTTCATCTTTGCCCAGTTGTATCAGGGTGAAAAAAAATCGTAATTATAAAATTGAATACATATTCTGAACCGTATTTGAATTCTCTAGATAGATGTTCTCTTCGATTTTCGAAATTTGTAACATGGCGTTCATATTCGTCAACATTGTTGAAAAATAGGTGGAGTTGCACCATTCTTCAACTTTGCCCCGCGCACACGCCTATTTACCATGACTTAAATCCAAATGTTGTTGATGATTCTGAACCGTATTTGAATTGTCTAGATAGATGTTCTCTTCGATTTTCGAAATTTGTAACATGGCGTTCATATTCGTAACATTGTTGAAAAATAAGTGGAGTTGCACCATTCTTCAACTTTGCCCCGCGTACACGCCTATTTACCATGACTTAAATCCAAATGTTATTGATGATTCTGAACCGTGTTTAAATTCTCTAGATAGATGTTCTCTTCGATTTTCGAAATTTGTAACATGGCGTTCATATTCGTCAACATTGTTGAAAAATAGGTGGAGTTGCACCATTCTTCAACTTTGCCCCGCGTACACGCCTATTTACCATGACTTAAATCCAAATGTTATTGATGATTCTGAACCGTGTTTGAATTCTCTAGATAGATGTTCTCTTCGATTTTCGAAATTTGTAACATGGCGTTCATATTCATCAACATTGTTGAAAAATAGGTGGAGTTGCACCATTCTTCAACTTTGCCCCTCGTACACGCCTATTTACCATGACTTAATTTAATGACATAATTTTTATATTGTCTATACGAATGCAAGCTTCATAATTTATGATGAATCCTACAATTAAGTATAACAACTACGCTACTGGGGTAGGTGATGTAGCATTGTTCGAAGGTTCTTGAATCACTTCTTTAAAGACATAAAATGTCCCAATGTGTTGCAGACTCGTATGCAAGCATTTAAAATAAAGAAGAAGTGAATACAATTTAAAATAAAGAAGTAGGTTTTTTAAAAATTTTATTTTCCGCAATTTTCAGAATCATCAATAATATTTGGATTTAAGTCATGGTAAATAGGCGTGTACGCGGGGCAAAGTTGAAGAATGGTGCAACTCCACCTATTTTTCAACAATGTTGACGAATATGAACGCCATGTTACAAATTTCGAAAATCGAAGAGAACATCTATCTAGAGAATTTAAATACGGTTCAGAATCATCAATAACATTTGGATTTAAGTCATGGTAAATAGGCGTGTACGCGGGGCAAAGTTGAAGAATGGTGCAACTCCACCTATTTTTCAACAATGTTGACGAATATGAAAGCCATGTTACAAATTTCGAAAATCGAAGAGAACATCTATCTAGAGAATTTAAATACGGTTCAGAATCATCAATAACATTTGGATTTAAGTCATGGTAAATAGGCGTGTACGCGGGGCAAAGTTGAAGAATGGTGCAACTCCACCTATTTTTCAACAATGTTGACGAATATGAAAGCCATGTTACAAATTTCGAAAATCGAAGAGAACATCTATCTAGAGAATTTAAATACGGTTCAGAATCATCAATAACATTTGGATTTAAGTCATGGTAAATAGGCGTGTACGCCGGGCAAAGTTGAAGAATGGTGCAAGTTGCATCTCCACCTATTTTTCAACAATGTTGACGAATATGAACGCCATGTTACAAATTTCGAAAATCGAAGAGAACATCTATCTAGAGAATTTAAATACGGTTCAGAATCATCAATAACATTTGGATTTAAGTCATGGTAAATAGGCGTGTACGCGGGGCAAAGTTGAAGAATGGTGCAACTCCACCTATTTTTCAACAATGTTGATGAATATGAACGCCATGTTACGAATTTCGAAAATCGAAGAGAACATCTATCTAGAGAATTTAAATACGGTTCAGAATCATCAATAACATTTGGATTTAAGTCATGGTAAATAGGCGTGTACGCGGGGCAAAGTTGAAGAATGGTGCAACTCCACCTATTTTTCAACAATGTTGACGAATATGAACGCCATGTTACAAATTTCGAAAATCGAAGAGAACATCTATCTAGAGAATTTAAATACGGTTCAGAATCATCAATAACATTTGGATTTAAGTCATGGTAAATAGGCGTGTACGCGGGGCAAAGTGGAAGAATGGTGCAACTCCACCTATTTTTCAACAATGTTGATGAATATGAACGCCATGTTACAAATTTCGAAAATCGAAGAGAACATCTATCTAGAGAATTTAAATACGGTTCAGAATCATCAATAACATTTGGATTTAAGTCATGGTAAATAGGCGTGTACGCGGGGCAAAGTTGAGGAATGGTGCAACTCCACCTATTTTTCAACAATGTTGACGAATATGAACGCCATGTTACAAATTTCGAAAATCGAAGAGAACATCTATCTAGAGAATTCAAATACGGTTCAGAATCATCAATAACATTTGGATTTAAGTCATGGTAAATAGGCGTGTACGCGGGGCAAAGTTGAAGAATGATGGAACTCCACCTATTTTTCAACAATGTTGATGAATATGAACGTCATGTTACAAATTTCGAAAATCGAAGAGAACATCTATCTAGAGAATTTAAATACGGTTCAGAATCATCAATAACATTTGGATTTAAGTCATGGTAAATAGGCGTGTACGCGGGGCAAAGTTGAAGAATGGTGCAACTCCACCTATTTTTCAACAATGTTGATGAATATGAACGCCATGTTACAAATTTCGAAAATCGAAGAGAACATCTATCTAGAGAATTTAAATACGGTTCAGAATCATCAATAACATTTGGATTTAAGTCATGGTAAATAGGCGTGTACGCGGGGCAAAGTTGAAGAATGGTGCAACTCCACCTATTTTTCAACAATGTTGACGAATATGAACGCCATGTTACAAATTTCGAAAATCGAAGAGAACATCTATCTAGAGAATTTAAATACGGTTCAGAATCATCAATAACATTTGGATTTAAGTCATGGTAAATAGGCGTGTACGCGGGGCAAAGTTGAAGAATGATGCAACTCCACCTATTTTTCAACAATGTTGATGAATATGAACGCCATGTTACAAATTTCGAAAATCGAAGAGAACATCTATCTAGAGAATTTAAATACGGTTCAGAATCATCAATAACATTTGGATTTAAGTCATGGTAAATAGGCGTGTACGCGGGGCAAAGTTGAGGAATGGTGCAACTCCACCTATTTTTCAACAATGTTGACGAATATGAACGCCATGTTACAAATTTCGAAAATCGAAGAGAACATCTATCTAGAGAATTTAATTACGGTTCAGAATATGTATTCAATTTTATAATTACGATTTTTTTTCACCCTGAATACAACTGGGCAAAGATGAGGAAAGCGGCGACTCCACCTATTTTTCCACAATGTTGATGAATATGACCGCCATGTTAGAAAATTTAAAAATCGAAGAGAACATCTATCTAAAGATACTCGTTCCCAATCCGAATCGATAATAAAAAAAATTTTTTTTTTGATTTTTCACACCATGGCAACTGGGCAAACTCTTAATTTTCATTAAATTCCAAAATTGAAATTTCGAAAATTTGTGACATCATCTATCGAGCTTTTGATCACCGTGATTGATTCCCGTTTGCCGATTTCAAGTATTATCAGATCCAAAGGCGTGGCAACGGGGCAAAGTTTCGATTATGAATTCGTACACAACTTCAGGGTAGTTCATTTTAATGTTTTAGCTACGCTGAACACGATGGTGAAATCAGAATTGCGATAACTTATTCTGTTCTCAAACTGGAGCACTTTGAAGATGAAGAAATGTGGTTGTTACTTTAAAATTTAAATTGTTACTTTACATTTAATGTTCCTCACGGTCCATCTGCTCTAATTTGATGACGGAATGCGATATCGCAATTCTGTGACAGCCATCGTTCAGCGTTGAAAAATCTATAAACTGAGGTGTTAATTGGCAAAAAAAGGAGACAAAATTTGTTATAAAACCAGTAAAATATAGACATTTTACATAAAACCAGTTATTTCTTGAAAATTCGCTCTTACAGCCATGTTGCATGATTTTTACTTAGCTGTAGGGTATTTACAGCAAGTGGTTTCGTTCGTTCATTGGATTTCGAGCCGTTGGGTACCCCATAGTAGCAATTTTCTGGACAAAAAGTACAAAAACGAATGTGACCGTCGAATTTGGAGGTATAACGATTCAATTCATTATGGAGTCGCCTACTAAACCAAAGCCGAGTACAATTTAATCACGATAATTTTGGAACGGTATATTTCCTCAACGAAATCCAAGATACTTTAGTAACAACATAAGAATACCTATCAAGAATATTTGCATTCCTATACGGATTAAGGCTAACCCTATACAGCTAACCTATCACTTTTCCCAGACCATTCATTATTTAGATACGTTCGAGGAACTCGTTATATTTCCATTAATAACAACTGGAGCGGCTACTAAGAATCTGCTCGTGGTTCTGGAAAGATCCAAGAATAGAGAAGGAACTATTGTAGACCAAGTCACAACTCAGAGAGAGGTTGTTTGTGCAACTGCAATACGAAAAGTATCAGCCCGAGAAAATAAATCAAATAAACGGACGAGATAGAAACAGAACTACTTATCTCAATATTTTCATTTCCTCGAAGTCCAATTACACGAGCAAATGAGTTAGCGAAATGTCATTTTTTATTGACAACATGAACGTTAGGGCGGTTTCGTGAAATGGCTGCGGTTTTTTCTCCTTCACGCGATTTCAGTTTTCTTGGGGGAAAATTATCCCAACTTCAATCCGAATTCGATTTCCGCCGCAATATCCAATTACGATAACTAGAAACGTTTAGGAGTAGTGTAATTCGATTGTCTGTTGCCACGCGAATTTCACAGTAATTTTCAACCAAATCCGACGAGATATAGCAAGATGTACGAGGGTAATCTTATACGTAAGTTTCTCTGTTTTGCTGTACGAGAACCCAAACCTGTAGAAAGCTGGGGAAGGTCTCAAGATAAATCTAGGGTGTCCCTACTAGATCCAAACAATAGTTTTTGTTTGGATCTAGTAGGAACACTCTAGTAATTTCAGGTCGTTGGGTTGCATATGCAAGGTGTTCCAGATTCTTGTTCATGTCATGAAATGGAGCCAATATACCGAAACCCATATGGCTCCATTTCATGACATGAACAAGAATCTGGAACACCTAATGCTAATTTGTAAATACTCGTAACTCTCCTACATCACCAATTTCTACTGAACAGCAACAACTAACGTGTGAATTTTCGATGTAACGTACCTAGTCATTCTACCCTTCAGTTATCAACATTATTAAGTTGGTTGGAAAATCGGATCAAAATTCCAATTCCACCAAAAAACTATAACAGATTGCGTATTTTTTACTGGAGCAACAACTCAAACCAACCGTGTCTGAGCATCACACCCTATCATCATTTTGCCAATGATTTTCTCGTATACCTGGAATCTTTCTGAAAATTCTCATAGCGTTTTGTTATGAAAGATCGATATTCACAACCCAATAAATAAGCTGTTCCTGCCGGAAAACTCTGTTTTCTCGTTGTGGATAGGAAGTTATGCCGTCATCATGATGATAGGGTGTGTCATCTGAAATGCTACTTGCGCGCCACTTGTTAACTAGAACCGTGATCTTCATTGGATCCGGCGCGCGAAGAGCTCTCCAAATATGCACAACTCATTTTTGATCAAAATGACTATAGGGTGAGATGCTGTGACACCGTCGAAATTTTACCCAACGTTTCCTCGTTGGTAATATGAAGGAAGGGCGAATCCTCAGAAATTATGTAGGTATTTTGAGGACCAGCCGTTCGTTCACAGTGAGCGCGCAAAGGATTAGGAAAAACACTAAACTTCGCGTCGAAAACGGCCGTTAGGTGGGTCCCGGGTAGCCGCCCAGAATAAAACTGCCTTTTTTCATCTTCCAGGTAAACTACAGTCTAGAAAGTTTAACCGTCAGTCGGGGATAGACCACATTGCAATATTCACTCTGTTTCTCATCTGTAAAATTGTTTAAATAATACCTTTTTGTAATAATACAAATTAAATTTTGATGATGAGCTATTGACTTGAAATTTTAAAAATAGTTCAGAACTGGATCACAATGCAATATTCACTCGGTTTCTTGTCTGTAAAATTGTTTAAATAGTACCTATTTGTTTAAACAAATTAAATGTTTATGATGAGCTAGATACTTGAAATTTTAAATATAGGTCAGATATAGATGACATTTCAATATTCACTCGGTGTGTATGACATGGTATGAGTATGATATGGTATATTATTGTATGTATGATTTGGTATAGTACAGTATGGTATGATAGGAAAGAAATTCGTATGGTATGGTATGAGTACGGTGAGAATATGGTATGGTGCCGATTTGCAACACAGTCTGGTATAGACAGAAGGGTGATCTGCACAAGGAAGATAATAAACCATTGTGTCAAGAATTTGCAGAGTTTTTATAAATACGATTCAAACTAGCTGTTTGATGCATAAACGTATTACATTACAGTATACTGCTGTTTTCTTCATAGTGCTGTATATTTTCCCAATTTCCATTCAAGTGCGTGCCACCGAAGGCCCGTGTAGGGCTTTGTAGAGTGAAATACGGAGGGTTAAGGCCTTGGAGAAGGCGTTCTGGGGAAAATACTTATTGCAAACGCTGGGTCGAAATAGGGTGCAGGAGTGGGGAATAAATGGGTGAGGGGCGGTAGAGCGAAGGATATTCCCGATCTTATTAGACCCACGCGAAAAACCAGTGGCGAAGAGGAGGGGAAAAAAAAGGTTCGTTTAATAAGTCAGGGTAAGCCTCTTTGGGGGATTTGCTGATTACATGTAAGCTGCTTTTACCGATCTTTTAAAGTAAAGGGCCTCCAACCTCTCCGCGTTCATAGTTGATCCTTTTTTGCCCCTTTAACCAACCATAAGCGTATATCCTGCCTTCGATGGGCTCAGATGTATTAAAGTTGTTTGAGCATGCGCGGCGGCTTAAGTAAGATTTTGCGGTTTGAGATACGACGTTTTTCATACTAATGAGCAAACCTAATGAGCTCGTGGTAACTTCAATAGGAAATTGAACTCCGTGTTCGATGAAAGAAATCATTGGTCCGGAGAAGAAACTTGATGAACTGGATATTTGAAGGAAGGAACATTGGTTTGGAAGAGGAACTTGATGAACTGAACAACAATGGTGAACTGTATGTTTGATGGAAGACATCATTGGATTAACAAACCATGGAGTTAGGATAGATAAAATCATGAAGACGGGAGAATGTATTGGTTTTTTATCATTTTTTAATGACGAATGTTAAGAAACGTGTGTCAAATATTAAACACTAAGCGAAAGTAGCGGACCAGCAGATCAGGGCGTTGGTTGGGGCTAAGGAGAATGGCCTACCTGAGATCTGGTCTCGCTCCTCTCTTCCTTAAACCTAAACTGTCTACCTATATTTGAAATTGTGAAGCGATTTGATTTCTTTTGGGAAGTACTTTGTCTCCTTCACAAATATACAGCGTAGCTGTTTCCCTTAGGAAAGTACTAGCTCCTGTATGAAGTTGTAGCAGTACTCGCTTTTAAAACCTACAGATGTCAATTTATTTTTTATTTCATTTTGTTTATTTTATTTTTTCCATCTGTCCTCGATTCCTCGGAATAGAGCGTGCACAACGAAGGTGAAATGAATAGTTGATATTGAAGCCCGGCAATCCTCCCACCAGAGTTTGCACCGTAAGGGAATACAAGTAGGTAAACCGCGCATTATACAGCGTTCGGCCCTGAACATCCCACGCTGGTTCCAGTCCAACGCGGAGAGGCCGAATGGAGTTTTTCTTCCTGAATTTGTGATGGATGAAAACAACGCTGCGAGTTTTTCGAAAAGACAAGGGCCCAGGCTTGGCTGCACTTCAGTAAACACTACTAAAAAATGTTCTTTTATCTCTTAAATTTGTACGCACTTATCAATAGTAATGATACCGATGAATATGGGACTCAAAGGGCAAGAGATCTAAAATCATGACTTTCGGAACAGGTGGGCGCCCCAAGAGGAAGAGGACAATCCTATGCACTGGTGAGAAGCTAGAATATATTACTTCCTTCCAGTACTTTGGCAAGCTCTTTTCTGAAAATGGCAGATTTGCTGCTAATAAGGTCATGTTCGTGTCAAACGCCAAGTCAGCAATAGGAAGTACCCGAGAGATCCCCTGGAAGGGCTAGGTCAGCGCCTGGGACTCCAAGTTCAAGTTAATTGATGAACTGATAGTAAATGTGCTGATGTATGGTGCTTAGGTGTGGGGTGTCTGGCAAGTGTGGGACATTGAAGTCGTCCAGCAATCTTTCCTGAAGTCTATTTTCTACCTCCAGAATGGAACGCCGGGCCACTTCCTCAGGCTGGAAACTGGACGGCTTTCCCTGAAAGTGAGTGTTTTCGAAAGAGCTGTACACTTCCTCTTGGAATTGTATTTATTCTCAAAATAGATGATAGCCGTTGGCCAAAATTATGCTTAAGGGAGCTTGCCAGACATCACATGAGGGAAGCAAAGCCACGCATAAGGACCTCATTGCCAGGTTCATTCAGGAACGAATGGTAAGCCGGTGCCCATCCCAGAGGTCTCTCGCAATGCAATCTAGGCCACGACCGCAGCCCTGGATTAACCTCAGCTTCCCCTGTGACGTGCAGTTTGCGTACTTCTCAATTATTTTCACTTTTTTCCCATCATTGCAGCATTCACAATATGTCTAAAAATTCAACTTCCTAACTACCTAATTCATTATTAATTCACAGGGAAATAAAAAATACGGAAAATAATAAGCCGTTGTGAAAGAATTTGCTGTGTACCCTAAAAGTATCTTGTATGCTGTTTCCAAGTTGAAATGGAGAACCTGTACGATGTGTTTTCGTCAACAAAAAGAGCCAACGTGATGAGGGTAAATGAAACAGTTTCAGTGAGGAAGGCACTCAAGTCAACCAGTGTCCATGTCACCACCGCAAGCCTTTCTAACAAGTTCGTTTCCTCCCTGTACAGCCACAGGAGGCCTGTAATGGAAAATTAATTTTAACCCAATTTCAACCCCCTTTTCGGATCCCTCGGGAAGATGGGCCATTTAGCGGGATAGTTCCCCATTTCCCTCGATCACCTCACGTCACCTCGGTCCCTTTTAGTGGGCTCCGGAGGGGTCCGCAGATGCCTTTTCCCTCAACCGGCTAAAGTGAATCTATTAGTTTGGGATGGGATCCTGTGGAGGTGATAGGCGAGGGTGGCTGTCGCGATCGAAGCTAATAATTAATAAGAGGAGATGGGAGAAAGCGCCTCTCTCGTGCACCGTCATCAGACAAGCCTGTTGCCTTTCCGCCCCAGGTGATACTAATTGAACCGGTCATTTTGGATACAACGACTTCCCAGATTGAAACTATAAATCATTAATTTAAGTAGGTAGCCGTAAATCTGCGACTAGTGCAACGATGAGATTCACCGGACAAGTTAAGCATAGCGAACACCCTATTTTGACGCAGGGTACATGCAATTACGGATTAGATAAGGAAGCTTTCAGAGCCCACTTTTGCTGCTGGGCATATCTTCAGATCTAATAAAAAACACTATTGCAATAGGCCTTCTGGCAAATTCTGGGAACTCATCCAGAATCCCACCATGATAAGAAAAAGAAATTCAGAGAGAGGAGGTAAATTGGCGATTTGTTGAATTAAATAACATACCTAATAGTGTAGGTTATATACGATTCATGAAGAAATATTTAGTTTCAGCACGCAAAAGTACGACTCCTAAGAATGTATTATTAGTTTAGAAAAAGCTATCACACTGCTACTGACACGTTATCAGAAAATTGCTGCTAATATTTCTTTCTCAAAAATGACATGTTATTTAAGTAACTCTTGTCCTGAAAGCACCTAAATAACCGAATAACTTTGAGCCGGTATGAGATTAATGTGAAAATCCCTCTATTACTTTCAAGCAGTGGTTGCGTGTGGTTCTCATCACGCTATTGGATCCTATGATACTGAACTTCCGTAATTTACCCGTCTCTCAACTGATACAGCTTTCAAGTTAGTGAGTAATGCAAACAAAAGTTTAGACGGGTATTTCAAGTTTACGTTTGTACAAAAAAAAAGAAGAATAAATAAATTAAAATATGGCCTCAGGTTAGAAGCGCCTGTATCGGGCAACAACTTGATCAACTTCCTAGCCATTTCACCTGGAAACGAGGCAGGACAGGGGAGAGGTAGATGAAACAACGAAGCGGAAAAAACTTGTTCCGTACATCACGTTTCCCGTATTCAAAGTTGAAATTAGCCCGAAATTTATTGGCTGAACAAAGTCCGGAGGGTAAACTTTCACATTTCACTGATGGGTAGATTCTGCTCATCGTGAATAATATTCCGTTAAATTCTCAACTGGCAGCGGAGCGTTTGAACTTCTGTTCTTTTTTAAGTTGACTGCGCCCTTTTCCGGTTACACCTCATCAGTGATGTGCCGTACCATCCGACAGTTTTATTCCATGTGTGATCGTCATTACATGACGTGTTCATCGAGGGGAAGGATCTCTCAACACTGAAGCCGGTCGTTAAATTAAAATGTTTTTTCTTTTTTTTTTAGTAGCGCTAACTAGCGTGGAAGTTGAAAACTTATCAAATATAACTGAAAACTAGCAGATATAGTTAAATCCGATCCCTCAAATATTCTGATCACGCCCCTTGTAAGGATCTTGATGGCAAATAAAATGGATAACATACTGAAAACGAGAGGATTTGAAAAAATCGTCTATTTCCACTGAAGTATGAAACCTACACTATTACTGTACACGGTGATTAACTATCATCACTAACCAAGCAATAATTGTATTATACTAAAGGAGCATTACAGAGAGATGAAAGGTCGAATAGGATTGGTTGGTAGAAGTTAAAGGAGAAGCAGATTGCTATTGGCTCTTGAGGTGAAGGGGAAGGGCTACAAATTTTAATGTCTATTGGGATTGGTTGCCACCAAGGAAACCAAGTGAAAGGAAACAGCTTCAGATTGGCTGCTAGAAGTGAAGGGGTGTGTGTAGAGGGGGGGGGGGACGCATAGGGGGTCAAGCTATTATAGAAAAAAATTTTAGGGACAGTAAGGGGGAATCAGCTTTTGCCCGTCACTTTAATTGTAGCTTCAGTTTTGATCTTTCAGACAGGCAAATTATGGCCAGAAAAAAAGCATGTTGGATGTAGTTGAAACGTTCGACATCATTAAGAGTGATAGGCTAGGCAAAACTTTATTGTTGCGTCCATTTTTATAATTTCCCATCGCTTTTTCTGTAAGGTGAGTTTCAACTTGATTTTGAGTAATTTAAATACTTAAACCTAATTTTGCAAGATTTTCGTGAAAATATTTCCCTTTAATGAAAAATTGTTCTATTTTTATATAATTATAAATTTCATGTTGTGCCAGACTGATAAACACAATCCGTTTGATTTCCCCAGCAAAGAGTTTTGTGAAGAGGGAAGGCAGTTGTAAGAAGATGCTATCAGGCTTCTTATTCCATCCTAAACCTTTCTTTCCACTTTTTCTCCACTTATCTGTTAAACCATCTTTGCCGCATCCATATCGCCCTATGTACACTGAGGGAAAAACCTTCTCTATCTGCCATCCAAAGGAAGAATTCTTCCTTTTGGATGGTATTCTACCGAGGAAACCATCTTGTCTTGCAATTCTCCCTGCGCACGTCTTGTACCTATTACATCTTTGTTGTTAAATTTAATTTTCAATTAAAGGCTCGTGATTTTAGATGCGTCGACGCGGCATGATTTGATCTCAAACTGGGATCGCTCCTATTGCCTATTTCTTGCTACAAGTAACCATCAAGGTCAAGTTGTATTGAGATTGGTAATTTCCTCAACTATTTTAAACTGCAACTCTTTTGGCATCGGGTACCAGTTGTAGGCACGGTAGGGCGCAGTAGCGTTAGGCCCTGGAAGAGTACATGTATGATGTACCTAATCTCAACAATTTACCAACCAATTTCGTTTCTTTACTCGTTTAGGGCATGTTTAGGTTTCTTACTCGGAAGGGCATGTATTTCAATGAGCAATGGAATGAACTATGAATCAATCTCATCACTTTTTTTCTTCATGTTCATCACTCACTGCTCTTCAACTGAACCAAAGAATGAGGCACGGGAAACACCTCTTAAGCGACCCCTTATTAGCCTGTGTGCTTGACACAAAAAGCAGTTCCCTAGTACTTCATAGAAGCATTGGGTGGCAACCATCTCCTTATCCCATGACTCTGAGTGCAGGTACAAAAACTATGGAGGTACAGTCAATATACCGATAATTCGAGCCTTTGACTGTTCGTAGATGAATAATAGTATGAGTCGGCCAGCGGTAAATATGTTTCTTTGGGGCCCGCTGAGAAGGATTTCCTGGATCCACCGCCGCTAATACTTAAGACTCAAAGCAAAAGACTCAAATACTCAAGATTCAAATATTTGAAATTGTGTACTCGATTTATAGTTATATCGGTAGATATCAGACGCTCCTACCAATAGCAGCCCCTGGAATCCAAGGTGCCGGTACTGAATGCCGCAGTTGCATCACAAGTCTGCTATCAAGCGTTAACTAGGTGGAGTGAAACTGTAAATGTAGTGGTATAATATACCACTTATTATGTAAATATTATAATATAATATTATACCACCATACATATTATGTAATATTGTCAATGGTAGAATTTAGGTGATTGGGCTCTAGGGTGAATCTACCTCTAGGGTAGATTGTGCTGATTAAATGTTAGGTGAGGAGAGAGAATGTTCGGGAATCAAAACCACCTAGTGTACACCAAAACTAATTTACTAAGTGGGCTATAGGGGTTGGAATTGAACTTGATGTACATAGATTATAAGTCTCTGCTGTGGCTGCCTTGGACACCTCCACTTCAATTCCATTCTCCCTAAGTGAGTCTCCAATCCTCCAAATTCTAACCTGAACAACGATTAAAGGTAGGTAGTGAAATTAGTATTTTTGAGAAAATTGCATGGATGAAATCCTCAAACAATAAAAACATTTGCTTTGAATGAAGGTAACGAAGGGTGTTTGGTATCCCAAATTCGCTCCACTTCTCTTTTCCCATTAAAGCCTTCCTGAAGAGAAAACGTTGCTTTCATTAAGAAATTTTCTCCAACCGCTCCCTCGCTCGGATTTTGAAATGTTGAAACGCTCCCTCATCTTGGAGGATGCCTAATCAGAGTAATCAGCTTTATATGGGACAGACAGGTTTTATGATTCCAATTTCCGTTAGGACAGGGACATCCCACAAATGTTACATCATTTTTTTTCCAAGTTTGTTTCTTAAATATCCGTTTTAGAGCATTTCGAACACACTTCGACGAATTGTTTGAGACATAAGGTTTTGCTATGGCCTCATAGAAATTAGTAGTTTCATCAAGATTTCACCCTATAATCCAGGAACCGGTTCAGCTGCTCCCTGGCGGTTTGACTCCTCCGCCCTGTGAACCTTCTCACTCTGTGAAAATAGCTGCGACTTCATATGAGGAAGGTTTCCATCTACACACGCCAAATGCCCAGAAACCATAGGCCATGCCAGTTGCAATACTGGGCAGCCAATATAATAAGCGTTGAAATCGTATATATGAAGTGGCACTTCATTGAAGTGCAATGCAATTGATGTTTCCACTTTCTTAACTACTTTGAACTGCGACGCTAGAAGAGTATGGCATTCGATGATCTCTGGCACGTAAACGTCTGCGTGGTGGCCTCAAACCGTGAAGAGGAATTACTCATCTCAATACATTACAGTTATTCATGAAAAAACCAAATTTTATTCCACATGCCAAGTATTAATAATTTCATGGATATTAGAAGTGCGTTTAGAAGAGACCCCAATGATTCAGCACTTTCCGGTGACTCTCTCAAGAATGACTTATGATTCGAGGATTGGAAGCTGGAAACAGTTAAAGTAAGATTATGCCAGTTCCGCTCTTTCGCCCATTACTCGCCAACTGGGGGTGAAGGAGCTCATCCATCATTTGCGTTTTTCTAGACTCAGTGGCATCTACCATATTTTTCCATTATGCACCTTCACGAACTCCCAGCCCTACCATTTAAGAACTTTTCAGAGTACTGGCATGGTAATAGTCCCTGACTTTTTCACGAAACTCTGACTAAGTAATTACTGAATGAACAAATCTACCGCTCTCTCCCCATGTAATTGAAACAAGTAATCTACATTTCATGTGTAAAACGGATATATCAAAGGAGCCTCAACAGAAATAGTACCCTTTCCTCTGTATATGTTTGATATAATAATAGTTCTAGGAGCTCTCAACTACAGCTTTCTGAAATTGAGGGTTAGGAACATAACAAGGAGCCAGAGGTATTTATAAAGGAGTAATTATTCTTTGAAGAACAAAATAAACACTTCCTTGAACCAACTTAAATAAATAATATATAACATATTATGTAACATATACTGACAGGAAAGGGAGGAGCGAAAAAGGGAACAAGGGACTTTGAGGCTTTTAAACCTGAGTAGACGCCTACCTAAAATGAACCTCACAAAATTGTGAAAAAGGACTCGGGAAGAAAATAAGAAGAAGAAAAATCAGCCTTACACAAACAAGGTGGGAAAACGACCACAGGCCATGACACCAGAGAACGCGAGTGTCGGAAGTAAGTATAAAAAGAGGGCACTAAAGAAGATTGACCAACCCTAAAACCACAAGGGATGCACAGAGGACTATGCGCTACAATAACGCTGTTTATATCCTTGTTCGATACTCATTTCGCAGACTAGAGTCTCCCAGCAATCTTGCACAGTGCCAAGCGGGGTCGTTCAGTGGGAAGGGCTGTAAAGATATTGCTCCTGGATCTACCATGGTACTTTTTGTAGTTGAATGAGCTTTTCTCCCTCTTAGTGAAACGAATCTTCTGCTAGACAGCAAAAGGTCTGGAAGATCTTCATGAACGATCACTGTTAAATACTGTTAGAAGATCAGGTGTAGTAATGCATTTGGCAATTGATGGATAAACATGTAATAAACATGGAATAACAAAATTGTACTTCACAATGTATCCTTATTACGTTGCATTCCGACATTTATCGAAGCGGGAGAAGGTCATGATGGTTCAGTGGCTGGATTCCAAGTTTACACAACCAGAAAACACAGAGGCTGCTATGATCTGTTATCCCACAAAATTGATCGTGTTCGAACATGGTAGGCTTGGGGTCATTCTCCCTAAACTGCCCAAAGCATTTGAAACAGCTAACATGGGCGTGAAACAGATAACATGGGCGTTTTTGTGAAAACGTCTTTGTCACACAATATGAAGGCCAATGTCATGCCCATAATTCAATGAGCCTGAGCTCCTGTCTGCCTCATTTTCCCACTAATTATGATTGAATAAGGTAGATTTTTCAATTCACCTGGATGTCTCTTTGGAATTTGGGAATTCATTGACATACAAAAATACATTAGTGATTTTGGTTAGCATTTATTTATCACTATATGTACTACAAAGACGATAATTAGCAACGATGGCTGGATAACGTCGAAATAATGTATTTGCACTCCCAATGAAACATTAAATTTTAATATCCAGCCATCGTAGCTAATTATCGTCTTTCAGCCGCCGATTACTGCCTTATAAATTAGGCAATGTCAAAGTTGCGGGAGGGGGGGGGGGGGTAAATCTACGCACAATGTAATGTTCTTTAATTCTATTCTTGGTAAGGTTTTCGCTAGGGTGCGTTGTTCAGGGGATGTAAGCGAAAACTGAAGAATGTCCGAAAATTTCGACGTTTTTGGAGTACTAAAAGTTGTGCTCATGCCCTGGAGGAGTAAACCCTCCCCTAAAGTCTAATTTTACTGGACTATAAATGTTCTTCGTCTTTTGATTCTACACGGTCCTTTGAATGTATCCTCATTCTTTCTCGTGTGGCTACAAAATCATTCTCCTATCTGGCATTCATTCTCCAGGATAAACTGTACTTTCGTTGACCAATATCTTCCTGATAAAGAATTTGGATCTCAAGTAGATAGCAAATTAGTATTCAAAATAATTTTTTATCAAGATATGTGGAAAAAGTTTCATATGATGAGGGTTCAGTTTCGGGAGAGTGACTTATCCGGCAAATATCAGGAGATTTCGACGCAGTGATGGCACTTGGCAGATTGGCAAACAAATTGCCGCGCCGAATTACCACGCCTTGTCAACCAAGCTGTATTTGTCGACGTTTTGCATGGGAGCGCGTTGAAAGGGATTTTTCATCCATCAAAGGGGATTCCATTTTTTATTCATGGGATTTGTACCGTTAGGTGACCAAGGTTTGCATACATTCAAAGGATTACGAATTCCACTATCAGACTCCATAAAATGTCTAATCCTAACCCCTAAAATGTGTCCAGCTGTTCAAATTATTCGCACGAGTGTACGAAGGGAAACACGATCTGTAACGGATTGGCTCCTACTCGAAATTGACGTTGTATAGAAATAAAAGAGGCTACCTAAATAGCCATCTCGTTCAGTGGCTATTCAAGAGGGCCTGTACCGATCTGAAAAGAAAAAAAAAAATATTATTAATTATTATTTATGATTAGGTACTTAATATGGTGCTGAAAAATAATAAAAATATCTCGTTAATCTTTACTAGATCGATAATAGTGGAAGCAGGGCTGGATTTTAAAAATGCAGGCCCCTAGGTTCTACCTGAGGTTTAGGGTGGGGGTTTAGGGAAAATTTAAAAAATCAGTTGCAAAATGGTGATTTTTGAGGGAATTTGTGCTAAATATTCTGTATTGTCAGGCCTGAAAGTGTCATTATTTGTATTGTCAACTGTGGCGCGGACCCGTACCTAGGCCCTCGGCCCTGTGTAGCATAATATGCTTAATATGCTAATATTATGCTTATTCCTATGCCCTGAGTGGAAGTGAAACAAACGTGTGCTTGAAAATCTGAGAGTATTTTTCCTACTATGTTGTTTCAGTATTCATGAATTATTTAGGTATCTGAATTGGAAAACTGGTCAAGATTGAGTTTTTATGCACTAAAAATTTGTTGAAAACAATTTTTTCCTCATTTCAAAAGCATGTTCCTTTAGTAGCTAATTTATCGATTCATTTCGAATAGCAAGTCATTTGTCTTCGGGTGAGGAAATAGTGTGAAGCTCGGTTGGATGGTTTCAACAGAAATTTGGAGATCAGGCAGAACGTCAAAATAAATTGTACTTTACGTCAGTTTAGGTTATGCCTCAGGTGACATTCCCGGTGGGAAGAAGGAAAATACTTTTACCAGGGTCTCATTTGAATGAAAAAAGCTCAACTTCTGTAGGGAGCGACTTTTTATCCCTTAAAAGAAAACGGAAAGTTAGGAAGCTCATTTCACATTCCAGGTGAAGTCTCATCGTCAGGAAAAATACATCGTCTACAAAGCGCTGCTCGTTTTCAAATTTTCTTTGTACCTTTAATTAGTAGGTAACGATAAACCTTTAATGACACTTTGTTAAGGTAGCACTCGACCTCCGAATATTCGGTGAAAGTTAAAGGGGCAGTCGTCCAAGAAAGCTGACTTTTGGAAAAACGAAAAGAACTGTCCTGTTCCGAATATATTGGCAAATTGTTTAATTGGACCTTACCCACTCGTTAAACCGGTAACCATTTAATCATTAAATTTTATTGAACCAAGAAACGATGCGGCTGCCCATATAGAACCCGAAAATGCAAACAAAATAATATCGACAAAACATGGACAACTGCCCTTTTAACAATTATTTTTATTATTATTATATTATTTTTCCAATCAAGCGCAATTGAAGGCGGCATGTACCGCGTGGGTCAAAGCGTCACATTCTTTGGTAATTTTCATTTTAGTGCATCTACAGATACGTGAAACAAATTTCTGATTTTTCCAAAAATCCACTGGGAATCACATTGATCTGCCCAAGTCAGGGTACCCAAAAGTGCACTCAAACGAAAATGAACAAAAAAGCAGATTTTCGCTTTTGGCTTGGTGATATCGATATAATATATCATCTTAGGATATCTTTATTGAATAAAACATAATTATCCCATTCTCTACTGTATTAGATCCTAGTATTGTTACAGTAGTGGTGTGAAGTTTTTTGTTTAACTAAGAACACTGGTCAATGTACGAGTTCACGTATCGACCATGTCAAATTCGACTCATAAATGAAGAGTACAGGGGGAGAATGATACATGTCCATAAAAGCTGACCTCGAGAATAACCATTAATAAGGTTTAAAAACGTTTTGAGGCAAGGGAATGATCAAGATTCAAAAAATAAAAATATGTGCAAATATCTGACGCCTTTTTTAGTCTTGATCAAAACGTTTGCCTCAAAACGTTTGCCTCAAAAACGTTTGCCCTTGCCTCAAAACGTTTTTAAACCTTAATAATGATTATTCTCGAGGTCAGCTTTTATGGACATGTATCATTCTTCCCCTGTACTCTTCAAATGGAATAAAGTCTGTGATTAGTGGTGATATGAAGGTTTGAAGAAAATACCAATCCTAACGAAATGTTTAATTTTTCAACTAACTTAGAGTAGGTATGTAGTGAGTTTGGAATGCTTCTCTACTTAAAATTCGTCTACTTAGAACATTTTCAAGATGATAAAGACACTTCGTACCTAGTCATTGTAGGCAACTTATATGTAGCGTTATTCACATTCAAATTGTATGCGCGTATGATTTACACAAGTGTATTGTGGCGTAAGGGGAATGCAAATGAGCCGGAATTATCCGATTGTTCCTCCGTCACAGTCGTAATATCTGAAAGGGGCCTTTTGTTGCTGCTTACACGGGGCACCGGGTGCAGCTTCTTCAGGACGAGCCGGAGTGTAATGGAACCTTCGGGCATGCCCTGCAGAGGTCTCTGCAGACCTGGGTCACAATAGCACAAAGGATTTCCACAGAGAAGGAACTCGGGCCGTGGAAGGAAGACGGAGTGATTAGAGGAGTTGGAGCTTCCGTCATTAATATTACTCGGGGATAGGGAAGAAGTGCGGAGGGATACCTACTCCCATCCACCCTTTCTGTCTGTATCCTTAAGGGCCCTTCACACTGGCAACAAATATTGCTAGAATTGAGAAAATCGTTCTACGAAAATGGCCCGGCAATTCAAGCCAATATTAAATAAATTTTATTGCCGCAACTATTCCACATTGAAAGCAACATTTTTTGCCGGAGGTTGCTGAATAAATGTTGCTCCATAAAAATTGCTCAATTTTTACCTTTACACTAAGTGTTGAGAGGGAGATTTGGAAACAGTTGCTCACGAAATGCATCAAGAAGAGGCCGTCAAACCACTTGGTTTGACCAACTGTTCATTTTTACAGCAACAAGGCACGCACCAACTCAACCACAAAACCAAGGATACACAATGAGGTACACACTTTCTATTCGAAAGGGTATGGAATAGTGATCTGGCGCGGATTGGGGGGAGGGGGCAAAGGGCTTATTTGCCCCCCCCCCCCGGCTTAGGCGGGGGCAAAATTTCACGGTAAAATAGAAGGAAAGGGAAACGAGAAGGACGGAGGGTAAATAGAAATGAAACAGTAACAGAGGAAGAAGGAATATTAGGCAAGAAAAAGGTGCGATAGCAAAGACATCCTGGAAAAACTGGAAATTTCCTGTACGCAGCCTCTTGGCGAAAAGATTCATTCGTTCCATTTTTAAGTATTGAAATTCCCTACAATTTCAGTGGTAGTAGAAATCTGTATACCTGGTGAAACCCAAGATAGAGCTGTACAAAACAGCCAATTTTTTCCCAAAAGTGCAAACTTAATGTTACGGGCATTTTTCTTGCTTCGTACCGACTAAACGCCTTAAATGCGCTAGAAGAAGCAAAAATACTGATTAAAAAAAATGTCATAACACCTTTTGCCACCGCACAGAATTAATAATTATAATAATAATTTCGTTGATACAACCGTCTGATTTACGAGCGGAATTACCTACCATCCTGTTGAAAAACCGGAAAACTAGAAGTTGTACCTAACTACGATAACTTATAACTAACTTTTCATTGAATCCTAGCGATCAACACAGAGCTGATTTTACCCCGAAGATAATCCAGTATTACCTTCCGATCGGATTAGCTTATTACACGTCCAACCTGAACAACCTATCAACCAACGAAATTACTATGTGTTGTTCATCAACATAATATTATGTACACGTGTGTATAATATTAATAGTATCACCTATGTAGGTACCTATATAACAAAAACGACTGAACCCCGTATTGAACCTGTTCTACCTACCTAACCTTAGACAAGTAGAGATAACGGAAATCCCTACCTACCTAACCTTATGCAAGTAGAAAAAGCGGAAATCCCTACCTACCTATTTATTGATGAAAGGGTAGCAAATAGGTATCCAAAGAAACAAAATGTACCGTTCTAGGCTCATACATTAATCCGGAACGGTTTTTCGGTCGGCCACGAATGTTAATCTAATCGACCATCCCTAGTTCGTGCAAATTTTGTTGTATTCATGCATTGCGGGAGGATCGTCGACAATAATCCTAGAAAGTAGATGAACTAGCTTATTACTCACGTTTTACTCCTTCCGACAAAACAGCTCGAAGTTATCACATCACAACACTCGCGTTTTGTATCGAAATGCCCATACACAGTCCCGTTGCGATCGAGGTTCTTTCCGACATCGCGAACACCCCGAAACTCACGATGCAATTCAAAAGTGGTAGAAGACCAAAAGGAGTTGAACCCGTCGATATCTTGATGCAACATCGAAATCAACATAGAAAAAACCACAGAAGAATTGGCACAGAAGCGGATGCGGTCGGGAAACTAAAGCTGGGTTCACATGAGGTTTGTTCGCTGAGACCATCAAACCGGTTGGAAATGGTCTCAAAACCACTGGAAATGGTCTCAGCGAACAAACCTATGGACGCGTCATCCGCGGCATCCGCACAGCCATCTTGATCGGCCACTGATTATTTTCCCCCAAAGTATAATATTCCCGTATAATTAGCTGAATGTACAATTCAGCTAATTAAAATTAATCTTATCGAATTCTGATAAGAATTCGAATTCAAAGGAATACCTACACAACCCTTTAGTTCACATGGAGAAGGTTTACCAGGTTGCTTATCAGCACATATTTTTGTTTTATTTAAGCAAAGGTGGCGATGAAGAACCTGGTGAACCTTCTCCATGTGAACTGTAGGAATGTGTAGGTATTATCGTACTAACGCAAACTGACAAAATTAATCTTTAATTCGACTTCTTATCAGAATTCGATAAGATTAATTTTGATTACTTAGCTGAATTGTACAAAGTGTACGTGTTCAACATGAATGAAATACTTTGGTATAGTGACGTAAGCTTCTCGCACATTATACGAGAATATTATACCTCGGAAGAATAATTAGTGGCAGTGCGTAACTGCGAAGTTTCAGTTTCCTGACCGCAGCCGCTATCTCCATCCCTTCTCCATGTGAACTATCTTACTAATGCACACTGATAAGATTGATTTGAATTCTACTTCTTATCAGAATTCAATGATTAATTTTAATTAGCTGAATAATTCAGTAGGTACAATTATTGTACAAAGTGTAATTTTGCATCAAGATATATCGACGGGTTCAACAACTTCTGGTCTTCCACCACTTTTGAATTGCATCGTGAGTTTCGGGGTGTTCGCGATGTCGGAAAGAACCTCGATCGCAACAGGACAGGCATTACGATGCAAAACGCGAGTGTGGTGATGTGCCATTTGGATAACTTCGAGCTGTTTTACTCCTAGGATTATTATTATTATTATATTATACTTTCTAGGATTATTGTCGACGTCCCTCTTCCTTAGTGCGAAAATTCGCTAAAAATGCGGAAAAAGCTCGTAATAAGGCAAAATTTAGAGAAGAAAGTGTTTACTGGGGCTCCTCGAAGATCGTCGTTGTAGATTCATTTTCACGAATAATAGAAATTTCTAATTCAAATTACTAATTCAAATTACTGCTTTCATGATGCTGAACAACGTAAAGAATTTGTCTAGTGCCTATTTATAGGCACTAGACAAATTCTTTACGTTGTTCAGCATCATGAAAGCAGTAATTTGAAAGACCATACCAACGTAGATAATTTGATTGAGCATCAGATTGGGCGAAAATGCATGTTCTGGGTGAGTTCTAGACTTTTTCAGAATTATAGCAATGTTTTCCCAATGACCTTTAGGTTTGGTGAAGAAAGTAGAAACAATGTTAGTGAAAATGTGAGGAATTCAGTGCTACAATTTCATTTGACTAATACTTTGGTTGTAGCTCCACCTAGTTAATCCTGAAGGAGTTTCAATGAAAATGTACTCGTACCTCTTCTCTCCCCCATTAATTCTGAGTCATTTGCATGCTCAGGACGTCCTGATTGATTATCCCTGTAACCGAGAGGCCACGGGTGTAGCTGATTGGCGGCATGGGGTGGCGTCGACTGAAAGAGGATTCATTGTTGGTGGAGATTGACGGTTTGAACTGGAGGGACGGAACAACGCGGGGTTCCCCTGGCCGCAGATACCCATGTACAGTTAGGATTTACCAGAGTATACAGAAGGGCATATCAGGGTAAACAGTACAGGTAACGGGAATGGCTCAGACGCGGAGTCTATACAGAGCTGGCCGACTTGAAATATTAGTGTAGACCGCGATACCATTACCCGCCCTTGGAACGGCCACCTTTACCGCTGGTTTACTCTATTCACGAGCGAGGCCTTTTGTTAGATTCGCGGTTACTGAAACATTTTGACGGCAGCTTTTCATGTCTTTTGGTGGTAGTTTCCAGGTTCCTGCTCATCTAAACGATTTTGTCATAGTATGTATATTCGTAATATTCATTAATAAATAATTCCCAATTATGACTCAGTCACTTTGGGGAAAACATTTGTTTTATCCTCCGAAATCTGATTTTTACACTTATGCAAAATCTGATTTTTCTGACTGATGCAAAATCTTCAGCACATTTTTTTCTCATTTTTTATAGGTGCGCAAGAAGATAATGAGGTCTTTTGTATCTCATCTCGTCACCTTCTACCTGGCATTCAATCCAAGATTTAACCCTCAGTATTTTAGACTTTGAAATTTTACCGCACAACAACAAAGTTTCTCTAATACCTTCTTCAGCAGGAGCAGTGAAACCCGAACGTACGAGCTCAGAAAACTAACCGTCTAGTGAAGAGGGCGAGGAATTAAACTAATTATCTTCCAATCAGAGAGGATTGTTAGAAGTTGAACCGCACGATCAGAGCAACTGGCGTGAAGTTGTGGTCTAGGTAACTAAATGAGTAAAGTTAGGAGAGGATCCTCGCCCTTCAGACACAACTTCTGCCTCTAAGTCGACTGTTTAACAATTACTCTCACATGAGGTCGAAACTTGTTTTCTCCACTTAGCATCCCATCAACGCCTACCCATTTTGATACGCCATGAGTTCGACTTTCAAATGGATTTTCTGGTTGGAGATGAGCACACTAGATTTTTATATTCAGTACGCAATTATGGAATTTTGAGATGGACTGAGAATAACGGCATATTGGTATTTTGTATAAAAGTAAATGTCGAGCCAAGGCAAAGTTTAAACTTGAATTAGACTCCAAAATAGAGCCTTAGCTAACTGCACAGCTTGGATGTATGTATTGCTTATTTACATGTTTGAAAACAGACGTTTGATCGAATTTTAGAGTTTTTAGTTTGTTTTCTGTTGCCTGGTTACTAATGCAGCCTCAGCTCTTTTTTCTTCCTCGAAGCGAAATTCGGATTTTCTTTCATTTTTTTTTTTCTTTGTGTCCTTTTTCCTTGTTTTTCTTCTCCAAGACGGCAATAACTCATTTTTATAATACGATCTCACTAACCCCACCCCCAACCCTTTCACGGTCTTCCGGGATAATACCGTCCCCTAACAAGTCCCTTTAATCATCTCGGTACTCAGAGCCCTTCGGTCGGCCGAGGTGAAGGGCTGTTTCGTGCCCCCAGCCTCCACCGCAACGGCCATTTCGATCATCAACATAATTTTGTCCCATATCTCCACTCAATTTGTGGAAGAAGACTTTGTTTCATGGGCGTCGCCCTGATCGATAAAGGCTCCTCTCTTCAACTTGACAAGGAAGATTAAACAAAGAATGAAGGATTACTTCGGGGTTTTTGTCCCATCAGTGTTCTTGCCTCTACGTCTCGTATAATTTTTGCGTTCGAACCACGTGATACCACCGCGCTAGAACTCGATTGATATTGTCTATTTAACACGCTTATCTGCTATTTCTATCACCGAAATTCACCTCGAGGTGTACACGATGTTTCCTTACAAATCACTAGAAAAACTCTTGAAATTCTTCCACAACGGTTAAACATTTCCTGTATCGATCAGCCTTCTATTCAAATCACTGTTGCTTACAGAAGAGTGATCCTTGTGAGTCCTATAGCTATAAGAAATACTTGAAGTAGTGAAGTGAAATATTGAGTTTATGTCACCAGATGGTTCTCTCCGAGTGTGAAGTAAGTAGCCGTTTCAATAATGAGTCATGGGGATCGACCAAAAATGGTCCAACTCCCATCAGATAGGTTGGTTTACGTTTCAAGATACACAGTATTTAAATATGAAATTTAAAAGAATGAATTTTCAATGGCCCTGGGCTCCAAATAGTGAATCGTTCACAAAATTTGTCTGACATTAATTACAGACCTAACGGCCGCTACCGCGATATGAATTTAAAACCGCGGTATGATTTTTGCCTTACTCATATTAACTTAACTGATATCTCTTCACTCATAGCTAAGCTAACCCGTAATGGAGAAAAGTTGAGTTGGGAACTGTACGGCACTTAGCTTTTTTGAAAGGCTAATAACGGTATCTACAACGTCACCGGTTCAGCTAACTCTGTAAGTACATTAAGAAGTAAGCTAAGAAGTAAGTACATTACTGAACGTTACAATGTCTTTGTGAATCTACATTAAAAAAGTTTCTAGGACTCGCCATAACCTCGCTTGAAATTGCAGATCCAAGGACTGGGAAGCATTTCCGACAACAGTTGTTACTATACTATGTACGAGTAATATAGTGCATTGCCATAACTCAACAGACGTTTACTAGAGTTGTTACCACCAACACGTTGGTGTGATCGAAAGACCTTGAATATACGTTAGTATATTTAGCACAATAACAGTGTATTATTGATAATTAATAGCAAAAGTGAATGACGTTCAGGTAACCAAAGCTCTAAATGTCATATGACTCCAGACATATTAAATGAGAGAATTCATCATTTACAGTCGACTCCCACTCACCAACTTTGCCATTGATGGAACTCGACTCCATGAAACTTGAATTGTGAACGTTGGATCAAAGACATAATCAAATAGGAAATGAATAGATTTGCTACAGGGCTCCTGATTGAAGTGGGTTGGTCTACTGGAAACATTCATTAACCAACTGTATCAGCATAACAATGTTATGTTTTCATAATCCAGTACTCCAAGGGAACTCATTGCCGAAAATCGATGCAGTTGCAACATTAGCAACAGCCCTCTGGTGTTTCAATGTGAAATTAAAATACTTATATATCGACACCCTAATAGGGAATGACAGTGATTTTTTTTTTTTCCTGAGAAGAACTCATCTTCCGAATAATAATTATAATAGTTCTCCAGAAAAACAAGTACTTCCTTGAAAAAAATTTTGTATTACTGTCTTAATTATTAAGTAAGTACTTATTTTTCTGGAGAGGTTTGAAGTCGTATTGAGCGAGAAGAGGGAAGCAATGTACGTCACCTACCTCCCAGGCCAATCACCAAAGGGATATGTCCAAAAAGTCGATTTTGAGGTTATGGTATCAATGGAATCGTCTCGCCAAGACCTTTCTTCCAATTTAGAGGGCTTTGCCCTATCAAATCGAGAAATGATTTAAAAATGAGAAAACTGCCAAGGAATATGTCCACAAACAAAACTATTTCACTTGCTCACTAGAGCTATGTCCGAAGCTGACTGCACAATGCTTCTTTGCTCTGTCTGAAGGTTCCAGATTCACAGGAAATAGTGCACACTAGTGATTTGTCCTAATGGGTTTTTCGGTGAGAAAAAGGAATAGGGACAGAGCCAACAACGAAACCGACGCAAGTTTTTATGAAACCGTAAGCAGAGTGTAAGTGAACAATCTGGTAAGTGAACAGGAGGCAATTCGCGGTTGCCTCAAATTTTTCTGCGATACTTTAGGTGTCTCCAAAAAAATTCGTACAAATGCTGGGAAATTAATGAATTCAAATGGTGGTTGGAGAAGATGATAAGGGAAATAAAAGAATCCCCCCAAAAAATACGGGTGAAGAACCACGTTTTTGAAGTTATATAACTCTGCTCCCTTTAGGCCTTGCGAGTTGAAACATTCAGGGCTTTCTATATTCTCGCCAAGAATATCCTTACCAAATTTCAAGTTGATCCGTCAAAATGGCCAAATTAGCCTAAATTCCAGTTTTTTGTTCCTAACATTTTCTCGAGTTGAGATAATGGGTTAAATCTTATAAATGGCACTGAGTCCTATTATAAAGAAGGTCTGTGCAAAATTTCAAGTCAATCGGTGAAGGTGGAGAGGCTGCAGCCTTGCCTGACTGAATAAGATGGAGAAGAAGAACATGGTAATGGCGAAAAACCGGATGTTTGAAGTCATATAACTCGGCTCCTTTTAGACTAAGCGGCTTGAAACTTGAGATATAGTCTCTGGGTCGGGTAATCACATTGGGAATTTTGTGTTTTTTGAGACTAGTGGTAAGTACCACCGACGATAACTATTATAGTTATAATGCTACACAAGATCCCATTTGCCAGGGGTTTTAACTACCTGAATTCGAATCTCGGCTGGTATAATGATGCTGGCCCCAAAAATTGTAATAATGGTGTCTTCAAATTTCAGCAATAACGTGTGTACCGACCTATGTTATTTTCTATACTTATCCGTTCATTAATAAAACAGTAATGTAAAAGTAATTCAAATGCGTGCTACCTATTCAATCTAGACACCACAATTTGGCGACGAGGATGGGATTCTCTTTAAACAAGACAGGTAATCATACCCGCTTGCCTTCAAGAAAAGGTCCTATAAGTACTGCATCGTACGCATTTCGGCATTGTCAAGAGGAAACAGTTGGCGCGTCGTCCCTGCTATTTGAAGTCAATTGACAAAGACATTGAACGAACTGTCAAGACCTGCAGGGAGAATAACTGTCACTTTCAACGACCAAGTGGTCCAATCGTGATTCTTCAGTGGTCAAAGGGCGAACCATCCGAACCGAAACGAAGCCAATACCGAACGAGGAAGGAAAAGCTCCCTTCAAGTGAGCTAATCTACTTCGTTTCTGCTGTTCTGTTCCTTTTTGTCGTAGCGGTGAAATATTGACGTCGAATCCGGAGGGTCACGCAGTTGAACGTCGCTATGCCCTTCGTTTCCTGATCCTGCGAGTAATGACTGCAGCATCCCTCGTATTATTACTCGATTGCCGTAAGTATATTCCCACGAGGATCCTCGTATTAAGGCAGTTCCACATTATGTAGAATCAAACGATGAACATTCATCTCTGAACTGTGAAAGACACTCGTAAGCACTTGGTGTTGAGTACCAAGAAAAATCTCATGTCAATTGTTCGTTTAGTTAGTTCTGTATTGCTAATATTATCCAAACTGGTTAATAGTGCGAGTGTTAGCTAAATTGTGTCTGAAATGCCTCCTGGCAATGCTGTATGAGAAAATGGGCAACATTCCCAGCTGTATCATGCATTGTAGTACTGCTCAACTTTCGAAGGCGAGAAAACTCAGGGATACTGCGATAAGGAGAAAAACGATCAGTTTCGTGGTTAGAGCATCGGTCACATTATCATTCACGGATGGGCGAGAAGCTGGCAAGGCAAGTAAAGCCGGCGCTATCAGCAGGAGCGAGAACCAACTTGTCTATATAACGGCGCCCTTGGGAGCACCTGATCCCCGCGAATAAACCTTTCGCCTCCAGCCTCAGATACCTCGCACACGCCTTGTCCTCTACTTGAATGGTAAGTCGATGTACACTGCATACACTTTGCTTGGCGTGTACACACCATAATATGAGACACGGTTGAACGTGTTGGCGCATTAAATAGACCTCTTATCTGCAACACACTCGCTTAAAGGTGACATTGGATCAGGTGAAAAAGTATGAATTTACACGAAAATAATAACATAATACGAGTATGTTATGGTTATGTTATGTTGTCTATATTATAGATAATACTGAGCACTGGAATTTCCATTATAAACGCACTCGTTCATCGGTGATACAACAAAATCGATCGACACTACAAACGAAGAGGCTGTGAGATTGTGAGGGGAGGGAGGAGGCATGGGATTCAAGCTAATATAAAAAATTATAAAAATGGGCGCAATTACATCATGGAGGAATTACATCATTCAAAGATTTGCCTACCCTGTGGTAATTGGTTAATAGTCGAATTTCGAACATGTAGCATTTCTATAAGAGCGAATTTTCAAAAATAGGTAATTGGTTTCATGTAAAATGTCTCAATTTGACTGGTTTTATAACTAATTTTGTTTCCTTTTTTTGCCGACTAACACCTCAGTTTATAGATTTTTCAACGCTGAATACGATGGTGATGTCAGAATTGCGGTATCTCATTCCGTTATCAGATTAGTGCAGATTAATTGTAAAGAACATCCCAAATATCAACCTCGTTTCTTCATCTTCAAAGTGCTCCAGTTTGAAAACGGAATAAGATGTCGCGATTCTAACTTCACCAACTGAACCTTCGTGTTCAGAGTCAAAAAATCTTTAAAATGATGTGCCACTTGTCAGACTGTTTCATTTAGCTATTGTTTTTGGTCCAAAATTTTTAAAACTCGAATTTCCGAAACATTTTCGTAACAAAATCCATTTCAGACCATCCTGAATTCAATGCCCAGAGACACAAAAAAAAACTATATATATGAAATTTAAATAGGTATATTTATATAGGTATTTATGTACCTACTCGTATGTGATATTCCAAACGATAACTCGATAGAATTGAGGTGAAAAGTTCAAATTTGGCCAAAACATCTGTCTCGGCAATCGAAAGACCAAGTTCGTAGACTGACAGTGTCCGGCAACTGTTAGGGGGGTTTAGGGGAAATTTAAGGGTGAGTGGGATGGGGAAATGACCCATAAATTTTAAAAATGAAACAGTCTGACAAATGGCCAGGTTTTTAACGCAGAACATGATGGTGAAGTCACAATTGCGATATCCTAATCAGTTCTCAAACTGGAGCACTTTAAAGATGAAGAAACTTTGTTGTTACTTGAGATGCTCTTCACGGTTCATCTGCTCTAATCTTATAACGGAAAGAGATATCGCAATTCTGACACCATCGTGTTCAGCGTTGAAAAATCTATTAACTGAGGTGTTACTCGGCAAAAAAAAGGAGACAAAATTTTGTTATAAAACTAGTAAGCTTTTACATAAATTTTACATAAAACCCGTTATTTCCTCGAAAATTCGCTCTTATAGCCATGCTGCATGACTGTGGTTTTTTTTACATGGATTTTCACTATTTTGTTGAGAGTGATCCAGTTCTAACCTGATTTAGTAGCTCATTTGGATTGGAATTTACATATTATTTACTTTAGGTACATATTATGTAAATGCACTCATTGCCTATGATCTACTTATTGTCAGCTTGTTAGGTGCTCCGAGATAGTGGCGTTGGAACTAAATTTCAAGAATTCATTCTCTACCTAATAGAATTCATTTTCCATTAACGGCGTAGAATCTAGAATATCATTTGTATGAATTAACTAATTTGTTTTAGTTCCAGAGCCGAATGTAGGACAAACGAAATCACCACAACCAGATACCTAGTTATATGTCGTGTGTCTCTCACTCTTTTGAATTTTTTATGTCCCAGAATATTTCCCGAGCGAACATAAGTGGATAATATGACATTTTCATACTACGGTGGATTTGAACGTATCGGATTCCTGCGTCATCCAGCTCTCAGAGGTTTTATATACTTTTATTTATCGGCTCACCCCGAGCAATTGCCAGGCCCTGGAAGCCATTCCATCCTCCCTTCCCCATCACCTTCTACCTCTGCTATTCATTCCCAATAAGGTCTGAAGGAATAGCTCCCTGGGGTGTACGTGGTTTGGTTTGATAGCTTGAGTCGGAGTAGGTACCTCACCGCGAACCTCCGGGTCGGAGGTACCACATAGTTCCCCAAGCCGCCTTTGAATCTTTTACGTTTCCTTAGTGATACCAACTGACTTCTCGGTGGGCGTTATTCGTCATATGTACGATAAAATACAGAAAAACCAACCAACCAAAACTTTCTGGAGCTAACATCAATCCGACAGGCAGGAGGAGGCGCGAGCACGTTGGATCTTGTTAAAGCATTAATCATAACAAAAATATGAATTCGTTTTGGGAGCATCGTTCATTTTGAACTCCAAATCTTAGGTGAAGATCACAGGTAAACCTACCTTCTTCAAAATTTGAAGAAGGTAGCTTTACATGTGACGTATGCAAGCATTTTTGAATGAATTCAAGCACAATATTTAATATTCTGCTTGAATCCATTCAAAAACGCTTGCACAGAGTCTGCAACACATTGGAACATTTTATGTCTTTAGTGCACTACAGTTCAACGTCTCTCTTAAAGGTAACACTTCCTATAAACACGCTTTGAAAATTGTTTATTACATTTAGGTACAAATGAAGTTGTGGTATGGTAGTGGTGGCATCCCAGTTTAGTGGCTGTTACCGGTTCATGTCAACACAAATGCGATTAGTTTCCACGTTAGAAATCACTTGGGGAAATCAACACAAATGCTTAGCAACGATAGTTTGTAAGCGAAAATCATAAGAATCATCAGTTTTTTAATTGGAACATTTTCATGCGCTCTTTCCAGTGGTGAAGTCAAAATTTCAAAATTCATATTGAAAAATGGTGAAATTTTCAATCGAAAAATGTGGTGTTCCAAGGTAGAACACCGCATCTCAAACAGATCAAAGGATAAACGCCTTATGTGCGGCCTCAAAATCTCATTTAATCATACTTTACATTCTGGGGATAAACACCTCAACTCTGTGAAAATCGAGATAAGGCGTAACAGTGCAAATCTTTGAATCGCTCTCCTGAAAAATTGTAATTTTGTGAGATAAGGCACATTTCAATGTGACTAGCTGGTTCGATGCTCAGTCCATTCTGTGGTGGCTTCTACGATTGAATGTTGTCACCATTGATTCTGTCATGAACACTATTTCAATCAATCTTCAAATTATCTCTAAGCGTTCAAAGGTTTTTCAAAGTTTACTGAAAGTTACCATAATTGTATGAAAACGTCCAGAATACGAGAAACAACTTAGAAATATTGAAAATAATAAAACAAAATCGTTACGTTAAACCAGGCTTTGATCTCTTTCCAACACAAAGTAAATTTTGTGAGGTGTTCTAAAATGAACGAAAAGTCCCCTTGAAAGGTCTATACGAAACCTTCAAGACCGAGAGGTTGTGCGGGCCCAGCACGATTCTGCCCAATAGGCTGTAGACATTTATATATACCACCTACGAGTACATACCTACAAATATTAAAAATACTGTGGTGGAAGGGGGGGGGCTGTAGACTAGATGAGGAAAGCATGATGTAGGCATAACAAGACCTTAATATTCAGGTCTGTTGAGAAAAGAATAATAGCATATACATCCCAACTTGAATGATACTTTCATGTAGGCTACCCAACAAGTAAAGTACCAAGTTCTCTTTTGGTCATTTTCATGTCTTAGCAAATTTTGGAATATTTCGAGCTTTTCAAATTTGTACATAATTAGGTACCTATTTCAAATTCCAATTTTAATGTATTTCAAATTTGCACAAAAAATCTGTCCTGGCTACATTGGTAGATGGGCAGAATAGAGCCAGAATGAACCGTTGGAATTGCCCAAGAAAAAAAATCACCCCCTCAACATTTGAGGGTTTACTTTTCAAAACAGGTAGGTACGTAGATTCAAAAATCGAATTGAAAATAAATTTTTAAAAATCCGTCCGTCCGCGGCACTTTGCCCAGTTAACGTTGTGCTAAAATTACGAAATTTGGTTTACGGGTTCGGACCAACTCCACAATGATTCTTGCAGTGTTTCATAGCCTTAGGTCAAGGGGAAGGGGGTCAAAATGTTGACGTTTTTACTCGAAATTCAATTGGAATGGTTAATTTTTTGATCATATTTGAATAGAGTTTAATTTTAAAACTTTTTAGGACCATCCGTCCGGAGGTTTGTACGACCAGCCGTTCTTCACAATGTGGGCTCAAAGTTGGAGCAGATCGGTAGTCACAACATGATCTGCACGAAGAAGATAATAAACCGTTGAGTCAACAATTTTTTCTATTTGGCAGGCATGTCAGACTGTTTAGAATTTGTCTAGTGTATTTTTTGACTACTTCCAGCCACATGATTTGAGCCATTTCTTAGTGAAAGGCTCGTAAACGTATAAGGTACTTCTAAGCTTATAGTACAAATATTTTTGTCTGAGATAGAAATTCGGTGAATACCTGTTAATATTGCCTCAAAGTCATAATATGACTGACAAGATTTATGAAAATGTACCACAAGAAAATATATTATATTTTCTTATGGTACATTTTCATAAATCTTGTCAGTAGTACCAATTAGTGTTAACTATAAAAAAAAAAAAAAATAAATGAAATAAAGTACCACTCAACTTTTAATTCCAAGGAGTAAAAGATCTTTGTAGTTTCATGCGAAAATAAAGTGGAATGAGATAAAGTGGAATATTTATATTGTTGAGAGTGCAAGCGTCCGTGAAATTGGTCCCGAGAGGGTTAGTCGGTGCAGTGCTAAGTGGTGGGTGCTGGAAGGCTTCTCTTGTTTCCCACTGAAGGGATTTCACTTGGTTCTACGTTGGAGCGTTCGAGTCGTCCCTTTGTCCACCGGTATCTACCAGGCGAGTCCCTCGGGTGCTCTGGCGAAGAGGTTTATGTGGTCAGAAGCCACAGGATTAGGGCTGTGGTCGACTGTGGCACCTGTCTTATTCGAGGGTTTACTTATCTCAGGGGCAATACCGCGGAGGGCACAGGTTGGAGTGCATTTACACAATGACACATCTATAGAATGAACCACCTACGAGTAAGTAGGGCTGTTTCCTTCAGATAAGGTTTTGACTAGTAACTATTTTACCATTGGAAATCATCTTTTAACATGGAACATGATTTCGCCTTCACATAATTGGCTGACACCAAGCGTCCGTTGCGCTGGCGCCATCGTATCACCCAAAGCCAATTCCGGTGGAGGTAGAGACTTGAAATTTGGCAAGAAAACCTTTTTAGCAGAATAAGGCCGCTAATTTCTATGCTATTCACACTATGAAGCTGTAATTTGGTACGTAGCCTCCTTAGGACTTTGGCATCCGATTTCAAACATGAACATCCGATGGTGAAGTTCAAGGTAGCCAGAGCACAACTAGCAATTAATTTAGAAAACTCAAGGACAATCAGTAATTTCATGGCCAATCAAACGGACGGTAAGTAAATACTAAACTATATACGAATACAGGTCACCTATTTTTGTAAATGATAAGTTTCATAATAATCACGGCAATAGAGCCAACCATTTTGCATTATACTTTTCATTTCTTTTAACTCACTTCCCTATTTTAATTTATCCATACAGTTAAAAATAAAAATCAATCGGGATTGTTGAGCATGACTCCCTTCGTTGTTGTTGGTATGTTGTTTGAAAAATGGTTTTACTTGAGGCCTACCTAATAATTCGACGATACCAGATCGAATGAGACAGAATCTGATATAAACGCCCTATAAGCGAAATAACAGCGTCCGTCAAAAGAGAATTGGAGGAAACCAATAAACAAGAGGAAGAAATCAGAATCAAAAAGCATCGCTTACTTTTGGTTTATTATCTTCGATAATGAACCATTGGAATCGCCCAAAGAAAAAAAAATTTTAACCCCCCCTCAAAATTTGTTGGTTTACGTTTCAAGATACGTAGATTCAGAAAATCGAATAAAAAAAAATCCGTCCGTCCGCCGTACGCCGTCCGAGGCACTTTGCCCAGTTAGCGTTGAGTTAAAATTACGAAATTTGGTTTCTGGGTTTGGACCAGCCCCACAATGATCCACGAAACTTTTCATAACCCTAGGTCAAGGGGAAGGGGTTCAAAACGAATTTTGAAATTTTGAAAATTCCATATCTCGAAAAATTCCCATCAAACGGTATGTTTTTTATTTCATATTTAGATAGAGTTTGTTCCGTAGAATTTTTTAAGACCATCCGCAGCTTTGTACGACCAGCCGTTCGTTCACAATGACGGCTCAAAGATTGTGCCTCACAACCCGATCGTGAATCAAACTGTTGAAATACAGGTCCATTTTCATACTAACAAGCTCTTTGGAACATCATATGGCTTAAGTGATGTCGAGTTTGTTGTTCTGAGGTGCGTTTCGTGCTACGGAAATGAAGGTAATTTCGAATGTTTGTTGGTAGGTACTTCTTTTATAGAAAAATTATTACCGACGTAGTATTAAAAACCCCAGAATTATATCGTATTAATTAATCATAATTAATAATAATAATTAGAAATTATAAATACGAATTACCAATACCTAACAATAAATTATAATAATTTTCAGTAGGTACTTGATAAAATTGTTAATAATTAGTGATAATTGACAATAATAATTAATCTGACATTTAGGATCTAGACATTTAGACCTAGTGATCTAGACAGAAGGGTGATCTGTACAAAGAAGATAATGAACCGTTGTGTCAAGAATTTGCAGAGTTTTTGAGTTGAAACACTATGAATCCAAATTATAGTCCCTTATTTGCTTCAACCTTACCGTTTTCCTTACCCTTCAGTTGATTTTTTACGCGAATAAAAATTTTCTGTTTCCATACGATTATCCAATTATTTCGCAACCCATTACGCATCGATACAGCGATAATTTTCCTGCCCATCGGGCGGGTACCACGGCTAGTTATTCAATAAATTGAAGCCGTTCGAGATAAGAATTCAGAAGCGCATCTTATTGGAAAGAAAACTGGTGAAACTGATTACTCAATTTTATTGTTATCAGTTATTCATGTTTTGTTAGAAATGGAAGTAAAAGTACATAAAAACATGTTGACAATACCCAATCAAAATCCCGAACAATATTTTAGCAAAATCAGTCCCATATTTCATAGAAGGATTTTACTTCCTAATACAACTTTTTACAAATCGCGTTCATTTCACATAATATTTATTCACATAAATATTATTTCATTAACATGGTCTTTGTTTAACCACTAATAAACTATAGTTACACGTTGACAAGAGAGGGTTGCTTATCGTTAAACGAAATTTGAAAGTTGAAATTAATATTTATATATCTATACATATAGCAGAAAATTCTGTACATCTGAGACATATTCTCGAGAAAGGCGGACTACGCCATGTAGTTGTACTGATTTGGATTGTCTTTGTCGCGTTCCATGTAGTCTCGGTCGATGAGGGATTCGATTCTTTTCTTGAGATCGGCAGGCTGGGAACAGAACAAACCAAAAACATTAAGTAAACAAGGTAGGAAGAGGGAAGTTAACTATGGATAGCGTTCAGCATCATTACAGTATTGTTGTGTGTAACTATTTGAGTACAGGTTGTTAATAGGAACCGAAAGGAGACAAGAAGGTGGAGATTATACCAATAAATTGGTAGCATATCTGCATTGCTACCACGAACTACCTGCTCCATGCTCCTCTGAATCGCTGTCAGCTGGAATGGAATCGTCTTGATATGGACATTTTCGCTAGTTCCTCAACGCAGTTGAAGAGTGATTTAATATAGATACAAAGTCACCAATGTATGTTCTCATTTTCTTTTTGTTCAATGTCTCTTTGTTATGTGTGGGAATATGAAACTTATGGGAACATTAAAGTAGTTCTCAACTCAATCAAATACGGATATCACAAGAGGCTATAGAAATGCAGTTGGGCTATACCAAGTACAGTTGTTTTCTATGTTTGTGGGACAGCCGAGATCGGAAATCTCACTACATTAAGGACGAATGGCCTTCACGCACATCAAATTGAAGCTCCGGACGTACAAGAGGCAATAGAAGATGATCTTCTCAAGAATAGGCTCTTACGAACCACTCTACCATTGGAGATGAGTCCAGTATACCGAATTTTTCAGGCAGGAACATAGATTTTTACAGTTAACTCACCTTGGATCAGCTGTGTTTGTACCTTGAGAACAAGAGCTAATGAAAAATTGTCAATGCCACATGTTTGGGGCTTTCAAGAACGTTGCATACAAAGAACAATAAACCGCTGGGGAAGAATTCAAAGCATTCTTCTACTCGGTTCATAGTTATTTTTGTTGCATTCATTAGGTTATAACCTCTACAAAATGCTTAGATGTCCATAACAAATTGTATTTGACTGTATCATACAGTTCTTTTTGATGAGTAACTATTTGTTCAGCAAGAATGGGTTACTTGATACCTGGATAATATTGTTGGTGGGAAATATTGTTTTGGGAGTTGATAACTAATTCCGCTTTATGAAATTCACTTCCCGTTGCCCTCGCCGAGTTCTCAATTAAAACAGTGTTTGCTTGTACTTTGTGTACAAACGTGCTTCACAATAATCTTATCATCTAGTTATTCTAAAGTGGTTACGACCTCAGTTCCTGCCAGGCCAAGGTTAGAACGCCGAAGATTCAGATTAGCTTGTGAGCTTGTGTTTAGATTAGATTATCTAAACAAATTTACCGCAATGGAAGTCTGTTGATGAGATCGTTGCCGATCAGCTACCACATAAGGGAACTGGGACTTTGCTGATGAGAACAACAGATCGTCTCAACAGCCTTACCCCCTCCTCCCCTTAATAACAGATCGTCTTGCTCAATTAACTAATTGTCCCAGTAACCACAGTGAAAATGTAATAATAAATGCCACCTGTTATGAGGTGTTATGAATTTCCTACTGACCTTTTAAATACTAGTTGAGGTTGCCACGTTTGAGGAATGTGAACTAATATTTGAGATTTAACCATAAAGCTTGTATTGTCCTTAAAAGGTTAGGCTCAACAAAGTTCTAAGGGAGGAATTCTCAAGAACTAGAATAAATGGACTGAATTGCAGGGGAAAGGGATAGGTGGTTGATTGAAATGACATTCAATCAACTCTCAAATCATTAAATCAAGGCCTGACATCAAACTGACTCATTCTATTAGGAGCTTACAGGAGGCGATAAAGTCAAGGAACTGCTCCTATGAGTTCCATGAATTCCACAAGAGTAGTTTCTGGGTCGATGTTACATAATACAACATCCCTATTCCTGACTATTAATTCCTAGTTCATTTTGATTTTTCATGTTAGGTTAATTGTTCGTGCTAATACTTCACTAAATACATGTTATAAATAAATTCTAAAAAGGCGCAGGAGTCAGCGAAGAAGCTCAGTAATAAAGGCTACCAATCCGAGCCTGAGTATATGGATTATAGTGGGGTAGAAAGTGAAAAATCTTTACCTTTACAGGGAATTTCAGTTGGTTATACAACTCGCTGATAAGCAAGTTATGGCTAAGAGTCTTCCTAGTTTTCATTATCCTGACAATAGCAGCATCTATTTGGTACTGTCTGTCCTGGAACACTCTCTCCTCTGTAGCTTTCTGCTCTTCGTTCTGCACATAATAAAAATAAAAAAAGATGAGGGTTAAATATATGAATTTAATGGGTATTAATGGGAGACATGTATTTGATTTGCCTAGCGAGGAAATTGTTATCAGCATTTAATTCGTACAAATGATAAAGTTGTGATTGGAAGCTATGCATTGGTTTAATCGAGAAAATCTACTTGTAAATCGAAAGTTTCATGACTCATGGATTTTCCCCATCCATGTAGTGAAAAATTTGTATTGCAAAAATCGAAATACACTAACAGAGAATAGCTTGTTAGTCTGAGCGGGCTTACCGTTTCCTTCATCTGTATCTGATTGATTTTAATCCTAAACAGCTTGTTGGTAAACTCTGTGTTGAAGTTGAATCGATCTCCGTCCTCCACGTCACGCCCACGAGGGGTTTTGCAGAGAACTCGAGCCTTACCACAGGCCAGAGACTGGAGCGTCCTTCTTAGCTCTCCATCCTGAATAACAGCGAGAAATTCTTAAGTGAAATGAAGCACTGGAATAATTGATCAATGTATGTGTTTATCACTGTTATAACAGTAACAACACACTGACAACATAGATAATATACATCAGAGCATAAAATCCAATAATACTATGCTCGTAGTGGTTATTGGGAATAGGCCCGAGCAAAAACCAGGCCACTGGAGCTTACTGTGAGGTCTATAAATCATGGCTCAGCATAATTACCTACCATTCTCAGCCCGACTAGATTCCTTTGAATCTGCATCGTGTCTCATCTACACTTCAGGCTCCGTTCTACAGTTTCAAAGAAAACCTTCAAAAACTATTAGCTCGGGCAGACGTGGTTTTGGTTTATTTTGTTATGGAGTAGCCCAATCAATCTACAGCCGCCTTCCAAATTCAGAGGAGTGGCTGGTGATACTGACAGTCCATGTTTCAAAGTGATACAACAAATAAATAGAATGACTCGGTACATGGTATATTCGAATACTATACCTCAATGTTTGTAGCAGTTTTCATCTCTTCAAAAGACATGTCGTTACAGTCGTTGAAAAGCAGCAGAACTAAGCCTTGAAACAAAGATACTTGAAGTTCCTTCTTACCCTGGAATACACGAGAATAACCGTAAATAACCCCTAAATCCATACTTGATAACAATTGCAGTGCAAAGTTCCATACTTATTTGAGTAGTATACTGATTTGAAAACGATTGAGTGTAAGCTAATAAAAACTGAGTAAATGTTACCTGAGGAAATTCTGCTTTCAGGACGCAGTGACCCAATGTTGGCTGCCATTGGAGCTTTCGACCGTTGTGTTTGCCAAGGTAGAACCGGGTGAAGTGGTTTTGGAAATGGGCCATCTCGGCGGGGACAGTCACTTCCATCACTGGATAGGTCGGCCAATAACCCATGGTGAGGATACTCACTGTCAGTTCCAGCGGTGAGGCGTTTTTAATATAGCTCATATACTGTGGAATGAAGAAAACCGCCAGTTATTCAAAATTATGAGGAACAAGAACATTAATAATCATATTGTCCTTTCAATGAGAAAGTTGCAGGAATCGGAAGTTTGGATGAGCATTTTTTCTTGTACTGCTCCAGCCCAAAGATATTATTTATGGCCAGCTGTGACAGCGACGTTCGCAGATGACAAAGCAATCCTGGCAGTTGGTCCCACAGTTGAGGAAGCCTCGAGAAAACTACACGAATCCGTGAACAGTATCTATCAATGGACCAAAAAAATGGAGAATAAAACTCAACGAAGCAAAGTCAACACACATTAACTTTACATACAGGAAAGTGAGCCCAATACCTATAGAGATGAACTCACGAATCGTCCCATATGCTGATACTGCTAAGTACCTTGGAATGACTCTGGACGCCAAGCTCCACTGGAAGGAGAACGTAAACAAAAAGAAGAAGGAAGAAATCAACCAAAAATTCAAGAACAAAATGCTACTGTACGAGCATGTGATCAAACCAATTTGGGCTTACGGTTGACAGTTATGGGGCTGCACTGGAAGGAGCAACTTGAATATAATCCAAACAACGAAAAACAAAATTTTCAGGAGCATAGTTAATACTCCCTGGTAGGTTCGAACGAATGATCTCCATCGCGACCTTAAAGTAGAGATGGTGAACGAAGTTGTTAAAAGACTTGAAGACGAATGTTGAAGTACTGAACCTCCTGGAAAACAGTGGCGATGTACGAAGGCTGATGAGGACCAAACCCCTGGACCTAGTTACATCTCACTAAACATGAGTGGTAGTAGATAGTGATCTATGAACCACAATACGTTAAAATTAACTAACATAGTGAAGTTACTAGATGTATAATATACAGTTGTAATAATAAAGATTAAAAACAAATTATGTCCGATTACCCGATTTTTAACTCGAATTCAACACGTTTTATTGGGATTTCAACAGGTATTATTGGTAGAGGTCACAGAGCAGAAAAGGCACATATCGGAGGGATCATTAGAGCTTACAGAAGGTCCATTGGAGATGAAAAGTGTCCTAGGTAAACGAAGTGGTTACGAGGTGCTTGAATGAGAATCTCGTTCAAAGTGTGATAGTTACTGTAAACCTAAGAAAAACGTATCAAACCTATCATCTGGGGAAGGTTGGGGGTGGTAGGGTCATTCTGAGGTACTGTGGTGGATTCAGGACATGTCAGGGCTTCTTAAATGTGACCTTCTCGAACAAGACGTAAGAAATCATAGTTGCGAGTTAAAAAAATATCATCATACCGAGAGCGGTGTCATATTGGTTAATGTGAGTACCAACCTGTTTAAAGGCTACGTTGATATCTTTGGAGAGCTCCATGTCTTTGAACATGCCTTCCAGTTTTGAAGTGAACCCTCCACCGCATTCCTGCTTGAGTTTGGACAACATACTCTTCTCAGCGTCGACACTTGCGGATTTTCCAACGAGCAACCTTTTAGCCAAGTCCTACAAGATCAACAAGACTTTAAGCACAAAGACAAATGCACAACTATTGAATAATGTGTAGTACACATAATCCGAGGTAATCTTCAGCAATACCCTGACTAGTTATTGGTTAAGATAATCACCTTTTTATAAAACGCTTCAAACACGTCTTTCCCATGAATGAATCGGAAGAGAACCATGATTTTATCGAGTAACCTCTCTAATTCTTCTTCTGTCGCTTCTTTATTTCCAGCTCGTAGTTTTCCATCCACGAATTTGGCTAAAGAATAAACAATAGAACGTTATGATGGTTAAAATGTCTAACTGAATAACCTAAGCAATAAGAAGAATTCACGATCCAAGTACTTGAACAAAAACCTAGTTTACATTACAGTAATTTTTTATCAACAATTTTAATATCAACAGTAACTGTCCTTGGAGAGTAGGACTTCATTGATGAAGAGGTTATAAAACCAACTTTCCATGAGTTCAAGGTGTAACTCGTATACGTTGAATCGAACTGTAACTATCAGGACCTTCCCCCAAAACATGGATTTGAACGTCGAATATGGATTTACAATGATAACTACTTTGCTTTTATTAATCAAACTTTGATCATCATGATTGAATTATTGCTACATGTTCACCTTCTTTTTATTATAGATCACTTGCGCTGCGACATAGTAGTATTGAAGTGGTACGGACCACTGAGGGCTTGGTATTCTGGGAGATGCTGAGTTACCTACTATTCAGCAAACATAATAAATATATTCTACGATTTTCAGGCTCAGCACATTTATATCATCTGATGGAAGTGAAGATGGAACAAATCCCAGTATGAGTCACAGATATGTTTTTGTAGGACGTTTAATATACCCAATTGTACAAATCACACTCACCAATCAATTCGGCAGGCTTATTGGTTCTCTGATTGATGAAGTGCTCAAAAGCTTCTTTCAAGCTATTACCAAACTTTTCATTTTTCTTGAAACAGACGTTGACGATATTATCCATTTTATCCTTGAAATCCAAGAGCTCCTGTACCATGGTCTTGTCTTTCTCTGGGTCAATGACGATCGTTCTCCCTTTCTTTTGGTAAAAAGTAAATTATTAAAATACGAATAGAATACTAAAAATCGTCACACTACCGTTAGGTTACTTTCAAACCCACACACGTTTGTGAGTTGACATACAGCAACATCCAGTGCTCCATAAGTTACAATAAATCACGACTTGAATATGCTTCCAAACTTGAATAATAGACACAGTTTCTTAGCATAACTGTCCTTTTTATATGGCACAGTAAACTCTTATTTTTTATTGCTACTACTATTTTTATATATAGTAGTGTATAAGAAGGCTACTCACTTTGATGTAAGTGTTGAACATTGCGCATAGCTCCACGAGACCTTTCTTAACTCTAGTGAACAGGTTGTAGAGGAGAGTTAGGTCATTCACTCGATTTTCCTCCAGCAAGGCGTCTAGACCTTTTTGAAGGATGGTCGTCAGGTGTTCACTGAGCAACTGTTTTTCTACGGTATGGATAAGGGACCACCTGAAATGGACAAAAAATGTAATTGATGTTGGAAGAACAATAAGACTGAAATATCGTCCCCTGAAAGGCAGAATATTATAAGCGCCATTTTTTGCGATTTTGAGTTATGGGTACCGTTGGATTCGTCTTGAAAAGGCGCATCTACGAGGGACGTCCGGAAAAAAAGGGGACAAATGCTGTTAAAAATAGAAAAATGCATATATTTTAATGAAATTTTCAGGATATGTTCAAAATTTAGTCCTTTATTTTTCAACATAGTCCCCAGCAAGTTCCACGCACTTCTGCATCCTAGGCACGAGCTTTTTTATGCCTTCGTCATAGACGCTCCGCTCCACCTCGAACAGCCACTTCTCCACAGACTCCTTGACCTACAGATGCCATGATTTTGCGTTCTGAAAATTGCACCTTGAATTTTTTGGCAGTGGGGGAGTGGGTATGGCGCCACTGTAGGGACTGTCGTTTGGACTCAGGGGTATAGTGGCATACCCAAGTCTCGTCCCCAGTCACTATTGAGTCCAGGAACGCTTCTGTTGAGTGCGGGAACGTAGCTGTGGAGAAGTGGCTGTTCGAGGTGGAGCGGAGCGTCTATGACGAAGGCATAAAAAAGCTCGTGCCTAGGATGCAGAAGTGCGTGGAACTTGCTGGGGACTATGTTGAAAAATAAAGGACTAAATTTTGAACATATCCTGAAAATTTCATTAAAATATATGCATTTTTCTATTTTTAACAGCATTTGTCCCCTTTTTTTCCGGACGTCCCTCGTATCTAGCTATACATCGTAAGCGGCTTTCAAAAACAGCCTCAAAGTGTTTGAATCGTAACCATTCATTCAGAACGTAAGCGCCACTTATTTTTGCTTATGAATACCGTAAGCGCCAATTGCTTTTTTTAATTTTTTCATGATTCAACAGAAAACTGTCTAACTTAACCTAGAATGTCTTGTTTCAAAAGTTTGGGCAATAAAAAAATGCTCTCACAGTTATTCGTCTATCCTGGAAAATTTGGAAATTGGAGCTTACGATATTCTGCCTTTCAGGGGACAATATGTACTGCCGACAGTCAGAACACCACCCATACAATACTTCACCTTACGTATATCAAAAACTCGTTGAAGGGCAACACAATCATTCTCCACCTGGTCAATAATAAATACTTCAAATACTCACTTCGTGCTAGCATCTAAGTAGTGCAGTAAACGTTCGTTTTCTTCTTCCAACCTCTTGTCAACATGATGAAGATACTCAGGCACTTCCATTTCATGGATTAACTTCTGCCCTTCGGCGCCATACAGCCTTTCAGTAGCTTGGAGGAACCTGGGTTTGATAATAACGGAAAACGTTAGGACATCGTATTTAAGGTTGAGATCTAATATTGAAATATTGAAATTGATAGTTGAAATCTAATATTGTTGATTCATTATACCAGCACAGTAAAATATCTGTATTTATGAAATTACAGTAGTGATTACAACATTGTTAGGAACTACGAGCAGTTGTGGATATCGGAAACGGCACGTCAGAGTCATTTTGAATGGAGAAGAAGTGTACCATTTCAAGTACAAGGAGGTAATTCTTACATGGCCGTGATGGTATGACTTAAGCTTACTTAGATTCGAATGCGTCTCTATATATCTGAAGATCCGACAACATCCTGAGGAGGGACTTCAGCAAAGTACGATCCACTGTGTCCCCTTGCCTCTCTTTCTCGATCAACATGAGCAAACCGTCAACAATACGGGTTTGGACGAGACTATTCATTACTATGTGGTGTCTAAACAGATCTAAGCCCATATCCCTGCAACAGAATAAGTAAGGAATTAGCGTCAATAAATAATTTCCTCGACACTAACTCAAAATAAGTTTATAGAATCACGTTGCTTACCAAATTGAATTAACTGAGGAACGCTGAAGAACGTAAGTCCGATCCAGGTAGAGGAATATACTACGAATCATGATCATTTGCCTGCAGTGCGACTGCCAGCAGTCGTTCATCTTTTTAAGGAAAATTAACCTGTCCATCGAGTTACCGGTGAATTCTTCTATACTGGCACTGACGTGTTTTTCGGTTAAATCTACGGATAATGAAATAACACATCAAAATACAAACACAACAATTATACGAAGTTTGAACGCATGAGAGGCAAGTAGGTACATTTAATGATCAGTGTGATTGAGAATTTCAAGAAGCTCACTTTCTTAATTGTTTATTACTATACGATTACTGATTGCATTTGTATTTCGAAGAAAGAGAAGCTATTGTTCTCGGTTTAAAATTTTTAAAACTCGAATTTCCGAAAACATTGTGTACCTACCAAAATCCATACCAGCTCATCCTGAATTCACTGCCAAAACACACGTCATTCCAGACGATAGCTCTCGATAAAAAGTTCAATTTTGGACAAAAATTGTGTCTTGGCAATCGAAAGGCTAAGTTACCACTCTAAGGGGGTATTTAGGGAGTTTTAGTGGGGGGGGGGGGGGAGAATTACCCATAAATTCCGAAATGAAACAGTAACAAGTGACACTTCATTTTAAAGGGGGTTTTACGCTGAACACGATGGTGAAATCAGAATGTCGATATCTTATTTCCAAATCTTTTTTTTTAACTGTATCAGTCTTTATCCCAACCCTTATCAACTCCGCTAAACTGGAGCCGTTCAAACCGTTGAAGATGAAGAAACGTGGTTGTTAAATGAGATGCTCTTCACGTTTTATCTGCTCTATTCTGATGAAGGAATGAGATATCGCAATTCTGACTTCACAACTGAGGTGTTTATAGATGTCAAGTACCTATTAAGACGACTATTACCTACCGATCTGCATACCGCATACCGAATTAACCGATCAGCTTCATACTTAATTACCTATAATTACCCAACAAGTTTAAGATCGCCGATATTTGAATGAGATGTTCCAAACGACACATTTACATAAACCAGTTATTTCTTCGAAAATTCGCTCTTACAGCCATGCTGTATTTTTTTTATTATTGAAAGCCTTTCAATTGTACAAAAAGCTTCTATTTTTAGTGCTTTACTAAAGGAATCACGCGTTGATACAGCTGTTTGAAAGGCTTTGGTGATCTTAAAAATTGTACATGATGGCTTTATACTGCAACTAGATTAGTTGCTAGAATTACTGAAGTAACTTCAAATCCAATCACTGTGGAATCAGATCAAGTTCTTCACAAGAGGAGATACACGAATATATTTAAATGAATTATTGATGAAACGGCCATTCAACACGAATGATCATTTCCACGGTAACTCATGAGCAAAAACACACTCATCATCATATTTATGTTAGTCCCAAAATTAGAGCTATGGTCAGTTTTTAACTAAGTACCTCATTAATATTTAAGAGATGTTTGAAATTTTGATTTGCATTGAGTCAGATTTGATTTGATTTGAGTCAGTTGATTTGATATCTGAGTCAGATATTGAGTGGTAAGATAGGGTTGTAACACTTAGCAAAATAATCGCGAGTGTGAGCGTTTCATCGATTGAAACCTACATCGAACCTACCTGCTTCGCTCATCAATGATTGAAGCAAAGAAAGCAACCATCGATTCCGCCGTCAAGCGTAGGTAGGTTCATTTAAAAATAAATTATACAGTAGACCACGCACGAGGAAACGAGTAACCAATATTATAAAACACGATTTAGGTAACTTGATGGTTGTAGTAACAAACTACGCAATTGTTTTCGCAGCAATCAATGTGTTTCAGGACTCGGATTTTTAAGCTAACAGATTCTATTCTTCATGTACACCATATTCATACATTATGCCACCATGATTCAGCATGGAATGTACCAAAGGCGAAGGTATACCTTCGTAGTATATACTATATTCATACGAAGTATATACATATGCTTGTTATACAATCCAACGCAATGCATTGGTGACCTAATGAGACACATTAAGTAGCAGGTTTATTCATGAAGAAACATGGTTGGGGTAGCTGGTCGTAATTTAGATAGCTAAACTTCTGGAATTCAACATAATGGTTACCAAGTAGCAATTAGACATATTAGTTTTTGCTTTTCAAGCGTCATAGTTGTGAGAAACTATACGGGTTAAAGCCAGGCATCCACTTGTATCAAACGTCCGTACCGTAACGTAACGAAAATTGTGTTATGCCCCGATCATTTTCGCCTATTTGTTCGGGTTTACCCGGTCGCATCAAAGGATATGGTACCGTAACATCAGTCGAGACTCCCCTCCCGGAGGTTCTGTTTTCTTTGTGTTATTTTCGCAATATGGAGTGGGACAGGGAGTTGATTTTGGAATTCAATTCATTGAACGTTACAAGGCGTATGGGGTATTGTGGGATTTAAAAGACCAAAATTACTCCAATAAATTTCGGAAGCAAGATGCTTAGGAAGAACCAGGTAAGAAAATGGATCAACCAGTGGATGTGACGAAGAAGAAATTGAAAACGCTGCTGACTGGACTACGGAGAGAAAAAATGAATATGTCAAAAAGTTTGGGCTCTGGAAAAGGTGAGTAGGTACCTACCACAAAACGGTCCATACAGCGGTCCGTCCTATACAATCATCATTACGTAGATTTGGCGTAGGTTATATGAAGTGTTTTCTTTAATACGGGCTTATATCCACTTAGAACTTTTTCGGAAAATGAGAAAAGACACGTAGCCAATTTTTCTGGTTTCCCAAATTTTCCAAATGGGTAGTTAGAACCGTCGATTACACCATAAAATTTTGAAAATCAGTCTTACATTTTCACGGTACCTATATGACGGATCGGTCAGAATTGTTACGGAACGCAGTGATGGTACAGGCGTTCTTTTCCCGTTTGATACGTTACAGTACGGACGTCTGATACAAGTGGATACCTAGCTGTAAGACCAGCCACCTAAAAGGTTTATTTATTTATTAGTATTATTAATATGTTTGGCCTCAAGTAACTACTTCGAATGTCCTTGGCCTCATCCTAATAATTGCAATTAAAAAAAAATGCATTTAATAACAAACATTAAGGAATAAAGTAGTGGGTAAGGAGTAAAGTAGTATTTGGAGGGTTAAGGAAGTCTACTGGAGCATAGAATTGCTTTGGAACGACCAAGAACCCAACTCCTCTCTGTATTATTATTACATTTTCAAGAAAGAAATGTGGTCGTTATTCTAGCCCAGAACAGTCGTCTTTCCCCCATGGTTAGTAGCCCCAAGAAAATAAAATTCGTTTTTATTCGGAGAAACACACAAAAAACGAATTCTATTTTAGTAACCTGAAAATCTTCACGTTAAATCAAATTTTGATCTAACGTGAAGGTATTCAGATTACTAGATACGTTGAAGGGACAATAAAAAATTAGTATTTGGATTTACTTGTGAGATTGGTGTATGTAATTGAAGCCATGTTGTGATTGCACATGTTTTGCACTGCCTGGTACAGATCTTCGAGGCTATACTGAATAGGACGAGATGTCTGTATTGCGATTACAGCCTCTGAGAGTTTTTCCCAGGTCGCTTCTTGGTAGTTCTCAGGAAGTCGAGGTTTTTCTGTAACAAGAAAAAAGCTCCAAAGCTATTACCAGTTCAAATAGCAACATCGATCAAATTGACAGGATGATTACGGAGAAGCTGATTCAGTAAAGCCCACCCAATCAGCACACTGTGCGTTGATAGGGTTCACAAGAAAATGAAGAAGGCTATGCTTACGAGAGTCAAAGTTATTGAACAGTTTAGGTAGGTACGTGTTGGGGTACTACAGGGTATGCTAAGTACTTCGATAGTACTTAACCGTGAGAATCAACCGGGAGTGGAGTTTGTCTCATGATTCAAGTGGGTACAGGATTCCTCATCGTCCGGCTTCACAACATGTACTTATCGAAGTGCTTTCAGATGACGAAGAAACCCGAGGAATACAACTAGGACCAGCTGATCGTAAGTGGAACTAATGTTGGCTTCACCCGCATGAAGAGGATTCATTGGACGTTAAGGCTCAATAGCCCTTGTATAGTTCTAAAATCAGCCACCACGTAGCAGCACCAAAATGAAGGAAATTTAGATAGGGGATAATTCGAGTTCTATTGAACCGATTTTATATCTGAAAACGGCTATGGACGTAAAAAGAGCGTAGAATTTTCGGAAATTAGTCGAAATGAGTCATAATCAAAAATTGAGAAAGTTGCGATCGTTTTTTTACATTTCCAAGCCATTTTTTGAAAAACTGAGGTAGCTCTGCAATGCACTGCATCGTCCTGAGTCCAAAACAATTTTCAGATTTCAAATCGGTTAATTAGAACCGACCGAAACGCGATTTTACGGTGTAGGAGAGGCAAGGGGTGGAGGTGATGAAGGAGAAGCGGCAAGGGGCTGTTCTCTTCGTCGAAAACGATATGGAAAATGGTACAAACACGGTGCGTAATAGCGTGGAGTTTGGACTACGTCCTAAGAGTACCTAGAAGGCAACAAGGCGATGATTTGGGGAACCAGTGAGTGGGGGAAGCCTCACACATCGTCGGGTCCCACTAGGCCCCTCTTCCTTCTTCCATGGCCCCTCTTGTAAATTTCAAAATATACAGGAAGATGAGTAGGTACTTCTTTTATATACCAGTAAATGAAGATTTTAGTATACAGATTGTAGCAACATAATGTATCATGGTTGGTTCAATGTAGACGGCTCTCTTATTGGCATACTTCGATGTTTTCGAGGGTCAGAAACGCTGCGGATAGGGACCAATCTCAATATTTCACCCTATCACCAAAGCTTGAAAAAGATAGGTAGTATTGCAATCGGCTTAAAAACCAAATTTCGAAAACACAGAAATTTGTTTAGAAAATTCCTTTATCAACATGTAAACCCGTTTCAGAACATTCTAAACAAATTTCTGTGTGTGTGTATGTGATTATGTATGGAAGTCGTCACGATTGCGGCCGGTAGGAAGAATACATTTTTATAATGTAGGTAGTTTCTTCATAATATTTTAATTATGGTTTATAAAATAGTTTTATCGTAATATTGAGATATACTCAATATTATACAATACACCACATTACTAAACAAGTAAACTTGTACAATAATATACAAGTATACTGTACAATATTATATGGTAGTAAACAACGCCATTCTTTTGCCCGCTGTTCGAATCAACTTGCAAAGGGAAGTGGTTCCTCAACCTCATTGGGATCATCATGGGAACCTAATGTGTTGACGTTTCCAAGGAAACGAATGATGACCTTGGTTTACGTGCTTTGATGCCAACCGGCGCGACGCCCGCCCGTTTGTTGCCCCCTTCTCCCTTGCCGCGATTCCTTCATCACCTCCACCCCTTGCCTCTCCCATTCCGTAAAATCGCGTTTCGGTCGGTTCTAATTAACCGATTTGAAATCTGAAAATTGTTTTGGACTCAGAACGATGCAGTGCATTGCAGAGCTACCTCAGTTTTTCAAAAAATGGCTTGGAAATGTAAAAAAACGATCGCAACTTTCTCAATTTTTGATTATGACTCATTTCGACTAATTTCCGAAAATTCTACGCTCTTTTTACGTCCATAGCCGTTTTCAGATCTAAAATCGGTTCAATAGAACTCGAATTATCCCCTATCTAAATTTAGGGTCGATGGTGCAGCCATCTATTGAATTTTCTTACAAGTTTTTTTTGGGCTATTGAGCCTTAACTCAATTAGGTAGAGGATAAACGTGTGAAGAAATTCATTCAAAAGTAATTCTAGGAAAGCAGTATCAGGAAATACACGAGTCTCACCATCAGGAAATACACGAGTCTCACCCTCAGAAAAACGAAGATGACAGTAGAATTGGGTAACTTACTTGCCAACTTCACTGAAAAATGCGCACACAATCCGATGAAGACTACTTAAAACCAGCTATGTTACTGCTTGCCACCTGTGCATTAAAATAGTGTTTTGATAAGAAGCCTAAAAAGTACTAAAATAATCTAACAAGATCTGTTGTTTAGTGAATTTTACTTACTCACTTTGGCTACGCCAGTGACTAACAGATCTTGTTCGATTATTTTAGTATTTTTCAGACTTCTTATCAAACCACTATTGTAATGTACAGGTGACAAGCAGTAAAGTAGCATGTTTTAAACAGTCTTCATCGATTTTAATGATGATTTAATTTAGTGACTAGTTTGGGGGTGAGAATATAGGAATCCATATTGCGTGACTACTCATAGATAGGTAAGACTCCAATAAACTGATTCGATCAAAGTTAACGATATGGATATATATAGCCCTGATTTCATCAATTGGAAATTGTGGTCTTACAATAAAAAAGGTGATGAAAACCGAATAGAAAACAACATGTAATGGTGTATTGTACTTGTACAAGAGGGTATCCGGTTGGAGTTCTACGTTCTAACATGTTATACATTATTATCCGCATGAAATCGAATAATTTTAGGTTGTAAGATTGTTAGAATGAAGTATCAACATGTATTGTACTGTATTGTACGAATCCAAGTCATTTACCATACGGTTGACAAGGATCTGGTGCTATACCTGCTCCTTCATTCATCATCCCTGCTTTTCCTTAGATTGTTTGGGGATAAAAAATACAAGACGCCAAGAGTGACGATAGGAGGGAAATATTCAAAATCCTTCACAAACACATCATCGGCCAAACGATGCATTGGGGATATCAAACAAATGAAACCCTGGTCTAATTTTACGAAGTCCTATCAGTTGACCTTACGTGAACTGGCAAGGAGCTCATCAGAGGAGTCGCAATTAAGTGTGTAGACAAAACGCGAAGCCTAAACTAGTTCTTCAATAGTGAGTAAATCCATTCAAAATGTGGTTATCATAATCACAAAAACTCAGGAGATCTATCGTTACCTTTCAAGTTCTTGACGACCAACTTCTTGGCAGCTCCAGGTTTCAAGTTGACCAAAGATGAGTTGCGATTGACACCGTTGGCGTTTGGTGTCAAAGCAGAGAAATTGGCCCTTTTCTGTTTCTCAGACATGTTTTCCTCGATTTTGGGTTTCTTGCTGAGTTTGTCACCACTAGGAGAACTCCGTCTTCTTTTCACCGTGTTCTCGAAGTCTTCCCCTTGCGCCTCAAGGACTCTAGTTCTGGTTAAACTGGACATATGATTGCATATCACGGCCTGAGCCACGTAATCGAGCTAAATCAAAATTAATGGGGCATCACTGGAACCATTCACAACTGGGAATATTGAATTCTTTGTGTGACAAAATCCGTAAAATATCACTTCTTCACGAGCTAAAATCGCAAGCCCCCAAAACAACAGCCTTTGTGAATTGGTGCAGGTGGGGCCTAGATCTTCAAAATGCCGACACCGGGTGGCAGGTCATCTCAAACTTACGAAAAATTGTGAAGGTATCTCGAATATCTCGAAATCCACTCTTAAAATGAATTGGAATTTATTCAAACGATTATTTTACAACGGAATTTGGTTTTACAACCAAAGAAATCAACGGCTCACTGAGATTTCCTTGTATTTTCAGGTTGTTCATCCTGCAATGCTACCAACCACCAAATCCCGCTCGAATTCAAATGTATCACATTACACTGACTCTCACGCGAACCAAAACAGATCGTTCTTCCAATACATTATAACCAGTCAGCTGAATGACCATTTATCCGCCATTCCAATTCAACCATTATTATCTCATAAAACCACGAAACTTATTAAAACACGTAAAATTGCAAAAGGCTCTTTCTAACCTCTTCGACTCAATGCGTTACGTTGATTGATGGTAGTTATGGTGGGGTTGGCCATCTTGCTACCTTGCACGAAATTGATAAAATAATTGATCAGGACTTATTTCCCACTTTCTATTAAATAGAAACAAATTTTGTTTCATGATTTTAGTGAGAATCTCACTGAATCTGATTTTTGTCACAAATATCCATTTAAATTCGGCCTAACTGCAATTTGTCGAACCCACACATAACTAGACTATCAGCTAAAAGTTGGTTTGGATCTACTGTTATCTCTTTCACACAGAGAAGGTTTGTGTTATCGGACATATCGCTCCACACTGCAGTTATTGTACTGTTGTCTGTTTCGCTGAAGTGTCATGCAATCAAATTAATTTTCCTAGTCGGAAAATTAATTTTCTTTGTTTTCAGTCGTTTCCAATCCACCGGGAAATATCTGTGGTCGGTCATTCGGTTTTCGAATAGAGTTTTGTCCACTGCGTCTCAGTTCTCAAGTGTTACCGTTATGTTGGAAACCGCGTCCCGTATTCATAAGTAGGACATCAATTTGTGTCCGCTTATCCCGCTTTCTATTGTGTCTTGTGGTTTTCTCTTTCTTAACTGTACTAAAAAGAGATAAATTTTCCCCTTAGCGTTGAATGCTATGATGAGCTGTTTGTTCACATTTAAACATCTGACGAAAAACTCGGGGAATCATGTCGCAGGAAGCGGATGAAATCAACCTCACTCCACAGGAACTACAGGTCTTATCTGAATTGGATAGGTAAATCGTCTTTTATTGCCCTTATTCTATGCGCACACATCTCAACATGATATATTTATTGGATATCAAAAGAGTGGTTTCATAGACCGTGAAAATAGGAGTTCTTCAATGTAGGTGAATCGACGAATCAGAAATGAGGTTATTAAGCTACACGCCATTGCCGTTCGTATTCGGTGTTTTTGTCGCCTAGCATAATCGGTATATTCGTAAATTTTCCGACTGATTCAAACCCATACAGGTTTCCTAACTCACTATGCATGTAATATGGTTTTATACGCCATTGCGCACCACGAATCAGCGCTAAACAATCCATAGATTCCACTGATCAACCTGTTGGTAGAGCAACCTATTGCTGATTGCTACTCTTACCTTATTATTAGTTGGAAATAGTGGAAACCTACATCTCCATGTTGTTTATTGACCTCAATAGGTGTATGAATTTAGGCTTCAAACACTATCGAAACAGGAACTTAATTACCACAATTACCTAATTATCACAATTACACGTAGGTACTATGGATGATATCCGAATGCTTAGGTAGGTACAATGTACTTACTTAACGGATTCATACTAGATTGATCTAGATACCTAGAAGCTGGTTAGGAACCCTACTGGTAGTTAATACCTCGTTAAAAATACACTGTCGTGTATGTTTATCCGGTTGTCATTTCCTTCCAGTCATTATCATTTTACATGTTCCAGCAACCTGTTAGTTGAAAAAGCCATAACTTACCGGGTCATGTTCTAGGTTGCCAATCTCCCCTCCAAAAACCGCGTTAAACGTCGTAATGGGATTTCGGGTTTTCATTTCTTCACTATATTTTCGATTATGTGGGCATTTCAATGTTCTAGTAATAAATGGAATACAGTTCATCTAGTTTGAGATTTTACTTTCCAATCAAGTTGAAATGTGTCGTGTCTTTCAATCCTCCATGTTCGCGAGTAACCCATTATCTTTGTTATTGTTCCAGTCGTCAGTTTGGATTTTTGAAGTTGAATGAATCTGAGCATGTCAAAAAGAAAGAGTTGGTCCTCAAGGTAGGTTTGCCCAAGCCTTGTCATAGCGTTGTTGGAGTATTTTGATAATGATTCTTCTAGTTAACAATACGTTTCTGCTTTTTAGGCGATCAAATACCTTGAGCGCATGCTCATTCAAGCTCAAGAAGAGAAGGAAGTGAGAAAGGAGTTAGGGAATGGGGAAGAACCTCCAGCCACTAGCATCAACATCGATCCTAAAACCTTCTGTAAACTTGGTCATTTCCACCTCCTTCTGGAAGACTACGCTAAAGGTATGTATTTTTTACACGATTAGTAGCTGTTCAAATCGAATGAATACTTCAGTAGATAGGTCGACTTGATGGTTATATGCTTGGTTTTCGTACCTTGTTATTGAGCGGGAAAATACTGCATTTCATAAATAAGAAGCACTTTCTCCACCATTCACCGACAATCTTCAATATCTACTCCCATTTTTGAAATCTACGTTAGATTTCACATAAAACCCAGAGATAATGAGTGGCTAAGACACATACCGTGCCGTATGTGTACCGAAACCGAAAAATGAGGTCAAACATCTTGGAATTACCTAATCACCAAGAAAAAAACTCTAGTGCCCCTCAGGTTCCCAATGGTTGGAATATTATTTTCGTTTGATACTCGTAAGAATACCATAATTCCAGCAGTGGGAATGTGCATGGTACGCAGCACGAGTTGGATTTTTGGTAACCTGATAGTCGTAGCCTTATGGCAACCACTGTCTGACCCCAAAACCGCACAGAAAATAAATTCAACGTACGATCTACACGAAAATGATAATCCTTTGGAAAGCCGAGTTCCAGAAGAGGTTCTCAAGCAATTTTTCAGCTGCTAGAAGTTTCAAGTTTTTTTGGTTCTTGTACGTTTGAGCTTCCAGAACGGGGTTGGGTTTGTGTTTTAGTCAATGAAGGAATAGGAATTTGCGTCGATTGTCGATTCCGAATGTCGTCCTCCTGTTGCTTTTTACGTCCATAGGGTAACATGTATTGCCAGCGACATTCGTTTAAATAAAAGTACTGGAGGAGAAAACTTCAAAAACGCCGAGCGCAGATTGAATGTAGCTGCGAAAATAGAGGGAACCGTATGACGTCACAAACAGGACAAAACTCCCGGTTGGGGCGCTGACATCGCCTGGCTTACGAGCTCAGCGCCCCAACCGGAGGGTTTTGTCTTTTTTGTAACGTCATAAGGTCTTCTCTCTCTCGCTGTCTTTTTCAAACGCGTCCAGCTTCTCTAAATTTCCATAATTTTTGGGAAGACTAGTCAGGCAGTTGACCATAATTTTCGTTATAAAAATTGTAATTATAAAATTTAAAAAAAAATGTATCGTGGGTACATTCCGAAAGTAGGGATAGAACAGGAAAATTATCAGTAAATGGTAGAAAAAATGTTAAATAGAATCGATGATGAGACCCAACTGACTGACTTAGCTCTAATGTCCATTTGTTGATTTTGTAAAAGATTGCAGAACCACTATTCTATTCGATCTTTCTAACGACGTGTATTTAGTGAACGACAGAATACAAATTGGCGGTTACGAGCTTATATTAGTTGTTGATACCTCAATTTCAGCTTGATCTCTAGTATCGTAAGCTAGTAGCCTGGTGTGAGCTTTGATTCAAAAATCTCACACGTTTGTCATACTTATTGAGAGATTATCAACTAGTAGTTCACACTTATCAGCCACAGGAAGATGTGTGTCACTAATTCTACCCCTAAATGGCTATTCCCTCTGCATAAACATCTTACGACGTCGAAAATCAGTTCAGTTGTTATGCAGTTCAATCTCTGATCTTGATAAAGTCCCACATAGAACGCCACAGAGATACTTATGGTCATGATGTAGAAGTGAAGGTGAATATTGACTTGAGCAACAGTTTTTATCTTTTCCAGCTATGTCAGCGTACCAGAAGTTCTTCAAGTTGAAGCCAGATCATTGGAAGGACCCGTGTTTTCTCTACGGCCAAGGCCTCGTGTATTTTCACTACAACGCGTTTCAGTGGTGAGTTATGAGTTTATTGATTTTACCGTTTGATCAGTCTCAGCTGTTCCCATTGCAAGCCAGTCGTGAGATGGGGGGAAGCAACGTCGGAACCAAATAATTGATTATAACATCAAATGATTAATCGTAAGCTGATTATCTAGTGAGCAATTATTCGGCATTGAATAAACGATGTTCGATTAATCGAAAGCAAATAATCGATTTTTTGAGTACTCATTTCAAACGCATAATTATTTGCTTTCTCAAGATCTAAAAATCCGATGTTTTTCTTCGTCTGAAGATGACTACTTATTGTTACATTTTAAGACTAATGAAGATAAGGGAATGCCAAAACGATTAAATTGCATACAATTTACATGGATAACATCCATAATATGGATATTATGATTTAGCTTTAGGAGCCACGCAGCTGATCCCTGCCCTACTGCTTAAAGTGTAAGTCCTACGGAGGCTACGTGCCAAAATTCAAGTCTCAACACCACAAGAATTGTGCCCAAAATCGTCACATTTTTTTGTATCACGCCACTTGAGGAATGAACCCCAACCATGCGACATAATATTATTATTTATATTATATAATATTATTATGTCACATGGCCGGGGGTCATTCCAAAAGTGGCGTGATACAAAAAAATGTGACGATGGTGTTGAGACTTGAAATTTGGCATGTAGCCTCCGTAGCACTTACACTGCAGTAGGGCAGGGATCAGCTGCGTGGCTCCTAAAGCTAATTTATATGCTATTCACTCTATGAAGCAGTAATTTGATACGTAACCTCCATAGGACTTACACTTTAAGCGGAATAGGCCCAGGATCAGCTGAGGAGCACCTAAAGCTAACGGACATATGTATCCATGATCAGACGTTTTTCCCAGTAAGGGAGACATTTTATTATAAATTGAAGGTATTAATCTATAATCGATTTGCATCCCTAGTTGGAGGGACTGCTGTAATCGTACGGTAGCTTAACTATCGTAGATTTCAGAATGGCCTCGCACTGTTTAAAAATATTGGGGTTGATCCAAAATTTTAGTCATAGTTAACAATCTGTTGGGTGGCAAGACTGCCGCTTTAACCACAGAAATTGGTTGTGTTTCTTCCATAACCTCTTAACGTTTAAGTATTTTGCTACTCTAACTTCAACTAGTCGGTGAAATAAATAGTATACCTTCGCGTCAAACGTGATCTTGAATTTCTCAACAACTTCTATGAGTCCGTGAGCCATGTCTAGAGAAGGCTGAGTTCTTAAATTAACCCTAATAGGTTTCTAAATTATTCCAAAGAGCATTTCCACGTACAATCGTGCTGCCAGTCCTCCAGTTTCATTTTCTACTAGATTGTCACATTGTCTGATGACAGTGTGAAGACAAAATGAAAACCAACGTTTTAATAATACTTAATATTATTAAGTAAACAATGTTTAATATCATGAGATATTCGAATGGAATCTCCTTTGTTTCATAATGCAATAAAACTCAATTTTTAGTCAGTTGGATTTCTCTACTAAAGTTGGATAAATTGCTTTTATTCTTGCGTATTGCCTCTACAGGTCTTTTCAACTTCTACAACAAAAATATGTGATATCCCCAAAAACACGCTGTGTAAAAATCACCCCTCGCCAATATCATTCTACAGCGGCCGGAATGAGTTATGATATCCATTTTTCCCTGCCCGCCCTTTTCCTTCCAACTAAAGAGATATCCTAACCACTTTACAGTCGGATTGAGCCAAATTCTTTGAAACTTGCACTTTGATACCGTGTTTTCTCTGAAAATCCCCGCTGTAACCTAATTGTTTGAGTCTTCTCCTTGAAGCTCCCAAAACAACAATCGTTCGTGTTGTTAAGAGTAGCAATTCATCAATTCGTTTAGCAAATCTTGATGAATGATGAAGTAGTTTTGTTTAACCAGATGTTGGTACGACCATTTGATTCACAAAATTGAGTTGCATTGATTTCTAAAAACGCAGAACAATTATGTTGAAAAACCTATTGGTTTTCCTCCTGAAATCTTCACAGGTCTTTGGATCTTTGGCTTAGATCCATTGGATAATATTATGCAAACCATAGTTTGATCTAACTCGAGTTTTCGACTTAGCTACATTGTGGCTATGGCGCGGATGTGGTGGAGGTGGTAAACGGAAAAAGTCGGAATGCGCGGATCGAATTGACATGGAGTCGGTCATGCGGTACTCAGGAACGGAAACAGCTACTCCCTGAAGCTCCAACTCGTCTTTTTCTCCAAGCGAATAATATAGATTACATTTGTGTGTTTATAAACAGCACAGCCCCCAAATGTTAACTACGCCTTTTCTGCAATAGATATTCGTAGTAATTTCGCCTCCTGAAATTTTGCTATCTGAATTTGGCTATCACGTCACTCTTTTTTTTCTAGCCTCAAAAATAGGTAAAAATGAGCAAAAATCTAGAAAAGTTGACTCCTGAAGAACAAAAGAAATTTATTTGCATATCCGAATCTATATTTACGTGTCTACGCACCCAATCTACTTGAATCCACCGCTATCATTGTGTCAGACCTTTTTGCATTTTTTCTCACCTCAAAAATCATGATTTTTCAATCGATTTGAGCCAAATTTAGTATAGAGGGGGTTTTTGGGTCGCTCATAACGAATATGAAGTCAGACTCTAAAAGCCCGTCTATAGCAAATTTGGCTAAATCGATTGCATTTGCAAAAATCGTGATTTTTGAGGTTAGAAAAAAAGCTATAGGGTCTGACACAATTCTAGCGGTGGATTCAAGTTGAATGGGTCCGTAGACAGGTGAATATGGATTCGGGTATGATGATAATTTTGGTTTATTATCTTCGATAATGAACCATTGGAATCGCCCAAAGAAAAAATTTTTTTAACCCCCCCTCAAAATTTGTTGGTTTACGTTTCAAGATACGTAGATTCAGAAAATCGAATAAAAAACTCTGCAAATTCTTGACACAACGGTTCATTATCTTCTTTGTACAGATCACCCTTCTGTTTAGATCATTAGGTCTAAATGTCTGGATCCTAAATGTTAGATTAATTATTATTATGAATTATCACTAATTATTAATAATTTTATCAAGTACCTAGTGAAAATTATTATAATTTATTGTTAGGTATTAATAATTCGTATTTATTATTAATAATTATTATTATTTATTATGATTAATTAATACGATATAATTGTGAGGTTTTTAATACTACGTCGGTAATAATTTTTCTATAAGAAGTACCTACCAACAAACATTCGAAATTACCTTCATTTCCGTAGCACGAAACGCACCTCAGAACAACAAACTCGACATCACTTAAGCCATATGATGTTCCAAAGAGCTTGATAGTATGAAAATGGACCTGTATTTCAACAGTTTGATTCATGATCGTGTTGTGAGGCACAATCTTTGATAAAATTTACATAACATATGACATTTGACATAACATTTGACATAACATAACATTTGACATTTAAATAAAATTATTATAATTTATTGTTGAGCGTATAATAATTAATCTAACATTTAGACCTAGTGATCTAGAGCGTATAATTTATTGTTAAGTCATAGGCTCTGACGCACTTGTTGGTCTCCTGCCAGCCGTCTTACGTCATACGCTCGTGCGTCATAGGCTCTGACGCACTTGTTGGTCTCCTGCCAGCCGTCTTACGTCATACGCTCGTGCGTCATAGGCTCTGACGTACTTGTTGGTCTCCTGCCAGCCGTATTACGTCATACGCTCGTGCGTCATAGGCTCTGACGTACTTGTTGGTCTCCTGCCAGCCGTCTTACGTCATACGCTCGTGCGTCATAGGCTCTGACGTACTTGTTGGTCTCCTGCCAGCCGTCTTACGTCATACGCTCGTGCGTCATAGGCTCTGACGCACTTGTTGATCTCCTGCCAGCCGTCTTACGTCATACGCTCGTGCGTCATAGGCTCTGACGTACTTGTTGGCCTCCTGCTAGCCGTCTTACGTCATACGCTCGTGCGTCATAGGCTCTGACGCACTTGTTGGTCTCCTGCCAGCCGTCTTACGTCATACGCTCGTGCGTCATAGGCTCTGACGTACTTGTTGGCCACCGGACGGACGGTTTTTGGTTTATTATCTTCGATAATGAACCATTGGAATCGCCCAAAGAAAAATTTTTTTTAACCCCCCCTCAAAATTTGTTGGTTTACGTTTCAAGATTCAGAAAATCGAATAAAAATACCGGGAAGATGAAAACAAAGTAGTTTTTATGATGGGCGTCTGGGGGGTTGACCGACTGTTTCAGACGCGAAGTTTAGTGTTTCTCCTAAACCTTTGCGCGCTCACTGTGAACGAACGGCTGGTCGTACAAAAATCCAATTGGTCTTAAAAAATTCGTAATTTTTCAGGTCATTCAAAAGTGAACTAAAAACTACACCGTTTCATGTGAATTTTTAGAGATATGACATTGTCGAAATTTCAAAGTTCGTTTTGAACCCCTTCCCCTTGACCTAGGGTTATGAAAAGTTTCGAGGATCATTGTGGGGCTGGTCCAAACCCAGAAACCAAATTTCGTAATTTTAGCTCAACGCTAACTGGGCAAAGTGCCACGGACGGCGGACGGCGTACGGCGTACGGGTGACGGACGGATTTTTTTTTATTCGATTTTCTGAATCTACGTATCTTGAAACGTAAACCAACAAATTTTGAGGGGGGGTTAAAAAAATTTTTTCTTTGGGCGATTCCAATGGTTCATTATCGAAGATAATAAACCAAAACAACGGTTCATTATCTTCTTTGTACAGATCACCCTTCTGTCTAGATCACTAGGTCTAAATGTCTAGATCCTAAATGTTAGATTAATTATTATTGTCAATTATCACTAATTATTAACAATTTTATCAAGTACCTACTGAAAATTATTATAATTTATTGTTAGGTATTGATAATTCGTATTTATTATTAATAATAATTATTATTAATTATGATTAATTAATACGATATAATTCTGGGGTTTTTAATACTACGTCGGTAATAATTTGTCTATAAAAGAAGTACCTACCAACAAACATTCGAAATTACCTTCATTTCCGTAGCACGAAACGCACCTCAGAACAACAAACTCGACATCACTTAAGCCATATGATGTTCCAAAGAGCTTGTTAGTATGAAAATGGACCTGTACTTCAACAGTTTGATTCACGATCGGGTTGTGAGGCACAATCTTTGAGCCGTCATTGTGAACGAACGGCTGGTCGTACAAAGTTGCGGATGGTCTTAAAAAATTCTACGGAACAAACTCTATCTAAATATGAAATAAAAAACATACCGTTTGATGGGAATTTTTCGAGATATGGAATTTTCAAAATTTCAAAATTCGTTTTGAACCCCTTCCCCTTGACCTAGGGTTATGAAAAGTTTCGTGGATCATTGTGGGGCTGGTCCAAACCCAGAAACCAATTTTCGTAATTTTAACTCAACGCTAACTGGGCAAAGTGCCTCGGACGGCGGACGGCGTACGGCGGACGGACGGATTTTTTTTTATTCGATTTTCTGAATCTACGTATCTTGAAACGTAAACCAACAAATTTTGAGGGGGGGTTAAAATTTTTTTTTCTTTGGGCGATTCCAATGGTTCATTATCGAAGATAATAAACCAAAAAATCCGTCCGTCCGCCGTCCGCGCCACTTTGCCCAGTTAGCGTTGAGTTAAAATTACGAAATTTTTTTTATGGGTTTCGACCAACCCCACAATGGTCCTCGAAACTTTTCAGAACCCTAGGTCAAGGGGAAGGGGTTCAAAACGAATTTTGAAAATTTGAAAATTTCATATCTCGAAAAATTCAAATAGAACGGTATGTTTTTTATTTCATATTTTGATAGAGTTTGTTCCGTAGAATTTTTTAAGACCATCCGCAGCTTTGTACGACCAGCCGTTCGTTCACAATGACGGCTCAAAGATTGTGCCTCACAACACGATCGTGACTCAAACTGTTGAAATACAGGTCCATTTTCATACTAACAAGCTCTTTGGAACATCATATGGCTTAAGTGATGTCGAGTTTGTTGTTCTGAGGTGCGTTTCGTGCTACGGAAATGAAGGTAATTTCGAATGTTTGTTGGTAGGTACTTTTTTATAGAAAAATTATTACCGACGTAGTATTAAAAACCCCAGAATTATATCGTATTAATTAATCATAATTAATAATAATTATTATTAATAATAAATACAAATTAGTAATACCTAACAATAAATTATAATAATTTTCACTAGGTACTTGATAAAATTGTTAATAATTAGTGATAATTGATAATAATAATTAATCTAACATTTAGGATCTAGACATTTAGACCTAGTGATCTAGACAGAAGGGTGATCTGTACAAAGAAGATAATGAACCGTTGTGTCAAGAATTTGCAGAGTTTTTGGTTCATTATCTTCGATAATGAACCATTGGAATCGCCCAAAGAATAAATTTTTTTAACCCCCCCTCAAAATTTGTTGGTTTACGTTTCAAGATACGTAGATTCAGAAAATCAAATAAAAAAAAATCCGTCCGTCCGCCGTACGCCGTCCGCGCCACTTTGCCCAGTTAGCGTTGAGTTAAAATTACGAAATTTTTTTTATGGGTTTCGACCAACCCCAAAATGGTCCTCGAAACTTTTCATAACCCTAGGTCAAGGGGAAGGGGTTCAAAACGAATTTTGAAAATTTGAAAATCTCATATCTCGAAAAATTCATATAGAACGGTATGTTTTTTATTTCATATTTAGATAGAGTTTGTTCCGTAGAATTTTTTAAGACCATCCGCAGCTTTGTACGACCAGCCGTTCGTTCACAATGAGGGCTCAAAGATTGTGCCTCACAACACGATCGTGTATCAAACTGTTGAAATACAGGTCCATTTTCATACTAAAACCTCTTTGGAACATCATATGGCTGAAGTGATGTCGAGTTTGTTGTTCTGAGGTGCGTTTCGTGCTACGGAAATGAAGGTAATTTCGAATGTTTGTTGGTAGGTACTTCTTTTATAGAAAAATTATTACCGACGTAGTATTAAAAACCCCAGAATTATATCGTATTAATTAATCATAATTAATAATTATTATTATTATTAATAAATACGAATTATTAATACCTAACAATAAATTATAATAATTTTCACTAGGTACTTGATAAAATTGTTAATAATTAGTGATAATTGATAATTATAATTAATCTAACATTTAGGATCTAGACATTTAGACCTAGTGATCTAGACAGAAGGGTGATCTGTACAGAGAAGATAATGAACCGTTGTGTCAAGAATTTGCAGAGTTTTTACTTTTAATTTTTAGGAGTGAATTTTCCTTGATTTTCACCTATTTTGTGAGGGTAGAAAAAAAGTGTGGCGTGATAGCCAAATTCTGATAGTGTTCAAATTCGTGTTCAGGAGGCGAAATTACTACGGATAACATAATGCTCAAAATGCTCGTTCTAAATCAAAACAGATCTCAGTCACGTTGAACCATTTAACAACCTCATGGGCGCAGTGACATTTTCCCAACTGCCTCTTACCGCCGAGTTCTGCATAGCAACATTATTTACCTCAGACCTGTCCAAGTCAGGAGATCCGCGTGGTAACCGAGTACATCCCGGAATATTTTCTTACACAACTGAAACGTGAGCTGATTTCGTGGAAGTGCCTCAAACGTCAGTAACATTTTGCGATCTTCTTGTTACATACCTACTTATAAATAACAGCCCTCTTCATTTGGTAAGTTATGTAATTGCCAAAATCTTTTACGTATTACCAGGCAAGCTGGGTAGCAACACTATTGCCTCTAGGGTATTGTATGTTTTATTTCAATACATCATTGACTGAAGTTTTTAGGATGAGTTGACTAAATTGATTAAACAGAAATACTGGTTCTCTGAGAAATACGAGGGGTCATCTCAAAACTAAGTTGCACTGTTTATTAAAAATCGAAAAATGCGTTTAAAAATTAAGAAATGTATAATTATTTTTCTACATAATGCACATCGATGCACTTTTGGTACCTGGTTTTTAGTCTTCTCAGTCCATCCTCGTACCACTCCGGCGCCAAACCAGCCAGCCAACTCTCATCTTCTGCTCTGGGGTGCCTCTTGATTTGTGAATCACCGTCTTCCCAGGTGCTGCTTCAGCTTCAGAAAAAGGTGGAAATCACTGGAGGTGAATAGGTCCCGTAAATATGGAGGATGTCCAAAAAGTCAGATCGAAATTCTTCCAGTAGGTCGACCACTGCGGGGCTCATCGTCACTTCTCGACTTTTCAGGAACAAATCCCGCCTTTTTGCCACATATTGGTGACTTATCGCGGTTTGTCCATAAACATTGATAATTTCGCGATGAAGCTCCGTCTTGATTAACTAAACGCACTTAGCGGTAGAACACAAGGGGAGCTCCGTTTGGTTTGAACTGGTAAATAGCTGATACGAGAGGTAACAACTTGAAACTTTGAACACCAAGACGAAACTTCCGTAGAAATTTCAGCCCGATCGGATCAACCCGCGATTTTCAAAAAATAAGTGCAACTTATTTTTAGCTCTTTAAGATCTTGAAGGGAACTTTGGCTAGGGTCTGTGTTCCCCAGCTAGCTCCTCTTTCGCATCAACTTCCGGGTTCCTGTCGTGATTACTAGATCGAGAGACCCCTTCATTGTTCTCCAAGCGAGCACACATTACCAACAAAATGCCCCCTTGAATCGACTTATGGCCCTTGCAAATCATTTTGCTTCCGACTTTGACCCAGCCACTATTTTGATTGCCTTCATTAAAAGACTCGTTTCCGCCCTGTGTTTTGCCTAAAGTGCGTTTTTTTGACTTAATATTTAACTATATTTATATACAGTGATCTATAGTGGAGTCTCAAGGGACCAGAAAATCTTTCCACATTAAACAGTATTTCCACATTTCCCAGGTTCCAAGATACGAGTATTCGAATTGGGGAAGGTTGACAATGCAATGAAAGAGATGTATAATATTCACACATATTATGTGTGTATTTAACAAATTGCGTACATTATTTACGTACCTACATACAGTACAAAACGGGTTCATAAATTCATCAAATCTTGAAAAATGATTCATTTCATTAAAAATTTTGTTTTATGTATCAGTTGAGTACCGGATTTCTCGATCAGAATTTCCATTTTCCCATAGAACCTCTGCCACAACAAGTCCTCTACATCATCTCGTACCAATCCAAAAACTTTAGGAAGAACTCTTATTCTTAGAAGAGGAAACTTGCCAGATTCATATTTTTCCTTCAATTCCGCTTTCCTCTTCAGTACATTGTAAACTGCGGACTTTCCACACTTTAACAAATCTATACACTGCTTCACACTTGTCCCCTTTCTCTCCAGAAGTTCAATATTAATTATTTTTATTATTTATTATAATAAATTATTTTGATTTTATCAGCTAACTTGAGGTCCTTATTCGGTGCCATCGTATTGATTTTTGTAGATCTATTGGCAATCGCCAATACAAATCGCTTACAATAACAATAGTAGCCAAGAGGAACTGGTAGCCTACCAGTGGTAGGAGCTATACCCGACCCATACACAATTGAAGACACAAGTGGATGAAGGTGCTATGTAACAAAAGTAAAATGTCAAGAAAATTGAGTTTGCATACTTGCCGATTTTGTTTGGTTCGGAATTTTTCTCTTCTTTTCTTCTCCAAGTTGTTGCTAAGGTGTTGTCAATCATGCACTGATTACAATAAACCCAATATTTTGATGATTATCTGCGCTACGCGCTACCACATGAATTATCGAAAAAATGTTACATAGCACCTTCTTCCACTCGTGTCTTCAATTACAATTCACGAATCTTGTAAGCCTTATGTAATTACCACGCCTCGGTCCGACCCGATTCCCTTATTGGACAGTGTTGAAGCTGAACTAAAGAACATGGTAACTTGCTTAGCAATAACTCCAGTAGAACATGCAGCGGAATGGTGTGCTCCCATGGTGGTGGTTCCAAAGCAGAGTGGAAAAGTGAGAATGTGTGTCGATTTGACTAAGCTTAACGAGTCTGTTCAACGTCCGTATTATCCAATTCCAAAAGTCGAATTTTCGCTCAGTTCGGTAGCAGAAGGTAAATACTTATCCAAACATGGCGCCATCAGTGATTTTTGGCAAGTCCCTTCTCTATCGAATCTCAAGACTATACAACGTTTTTAGCTACCTATTGAAGAACACGATATAACGTTCCGCCAACTTCTTGATAAATTCACTTCTGTTGGTCTCACCCTAAACAAAGCCAAAACTGAGTTTCACAAAACTACTATAAAGTATCTTGGCCATTGGATATCATCGGAAGTTATATCACCGGATCCAGAAAAAATAAAAGCAGTGTTGGACATGGAACCCCCTAAAACTGTAAAAGAACTTCAAAGAGTTCTTGGGATGGTAAATTATTTGTCAAAATTTATTTCAAATAAATCTGAAATTTTGGCACCGTTAAACTCATTATTAAAGTCGAGTGTAAATTGGGAATGGAAATCAGAACATCAAGAAGCCTTTATTAAGCTCAAGACCTCTGTAACATCTTGTCCTTGTTTAGCTAAGGAATCACATCAAAAACTAAATAATTCGACACTTGTGATATTCTTTCATCCGGGTTCGTGTGTCATTAAAATGGTACAATTATAATTGAGTGGATGAGTGTGGTGTGTGTTGGTGAGAATAGTCCGGGTGACGTCACTCTGGCTATTGACCCTTCTCTCTCGACACTCCTCCTTCTCACACCTGAGGCGTCCTGCCAGCAACGTTCCCGAGAATGATGCGTCAGATTTGATTCAAGTTGATAGTTGAACCGGATCCATCAATGTTGATGTATTAGACGAGTTCTACGACATCGCTCTGATTCATTGATTCTAGCAACGGCGAGAAACATTGTCCGGGAACTGCTATTCGAATTACTACGCAAAATCCAGTGGGCACCTAATACATTTTAAGAAAGGACTCGAGCTACCTTTTAAACTACTTTTTAGCTCTTGCAATTCTCCAAATTTGATTGTTTTTTCTCTGTCTAACAAATCCTTTGGATGTTGAACGCACGCATTTAGCATTTTAGAAAATAATTCCTCCATGGAGTACGAAAAAGTAGGGAGCTCTATTGTGGTTTTGAGATTGTAACCGACTCCGCCTATTGCAACAGTTCTGCAAATTGTGCAAATTCGTAGTTGTAAAATGTACTTGAGACACGCACAGTGAATAAATCTTTATAAATCTATAAAGCGATCTATTAATCTATAAACCGAGGTGTTATCCAGAAAAAAAGGAGACTAAATTTGTTATAAAACCAGTAAAATGGAGACATTTTACATAGAACCTGTTATAATTCGTTGTTATAGTCATGCTGCATGACAGTGGATTTTTAGTGTCGAATGGAGTTAAACCTAGTAAGTTTAAACCAAATGTACGTTTTCCACTTCTTTCAATACTCCTTCACTTATTTCACATTAATCGTGCGATTTCAACGATAATTGACGAGAGTTCTTCGTTCGTCCGGAAATTTCTATATTCCGCCGTGAGGATGTATCGGTTTTCTGAGCAGTCCTGTGACCCTCGGACGCAGAACGGACGGAGCAGGAGCCGTTTTCTGTTTCCTTTATTTAGTTTTTCTGTGAGTCTGCTCTCTCCCGAGTCCAAACCCCTCGCGCCACCCGGAGCAACGCCCGGCCTTGAGACGGCTCCCTTTAAACCATCACATCGGTGGACCCCCCTCCGCCATCTAATCTTCTCTAACTTTTTATTCGCATAGTGTCCTCCGAGCGCATCTCCACTTTCTCGCTTGGTTTTCCATGAAGTTGGATAGAATTGCCTTCGTACCTACGTAGGAGTGAAACGTTGTAGCGATTCATTCAACTGATAACCCTCCAACATCTACAGCTTTTTCCAAGTTAACAAGAAACAAGAAAAGTTGTATTATTACAAAGAACTGGTCGAATTCAGCATTTCTTAAGATAAGCCCCAGCAATGCATTCCAAGGTCCACCAGAAAGCAGCTCCTTAATTTTTACTTAATTTCATATTCTGGCAGTCTTTTTGTGTGCATGATCTTGAGCAAAGTTTTTTCCTCTCGAGAGGGGCAAATGGACTCTCGAGACAAGACTCACTAGTGTAATGTCCGCCGAGAGTTCTCTTATATAGAGATTTCACTCTGCTTTCCGCCAGTACTCTCGATATTTCAAATCGGTTTTGTCTTTCTGAGAGTAATGGCCAAACCCATTAGTAAGGAGGTGGTTGAGGCCGATGAAACCAATCCGATCCTTTGGGAAATTCAGCACCATGATTATAGGGATAGGACGAAGACAAAATGTTGTGATGGAGAAGATTGCAACAGACTTCAATAGGGAAGACCAGTGTGTCAGAGAATAATTCTTTGATGGCCAAAAATCGAAAATTGGCGGCTCATAAGACATGTAAAACGAGTAATTTCACACGAGAACATTTTTGGTTAACTACCAGATCGAACTGAAGAATGGCGAATTTGATCTTTTCCCGCTCAACGTGGCCGGACAGGGTTGTAGTTGATATATCGGCTGATAGGGGCGGGCACAGGTGGCTTTCATGCACCGCTTTCGGGAGCCAATCAGAGAGCGGTTTACGGAGCTCTCTGATTGGCCTGGGAGGTAGATGACGTACATTGCTGCCCTCTTCCCGCTCAATACGACTTCAAACCTCTCCTTAAATTTTTTTTACCACTGTCTTGATTATTCTGAAGGTGAGTTCTTCTCAGCGCCTAAAACTTTCTGAAAATTCATATTCGGCCGATGTGTTCCCTACTTGATACCACTTACAAATTGGGGATACAGACAATTTGGGAATGACAGTGATTTTTTAAAAATTTTTGATGGCAAAATAGTGTTATTTCTTCGAAAATTCGCTCTTATAGCGATACTGTTTTAAAATAACCGGTCCCACTAACTAATTCCACTAGGATTTGAAATTATAATAAATGATGGTACGCTCCTAAATTACTTCTCATCTCTATCCATTCCTTTATCCACTTTTTTTTCCAGTTTTTCTTTGTGATACGCCCAAAATTAATAACGCTACTGCTAATACTTATTCCGGGCGGACGGCATGCTGAATTCATTCTCCAGACTGACCTCGCACTCGTGTGGTGTAAAGTCTTTTTGGACTCTTGAGAGTTGGCTCAGAAAGTTGCTTTTGGAGTTTGAACTCGTTAGAATTTTACTCTCACTTGCAAAGGGCTACTCTTGAGTGCTCATGCTGCGAGTACTCTCACGTCTAAGCCCACCTTTAGCAACGCATAGCATAGAAATTAGCTTTAGGAGCCACTCAGCTGATCCAGGGCCTAGGCAGCGTCATGTTGAAGTCCTAAGGAGGCTACTTACCGAATAACAGCTTCATAGAGTGAATAACCTAGATATTAAGTTTGGGAGCCACTCAGCTGATCCGGGAGCTCGGCAGCGTCAAGTTGAAGTCCTAAGGAGGCTACTTACCAAATGTCAAGTCTCTACTACCATAGGAATTTGCGTAGGGTTGGAGGATGGCGACAGCCCAATGGAATACAACGGATAATTATTGCTACGAACCCAACTACAATTCCTCGATTTTTGAGTAAAAATACGTCTCATGTGCGTTTTATGGGAAAATAACTGTCTGCAATGTTGATAAGGGAAGAACGCGTATTTTGTTCTTTCTTTTACCAAGAACTGCTGTTCCTCGCTGGTAATCATACTTGGAAGATGAGATCATCCATCCGGTTGTACCTAGTCATCACTAGGTTCAAGTTTAATCCCTCAGAACTGCGGTCAGGCTCTCCACCAGCTCCTTCAAATGATGGGGGATCGAGTGCTGACGAAGGGCGACACGTGGAGTCCCGCACATCAAATCTGCCTTTATGGATGAGAATTTTCCCGATCGTGAGGCAATTCCGGAGCATCGAACGTGGACTTCCAGTCCCTTAGCTCCACCGCTATATGTAGGTGAGCTTTACCCTGTTATCTGCCCATCTATTTTCAAGCTCCGTCATATTAGACTGTTCAGATGGTCCTTCTCGTACCGTTTCTGTCCGATCATACTCCGTTGCATACAATATTCTAGTGACTACTGCGTAGAAACACTGAGGGTGATGAAGGCGGTCAATGACCCATCCCCCCCCCGGAATGTCGCCTGCTGCATTGTGCATCCGCGGGGAGTGTGGTGAGGGAACACAACTGTTGCCGTAGGTCAGTCAACTTCCACCTCGCGGATCCCAGTACGAAAATAATCGTTTTCTTTTTCTATCCCCTTGTTTTGTTTACGGGAGAAAACTCTGTTGATACAACTCACGTCTTCGGTCTACGCTACAACGTACTCGAGGTGAAAACAATACGTCCTATCACAAAGCCCACAACTTGTGAATGAACTCTCATCGTCCGTCTCTTTAAACGGACTCTTGCCATAGTCATATTACTACTATGATGAAATAAAACCTAAATACCTACTGATAAAACCTCCACAGCAACGACATCAACCTCCCAAACGATACTGTTACGGTTGTATTGTTCAACCCCCATTTTCTATATCCTTAAGAAGGCATTTTTAGCGAGGTTTCATAGGAAAAGAAACTGTAATAGCCACAGTGCAAAAGCCTGTAAGTACTATTTTGTCAAAAAATATGGTTTTGAGCTTCACTGATAAATTTGGGCCTTGTGCACATGCTAATAGGAACAGAATTGAGCTACAGCGCTTCATTTCTCCTCAATGGATGTTTGAAGTAACCTGTTACATGGTTACAGTTACTGTTAAAAAACAGTTTTTGTCGTTTCCTCGACATTTTTTATTTTTGTACATACAGGCTTGAATTTTAGTGTGTTTTGGAGGAGTGAATGGAGGATGGTCTGGAGGACGGTGCAAAACACACTAAAATTTCAATTGGAACAAACAATCTGTCTTGGCAATCTAAAACCTAAGCTTGTAGATAGGCAGAATTGGGCCACTCTGAGGGGAGTTTTGGGGAGTTTTAGAGGGAAACATTGCCATTAAATTCCAAAAATGAAACAAGTTACACCTCTTTTTAAAGGTTTTTTTTAATTGCTGAGCACGATGGTGTAGTCGTAATTACTGTGGATTTTCTAGATGTACAGTAGATGTACAAAATGTCGATGTTTGAGTCCTATATTCCTTATTATTACAACCGACCCCACTTTATTTTTCCTCAAAATCAAAGGATCTAAAGAAATTTTTTTTAATTTTAAAATTGACAGTATAGATCGGGAGTTGGTATCTGATAATTTTTCAAGTTTGCCATACAAGAAAGAGGCTGTGGAAAAGTCGGTAAAAGAGTGACAGGACCATTTACAAACACGAAACATTTTCTTCAAAATCAACAAAATATGGAGATATTGTTTGCTAAAGTTTAAACATGTTTTTCTTGCTAAACATGTGTTCGCCAATTTTTTGGGGTGAGGAAACATCAGGGTTCGGTATACATTCGGAATCAAAAATAATTTTATGCAAACACAGTTTTAAACTTTATTCACATTTGAATAATTAATGAAATGATGAAAGGATTTGACCAATGAAGTAATGGCAATGTTGAGGGAACATTAGTATTCACGAATTCTGAAATTCCTATTAGTTACCTTGGTTTAACTTGGTTTTGGTTCGGTGTCGGCGTATCTAAGCGAACTACTACCTACCGATTTCCCTCACAAGTTCAATTGAAAGTTACATTTTGGTTTCAAGATGACGTAAGAAGTGTTAAATCGTGCACTCTATCGATATGCGAAAAATGTGATATCAGATTCTGAGTAGGTACGTGTATTTGTAGCCTTCATTCAATACCAAGGATCTCCGACAGAAGTATGTGAAATAACATTTAAACTATTGGACAACGGTTTGTCTACATCTTTTCTCGGTTTATATTTTGGAATATATTCGATCATTGTGTGATTAATTTACAAGGAAATCGATGCTGCGGTTGACATCTGATCCTCCACATCGGTGACCGGCGGATATGAAAGAGGACCCTCCGCCTTCTTCAAGGTGAGTCCGAGGATTCAGAAGAAGGAAAAAAAAATTAAATAAAAAAAATCCCAACCATCTGTAACGAGGAGCGGTGCGGCTTTGTTTGGCAGATAAAAGAAATACTGGTAGCTGGGAGTTGCTGTAGGCATCCGTGTGTTTCTATGTGTGGGAGAGGTAATAAAATAAATCGAAAGGCGTTTTATTGGGATACAAAAGACGGGTCGTGGGGAAAAAAACCTACCAAATTCTGTGTGCTGAATGCAACTTCTGCCGAAATGAGGTATTGGTGGGGGGTATCAAATCAAATAAAATACAGGAAAACCGTACAGAACGTGAATTTTGTGCAACTGTTGGATATTTACTGTTGAGATGTTGTAAACAACCACACCTCGGCACAACTATAACAGGCAACAATGCTGTGTCCGATGATGAGGAAACAGAGCCTAATTTCAGCTGCATCTAGCTTTTGAAATCCCGCCTACTAGGAATGGGTCGTTCCGACTGGAACCGTTCCGCGGAACCTACTTCACCCTCGGAACGGAACGGAACTGTGACAACTTGTGGAAACTATATAAGACGGGGAACTTTTCTCCGTTTCTTCAATGAAAAGTCTGCTTCTGAAACGAAGAAGCAGTTTATGGAAAGGAAATGATGCAACACCATGCTGTTCCGAGCTTCTTATCTCATTCTGCCGAAGCCGGAACCTAATGTTGTGGTTTTTGTCATGGAAGAAGGGAAATCCCCTTTGTTAAAACCGCTAAAGAAGCCTGTGTGCGAAATTTCAGATTTTTTCGATCCAGGGGCAATTTAAGGCGACGGGTAGATGTGGCAGATTTGAATTCTACGCACCTTGAAACATAGTAGATATAGGTATGAGAGGGGAAAAACATGTTCTTCCATGTATGAGAGGGGGAAAAATGTTTGCGGTAGTGTGTTGAGGTTGCTGCGAAACCGTAGAGCCTCTCCAGTTATTTTGAAACGGCCAGTTGCTTGGAGCGCCATTGTCGCTGAAGCTGGAGCTCGAAGCTGTTAATTTGAAGCAGCTTCTCCGAAACTGTTCCCTACAAGAAACGAACTGCTTCGTTTCGTTTCTCAAAAACCGTAGAAACGCCCATCCCTAATTAGGAAGCTCCATATCAGGAATCCAGAGGAGGCGACATAGGATAGAGCTGGGTGGAGGATAGCGCCATAGGAAAATGAGGCGTTTTTGAAAAATATCTTAGTATCAACACATTGCCTTCCGTTCTGCAAACTGTCACCAGCTCGTGTCCAACATCAGACAACAAGATTGTACGTTTTATTCTCCCACATCTAGTGCCGACGTATCTTTGTTACACGTAAATAATCGATTTCTACGAGAGAAACGAGTGGGAAAGTGCGTACTTGCAACAGGTCGCAGGTAGATCGATCTGAAATCACCTGGCTGACTGGGATCCTAAATCCAACAGCTGTTCTCATACACAAAGACTTCTTCAGGTCAAAAACCTATTCAGACTCCGACCCTCAACTTCTCAGTCCATTGTGAGTCCTCCCCCAATCTGATACAAAATTGGTCCATCCCCTTGGGTGGAGTTGGTACTAAGCAACATCAATGGCTTTGGATAAGATCCTTGCAACGGTTCTAGAGAACTAGCGTGGATTCTGTGTGTAGTTATCAGGGAATCAGAGGTCACAGGAGATCGTTTTAATAAGAAGTATTTTTGAAGATAAATTTCTATTTTATTTGTTTTAATCACTCTAAAAATTAAATTTAGTTATTTCACATCGTGATATTTTATAGGAAAGAATGATCACGGCAATGAGGATGTTGTCCTCAGTACACGTCAAACACGCTGAATCGCAGGAAACCTGTCTACAGATTTGCCATTTTAAACAGCTGTCTATTAATGAATTTACGTATACGACCTGATTCCATTATATAGATAAAATTGATTTTCCAATCAATAACTGTCTTCTTGGTTTGTTTTATTCTGTATGAGTCGAGATACGAGTAGTTTATCTTCTCCATGGATGCTTCAGCAGTTGTGGTAATCTCCTGCTCGAAATCGGTAGTTTCTCATGGTGAAGAACGACGTGCGTAGATGTCATCCATCATCTGGAGGGAAGAGGGCGACAGTTTCGTCTGTGGTGACCGATGGTCACGGGGCTGTCTACTGTTTGTATTTCGGCGGTCTCAGAAAACCTTCAAATAAGTCGCCTCTTATCGATACAGACTTCTTCGTTTCGATCTCAAGACTCTTTCGTAACCTCTAGTTCGAACAAGATGATTGTACTACTTCTGGGCAATTACGGATCTTTGCGCGTTGACAACTGCTGTGTTATACCTGTCCCCGTGATTGACGAGAACATGAAGATCCGATCTTACTTGTTCCGAAAAATAATTGATTTTCAGTTGAGAGAAAGGGGCCAACACGGGGCAGTGTATACTAAAATAAATTATTTTTCGGAACATGTAAGATCGGATCTTCACATATAATATATGTGATATTATCGTGTCTAATTTTCATCGACGACTCCAGGATTCGATCTACTAACCTCATTGGAAGTAAGATGGAATCATAACCGACTGTAGACTTTCACTCGCTAGTTCGTAAATAAAGTCCCAGAAAACACTACAATACCAATCCCAAACAACACACACACATCACCATCCCAAGTGAAGTCAGAATATCTCATTCCGTTACCAGAAAAAAGCAGATGAACCATGAAGAACATCTCGAATAACAACCACGTTTCTTCATCTTCAATTTGCTCGAGTTTGATAACGGAGTAAGATATCGCAATTCTGACTTCACCATCGTGTTCAGACTTGTCAGACGGTTTCATTTTAGAATTTATGGATAATTTGTCTCCTCTTAAAATGCTCTAAAACCCCCCTTAGAGTAGCCCGAATCTGCCATCTACGAACTTAGTCTTTCAATGGCCAAATATGATTTCTGGTGCCTTTTGGCAGTGAATTCAGGATGGTCTGAAACGGAATTTGGTATGAAAATGTTGTGAAAATTGGAGTTTTAAAAATTTTGGACCGAGAACAATAGCTTCCTTTTCTTTGAAAATTTGGTATGTACAAAATTTGTACATTTAATGAACATTGAAGTTAAAAAAATATAAAATGAAAACTTACCATTCTAATAGCAAGTTATTAGTTAATAGAAAAACTGTCTTGGCAACCGAAGGGCTAAGTTCGTAGATATGCGGAATCGGGCCGATCTAAGGGGGGTTTTCGGGAGTTTTATGGGGATGAAATTCCCTATACATTCCAAAAATTGAACAGTATGTTAAGTGACACCTCAGTTTTTAGATTTTTTGACGCTAAACACGATGGTGAAGTCAGAATTGCGATATCTTATTTCGGTCTCAAACTGGAGCGCTTTGAAGCGTTGAAAAATCTATAAACTGACGTGTTATTTGGCAAAAAATGGTTGAATGAGATGTTCCATACATCGCATTTTACATAAAACCAGATATTTTGTCTAAAATTTGCTCTCATAGTCATGCTGCATGACTGTTGATTTTTTGATCTAATTAAGCGTGCTACCGTCTCAATGTAAAGTTGTCGAGTTCGCCGGTTTGATGGAATCGTTTCAAAATGTGAGAGTAGTTTTTTGTTGGCCGTTTTTTGTTCCACTTTGTGGACCCGTGTTATCTGTCATCCATCAGGTAGTGATGGTCTTGTGCCTGACGATCGGTTGTATTTCTCAAGATTTAGGATAACAGCCTACTGCCTCTTTCCTCAGGGGCCCATTTCGCTTCCACACGCATCCTACAAACATCGTCAGGTTTTCTCGCCAAGCTCTATCGATCGTCATTCGGTCGCCGGTTTACGACTTTTTCGACGTCGATTTGTCGATTCGAACGGTTCGGTTTCGATCGACAACTGCTGAACGGACATTCGCGGTGAAGAGATTTCGTTTGTCAGGGCTTTTGTCGGGAGACGAGTCTACGTGACGGACGACACGTCTGCCGGAAACCGAGGTTGGGATATCGAACCGGGCGAGGCGGACGTTTTCAGGACGCGTAGTAAAGTTCGAGCGTGGTTGTTGGGCTGCAACTGGGGACACTGCCCCCTTTAACCCCCCCCACTCGTCCCATCATCACTTCCACTCCCCTCCAACGCTCCCCGTCGTGGTGATCCCCCCTCCCTTCACCCTCACCGTTACCCCCAACCATTATCCCCCCCCCTACTTCCCGTCCCCGCTGTCCCTTCGCTTTTCCCCTCTACCCGAACCCTTCGCGTTTCTTCCGACCCTTTCCGAACCCTCGAGTACTCTCCTTCTCCCATCAGTCTGCTTCACGCACTCGACTCCACCGCCTGTGTTCTTTGAACGTTTATGTTCACTGTTGTGTTTGTGTTCATTTGTGTTTGTGGTATCTCATCATTTATTTATTACCGAATCCAATCCGTCTTCAACATCGATTTTCTCTCTTGATCATGGTGAGTGGAGATTTCCTACACGATTCTATTGCAACCATTCACTTCAGCTGATTCTATCCCTGCAAACTGCAATCCACCTTGAAAATCTCTGCTATAACCTCTCATTCCACTGAGAAACCCCAGAAATTGTACTGCCACTACCATCAGCAACCATCTACGAACTGTCACAACAACAATCCGTAGAATTTTATGCACTCAAAGTAACTTTAGTCACTTAAGTTTTCCATCCATTTTGTGGTAATTGTGGTTAAAAACTCTGCAAATTCTTGATACAACGATTTATTATCTTCTTTGTGCAGATCACCCTCCCTTCTTGATCACAAAATGATAGATGAAACGTTTATAGAGATGATGAATTAATTACACATAATTATTATTCATTATAACTATTAATTAACTCTATATCTGAAAACAATGTGCTGTTCGAATCAGCTGAGTATGCACTCACAGTAAATTTACTCATTGACCCTACTCCATTCAAGTTTTTCATCCATTTTGTGGTTCGAAAACTCTGCAAATTCTTGATACAACGATTTGTTATCTTCTTTTTGCAGATCACCCTTCTGTCTTGATCCCTAAACTATAAGTAGATGAAAAGTTTATAGAGAAGATGATTTGTAATTAAACAAGTAATTAATTATTATTCATTATTACTAGTAATAATTATTCATTATTATTAATTAACTGGATATCTGAGTACCATGTACTGTTCGAATCAGCTGAGCCAGTTTGAACATTGAACCGACAGGCTTCCGCATGATTCACTTTCACGTTGACGACTTCCGATCTGCTCCAACTTTGATCCCTCATTGTGAACGAACGGCTGGTCGTAACAACCGCCGGGTGAACTTCAAAAATGCTAAAGATTAACAGCTATTTAAATGTGAACTAAAAACTATACCATTCCATTTGAATTTTTCAAAATTGGGTTTGAACCCCTTCACCTTGACCTAGGGTTATGACAAGTTTCAAGGATCATCGTGGGTGTGGTCTGAACCTGTAAACCAAATTTCATAATTTTAGCACAATGCTAACTGGACGTAATTTTCATTTTTAACGAATTTTCGAAATGAACGAAGCTCAAAAATGTTAAAACTTGAATTTCCGAAATATTTTCATTCCAAAATCCGTTTCAGACCTTCCTGATTTCACTGCCAAAAGACACCAAAATTCATTTATAGAATTGAGATAAATAGTAAAATTTGCACAAAAAGTCTGCCATGGTAACGAAAGGTTAAGTTCGTAGATGATATGAATCTGGCCACTCTAAGGTGATGTGGGGGGGGGGGGGTTAAGGGGGAATAATTACCCATAAATTCCAAAAATGAAACAGTCTTGACAAGTGACACCTCATTTTAAAGGTTTTTTAACGCTGAACATGATGGTGATCTCATGCGGTTATCAGATTAGAGCAGTTGAACCGTGAAGAACCACGTTTCTTCACCTTCAAAGTGCTCCAGTTTGAGGAGGGAATAAGATATCGCAATCGTTTCTTCACCATCGTGTTCATCGTTAAAAAATCCATAAACCGAGGTGTTACTCGGCAAAAAAATGGATCCGAAATTTGTGATAAGACAAGTAAAATGGAGACATCGTAGATAGACACAGATATTACGTGGTTTTCAATTGTTCGTTGACACGAGTCTGTATTTTTTTGGAAAATTATTTGTAGAAGGTTTTAGTAATAAAATTTGGATGTTGTCCTTGAAAATGTGCGTTCAAGTGACCCGAAAATTGGTCGTTGAAGCAACAGATCCTTATTTGATTTTCCTGATTGGTTCTAGTCTTGGACATGTGAATGGATTCAACTTCGAAATAGGGTAGGTATCTCTTTTAGGAGTAATCCATAGTATTCAGGTGTATGGCTGTGGATGGGGCTTTGGATTGTTTCTATGCTGCCCTGGTAATGAAAAAAGGCCTTAACTCAAAATTGTCGAAAACGGGGTTTTCACGTACCCTTCCTAAATTCAACCTCACCCTTCTAATGTTCGAGTCGAAATTTCAAAATTCGACCCGGAAGGGGTTGCAATTAATAGGAGTGAAATCTCAAATAAGCTTGATGTTGAGGGGAAACGCCTCAACTGCATGTTTGTTGAGTAAAAAACCTCAACTCTTCGTTTGAAATACCTTCACTAGCATGCTTTTATGTTATTCGTTTAGGAAAAACAAAACGCTGAAAATTGAGTTGCGGAGTTGTACCTTAACATCGTTGATTTCAGCTGATGGGTTGAAGCGTTTTACGTAAAGTACTAATGAAAGTATGTTGGGGACCTGTTGAGGTGTTTTTCATCAAAATCCTTCCAAACAATCTATTGGTGAAGGTAAAACGTCTTAACTCGATTTGAGGGGTTGTTATTTGACAAACATTCGCAAAACCACCCAGAAATAATCGATAATTAAATGTCGTAAATTGATAGGAAAAACAGTTTTCTGTTTACCTATTTGACGGATCCTTCACACCCATCGATCTAATTGAACATCAATCGGTGTCGTACCAAAAAAATGGGGTCGCGGGAATGTTTTTGAGTTAACAAAAGAGGAGTTTTCACTGGTAAACTTCGGAGCTGATTTCTGACAAATCAATTATTGAGTTGAGGCGTTTTTCCCCAATAGGGCAGTATGTGGCCGATCATTTTCCTCGTTTCTTATTGGAACGTTGAGAATTCCCCAGAATGACACCAGTAAACGAGGGAAGTGGTATCTGATTTGAATACAGAGCTTATGATTTACGAAGGATACCAATGTTTTGCGTGTTGACCAAAATGAACAAATATGGAGTCCTTGTTCTATTTCTACAAATTTCGCCTTGTCGCTTTGATCTCGTCACAAAACACGTACTAACTAACGTAAATCTTGTTGGTTTCATTAGTATTTCCACAATGAACATACCAACCTCACAACACTTTTTTTCCCATACATTTCCTTCTCTACGCTCAACATTTACCTTCGTGGTTTTTTTCAAGGTCTTGCGAACAGTAAGTGTAATCTAATCAAATTCGGGGCGTTAACTTCATAATGGGCTGTTCGCATTGTAAATTTGGTACTGCACTGTAGCTCGTTTCGAATTAGGCCGCTTGCATTTGAATATTCGATACCTAATCTGTATACAATTTACAACTCTCAACCACGAATTTCTCAGTCACCGTGACTCGTAATGAGATTGGTAATTGCTTTCAATTACGATGGTTAGTCATCGACTACAATGTTACCGAATGTGTATGGTGGTTCAAACAAAGTATTTCATAAAATTTATTGAAAGTTATCAATACCTGATGTGTTTGGGAGGAATGTATCGATATTTTAAAGAATCAATCTGACAATTTTCAAAATACAAATTCTTGACTTTTTTCATTTTGACTGTTTAGGCGCCGTTTGAAGGAATCCTTCACCATATTATCATTATTATGCTTCGCTAGAAAACAATCTGTGAACAGAGTTTCACACAATTATCCGAGAAACACGTCTCGTGTAAGTTGCACCTTCTTTATGGTAATTTTCGAGTTGCATGAGTTCATGAAGTCAACTGGCGGAAAGCTGTAATACTCCGGTTAGTCATTCACAGTCGTCATCTCACGCGAGTATATGCAACAGTGCAGTCACTTGCAGATTCGTATCGTCAGCTGACTGATTAGACGTGCATCCAACTGTTGCTTACGTCAACGGTTTTTAGTAGACGCCGATTGACCGATTGAAACTTTTATAAACGTAGTGACATTTTAATAGGGTACCGTTCGAATTCCTTCAAAGACCTTCGTCGTATCAGAATTACAGTTGGTTGTCTGTTGAGTCACGGAAATGCATCCTAGTGCTATACACAGGCGTAACTGCTGGTGTTCCAGCGCACAGTTTTACAAAACGCCCATCTAGGTGACCAAAACCTCTGCTTCTCGTGTTTCATTTTTTTTAAATATCAGAAAGAAAAAAATGTTTTCTAATATGTAGTAATAAATACTATTTTTTTCAACCTAGATGGTGCTATTGATATAATATGATACATGTATCATAATATCGTTCCTTAAGATCCCACAAGGTCTAACGCAGTTTTCCCAACTTTTCAGGAGAGACAAAAAACGGATTTTCCAACGTACTGTAGTAATTTCCATGGTTATCGCAGCTTTTCTACGTTGAAGAAGCCTTTTCCTGCATTGCAATAAAGGGCAAACGAATGAGCTAGACGGACCGAGAGATTTCGCATATGTATCCGTTCCTAACTCATTCTGCCAAAAACTGAGTTAGACCTTGTGGGATCTTAAGGGACGATACATTATGTATCATATCCTAACCTTTAAATTATGTAGTATTCAAATGTGAAGGCGCCTCCTCTGTTCTCGCGGAGCTATTACCGATGTTATCAGTAAAAGCTGGGGACCAATGCCTTCTTGATACCTGTTGTTAAACCAGAGTTTAGATTGCGATTTGGCCGTTAACTCGTTTAGCGCTAAACGAGTTCGACGTTGATCGAAATTAGTGATCTCGTTTAGAATTGATCTATATTAATCCTGATCGAGATTAGAGTATTTTGGTGGAACCGGCCCTTCTTAAAATATGTAAGAACAAAAATTACCCCCCTAAAAATTGACCGCTTGGTAGGTTCTTGTACTTAGGTAAGCCACAGTAGGTAAGGCATTTTCGGGGAAAATCGATGTTTTTATACGATTTTTCAAAACATCGATGTTTTTTACACTACGTTTTTTAGACATCGATGTTTGCAGTTAATAAAAAAAACATAGATACCCATCCTTCAACTCTCACCCTCCACCAACTCGTGTTCGTGGGGCTAGAACGAACCTAATATTACGTGTTCCTAGTTTAGTTTTGAATCTAGTTAGGTGGATCGTCGAGACTTGATTTAATAGGGGGAGCCCTTTGAGGGCAGTCTGAGACTTCCGAAGGGAGGGGGGCCACCTGCTGTAGTTTTTGTTCGTAGCCGCATCTGTGTTCTCTCGTTCTGTAGGGGGTTTGGCTCCCTCATTCAACTGCTTTTCGCTACCAGTGTGTCTTTGTCCGCTTTAGTAAACAAAGAGTCGGTGTCCCTACATCAACCTGAGTCCCATATACCCACTTAAACGACGAGTTTCCTGCTACTTTTACTAAAAACAACCAGTTAAATCACTGGTAGTCTTGTGCCCAAAGGCGGTCCTATGTATTGTCGGCCTGTCATTGATTTTGGGTCTTTGAAACCGTTGGATTAAAAAAACTTGGACTTTGTAACTGTGTACAAATCTACTGGTAATACACACTCCTGCTAAAACATTGGGAAACCGGCGATCCATCCCCGTCGGCGAAATATCATGGCGACCCGTCCCCATTAGCTTTTCGTCAATCCGTCACGGGTAGGCAATCCATCCCCGTAGTGAACACCCTTGTTCACAACTCATCCCCATGGTAATTTTCGATTGCACGCGAGTGTCCAACTAATCCATATGTCTGTGATCTGTTGTTTGAGGGATGTTTTTATTATAATATATTATATTATATTATAAGGGTAACGTTCGATAGAACGCATATATTTAGCAGGACGGGATGATGACACGACACTCCACTCACCGGGATGAGTCGCCGCTTCGCACCTTTCACTTTCCCGGGGACGGGTCGCCTGTTACCCAAAACGTTTCGTTTTATTGTGACGATTTTCCCTTTAAATGATCCAGTGAGGATCTAGAAGACAAAAATATTCGAAAAACCATTTCTTTTTTTTTTTTAATTACCACCTTTCCGGAGCCGGTAGCACGACAACGGTCAGTTTTTCATAAATCGTATGTTACCAAACTTGTAGGAAATTTAATAAGCTTTCATTCAGTCAGTATCGATGACATTTTTCACAGCAACGCACCGTTTGCGAGTTATAAGCGAACAACTGAAAAATAGAACCTTTAAAGCCTGCACACCACCCTGCAGCACCGAAATTTGGGACCCACATAGGGGTTTTCATTTTGCTAGCCGTTTCCCAAGCTTTAAAATCGAATATGGGTTGGGGAACATGTTTTTACAAGCGTGATTCGGTTTGGAAGAGCGTGGTCGTCCTGTCCCACATTTGGCCACGTCCCCACCTCCTCCTACCTCTCCCAAGGGCTTGAAACGAGACCTTACCGGTCCTTCAAAGTTCCTCCTTGTGTTTCTCTCGTCTTCGGGTGTGGGGTTGTTCACTTGTGAGTTTCAAGTCATTTTGGATGTCAAGGGTGAGTTGACTTGAGCATATTAATGAGCATTGTTTATGTTCCCTCTGTTATTGTGTACTTATAGAATCAGTGTTTTGACAAAACGGGTACCTCTGACAAGTTACATTGCGAATTTAGAGTAATGAAATCCAAAACTTAAGCGTGTTTCACCGATTATCACCTCCGTTATTTGGAAATACTCAGACGACCCTCGGAGAACTTTGGCAGTATCGTAAACAACTTCAAAACCTCATTCTCGTAACCGACATCCCACAGCAAATATAACGGGGTTCCCTATCGTTTTGTCAACAGCGACCCATTTATTTGAGAGATAACAGCTCAAACGGCAGGTCAGTGAGGTTGATTTAACCGATGGCTCCGGCCTGCATCCTACCAATGATGACTTCTCCCGATATAACTCTTCATGAAGCCGTTCCCTTGTAGATCTTTCTTCGGAGAACGGAGAGGTTTACTGGAGCTTGTGAAGAGCATCGTAAAATATTTGTGACCCAACTTTACTCTTGTGTGGGGCAGGGGAGCGGTGGGTTTGTATTTTACAACGTACAGCGGTGCAATACCATCTAAATCATTTTAGATCTTCTACTGGGAATGGGGTTTGAAAGTCGGTCAGTCGTGGAACTTCTTTACGGATTGTGGAATCATCATGATTGTTGTAATTTTGTGTTAAAGCTCATGTCAACCAAACTGATTTCCTGGTTTGTATAGTCGACTGGCGCCTAAAACCTAAATTTCGCGTCACAGTAATGATCTAGATGTTAGAAATACGAGTCAGTTCGTAGATCTTTGTCGTTAACCATTCGGAAGTTAGCTGCCCCTTTGGCCTCGGTTAACGGAAACAGTTTGTAACGTTTGTAACGAGTCCACATTTCACGCCTGGTCGATTATTGTAACTACATTATGTACAAGAGTGTGACAAAACCCAGTATTGAAGGTTAACAAAACACTTGTCTATAAAACAGTCTTCGATCTACTCGTAGATCACTGTTCTGTTTACTATATCGTGTGTTCCCGCAGTAGACTCACTGTCAACCGCCTCTTTCGACTGTCTCCTATTTTATTCACTTCGCATTACTCATCGTCCAGTCACGTGATGGCTAGTTATCTTGCCATTTTATTCATCGAATGACATCGATTTACCTGTACCGCCGTTCAGTCAAAATATTGGTTGTCACACTGATCAGGAAAAAGGTGTAACATAACATTGCTGGGTTAAAGCATCACAACGTGTGGTTATTTTTAGGTCTGGGTGGTTTAGGATTTAATTATTGTTGAAAATGGTAATTGTATATTAATTTGGTGCTAATTATTGTATAAAATAAACCAAAACGTAGGGTCACCTTCCTTTTTGCTCCTTACTTATACGACAGTTTCAACTAAATACTACTGGTTTGTGTTTTGGACCTTCAAGAGTCGGTTAGTGTTTCGTGTGTTCTGGCCTCGCCTAGGTTTACTAACACATTTACTAGGGTTGTGTTTTTGCCACCTCGAATCCTCCTTTAGCATTTTCATCTGATTATAGTCGTAGAAATCTAACATCTTCCTCAGTAGGATTATTTCACCTCAGAAGCCTGTACAGTAATTCCTTCACCTCTCCACTAGGTTATTTCTGAAGTTTGTAATTCCAACTGTAGTATGTCCAACACAAGCCTATCCTCCATTTTCTTTTCCTCTTGTATGATAATACCTAACTTAAATATTTTCTCATTTTTGTCGATATCGAACAAATTCCACGATATTTTGGCGTACACATGAGTTTCTATTCACCTGACTGAGCCCTTCATGTGATTATAAACCAGTTGAGAAACCCTACAACAGAAGTCCTTAATCTTCGTTGTAGATCCCCCGTGGGTTGGATATGTTGAGTATTTTAGTTCGACCTTGATATTCCTCTTGCCCACAATTTAGTTTATTATCAAAGCTTCGTGTTTCTCGTACAATCAGGCTTTTTCAGTACGAAACGCTCTGAGTATGACTATGTAACTACTTGTCCTTCAGAATCTAATTTATTGTGGCGTATATCCAGTTTTTCTGGATATTTGTTACTATAGTGTTTTACCGAATTTTCTAAGAAAAGGAACGTGCATGCACATTCATAATATGTATACATACATGTATGTGTCATTCCAGACGATAACTCTTGATTAAATTGAGATAAAACCTTCAAATTTGCACAAAAAATCTGTCCTATAAGAGGAAAATTACCCATAAATTCCCAAAATGAAGAAGTCTAACAAGACACACCTCACTTAAACGTTTTTTTTTTTTTTTTACGCTGAACACGGTGGTGAAATCAGAATTGCGATATATTATTCCATTCTCAATCCTTGAAGACGAAAGAACGTGGTTGTTAATTGAGATGTTCTTGAAATTTTGTTATAAAACCAGTAAAATAGAGAGATTGTACATAAAACCAGCCATTTCTGCGAACATTCGCTCTTATAGCCATGCTGCATGACTGTGGATTATTTTTGTACCTTAGGAAGCCTCAACTTCATTGTTGGGTTTTCCCTGATATTTACAAGGTCAGTAGTTTTTTAAATCTCGGATACCTCAAAATTCCTCTGAATATTTGATTGGTTGGTGTTCATTTGCCCCCAAATCTTCTTTTCATTCCCTCACTATGTTTGGTAGCTTCGGATCCCTCATCGTATATTGTATATGGCCATCAGCTGAAGTCCCACTTACACCCGCTACTTGTTCTTGATGTCTTTTAAAACCAGTTTCCGTTACTCACCACTTCCGTTTCTGTTTGCCGCCGTTATAAGCCGTTGTTCCGGTACCGCGGGTTAGCAACATAGACGGACAGTGGGATACAGTGGCCTCGTACTGCCGGTATAATGATGTTAATTCTGCATGAAGAGGTCCCCCTACGCCTCGTGTACAGTAATCCGTTTCGGGATGTGCAAAATCGATACGGGAGCTCTGGGGTGGATGACTCACGGCTTCGTCCCCCGCCACCATGCAACGCTTCTTTCGGCCGCCGATGTTGCGTGATGCCGCTAGTTGAGATATCCCGTAGAATTCATCATGATACGGCAATTGTCAGTTGAAATCAATATGCTCGGTGTACTCCTGTTTATACACTACTGCTTTATAACGTACAGGGTACCTTGTGTGGTTGGCGTTTGAAAATTCCAACTGAGGAAGAGAGGGATGAAGAATAATGAAAAATATAAAGAGAAAATCAAATCGATGAAAAACGAAATCGGTTTAGTTTGGTAATGAATAATATTGTTTGGCATAGGTCATTATAAAAACCCGTGGCGTCGAATAGTCAATTGTCGATTCCGAATATCATCCTCCTGTTGTATTGTACGGACATAGAGTAACGTGAATTGCCAGCGATATTCATTTAAAAAAATTTACTTGAGGAGAAAACTTCAAAGATGCCGAGCGCAGATTGAATGAAGCCGCGAAAATTGAGGGGACCGTATGACGTCACAAACAGGACGAAACCCCCGATTGGGGCGCTGACATCGGCAATAGGGTTTGCGCATGGGTCGGAAATTCGCATTTTTGACCCCAAATTCGGTTTTAGCGCCCTTAGAAACTCCTAAAGGACCAATTTTCAGGTCAAAACTCATTCTGGCTAAGTGAAAATTCTCAAGAAAGAATCGAGCGTTTAAAATATTTGGTTCGTCAAGAATACGCGGGACAGCTGCGAAATAGCCTAAAAACGGCTGCTTGGAGCGTTGACGTCGCGCGTTTGTGGGATTTTGGGCTCAAGAAGTTTCAATACGGTGGAACTCCTAAGTGTCAGCTTTTTTTCGAAAGAAGATGCTTCATAAAGGCCAAAAATTGACCTCATGCGCAAGCTAATTTGCCCCTTTTGAAGCATCTTGTTTCGAAAAAAAGCTTGCGCACACCCTATTGAGAATATAGCCCATCATACATACCTTAAGACTGGTAGGCTCTCCGTGGCGAAGCCTTGAATTTGTTTGAGGATTTTTTGCTACCGAAGCTACCTAGTGATTTGTGGTTCTATGATTTTCCAAATCGAGTAACTATGAACATAATGACGCCCATCAGTAAGTTGTAGCTCCTCCTTTTTCATACCATCCTCCACGACAGTAATTACTTGAAACCGATCAAACCATTATATCTTTTTTATTAGCATAACTGCTGGTTACCGCAAATGCATCAGGTGTCTATGAAATTGCTCTATAAAAAGTTGATTGCCTCTGGGATGACTGGGTTGTGTCTTCTCCGTTATGAACGGAGTATCCTCCTCATATTCCTTCCGAGTGCAATACCGTAGTCGTGTTCTTGTTTGATTCACGGGAGCGAAACTAGAACGAGGAAGATCCCTTCTTCTTGAATAGAAACCATTTTCATCATTCCGAATACCGCTTGCTAGTTGTTTCGTTAAATCGCCCAATCATTGCGCCTCAGCAACATCTTTTTTGCATTATGAGATCTATGAACGTACCACCTTTTGGTGTTGGTTGTGGTAATTTGCACCATTAAAACCTTGCAAAAGGTGTTTTATAAATATTGATGGAGCTACCTTACCGCATTCAAAATGCGTTATTACATCCTTTCTCAATTCATTACCCTACGTAGTTTGACTTTGGATTCAGACGTTGGCAACATGGATATTCACTCATTTTTTTTTTCTCCTTATAGCTTAATTCCAAACTTCTTCAAGGTTGCAAACTCTACTTAGCAATGGAACACTCGATTATCCGTGGGACATTTGTAGGCGATATCTGCTGTCACTCTTCCCACGCTGTATCTTGAACTCTAACGGTTGCATCTTGTTTTTGAAATTGTCTTGCAAATTGTATTGCCAACTTACCGTCGTCTTTCCCATTCAGTTATCGAGACAGTCGGTGTTCTAATGGTCCATTCATTTGCCTGTATATAGCTCCTTATTAAAGCGTAATCGACCTATTTATCAGTGATGTGCTTTGATCTGTAATTTCAAGCGAGTGATTTGTGTTCCCAGCGGTCCTTTTGAACTAGGGACTTTGTCGAAGGGGAGCAAATGCCCCGTTGGCTGAACCTTTAATCGTTAACGAAATGAGGGTCCCCTCATATTAAGCTGATGGTTATCGTACAGTAATGAGTGGTGTTCTTCCTACTTCTTGTCCGGAGCTCATACTCCCGACTCAGTAACATAACTAATGGTTGTCTGTACAAAAGATATGAAGCCTTGACTAAGATGATAGACATTATAGAAGGGTTAGTTTCATAATTAAATCAACAATTAAACACGTTGTTCACTGTATGTTTCTGTCATCTTCCAACACATGTAAACATTATTACTCAATTACACCAGAAATAGAAAAATCAACAGTCATGCAGCATGGCTATAAGAGCGAATTTTCGAAGAAATAACTGGATAACCTCCATTTTACTGGTTTTATAATACATTTTCCGAGTAACACCTCAGTTTATAGATTTTTCAACACCGAACACGATGGTGAAGTCATAATTGCGATATATCTCATTCCGTTATCAGATTAGAGCAGATGAACCATGAAGAACATCTCAAATAACAACCTCATTTCTTCATCTTCAAAGTGCTCCAGTTTAGAACGAAATAAGATCGACATTCTGGTTTCACCATCGTGTTCAGCGTTTAAAAACCCTTTAAAATGAGGTGTCTCTTGGCAGACTGTTTCATTTATGGAATTTATTGTTAATCCCCCCCCCCCCCCACTTTTTTAAAAACCCCTCTAAAACGTTTTGCGACAAAAGGTAGAGCCGGCGAAAAACCGTGAACATTGTGACATCAAGTTTCTTGTTCTGAGATACTTATCGTGTGTACGGATAGAAGGTCATTTCGAATATTAGTTGGTAAGATGATATCAATTGTACAAATTAATTCAAAACCATTAATTTATCATAAACAAATTATATACCATCGCTGATCTAGTTACCAACACCCCCCTTCCCCATGGCCCTCACCTACTCCCCATCGTCATTCGGAGACAACGATCTGGTACCCTATTCCAAAAATATTTCAGCTCATTACTCCTGATGTTATTGCTTTCTGGAAATATTTCGTTTTGCTCAGCCATTTTTCTTTCTGTTGCAGGTAAGTGTTCATCTCGTTGAGTGTGTCCTTTTCACGCAGTGGTCCTGAAGGTAACGTCTTCTTGATATAAATCATAAATGGGGACATTTATGAATATACTACTAGTAATACATTTTAGATTATAAGTACCTACGTCATATCCATCATCAACGCCAACACGCACCCTTCAGGTTGACGTTTCTACATACATTTAGAATTTAGGTTCGTTACTTATTCTCCAGATGCATGGCCTCTGTCCGGCTGTTGATTTACCTTGAAATGTCTAGAAAGACCTTATGAGAAGGCAATTTATTGATTCTCCAACCACGTGAGATGTCTCTACGTGATTATTTCACGCACTCATTCTGTGGATGCTTCTGTTTTTATAAAAGAAAACTGTTCTGAAATGGGAGCATGTTTTGTTGTGCTGAAATCCTTGCTCAACGAACATTTGTGGAATCCATGTATGGCATTGAAGGTCATTGACACCAGAAGCTGTGGGCTAACTGAATGTGCTGGTTATATTTCCAGAAAGTGGTTTGTGGTTGGAAGTACTATTACCGATTCGATTTTAACTGGACGCAGATGTCGAAAACTGCTGCGAACTAGGATATTTCAAGTTGTAGAGCAGGTAGACGGCTGGCCATGTGATGGGGAAGGTTCTACCTGAGCAATGGTGGCGGGGATGGAGGAGCGCTTTCAAAATCGTTGTGGGTGAAATCGGAAAACGATTCCGTAGAGGTGCACCGATTGTGGAGAATCGGACGGAGGGCCGACAGGTATCTACGGGATGTACCTACGGCGTACAAATCAGTGGGACCTTGAGTGAAGAAGGGACTGCCCTATATAAGGCCCTCGTGGTCACTGGTAGAGAAGGATGGGCCGAAACGAGAGGGGGAAGCAAGCTTTTAGAACAACAAAAAAGGAGGTGCAACTGCGTAGGGCTTTCAACCTCCAGGGCATGGGATCGGGACGCACAGCCACGGTAAACAGGCCTAAGGTCATGACTGACTCCATCTTCCCTCATCCTCTGAGATTATGGGTACATATCTCCCCCGTTCTGTGCATCCTCAGCCACAACTGTCGGGCGGTCGAATAGATTTACCTACTCTTCAACTTTGTTCATCGATAAAACTTCGATCTATAACTTGTATTGCGTCTCAGTCACCTTAGATCATTTCATTGTGTTCAAACTCGATTTTAACAATCAGCACGTCACTTCATATTCCACAGTGACATAATCTGAAAGTTTCAAATTGTGGATTTTGACTCGTCTACATCCCCCTTAATGTAGCTTGGTTTATCCTCCTTGATTACTCTTCGTCGTAGCTGTTTTCTTTTCTGAATGTCCTCGACGATGAATAACAGCATCCCAGTCCGTTTCTGTATGACTCCCTCGAGAAAAGTGTGTTTCAGTGCATCCTCCACACACACGGTGTCTGATCGTGGTTGATCTTCTGAAAAACTAACGACGCGTCAATTTTGGCTTCCACACTAGGTTTCAACAATTCCAGCCGGCTGCTAATATTTCTTCCATAAAGGCTTTGAAGTGGTGAACGCCCCGTGGTTTTTGGGGGTGTGATTCTGTATGAGATGGAAACTTTTGTAGTCGAAGATTGAGGCTGTCATTCTCGTTACCTCTCTGTCAGCCAGACCATTCGTTTTTGGATGATATTTGAGGGATGTTATTCTGACAAAATGTCTTGAATTCTGCACTAAGTCAATATCTTTGTACTTCAATTGTCATGCCTAAATGACCCACACGAGATATGGCAACACACATCTCCCCGATAAGTGCACAGTTTATCCATATTAGGTGCAACTCAATATTACACTTTATTAAAATAAGAGTAGATGTGAGATTTTAACTTTTGAACATTGATACCTGAAGTTTGAACCTGGTTTTCCACGAGAATACAGTCGAGAGAAGGAGATACAAGATTTTGTTATTAAATCACTAACAATTAATCAATTGGTATGTCCGAATGGCAATGGGTTGTCCCCTTCTTTCAGAGCACTGCTTATATTTTCCGTTAAGAATAGTATATACACTTTTCAACGTAGTAGTATAGTCTCACCTTATTAGAACTGACCTTAATCCTCACTATAACCACCTCCAGCTCTCTCATCTATTCAGCTTGAGGAAAACGGCTTTGTGGATGCAAATGCACAATTGGCTGTCGCCCTCTTTAAACTCAGCATGGACTTTAATATCGCTCTGCAGTGCTCCAAATCGTTCATGTCACTCTTCTTTTGCAATGAAAAGATTATTGGAAATCCAAAGGCGCAGTAGGTACTCATTTTGAATATCGACGGTGGAGAAGAGAATTATCTCCAAAATCGCCACTTTACCGGAGAGCCAAAAAAACGTTTCATTTCAAATCTTCTTAGGATTATTATTGTTACAAATTCATTTGGGCCTTGCCAATCACGGTTTGTTTTTTCTCATTAAAAGCCTGAGTTAGGGTTTTGATTCAGAACGAGCTAGTCGATTGATTGAGTCGATTTTGCTACCTTATAACTCCCAGTACAATATGTATTATGAACGTTAATCACGTTTTCAAACCTCTCTTTCCTTGCTGGAATACAGTGAACAGAGTTTCCTTTTAATAATTGATTTATCCAAATAATCTGTGAACAAGCACGGCTCATGGTTCTCCATGGTGCAGTACAAAGATATGTGTTTCCTCAACATCATCTAGTGCGTAGGAGTGTAACGTTTCGCTTCTATCCTCGGCCCGTAGAGGGAAATGCATTCCAATAGACCTAGTCGAATGTTATGCAAGTGAGCCCGGCCCCTGACCTAGTTGTGCAGCTGCAAGGGGGCGTAGTTGCAGTTGGTTTGTCCTCGACATCATGAGCTCCGTTATGTAACATTAGTGGCGGCTGTTTCACAAAATGCAGCCCTGGTGCATTCCCTCGACCATGTGACCTCTTGCAAAATAATGCAGCCCCTCTCGCGCGGAGAAAGCCTGGCAGAACTCTCAAGAAGTAATTTTGTATTCCGATTAATATTCTGAACAAACAATTGTTCAAAACTTGACGCTCCAATTTGAGCTACCACCTTGAGGAATCAGTGCCAAATAGCTAATTATAGGCAAACATATTTTCTATCTGGGCCAAACCCTTGTATAAAATATGTAGTAGCCGACTGCAGTAGAACATTTTCCCACGTAGAAAGTGCCAACATATTTAATAGTAGTAAAGTTTATCCGTGTTTCAAATCCCCGAGTGAAAACGAAAGTTCCCTGTGTGTATTCCGCTTTTTAAAGTCCACCTCTGCCGTCAGCGGCGCAACAAGTGCTGTAGATATGACGTGGTAATCCTGGAATCCATTGACGACTGGATAACGATCTCGCAAGTATTATTAGAGCGAGGTCTCTCGTCCTTTCCTTTTCCCCGGATATCCGTTTCCCTCTTGTTCATTCTGTACGCGTCTAAATGTTTGTTAGTCAGAAATCTACAAAACGTTCGTAGACGGGCAGAATCGGGCCACTCTTAAAGAGGGTTTTTGGGGTGTTTAATGGGCGAGGGAAAATTACCCACAAATTCCAAAAATTAAACAGTCTGCCAAGTGACACCTCATTTTAAAGGTATTGTTACGCTGTATACGCTGTTGAAAACCCCATAAAATGAGGTGTCACTTGTCAGACTTTTTCAGTTTTGGAATTTATGGGTCATGTTTTACTTATTCGTACGAATACCTATTGCTTCAAAAAGTCGCTCATATGATCATGCTTTTTTTCATAACGCTTTCATAAAGTTTTACATCACCCAAACGTCAGACAACCACATTTACTCACAACTATTCGATGTATGGCACTACATAAAACCCTTCACTCCTATTCATCAATATTTGTCATGTTATTCACTATTGCATCTCTTTTATAATTTTTTCTTCCCCAACTTGAATGGTTTTAGTATTGTAGGAGGGAGGACGTCACAATACCTCAAATGTATGAAAACTTCGATGCTTGGCGATATTTAAATAAACTATTTCCCCGGTCAAGTTGTTATTTCTGAGCCACGTAACCAGGAAATACCCACGGGAAGTGGCAATAATCATCACAGCAAGTTCTCCGAGGAACTTCCCTCTTATTAGTTTCCTTTAGTAATACACATCCCTGAATGAATTTAACGTCCATCTTCGTCTCTTTACGAGTTTTTCATTGAACATCCAACTGTATTAATGTACGGGCTAACTCATTTTTTCAACAAGTCTTAAAGCAAGTCTTGTGCAAGTACCGTAACTAACTCGGTATTAAAACGGTATTTTGATGGGGAAAACTGCTGCTATTTTCCATTTATTTCTCTAATCGTTCCGATTTTTATTTTTATTTCTCTATCATTCATCGAAGGCGGCGGCTACCTGGTCAATGATCTGAGAAGAAACTCCTAATAAATCTCTGTTGTGTCTCTGCAAATAAAACCGGATCTCATACCCGTAAAAAAAATCATAAATACATAAATCATGGATACTGTCGTTGAAATCATTTACGAATAAGTTATTTATGGTTGATCATTTCCGCAGTTATGGAGGTCGGTCGTTTCAAATTCATAGTAAGAAACTCGTAAAATAGCTAACGATGTGGTTCTAGTACCAAAATACTGAGTAATGATTATAAATTAGTGCAGAAAAGTCAAGTTTTGGTTTACTATGTTGTTAGCGAACTTTCGAAGAAGAGAAAGCTATTGTTCTCGTTCCAAAATTTTTAAATTTACGAAAAATTTGTATACTAGAATCAGTTTCAGACCATCCTGAATTCACAGCCAAAACACATGCTAAAACAAAAATTCTGACTGCACCATCTTGTTCGGCGTTGACAAATCTATAAACTGATGGGGGGGGGGGGGTTCCTCTTCGGAGTTGATTTTTGTTGTAGTTTTTCTACCTCGTTTTTATATTTCAGCGCCACATGTTTTCGTTCCCGACTTAGTTACTTTTTATAAATAATAAAATCATTCAAGTTCCAAAAGTTGATCAAGCAAGTTTCGTCATTTGAAAATATTTGTACAATCCTACAGTGTTACTCGACAAAAAAAAGACAACATTTGTTAAAAATCCAGTAAAATTGGCATTTTAAATTGAAAAAAAAAAAGTTATTTCTTTGTGAATTCGATCTATAGCCATGCTGCATGACGTGCTTTCTTCACAAATTATGAAGCTGTAGTTTGGTATGTAAATACCAAATACCTTATAGAATTCTCGTGGTAGTAGACTTCAAATTTGGCATTTATCAAGTTTTCACTTTGCATTGTAGGTTAGTATTTAAGCAGTTTCATCATTTTGCTAATAGAATAGATCTTATGTATGTTCTATAAATGGCTTGGCTTGCTCAACAATTTTACGACTTTTTGCTGTTCTCCGTCTAGTTTATAGAGTTAGGATTTAGTTTTCTATAGTAAAATCGTAACAATTTTATTGCTGAGTTGATACAAACTCAATCGCCGTGCGACAGTGTTCTTTTTTCACGGTTTTTAAACGTTTCGTAGGAAAAATCCGTGCCTTGATGGTTCGTTTATCGCACTGCCTAGATATGAGCCTTTGTTGTATCTGAACGGATTGATAATGTCAAAATATTGAAGATCCAGTGTTTGAGGCCATATGTACCTTCGGGGCAACTGTCGTTCCTTGCTGCTACTTCTTTTGTTCGTGATTTTCTACGGTGGTGCTTTCCTTGAACATCTCATAACACCGTCGCATGTTTACGACCCAGGACAAAGACTGTTGGCAGTTATACTCTCCCATTCTTTGTAGGGACGTCACACGAGGTTACCCTGCGTATATGGAGGAAGGAAATGTTTTCAATAGTTCTGTACACTAGAGTAGAAACGCTTGATTTTTTTTTCCATCGGATTCTTCCTGTCCAATTTTGCCCAAGCTACGAAGAATGCTGACCGTTTAGGTGCAGTAAATTCATGAAGTTGACGTGGAGCACTATTACTTAACGGTGTAGGAGTATTTATGGCATCATAAACTACCTATCTATTTTGTAACAAGGAGGGAGCCGTTACAGGTTTCGACTTCAACCAGTTTTGATAGCTTGTACCCATTGGTTATGGGCGATTCAATATTGTGCTTTCGGCATAGAAGTAGATCCTTTCCGTCAACATAAAAGCGAGAAAAAAAAATCTTGGTTAATCATTTTCAAACCGAACTTTTGGAATCTACTAATGGAATGAGCAGAACATTGTAAACCTGTGTGGGATAATTTGCAGCGCCTATATCTACTGCAACTTCACTAACCTACTTTATTCCCAGGTGGATCTTTAGATGAACTCTACCTCTACCATTTCCTCATAAATGATCTTAAAATTAACAATGTATTAAGGAAAACAAAAGTATTTGAAAAAATCGTCTATTTCCACATCCGTCTATGTACACAGTAACCAAACTTATATAGGGACCCCAAAAGTGAAAGGTCGAAGATTACTATTGGCTCTTTCGTGATTTAGTGATTTAGTTCGTTAACAATGCATACTATGGTTATGATTGAATGTGTGTTAGGTATGAAGTGTTACATAACCCAGCCATCCAAGTTGCCATATGAACTCCCAGGGCCGAAATTCTTCCTATCTCGGCACGAATATGGTGAGAGGAGACAAGACGAGTCTGTTCACACAACGGGCACGACTGTGTTTTTACGGTGTTTGCACGCGCGCTTGAGTCCCAGTTGTTCCGGATAACGCTGTTATAAATGACGTATTCCACTCCATTTCCTTCGATCGCCTGGTGGATCTCAGAGAGATCTTTCCAAAACGACTCTATATGATACGTGTATCATTTGAAGTGTACGAAAAATTGTCTTGAAGTACTGGTGACTTGTGACTGGTAGAGGGGCCCATCTCCATCTCACCAATCTTTCAACTCGTCCAATGCCCAAACTATACATAATTTGGAGCAGACGTTTCCAAGTAGACTTCAAATGTCGAATAGAATCAAGAGAGACGTTCCTGGGAGTCCAAATGCGCTATGAAATTTGTCCTTGAATGGATGAAACAGCACGATTCCTATAACCTGCAGCGGAATCGGTTGTATGGGGTAGTACCCTCTACAAGAATTTCATAATTACACATGTACGGACGGCGCTGTTGTTTCCTCTCTATGCATACCATGAGCCTCCATCCAAACATTTATCCGCTCTCGCGCTTTTGAGTCACACTTGCGCTCGCGGTGCGGCAAACTGCCGCAGATCCCTAAATTATTATTTTTTATTGGTTTTCTTCAATCCACTAGAACAGTAGTAACGATCTTGGGTGGGAGGACTATCTACACTCTTAAAACCAACAGTTTTGAGCAACAAAATAGGTGAAGTTCAATACAAATAGACAGGCAAGTTCCTATTCATAGAGCACAAAACAGTTTATTTGGTAATTTTCAGTACTTTTATCTCCTTAGTTATAAAATACTAATATCTACTGAAAACCACATACACATGCTGGAAATAGGGGAAATGTTTCTGACAATAAGTCTGAAAAATAGTAACACTCCCGCTCTCGTGCGGCGATTTGCCGCAGTTTTTCGACATGTTGTCCTTTGGAGAGCTACTGCGGAGTGTCATCTTGCGGAGTAGACTCCAACAAGTAAATACATGCCCATTTCGGACTGATCGTTGCGCTCAGGGGATAATTTGACCTCTGGTTCTCATATAAGCGGCAATCTGGCGCTAGCGCGAGCGGAAGAAGGTTAAAAATATTTCTATCAAATAGTTCCAGTAATTCCACCGTTTTCTTTGTTCTGTATACATTTCTGTTTTGGAGTATCGCCCTCATTAGGTAAACCATTTATCGGTTTCTAATCCCATCGAAGCCGTTCCGGGTGTGCAAAGTGGAGAAAAAGCAATCGTTCTCGAAATGTTCAATATCATCAATGATATTTTCTCATTGTCACCAATTAGTTAGAAATGTGGCTGCATGTTGAAGCCTCCGGCCGCTTACTCCATTTTAAAAGTGACCAACAGTTATTTATAACGGCCTTTTCACTTCAGAACCCCCATAATTTCTCGACGGAGGACACCCGGCACAACGCTATTAGATCGCTTGGAATAGACCATGAAGCGCGTGTCATCGGCACATAACACAGAGTCGACCAGTGCATTTGGCTCGTCTCAGCCCTCTCAAAGGCGCTGGGTGCACGAACTAAGATTGGATTCTTCAAAGTATCTTAGGCCTCTGCTATTTTTGTAATTTTATCATTCAGAGCCCTTGAGTCGTAATTCAGTAGCTCGGGCTCGTGGGTTGCTCTACTGCTAATCCACTATATTATGCACGTAGTGTTGAACATGAATCTGGTATAACTGAAAGCTCAGTTCTATTTTAAATTGAGTTGATATTTCCGGACGTTGCTCAGGAGTGAACGCACGGAATCTCGGGTGAATGCAGTAATATTAGCTTTCGTGAGTCCCCATCTCAACAACGCCTGGATGTAAGATAAACGTGTGTTTATACCTACCACCGAAATATTTAAAAAGCTGGAATTTTGATTAATAAACCAAGTTAGTGAATTTGTAAATCAGTAAATGAAGGAAACTTGACATTTTCTTTCGTTGCTTCCATTATGTACCGGTGAGATAACGAAGGTCTATTTCAGGCTGAAAGAAATCTCTTTCTGGATGCAGACCATTACAGATTCTTGTATGTAAAACAGTCTCACACCAGTGCCAGTACCAAGAACGGCAATCGCAATTTCATTCTCGAAATGATGGGATTTTTTTTTCGAGAACGCGAATGTGGAGGTAATAGTGCCTGGGTATCATGATCTGACTCAAGCCAGACTATGGGTCACTAATCACAGATATTACAAGAGGCCCTATCCCTCTCCTGAATCCGACGCCCAAAACAAGTTTTCGTTCCCATGAAGGATGTCTTGAGGATGAATCACGGTTTGTAAATCAAGATTCAAAGAATCAGCCTAGCGATTTGACGGCTGGTCATGGAACTTCCGGCCGTTTGTGTCGAATTTCTCGACAGCTCACGTCTGAAACTATTGCAGATGGTGGACGTTTCGTGTTTTCGAATTCCATCAAATACTAGTGATGGACAATCGTTAAAAAAAGTATCGATTCTTTATTATCGAAATCAATTTTTGAAAAATTGCTGGCAAAAAATCAATTTTTGAAAAAAGTAGGTACCTATTAGCAAAAATTGATTTTTAAACACATTGGAGGTGAAAATAGGTGTTTTATTCCTTGAACAATAAACAAAACATTTGCCTTTCTATATTATTATTTAAAACTTTTAAATAAACGTTTGTGCTAGTTACTAATAATTTGAACTGAGCAAACTTTAGCTTTTACTAGCAAATACATACGAGGAAAAATACTTCCGAAGTTTTTTATTTTCCGACATTCTTCGCCTGGCCTGGCCATCAGGACAGAAAGGTGCTTGAATGAATCAATTATAATTATTATAAAAATCTAAAACTTAAAAACAGCAATACAAATAAAAATAAAATAAAACAGACTCTAAATATTTAAAAACAAATTGTCCATCTAATTTTTAAAAATGCATATCAAAATGAAATAAGAAACTTCTGAAGTATTTTTCCATCTATTTGCCAGTATAAGCTGAAGTTAATTTATTAAGCTGAAGTTTAATCTGATAAAATTTTCCTTTATGTTTAAAAAATTAGTTAAATAATAACTCAAGTGTTGTTGCTTTGAAATGAATATCTGATGTCCCTTCTTATCCCACTCGTTAAAAAAAAACCCTATTCTATGTTGTTCCTTTCTACAAATCTAATAACTCCAAATATAGATCCCCCTTACTTACACCGTTTTGAATCTATACTCTGTTGAGAGTGTGATCCCTTTGCTTCGCCATCCCCTTGAATGAGTAGGTATTCACGTTTGTGGTGTTGTCGCACGTTTTTTGGGAATTGAATCGTAATCTGCTTTGAACATCATGTACATTTGTACATTTTCGAAGTACCACTCGTCGTAGAAAACACATATGTATATTTTTACAATTTGTTCGTTGAAAATTGTATAATTTTCGTGATGGGGGAAATCACAGATTTTTGAAAAATTGTTATTGAAGAATCGATTTAGACCCGGTGTCTAAATCGATTCTTCAATTTTCGACCATATAAAATCGATACTACATTCCCCATCATTATCAAATACACAGTGTCAAAAAACAAACGCATGCCAGTCCCCTACCTGGCAGGTTCATGCGTGGCCATCACTTCGGAATGACGTTTTGAGACATTATTATTACAAAACATTTGTAAGACTGTTATAACGTTAATAGTATCATGAGTTGTGGTTCCCACGACCTTCTGCGTTGTCAAATCTCATTTTCTCTTGGTGATTGATGACAGAATACATTGAGAAAGTAATTTGTGAGTAGGCATTTTCACCACTACGTACCATTTTTATGGAACTTTCGTGCTCAATGCTATCGATTACTAGAAATTCTGTTGTCTGAAGCTTTTCAACTGCGCTTCACCCTCGAACACTCTCGTTACACAAGAGTAGTTGCGCAAGGAAGGAGGCGACTTGGGCGTGAGGTAGGTATTATAGATAGAACAATGAAGACTCGACAAGATCCGAGGATGGGATGTGGAAGGAAACGCTTCGAGGGGCGAGTGGGAGTCGAGAGAAAGGTGAAGCTCAAGGAAAATAAGAAAAGGATAAAGAGACGAAAGGACATGGCCGAGTCCACGTGGGAGGGGTGGTGGAACACGTGTTTCCTTGAGAGAGCTGTCTGTCGCTTGCAGAACGAAAAGCGCAGCTACTTTCTTGGATTGTAGATCTAATTTCACCTCTTTCTGAACGCTCTCCTGTTCAAAAAAAGACAATATGAGTGAAAAAAACACAAAAAATTGCTTTTTCAGTTGCTTCATCAAAAAGTCTGAATTATTGGAAATTGAATTTTGTATTCTTCGAACAAAGCAATACATCAAAATCCTAAAAACGAAGGTATCATGGTGAAAAAACGCTCTGAAGTTGTCGTCATACTCGCAAAACGGGCAGATGAGTAGCTATTGCATGCACTCAGCAGCAAGCTGACCAGCTGTTGGTTTTCAAGGATGCTGAACTGGTTTTGAGATTTAAATAGCATACTTCTAACCTAGATAGGTACCGAGTTGGTTCAATAATCCAAGGGTTCACCATGCCTCACACTGCGAACTATTCAGTATCAAATTTCTCTGGTGAAATACATCAAAAAGTAGCAATTGTTTATTTTTAGAGTATTGACTGCTCGAGAATGACCTAAATAAAAAGAATGAGTTTTCTACTAGAGCGTTTCCAGGCCGCAATTTTGTACGGACGCTAGCTCCTAAAGGTTATCAGTGGCATGGTCATAAAGTTGATGCGTAGCACAGTTAAAAACATTACATGGAGCGGTTGTGGATGTCAATGCTATTTCACTGTTATCTCTGAGCCCCAGATTCTCTGAGATACTGCTAGTTGTATTGCGGTCTAGGTGACCACGAGCAACACAAACAAACCAATAATAATCACATGGACTCTCAATCTCAATACGCATTCGAATTACGATAAATGGCTAAAGAAATTCTGAATTGGAAATATTCACCTCTACAATGTCTACTGAATGTAGTTAAATGAATGAAGCGAACCGCTTTGCACGGGTTTTTTAGTTGTAAAGTGTTAGTAGCCCAACGGATGTAGCGCTAGGCGATCCATATCCGTTCCGGTGTCATTGTCTCTCAGGTGTGGTTTCTACAAGTTCACCAGATAGAACGGATATCGCGTAGCGAAAAAAAAAAAAAAACACGAACGTAAACAGTTTTGAAGAACCCTTGAATCTATTATGGTGGTACAACGTAATCTGCAGGCGTTTCCTTTGGACGAGAATCGTACAACTCGAGGTGTATTAAATGATTCATTCATAAACCGAAAAAAAGGAATGGCATTTTTTACGAATAATGGTCAGTGTTGAGTGACGATGGCTGACTTCCAGCCTCTCTGCTGATTGTGCATTTTCAAGATCTCTGCTGCATTAAAATTTACTTGGGACTAAATTAATAATTTCAATAAATTTTTGTTTATAAATTACTTCTATGTTTTGTCATTTTTGACATTTTATCTCAATTCTTATGATAGTGAATGGCCCAATTAGTTCTTTTTTCGATAACTACCTATTTAGTATCTTGTACCTCGAGTTCATTTGACTTTACAATTCCTCCATTTCCATAGTTCTATTCTTCACTTAGTTCAGTCCATTTCCAAAGTTCTTTTTCTCCGTAAAAGGAACTACTTCGCCCGCCTCTAGTAAGAATCGTCGATTGAAGGAGCTACTCCTAACCAGTCACAACTAGGGATGTATAAAAAGTATCGATACTTTTATGAAAAAGTATCGATACTTTTTGATACTTTTTTTTTTGCAATGTATCGGGATACTTTTCCTTTTTTCGCGGTATCGACACCGATACTTCTTTCAAGGGTCTTTTCTTACTTCCAAGTTTCACAGAAGACTACAAATCCTGATCGCTACCATGCCTGATGTCCCACCATTTGTCAACAACCTTGACATAAAAATGGAGATGATCACTCATTCAACTGATACTGTCCGGCATCTAGTAGGACTGGAAACGTGAAACAACTCAACTGATACTGTGCACTTATGTCAGGCATGGGTTCGGCCAGGACAAATAAACACGGCCTCATGGATTGTGTTGTTTCGCTCCTTCCCCTTCCAGTGTTCCAGTTCCACCATAGAATTATAAAATACTGATACCTACTCCACTTTAGTGCGTTCGCGTTGTTTGAGATTGAGAAATTCCGATTCAATACATACTTTGTGCAGTTTTTTGCATTGTTTGTCGGCTGTTTCTTACTTGGTAGGTAGGTGCAATGTCAATGTCAAAAATCTCAGTTTGGGATTTCTTCAAAAACAACGACGTTTTAGCTGTGTGCAACTTGCTTGAAGTGACTCCTACCAAAAAGTCCGACCTACCTAATAAATGTTTTTAAATTTAAATTGTTCAAGTATTTTTCAAATAACTTTTTTTAAATAAGTACCTAAGTAAAAAATTTGGAACTTTTCTAATTTTGAGTTTGTAAAAAGTATCGATACTTGAATGTATCGATCCTTTTTCAAAGTATCAGCATGATATTTTTTGATACTTTTTAGAAATATCGATACGATAATATTATGTATCGATACATTTCGAAGTATCATACATCCCTAGTCACAACACCTTGGTATTTGAATTATTTCCAACAAACTCATCCCTGCGGTTTCGTAATCATTAAACGAACCGATGATTAATGTCAACAGGAATCAAGAACACCTAGGGTTTTGATGTTAAAAGCCTAATAGCCGCCCTACGCCTCTTCACTTGATCGAGGCAGGTTTCACTTTTCCTGTTGTGATCCGTTCTGGTCTCTGACCCCGGGGGCCTGGGGATTCCATCTACCTGAGTTGGCCCGAGGTCGTCGAACCTGTCTTCCCTTCTAGCCCCAACATCGACTATTTTTAGTTCATTCCTCCCACTTTGCCGGCTTCATTCCGAAAATTCTATCGACCCTCGAATGTTGTTTACTTGTTGGGGAATAGTCGAATGGTACTTGAGGTTGCCAGATTTTCTCAGGCGATAATATCGTATTTTCGGCCGTAAACTAGAGAGTCAATTCACTAAGTTACAAAATGATACCTGTATTTAGAAACTCCCGGGTTCAGCTCCTGTAGTTAGAAAATCCCTGTAGTTAGGAAATCCCGGGTTCAGCTCCCGTAGTTAGAATATCCCTGTAGTTAGGAAATCCCGGGTTCAGCTCCAAAGCTAATAATATTACCTACCAACTCGGAAGTTCGAGGTGTGGAACTCATAGAAACATTTAAAAAAAAAAATAGAAAAAAAGACAATAGAAACAGTAATAACTCTGGACTTCACAAAGTAAGGCACCCAGATTTAATTTAAGACTTACTATTATACCTTGAGTTAATAATTCTGGTCTGATAAATAACTTTCTCACTGTCCCCTGAGATTTGAATGAGTAATCAAAATTTGGTCGGATGATCAGAACACAATCACTGAATTTGATGTCCATCGCACAATACAATCAGTAATTTGCGCAAAATTTAAGCAAACGATCTCTTATTTGAATATTTAAAAAAAAAACAGTATCAATTTACAGAACATCTACGTACAATGAAACCACAAATGAGATAACACATTCAATAAAAATAGGAGAGAGCTTTGCTTACGTGAATCTTACATGATAAAACTAGGATTATGGGACTAGGATTGACTTGGACGATTGAAAATTAATTTTTTTTTCTAGAATAACTAATTATTAAAGACATAAATGTTTGGGTTTGGAACTTTGCAAACAGCGATGGGAATTTATTGTTAACATCAGTAAACTTCTATCAACATGCAGAAGCGTAACAGTTAGACATGGCTGATACGGTTATTTCTTGGTTGTAGGTTATCGAGTAACAGCGACCGTCTGGTAGTAGGTTGTGGTATTAGGCTATTTTGGTAATATGTTACCGGCGATTCGAGAACCTTTCCAGCTCCCAACGCGGACTGAGTCTCGAATCGCCGGTAGCCTATTGCCAAAATAACCTAATACATCAACCTATTACCAGACGGTCGCTGTTACTCAAAACTAACTCAATAACACTGAAATAACTTGTCAACAGTTATGATCGCACACCTTTCACGCATTCGTTTTCAGTAATCTATTACCTGGAATAGTCCCAGCCAACCTATCATCACGGAATCCCGAATGGCGGTGACAGAGGCACTCACAGGCCTTTCTCCCAAGTTCTCATAACAGTTATTCCAGTAATAGGGGTTTCCGGTAATAGGTTACTGGACAGTATCAGGTTATTTGAAGTGAATACGTTAAATATTCCCCACCCCTCACACAATCACGTTGCGTTGGTGGGTCTGTTGGTTACGGTTTCATGATAAGTAATGAGGAAGAACCTTGTAAAATTTGTTTGAAAAAAGTCTAAACTGAACGGTGTAAAGATATTTCGCTATTAAGTTATTTACTGCTTTGTTCAACTGAAGATGGCTGTCGACGGTTGGGTTTTCGGAGACACTGACTTGCGGTCGCTTCGGAAATAACGCTTAAAAGGCCTTCAGGGTCGACATCGTGAAGCGACTAGAGAAGTCCATCGGGTCTGCCCAAGGTTGTGAGCTACTCGGGAAGTCAAAACGCCGGGAACGCCTCCTTACATCGGCCTGGTCAATGCGATTGGAACCGATGTGTTGTAAAGGGGGAAGTCTTCCGTTTTCAGCCGAGTTTACTGGTGGCCCAAGGCTGCTAAGAGAACTACTTGAAAGTAAAAACAAGGTAGACTAGTCAAGTGTTACTAGTCGATCTATTCACAGAGGTTGAATAGAATCGAGAGAAGAAAATATTTAAGAAACCCTGCAATATGAACACTTTGGCACAATTTTTCAGAACTTTTCAGTCTCCAGTGCACCAATTTATACGTTTTTTTCTTAAATGGACATTAATCATTTATCAGTATACAAGTAGACGAAAAATGTAAGACTTTGAGGGGAATTGCCTTTAAAATCGATGATGACTCTTCGTCAAACCCCACCATTGATGATTGACCTGCAATGGCGATCAAGGGCAGTTCCATTGTTGGCACAAATAAGTGTATACGAATACGAGCTGCCCCTAACCACAATTCGCTCTTGTCAGCGTTGAACAAACCGTGTTTCCCCAATCTTCGGGTTTTGAAAATCGCGGTTGGACTCATCCGACTGTGAAATCTTTTCTCGGTATTGACCTAGTTGATTTCAAACATTCAGAACCAAGTTTTGACAAATACTGTGGAGACTCGATAACCAAGCAGTAACAGTTGGAATTGTAACCAACTATTACATGCATAGATGCAATGAACTAAATCGTGGAAACCCACGTCTAAAAGCAAAAAAAAAAAAAAAAGAATTACCTAGTTGAAAAACCGTCCATTTCCACTAAAAGACGAGTACAGAACGATGTGAGTAGACAAAAAAATGCTATTGTTATAAATATCATAACTACTGTTATATCGATGGTATCAGTGCAGCATCATTACCACACCAAGTTGAAAAACCAAAATTTTACAGGAAACGAAAAAACCCTAAATTACTTTTATGAAGTTCATTCAGGTCTGCATGGGTTTGATGCAGCATGACAACTAGTTTTGGTTAACATTTTACCAAATTCAAGTTGAAGTAATTAAGTTTTTTTAAAAATTCTACTTACGTGGTTTTGCTCAGTTACTATCGATATGTGCAATGAATTATTTTGTTACTGATGGTTCTAAAAAAAATCGGTCTAACGCTGTACTTATCTTTTAGTGGAAATAGTCAATTTTTCAACTACTCCTGTCTTTTTGCATGGAGTTGAGAGGGAACTATGTCCGACTTGGGCTCCTGGGCTCCTTCAGTCCAGCAGGAGGTTATGGAAACAGAAAGTACTCGCTACTTAGAATGTTTCTCTAATTATTTATTCTCCGCTTTTCCATGTCCTTTTATTTTAATTTATTTTTCAATTTTTTGTCGCCGAGAATCCGAAAATATGCAGTTATTTGCTCTTACCTCAGAAATATGCAACGAAGATACCATGCATTTATATTGACAAATATCGTGGAGACTCGATAACCAAGCAGTAACAGTGGGAATTGTAACCTAAACAACACGCATGGATGCGATACGTGGTGCTAAAGGGAGCTATAGCTATAGTACTTCACGTCTTGTACTGTATTCTATTCTGTATTGTTTCAGTTTTATTGAAGTGTAGTACTACCTACCTAAGTAATACAAACAAAAAATGTACAGTAAGAAGTTAAAGAATATTGCACACTCTATATGGCTCTGAATGTGTCGGTCCTGCTTCTTCAATTTCGTCTTCAACTTCAACTTTTAAGCCAACACTTTTTAGTAAAGCATCTGGTCGTTAGTCCGGATTATCGATGGTCTGGATTTTTGACGTTCTACTGTAATCGGAAATAGATTAGCGTAACGGACTGACGGACGCTCGTTTTTCGCCAGTTATATGAAAGCTAAAACATGTCCCATGTTAAAATCCGAGCTTCTTCTTATCTCCTTGATATCAATAAGTCACCCGGTTGTTCTATATTTGTACGATCCGTAGTACGGCCGATGAAAACCTTGAAAACCCTCCGTTTGGGCGTGGGGAGGCGCGTTTGTCCGAAACAATACACGTCATTACCCCCTCCCCTTTCCCCTGCCACTACTCGTCACTTTTTATGACGCCTGCCCGAAGATGTTTTCCGAACGGCTAGTCACTGGCCTGGGGCCGCGGAAGTACACGTGGGAAACTCAGCTGTCCCCATGGCAACACTACTCAAGGAAACGTACTATCGATCTCCCGACTTCCGCATTCTGTTTAAACGGGCCATCTACCCCCCGCCACAGCCGTAGCCGCTGTATCACCACAGTACGGGCCCTTCTCGTTACCAACCCATTCAACGAGTTTACTTTATTCATGGATTTTAGGGGGTTTTCAAAGCAAAACAAAAAAAAAACTGTTGCAGATGCTCTGGAGCAGAGCCTCCCAAACTGTGGTCGAACTTCCAGAAAAATGAGTACATTACGGGAAGGGTTCAGGAGAATGGACCAGATCAACAGGATCAGGGGGAGTAGAAAAAGTAAGAACGGAATAGAAATCCTAAATATTTGAGTAAAAGGGGTTCACAGTAGATGATGTTCCGTGAAAGAGGTCAGCAAATCATAACGTTTGGGAAGGCCGGCTCTAGAGTTTTCTGTTAGTAAATTTCTTGAAATTTAAATCCATTTAAGGCACTGTTTTAAATGGGTACCTCGTGCGTGCATTTAACGACCTTTCAGACAACAGGTAACTTGGCATATCTCAATTATTGGCCATGTTGAGTGTTTCCTTTATTGATGACAATAGGTATAATTATTAGTAACTATTATTGGCACCTGAGTTGCTAGTTGTTTACATTAAATGTAAATTTTGATCTTAATTTTTCATAAAAAATTAAAATAAATTAAACTCGTCCTTCATCACTCAAAATTTCACATCTATACAGTCTAAATATTGAAGCAGTCAGGCTAGGATCTTCACTATGGCTGTTACTGAGGTTCCCAGCAGCAGTGGGTCTAATCCTCGCAATAGGAAAATAAGTTTCAACATCTTCCAGTACATAACAGCGGTCGCATAGTTGACAGGTCCTAATTCTAACGAGCAAAACAAGCTTTTCCCTGGTCATTCTCCAGTTTTTGAACCAAATCAATTTAATTCGTTCGCAGACTCTGAACTGAAATTCCCCGGTGCTTTCTAACTTATTTTCATTCAGCTACATAGAAAATTTCAAGCTAAACCGCTCGATGACTGATTATCAACCTGTAGGTAGGTACAAGCAGCAGTAGGTACAAGCCCTATCTGAGCCAAAAATGGAATGTCAAGTAATTTTAACAAAACTTTGATCTTAATAACTTTAGTTGTCTCAAGTAAAATCAGGGAAAATGATTTAGGTCATGTTGCCACCCTCGATATGACCTTTATGGGTCTCCTAACAAAATACCTATTCTCCCAAAATGGCAGTGATTTACGAAATCACCATCGTGCCACAAGAAAATTATTATTGAGTTCTGTCTGCCCAAAGCGACAGTTGAAAAATCATTTCACCATGGTATTGACTATTTAAAAACTAGGATTCAACCATTCTGACTGACTGAGTTAAATATCAGAAACACCAGCAGTTTTGATTTTCTGTTGCACTTGTGGGTAAGATGTGACTTCTGTGTGTCTAAAAGTTACAAGAAGAATTGTGGGATTTGACTAGAAAACATAATTTTGAGAGCCAAAATTGGGTACTTAATATGTAATACTTCTATTTCTACGCGTTGAAAATGAAAATAAATAAATATTTTACTTTTAAAGAAAGTAACAAATTGGAGAAAATATTTCGTCAATTACAGTCATATTGAGTCGTATAAACATTTGTGTTATTGATGGCTCATCAATAGCTACTCCTAAAATCGGCGAGACGTTTTTTGGTGTATTGAAATCTGCTGAGATTATTTGTAGCTTGGCAATGGTTATGAAAAACTGTTAACTACGCACTGGCAATCAAGTTTAATTGTTGAAAGTGCCAGTGTCTCACTGCGATAAAAACCAAGGCCGATCGTTTCTTGATCGATATTAACCGCGACGTCGTCCGCCATAGTAGTCAATTAAAATGTTGGGATGAGTTTAATAGCGTTCGGTTAGATTTGCCTCATCGGCGTTTCAGATCTTTGAAACCTAAAATTAAAAATCCCATGTTTCGAATCGAAAATTAGGCGATGTAATGAAGTACAAACAAAGTAATGAAGCTCTGAAATATCGTGAAATTAAACACCGATTTTGAGGGGTGGTTAAAACTAAATTTTTTCTTGGCCATAATTGAAAGTAATCCACTAACTGTGCTTTTTTATTTGTGCAAACCTAATAGTAGTAAATATGATAATAACAAGTATGTTTCTCAGGGTAAATTTGGTTTGGTGTTGGGCAAAATCAATAAATGTTGCGTTGGTTGAGTTATCGTGCAGTTATCGAAGTCTTGACTGTATTCATTCTGGTTTCTGTTTCATTCATTTCCCGATAGCTCCCGTGCAATTTGGCTGTGTCGTTCTGTAAGTGGCCATTTATTCAAATGTCGCTCCAGTAGTTATGTACTTCGTCGGTGTTACGTTCCTGCACTGTGACTAAGAAGAAATGCCTTTGGGTTATCTAGTAGCTAGTCCCACAACATACTAAAAATATAGCTAATGTTGATATTTAAGTATGTTTGGATTGAGGAGACATTGAATAGTTTACATAAACTACTAGTGTATTGTTTCACTTACTACATAGGCTTCATGGACGAAACTTATGACCAGCTCGCAGGCTTAATAATACTGATCTAACGCCCGAGTGATATGAAAGACGACACCGCTAGGCATCGAGGATATTGTCTTCTTGCCACTGGTTGCTATCTGTTTACATGCATTTCCTTCGTCCAAGATCGTGGAAGATTATAATGACATTTCATCGCCTCTAAAAATATACTTCACGGTCCTCGAAAATCGACGGTCGCTAAAAAAACAACTCGTCAGCTCTTCATTCCATTAATCGCCCAGGATGGTCCTTTTCCCCTTCAGCAATTTTTCAATCGATTTTCCCCGGCATTGTTTCACTTTTTGGGGTCACTGCGAGGTATTATTTAAGTATATAATATAATTATCATTACCACCTGGCACGGAACGGCTCGAACTGACAAAGTTCGGCATAATGGAATCTTCACTTTCGCGTTTCCAAGCAGCTCGAGCGGAAACGCCGTAGGGGGCTTGTACGAAGACAAGGACACCTCTTTGTAAAGAACGTGAAAAAATGGTCCGATGGGCGCAAATTGCGCCGGCAGGTGTGTGGCACCTGTGGTAGGTTCGTGAAGCAGACACCTGCTGGACGGCACCGCAAGGTGATCAGTTTACCATAAGAACGTCGTGGAAATGCCTAATCGAACGTGATCACGAGTGGATCAATGATAGTCGGTAGGCGGACAGATGTTCCGTGTTTGTTATGCGGGACCTTGCATCAAGAAATAGGAGATAACCCGTGTTTTTCATTATGTCCGATGATGGTCACCACTATCAGAAACAATTGAATTGTATGTATGATGTGGGTTCCTTACCACGTTGAATAATTTGCACACCACAGTGGTATACATTTTATGGTATTACTATCCGTTGATGTGCAACGCACGGTTCCACATGCATAATCGCTCTCTCAGCTGATGCGACGAAGCTGTGTATTGAATTTCAGCGCCCTATAGGGTGAACAGGAGATAATTCAGCTGTATCGCCTACGACGCTGATCCTACATCCTCTACATCACTCCCGGTGGTCTCATGAGGCTGTGTACCAAATTTCAGCGCCCTAGGATGAACAGGAGAGAATTCAGCTGTATCGCCTACGACACATACTCCACACACTTAAATATCCCACTCTCAAGGGGCTGTTTATCAAATTGCAGCGCTCTAAGATGAACAGAATACTTGACAGTGATTCGCTTCGCTCGCGTGATCCCTATCAAAATTGGTTCAAGCGGTTTGGCCGTCTGTAGAGCAGAAACAGAAAAACTTGGAGTTTTATAATATAGAAGTGTGAGTTTTATAATATGAGATAGGATGAATTTTCTAATAAAGATTGCTGTTTTATGCGATGATTGTTGAGTACATGATTATCATTGATAATCATGATAATATTATCATGATTTTTCCTACGTACGTCATCATGCCAAGTAGTCTCGAGGTTGACAACAGTTAAGCGAGTTTCACGAGTTAGTGCGGCTGTATCATTTTCTCTTATCGCTGGATGGGCTAATATACGTCTTTACATGTGGGCTCAACCTTTATCAGCACCGGGGCCCGCCTGATTTCTATTGTACGAAGTCGTGTGCTAGAAATATTAGTAGAAGAGTTTGACAAACTACAATGTATTCTCTGACATCCTACATCATCACAGGATGCCAACTATCCATAGGATACACAATTCAAGTGGAGGTTGGTCACACTTTTTAAAGACACGAATACTTTAATGTTCTAGTAAGATTAGGCAATCCCCGACTGCATTATTAGTGTTTAATAACCACCATCCACCTTAAGCAACATCCAAACTATGTTTGAGTCGAGTAATCCTCTTTTGTAAGGGGATTCTTGTTTGTAGGGAACTTTTAAGCGAACGCTTGTGAATTAGTCAGTAGTTTTCCTACAGGTACAGTTCCCTACCAAGGCTGCTATTTCTTCTGGGGAGTCAAGGATAACGAGCGAGAGAGTGCACAAAACTGCAAAGCCTTTTACGCAACCTAATCACAGACGTTGCACTTCCTATTCTGAGCACCGTCAGAAATCCCCCTCCGCAATCCGCGTTCGCCTATCTCAAGGCCCCGGGTTAAAAGCAACTAGGCTTGAGTGCTCAACTGAATATTTCAACGACCGTTCCAACTAGATCTCAAGGACCACTTATCAAAGCTAACGTTATGTTTTCAGGGCGAATGAATTCTGAGTCGATGTAGCCGGAGAGTAACGACACACTGGGTCTGTCGTGTCGTACAATACTTTTATGGAAACTGATGTAGACAATTTTACAGCTTACGTGGGTGGTAGTCCATCAGCTTCGGGAGTAATACCCTGTTACAGAACGTGGTTTGTTCTTATATGTAGAGTTTTGAATGAGCTAAACCTCTCTGAAATTTGAAACCCGTGAATACTTTTTTGGAATTATAATTTCCTCCTAAGCAAATTGGAACTTATGTCTCTTGAACGGCTGTATATCTACGGAAGGATCATGATATTTGGCGTATTTAACAATAACAATACGCTCCAAGACGCTCCTGAAACTCGTGATGTTTTGCGGACTCCCTGCTGAGTAACTACGAGTATATCGACCCTGCGAGAAAGTTAAGTTGGTGGAGTTGTTTTGCTGCTTCCTTTTGATACCTCACGATCAATTATACTAGCTATTATTTGTCAATCAAAACCATAAAGAATGACAGCGTTGTAGAATATAAATATCTCAGGATGGCTTGTGACCTTGCTAAAAATATCGTTTAGGTTTAGCCTTAATAATTGGTGGGTCCAATCACAAGAAACGTGGGCTTGCAATAACTCGTTTTCTCCACGATGTTTGAAAACAATATTATTTGGGTACTCTCTAGATTGCAAGGTTATACCCTCCGTTAACGTCATGGAAAATTAGCCACAGTTTAAGTCGTCTCCTCTCCGCGGTTAATTTAATAAGGTTAATTTACACGAGTAGAGTAAACGGTAGAGTAGAGTGGTAGAGTAGAGTGTCCTACTTGCACTCTACTCGTGTAAATGTTTTCAGTAGAGTAGAGTTCACTCTACTGACTAGTAAACGGTAGAGTAGAGTACTCTACCACTGTGGTAGAGTGACTCTACTCTACTATCTCCCCCACCACCAGAAATTGGACTCTACTGTTAACAGCATCCCTCATTACAGTGTCCTGACGTCGGATCAAGGGCGAAACAAGTTCCAGCAGCTGTTTGAAAGCCTGGGGAGGCATCCTCATTGCAAGAGTGTACTCCTGTGGGTCTTCAAACAAGAGTTCTTTCAGCAGAGTGGCTGATGCTCCTTGGGTTTCTCTCCGATCCAATTCCTCACCCACTCCCTTTTTTCTCTCCTTTCCTCCTCCCTCAACATCTCTTCCAACTCATCCACCAACAAACCCGACACGTTCAATAAAGTTTTCCTCACTTTTCTGATGTTCCTGTTTCTGTTCGCCATTTTTCCTTTCAAAGACCAGATAACGACAGAATTGAGTTGAAAAAACAAGCTCTACGCAGCTCTCGGCGACTCGCACTCTACTGACGTGTGAACGACCCAAGGTGATGACGCGGTAGAGTAGAGTGGGCGGTAGAGTGGTCGGTAGAGTGGAGAGGACTCTACTCTACCATTTACTCTACTCATTTACTCGTGTAAATCAAACCGATAATTATGTGTAGTACTCGGACTAGTGAACTCCTAATTATTTTTTAGGCATCGCCGCACCATTCACCGGGGAATCCTTAAGACATGTGTTATTCATTCATTCATATTAATTGTTTGCCACGTGTTCCTCATATTCGTTACAAAAGATGTCATCAACAGGTTCTGTAGCCCGAGATCCGAGTCACACAATTTTTTATAACCCGTTCTTTCGTAACACCGTGGGGATCGCGTGCGCTGGTGTATTTTTCTCTGTCACTGGGGAAATGATGATTGAAACCAAACCATCGGGCAGACAAGATGCCATATTTGTGATAACGATTTAATAAATGTCTCCGAACATCAATGTTGATCATCTACCTCATTTGATTGGAAATCTCCGTTTTCAATATTGTTATATCAGGTCGGAAGTAGACGAGATAGTTATTGGTCGTAGGATTCGGTCTGACATCCATTCATGAAGTGAAACCCTCTAGATTTCGTAAAAATATTGTAGAACTTTGGAATAGTCTCAATACTTAGGTATATTCCTGTGGAATTTCAGTTTTCGCCATACTTTTAGAACATTAGCAGCTTTATTAACACTTGCTATCTTGAATACTTGTATAAGGCCTATACTTCAATTTAGTATACTAAATTGAATAAAAATGATACAATTGAATGAAACTAGGTGATAGGTAAGGCTCGGCAAATGGCATATTTGCATATTTCGTTCCCGTTTTTGGCCATCTTATAACAAGCCCAAAAATACCAAGTTTTTGCAAATTTTATTATCCAAATTCGAGTTTTTCGGGCATATAACTGCATATTTTGGGGTTTTGGGTGATACTAGCATATTTGGCTATTTGTCTACGAAGTGTCATATTTTCTACTTATTTTGATATTTCTGCAAACAACGAATTCTGATATTTTGATATTTCTGCAAATAACGAATTCTCCAAATCTCCTCTACTCGTTTTCCAGAACCGAATGTGAATGACCTTAGATACTAAAGGTCAATGGACAGTTCCACCACTTACTGGACTTCAAGTTCTGAGTGAGGGCTCATCCAGCTAATTAAAAAGCTTAATCTGTGTTGCGCTGGCCTTTTCCCTTGCAGAACCGGGTGGGGATATGGTCCTCATTCTCATTATCGCTTTAGAAGTACACAGTTTTTGCTCGTTCTTCGTAAGGTGCTGTAACTTCAGTGCAATACGCCTAAAGTAAGACTCGTTGGTGACTAATCTTCGGAAGTGTGTTTCTGAAAACCCTATGACTTCCTTTGACGAGAGAGACAGCCAGTACATTGTATACGAAAGCATGACGGATAGTGCAACTTGAGGCTACCCTGGCCTTCATGAAAGCGCATATTATGGCGTCGATCCCTCAGCTGATTCTCAGGGAAGGAGCTGGTAGAAGTAGTGAGTGAGATTGAGCAATTTCAGAAAGAGCCTGGTAAGATTGGAAAAGCCCTTCAAACCAAGCTCGAATTCGTTCTCGGTCGTAACCCTGATTGGAGAACAGTAACTGACTTCGCCAGAGTTCCTACCACTGGTTTCCGTCGACGTTGAGCCTTGTGCCAGCCTTTGACTTCTAGAAATTGAAACATGGAATTTGTATGAACATATATATTTTTATTTAAATTAACTAGTAACAATAAGAAATGGTACCTGGCCCTGTTCTTCTTGACACTTTCACCATTTTTTGGGCACCTTTAACATTGTTTCAACGTTGTTTTGGCATACCACTGTCATATTCTGCAGAATGAGCATGAGCATTGATTTAGAATATATCGAGGTTTTATTTAGCATATATGCTGCCGAGCCCTAGTGATAAGAATTTGTTTTTAATAAATGAGTTACAATACCGTGAAGATGGGTACCGTTCCTTAGAATTTCAAATTTTTAGTCCCTGGTAGAAATGTACAGGGTGCGGCTGTGAAACCTGACGGTTTTTGAAACGATTCAACAAATCATTATGTTGAAAAAATAATGTCACTCAAATGACGACTTCCATCAGGTCTGTTAGTAAAGTTTGCCATCACTCTCTCCAACATTTGCCGAGGGATTGCACGAATTTCTATCTGGATATTTTCTCGCAGGGGTAACCAAAGCAAGGGGCAGCAGTCAGTAAGTCAACTGTGATGCCTTTCTTGTTCGAGGAAAACGGACGTACTGTGACAGTTTATGCTGAGCGATACGTATCCATGATTTCTTCATCCCTGAATTAAGTAGACGCCGTTTGGTTTCAGCAGGATGGGGCTACTGACCTGACTACACATAAAGTTTGACAACGGAGCAGCTGAGAAGATCTTTTGCCGGCAAATTAATCTCGCTCTTTGGTTCACCGTAGTTCTTCAATTTCCTCTATTCTCATATTATATCAACAAGGTTGTTGATATCGAAACTTCACAAACATCCCCTTGCAGCTTATTATGCTCGAGCCGTCTGCACGAAACCATATCGCAAAGTTCCCTCGGATAAAAAGTTGTTGGCTTCCGTCGAGTTCGAACTATCGACCGGATTGTTGCCAAGAGGTGTTCAAGTTTGGGGGCAGTGCAATCCGATGCGCTAACGTACCCGCCCCCGGGATCGACCGCCTCCCGGACGGGGAAATCTCCCTTGATGGGGAAATCAACCCTGAAAGGGCAACGACCCTCGCGAGCTGTTGCGTCATCGAGCAGATGCGCTTTTAAAACTCAAAATCAATAAAACCGCTCACTAGTAATAGCCGTGGGATCGACGTAGAAGCTGCCTGTGAATTTCGTGTGTGAGTGGGTATTGATTTTCGTTCTCTTGTTCCGGGCATAAAACAACTGCTCAGTGAGCGATCGATACGCAACCCTCAAAGATGCCATCGCAGTGCGCTGACAAGGCAAACCTTTTCATCCTTCACGTCATCTTCCCTCATTGAAACACTCAACTTTCTAAGCATAATAATTTTTTTCTCATCTAGATACCATAAGCGAATTTTCGAAGAAAGCCGTTGTTCTCAGTCCCAAAATTTTAAAACTCGAATTTCCGAAAAGTTTTAATACCAAAATCTGTTTCAGACCATCCTGAATTCTCTGCCAAAAGGCACACAAATAATCATGTGTATACGAGTATATATTTATGTATGTGTCATTCCACTCGATAGAATTGAGAGAGAAACGCTCTTATTGCCATTCTCCTTATTTGAATGCCTCTCTACCTATGTACTGGATCCGCCTCTACGCTTTCGGCGATTCTCAAGGATAGGGTGGTACTAAAATTTCAAGAAAACATTCTAAATGCATACAAATTCATCGTGAGATGTGTCCCTAAAAGATTTTTACCCTTAGGTCTTTTTGAGGGGTTTGTTTCGTTGAATTTTGAGCAGCCTTTTCACTCTGTGCGCTGGAGTGTGAGTTTACCACGATCTTTTCGTGTTGGACCTGTTGCAGTGAGAGTGAAAAGGCCCTAATGACCTCCTGAATCCATCTCGAGGACCCTCCACATTCTCACTCGTCACTTTGAATTAGTTCCATTTTGAATGAGACCCTGTAAGGAATTCACTTCTTTCAGAAGCTTGTTCCGGATTCAAATAACTTCAACGCTGATTCATATTCATAAGTCCGGAAAATTAATTATAAATCACAAAAAATCATTCATAAGAAAGTCAAAACTAAATGTCATATTCATAACGTTTGTTACATGGTATTGAAGCCTAAATTGAAGAATCTGTGAATCCTGTGGATTTTACTGCCATTTTGTACTGCAACTGATTTACGATGTGATTGCCAACGTTCCTGGAGGTTGAAAATAAAATAATTAATAAGGACTGTGTTATCTGGTATTTGAACATGAATTAATGACTGTAGAAAGCCATCAAAACATAGTGGAGACAGATTTTCATAATTAAACCACGATTTCTCAATGTTTGCCCATATTGAACTTGAATCCATAGATGTAGAACCGACCTTTTGAAACTTTTCTCACAGATAGGTCAGTATGTATAATATACTCGTAGAAAGCTCGTAACTTACCTACGAAAAACAGAAAATGAGCTGAAATATTGATGGTATGGGACTTGAACGTGACAAAAAATTGATATTCTTAACAAAATATTCTCAAATTTTTCAATCAAATGTAGAGTGTAGTTGGAAAGTGTCTGGTGATGGTCATCTTGATTCTACTCCGAGCAATGTAAATCTATGCGTTTTTGCATGCGCAACAGCATTGTGTGTGAGATAGTCCTAGGATCGCCATTTCATTTGATTTCCTGGTCTTTCTAAAATATGGTTTTCCGGAGTTGTCTTAGCAGGTTTCCCGCGCCTGTTGCTCCATCATTCAGTCAGTCTGGGCCTCGAAGTCGGTGGCTTCTTTGGATGCTGGTTGCCAGCTGGGCCGGATCTCCTTGCCATCTGTTGAGAATCACCTGGCGTTTTTTTCTCCACCTGCTCTCGATTTTCGCCTCCGGCTGAGTAAGCTCTTCATCCGGGGACGTCTTTAAGACTTCTACCGGTACCCAGATCCGATCCGTTGGATTTGAGGGCCACTGCTGTCACGAACGACAATGTTCTGACCCAGTGTCGACACGCACTGCTCGGTCAGCAGATACACTGAAAATTAACCTCGCACATTTAGTTATTCACAATAGGGAACGCCTGTGTGTCAGTGAATAATTCATTGATAGTCAAAAATCGAAAATTGGTGACTCACAACATATGTAAAACGAGTAATTCCAAACAAGAAAATGTTTGTTTAATCGAACTGCAGAATGGCGAATTTGAACTTTTCCCGCTCAACGTGGCCGGACAGGGTTGTAGTTGATACTGCGGCTGATAGGGGCTTTCAGGGGTGGCTTCATGCACCGCTTGTGGGAGCCATTCAGAGAGCGGTTTACGGAGCCGGTCTAAGTACTGCTCTCTGATTGGCCTGGGAGGTAGATGACGTACATTGCTGCCCTCTTCCCGCTCAATACGCCTTCAAACCTCTACAGAAAAATAAGTACTTCCTTAAAAACATTTTTACCACTGTCTTAATAATTATTATTCTGAAGGTGACTCCTTCTCAGGAAAAAAATTTAAAAAATCACTGTCATTCCCTATTCAGTTTGTGCCTAATATTATATTTCATCATATTGATACGATTTGATACTATCGAGTTACTGCTGACACAGTTCTCAATGCTCATCCAATAATGAAGGCCCGACGTTTCACAATAATTTTGCTTGTACTCGTATGTATTCACCCTTCTCATTCGGGTGGTATTTTTTTGTGTTCCAAACCTTCGTCGTCTCAGGTGATTTGTATCACCAAATCCTTACCTCTCCGTAGGGACGAGCCCGCTATTTGATAACGAAAGTGAAAGTCGGCTAATAGTCCTTCTCCGTCCGCGCATGCGGGAGTGTTGTACAAATAATAACATGCGGGCCTCAGCCATATTACTACTGCTATTGTTCTCTGGTCTCAACAAGTTTGGCCGTGACAGAGTTCTTTGAACTATTTCTCACGGAAAGGGTAAATTTAAACAGTAACTTTAATTTGTATAGCATCACGTAACATTTTAAGAAATCTCACGGTATTGGTGGTATGATCTCCACAACTTTACGCTTTGGTGAAAATATTGTAAATCGATGTCAAGTACAGCTTTTAAATCTTTTTCATTATTTACTCAGATAGCTATTGTACTCTTATGTCGTTATTAACATGAACTTTCTTATTTTTCAGGTAAGTGACATGATTCGAGGTATTGAAACGCCCCTTTTGGTAAGCTTATCCACCTAAAACGACGTTAGTCGAGGTTTTCAAAATTGTATCCAATAATCAGAAGATCTATCGCACAGTACATGGGGTTTTCAAGTTAACAAGTGTTGTACCTTACGTAGATTGACATCAGATTTTCATATCGTAGAGATTCACTTTCAAACTAACTTCTGTCAATTGTTAGACACACATACAATGAAATACGAGAAGTATGTCGAAATATGTCCTCATAACGGTTAATATACAAATAAGTTTCATAATGTAGGAATTCATGAAGGTTCTCTCCTACCTAATACATAAAATAACTGACACGAGCTAAATCACTCGCGACGAAATCGTGGAAACCCATGTTAAGAGTATTTGAAAAAATCGTCTATTTCCACTGAAATATGAGTTACACTGTTAGACCGATTTCGGTGATTAAACCATCGTCAGTAATATATCAGTACCGTCAGTATTGACAATGGTTTACTCACCGAAACCGGTCTACCAGTGTAAATTTCAGTGGAAATTGACGATTTTTTCAAATACTCTCTTTTTCCTTAAATCACTGACAAATTCCATCCTATTTTTAGATATTTTATAGCGCTTGGTATTATTATGCCAGTGAGAGTTGGTGGGTTTAACAAAATAATTCATCTCATCCTTACATAAATAAGTATTTAAAATCCATATTTATGTTAATTTATATTTCATGGCTGTGACTTGACGCGATCGATGGTTTATAATTGTCTGATAAAAGAGGGTTTTCTAACCGAAATTAAAAAAAAAATTCTGTTGTGAACATTTGCGGACTCCGCAATTTCCATTGGTAGAGGCTTGTTGGGAAAACTGCTGATGTTTGAAAAGCGAAAACAAGGTTCGTGAAATTGGCCGACTCGCTGAGAAGTCAGACACGTGGCGCTCATAAACTGGGTCACCCGGTGGGAGTCAGTAGTAATGCCGTCCTTGAACTACTCATAGTCTTTCGCATTCTACCAGTCACATTTTTAGTTTGAGCTTTCACGTTCGGTCTTCATTCGATAAAAATTTTATGGCCGGTGTAATAAAAATTACCAATACGTTGTTACGCACTTTGTATATAAATCGCACTGCGGGATCTCTCGTTACTTTCATCTTTATTACTCCATTCCCTTAGCCCCAGAATCGGCAAATCTGGAAATGTTGTTTTGTTCTAAAACTGCTCTCAAACACTAGTTGACATGTACGCTACCCCGAAGTTGAACAATTATTTAATAATATTATGATGGATAATTGAAGCTGAGTTCTGATGAGTACTACCTACCAAACGACGATGACAGAGAATGTTTTCGGCTCGGGGAGATTTCAAAAATCGGATAGATTTCGAAAAATCATAACTCACCCAATTTGTATGTTCTAAATTTGTATAGGTAGGTATTTAAGTGACATTGAGAAATGTCAACAACAACAAATCATTGATGTCATAATGAATACCAAATTAATCATGATGAAAATGAATGTAAATAATCTACTTTTGAATATAATACATGTATGGGTACATTATAATATATTTACAAACTCTTCAAATATATTAAATTTAAGGGTGCAATCATTTTTCGTGTTTTCGTGGGTTTTCCCCCTGGTGTTACAGTAAGACCTCGATAATTTGGCACACTCGGGGATCTGACAGTGCCGGATTATCAAGGTTCGATTTAAAAACGCGATTAATATAGGAAATATCGTGTAATTAATATAACAGAATTGGTGCGATTCCTTAAGACTTGCTTAGATTAATTTCAAACACTTCCAGCATGGTTTGAATTCTCACGAATTTTTACGAACCTACTAGATTCCTCTCCGAAATCGCTTCATTTCGCTCAAACGCTTCCGACATTACCGATCCAATAGCGTTCCATTGATCCGATTGCTTCAAAACGCCACTGTTTAGGTGAATCACACATTGTGTAATACCTACATTTCGTGTGCCGAACCATTGAATCTGCCAGATTATCGAGGTCGGAGTGTATATCATAACCTCCCCGAAAAACACTCAGTGTAAAAATCATTCCTCGCAAATATCATTCTAACGCAGCCGGAAAAGTTATATCTTTTAAAAAGCACTGGCTAAAGTTGAAACGAAGCTCTGTGCAAAATTTCATGTCAATTGGTGAAGGTGGAGAGGCTTGACTGTCTGAATTAGAAGGAAAACATGGTAAGGGGTTGTGGAAGTGATAAAACGCGGCTGCCTTTAGACCTAGCGTCTTGAATCTTTTCAATGGCGCTCGCTAAAGTTGAATCGAAGCTCTGCAAAATTTCAAGTCAATTGGTGTAGGTGGAGAGGCTGCACCAGTGACCATCTGAATTAGAAGAAAAACATGGTAAGGGGTTTTTAAAGTTATATAACTCGGCTGCCTTAGGACCTAGCGACTTGAAACTTTCAGGGCTTCTTCAAGAAGATCCATACCAAAATACCAAATTGAGTGCGGTACGCTCATGTCTCAGAGCCACGCTTCGCTCCTGCTAAAGATACACTGAGATCACTTATGGGACTAGGAGTTATGAATTAAGGTTCACGAAAGCTAAAATTATTTCTCATGCGAACCACCAGTCCTTGCAGGAGAAGAAAAACGTTTTATTGTGGACTTAAAATTTGTCACTTTGGTATTCAAAATTCGCTTCGACATCACCTTCAGTCTGTGCGTATCTCATTGGCACGTTCGTGCTGCCTGTTTCGTCATATCAACAGATTTGTCGTATGACAACTGATAAATCCAAGAACCGCTTCGGTCTCTCCTTTCAGCTTTTGGACAAAATGCATAAATTCTCCCTGGCGAAGTCAATTGCACAACTGACAACCGACCTCGAGCGTGACCTTGTGGTCCTTTTAAATCTTCGTGAGGATTTCCTAGCCCGATATCCCGCTGCGAGGATGTTGGAGGTCAGTAGTGCTGAAGTAACTGACCTCCTCAGCCAAAGGGTCAACGACTTAACAGCCCGGACAACGACTCCCTCTTCTTGGGATTCCGACTGGTCCGTCCACCTCCCTTCTCATGCTATCGTCTTTTTCATCCGAATGATTTTTCACTCTACTGGTCTGCAGATGGATTCCCTTAGTAATAGACAATCTAAGTGGAATCCATTTAATCATAGCTCGTCAGACTTATTCTGCTACAGGCTATTAAAACACCCTCTCGCGCACCTTTATTAACAAAACCACAGGTTTCATTCCACAAGAGGGTATTTTGAAGACGTCTGGCGTGTTGTTGTGTTGAAGTCAATCCCGTCTTCTTCACTACGTTCATCAACTACAGGAAAACCCCCGCGATTTGTTGATGGTGACAGCACAAAAAATATCAGAATACTCTTTTTCACACCACAAATTGGTTTTGCATCGTTTTTGTCTAGGTACAAGTCTACAACCCATGTTCAGGTGTCGTTTCCACGACGACGTCTTGCTTCTTTCAGTAAACATTGTTTAGTATAAAATGGTAATTTTATTGCGCTGTTGAAGTGATTAGGTCAAGGCCAGGAGGGATTACATCCGAGTTTTTTAATCTCCCGAAGTCAGTCGAGACACCGACGCCACGTGTCGGTATTTTTTACAGCCGCCGCTCGTGAAAAAAGGCCTCCGGTTATTCAACAGTTGAACGTCGCCGTCGCGTCGTTAAAACATAACACGCGAAAGGGCGTCGGCGTTATCCATAATCATAATTACCATAATTACGACCCCACGCACCTTTATAGGCGGTCAGGTTTGAATGGGAAGATGTTATGAATGGGTCCTTTCCCACTGTTTGAGAAGGAAAAGGGTGTGGTTGAGGGCTTGTTACTTGATAAGTTAACTTGGCATCCATAGAACTAAGCTTCAATTTATATCACATCACACAGGTGGTTGTCAGTAAGTCGAACCTGAACTTTTTTACTCCACGCCACTTGCCCTTGAAGGAAGTGGCAAAAAACCTTTGTACACGACGTATGAAGTGGACAAAAACTGAGCCAATTCTGGTGCCGAGACTCCCAGAGGCGAGAGTAGTTCTGAGTTTGAGCTTTAGTTGGTACCTACCTATCATATTCTATATTATAAACAATGAGGATCAGCAAGAGGAAAGTGATACAGTAATCTTCTCGTTCTGGATACTTTCACATAGATATATGAGGGACGCCCAGAAAGGAAGGTTACAACATGTGTTAAAAATTGAAAAATGAATACAGCAAAACTTCGTTAAGAGCGTCTTGAGCGGATACGCGTCTTACCCAGAAAAGTAGAAAAAAATCCCAAAATTCTCGAAAAAAGAAAATGATTGCAAAATTTGAACGTAAAAGTTTTTAAAACACATAATACTCGTACAGGAACGTGATAAATACTTGTATGACTAAACTGTATGTACACTGCTTATGAGAACTGTGTGAACCCTGTCAAGGGTACTTGAGGTTAATGTAACATAGCATGTACTCTACATTTTCCAGAGTGGAAATAACTTTTCTGAGCTCGCCCACGTTTTGCAAGCCAGCAGAAATTGTAAGTGTTGGGATCAGCGTCTTCCACTGTCGCCTATTCGGGTCAATTTTGGAGAACTTCCTCAGTTTCAGTTGCTGTGCTGTCAGTGGTATCTGTCTGGCCTTCAATGTATCATGCAAACAAATACCCAACGCTAGTTGGCCATTCATTGAACAACCTTTGAACATTTTTCACTGTCATGAAGGAGTGACACACCACAAGACAGCATTCCTTTTCTTTTGTCCTTGATTTTTTTTCCTTGAGTGTCTCATAGTATGCTGTTATGGTAGTTTCTCTAATCGACCAATAATATCCCTTTCCGTTCCCAAAAGACAGAATCTGTCTGATGCCATGATCTTCCTTTCTAAAAATTGAACTTAAAATTTTTTGGCACAGACTGCCTTTTTGACTCAGGAGTATAGTCGCACACCCACATTACGTCACCAGTCACAATTGAGTTAAGAAAAGTTTCACCCTCGCGTTCATACCGCACAAGATATTCGCGTGCAGCGTTGGAGCGATTGGAGGACGAACTGTTGGACGCGTTTGGCTGCTGTAACGACAATTCGTAACAGACTGATGTGTTTGATGATTTGTTTTTCTGGACGTCCCTCGTAGCACAGTGTGCTCACTTTGTAGCCGGCTAGTTACGTGAAAACAGTGGGCTTTGCCTCACCTACACATGAATTGGTGAAATTAAACAGAAGCATCACGAAGCATCTATCGTGGCTGTCACGTCGGAGTACAACGTCTCATGAGAATTGCCTGCAAATTAATAAAAAAAAGCGTGTTCAAATCTTTCTTTACGTGCATACTCAAACTGGCTATCGCAATATAATTGACTGTGTATTCCCAGTCGAGAGGGAAGTGACGATAATGACTCTATCTCCGGCTATAATAATCTTCGCCTTGCTGAAAAACTACGTCCGCCTTGTGCCCAGTGCCCACACGTCGATCCCTGTCCCACTGGCAACACTCAACACAATCACACATGTTTTTCTGGTTCCATTCACTAGACAATTTTCATCTATGAAGATTTTTTGCGTACTCGTTCAATGGCGGCCTCAATAATCTTCTGTTAATACATCCTTGAATCCTCGATGTTTTGAACACTCAGAAATGATGCATATTCTTTCCCTGTGAGGATATTGAGGTGCATGTTGCAGTTCATACGAAGTGGAAACCGGACTAGGTAGTTTTCAAAACGGGTTTCTCCTGTTTTGAGAAACGGTCCATTCGAAAGACAAAAAATATGAATATATTACAACCTCAATCCTAGTTTGCACTCATTTCTAGACTAATAGCATAGAACTCCTGTATTTTACCCATTCTATACACGTGTTTGTGTTCCAATGTTCATGTTTGATGTGCGAAGATTACCACCAAAGCAATCGTAACATTAACTAGTGAAAGTGCGATCGTGATGAATCTCAGTCCGTGACCCTGACCTTGGCTCTGCTCTGCGGGGTCGGGATTTCGATTTCCTGCAGCACCCGCGACGGTGAATGTCAATATTTACGCCATAAAATAATTCCACAATACGTTGTCACTTTCCCCGTTTATGGTGAACCGTTTGTCTCCCTTTGCGTGCATATGATTAACGCAGTGGAGTTGGGGGTAGGGATGAAAAAGTATTCTTTTCCATTTCTAAATTTGAAATCATCGATACGATTTTTTTTAAATTCTTTCTAAAATATCGATACGATTTAGACCGATTCATTTTGAAGAATCTGACATCTCTAGTTGGGGGGAGCTACCACTCCCAAATGCAGGGCCGGTCAACGTGGTAAAGATGTAGTCTTTATGAGCGTCGACTGTAAAGTATTAACAGATAAAGGATCAACGATAAGTGAAATGGAAATCGGACCATGGATAACAACACAACGGAAATAATTATGTGTACGGAACACATTCAATATACTATTATAGTACAGCAACCTACTAGGCACAGAAATGCAGAGTTGATGTCGATAATTTCATCTTTGCTCACAATAGAGCATTTATTCATTTGCTATACAAGGTGTCTTAACTCATGTCCGAAGGACTTCATGGATCAATTTTACAACTAATTTTCAACAAAAAGTGTCTCGTAAACAATTTTTTGGTTTATTATCTTCGATAATGAACAATTGGAATCGCCCAAGAAGAAAAAAATTACCCCCCTTTTTTAATCCACTCAAGGTAAAATGCCACTTTTGCCACTTCTAAGATCTTTTCGTGGTTTCGACCTCAACTCATTGAATTGGCCATGAGTTCCCTAGTCCGTCGAATAAATTCAAATGAATTCCCTCATGCACACTCAAAATTTGGTGAGCAAAACGAGACCAAAGTGCAAATTTCGAGATTTTCCGAAAATTTGACGTTTTCCTATCGGTTGTCTTTCTTTCATTAAAGTAATCTTTCATTCGGTGGGTCGTCTGTGGGAAAACTTGCTTGAAATCTCACCTTTCCAACGGTGTAGGATGAATGAAAGAATTCCTGCGATTTTCGATAATCATCCGGTACTGAGTACCTGTGCGTGCAGCAGGTTTGATTTTACATATTCTTCTCATTTACTCACATATTATTCAAAAAATAACCACATACATGCACATATTTCGCAATTTGTATTAAATATAAATCCGGTGCCTAGTTATAACCATTCCGTTCATTTAATTTGGAATCCAACAGGCTCTTAACATTCTCGCCTCCCTTGGTAGGAATAATTACCTGTGAAGTTTATCCTTCCTATACCGTTCCATCTCTAATTGCACATAGTTCGTCACCAAATGGCATTGTCGGGCTCACGAGGATTTCAGGAATTTGTTCGGAGGTGTTTTCTGTGATTCCCCCTAAACAACTAACGCCTCAACCTTTTTCGTGAGAAGGAATGCCCTTTTTTTGCAATTGAGTCTTAAGTTGTTTTTGAACTGAGCCGTGCTCATGTACGGATGGGCCCTTAAGCGAATCGAGTTGCAGCGTTCCAAGAATGCCAACACATTGGCTCAACGCCTTGGCTACGTTTTTCTGTCGATAAAACCATTGCTTCAAGTATTTCCAGTTACACAGCAACATTTACAGATCGAAGAAACTTTCCTTAATTACGTGCTATCACACGCTACTCCTGACATCTCCTGGGTAGTCTCTCTTGAGAATCTGTGAGATATAAAGATTTTGTTGGATTTACAAGAAAGGCAGCTCACGTGGTTCAGTCCTACTCATCATCAAAATGTATTTTCTCATCAGTGGATTAACGGCTTGTTTCAGGGCGGTGAAGGCGTTGCAACAAGTACTTTACGTGGAGCCAGGATTTCTGCGGGCCAATGAAGTCCATCTCCGCCTCGGGTTGATGTTCAAAGTGAACAATGACTGGGAATCTGCTCTGAAACATTTGCAGCTCGCCCTTATCGACGCCAGCCCCTGCACCTTCTCCAAGATTGAAAGTGAGTACTTACACGGTTATTTTTAACATCTTGCTTAATCTCTATCGGGACTGTAGCGCATATCGAGTTCAGAATTTTAGTTGTACTGACGAATGGTGCAATTTTTTCAGTTAAATTTCACATCGCCCATTTATACGAAGTCCAAGGGAAGTACAAAGTTGCCAAGGACAACTACGAGCAATTGCTCAAGGAGAAGGAGCTGCCGACGAACCTCAAGGCTGACATATGTCGACAATTAGGTATGTATTGCCGAACGGCTGTAGCTGGTCCCATTGACAGCATCAAATGATGGAGCTCAAGCACTACTTGTAGCTGCTATTATAATTCCATGATCTGTGAAAGGAGTTGTCCTGTTAATCAAACTTCGTGTTGTTTCAGGATGGATGTACCATTGTATTGAATCCCTCGGGGATAAAAGCTCTCGGGAAACGCAAGCTATCCACTGTCTACAAAAGTCAATCGAAGCTGACCCTAAGTCAGGACAATCACTCTACCTCTTAGGACGTTGTTACGCTAGTGTTAACAAAGTGCACGACGCATTTGTTGCTTATCGAAATTCTGTAGAAAAATCAGAAGGGAATGCTGACACTTGGTGCTCTATTGGGTAAGTGTGTCAAAATGCTCACTGGTGTTGATTACTGACTGTCTGTTATGCACATGTTATATTGTCTTTAATGACACAAAGGGCAATACAGCATGATGTTACTCGATATGTGTCTTTATAAATATTTTTTTTACAGAGTACTCTACCAACAGCAGAATCAGCCTATGGATGCTTTGCAGGCGTATATATGCGCTGTCCAGTTAGACAAGAGTCACAGCGCAGCTTGGACCAATTTAGGTACCTTATCTCGCTATCGAACTCTTTTGAGATCCTTCTCCGTACTTGACCTCCTCTCACTTCTCTAAGTACTCGTGTATTTCTTGCGTTTTACAGGTATTTTATACGAGAGCTGCAACCAACCGAAGGACGCTTACGCCTGTTACGTGAATGCCACGCGAGTCGGTGAGAACAACAGCACGGATTTGGAAAAAGAAGGAGCTGCCACTCCTCGTCTTACGGTTCATATGAACCCGAACCTCGCCCAGCGCATCCAATTTTTACAAACTCACCTCGGCAACGCACCAATGCCTAGCATAACTAGCAAGTGAGTGTTCTCGCCAAACTGTGTAGTTATACACCGTCTGCAACCGCTGCTTCTCTAAGCCCTGACACGAATAGAACTGTTATGAGATTCGTACTGCCACCTTCCCAACTTTTAGCGTATTTTCGAAGAAAAGGAACCAAATTTTCTAGGTCCAAAATTTTTAAAAATCGATTGCCGAAAAGTTTTTATACCACAACCCGTTTCTGACCATCCTGAATTCACTGCCAAAAGACAGGAAAAATCATAGGTAAGTTTATATGGATTATTTCAGGTCAAGCAAATCACCCACACGGCCAAAATTTGTTTTGACCGCCTGAGCCGTATGAGGTCTCGAAATGTTCGTCTCGGAACAGACTTTTTAATATTTGACGTCAGATTCGTAATAAGCGACCCGAAAAACCCCCGGGTACCAAGTTTAGTGTAAATCGGTTGATTGATAAAAATGTAGTCACCAAATATCGGTCTTTTGACCACCATCTTGGATCCGCCATTTTGGATTTTTTCATCCAAGCACACCAGCTTTTGTCACAATTGCGATATCTTGTTTCGTTTTCAAACTGGAGCACTTTGAAGATGAAGATACGTGGTTGGTACTCGATATGTTCATCATGGTTAATCTGCTCTAATTTGATTACGAAATGAGATATCGCAATTCTGACATCACCATCGTGTTCAGCGTTGAAAAATCAATAAGGTGGGTTTTGGGGAGGTTTAGTGGGGGGGGGGGGGTGTTACCCTTAAATTCCCAAAATGAAACAGTCTGACAAGTGTCAAAACAATTAAAAGGGTTTTTTCTCGCTGAACACGATCCTGAAATCGGAATTGCGATATCTTATTCCGTCCTCAATGAGTAGTTGAAATGAAGACATTTTGCATACAAACCGATATTTCTTCGAAAATTCGCTGTATAACCATGCTGCATGACTGTGGATTTTGATACTACAAATCTAGATGCACTTGACGCTGAAATCCCTCGAGCTACTGGCGATATTCCCTCTAATACGAGTTTAATTTTGTCATAACTATGTATACCTATGCATTTTGCACTAACTAGTCGCAGTCTGTTTGTCCAATCAACCGTATACTTGCAATTAAATCACCACTGATTTAGTAATAAGTGCTTCGTTTTCATTAAACACCTGAAGCGTAGATTGCGTATTTGTGTTGACACCTGTGTTAACATTCAAACAAATTGTCTCAACGCGTTTACGTGTGGAGGCAAGAACACTTAGTGCATTCAGTTTTTAAATTGTTTTTTTTAATACCTCACAGCGTCCAGTGTCTATTCTTGTAGATTTGAAGCTAGATGAATTTGAATTGTTTTTCACTATTCAAATCTGTAGATATCACATCTTTTATTCTTCTGATGATTATTCAATATTAAGGTGCTAACATCTATCCAGGTAAACTTTGGTTCAGTAGATCCTAATTAGTTAGGTCGTAGTTGTACCTTCACTTCCCACCGCTATTTTCTCTATTGACTTCCAACAAACAAACCACTTCCCCTTCCATTCGCTTGTTTTAGAGAACAGATTGAATCATGCCATGCATTCGATTATGTAGTCATGTTACTGCTAGGTTCTTTTTTGCTCACTTAGATTAATACACGCATGTTAGACGCGTGTAATTGTCATTGTCTCTTTCTTTCATTGAGCATCAAATATCAATTTTACTGAAGTTTTTAGTTATGCACAATTTTCCAAGTGAACCTCCTTCTGTCTCTTTGGCCTTATAATTCGTTGTTTTATCGCATGATTTTAAATGGAATCATTATAAATTGATTTTCCTGTAATTTCCGCGGAGAGTGGAATGAACTGGTCTGTTTTCTTGTTGTTCAGCTTGCATCTTTCTATTTTTTAAAAGGAGGAGGCAGTTGCCCCCGATTGAGGAGGCATGGAACCTGCCTATATCCGCAGAAATGTCTTCTAGACAGCAGCAGCAAAATCAAAACCCTTCGTCCAGCCCCAGAGCCCAGCAGTTTGCCAAGTCGCAGGTGAGGATGCCGTCATCGCAGTTCTACCTATTGATTCATTTTTTTCACTTGAAAAATTTATAACGTCACATATAGGTGACACTTTAATAATTAAAGTGTCACCTATATGTGACCAATTATTGGTTTTAACTCTGTTGATCCTCTTCATAATTCATTTCAAACGTTTATTTTATAGACCGCCACTGCTGGCGCCACGAATGGACAACCCCTCGCCTCTCCTCAGGGCCCTCCACCTCCTTACCCAGCGCAACAAGCTCCTGGTGCCAAGAGATTCAAGGTAATTATTTTATTGTTCAGTTTGCGGTTTTATCGTTTATTGAAACTGCTGAAAGTTCCTCATGTACCTAACAATGATTACCGAATTGGATATTTGTCAAATTGCCCGTTGTGTACTCAGCCTGGTGAAGAGCCACCTAGAACTCCTGTCACGAATGGAACTGCGCCAAGGCCAACTACCACCCCCGCACCAAACCCTCCGTTCTATTTGAGCCAGCAGCAACTCCAGATGCTCCAAGTTCTTCAGCAGAATCAAGCGAACCTTACGGCCCATCAAACTGTAAGTAAACTGTAGTTCACAGGCTTTCTGAGCGATTATGCAACTTTTACGCTGGTTGATAAGCTTGAGTCGCTGAGAAAACATTTTATTTCGTGTGGCACTTGTGGCAGTTATTTCTGATGATTTACTGATTTTCCTTACAGAACGTTTTGCAGCAGCTGCAGCACCATTACAGACTGATGCAGCAACATCAGCAACAAGTACGGCAGCAGCAGCAACAACAACAGCAACAACAGCAGCAACAACAACAGCAGCTCCAGCGGGTAAATTTATTTCTTCCACTTTACAAATCCTGAAGAACTTATTTACATCCAAAAAACCGCAATATTGACCGGTTCTGCCCTGAAAAGAGTAGAGTTAACCAAAAATGGATTTCAATTGAGCAGGATAGTTGAACAGTTATGCAAATTCAGAACAAAGGTCCTTTTATTACTGCACACAATTTCTAACGATTTCTGCTGAATCAGTGTCTCCAAGTGACAAATCATGTAGTACGATGGATGGTGATTCGTCTTCTGTTCAGGGTACTGTGAGCCCGCAGGCGGAAGGCAGCACTACACCAAACCACCAGTTAAGAGGTTCTGCTTTTCAGCAACCTTTTTCTTTCGTGCAATCCCCTTCGTCTAGTTTCAATCAGGTCAGTTGTGTGTGCGTTGTCCCGTCCTTCACTGACCAGCTTCCTGTGTGCACTTTAATGTTACGGATTTGCATTGTAAATCACAGCACTACTGAATTGTAGCACAATCACTTCGGGTATAATATTTCGTCTTATCACGTGTTCTGCGTTTCGAAATTAGTCGAAATTCGAATGTCACTTTCTTCTTTATTGCACTGACAGGCGACTCATTATAGTGTGAGAGGTTTTATAGGTTTTTCCCTTAGATGGAAATAGTGTTTGAATAACAAGGAGTCGTTGTTTATTTTTTCGATGTTTCTACTCAGTCTAACAATCGTAGGGGCTAAAAGTGCAAACCTTCGGGGAATCATGAAGCTCTTGACACCAAGACATCGAGAGATAATGAATGGATCTGTTGTTATTTTAGCAGGCGAACAATAGTTCTGATATCGCCGGGGTCAGCGACCAGGAGTTACAGGCGCTACTGAGTCAAAAGGACATCGCCACTTCCCTCGCTGAAGACCTCCTCAAGCACTTCGGCTCCCCAGTTGCAGGGGATGATCTTGATTCCAAAGACTCGTTACCTTCTTCGAGTAAGTTTATTTACCATCATATCTAATTTGGACCTGAGGAAAGCGTATGGAAAACATACAATTTCTGCAGAAAAAAAACATCGCCAAGTGAGCATTTCAGCTCAAAATCTTTACGTCAGGAATTTATTTTTAGCTCATTCGTTACAATGCAATTTTGATGCAATTCATATGGGACCATCTGTGGACCGCTCCCACCTTGAATTGTACAGTGAACCCTTCAATTATACTTAAACATTACTCGCAAAAGCCTAGTAACCAACCTCATTTGGATAGCATTGAACTGATCTATTGAAACATTGTCAAGACGCCATTTCAAATGGTGCATTAAATGCTATTCAATAATTCCACGTTTTTTAATTACCAAACTGTTGATCGTTGATGGTTTATGTGGCGCAGATTCTTAAGCATGTGCGGATTTTTAAAACCAGGTTTAGTCCAAAAACATTAGAATGTTGTTTAAATATTAACAATAAAACAAAGCTTTAAAGAATCTCTACTATAAAATTCAGCCTAAATAGTCCAGTCAAGATGTACATGAAAACAGGGCCGTGCTTGCCAGAAAACTGGAATGTTGTTAGGACGTCAACTAGTAGTAATAATCCAGATTTCCAACTTTCTAAAACGTCGGGAAATTGCCGTTATGGCCGAAAACCCTTTTCTTTTTTCGCACTTTTTTCGGTTTTTGCCCCATATCTCCATGAAGAATTGGTCTGACGGGTATGGTCACCCTATTAACTTTAAAAGAAGACTAAATTAGCTACGATTTGGTACCAGAGGTAGCTTTCTACGATTCTTCGTTCTCAATATCCATCCTTTCAAAAAAGGCCATTTTTTTTCAAAAAGTGAAAAATTCTCAAAATGATCACTTATTTTGTGGAATATCTTCTTAAGTACTCATCCCTCGTCAAATATTATATGAAATGAGGTTGTAGTAAATTTAATTAGCTTTCATTTGAGACCAAAAGGGTACTCGTAGTCCTAGCCGTTCTCTGAAAAACGGCATGTAACCAAAAAACAGTCATTAGTGGATTTTGAGGGTAAATCCATATACATGGTTCTCACTACTTTTTATAGCTTTTTTAAATGTAAATGGTAAATGGAAGCATGAATAAAATATATTTATTAAATGAATATATTTAATATGAGAATGATTGGTTAATAGTAACTGTAAGTGCAAAAAATATTAGTATCAACAGGTGGATTACGCGAATCCACCTAGCCAAAAATTTTGTATGTTTGTATTTATGTATTTACATTTGCATTATATGTCCAAAAAAGTGCTAAAATGTCATGGGTTTTTCGGTCATAACGGCAATTTCCCGTGGTCTTCGAAAGTTGGAAATCTTGATTATTACTACCGGTTGACGTCCTAACAACATCACAAAATCAGAACGACCGGTTCAAAGCATAAAAATGACAATATTACATTATAAAGATACACAGAGGTTAAAAATGGGTTTAAATACTGTTTTTGATTCATCCTTAACTACACAAATTCAATATATTGTTGAGTTCACTTATATTTGAAATATTCACAATATTATCATACTGAAGAATAGTTTGGATAATATATTATGTTAATCCACAGATGTTAATCCTCCATCCGCATCCGTTATCACGAGGCAAGACCCGAGTCCCCGTCCTAGTTCAGGTACGTGTTGATTGAACTTGGATTATTGAGCTTGAGTTCAACTCGAAATTTTCAACGTTAGATCAGTAAGCGTTTATCATCAAGGCTATTGCGTTATGGATTCGGGAAGATTCCTGTTAACAATGGGGGCTATTTGAAAGATGTCACATTTACCCTTGTATGTTCGTCAAAATACCAGGCTAATACACCACTAGGTTGTTCGATCTTTGGTCAGAAAGAAGGTTATTGTATCCGAGTTAGTATACGTTCTAGTTGTAGGCGTCTCAAGTATAATGTTTCGTAACCATTGATGTCAATGTAACTGGGCATTCTCAATTTCACAGCGAGTAGCATTAAGTCTGAGATTTCCGAGACCAAATTCAAGACTGAAGACGATTCGAAACACCACATTGGCGGCCTTGTCGACATTCAACCAGAAGTGGAATTTTCAATCGATATGGATTCCAAAACGATACTGGAGGGATGCAAGTGAGTTGCCTATTGATTGAATAATATTATACATCTTTGTTAACCCTTATTCATTGTGAAAAGTTGTTAAGAAGTTACACAGCCTGTAGGAGAGGCTTCTCGCCCACTCAATAGGAGGCAGTTTATAGGAGCCTCTTATAAACATGTACAATATATCAGACAAATGCTTTTCCCTCACTCACTCACTTGGGATCTCCAAACGCTCCTGAATTGTTTGGCAGTAACAGGTTTGCTAACATCCGGAAAGGTATTGGTATTGTTAAGTGTGATATTTAGAGGGTAGAGGGAAAACTATATAACTTCGAGGTTGAGAGTTTCAACAGGATTGCCTTTATTTTTATGATTGAGAAAGGAGAGGAGTGGGATCGTTCGGAGGCGGGAACGACCGCTCCAGCTGATGAGGGGACGTCACGATAAAAGTGGCGATCACCTCGTGCTTCTACATCTTACATTAAGTACTTACGTTAAGAATTACGTTTCCGTTCTTCAGGGGCCGAGGCTTGAACGGAGTTCCCAGCTGCAACATTGTGAGCGACACGGAAGAACCTCCTTCGCCACCCGAGCCTCCTAATGCCAAGTTGACTAAGGAGCAGCTCCTTCCACCGACTCCCAGTGTGTACCTCGAGAACAAGAAAGACGCCTTCAGCCCTCAGCTCCAGGAGTTCTGTCTCAAGCACCCCATAGCCGTCATACGAGGCCTTGCTGCTGCTTTGAAACTCGGTAAATATTTGTATTTCTTGTGATTATTTTCGTTCATGTAAGTTAACTAATAATGTTAGGGTGAGAGTAGTTCTTGTTGTAATTAGAATCATTCATTATATTAGTTAAAGGAAAAAGTAATTCATTTTTTCACGTTCAATTTGAAACTTTATTTACAATAGGAGCAGTGACTCATTTTGACTCAAGTATGCCCCCTCTTTTTCGATGACTCCTTCATGATGCCAGTCTCTCAAAACGAATTTTCCTTCGAGGCAAAACCTGAGCAAGCCAGTTTTCACATGCCTCTTTTGAGTCTAATTTTAGACCACTAAGAGCGTTTGCCATGGACAAAAAAAGATGGTATTCGCTTGGTGCCAGGTCTGGACTATAAGTTGGATGCATCCCAGCCTGCTCCCTGAGCTTCATACGAGCCATCATCGATGTGAGAGGTTTGGCGTTGTCTTAGTAAACATGACGCCTCTTCTAATTGACCAGTTTTGGCCTCTTCTGGTTGGTCGCCCCTTTCCAGCGGTAAATTGCTGGCAGTAGAGGTCTGAATTGAGAGTTTGGCCATCCGGAACCAGCTCATAATGAATGACCCCCTTCCAGTCCTGCGAAACATACAGTAAGACCTTCTAGGACTTCAATCCTGGTTTTGCTACCATTTGGGTGCTCTTCGACCGTGATCGTTGTCGATTGCAATAGTCATACGTGACCCATTTCTCATCGACAGTTACCAATCTTTTAAGAAATGGGTCGGTCTCTTCCTTTTACCAAAGGATTCGCATATTGGTTTTGGTCCGTCAGCTCATGAGGCACCTAAACATCAAGTGTTTTTTCAAGCCTGGCTTTATGTAAGTGGTTCAGCACAGTTTAGTGATCGATATTTAGCCCCTGGGCAGTGATGCAGCAGATCTCATGCCGATCCTTCCTAACCATCCCTGGAATTTCATCGACATTTTCGACGGTAGGCATTCCTGAACATGGGCCATCTTTCACATCAAAATTTCCTGAACGCAAACGACGAATAAAAAATTGAACATGATTGGCAATTACCGTATCGGGACCATAAACACTGTTTACAATTTCAGCCGCCTGACTTGCGTTTTCCCCTTTGTCGAAAGCGAATTGTAAAACATACCTGATTTTCTCCTTGTTTACATTCATCTTCAAGGCCTACTCACAACCAAATCCATCAACCACATTGATGGGCCAAAGTCGTTTTTTTAAAGAGTAATTCCCATTTTCATCGAGTAAAGGTTAATCCGATAACATGAATACAAAACAAGATATATTTCACAATTTTCTCAAGTCGCGGATTAGATGAAAAGAAGTTTGGAAAACACCATTTGAACTCCACGCGAGAGAAGAATTGTTTACCACAAGAGACAATGTAATTCTTCTTATCTACTGCTCACCAGTAACCATACAAATCGTATGTTGTCGGAGTCAGGTAAACTTGTAGGTAATAACACCTATGCATGGTGATTCTTGGAACTCCCGGGAGATCCAGTGCTACTCCCCCTGGAAATCCTGGTGATATTCCTCCGGAAAACTTGGAGCTATTTCTCCTGTAGAGCCTAACGCTACTTCTCATGGAAAACCTGGTGCTATTTCTCCTGGAAAGCCTAGTTCTCCTGGGGAACTACCTCCAGTGACCCCATCTAGCTGCAAAATGATGAATTACTTTTTCCCCAACCTTTTATTGAACATTTGTTATGCTTTGATTCTATTCGTGATAGTAAATTCCTACCATTCCATTCAATTAATGACGTACTTCTTTTAGACCTCGGGTTATTCTCGACGAAAACACTCGTGGAAGCGAACCCCGACCACATGGTCGAAGTGCGAACGCAAGTCCAACAAACTCCAGACGAGAACTGGGATCCGCAGCTCGGAGGCCGCGGGTGGTCTTGCATCAGTCACCGTTCTCACACCACCATCGCAAAATACGCTCAGTATCAGGCGTCTAGCTTCCAAGACAGTCTTAAGGTAAGCACTCTAACCACTCACACTCTCTAACCACCCAGAAACCCCCCATATTGCCTTGCAGTTTCTACGGTGAAAATGTTGGTCGAACTCGAAAATTTAGTTCAATTAATGCTTTCACCAGAGGTCCTGAGATCTCTGTAACCATCACGTTAAATTACAGTCTTAAGTTTTCTTGTAGCAGAGTCAAATTAAATTTGTAAAAGAATCCAATCCACATTGTAGGCCTTATTGTAAGGGACATCGTGCTAGGAAGTCATTAAGGAATATTTGAACATTGAAAGTACCTCTGAGCCACAAGGAGAGAGAGGAATATCAAAAACTTACCTAATAGTTCTGCAGACTAGACTTTTCATCCAACCAATTGTTACCCTTCTGGACTATGAATAAACAGTATTAGCAGGGTGTTCAAAACTGCACAAAACCGCTTCCACAAAAGGCTGTTGTCTAATTTGCTTTTGAAATTTGTTCTACCTTCAAGTTTCACCTTACATTTCTTACACAATGTTTTCCCCTAATTTCACCACTGTATGTGGTAAAGTGCCCTGAATGTTCATTATAAGTCTTCAATCCGATGAAGATTCATATTCTTCTTCCTTTGAATGAATTCAAATTTCAAGTGAATCCTTTCTTAAATCTTTCATGAGTCTCATGTTCGTGTTATATGTCTTCCCTAATTCCAAATCCAAATGTATTGTCCGCCGAAATACCAACTTTGTTGTTTTTATGAGCCCAAGTTTTCGCGTACTGATGCCTCTGCTAAGAGATAGATCCGCTGTCGCCACTACCTACCACTCAAACTTCACATGCCCCTAAATTTTCGCGTACTGGTGCCTCCGCTAAGAGATCCGCTGTCGCCTCTACCTACCACTCAAACTTCACAACCTTGAATTTCGTAACTGCCTAATGTTTTACCTGACCTTCAACCAATGGACTACAGTTGAACGCCTCCTACCAGATAAGATATAAACCTAATGAGAAAAAATCTCGACATACCTCCTCTATTTCATTTTGCTAGATACATAAATGAAAAATGCGTAGATGTTGTCGAATAAAGTGTTGCTATTCTTGATAGTTTTGCTACAATTTGCCATAATTTTTCTCTGTAGCGTGTTTGTTTAAGCTTCATACGAGTACATCTCCCATAAATACTTTTGCCTTAAGTGGAGGATTGATTTCCAAAATTTGACATTTTTGTGGGATTCACCCTGTAGATCCGTCTGAATCAGTCCTTTCTGTGAATGTCGTTAACCCGCTGCTGTACAGAAGTGGTTTCGATCGTTTTGATATTCATGCAGTTCTATTGTCAAGAACACCTCCTCCTCAATCTGTTGACGTATCAATGCGCCTACCTATTTTTCTCATTCCTGTCGTAATCAAGAGGTGCCTGAATGCCCTCCTTGGCTTCACCAAGCTCGAAAGATTTGACTTGTTTTTCATGTTCCACGGAATTGAAACTAATCGTTTCGTGTGGGTTTTTTTCTATTTCCTTTGTAGGAAGAAAGAGAAAAAGCTGCTGGCATCAATGCACCCAACAACTGTAGTAACCTCTCAGACTCAGATTCGAAGGACTCTACGGGTAACGTGAAGAAGAAAAAGGGATCAGGCGTTCCAGGCCTGAAGGCTCCACCAGGATCCAAGATGCTCCGGTTCGGAACGAATGTCGATCTTTCTGATGAGAGGAAATGGAGGTCCCAGCTTCAGGAGCTGATGAAATTACCAGCGTTCGCAAGGGTCGTCTCGGCTGGTAACATGCTGTCCCATGTTGGGCATGTCATACTTGGCATGAACACCGTCCAATTATACATGAAAGTAAGTGAGCAGTTCAGTCTAAATTGATATTGTTCAGATGAAATGTGGAATATACTAGTCAAGATGGAGTGGAGTTTTGCTATAAGATCCTCCTCCTGAATTGCATGTCTCCGATGCCACCATAAGTTTTTCAATGCTGATACATAATGACTTTAATGCCTTAAAAGTGTCTCTTCAACACCCTCACCCACTCAAAACACATATCAAATTCTTTGCCTCTCAGTAAACGCCACAGCCGCCAAGTATAAACCACAGGATGAAAGAGAACCTTGACATTCCTGTATCACAAATGTAAATGGTGTATCCGAATGTAACAGTGTCATTCCAAATTTCAGGTGCCTGGAAGTAGAACACCTGGTCACCAAGAAAACAACAATTTCTGCTCCATTAACATCAACATCGGACCTGGAGACTGTGAGTGGTTTGCTGTCCCCGACGCATACTGGGGTGTGATTTACAACCTCTGTGAAAAGTAAGATATCCCCCACTCTTCGTATTATGCCCTCAATTTATAAATTCGTCAACTAATGTTAATTTAATGTTAATTTTTTCAGGTATGGTTTAAATTACCTGCACGGTTCGTGGTGGCCGTGTTTAGAAGATTTATTTGAAGAGAATGTACCTGTTTACCGGTTCCTGCAAAGGCCTGGAGATCTCGTTTGGGTCAACTCTGGTAAATAGAGCTATTTTGGTTTCTAACCTTAGTTGATTTTCAAAGACAAATCTTTTCATTTGTACACTACTTATACTAACAAAGGTTAGTATTGATTGGTTTACTACGTCACATAGGGAGAGTGGAGTGGATTTTGACGAGTTTTGGAAGTTTCGCTTGTTTATCAAGTTGTTCGAGGGAAAGTGACCTTCGTCATTCATAGTACCACATACTCGTACTTGGTTCCTCTTCGAAAAGCTCTTGCATAAGGGAATACCAGTACGCCAACATGACTGATGTGGAAGCCATCGCTCCTGCTGTTGTTATCTTGGCCGCAAGCACGAGCCACAGGAGGACGAAAAGGAGGTATTGGCAACGCGATTTCTCAGCAGAAGAGACTTTTCCTTGGAGATTTAGTTTTGAATTTTGCCCGCATGACCAAAACGGATTTCGAAGTGTTGGTTGGTATAGTCGAGCCCCAAGTCAGGAAGGCTGACACGAAGTTGAGATTGAGCGCCACGGCGTTGATAAAATCAAGAATTTTATTGTTGCCCAGCTCATTATTTATGTCTCCGGTAAAAAATGCGACAGTTCAAACCACGAATCAAAGCTTCCGGAAGGCGGGTTCACATGTAGGGAAAAGTACGGAATGTGGATTGCGTATTAGTGTGATTGGTCAAGGCCATGGAAGTACACTCCTAACCTTCGACGCTGACCAATCACAGAGCTTTCCGCTCCATGTGAACCCGCCTTTAATACAACCTGCGAGAAGGTTATACGGGACGTCAGTGTGAATCACATAAGAGTTCGATATCGCCGGATGCGGGGTGTGTTGCGGATTAGCCGAGGCGCGCCGTCGAAAAAATTGCATTTAATTTTCCAAACCCCTTGGACTTCACTTGCAACTCAACGCAACGCCTTCCGGGAGCTAAAAATGTTGTGCAAAAATTTCTCGTGTAAAGGCCCCTTAAAGGGTTGTTGCTAGCAGTTTGAAAAACGTAAGGTTTCCGTTAGTCATCTTATATAATATATAAATATTATTTCCGCTTGAATGATATATGTATCGTACACACCTTGGTTCAGACTAATATAAGTAGGCCAGCAAAGTGTTTTTCCCCTTATTTCGGATTCTGAGTTATTAACACGCCGCTTCTAACGTTACGTTCAATTTGTTTTCCAGGTTGTGTGCACTGGGTACAAGCCGTCGGATGGTGCAACAACATCGCGTGGAACGTCGGCCCTCTGACAGCCCGCCAGTATCAACTCGGGATTGAACGTTACGAATGGAACAAGCTCCAGAGCTTCAAAAGTATCGTCCCCATGGTCCACCTTTCGTGGAACCTTGCTCGCAACATCAAGGTTTCCGACCCCAAACTATTCGAGCTTATCAAGTGAGTTGAATTATATTCAAGTATATTCAAGAACCTCAAAGTAGTTGCGTTTGCTCCACGATTTCGTCCTATTTGGTCATAGCACTCAAGAAACCTTAAATTCCTTATTTCTCATCCGGTGTACTAAGTAGGTACTCCTACCCACAACCTGAATATGGGACAGGTTAGAATTACTCTTGGAAACGTCAGTCAAATTCTTACAAGCGCCAATACTGCAACAACGCACATCTTTCTTTGACAGCTTTTCAGGAGTGGTGAAAAACTGGATTTCAATGATTTTCCAGGCTAATTGTCATCGAAAACTTTCCATAGAGGTATTCCAGTATTTTTTAAGGGTTTATAGAAAGAATTAGGTGGTATTCGTGCTAGTATTTATGAAATTGCATTTTTTTCAAATTCGAGTCGAGATAATATTATGAGAAATTGCAGACTTTTACTAAGTAATGAGATATGCGATGTTACTGCTATTACAGAGAAGCGTTTTTCTCAAATAGACATCCAACCTGAGAAGTATTGTTATACCAGGTATTAGAATATTATAGGTCCTATAATATTCCAAGTATCTAAAGATATTCTCATTATTCAGACAAAAACCGATCAAACCATAGTCATGTTTCCAACGAACTTAAGGCTTGATGTAGACTGGAGAAGAAGGGTAAAATAACACTATAGATTCCATTATTATAGAAAACTTACCTCTAGCTCTAGGCACCTCAAAAACTCTGTAATGCCTGAGATGTGTAGTGTTCGAGGGCTATTTGAGTTAAGCAGTGTTGTCATAAATACGATTTTCGCGCTTCCAGTGGCCAACATACGATATAGCAGTGTACAGGTCGATAGAGCAGGAAATTTGAAATTCAACGGTGTACCTAAATATCTCAAAAACGTGAAAAAATGAGATATGTGTTATTGCAGTATTGGCGACGATATTAATAATGTACGAGCAGTTATTATGTCGTAACATATCTTCTCATTTGCGAAATCTCGTTGATGCCCTTCTACTTCCATTGGGTTTCAATCTTGGAAATTCTAACGGTTTTTTGTTCGTCATGATTTGCATTTCAATCTAGTATGTGGAAGACCAATTCAGGGACGCTAGCGCTTACATGTAGTACAGATTAGGAGTTTTCTGAGCCAAAAATGTTCAATTTACACGATTTGTATGGTTTATTACTACAATTACCTTTCTTTTTGCCTCCTTTCAGAAACTGCCTTTTGAGAACTCTACGACACTGCGCACTGGTTTTGGAGTTCGTTAAATCTAAGGGAGTAGAGGTCCGCTTCCACGGCCGTGGCAAAAACGAAGCATCGCATTACTGCGGTCAATGTGAGGTTAGTACAAGTCGTTTTAATAAAGAAGTATCTTAAAAATGACCCTTGTATGCAGTTGAACGGTAGGTGACCGTTTGTCACCTTGACTTACGGCATTCATCTGTCGCCCACCTACTTATCCAAACCAAACTTATTCGAGTGTGTGACAATTTGAAACTTAAAAACGTTTTTCAACAGGTGGAAGTGTTCAACATTCTCTTCATTCGAGAACAGGAAAAAAGGCACATCGTCCACTGCCTGGACTGCGCCAAAAAACAAACACCAAGTCTGGAGGGTTTTGTTTGCCTTGAGGAGTACAGGATGTCCGAGCTTATGGAAGTTTTCGACAACTTCACCATCCACCCAGTGGTAAATAAATACTTACTTATGTGATTAATAAAATGTATAATTTTTCTTGCGTCGGACCTAATATACGGTACTAATAACGGCTATTATAGTGTAGGGTAAGGGGGGGGGGAGGTACGCTACTACACCGGAGTATATGGTTACGATTTTGGTCGGCCGACCCTATTGTGTATTGGGGGTGAAGCGGCCATATTATATTACACCTTATTTTTGGGTCAAATTGAGTTAGATGTGGTTCGATATCGCAAATTTCTCTCCAAATCGACTGGCGACGTTAGTTTTAACGTTTTCCGTCGAAAAAAATTAAACAAATTGTAGCAACACTGCCAATGTACACCGCGATTCCAACATCATACATCTCAGCTGTTTCTTGTAGTCAATTGCAACCTGCTGCAGCGTCTCGTAGATTCTCTTCAGATTCATGCATATCCCTCCTGCATGAATCTGAAGAGAATCTTCCAACAACTTGGCCTACCTCAGCCAAAAATTTGAATGTTGCGTAATTTTAGTATGATTTTTTCGACCTTGTCTCTGTAAAACGGACCTAACTCCCTTAAATTAAAATCAAATCTGAGGATACTGTTGGAAAGATTTTCCTATCTCTTTGATACAAAATCTGACTTTTTTAGTCTGGCCTAACTGGTGAAAAATGGCGAAATTTAAAAATTTGAAGTCTCTTAAAATCACCGTTTTTTCTTTAGTTATTCGCTTTATTATTACGGAGGTCATTCGGCGGGCACTCCATGGGAAAAACTTGCCCAGAATCTCAGCTTTCCACTGGTATAAGAAAAAAAATTCACCGTGGAATTTGGCGGAGAAAACGACGTTTGAGTCCTGAAAAACGTGGGTTTTTAGGTGAAAATCAACGTTTTCCACCAAAAGCCGATTTGCTCCATAAAAATTAGTTCGATATCGCAATTTATGCACACGTTTACGCTGAATCGAATGGCCCTCATGCCTCCCCAATTAGGAAAAAACTCATTTTTTGGTTCCTCGATGGAACATAGTCCACTACTGTTTTCTCATAATATGAGAAAACTGTAGTGGACTATTATATGGGACGGTTGTAAATGATATGAGAGCTTCACCATTCGATTCACTATAAAAGTGTGCATAAATTGCGATATCGAACTAATTTTTATGGAGCAAGGCTTTTGGTGGAAAACGTTCATTTTCTCAGCCATATTCCACTGTGAAATTTTTTCTAATACCATTGGAAAGCGGAGATTCTGGGCAACTTTGTCTCAAGGAGCGCCCGCCGAATGACCTCCGTGATAAAGAAAGCGAACAACTAAAGAAAAAACGGTGATTTAAAAAACTCTTCAAATGTTTTAATTTCGCCATATTTTTTAACAAGTTAGGCCAGACTAAAAAAATCGGATTTTGTATCAAAGAGATAGGAAAAAGTGAAAAAAGTCGGATTTTTAGTTGAGTAGGTAAGAAAAAACTCATTTTTTGTTGCAAATCACCTGTAAAATGGATTCCCTGAGTTTGTTACATAGTTACACAAGACACCCGTATACACCATTACAACATTCGCTCATTAGGCCATCCTGCACGCCTGGAACTTTTACTAGTGATTGTGTGGTTAGTGTTTTGGGTGATTGCGACGTTGTTATTCTATTACAGCAAAGCCCCAGTAGCTCAACTGCGTGATCCTCCGTTGCCTTCGACTCGACATCTTAGGAATCCTTCTTCGTGCCTCATCTCTACCCAATGGACACGCTCCCCGCCGCTCCCGACCAGTGCCTCCTAAATCAAGGCTCTGATCACGGCCTCAATGTCTCTACCCCATGTGCCTCTCATCGCAAAGTGTGGTGTACTTGACTCCCATCACGATTCACCCCCTTTTATTGTATTATAAGTAGTACAACACATTGTTATTTTCCAAAACGAGATGAATTTTATAAATCGAAGCCACCCAAATCGCTTGGGTACTCTTATTTCAACTTCTATGACGAAATCACCAGCTACTGCCAATTTCACTTCTCCCATTTCCTCTAGGGTAAGAGGAAAGTTATTCGCTAATTATCTTAACATATCAATTTAAATTCAGCAGGTATGTACATTTAATTCCAAGTCGAACTTGTGGCGAGTGTCGACTTGAAAAAAATCCTGATTGAATCATTTCAATTACTTGATCGTGATCGTTTCTCACGACACCAATTCGGTTTCTGTGAAACGACCGCAAAAAGTTCAAACCTAATTCTACTCTAGTAGTATTTTTATCGGACTTCGATGTAATAATACTTATTTATTATTATTTAACGGTAGCATAACACTTATCAATGATTTTGGTTTTTTATCTTTGATAATGAACCATTGGAATTTAATTGACTTATGGAACACTTCATTTACAAAATAGCGTGATAACAGTTCCGTGTTTTATTTAAAAAAATTTTATGTAGAAATTGTATGATCTCATAAATAATGTACATATTATATATTTTGAAGTGATGATGAACAGCAGGTGTACCTTGCAGGGCACTGAAAGGTCAGCTGCCTTTCTCGAACTGTTCGCTCATTTTAGCATCTTTAAACAAATTATTATTAACATTTAAACAAAAAAAAAATTGTGTGACACTGCCAAAGGATGGATGGGTTTGACCTCAGTAGGTTCCTGTTAGAACGCTAATTTTTGAGTTTCGAATATTTAAAACACACACTTTTTTGCGTAGGCGATAGTGTTCCCATAGCTGGCCTTAAATTTCATTACTATTATAATTTTTGTGATAAAATGTTTTTTTTTCGGTTTCGTTGATGAAAACTTGATAGTTCCAGGACGTTTGATGTGGAAAATGTATCGAGCTTGGTTGATGCTTTGCCCTGGTTGGTTTTATTTTTTGTCGGTGCGTGGCTTTATTAATAAATTTATATAGTAATGAAAATATCACCGTCTCAAATTTCCTACATTATATTTTACAGAAGTTTCATCGGATGACATGTTCTTTGGCTCATAAATTCATTTTTTGTCACTTTTGACTGTTTGATGGAAAACATTCATTTTGAAACGAGTTTGAAACATGAAAATCATCTTCAAATAATTAGTTACTAGTACAAAATTTAGTGATTTTAGTTTCTAAGTGCGGCATCAACTCTGAAGCTTATCTATGGTTATAGCGATGGAATCGTTTCTTGCTGAAGAGTTATGTTAGGAATTTAGTAATGTCGACTACTTAGGGAACACAACTGTTTAACTGCCAGCTCATTTACCGTATAAACGACTATTTCGGATCATTAGATTCGAAAATGGACGTTATATAATATTTATTACTAATTGTACTATTTTCGTTCATTATATTAAATCTCGTTGACAGTAGTCTTAACGATTCGCATTTCTAATATGAACGCGAGCACTCGTAGACCGTTGTGTTCTCTTATTAGGTTTGTTTTGTCAATAACTTTCTTATTACTTTCGGTTTATACTTTCAACTGTTCATCATGGAATTAGTATGGCTTCTCTGATTTTCTAGAAAACGTGGACAGAATCAATGATACTGGAAAACAAAATAGAATAGAATTTACTTGGACGTCTTATAAAATAAATTCGTTCATCACTGCCTCTTTTATATATACTCGTATAAAAAAAAGAGAAAGAAATACCCAAAAGTGCAGTTTTTCATTTTTGTCTCATTGAAGAACTGCATTTTTTTACTGTAAGCGTCTCGTCAATATTGGTACAAATCATAGTGTCTTATCATAAGTGGCCAATAATTTCACTGTATATTTTCTACAGAATTTTTGAATGAAAAACAAAAGTAATTGTCAGTCAATGTGTTTTGTATAATAATTTTTCATAAAAAGTTGTAGACGTGGATAGAATATTGATAGAAATGAATTTTTCTTATGAATCACTGCCATTGTTTCCCCCAATTTTTATAGCAGCTTCTTGTATTGCTTTTATCAAGTCAATGACGTTTGCTTTTAAATGCCAATTTTGATCTTATTCACACAAGTCAGTCAGTTTGAGAAACGTTGCTCATGCGCCCAATCAAAATAATTGAAAATTGATCTCAAAAAGCAAACTCCTCATTGACTTTGAAAGTATAAGTTTGTCGATTTATTATTTCAAATGTCCCTTTTTGCTTCCAGTGCAGGGAGTCAATTCCAATCAAGTGTCAAGCTTCAATAGGGTGTGCGCATGGGTCGGAAATTCGCATTTTTACCCCGATTTCGGCCCTTAAGGGTCAAAACTCATCCTGTTTATAGTGGGATTCGCAAGAAAGACTCGAGCGTTTGAAATATTTTGTTCGTCAAGCTGCGAAACAGCCTTCACCCGCCAATTTATTACCCGCCGTTTTTTCTCTATTTTCTATAAATTCAGGAGATAGCAACTTTCGCCCATGACGACAATTTTTGTCGTTTTTGAAACATCTTCTTTCGAAAAAAAAACGTGCGCGCACTCTATATTCATTTGTTCATATCTCGCTTCAAAAATCTCCAAGAAGTATTCTATTATTTATTGGTTTAATTACCGATTTCGAGTTGCCTATTTTTATTTTATTTTTGTCATATAATTTGATTAAGTGAGCCTCGTCACTGCCACCAAAATCCAGTTGTTCGTCTCCAGGGACGTTTTGTACATCCTGATTTATAGGTACTATCATCATTATGTATGTATATAAATTATTAAATTTTATTGACAATTATTGTCCGCGTAAAAAAAGATGAAAAAAAAACTGAGTAGTTGGAATTAAAAAAAAGCAACATTTTACACGATTTTATTTTCTCAGTTACAACCCTACATTCATCGTAAGACATGTTTACGTTCCTTACAAAACTCGAATGATTATGATCGAGCGTTTTAGTTTTTAAATACAGGCAGTGATCCCTCATTTTATTTCTTCTGTATCAAGAATTTCGGCAAAGAATATCTTGCTGTGTTGATTTTATAAGAGAAGAATAATAAGAGCGAATTTTGGAAGAAATTTGGTTTTATGTAAAATGTCTCGATTTTACTGATTTTATAACAAACATTTTTTTCTATTTTTAGGCTCAGTTTATAGATTTTTCAACGCTAAACACGATGGTGAAGTCGGATTTGCGATATTTCATTCCGTTATCAAATTAGAGCAGATGAACCGTGAAGAACATCTCGAGTAACAACAGTGTTTCTTCATCTTCAAAGTGCTCTAGTTTGGGAACGGAATAAGATATCGCAATTCTGATTTCACCATCGTGTTCAGCGTAAAAAAAACCTTTAAAATTATGAGTCACTTGTTAGATTGTTTCAGTTTGGGAATTTATGGGTAATTTCCCCCCTGAAACTCCCCCATAGATAGATCGTCATGCAACATTTCACGGGGTTTGTGGACCGTAAAAATACAAATTCGAACTTTCAAGTGTCCGCCATTTAGCGGTTTCTAAATAATGACGCCATCAACACGGTTATGTCGGAAAGTACTTGTTACTGTCACTGAATTCTGTTCTTCACTCAAAATTTAACTCCCGCACCACTAAGGTAGCCATAATTCACATATAATTCGGGGATGGGTAGTACCTATGACCTGTTATGAGCAGATCTTACATAGAGGGGGGCGGGGAGAGAGAGAACTAAACGCCGACATTATTCAAACGTATTTTATTTTGTACTTCGAATATTCCCTGAACAAAAACTTAGGATATGTAGGAATGAACGTCTTAAAATGGATCATGCCTGTTCGAATTTTTGTTAGGTACGGTAACATTTACGATTGTGAAAAAGGAAACAATTGTTTGGCAACGTCACCTGCGTTCTCCAACAAACCCAGCGATCCGAGGCTCAAGGAGTTGTATAGTGATCTTGTTTCGTCTTCATCTGTCACTGAAAGAAAACATGAAAAATCATTGAGGTGAAGTGAACGAAAAAGCTGATTTCCCAAAACTTTCCTTCTTCCCCTGTACCCTTCACTATTCCTTGATATGGTAAGAGTTCATAGTTTGTTTTCATTTATAGTCTCGTATCTACTGTATGCAATAATCATTTTATAATTTAGTAAATTCAAATGTTACACAGTCTGCTCTGAATAGAATTTTACTTCATTCTAAAACACTGAAGTCTAAGTGAAATACAAGAAAACGAAGATGAACTCAGTGTCGCGTTTGTGTCTGTCTCTATCCCTACTTCGAGTCAGATTTACGACTCAGACGATCGGTTCCAAAAACATTTTCATTCAGTTTCAGTCAATTTTTCACACGAATTAGAGGGACCCACTTAGTTGTATTTGGTTGACTAGTCAAACCCAAGTAGTGAAGTCATGTCAAGCGATCCCGTGTCAAAAGTCGAAGTTTATATTAGTGGACTGTCGTTAGGCATAGTTTTCAAATGCCTCAAACATGTTGTCAATGTAGGTTTCGTCGGTGTCCTCATTAGGGTTCCAGTTATTCAATTTGATCTCACCTGAAATATTCACAATTAAAAGTTGGTTTGTTTCTTGAAGGCAAATAATTCATCGTATTATTCAAGAACCAAAAATGTCAACGATCGTTTGATATAACGAGTAAAATAATGGATCTTACTGCAGTATGGAGGCTCTCCGTTGGTTAGGACGGCAAAACTACCTCTGGCGGGGATTTTAGGAGTGTAGAGACCGACGATGTTGCAGTTGGTCTTTGTACAGGATCTGACGGAGCTAACGATTGGGTCGACGAGCTTCAGGGTTCCCAGAGATCCCACTCTGCCAATTTTGAAACGATCATTAGAGTTACACGAATAACGTTTCACTTTCTGTACAAAATTTATACAGGGGTCGTAACTAAAGGCCCGTTTACACGTTCATGCAAATCGTACTACTTGTCTGTCATGCAAATCGTATCGAATACATCGTTGCGTGTAAGCAGCAAATCGTGTCGGATGGATTTTAGATTAAAAAACCTTGCGTATGATGAGATGAGGGAAAAATAAAAGAAACCAACTGAGCTTAATAGTCTGTAATAAAATTAATGATTAAGAAAAAATACACTGTCAAAACTCGAGTCTGGATTGGAACTGAGGTCGACGTTGGAAGGGAAATCGGTACTGTGTACACAGTCGAACGTACGATTCTGCATGACAGACAAGTCGTACGATTTGCATGAGCCTGTAAACGGGCCTTAACACACGACATTACCCAACTCGCCACAGGAAGACGACATGGAACAGAATACTTGAATACGAAAGTAATACGATTATTAACGTTCTTGAGCTTTTATATTGAATTTGCCACCTTGGCATCACGTTTGTTGTGCCAAATTGTAACGTAATGTTGATTGAAACAACGATCTCAGTAAGTGATGGAGAGATTGATAAATAATTGTATTACTTGTGTCATAATATGTAACACTGACACTTTCGTTTGAAAGCAACCTAAAGGTAGAAGCACTTGCCCTCATCGGACCGAGCATTGGCACTCTTGCCATTCGAGAGTTCGTCGCTGAGTTTTTACTTCAGTTTATTATAAAAATTACGTTTTACAGGATGGTGAGGGAGGAAGCTATTATATTATAGTTTCTTGCTTGCTGGCAGAAGAAGAGGAGCATGATCATAAACTGGCCAGAAAACCATCAATTACCACACATAGTTTCCTGTTCTGACTGATGACGCCAGATTTTTCCCTCAAACTCTAATATAATTATATTATAATTCGTCATAGTCCTGTACGATCACAAATAACTAAGATGCACCCATCTCAGATAAAGACCGAGGTAAGTATAAAAAAAAATAAATAAACTGATGAACGACACGAAGCCCAATACATTGAATGTTGTCTGACACTCCGTACGGATGATTCAGAATGAATGCTCCCCCCCCATCGGATTCTAGGGATGCAGTTGCAAATTAGGGAGTCCCTATCGTCCGGTAAGATGTTGATTTTTTGAGGAATCTGCTACTGAGGAAAATTTTCATGTGTTCTTTGAAAATTAGCTTCGTTTTGAATGTGATAGAAAGGTGAATGTGAATTTACTTGAATGCGTTCTCAACAGACGACATTTTCCTTCCGACGAAGAGGCAGTCCTTGTTTCTGAGCGACCAGGTGAAGTACTCGGTTGACCTTCCGTGGGAGCAGCTCACCCATTTGCTGAGAGCTATCACCAGAGAACAATAATTACATGTTAATAACAATTATTGAATAATTTAATTGAATTTGAACATATTTTTCTTGTATCACTGATTTCCCAACTTGTGGCAAGGAAAGTGACGAAGGAAAGAGGCAACGTGACGAAGGTAAGACTTACTTTCGACGGGAATTTCAGCGATATCCAAAATGGATGTGATGTTGTCAGGAACCTCAACAGAGTAGCAGCCAGGCTGTTTGGCACCGCCATTTAAGTAGAAGTCGGTATCGCCTGCAATCACGATGTGGTAACTAAGTGGTCAGCTGGACGAATTGTACGATTATTGGTGGTAATCAGTAATTGATTAATTATGTTACTGGACGATGTGAGAGTCCTGATGGCATCATGGCACCACACATCCACAGGCAATGATATGTGGGTCATCCTCATATAATTTGGCCATTTGCTTTTACTTTCTTTGAACGTTTGAACTCAAAAGGAAGTTTTGTCACGAGTGTCACCGTACTAAAAAAGGCTGAATGGAGCAAACCGCTCATGGTACACGTCTTCGAGCTCTGAAACCGCATCATATAACAGTGAAATCCTTCGTGGTTCAATTTTTTTCATCTGTGAAGGCTTAATTTCAGATGGTGATGAACTTCACACCCTCCTAATAATACGAGAATGACCCATGTACATAAAGATACAACTTGCCGGCAGGTTGTAGCATTCCAAATCCAAAGAAAGGTATGAACAGCCTTGCGTCCGTATGGAGGACGTCGACAAAGTCCGCGTCGTTCTTGGTCAATTTAACCGCATCGTCTTCGGTCTCGAATCCAGGCTGAGCCGGGTCCAACCCTGCAAACCGCCGTATCAATCGTAGGTATGAGAACAGAGTGTGACATGAATATTTGGAATGATCTGTGTACCGATTTAATATGAAATGACTGACCAGTAATTCGTCCGATGGTGTGGTTATCAGCGGCCATTCTTTTGCCGAAGTACCCGCTCGTATGGGCTCCCAAACTATGGCCGATTGCGTGAATCTTTTTCGGATCCTGACCCATCTTTACGATATGTTTACCGAATCTACAGACATAAACGAATGTATTCGTTGTTAGTAAGTGAAATTCACACTGACCCCACCAGGTTGAAGGGGTCGTGGAAATAGCTTCCAATGCATATTACGCACCTGGCTAATTCAGCTCCGACAATCCTGGTGTTGGAACCAGCTTTGAGGTAGTTAATCAGCTTGGCGCCATTTCCCCAATCGACCAAAAATACATTTGCGTCAACCTATGTGAACATGGAAATAGCCAATAAGCCAGGTTGGCGTTCCTAATAGGTTTGATAATAGTAACATAATATTATTATGTTACTAATAATGGTAATGGTAATACATACGTTGCATACATCATTATGAAGTATCGCCTCAGCGCAAGAAAAATTTGGGGCAGCCCTGATTTATTTAGTGGATGTGTAAATAAAATAGTTGGGAAATCAAGTCCATGATTTCCTTTCTTCAATTCAAATCCTATACACAATATACGTATGATATTCTGATCTGGGGAGGACATGAAGAATGAACACAGTCTTTACTACGAATGATAACACATAGTATGTATTATGTGTTAATGCAACCAGGAGTGAAGATTAAGAAAGGCAACCAAATAGTATCGGAGAACCTCAACGCTCTTCATGAGTGTAAGGCCATTTTGCAAGACAAAATTCGTGTCACCGATTAAGTTGCCAAAATCATTGAGTCTACCGATTAAGTTGCCAAAATTATTGTGTGATGTATTGCTTTGAAGGCACTCTATCAACCCCCACCACCCTTAGACGGCTTGAGCTTCAAGTAAATTTAAAAAAAAAAGCTTGTTTCCCGCTAGTTTTGATGAAATCGTCCGCCGTCTTGCAAAATGGCCATATATACGGGACCGACGAATGGCAATACTGCTTGAACCCACTTTTCTTAAGCCCCAAATAGTATCCAAGTGTATATTGCATATCATCGTCTACCATGCAAATACCCCGGAGCATCTACTCTTGTTTTATTGCTAATAAGTATCTATAAGCATCTACTCCTTACATCATCCAAATAAGCGCTCTTCATATCGTGCATCCAGCTGTTCGACGAGTTGCCGGAGAAACCGTGTGTGATGAAGACTGTCGTCCTCCGGTAATCGTAATCTGAGCCACTCAGATCGACCTCTGGCCAAAGTGTTACGTTAAATTGATCCGGCTGCCTCCTGCAACGCGAGGAGGTGGTCAAGTACGTCAATGTTATAAGTCAGTACACGTTAAGTTTGAGTAATGTGTACGAATGTGATCCAATTAATCGGAAACCCATTAAATTTCATCAAATTTCAACTCCCCTTTCTTCAATTGCATGAAAACACAATATTGATGTTACATGCCAATATTGTGTTTTCATGCAATTGAAGCCTGTTTCTCTATCAATTCGATCGAAGGTGATACCTGGTGAAGAGAAACAGCGTCGTGTTGATCTCCTTGGGTTCCATTGGAGCAGGAAACGGCCTGAGTATGGAGAACCAAGGGGAGTTGGTGTCGAAACATCCGAGCTCATCATAACACGTTTCTTTGGTCACTGCCAAGTAAAAGTAGATTTTAAACAAACGTTTAAATTAAATTGAGATATTTTCTGTATTTTAACTCAATTCCATAGGATAAGTACTTATAACGTTATACCTACAGCAGAGAGTGGGTTAATACAAGAATGCGACTCGGTCATTTTATCTTGGAATAGGTAAATTTTCTCTGCGTAATACTCTTAGGATACTCAATATATTGGCCATTCAATAATATTCTTTGCAGAAAACGACCCCTTATCGACTTAACGATCCTTATCTTTAATATTCGACGATAGAACATGGTCTCTGCAAAGCGATGTAAGATTCGAATTGATGTTTAGTAGCAGGTACCAACCAACCAAAAATGAATTGTCAAAGTCAATGTTTTGCAGCATCGTTTTTATACAATGGGCCAATATTTTTGAACGAAATAAATATACATAATTGACGTATGATTGCTGGTTCTTACATGTGCGTTTTCTCATTCTCTTTGCATTATTCAATCGCCTCACCGACAAATAAATAAAAACTCCGACAAGGTTTCAACGTGGTAAGCAGACTCAAGTGGTGGCAGACAGCTGAAGCGTGAAAACACAAAGTGCAGAGCGTGAATGAACGCGGATATCGATTGGTAGGAGACAAGTTTCTAAAAAACGTGTCATATTCAAGAAGATACATAATATATATCTTCATATTATGACCTATGTGATCATATACATTAAATCGTCTTCTTACATGAAATCGCCAATAACACACTGAGCTACCTACTAGTAAATTTATTTGACAGCTCATATTACACTCTTTCGTCGTAGTATAGACAAAATTTGGGGATTTAATCCCCAAGATAATTTTGTATCTTCTACCCTCAATGATCGCGGATCATTGTACGTTTTAACTGTTGATAAAATAAATAGGGCCTCGGAAGATCACGGAGTTATCATCTATTGAGCACAAAATAGTAAACTAAATAGGTACAAAAACAAGACGTTTTTCGTTCAACACCAAGTCAAATATGAATTTTCAACGAAATACGGTACTTAATAAGAACGAAAAGCAAAGTAACTGTTACATCAATAATTATTGTGCTCAACTATTTTAACTATTTTGTGCTCAATACATGATAACTCCGTGATCTTCCGAGGCCCTATTTATTTTATCAATTATTGTTATTGAGTTTGGGTAGTTAGCGATAACGATTTGAGCTAGTGTTCAACTTACCTTACCTTTAAAATTGTGAGACTAATGAGTTCCGTCGAAGGCAAACACAATTTGTAAGCGAACGAATGTCAGGTCGGCGAATTATTTTTTAGCAAGTTAACAATCTTAACGCTTCTTCCGGCTTAATTTCCCGACCAAATCCCAACATTTGTAATATAAGCATTCATACCTATAATTATGCAAGAATTATTGCAATCTTACTAATATCAAATATATCTGTTGAAATTCCCAACTTGAATACAGAGTCCAGGCTACATCAACCGAATGATGGACGAACTGAAAAATCCTATTACGCACAGTCTCTAAAGGTCGGATATTGGCGTTATCACCACATCGTTTTTCTGAGCAACGAGAAATTATCATCAAATTAACTCACTCGATCAAATTCCCAATCTAGTGATTAATATGCGATCACATAATATGTAATATTATCACATCATCAGGAACTAGAAACCTACAATGTTTGTGTAGATATTGCATACAGAAGTAATCTTAACTGATAAGGAATCTACAGAAAATGACAAACCGTCGTGGAAGAATTTGTAGGATTTTCTTTTTGTTACTCACGGTTTTTTGCCCAAACGGATACTTGATCCTTGATTTATTTATACAGGATTGCCACCCGTATTGGAACGTATTACTGCTAACATGAGAATATACGCATCATAAAGTATACCTAAAGCCGGGAATACACTTGAGCAGAGGCAGGCCGCGCACCGCACGAGCCTGTTTGCCGCGGTGTTGGGGACCCGTACACACTTGAGCATCGCGCCGCGCATAGGCTGCGCGTGCGGTGCGCGGCCTGCCTCTGCTCAAGTGTATTCCCGGCTTAAAGTGTACCTTCCATCACTACATAATGAGGAATTAGTTCTTGATGGTGGTTGGTCCAGTGCGATATCCATTATGTACCTACACAAATATTATTCATAACAGCTTCGTAACACAAACAGTTGTGTTTAAATTAGACAGATCTCCAACAATATGAGAAATACTAGTATCTAAACAAATATTCGATACTACTCAGATATCGAATAAAAATGTTCGATACTGAAGACTATCGAATCATATGAGCACTTTTTCCTCTCCGTGATCATAATCTCTACTACCCGAATTAAGCTTGTAATAAGCAGGATCATAGATCCTATTGTTTGATAAGAGCTGGTAAAAACTCGATTCCTCCGTAGTAGGACTTGTGAGCCTCCGTAGCATTAAATAAACCAAAAAGCCATGCAGGCGTACTATATTTTTTAATGATTCAGCGAATTTTTGTAGAAAAATTTTGAATTACATTAATTACAAATAATTTTGAATTACATTAAAAACACGTAACAACATTTAATGTTGTTACGTGTTTTTAATGTAATTCAAAATTATTTGTGAGCCGTTCATCACGTTTGTAGGATGTTGAATTGGTTGCAAGTAGTCGCGGCCCGTTTTGATTCCAACCCAGAGGTCCAAAATCACAAATACTGAGGTCCATAATAAAAAAATAGCGTATTAGCCTACTTCACTTTTGTTTTTCTTCAAAAATTCGATCCTTGCTGCGTGGAGCAAAAGCGTGGAAGGAAATGTTTAATTAAATAGGTGCTGTACACTACTTACCTCAAATATGGACCGTGTTTTGCAACAACCAGCCAAGTCGACTTGGCTGGTTTTTACAAAACACGGTCCATATTATCTTCGTACTTTTACAATTATACAAAACGAGCCTATAATTAACAAAACGGTTATAACCAAACGAGTACCTAGTAGGTAATTTCAAAGTGGGTAGGTAGGTTATCACACGTTATCACACATTATCACTTACGTGTGCCGCGGCTCTGTTCGCAGCTCTGAATCGACTGAATTCCGTCCACACTGCGCACCGCACGAGCCTGCCGCGGTCCGTGCTCACTTTGATGGACCGACAGTCGATGGCTCAGGCCGCGCACCGCACGAGCCTGTTTGGCCGCGGTGTTGGGGACCCGTACACACTTGAGCATCGCGCCGCGCATAGGCTGCGCGTGCGGTGCGCGGCCTGCCTCTGCTCAAGTGTATTCCCGCTTAAAGTGTACCTTCCATCACTACATAATGAGGAATTAGTTCTTGATGGTGGTTGGTCCAGTGCGATATCCATTATGTACCTACACAAATATTATTCATAACAGCTTCGTAACACAAAACAGTTGTGTTTAAATTAGACAGATCTCCAACAATATGAGAAGAATTATAAATTTATCGTGGTGATTGAACACACTGAAGAAACCTTGAGAAATTTCGTGCGTATGAGCTCAGAAGATTTTGAATACCTGCTAACTATGGTTTCACCGACAATTAATAAAATGAACACAAATATGAGAGAAGCGATCACAGCCAAAGAAAGATTAGCTGTCACACTACGATTTCTTGCCACAGGAGATTCATACTCAAGTTCACAATACTTTTTTTTTGTGAAAGATGTTTTTATTCATGAAAGAAATCTCAAATGGAAATCAACTTATAAATAATAATAAGACGTAGGTATTTACAAAAATCAACTGTATAATAATAGTAATAACTAGGTATTTAAAAAACTTTCACATTTTACAACGAAAAATTCTGCAGGCCAGAC